>OY740720.1:20933119-23333119 GCA_963513945.1 Hydrotaea diabolus | reverse complement strand
CTGTCATAATATTTTTTAAAAGCTGCTTATCGGATTGAAAACGGGCCAAATTCAAAAACCTCTTCTGTTACCTCCTACACTAGGATGGACATTTCCACCTAAATTTAGTAAAGAAAAGGAACAATTGCGATAATCTCTTTTACTACGAAGAAGCTTGTCAGAAAAATCGATTGTTGCTACAGATAAGAGACGAAATCAGATTGGCCTGTGTAAAGTATTAAGGTTATATTAAAAAAGGAATTTAAATCGCTGCTGGTTTTACATTTGGTAGTATACATATATCAGTGTTTTAATCACTACAAGGCGATAATTTATAAAAACATAGCCTTACTTGACTTTACGATCATTTATTTTTTCCAAAAAGGACCTTTTAGACAATTTACTTTAAAAAAATACGATTTTCAGTATTTTTTGGTTGGCAGCTCTGATCGACACTACGAATAATCATGAATATGGCACAATCCCATCACAGCCGGTTCTATGTACCACTTTAACCCAAAGAAATCAATATTCGTCCAAGGTCTGTCACCCCGGCTCTTTGTAAGCCGCTACAGGAACAGAATGAATATGATAAATCAGGTCCTGAAGACGGGAACTTTAGCTGCTGCAACCATTTAGAAGAGTCTAGGACTGTAAACATGACTCCGTTAGGGATCTAACTACTTTTATTCAAAAGATTCCGAAACTCTGTCTGGAGTTTGAGCAATGTCGGACTTAATATGTGATTCTAGAGCGAAAGGAATATATTTCGCTAGGGCTATGTAAAAAACATGGCTAAATTTCAACAGAGGTAGTTATAGGTTGCACTTAAAGCGCTTCGCTTCTTTTGAACTAGATCGAGTTAAAAATGTATCCTTGTAGCGGCAGAAATTCAAATCGGAAGGATCAGTTGTGAGTGAACTAAATCAAAAGATGGTCGAGCTTCAGTGGAAATCGCTAAAGTCGCTCATTACGCACTAAGTTAAATTTCAGAACAATGGATTTTAATGACTTCTAGAGCGGCTGAACCTCAACTCAGGAGGGACATTTCTATGAAGCCCTTTTTAAAAACATATACCGATAAACTCCAATTATACCTGGTATAATATATATTTGTCGCTCGTACAAAACTTGAGAAATTTCAGCAAATTTGGAGTTGAAACGTGACATTTGGAACGACAGGACCTCAAATCGGACTTTTGTCTCAAATCTCAAATCGGAAATTTGTGTGGGACCATGGACCGGTAAAGTCCAATTTCGCCAAAGGTGGGTTTAAATTGAAATTTAATGGGAATCTGTTGTAATTTTTTTTGTCTAAAGCTATAGGTTATGAAATCGTGAAGGAACTTTGTATTGGGGCTTTACCAAAATATGGACCTCTATTGTCCAGTTTAATACATATTTGGTCGCTCTTGCGAAATTTCAATAGAGTTGAGTATTATATGTGTCTTCGAAAACTGCAATACTGAAATCGGAAGGCACCTATTTTAAATAATTGTTTAAATTAAGCTCCAGGACCATAAAACAAATGGAACAAAATACAGGCTCCAGTGAAAATGGACGAACGGACATCTCTCAGTGGAATCAGATAGAGATTTTGAAATGGTTTAATAAAAATGTGGTCTATAATCCCTAATTATGTTTTACAGCATAGAATAACGTGGGCTTGTTATGACCTAAGATCTTCGTGCGAGATAGTTTAGATGCATTTCTTTTAAAAAAAAAATTTTCGTCTGCTCCACACTCAACAGAACAGATTCGTTGCCACAATCGAATTTTTGTTACCAACCGAATGATTAAGATAGTTTGTTCTTTGAAATTTTCAGTAATTGTAACTGATCGGTGGAACATATGATGTATCTAAATTTTTTTGTAACTAAAATCCACATGATGCAAAAACCGCTCTCCTACACTAAAAGCAACAAAGGTAGGGTCATGTCGAGGAAAAAGTAGAAATGGAATATTTTGACTGAATACATTGGAGTAAACAATTTGTTTAAATTGAGTATGAATTAAATCAACCCGCTTTGGTGATGATGGAATTGTAGTTATCATCACCAATAATTGGTTACAACAACAAAATGTATGCAAAACTATTGCTTGCCACATCCACCAACTGTGGCGACTAAATACCTTTTACGCATTTTATTAGGGTGACCGATTAATTATTTCTGTGTACAATAAGATGATCATATACTTAGTAGGGACATAAATACAGTTACAACATTGAACACACCCATTTCAATAGTGAACTGAACATACCCCGTTAATGTCATATGGGTTTTGAAAGCTAACCTCAATAGCGTTAGTCTGCAACGGGATTTTAAAATTGTTTCAACTTGCATCATCGAGTGGTCAGATAATGAGAACCGTTAGAGCTTTTTAAGTGTGAAATGAAAAAAAACGATATTTTCAAAACGCTCCGGCCACTAGGGATTATCCGCAAGTTCGTCTACCGATGCATTAAACTGTTTGAGGAGACTGGAGATGTAAAAGACCGCCACCTGTCGGTCCGGCCACGCCACATTCGAACACCGCATGTCATCTAAGCCGTTAAATCCGCTTCGAAAACAGAAAATCATGGCCCGTAAGATGAATGTCACGCAAAAGTCCATGAGTCGAATCATTAAAAAAGGCTTGGGTCTTGGGGCTTTCAAACGACGTACCGGTCATTTATTGACTGCTACTTTAAAAAAGTAGGATTGGAAAATGCAAACGTCTTTTGGTGAAGCACTCTGATAACTTGCACAGAAAAATTTTGTTCACCGATGAAAAAATTTTTACCGTTCACGAAGAATTTAACAAGCAAAATAATAGAGTGTATGCGCGGTTATCTAAGGAAGCATCTGAACTGATCCCAAGGGTGGAAAAGGATCATCACCCAGCTTCAGTCATGGTTTGGTGTGGTGTATCTTACGATGAGGTCCTGTATTTCTGCGAACAAGGAGACAAAACATTGGCCAAAGTTTACCAAGAAACCGTTTTGGAAGCTGTTGTGAAGCCTCTTAACAATTCCCTGTTCCAAAACCAGCCATGGACTTTCCAGCAGGATTCTGCGCTGGTCCATAAAAGGCTAAAACGTCCCAGGCCTGGCATCGAAATAATTTGCCAGCGTTCATTTCCTCTGAATAATGGCCCTCAGACAGTGCAGATTTGAACCCAATGGATTTACATTAGAGGAAAAGGTTTGTTACAAAAGATACCCCAACATTGGATCTCTTAAGACTGCTTTGGTTCGAGCTGTGGCCAATTTTCCAATGGACGAGGTTCGTGCAGCTATTGACGATTGGCCAGTGCGACTTAAGGCGTGTGTAAAGGCAAAAGACAGACATTTCGAATAAGTAGATTCTTTTTGGATACAATATACATCAATAAATATATTAAAAAATATTTGGTCCAAAAACAGTCAGTACTTTTTATTTTACAGCATAAAACGTGTGTAACAGTATTTATGTCCCTACTAAGTATATTAACTTGTGGTATGCCGAATCAAATATCCGTAACGATAATAAACAGTTGGTGATTGCCACGGAAATTTTTCTATTGCAACGGAATTTTTGAAGTTGTAACCGATTTCCAACTAATTGACCAATGTATTGAAATTCCATATTTTAACACAATCCAAGGCTATGTCTCAATACATTCTATTACATCTATTTTTTTCTAGCGATCTAGCTATTTCCGCTCGACCGTATGTTTCAACAGACATACACTATAGCGTTCAAAAGAAATAAGCCCTTAAATTTGCACAGTGGTGGGTTACAGTAAAAAGCTGTTTATAAACAGGCATTTTTTTCTTTTTAAGATACAAAAGGTACTTCGAAAAAATACACTTGTTAAGTATTTGCTTAAAACATCATATATTTTTGTTGACGAATAATGGATTTAATGGGGATTGTTAGTTGAGTCTCACCTACTTCCTAAAAAGGGGCCAGAGTTGCTAGACGATTTGGAACATGCTGTCAAAAAAAAAAACTGCCCGAATGGCTAAACATAGCGATCAACAGTCAATATGGAAAAACAAGCTACTTCAAAGGGTATATAAGATTGTGACCACTTCAGTAGGGTGCTTAAGATTCAGCGTAGTCGATTTTAAAAAGGCTTTTACCTGTTGTTTATTAAAATTAAAAAAAAAAAACAAGTAAACAACTTTAAGTTTGGCTGTGCCGAACTTTGGTGCGGAAGTGTGTTCTATATAGAAATCTTTATGTGCAAAATTTCATTTCGATAGGTCGAGCTTATGGTGAGTTATCGTCATATTATTTCTCAAAGCCCATGAGACCGTTTGTGTGGGAGGTACCAGTAGGACTTTTCCGATCTCAACAGAATGGCGCAGAGGTGTGTTCTATATAAAAATCTTTATGTAGAAAATTTGCATCTCGATAGTTCAAGTTTGTAGTGAGTTATTGTCATATTATGTTTCAAGGCCCATGAGACCGTTTGTGTGGGAGGTACCAGTAGGACCTTTCCGATCTTAGCCAAATTTAGCGCAAAAGTCTTTTCGATATATTAATCTTTATGCCGAAAATTTCGTCTCGATAGGTCAAGTGTGTGGTGAGTTATTGTCATATTATTTTTCAAGGCCCATGAGACCGTTCGTGTGGGAGGTACCAGTAGGACTTTACCGATCTCAACCGAATTCAGCGTAGAAGTGTGTTGTATATAGAAATCTTGATGTGTAAAATTTCATTTCGATAGGTCAAGCTTGTGGTGAGTTATAGTCATATTATTTCTCAAGTCCCATAAGGCCGTTTGTATGGAAGGTACAAGAAATGGTGGCCCAATCTAAACCATTTTTACAGAGATAATTGCGCCTATATAGAGATTATTATTTGCAAAATTTCAGTGATTTTACCCAAGAAACTGGACGGATATTTCCAAATAAAAAACTAATTTGTATGAGGTAGTGTCGGTTGAGGGTCTCCAACACCAACTTCCCGTAGAGCTATATAGCCCATTATCAATACCGACCATGCTAGGTTAACTATACATGTTTGTGCCAAATTTCAGCTCCCTAGCTGTTTTCATGCAGGCTCTATCTTGTTTTCAACCGACGGACAGAAGGACAGCCGGACAACATGGCTAGATTGTCTTAGAATTTTACGAGGATCAAGAATATATATATATATATATATATATATATATATATATATATATATATATATATATATATATATATATATATATATATATATATATATATATATATATATATATATATATATATATATATATATATATATATATATATATATATATATATATATATATATATATATATATATATATATATATATATATATATATATATATATATATATATATTTTTTTTTTTTTTTTTTTTTGGGTCTCCGATGATTATTTCAAGGTGTTACAGACAGAATGACAAAACTAATATACCCTCCATTGTATGGTGGAGGGTATAAGAACGCTGTCACGTTTGTGGTCGTATCTACATAAAAATAGGTATCTAATTTTCAACTGCGTTGCCGAATACTTTTACTCAATAGTCTTTATAGGTTTTAAACTTTAAATCTTTCCTTTCAACTCATAAAAGTTTCAATGGAAAGTTTTATAACAACTTTCCCAAGAATCCTCTTAAAAATTATTCTATTAACGTTTATCGGAGTAAAATATACGCTGGTATAATGCAAACAAAACCTTTGTAAAATTCTCGAGAATTTTCTTATTTCAAATGCTTTTATTTTTTGAATAAACTCCCCTTACGCTTCCAGCTTTAAATCAAAGTAAGTGTTGCCGAAATCACAAAATTTTGTTATTGTATTAACACTAAAGTATTTATACTAAATTTCCTTATTTTCCCATTTTTGCAGGAGGAGAACATGTTAAACATGGCAATTCAACCCCGGGCATAGCAATTCAACCTCTAACCACCATTCGACACGGCCGACATACAGCAACACAACCTCAACAAGAAACGCTAAAAGGCAACCGAGAGGAGGAAACAATAAAAACAAATTTCGGGTGTTCTTAAGCGTAACAATAAAACGTTTTGAACTTTTAAGTCATCTTTTGCTCGTCTATTGGCAAATGTGCAAAGATTTCTCAGTGCTGCTCATGCCGACACTTCCAGTTTCAAACTCCTTTTGCCACAAAAACAGACGGAGCAGGCAACGCAGTCTGACGCACTCTACTCGATTTGTTTAACAGCCGTGCCCCCCCCCCCCCCCCCCCTTCGCTTGCGTTGGAGGCAAGTTTATTATGAAAGAGAAACATACCAAAGTAACAAATAAGAAAAAAATAAAGCAACACAGAAAGGACTACGCAGAAAGTAAGCGACTGGAACACGGCGGCGGGTATTAAAAAAGGTCGCCGTCGGCAAATGTACGAAATAAATGTTAAGAAATTTTATAGATGCCAATACCAAACAAATGTTGTAACACATTGCCCTGGCGACTTCCAGGCGGCTCACACCCTCGTCTGAGTTAATTCACTGTTTTCTCTATCCCAACGTTACTGTCTTGGACCATCGCACAGTGGTGGCAGACATGTAAAATCTGGAGGGCTGCACTGTACGCAAATGTAAGATTTCAGACTATTGACAAAATGACTCTCTTTAAAATTATATTTTATTCATTCTTTCAAATTGATCATGGATCTGCTGATAATTGTCATTTATTTCACGAATAGATTTTTAAATATGTAAAAAGTAATTGTTTGCATTGAAGAAAATTATATTCACTCATAAATAATTCTTGTTCGTGAGTTTACTCACGAGAAAATGAGTTTGCTCGTGAAATTGTGTTGAGAGTACTTATTTGACGTATTTACTTATTTGCCGGTATTCAGATTGAACTGCTCTCTTTTTCTCATTCTTTCATTTGCATCATTTTACTTAGCTAGCGTCAGAAACAGTGTTGCCAATCCAGTATCAAATTATTAAATTTTCAATGAAAGAATCGCTTTTTGTACGTTATTTTATTTGTTTATATAAAGGGTGTTTTTTATTGGGGTATAGAACTTTCAGTTGGCATCACTTTTTTAACTGGCGGCCATTTTGTCAGATGTCAAGTGATTAATATTTAGTTTGGTTTGCCATTTCATCATGAACAGGTTGACAAAAGAACAACGCTTGCAAATCGTGCAAATTTATTTCGAAAGTAATGGTTCAGTTCGCGAAGTTCACCGCAAGCTCCGTCCATTTTATGGTCGACATAATCGTCCATCAGAGCAATTAATTAGGTTAACCATGGATCGGTTAACATGGACCATTGGATTATTTTCTTTGGGGATATGTGAAGTCGCTCGCCAACAAACCAGAAACACGTTAGGGGACTTGGAAGCCAACATTCGTGGCGTTATTGCCAACATACGGTCCCATATGCTCGAAAAAGTGGTTGAAAATTGGACCTGAAACCACATGCCCGAAATCATATTTAAACATTAAAACGATTTTCTTGTGTTTTATTTCAATTCGAAGTTCTATACCTCAATAAAAAAAACACCCCTTACAAATTTCGAGAAGCAAAGAAACGAAAAAAATTAATTTTTAGGTAAATTAAGTTTCGAAGCCAATATGATGAGAGACTTACTCATAACTGATAAAAGTGATCGAAAATGTATGCATATAAACGCAGTAAAGAAAAGAAAGTAAGAGCTGGAAATAGAAGTAATGGGTGATCCAAGTAGAGTTACTTTTTTCAATAGCTTTTTTTTGACAAATCACGTGTGAATCTTACATGTTGTCATATTATTTTTGTTTAGTATTGTTTGGCATTTCATCATGGAAAGAATTACGGCTGAACAACGCAACTCGGACTGACGTATGGAACGACTTGGAGCATTTTACGTCGAGATCTTAAAAGCGTACAAAATACAGCTTGTGCAAGAACTGAAGCCGCCCGACGTTCCCAAACGACATCGCTTTGCTCTATGGGCTTTTGAAAAGTTTCAAGAAGATCCGACGCTTTCGAGCCAAATTTTGTTCAGCGATAAGGCCCATTTCTGGCTCAATGGGTATGTAAACAAGCAAAATTGCCGCATTTGGGACGAAGAGCAACCAGAAGAGGTTCAAGTGCTGCCACTTCATCCAGAAAAAACAACGGTTTGGTGTGGTTTGTGGGCCAGTGGAATCATCGGTCCATATTTCTTCAAAAATGATGCCGGTGAGAATGTAACGGCCAATGGCGACCATAGTCGTGCCATGAGAACCGACTATTTGATGCCTGAAATTGAAGCTCGTGATCTCGGCGACATTTGCTTTCAACAAGACGGCGCCACTTCCCACACACCGCATCAATTGAGAGAACAAGTCTACGCTGATAAACCAGCTAAGATTCAGGTTTCGACGCCAACATAACGCGTGTCATCAACGCCATACCGGTCGAAATGCTCGAACGAGTCATCCAAAATTGGACCTTCCGACTAGACACGCTGAGACTTAGTCGAGGTTAACATTTGAAGGATATTATATTTAAAAAATAAATGGCATAAAATGTCCTTTCGAATAAACAACAAAGATTCCACACTTGATTTGAATTTTCGTTTATATTGTTTTGAAATAAATACCTCTAGACTGATCACCCGATACTTTCGTATAGCCTCCACACTATGGTCCTTTCAGCCTTCAAAATCTGCAGCTTTAGAAGCCAACCAAATTTAGCTTAGAGCGTTACGAGCGACAAACACCCAAGTCCAGTAACATAGGTCCATGAGGTTCCTTGTTTTCGATAAGCCCCACAAAGGATCCCTCCCGATTTGAGGTCCTCATACACCAGAAGCCACAAATTATACCCGATCATGCTCAAATTTTGTATGAGCGACAAAAAAGTAACTTTAACATATTGAGTCCAACCTTGCGGAAGCTCCAGACAGAGGTGCTTAATCCTCTGAATAGCAGAACCGTGTAGAGTATATCGTAGTCGGCTATGAATGAAATTAACTTTTCAACTTGTTTTTTCTTCGTATAGTTACTTTTAGCTATACAAACTTGAATTAGGTTTAGTTATTCAGTTTTATAAATCGCTGAATTATTTCTACAGTTTCAATGTTTCGAGCCCCTGTACGTCGTCTCCAAAGCGTCTTTTAGCCATTTGTTACGAAAAATGTGAACGCAATCATAAAATCTTTTTTCTGTTCAACATTTTTACTATTGAAGCCGGAATTGTTCCCAACGACGAGCAAAGCCAAGAAAATGTAATTTTTTACCTTTTTCTTCTTTTTTTTTTGGTTGGTGTGGCTGGTTGCCGTAGAGAATGCATACGTATGTATTTGTATGGGTTTGTGAATTTTTGGGCGCGTTGGTGTGCGTGTGTGTGTGAATGAATGTAACAACGTAAAATGACGCCACCTTGTACTTGTTGTGGTAAAACGTACCAAACTGGTGAGCGGAAACAAGTCTCGATGTCTGCCGGTGTGTTCCGGTGTTCCCGCATATGTGTTTGTAGACGAGTACTCGTATGTACGTATATGTGTGTGAGACTGTGTAATGAAAATTGTGAATGTGACAAAAATGAATTACGGCCAAAAGACGCACAACTCTCACGGCTGATGTTGTTGCTCCATGGCCCATGTCGCTTCAATACTCACATTATCCTCCCATACCCACGAGCATTTTGTCAATTGTGGTTGTCGTGTCGCCATTGGAGTCAATATACATACATATACATGAATGTTAGTGTGTGTGTGTGTCTGTGTGCGACATGTATTGTTCCTCACACACAAGGTTTGGAGGTTTTCAACACCATAAAATGGCACACACACAATGAACCGTGGCATGTTGCTAATACAACGGAGGATGTATGGATGAATGTTGCCAATATACAGTGGTGGTCAAAGCTGTAGTAGTAGCAATTTAGGGGAATATTTGAAAAAAGCACTGACCATATTTATACAATTTCGTTAAGATAGGACAAAAAACATCAGACTGTCAAAGAAATCATGTCACAGAAAGAGTCCAATGGTACCTGAAAACTTATTTGTAAAAGGAGAGAGATAAAGGCATAAATGAATAATACCAAAACTGGTCAGAATATATTCGAGCTTCAAAGAAAATACAGCAAATCTGATAGGAAATTCAAAGGTGGTGCACGTAAGGACAAGCTGAATAGGTCCAAAATCTAGCCAGAGAAGGCGACAACTAAAACAAATAGAAGTCGCGATCCTTAAAAGATCGCTAAACAGCTTGCCCATAAGAACATCGCTTTAAAATCTCTAAAAACCAGAACGGAACATTCGCATCCAAAGAGCAACTTGACATCTGGGTGCATCACTACTCCAACCTGCTGTCAGTGGACGTTGCCCAGCCACTACACGCAGAAAAAAAGTATGGTTGGGGTGACAATATTCGAGGAGTATCATACTATTGTTGGGTATATGGTTGTGGTACAAAAATATTATGATCCTCACGACAATAGTATGATTCAAACACAACCATACTATGATCTTCACAACCATACTATGATCCTCACAACAATAGTATGATTCACACATAACCATACTATGATCCCCACAACCATAGTATGATTCACACTCAACCATACTATGATCTCCACAACAATATTATGGTCCTCACATAGTATGTTTTACATACAACCATAGTATGATCCTCACAACCATAGTATAATTTACAAGCAACCATGTTATGATCTCTACAACCATAGTATGATCACACACTATTATACTATGATCACCAATATAATTTATTAGAATTGGGTTAAGTTGTCAAAAATAAATTTGAATAAAGAAAATTATTTAAAAATAAATTAAATTCAAAATAATATGAGATGTATTTAATGGGAGAAAATTAGTTGAAAAAACGTAAGCGTTTTTTTTTAAATTTCAGTTAAACAAAGCTAAAGCAGTTTGTTTAGAAAAATTTAAATTCCATATAAAAAGTACTATTATTGCATTAAATCCAATCCAATAACATTTTTAAAGCACATTTAAATGAAGAAAAATTACAATCATACAGTTTAATTTCCTTAATCATATAATTGTTAACATGAAACCGCACCAACCATATTTATATTGTTGCTACAACCATATTTTGATTTTTAAATTTGGCAATAATACTATTGTTACATTTCAACAATATTAATATTGCGGCAATCATACTATTGTAAGAATTTAATTCAAAAAACAATGCTATGGTTGCGACGAACATACTTTTATTGCGGAGACAATATTATTATTGCCGTGACCATATAGTAACCATATTTTTTCTCTGCGTGTATGTCAATGTTCTACTCACACTGAACAGACAGACGTATACACCAACATAATTAATAGATGTAATCCTCTGTCTGCAACAGAACAATCCCCCGGGTCCTAATAATATCAATGCTGAAGTCTTGTAATAATACAGAAACAATTCAGAATCTCCTGATACGGCAAGGAGATTAGTGACCACCTTAAAGAGCTTCTTAGTCCTGAGAAAGGCGACCTTACTGACTGAAAAATTGGAAGTGAATTAATATCCTTAGAAAGATCAATAAAACTGCATAAATAAATTGATTTGAGGGGAAGCATTAATGTTTTGCCCATAACTTCAACAATTTATAAACATTTTAAAAAAAAACTAACTCGTTTGTTTATTTATTTTTTATTTTATTATTTATTTATTATTATTATCTATCATTATATCCATTTTCTTAAGACTAGATTTATGATAGGATAATAATCCTACGGATATTGCAAGTAGGGGATATAAAGCTCTAAAGCACTTTAAGGCTTTATTAGTGGCATGCTCTATATGAGTTTTGAATGTTAGTTTTTTTTTATCAATGTGTACTCCTAGGTATTTTAGAGAGTCATTAACTGGTATTACGTTTCCTTCATGGTGAAAATCAATCGACGGAACTCGCCTGTACGACTTGTTAAATGGAAATATTATGGCCTGAGTTTTAGCTGTATTTATTTTAATTTTCCATTTAGTATAATTCGTTGTGGCCATTTTGAGCGCTTTTTCCAGCCTTTTTAACTCGTTTGTTTATTTCTCTCTTGAACAGGCATTAAGCGGCTCTCGAGACATCTTGCATCTACATTTTAATCCAAACAAGTTTTTTACAAAATGTTTTTTTTTACAAAATGGCAATGATCTTTTTGGCTGCACACTGCTTTTATCGCGATTTCAGGTCCGTGTCGACCAACATCAGGAAGCATCGCAGCAATTGTTGAAAACTGAACTATTATGACCAGGTTCTCATAAAACGTATGAAAACTTCTGTTCTAAATCTCACTTTTCAAGTTTTCTTCTAACAATTGCTCACGAAAATGCAATTCACCTTTACCACCTCTACAGAGACTCCTAGTTCAGAACCATCTATAGATTTTCTTTTACAACGTGTGTTGAAAAGAGTTTAGTTGGCGTTGGCCAAATTTTTAGTTGACATTGCCAAAATTTTTAATTGGCGTTGCCAACAATTTTTTTGTACATTAAAATTATCTTTCATATGATCCAAATCGGTCAATCCAATCCAGAGTTGCAAGATTTTTAGTAAAACTTAAATTTCGACCACTCAACAATTTTAAATTAAAAAAAATCAAGAACTAAAAAGTTAAAATCGGGCGTGGTCTATGAAATACCCTACTCCACACTGCTTTTCCGACGTTTAAGCGCCTCTGACTGAAACTTGAGAAAGGTCGGACTCAATATTTAGAGGTAAATGTAAGTCGCTCATAAAGAAGCATACACAATTTAAACGTGATATGATAATTTGTGGCTTCTAAAGCTGCGAGACCTCAAATTGCGAGGGACCATTGTGTGGGGGCTATTCGATAGCATGAACCGATATGGTCCAATATACGTGGGAATCGTCAGCTCGTAACGTTTCATGTCTAATTTGAAAGAAATCGGTTGTAAAATGTGTCTTCTAATGCTGCAGACTCTAAACTCGGAGAGGACCTTTGTGTGGGGGCTATGTGAAAATATGGACCTATGTAAAATTAGGACCTATGTTGTCCAGTTTCAACACTGCTAATTCATAGTTGCTCACAACGTACCATGCTTATACTGGGCGCGATCGGTTATAATCTGTGGCTTCTAAAGCTGCAGGACCTCAAATCAGGAGGCACCTTCGCATGAAACCTATTCGGAAACATGATCCGATATGGTTCAATATCACTAAACATAAGTGTTGGACAATCGTTATGCTCTGCGCAAAATTTGCTCGGAATTTGGTGTAATATGTGGCTTTTAGAGCTGAAGGTTCTGAAAACGGGAAGTACCTTTGTATGGGGGCTATACGAAAATATGGATTTATTTGGTCCCGTTTTGCTACCGTTAATAAAAGGTAGCTCATAACACAACGCTTCATAAGACATTTTAAAGAAATCGGATGTACAATGTGGCATCTAAAGGTGCAGTTTATAAAAGAATTTTAAAAGTAGTGGCTCTGTGAATATATGGACCTATTTGATCCATTTTCACCACAGTTAACTAATGGTTACTTGAAACGTACCATGTAATAACTGGGAGTTTTCGGGTATAATCAGTGGCTTCTCGAGGTTCAGGACCTCAAACCTATTGTAATGCTCTGTGCGAAATTTGGTCAGAAGTGGGTGTAATATGTGTCTTTTAGAGCTGTTGGTTTTGAAATCGTTCCTTTGTATGAAGGCTATACGAAAAGGTGAATCTATGTGGCCCATTTCAATACAGTTAAAAAATGGTAGCTTATAACAAACCATGCAAAATTTCACCGCGATCGGGTGGTTTCTAGAGCTGCAGGATCTTAAATCGGGAGGTACCTTTGTATTAGAAATCATATGAACAAATTTCACCAGAGATTAATATTGGTCACTCTATGTGAAATTTTAAATAGGAAAAAACCTATGCGTAATACAAAAATATGTACCGACGAAAAGGTTTTATAAACTTTTCAAGTAAAAACACATTAAATATTCTGATTCTAAGGCATTTTTACATTCATAAATAAATCTCTAAAAAGATTTTTTGGTTCAAAGCCGAAAGCCGAACTTTAGATACGAACTACGAAAGAGGAAATGAGGATCCATCCATATCCCAAGATGTCTACAAGATGACATAACTCGCAAAACCATTGATTTTAGCCCCAATGAAGTAAAAGTAAAGGCCGTTCGGCTTATATCTGGCGAAGACAACTTAAAGAACAGAAAAAAGATGACAATAAGAAATGATTGGAGAATTGATTGTAGAGACCAAAAGCTAAGCTAATAGAAACTAAAGAAACCAATATATACAAGTAATAAAGTTAAATTCGGACGTGATCGACTATGAGATACCCTACACCACTCAGATATTCCGACGATTAAACACCTCTGTCTATGGCTTGCGCAAGGTCGGACTCAATATGCTAGAGTTTATATAAAGGTTTCAGCGTGATGAGGCAAAATATTTACCTGGCAAACAGTGAGAGAGAACAGGAAAAGACTGAAAAGAAATCAGGAATCCAATATTAAAT
The DNA here is from genome assembly GCA_963513945.1 of Hydrotaea diabolus. Lineage (NCBI taxonomy): Eukaryota > Metazoa > Arthropoda > Insecta > Diptera > Muscidae > Hydrotaea > Hydrotaea diabolus. The sequence goes on along the minus strand of OY740720.1, from coordinate 23,318,741 downwards.
AGAAAGCTTCTAAGATGAACTATAGGAACCAATATTCAAAATGACACATTAAAATTAGACATATCGATTTTTAGTCTTCGGTGACCCCTACTAGAATTAACTGGGCAACATATTTGTGGAATAATTGATATTCAGTTCGACATACCACAAGTTGATACATATGATCATCTTATTATACACACTACTAATTATGGGCAACATATTTGTGGAATATATTAATAAGGAAAACTACCTTCGAAGAGTCGTTTTATAATTCTCATGAAAATGTTCTCTAAACGATCACAAAAATTTGCTAAAATAGATGAATCTAAACTATTTTTAATGTTTTTCATATGTTATAACATAACAAGATGAAAACCTCCTCAGCCCATAAAAAATATGTCAGATATGGATTTACTATGCTCACCTGAGCCTTTTATTTCCCGAAAACACAGAGAACAGATTTTTTGCACCACAACCAAATTTTTGCCAACCGAATGTTGGTGGTTGTACGCACTATGCATATATGCCATTTAAAACCGAATGTTGATTGGGTACACGACAATTTTCAGAAGGGGGAACTGACACTATCTGTTGAAGAGACAAAGTATCGGTATTCCTAACTAATTAAGCTGACTAGTCGAACCGAATTCCTCATGTATTGATTGTTATTATAGATTTTTGGTTATAATTCTCAGAATTCTGTTGTTACTGATGGTTTAATTTTATGTATTCGGTAAATTGACTAAAAACATAGTTTTTCTGTTTTTTAATTTAAGATTTTAAAATATTGATTCTGTAATTGGAACTATGAGCAGTTATTTTGAAAACTTAGTTTTGTATGCACAAGTGCTTATGAAGTCAGGTAATGCCACTAAAAACAAGTTAAGCTTGTTTCAATAATCTGGCAAATAGTTTTTTCTTTTTGTTTATATTTCTTCGGTCTTTTATCATTATTATGACCTGAATAGTTTTTATTCTGGTTCGTGACCTTTTTGTTGTTTCTTTTTCAGAATCAACGTAAAAAATTGGTGAAATGTATTGGCTTGGTTGCCTGGCAGACTATACATCTGTTTCTAAGCCCGCCAAGTTTTATTTTATCCTCAGCATATTTGTCAACGATTATTTCGGCAGCAAATCAAATGACTTATACAGGAGACTCATTTGAATAACTGAGAATTATCCTTTGCGTATAGTCTTCGAACTGTGCGTAGATCAATCTTCAAAGTGCAATAATATTTCCACAAATTCCGTTTCGCATGGGTCTTCGTTGAAACATATTTATTTATTTGGCTGAATTGTTTGGAAGCTTTTATTAATTTTCTGGTCTGACCCGAAAAGCTTTCTCTGTCTAACACAAAATGAACAATCACGTATAGTTTTCGAGATAAAACAAACAAAAATACACTTTTTGTTGTGTCAAATCGTTTTTTTTTTTTTTGGGATTTCCAAATGTTTTTGTCTTTGACCAAGATTTTGTAGCAGCCTGTAGCCATAGATTGTTATGAGGATAATATTTTGATGATTGGATATCCAATAAACGAGATATGATTGGTTGCCATAACCTCCAGTTGTAGCAATCAACAGTTTTACTGGATTCGGTTATTCTAACCGATCTATTGGCTGTAAATAGTTTTTTTTAGTTTATTTTATTGAGACTTTTTTCAAAAACAATGACAGACATATACTAGATCTATGAACTAGAAATTGCTTATGACTATAATGTATTGTCTAAATTACCAATAACGTACAGCTAACGGCACCAAGTCTTTTCTGTGTATAGAAATATTTTTAAATTGTATGTAGATCTGATGAGTGTTGGCTGTAAATATTTGTAACTATCATTATGACTTGAGCAGTTTTTTATTCTGGTTCGAGACCTTTATGTTGTTTCTTTTTCAGAATCAACTTAAAAAGAAGAAATTGGTGAAATGTATTTGCTACGGTTGCCAGGCAGACTGTACAGCTGTTTCTAAACCCGCCAAGGTTTTTCTTCAGCAGTCTTTGGCAACGATTACTTCGGCCACAAATCAAATGACTTATACGGGAGACTCATTTTTATTAATGAGAATTACCCTTTGTGTATAGTCTTCGAACTGTGCGTAGAGCAATCTTCAACGCGCAATATCATTTCCACCAATTCCGTTTCGCATGGGTCTTCGTTGAAAACCACAAATGCAAAAAGCACAATCAAAGTGTGCATGTTTTTTGTGCGTACATATACTCATACATGCGTTGCACATTAGGGCGTACCAATCCTTTTTAATAGTTTTTTCGTTATTTATTCGGTCTTTTATCATTATTATGACTTGAGCAGTTTTTTATTCTGGTTCGAGACCTTTATGTTGTTTCTTTTTCAGAATCAACTTAAAAAGAAGAAATTGGTGAAATGTATTTGCTACGGTTGCCAGGCAGACTGTACAGCTGTTTCTAAACCCGCCAAGGTTTTTCTTCAGCAGTCTTTGGCAACGATTACTTCGGCCACAAATCAAATGACTTATACGGGAGACTCATTTTTATTAATGAGAATTACCCTTTGTGTATAGTCTTCGAACTGTGCGTAGAGCAATCTTCAACGCGCAATATCATTTCCACCAATTCCGTTTCGCATGGGTCTTCGTTGAAAACCACAAATGCAAAAAGCACAATCAAAGTGTGCATGTTTTTTGTGCGTACATATACTCATACATGCGTTGCACATTAGGGCGTACCAATCCTTTTTAATAGTTTTTTCGTTATTTATTCGGTCTTTTATCATTATTATGACTTGAGCAGTTTTTTATTCTGGTTCGAGACCTTTATGTTGTTTCTTTTTCAGAATCAACTTAAAAAGAAGAAATTGGTGAAATGTATTTGCTACGGTTGCCAGGCAGACTGTACAGCTGTTTCTAAACCCGCCAAGGTTTTTCTTCAGCAGTCTTTGGCAACGATTACTTCGGCCACAAATCAAATGACTTATACGGGAGACTCATTTTTATTAATGAGAATTACCCTTTGTGTATAGTCTTCGAACTGTGCGTAGAGCAATCTTCAACGCGCAATATCATTTCCACCAATTCCGTTTCGCATGGGTCTTGGGTAACTATCCCTTTTATTATTGCAACTATATACCATCTTAGGATATGACGAACCATGTTACAATCAATGCCATGGAATGTTGGTGACTGTAACTGAAATAATGTTCGAACCAATTTCAACTGACTTTTCCCATTAAAATGGTCTCTTCATTTCATTTTAAATCCAATCTGCATGATTACCTCTAACTAAAATATTGTCCACAGCTGTATATCCTCCTCCGTCCTATCCCACAAATTTAAGTTTACATATATAGCAACGTACACGGCGTTGGATGTTGGTGACATCAATACCATAAAATATTAAAGAAAACGTATTTATTTTCTTGTACAGTGTACACAGATCCCTCCCTGCCACCCTCCCTCCCTCGTATGTATGTGGAAATGCGCTCCATCATAGTTGTGGGGATATTGCACGGATTGTATTCCAACTTTTTCCCCCCGCTTCAGTTACTGATATGAATTAACTTCAGTTAACATGGGGAAGGATGTAGGAAGGAACGCGAAATCGAAAACTTTATTTAACATTCATTCAGACATCGGGTTTATGTACGCAGACAAACATACTGACATTTTCGCCCCCAGAAGATTTATGTCTTCATATTCGATAAATTTTAAAAGGAAATCGACGAAAATTAATATTAATAACTTATATTGATCATATTTCGTTTGAAAGAAACGAAGATTGATTAAATTCCAAATGGAGAGGGCAAATATTTGAATTTGCTTACGAAATGATGATACATGTATGTATTTAAAATTTTGGAAGTCTAAATGTTAATACTGTACTACAATAATTTGAAATAAACAAAAAAAAGTATAAAAATAAAGGGTAATCCATCTAGAGGTATTTTTTCAGAACAAATAAAAAATATAAAAATTCAAATCAAGTGTGGAATCTTTATTGGTAATTTAAAAGGACATTACATGGCATTTATTTTTAGAAAATAATTACCTTCAAATGTTGGCCGCAACTACGCCTCAGGATTTCCATTCTAAGGGTCCAATTTTGGGTAACTCGTTCGAGCATTTCGACCGGCATGGCTTTAATGACAAGCGTAATGTTGGCTTCCAAAACCTGAATCGTAGCTTTTTTGTCAGCATAGACTTTGGACTTTACGTAACCCCAAAGAAAAAAAAAATGCCTAAAGGTGTGATATCACTCGATCTAGGCGGCCAACTCACCTGTCCCAAACGTGAACTTAGCTGCTTTTCGAAATGACCTCTCAATAGAACCATTGTTTGAGCAGCTGTATGGTATGTGGCACTGTCCTGTTGATACCAAGTTTCGTCAAGATCACGGGCTTCAATTTCAGGTAGCATAAAGATCGATATCATGGCGCGTTAGCGAGCACCATTCACGGTTACGTTCCGGCCATCATCATTATTGAAAAAATATGCACCGATGATTTCACCGGCTTATAAACCGCACCAAACCGTGGTTTTCTCTGGGTAGCTCCTCTTGAACCTCTTTTATTGACTTTGCCGTTGAGCCAGAACAGAACAAAATTTTGGTCGAACACAGCGGATTTTCCCGTTTCTCACCGAACGCGCATTTCCATAACACAGTTGCCAACATTTAAAGAAAATTATTGTCAAAAAATAAATGCCATAAAATGTCCTTTCAAATTACCAATAAAGATTCTACATTTGATTTGAATTTTTATATTTTTTGTTTGTCCTGAAAAAATATCTCTAGATGGACCGTTGTGCCAGAACAAAACAAAATTTTGGTCGAAAACAGCGGATCTTCCCCTTTCTCACCGAACGCTCATTACCATACCGAACGCTTATTACACAGTTGCCAACATTTAAAGGAAATTATTTTCAAAAAATAAATGCCATAAAATGTCCTTTCAAATTGCCAATAAAGATTCCACACTTGATTTGAATTTTTATATTTTTTGTTTGTTCTGAAAATATATCTCTAGATGGATGAATTTACTTCGTGCAGAATATATGAGCTGGACGCAATGGCATTCTTTGAAGGCTCGAACTTTATGTACCCTCCCCCTTTAAGTAATTACGTAATAAAATGTATTTTATGTATTAAGCCGATTTCGCCCTTTTTCGATATTGTTTTGTTCTCTAATACAAAATATATTTTAGCATTTTATATATATATTTTTTTTAAATATTTAATAGATGTTTTCTCCATCCCATAGCTATTTCCTAACATTCACTCCTGTTAACTTTATTAATTTAAGCTTTAAGTTGAAAACTCTACGTTAAGAATAATGTCCGTATAATATTACACAACCTGCTGAGAATATCTCTTGAGTTTGATTAATTTATCCTTAATGACTTTCTGGCCTCCTTAGACCATATATAATACTTAAAGTCAATTGCTGTATCCTCCCCTAGGACACATCAATCACTTGTCCATCACCAAAGTCCCAGTCATTTCTCTCCTGCTTTGGGCGAAGTCGTATTAGTTCGCTTTCCTTAAATTCCTTTGGCCATTTTCAAATTGGTCGATAAATCAAATGACATTTGAGACGCTGTCGTTCTGGCTGACGTTTCGATGGAATACTCGTATTTGGTCAGTGGTCAATACTCCTCGTTTGGCATTACTTCGTTGTTATCGCATCAAGATATGGACACTTTTTAAGGTTTTATTTTAACAACCGACAACAATTTATCGTTGTCACCGCCCAGACAACAGCAACAACAACAACAAAAGAAACAAAAACAATTCTAGGTTTTTTGTGGGACACATGACTTTTTGAAAGAAGTTTTAAATCTTTTTTTTTACATTGTGTGTGTGCGTTCTTTTGTATAGAATATAAGAGCTTAGAAATTCTCTTAGAATTCATTTATTCCCCCCTATTTTAGTTTAAAGTTTTTCGTGAGTTTTCAACGAGAGTTGGATGGGAATTGTGGGAAGAGTAAAGCAATGCAGACCATACAAAGCAAGGAAACCTTACCAGATTTCAGTGGTTTGTCGACTTGTAGTAGATTTTTTAAATAATAGAACTTTTAGGAAGTTTTGTCTAGAGAAATAAGAAACCTCTAATTAAAGGAACACTTTTAAAGGATATTTCACATGTCGAAGGTCTCTTCGATATTCTAAGCAATGAACTGACTAACGAACTGTAGCAGATAAAATTACGAACTTAAAGAAAATAAATTTATGGAAAGCCATGCGATTACTGATATAAAATTAAAAACGTAAAATCGTCGTTAAGTTCGACCAGGCCAAGTCTAAATACTCACTACCGAGTATTCACAATTGAAGTGTCCCGTTTTGCCCCTTTGGTCCATAAGACCGAAACTTTAAAATATATCCATATTGCTACTAAAACACACGCAGAGAAAAAACATGGTTACTACATGGTCTCCGCTATAAAATTATGTTCGTCGCAACCATAGCATTGTTAACTGAATTTACTTTTGACAATAGTATAATTACTGCAATATTAATATTGTTGAAATGTAACAATAGTATTATTGCCAAATTTAAAAGAGAAAATATCATTATAGCAACAATATAAATATGGTTGGTGCGACAAAAGTATTGTGTTTTGCGTTTTATGTTAACAATAATACGATTACGGCAATTATACTGTATGATTGTAATTTTTCATCATTTAAATATGCTTTTAAGAACAAATGTTACTGGTACGGATCTAATGCAATAAAAATACTTTTTTATCGAAATTAAATTTTTTAAACAAGCTGCTTTGGCTTTGTTTAACTGAAATATTTTTAATAAAAATCGCTTATGTTTATTTAAACTTTCTTAAACTCCTATTATTTTGAATTTAATGTATTTTTGAATAATTTTCATAATTCAAATCTATTGTTGCCAACTTAAACCAATTCTTATAAAAAATATTGGGGGTCGAATCTATTGTCGACAACTCAAAGAAATTATAATAAATTATATTGGGGATCATAGTATAAATGCGTGTGATCATACTATGGTTGTAGGGATAATAGCATGGTTGCGTGTGAATCGTACTATGGTTGTTTGGATCATACTATGGTTGTATAGGAAACATACTATGGATGTGAGGATCATACTATGGTTGTATAGGAAACATACTATGGTTGTGAGGATCATACTATGGTTATGGAGATCATATTATAGTTGAGTGTGAATCATACTATGCTTTAGTGGATCATAGTATGGTTTTGTGTGAATCATACTATTGTTGTGAGGATCATAGTATGGTTGTATTTGAATCATACTATTGTTGTGAGGATCATACTATTTTTGTACCACAACCATATACCCAATAATAGTATTATCCTCCTCGAATATTGTCCCCACAACCATACTTTTTTTCTGCGTGCAGGCATTTTACTAGAAATACGGTGGCCCCTTTTTTGACAACAAGGACCTTTTTTCCAACCCTTCGGCATATGGGCCAGACCCTAATCTTAGCAAAATTTCCAAATAAACTCAAAAATTGATTTGTAGTAAAATGTGCTCTAGTTTGAGTACTCATACGTCCATATTGACTCCTGATTGCTCGTCTTAACCAGCGAACTGTTTTTTGAGTCACATGAGCCGAAATGTCCAGGAACACTTGGACTTTTCTACTCTCCACCGTAGGATGTTGTGTATTTATAATTTTATTAGTGTTTTTTTGTAACATCTCCAAATACTTATCTGCGACCTAATTAAGTGTATATAATTGATCGTCGTGAAAGTTCTAAGAGTCCGTCTGTTTGTTGAGAGTACGATGAACTCTAAAGCGAAAAGCTAGAGGCTTACAATTTACCCGATATATGTCTTATAGTTAAAGATCGTTTGGTATTAAATATGGACCAAAAAGGGTCAAAGGGAAAAACTTCTTCTTTAAGAGACAACAACAACAAAATTCCTATAAAAAGGAACCTATATTTGGAACTAGAATCGGTCCAAAAAGGCCCCATCAACTAAGGAAATATGGGTATAAAACAAGTTGACAAATTGAGTTTGGCTGGGCCAAAGCTTATACACCCTCCAACATGGTTAAGGACCATTATGAAATAGTTGTTACTGGCCAAGTCTCTATCAGGGTATATTTTGTTCCACAGCATCATCGTATATACCAACTGCTATCGTCTTTAAAAGTTCAGTATTGTATGAGCAGTGCCATGCCCTAAACGTTGGTCAATTTCCTTGGCCATATATGCGATTTCTTGAAAGGAGCGTGGCAGCAATTCCTTAAGAATTTGTTACGACATATGTCCATATCAAGCCCTAATTGGAAAAAAGCTGTAGCGCCAAAGAGAACATTTTACAGGAGAGTTTTTTTTTGGTTTTTTGTCTTATACATCTGGAGGATTTCGATACAATTGAATTTCCTATATCTAGCTTAATATTAATATTTAATATTTAAGCTTTTGAGCGTTGTGAAAATTCCTATTGAATTTCCTTTAAAAGCAAGTGCCGCTCTCGTTCTTTTCGTTCATGAGATAATGTCCTTTCAAGTTCAAAGTTGTGTGGGCGGTGCTAAGCCCCCTTGTCCAATTTTTACATAACATAGTCTAGAAAAATATCTTAATTTTTGGGTTCCCAGTTACTACTATTATCATTTTAGCATAGATCTTCCAAAATAAAATAAGAATATTTTCAAGTTAAAAGGTCTCTTTTTGTCCTTTTACTCATAATTCAAATAACAGAATAAATATTTTTAAAACGTTAAATAGAAAAATTAAATAAAAAAAAACGCTTGTTTATATCGGTCAGACAACCGATTAAATCCGTAGGTCCAGTTAAAAAATGTTCGTGGTAATAACAACCGAATTCTTGAAGCCAACAAATCTATAACAACAACCAAAACATGTTTGAATGCAGTTCCAATAATCATCCTACATATTTAGGGTTACCGGTACTTCGTCTTTTCAACCGATACTGTCAGTTTCCACTAATGAAAATTGCCGTATTCCCAATCAGCATTCAGATATAGCGATGGAACAGATGGAGACAGATAGTACGAGGAACCGCAAACATTCGGTTGGCAAAAAATTCGGTTGTGGCAGCGAATCTGTACTCTGTGTGTAGGAAAAAATTAGAGACAGAAAAAATAGTTGGAATCGATTGGAACTACGAGTCCCAAAAATCCGATGCCAAAAAAAGATTTTTTTTGCAATCTCCAAATGTTTATTTTTATAATCTTAATTTATATTCAGTTCGACATACCACAAGATGACACATATGATCATCTTATTATACACACTATTTATTGATCGGACATACCAATGAAACCCGAAAAATGTAAAAAAAAAGTTAGAAAACTTAATTATTTCGCAGAAGATAATGTATTGGATGATATAAATCGGAGCGGAAACTAATGCAAACCTTGAATAGATATGGACGAAGTGTCGTTAATTTCGATATACGAGGGCGACCGCAAAAGTAACTGGCCTAACATAAAAAGAACTGTTTTTTTTGGAATTATTATTATTTATTTTTCAACATAATCTCCTTCCAACTCAATACACTTCATCAAACATTTTTCAAGTTTTTTAATTCCATCCGAAAAATAAGATTTTTCAAGGCCTTCAAAGTATGCCTCAGTTTCAGCAATAACCTCGCTATTGGACGAACATTTTTTGCCACCGAGAATTGTTTTTAAATTTGGCAACAAGAAATAATCAGAAGGAGCTAAATCTGGACTATATGGTGGATGCGGAGCAATTTCAAATCGTAATTTGGCCAGTTTTTGTTGAGTTAAAAGTGTGCAGTGTTGAAGGAGCATTATCTTGATGAAAAATATTTTTTTTTTCTAAATGCGGTCGTTTTATCTTGATTTCTTCACTCAACCGATCCAATAATGCACAATAATATTCACTATTTATAGTTTTTCCTTTCTCAAGATAATCAATAAATATTATACCCCTTGCATCCCAAAATACTGTAGCTATTACTTTTCCTGCTGACTTAACAGTTTTCGCCTTCTTGGGACCACTTTTACCAGCTTCTATCCATTGTTTTGACTGTTCTTTGCATTCTGGGATGTAGTGATGAATCCATGTTTCATCAACAGTTATGAATCGGCGCAAGAACTCTATTGGATTACGCTGATAAATCGCTAAAAGCTCCACGGAATTGGTCCAACGGACGATTTTTTGGGGCAAAGTCAACAAACGCGGCACATATCTTGCGGATAGCTTTTTCATGTGGAGTTCATCATGTAAAATACTCAAAACTTGTTTTTCGTGTATTTTAACAATATCAGCAAGTTCTCCGAGCTTTATTCGTCTATCTTTAGTCACTTCATTAAATATTTGTCTAATGTTTTCAATAGTTTTCGATCTTCCAGAGCGTTGTTCATCTTCCGTACTTGAACGTTCTATTTGAAATCGTTGAACACAGGATTTCACGGTGGAGTATGATGGTGCATTATCACCATGAACAGTATCCAATTCATCTTTGATTAATTGTGGCGTATAACCTTTCATATAAAAGTCTTTAATTGCCGCACGAAACTCATTATTTTCCATTTTACAAAAATTATAAAACTCGTTTACTTCAATCACCTGTAACAAAGAAAATAATCATTAAATATTTCGGAAATTTTGACAGATGGATTATAAAAGATTGCTTTTAAAAAACAAAACAAAAAGTTGCTAGTAAAACAGAAAATGTGTCAGGCCAGTTAGTTTTGCGGTCGCCCTCGTATGAATTTTGAATTGGGACTAAAACGCCGATGTGGTTAATGTACCTTAAATCAATATGTTCGAACTAACTTCCCAGTTAGAAAGACGGCTCAACGAGGGCTATAGAATAGTATAATTGCCTGATGATTCTGACTGAACAGATTTGTGCACAATATCGATCGCTCTGGCTGTTGTTTCCTTTAAGGTGGTCAGATGGCTGATCAAACTTTCACTAAATTTGTATATGACCGACTGTCCGACAAAAAACAACAGATTTTGGGCTAATCAGCATTGAACGGACTTGCTCAATAACCAAAACCTCAACGAAAAATCATACTCGAGGACATTCGAATTCCAATTGCCGCTTTAAAATAAGCTTGCATAGTCTCTAGTTTAATATGCATTTTTATTGACGATTAACGAATCTTGTAATACATGCAGAGATCAATTAATATCATGCAGACTCTTCATAATATCATCAAACGAAGTAATAGTAAAGACCAGCCGGGGTCAGCTAGAGTATTTTAATAATTTGGGAAACACCTCTGCTATAATTTTGGAAATCAACATATTGCTACGATATCTTTTAATGTTCTAAGTTATTTCAATTACAACGATTAAGACTACATCGGCATATTCAAAATTTTTCTTTATCAACATTTTTCTTCACAGAGGCCGAAGCAGTGAGAACTCGGACTAAGAACCAGTCGAAGTAAGTCCCCATTCACACTAGACAACTTTACTTGCCGCAACTCTCAGTTTGTAGGAGAAAGAGGTAAAAGAAAAGATTCCCTTTCCATTCCCTTGACCTCTTTCTTCTACAAACTAAAAGTCACCTAGGGTAAATGGGGCCTTACTTCAACTGGATCTCCATCCGAGTTCTCACTGCTTGGGCAGACGCTTATTGAACACTAAAGCCTACAGCCCATGTCATTTCTACTGGAAATACGTCCGTTAGAAAGTTAAAAAATAAAACTTCAAGATCCTCATCACATTCGGCACTGGTAACAAATTTGCCTTTTCATAACCATAAACTACTTGTTTTTACAAGCCCCGAAAAAATGCGTACACATACGACCATTACAGCAATAGTTGTCTTCATTCACTACAACGAAAACATTTGGGCACATTGCCAAAGCAAGGACTAGCAAGCGATTCGAAATACTACAACACCCCTGCAGGAACAAACTGTTGAAGAAGAATGTGTGATTTGTCACACTTTTCGCCCCACCCTCGCATATTAGGTTGGCGAATGTGAATGTGTTTTTTTTGGCAGCCTTCGTTGCTCGCTTCTAGGAGACAGGTTGATTAATGAGCCTTTATGTTTTTAACGTTTTGTCAACAAGGAAACCTCATGTTTCTTGTTGTTCTTTCTTGTGCGAGTATTAGTAATGATTGTTTTTTATTGTACACTTATGCACATGGATGTGAGTCAGTCTGTGCGTACGTGTGTTTGGGTATGTTTGTTAGATATCCTAGATCCGAGGAATGTTTACATACCAACACAGACGCAGGCACATCTGTAGATATGTACATATGTTTCAGCAGGAAGCGTATGCTCCCAGATGAAAGTGATGATTCCACAATGTCAACATGCGATTTCGTTGTGGTTTCTCTCTCGCCCTCTCTCGCTCGCTCTGTTAAGTAAAGTAATTTTTCAACGGCATAACGTAAAAACAATCAAATCCTCTTAACACAAACTTTTGTTTGGCATTTTTTTTGTTTTTGCCTCCCTCCATCGATGTGGTGAAATCAGTCAGTCTGTCTTTAAAATTGATGCCTTAAAGTTTTAATGGATGGATTTCGTTTTTCGGTAACACATGTCAGATATTTGGCAATAATGGAATGTGTTTTGAAGTTGTTGTGTTGTTGTTTTCGGCTTTACAGTGAGATATTTTGACATAATCTGCGGTTTTGAGGTGACATTTCTAGGAAAGTGTTCTCATTCCATGAAAAATTTTTCTTCTTTATAAAGGTTTATAAATCTGACGAAATGATCCTGCCTAGCTTACACTACGAATACTGGGTAGTGTGACTTTGTATATTTTCGAAATTCAGATTCTTAATCGGATCAAGAACATTTGAAATTGTTTACTTAAGGTTTATCTCTGAAAGTCCGCCAATATAAAGACCATATAAAGCAGAAAAGGGGCCAACGTTTCGTTGACAGATAATATTTATAAAGAAACCAGTTACACTTGATCATAACTCTAAGGTTTTCAATTTTAGGTAGAGACAAAAAACTGTTTGTTTAAGCCTATAAAGTAATCTACAATATTAGCCTTGTTCGTTTGAGCTTGCTAGCTTTTTTTTTCTTTGTAACAAAGGCAGCCAATAAAAAACTATAAATTGGAAGAAGTATATTAAATTAATTATTTACATTGAACAGGGATTAAACCGGCTTAAGACCTCTTGCTTCTATATTTAAATAGAAAACAAGTTTTTAACAAAATGGCAAAGTGACATTGATTTTCGTGGCTTCACATGATTTCGGGCATTCTGAAGAGGGTTGTCACGGACCCGCAATGTCACTTTGCCATTTTGCAATGTCACTTTGCCATTTTGTTAAAAACTTGTCTTCTATTTAAATAAAGAAGCAAGAGGTCTTGAGCCGGTTTAATCCCTGTTCAATGTGTAAAAGCAACAGACTGAAATAAAGCAAACGAGCTAAACATACTTAATTATTTACTTTACTTTTCATTGTAAAGATGAGTAAAATGTCTTTGAACTATCAGATTGACTTGATTTTAAAATTCACTTGTCCCATATCGTACTTCTGAACGCAATACATATTCGGTAATAACATGTGATTGTTGGAAAAAAGAGGTGGCAAGAGTGAGTTGTATTTCGTGGGCAATTGTGTGAAGAAAACTTGAAATGTAAGGTGTACAACAGTAGTTCTCATTCGTTTGGGGAGAGCCTGGCCTTATAGATTTAGGTTTAACTTTAAACAATTGCAGCAAAGCTTTCTGAAGATGGTTGCCACGGATCCGAAATCATGATAAAAGCAGTGTGCAGCCACGAAAATCAATGGCACTTTGCCATTTTGTTAAAAACTTGTCTTCTATTTTGATATAGATGCAAGAGGTCTTGAACCGGTTAATCCCTGTTCAATCTGGAAAAATAAATGTGATATCCCTTGCTCTTTTCTTTAAAGACGAAACTGAGAAGCGACACCGAAGCGAATAATCGTGTTATTGGAGTTTATAAACGAATAATGGAGCTTATAAGCAAATGATGGAACTTATAAGCGAATACTGGAGCTTATAAGCGAATACTGGAGCTTATAAGCGAATAATGTAGATATTAAGCGAACATCGTATGGTCTTTGTTGCTTCAGGCTGTTGCTTGAAATGTTGAGGTGTTAATATCAATGACGAGTCGACCGATCCCCAACTAAGTTTTTACTTTTGGCTACAACAGCCACATTCTTATGATTGCATATAGTACGAACGTACGGGAACCGTAGGTGTTATCCGCTAACAAACTAGTCTCTGAAACGTTTTGCTGAAACTTCCGTACAGCGTACACGGTGGTGGGTGACTCATTTCGTTTAAAGCTTCTTTTCAATAAACGCACTGTTTTGACTGCACAGCATTGACTTTGGAAATAAGATTGCAATATTTCCCAACGTTACACAAACGTAAAGCGAATCAGTTTGGTCCACTAAGCTGTAACTATAAAAAAAACCCGTCTGATTCAAAAATAAGCCGCACAATTTGACAATCACTCCAAAAAAGGCTCGTGTCGATTGGTGCAAAGAAATTTTGGAAAAATACAATGACGGTACTTCAAAAGACTTTTATTAGATCGTCACATGTGACGAATCATAGATCTATGCGTACGAGCCCGAAACTAAACAGCAATCGACCGTGTGGGTCTTCGGAGATGAACCAAATCCAACGAAAGTTGTTCGTGGAAGAAGCACTTCGAAGCAAATGGTCGCCTGTGAGCAACGTAGGAGGCCAATTCTGAGTGGTACACCACAATTTGTTTGCCTGAAGTCTTCGGAGAAATTCGAAAAACGAACAAGAGAAGACGAATCATTGTGCACCATGACAATGCGAGCTCTCACACATCGGCTCAAACCAGCGCCTTTTTGACCGGAAAAAATGTCGGATTGATGGGTCATCCGCCGTACAGCCCTGACTTGGCACACAATGACTTCTTTTTACTTCCGCACATCCAGAAAAAAATGCGTGGTCAACGATTTTCGTCGTTGAAGCGTTAAAAACCATGTTTTGGAAGTGTCTCAATCGGAGTGAAGAAAGTGCTTCGACAATTGGTTTGAGCGCATGCAAAAGTGTATAAATCTTGCTGGAGAATACATTGAAAAACAATAAAACCATTTTTGATGATAAATATTCGCATTTTCATTAATAGGCCAGAAATATATATTGCAGCCCTCGTATCAAAAAGTGAACCACAGTCTCTTTTTCATAATTCATCGAAGTGTTCAAGACGAAGGTGATAACGATAATCTTCACAACTTCAAAATTAAAAGAACAGTTTTCTCGTTACGGCCTGGTGGATACGCTTGTGAGTGACAGTGCGAGCTTCACACATCGGCTTAAACCAGCGCCTTTTTGACCGGCCAAAACGTCGGATTGATGGGTCATCCGCCGTACAGCCCTGACTTGGCACACAATGACTTCTTTTTACTCCCGCACATCCAGAAAAAAATGCGTGGTCAACGATTTTCGTCGTTGAAGCGTTAAAAACCATGTTTTGGAGGTGTCTCAATCGGAGTGAAGAAAGTGCTTCGACAATTGGTTTGAGCGCATGCAAAAGTGCATAAATCTTGCTGGAGAATACTTTGAAAAACAATAAAAACCATTTTTGATGATAAATATTCGCATTTTCATTAATAGGCCAGAAATATATATTGCAGCCCTCGTATCAAAAAGTGAACCACAGTCTCTTTTTCATAATTCATCGAAGTGTTCAAGACGAAGGTGATAACGATAATCTTCACAACTTCAAAATTAAAAGAACAGTTTTCTCGTTACGGCCTGGTGGATACGCTTGTGAGTGACAGTGGTACTCAGTTTACTTCGTATGATTTTAAACAATTTTTATCCTTAAATGGAATCAAACGCATTTTACCAGCTCCAGGAAATCCCTCTACAACTGGTGAAAACAAATTATTTCGTCAAAAGTTTCCAAAGACTATTTTAACTAACCTGGATAAGAACAAAAAAAGCCAATTTACATTAAATTTTATGCCGATTTTCGGTGGGTTATCGAAGTATGACGCATTGCAGCACAGGTGAATCTCCAAATTGCAAAGGCAACAACTAAAACCCGATTCGGCAATCTCAAGGGAAATCGCCATGCAAACCTCAGTGAAGGTCAGAAGGTAATGATACGTGATTCCCGAAATCCAAATACGCCTAGTAGTACTCAGGCAACTAACGGGTGATCAATCTACAGGTATTTTTTCAAATCAAAAAAATACAAAAATTCAAATCAAGTTTATTGTTTATTCGAAAGGAAATTTGATGCCATTTATTGTTTAAATATAATTTCCTTCAAATGTACGACGCAACTACGCCTTAGGTTGTCCATTCTGAAGGTCCAAATTTGGATGACTCGTTCGAGCGTTAATGACACACACCGTGGTTTTCGCGGTGTAAGTCTTTCCATTATAAAATGGCAAACAATTCTGAACAAATGGAGTTAAAAACAAATTCACGCATAATTTGTACAAAAGCCCCTATTTAAAAAAATATATCTTGGTTGGTCACTAGGGTGGAGTGAAATTCAAAAAAAAAAAGTTAACCTCGGAAATAGATGTAGTCTGGGGTCCTAATGAGGGGAAAAATAAAGAAAAAAATTTAAAAAAATTTTTAGGGGTCGCGCCACTCCCTAGAAATTTGGAAATTATCGCTATTTTGGCGTTGATTTTAGAAAAATCCTAAAAAGTTTTATGTCAATAAATGTTTGCAATAGCGTAAACAATGAAATAAGGGCATGAAAAAATTTAAAAAAATTTTTCTCATTGTTCAAAAATTTCAAAAAGTAAAATAAGTCAAATCGTCCCTTCTTCAGAAAATTGACTGAACAATGAAATCGCCACCAAAGCTACAAATATTAGTCGATTATCCTCATATTTGCCTCAAATACTTTTGTTTGGGCACTGAACAAGCTCAAACTTTTAAATTTCGAATAAGTTAAGTCGTTAATTTTTAGGATTTTTCTAAAATCAACGCCAAAATAGCGATAATTTCCAAATTTCTAGGGAGTGGCGCGACCCCTAAAATTTTTTTTAAATTTTTTTCTTTATTTTTCCCCTCTTTAGGACCCCAGACTACATCTCTTTCCGAGGTTAACTTTTTCAAATTATAAAAAAAGCATGTTTTCACTCCACCCTATTGGCCACCCTATATAAACTAGCAACTTGGGCCCGAATCATATTTCGGCGTTTTGCCAATGACTACATAATAAAACGTCATCTGGACCAAGTTAGAGGTCAAAAAGGCACACCACATCAACAGATGCATGCAAATAGACTACGACAACAGTATAACAACACCTGCAGACGATGGAAGATGTGACACTCACTACAAAAGAACTCAGAATAGTAAAAAATCCTAAATTAAATTCAGAAGTACAAAACAATAATTAACTTGAATTATTTATAACCTATTCTCAATTAAATGTTTATTTTATTCATAAACAATCTTAGGAGGAGCATGTATACAGTGTTCTTATTACGGTCCACTCTAATATATATTTAGTACGTGCAAGATTTGGTCCAGACAGATTTAACGATAATTTCATTAGGAAGATGTACACTGGGTTTAAACCATAATTCTGTCAACATTTCTAAATAATATTCGTATTACCCTTCATTGACCTAAGAAAATTTCAACATCAAAACATTCAAAAGGCTATAGAACTTTTAAAATTACCTTGAGTTTATTTCAACCACATTAAGATATAAAACATGTCCATTAGTGCAGCATCATCCGTACTTATATTCATGATGATTACTACTTGTCATTTGAAATTCATCCTTCCAAGCAAATAAACAAACAGACTGATAGACAAATAGAATGTCTGCTATCAAAAGAAGTCTGCTGTCTGCTGAAGATTAACCTCAGGTTATGAAAGATATTGCAAAATATCTTGATTCGTTTTTTTGGCTTCTGTCCTGTAGTTTGAGTTTAATAAAGATTTTGACTCAAACCTTTATTTCGTGTAATAATGATGATAATAATGATAATAATGGACAATAATGCTACTCCTTTTACAACTTCACTTGACTTTCGGTGTATCTTTATTTTTTTCTTTTTGCTGCTGGAGTATTCGGAATTTTTGGCTGATGGCCAAACAATTTTGTTTATTGCCATAAAAAGTTTATCAAAAAAAACTGAAATAAACAACTGTAACCAACTCCGAGAAATATGAAAGGGTTTATGACAAAAGAATGATAAAAAAAAGGTTAAAAGTCATTGAAATTATATTTTTAGCTTTTTTTTTAGAAAAAATCCTTAAATAGTAAGGTAAAAAATAATGTAAAGGGTGTCCTAAGAAGAGCGCAATTTTTAAATTTTAAATAAAACACAGATATTTAAGAAAAAATCGTGAAACTTTATTATATCGTAAAGTAGACAGAATGAGGTTATGTATGGAACAATATATCGTGCAGATGGCCGCCGCGGCTTTGCTGGCATGCACGCGACCTTTTAATGAAATTTTCAATGACCGTTTTGCATGAATGCTGCGGTATTTCATTAATGCAGCGTCCAATGTCGTCTTTTAAGGCTTGAGTCATCGTCGGCTTATTCGCGTAAACCATCGACTTCAAAAAACCCCAAAGAAAAAATCTAATGGTGTTAAATCGCACGATCTAGACGGCCAATTCTGATCTCCAAAACGCGAAATAACACGACCGGGAAATGACTGATGCAGTAATTGAATTGTTTCTCTGGCTGTATGACATGTGGCGCCGTCTTGTTGGAACCACATGCCCTCCACATTCATTTCTTCAATTCTAGGCAAGAAAAAACTGGTTATCATTTCACGATACCAAACACCATTGACTGTTTGCGCTTGACCTGCCTCATTTTCATAAAAAAAGGTCCAATGATTCCTCCAGCCCAAAAACCACACCACACAGTGACACGTTGAGGATGCATTTGCTTCTCGTGAATCACTCGAGGATTTTCCGCACCCCAAATGCGACAATTCTGTCTATTGACGAAGCCATCAAGATGAAAATGGGCCTCGTCACTGAAGATGATTTTATCGGCAAAATCAGCATTTTCATGTTGTCTCTCCAATACCCAATTAACGAACTCCCTTTCGTGTTGCGCTCCATTTTTACTAACCTCGTACCTTCTACTAACAAACAATAACAATTGTTCAAATGTCAAACAATGACACTTCGAATGTTGCCAGATTTAAAAATTGCGTTCTTCTTGGGACACCCTTTATAAGCGAATTCCTGCAATCTGCAAATAGATTAAAAAATATGATTTATGATAATGTAAACATAGGCATCACAGCTCTGCATCTGATACGTATCATGTTCGTAAATGCAAAATCGGGCAACATTGCTGTTGTCTGTGTTCGTAAATGCAACACTGCAATATATGTTGCGCAAACTTCTCGCAAAATTGCATCATAAAAATGTCTGATGCCCACAATTAGTAAGTTTTCTTTTTTTGCCTTATTTCACTTCTTTTTTAATTTTATTCATTTTTTTCCTTTAGAGAACTGACAGATACTTAAAGTCGCGTTTGGATATGAAGGAGGAATTTGTGTCCGGGAGAAAGAAAAAGAGCGTTTTATGGGAAAGAGTAATTGAACAAGACCAAAGACCAAATTTGCAAATAACCAAAGATCAAATAAATATGAAGTTTCTCAATTTACAAACGACGTACAAAAGGATAAAAAATCTAAATAAGGAATCGGGAAGAAACTCAACGACGTGGAAGTTTTATGACGATTTTGATGAAATTTATGTCACCATACATGCAATCACCTTATTCTAACCTGGTTGTTCTACGATGATTACACAGATGGAACCTTGGAAAGCGAAAATTCTCTTGAGCCAGTGCGAAAAAACAACCAAAATGCGCCGTGTGTGAAATTCTCAGATATTTACAAGAAGAATCAGAAAAAGGGCAGAAACGACACGAGGAAATAAATGCAATTTAACAAATTGGGTAGAGCCGTATAGAGGCTATGTTGTAATTAAAGGATGCGTAAGAAAATAATGTAAGAGAACAATGATTTGCCTTAAAAATACTCTGGAGTACTTGTTCCTTAAAGATACGATATAAAGGGTGGTTAAATTTTAAGGGCCGATCTTGATTTGTCGCGCAAAAAGGCCAATGTTTCGTTACCTGTCCGGCAAGTGGCATCGTCCTGTTCAAACCACATATCGTCCACATCCATATCTTCCAATTCGGGCCAATGAAAGTTCGTTATCATCTCACGATAGCGAACACCATTCACAGTAACTGCCTGACCGGCCTCACTTTGGAAAAATACGGGCCGGTGATGTCGCCAGCTCGTAAACCGCACCAAACATTGACTCTTTGTAGGTGCATTGTTTTTCGACCATCACTCTTGGATTATCATTCGCTCAAATGCGGCAATTCATCTTCTTACCGAATCCACTGAGGTGAAAATGTGCCTCATCACTGAAGATGATTTTCTTCGAAAATTGATTTTCATTTTCATAATAAGCCTGAATAACTTTAACTATGTTTGTATGTTTCTCATACATCCATAGTATACTTCTCACAACAATAGTACGATTTACACGCAACAATGTTATGATCCATACAACCATAGATGATCACTAACAATTATACTATGATCCCCAAAATTATTTATAAGAATTGGGTTCAGTTGTCAACAATAGATTTGAACTATGAAAATTATTTGAAAATACATTAAATTTGAAAAATTTAAATTTCCATATAAAAAATACTGATATTGCATTAGATCTGCAATAATAACCTTGCTCTAAAAGCATACTCAAATGAAGAAAAATTACAATCACACAGTATGATTGCCGCAATAATATTATTGTAAACATAAAACCCAAAAAAAACAATACTTTTGTCGCACCAACCATATTTATACTCGTATTGTTGCTTTAACCATTGTTTCATATTTTCATTTGACAATAAAAAAATTGTTAGATTTCAACAATTTTAATACTGCGGCAATCATACTATTGTCAAATTTAAATGCAAACAAAAGTACTATGGTTGCGACGAACATGCTTTTATTGCGAAGAACATATTTTATTATCGTGACCATAAAGTAACCACATTTTTTCTCTACGTGTACATATAGGGTAATCCATCTAGAGGTGTTTTTTCAGAACAAAAAATATATATAAAAATTCCACTCAAGTGTGGAATCTTTATTGGTAATTTGAAAGGACATTTTATGACATTTAATTTTTGAATATAATTTCCTTCAAATGTTGGCCGCAACTACGCCTCAGGGTTTCCATTCCGAGGGTCCAATATTGGATGACTCGTTCGAGCATTTCGACCGGTATGGCTTTAATGACATCCGTAATATTAACTTCCAAAACCTGAATCGTAGCTGCTTTGTCAGCATAGACTTTTGACTTTACGTAACCCCAAAGAAAATTGTCTAAAGCTGTAATATCACTCGATCTAGGCGGCCAACTAACCTGTCCAAAACGTGAAATTAGCTGCTTTTAGGAATGACCTCTCAATAGATCCATTGTTTGAGCAGCTCCATTGTATGGCAAGTGGCACCGCCCTGTTGAAACCAAGTATCGTCAAGATTACGGGCTTCAATTTCAGGTAGCATAAAGATCGATCAAGGCGCGATAGCGAGCACCATTCACGGTTACGTTCCGGCCAACATCATTTTTGAAAAAATATGCACCGATGATTCCACCAGCTTATAAACCGCACCAAACCGTGGTTTTCTCTGTTTATAATGGCACCTCTTGAACCTCTTCTTGTGGCTCTTCAGTCCAAATGCGGCAATTTTGTTTATTGACTTTGCCGTTGAGCCAGAAATGGGCCTCATCACTAAACAAAATTTTTGTCGAAAACAGCGGATCTTCCCGTTTCTCACCAAACGCTCATTTCCATAATACAGTTGCCAACATTTAAAGGTATTTTTTTTTTAAAAAAATAAATGCCACAAAATGTCCTTTCAAATTATCAATAAAGATTCCACACTTGATGTGAATTTTTATATTTTTTTTTTGTTCTGAAAAAATACCTCTAGATGGATCACCCTATATTAACATTCCTTTAAGGTAGGGACAGCCGACCCATTGTCCTTGCGTTCCAGAACGGGTTTAAAGCTATATACAAAGAGTAAAAACAAGATAGGCTTTGTATTCCTTTTTTATTTCGTAAATTCATTTTCCTGCACAACTTTATTTCAATTGTCTTGTCATCTAATTCGTTTATTAAATTCATTAAAAAAAATCATAATTTTTTATTGCAAACACAATGCGCAACAAAGAGCATCGGCATCAGCTGGTTGACATCAGTGTTGCCAGATGTGCATCAGAAGCAGAGCAGTGACGCATTTACGAACAGGGTCATAATTGGTCCTTAGACCGCTTTTTAGGTCTGGTGCCTCTACACTACTCGCATATGTGCTCAGCTACAATTTGTTCTTCAGCCAATTAGGAGCCATTGTCTTACAGAATGAGTGGCATTTCTACAAAAAAAAATCAGGTAGAAGGGCCAAGTAGAAGTGGACTTGTGAATTCCATATGGAAAGAGTACAGGTTTATTAAAGCCGAGGTGGATGGTACATTTTTGTTTAGCAGGTCATGACCAACAACTGGATACTGAGTCAACTAAAGTAAGTCTACATGTTATCAAAAAAAAACTCATTGGAATTAAAAGTACAGGGTGGAGCGCCAGAATTTGCTTGTTTGCTTTTGAAATTTGCTGCAGGCTTTGGCGGTACTGTTTGTCGAAGAGAGTGGAGAGTATGCGTGGCTTGTAGTGGCTGACGGGAGATTTGTACTCGTCTGCCTTTCAGTTGCAATCATGCATTGGACACGTGAGGCCTCTCCTCAATTTTGTGTTGAAGCATATTTTTTAAATGCGCACTCGACTATTGCATTGCAGCGTGCTTTTCGTTTGCGATTCGCTGTTCACCCACGCGGACGTGTTCCTGGAAGGCAATCAGTTGTAAATTGGGAAACTTCATTGAGAACAGCAGAGAATGTGTCATGTGTACGAAGAGGACCTGAGAGAAAGATAACAACAACACAAAACATCAAGTGAGTTAGAGAAGCAGTACTGCAATCTCCGAAACGCTCTGCTCGGAAGCAATTACTTGCTCCTGACATTTCCTAGATTTTTTAGTCGGCTCTTGAGGCAATGCAATTGGAGGATACATGTTTCCAACAGGATGGTGCCACTGCACACACAGGGGGGTTACCATTAATTGTGTGAGGCAAATGTTTCCTGGAGGGCTTATCTCTTTGAGGGGTGATGTGAACTGGCCGGCACGCTCGCAAGACTTAGCGATTTTTTCGTTTCGGGTTACCTGAAGTCGAAAGTGTATATCAACCGTCCCAACAGTTTGGAAAATCTAATTAACAATATTGAGGCTGAAATTGGTAGAATACCAGTCTACATGCTTGTTTGAGTTCATGAAAACTTCAGAAAACGTATGCAGCTGTGTGTGTATAGCGAAGGTAAACATTTGCTAGATACACTTTATAAAACAATGTTATTTAAAAATTCCCTTACTGTTCAATATAATTAAAATATAAAATAAATTTTTCTACGGTTCATAATTTTTTTTCATTCCCAAATAAGCAAATTTCACGCTCCACCCTGTATAACATTGAACTTTTGATTAAAAAAAAAATATCACTCCAAAACGCTACCCTTTGCTCTCCGCTCTTTAGCAACATAATCGCGCACTAGTTCCTTAAACTCTACTTTTGAGTTTTAGAAAACCAAAAAAAAATTGATTTCGTCTTGTGAATTATTTTTTTCTTCCGTTTTGAAGACCAGCCAGAGTGTGGGTTGATAGTTTCGCTGCCCGAGTGATTCCTACATCGCACACTTCTATAGCAAGGATATGAAGATGATGACGACGATGATGATGCATAAGACACTAGAGGAATATTTTTTAAAATTTGCATAAATTGTGCATCATATACTTGAATAGCTTGGTCTGTGCTCTCTGTCCTCTTGTGCTTAGCTTTTACTCGTACATACTTGCCTGGTCGTTCTGTGAACACTTTTTTCTCGTAGAACCAAAGGATACATCATCAGGAAATCTGTATATCAGTAGGATGTATATGCTTAAGGAATATTAGCATATTGAAGTTTTTGATTCTTGTAGATGGAATTTTTGGAGATATTAAAGTCAATGATATTGACCTTAAACGAACAGTGCGAGATACGGCAACGACACGATGATTGAATGGAATTGACATATAATGTGCAATGTTCGAGAGGATATAAGAGACGAATATATTTCACTTTAGATGGAAACGGGCAAGGAAAGATTTTTTTTAATATGATATTGGCAAATGTCCAAAGAGACTGAATACGAGTACTTATGTCACTCACACATCCGAGACATTATTGAAGTGGGAGCTAATAAGGTAAAATGTGCTTCGGAGAAAGATTTTAACGATAAGTCATATATGGGCGTGGTGATGTTCATTAGGGGGTCTTTAGTATAGTATAGTTTATAGTATGGTATCAATTTTAGAACTGAAATGTTTCAAAACGTGTAACAAGCTTATCGTGCCTCAATAAGTAAATCCATATGCGACATCTTAAAAAAACTTACTTGATTTCTAAAAAAAAAGTCTTAAAGCGAACTGAATGGGTTATAAACGTAACACTAACCGAAAGGAAATATGCTAAAGAAGGGTTTCAGCATATTTTTTTCTTAAATGGCGTAAAAATGAATGTTGATAGATATTGTCCAGTTTGAGCAGTTTATGTTGTTGATCTAATATTTGATCTTTCTTGGGAATGAAGATAATGCGTTCATTCACAAGATATAAGCCGATGTAAAGTGAAGACGATGCGTTTGAATTAAAGCCGATGCGTTTATAATTCCAATTTGTCGTAAAATTTTGGTAACAATTATTCTCTCCTCGCCGTTCACTCATCTGTCCACTATCGCCTGAGTCCGACCTCAATTTTAGCCAAATCTTCTTTGAGTACCCTAATTTATCAGTGGCCATTTCTTTTGACCGTAAGAGCCGTTTGATTTCTTCTTTGATTTGGGTACCCATTTGCCATTATTGACATTTTGTCGCTGGTTTAGCATCATGGGCCGTTTCTACACCCTCCCTCCGCCAAAGAGTGGAGTGAGTGTTTGCAACACCACGAAATGTTGATCGGACACCCTATCAAGTATATATATTTTTTGATCGTCCTCAAGTCAGTCCTGCTTATGGTAATAAATTGTTTTGGGTTAAAAATGGGTACCTCGGTAAAAAGTCATATATGGGCGTGGTTTTTTTTCTCGTTTTTAAGTATTTTCTTATGGTAAAAATGAGTCCTGTTTGTTGGGACGCCCTTAATAACGGATTATCGATCTAGAGGTACTTTTTTCAATAGGGATTTTTTCAAAGATTACGCTGAGTTGTGTTAAACTTTATTTGTTTTTCTTTTCAGTATTTTTGTTATTTCATCATGGAAAGACTTATCTCGCAACAGCGTCTCCAAATTGTGCGACTTTATTATGAAAATGATAATGAGAAGATCCGCTGTCTTTTAAACAAAATGTTGTTCAGTGATGAGGCCAATTTCTGACTAAACGCCAACACCAATAAACAAAATTGCCGCATGTGGGCAGAAGAGCAACCAGAAGAGGTTCAAGAGGCCCCATTATATCCAGAGATATAATGCGGTTTATGGTTTATGGACTGGTGGAATTATCGGTTCATATTTTTTTAAAAATGATAATGGACGGAACGTAACCGTGAAAGGTGCTCGCTATCAGGTCATGATATTGGACTTTCTGCTACCTGGAATTGAAGCCCGTAATCTTGACGATATTTGGTTGCCACTTGCCATGCAGCTACTCAAACAATGGATCTCAGCTAATAAAAGCGGCTAATTCACGTTTTGCACCGGTGAGTTAGTTGCCAAGATCGTGTGATATTACACCCTTCGGTTTTTTTTCTTTGAGGCTATGTAAAGTTCAAAGTCTAAGCTGACAAACCAGCAGACATTTCGAGTGCCATTAACACCGGTCGAAAAGCTCGAACGAGTTATTAAAAATTGGACCCTCACTATAGACACCCTGAGGCGTAGTTGTGGCCGAGATTTGAAGAAGAAAATTATATTTGTAAATAAATTATATAAATAAATATATTATATAAAAAAATATATTATATACTAAATGTATTATATAAATAAGTGGCACAAAATTTCTTTTCGAATGAACAATAAAGATTCCTCACTTGATTTGAATTTTTTGTTTTTGTTTTATTTTGATAGCTCACGTTGCCCTTAAAACGTTCCGGGTGGCAAAACGGCCGATTAATAGTAGATATGAACATATGGTAACTCAAACAAAAGCAAATTTTGTTACCAAGTAAAATATACACAAGTTTTGAAATCTTGGCGGAATTATGGGACGGACGTATTGGCCAAAAGGACATTTTTGCTCTTTTGTATCGTAAGAACGGTGGAAGGTATTTATGGTTTTTAATGACTTTTTTACTTGTTAAGGTTTCTACGTTTGTCTGAAGAACGAGTACGAAACTTTGATCGTCCACAAAAACTTAAGTACCTTTAGTCCCGTAAACGGGAACTTTAGAGAGAAACTGAGAGCTCTTTAAAATCATTGAGCCGCATCTTTGGACAACGTGACACCTATTTTTGGACATTTTAAAAGTGACATATTGTCCATGGAATTAACAACACTTTCTCGGTGCCAAAATGTCCATAGTCTTTTATATCATTATATTATTATCATCATATTAAATTATTATTTTGCCCTTTATTAAATATTCGCTTACCCTTATCCACTCTGAATATAAAGCTAGAACGATATACAGGTTATTATACCTAAAGTACTAGAAGTCTCCCGACTGTTACTGTTTAATTTATTTTGATTAAAACTGTTAGTTGTTCAAAAAATGGGCCATTTGCTGAGGTGATGATAGCAACGATCCCCCCCCCCCCTAAAACTTTTCTGCTAAGTAAATTATCTTCACTGTTTCTCATTTGGCATTACAAACAAGTTCCTTGTGCGGTAATCAACACACTAATTGTGGAAATAAATCAGTCCTGTGTTCTTCTTCAGACTTTCCAATCAGCAGAATGGAAATTACAACACAATCGAATGAGTGTCACCTACGACCAACCCCTGCGTAGCCAGCATACTGTTGCAGACATAAAAACCAAAAAAAAAATTGCACAACACACAACAGCAGCATTCATCGACGATAACAATTATCAACCTTGTAAGCAATAAAATAAAACTTCAAACACATAAACAACAGATGTTGCATGTAGCAATACTATGTTCAACACAGACACCAATACAACAGCATTACTCAAGCACACACGCACACTTACGCATAGGGGCATAAATATCCTGTCACAATTATGTGCTGTATGTGTAGATGTGTGGGTTCGTTAAAAGCGTAAAATCGATTAACACATAATTTTTGTGTTGCTCTCACGAGTACACACATACACACGCAGAACCAAACAACGTTCGAAAGGCATGGCAAATGGGGAAGAAAAGAGGTCCTCTTTTCCCTTTTTATGCTTTCCTTTTGTGTTGATGGTTGATGGTTCTTGCTGTTGCCGGTTGTCTGACAGGGGGGATAACAACGGAAAAGTGGAAATCAAACAACCTTTTACGATGATGTCATATCGAATGAACGGATCATTAAAATAGATGCTGATACTAACAACAGGCACACTAACACATTCATGAATACGTACGCAAGTATACGCATATCCTTAGAGTACGCAAGTATACTCATATCCTTAGAGTGGTTCAACATTAGGAGGTAACAAAAATATAGACGGAGTTTTTAATCAATAAGTTAGAGTGGATAGCAAGACTGCGAAAAAGTTAAGAAAAAGTGCACATTTTTGTCGTGCCTATAAAAAAGGCCTGTTGTACTCAAATCTTAAAATCTTGCGATAAATAATTTTATATTGTAGCCTCTTAAGTAGTTAGCCTCGATCATTACCCAGACTAAGTGATAAAACTTCTAAAACAAATTGTTTTTATAATTCTTTTTTATGTATCCAAATAGAACAGATTAGTTGCCACAACTGAATTTGGTTGCTAACCGATCCGTTGAAATTTCATGAACCTGGAGTATTCTATCAGTATAACCGAATGTTTGTTGATGCTCTGTAACGTTCAGTAATTGTAAGTGAAGTATCGGTTGAAAATATAAAGTAACCGAACCAAAATTTTTGGATCGAACAATCCACATGCAGCACTTGTTTTAGGAAAAACATTTTAAATTTTTAGTGAAGAAAAAAAACTGTTTCCTTTTTATGCTTGCAGTACTCTTAAGCATCTCGAGGAAAATGTGAAAAGATGATGGAAGATTTTTACCAAATAAATTAGATTAAACGATTTACTTAAAGCTGTAATAAATCGCTTTTGGTATTTTAGATTTTGTAGTTTAGATTTTGTAACCAAAATTCGGTTACAACAACAAAATGATGGCAAAACTATTTGTTGCCGCAACCTCCAGTTATGTCAACTCAATGCATTTCATAAGTATGCGTTTTATTAGTATGACCGATAAATTAATTGTGTCTACAATCCCATGATCATATTCATCATCTTGTGGTAAACATTTGGTGATTGCAGCCAAAATTCTTGGTTCGCAATGGCATTTTAGTAGTTCCATCCAATTTTCGACTCATTTTTTCTCAGTGTATTTTCCATAGAAATAACAAATTTGTAGCTTTTCTCAACAAATGAATTTTCAATGGAGTTTTTGCTTTGCATAAAAAAAATCAATAATATTTTGCTAAGTCCCGGTACAAAATATGTGTTTCCGAATTTCAAGATTGAAATTGTTGATTATAAACAATTTAGAAGTAAAAGAAAAAATGCTAGGCCCCAAGAGGAAGGTTTTTTGAAATTTAATAGACTCCTTGTGAATTAAACAACGAAGGCGAATTAATAGTAAACTTACATCTGACGCGTAATACTGCAACAACTGCGCTGGCTGGGAAATATTGCGCAAATGGTCGAGAATGATCCGGTACCGTAAATATTTAACAGTGGGTTCGTGGGCACATGCCGAAGGTGTCAGCCGAAGCTTCGGCGAAAACACAAAGTCTAATAAATCTTAGTATAATCCACTAAATGGAAGCAAGTGGAGATCTAGGGGTTTGCAAGTGCCTTTAAATTGTCAGTCTAGATAAGGCTAGGTATGAATAAAATCGTTCACTTATACCCCATGCTTATCTGCCGAATTGGGAGAGCATAAATGAAAATTTTAACAGGCATACTCTCCTAAAACCTCGTATCGAGTACCACACACAGAGAACAGAATCGTTGGCACAACCAAAGTGTTTTGCCAACCAAATGATTGATGTTGCATGTATTATCAGGTTTTTGTTAATGCAACTGAATACTCAGTATAGAGGACTAAATATACCGGCGGAAGAGACAAAGTAGAAACCTATATTTACCATTAGAAATTATGATTATTATGATTTTTTTCCTGGCCCAGGGCTCTTTATATTTTTTTCTATAGATTTTGGCCTCCTAAACACGAAAATGAATTTTAAAAGATTTTCCCCTGATATGTTTTCAAGATAGAATTTTTGAAATTTTTAACGATTTTTTTTATGAGATGTCTCAGCTTTTTGGAACATAACACCCAAACGCTATTACCGATTTGATCAAGAGTTGTCTAAAATGAAAGGAAATATGCTCTCAATTTCAACAAACCATGGCTTATTTTGCTCGAGATAGTCTAAACTTTATGCTCAATTTATTTATATATTTTTACTTATTTTTATTTATTTTTATATTAATGAATATATATTTTTTTTTCAATTTAAAAAAAATTTAAATGTCAAAACTATACAACTGATTTTAATACCTTGTATGAAAAAGTTTTAGAAAAGATAATTTCCTTTCATTTGATACCACTCTTGATTTAATCTTTTGATCTTTGTAATAGCGTTTCGTAGTTATGGTCCCAAAAGCTGAGACACCTTATAAAAAAATCATAAAAAAAAAATTCCAAAAATCCTATCTTGAAAATTAATAAGAGCAAAATTTTTTAAAATTAATTTTTCTGTTTAGAAGGCCAAAATCTATAGGAAAAAATATTTAGAGCTCTGGACCAAAATGGCTGTAAACTGTAATGAAATGACATTCGAAGTTTAATAATACTAGGCGTGAATTATTTGTATTCACTTATTAAACAAGTAAGTGGTCGCTAAGGACGACTTCAAAGACAACTTCAAAACTTCACTAGATTTTTTTTTAATTCCTTTTTATACAGATACTGATTGGCTTGACGCATCATAAACCGTGTGAATTGAAAATTTGTAGTTTGTAGAAAAAAAATCGATTAATAACCGAGCTCGCTTTAACTTGCAAAAGGATATTCTTGAATATTTTCTTTCCAAAAGTTGTAATTATTTGAAACAAACGGATTTTAACGAACATTTTCTGTAAACAATATCATTGGTTTATTTTTGTACATTGTTGTAAAGTTATCGCGTAATCGACTTCCTAAGCGAGTTGTCATTAGAACAAGTCCAATAATTAAATATTTTTATCCGGCTTTAACTATAGACTTTAAAGTATAAATAAAAAAATTAGTCTACACAAGATTCAAATTATATGGCATAGAAATAAACGGTACAATTTAATGTTTTGGCCAAAAATTTAGCTGTATAAAGATAAGGGTTTATAAAGATAAGGGTTTGCCATTACGTTATAAAAATGATTTCAGGTAAGTGACGGCCGCGGCTGGCTCGAATAGCCAGGCGGTTCTGGCAAACAATTATTGGAACTTCATACTCCCGGTTGCCTACGCCATACTTTGAGCAAAGCAATCATCTTATGGTACGTCGAACCCAATTTCCATCATGATTATTAACAGTTGTAGATTTGAACTGAAAGTGTTTTCGTCTAACAGAAACTTTTTAGTTCGGAACGATTTTCAACTGTCTTTTCTCAGGGTGAAGTAATACTTTTATGTCCACCCATATGTAGCTATAATTGACATTCCTTAGCAAAAATCGGAAATCACAAATGCCACAAATCTTTGACCACGTGTTCGTGGGCTCAAGCTGAAGGGACCAAAATTGCACAGAAATCACCAAGTCGAAAAACCTAAGGAATCTTGGTTAAACCTAATAGATAAAAGATAGTGCTATTCTAGTCAAATCTCGTCTAAAGACGGACTTTATTTGTCAACAGTTTAATAAGAAAGTACTTATGTATTGGTCATGGTAGTATTTTTTTGACCGGTACGAGAATCTTAAATTTAGTTAAAGATTTTAAGATTTACTGCCACGGCATAGTCTATGGGTTTGATCACCAATAATACAAATAAATCTTTATTTGAGTTTTGAAAAATTTCTTTGAATTTGATTGTTTTATATGGGGAGTTTAATAAAAGTACCCAGCAAACTAAACCTTCAGAATTCGGTCAGAATTCTGTACGACAATCGGCAAAATGTTCCGATTTCCGATCAGAATTCTTAGCGAGTTCGTAACGAAAAACATAGAAGAAGGTTGACACGAATTCTGAACTACTTCTCTGAGGGAATTCTGATGTTTTTGCCGACATTTCAAACTGATTTCTGACCGAATTCTGAACTGTAGTCTTGGGAAATTCGAAAGGACATTTCGCTTTCTCGTATCAAATTCTGAACTAATTCTGAACGACTTCGGTAAGAATTCTGGCATTAAGTCTTATTAAATTCTGATGTTTTTACCGACATTTCGAACCGAATTCTGAGCTTATGTCATGGTAAATTCTGAATATAAACAATCAAAAAGAAGAAAATATTTTTGTTCTAGAAAAAAAAGTTGTAAAACATTTTTAAAAAACGTTCGGAAAGACTTTTAGTTACAAGCAGGGGTGTCTGCAGTTTCGCAAGCAATAATTGTGCTGTAACTATGTTTAGTGGCTATAGACTTAAGGACAACCAGTTTTGCATTTAACGAGAACTGCCGGCAGTAGAGTTTTCCTCACACAATAAAAATCCCTCGCACAACTAAGCTAACTAAACGTTCAGAATTTGAATTTGCAATATAAAAATACCTCAGACAAACAGTTAAGAATTCGTTCAGAATACGTTCCGACATGTCTGAACACAAGAACAACAACTGTAAACTATGAAGCAAATAACAAAAATTTTAAACGAATAGACTCCCTCAGATAAATTGTTCAGAATTCGTTGCGAGTTCGATAAAAGAAGTCTAAACAAAAAAATAATAAAAATCCCAAAGCCGAGTCTAACAGAATACGGGTCGAATTCGTTCAGGTAGTCTTAACATAACAAATAAAAATCTTCAGACAAATCGAACAGAATTTGTAACGATTTCGGTAAGAATTTTCGATAGAGTTCAGATATTGTTCAGAATTGTCTGATAACAGACATTGTCGGCAAATTTGGTTTACTGGGTACAAAGATCGTCATTGGGTGAATGTATACAAGCCATTATATTTGACAGATATTATAAATATGTGCGTAAATATTCCAACATTTGACGAATATTGCTTTATTATAAATTTCCATATCATAACATTCATTACTGACCGCTTTTTAAAACCAAAAGGTGTTTTTTGGGTTAAGTTGCACTTAAATACAAATTGTAATTATTAATCTAAAAAATACTAACATTTTTTTTTTGCTAATGACCTTAAGCCTAACAATTACTGAAAAATAAACAACAAAAGGTCAACTTTAATAACACAAAAAAAAATTTAATCTAAATTTCAATTCGTTATAAAATTTTCTTTTAAATTGAGTCCCATGCATCCATATTTACTAATGGTTTTTTGATTGACTTTATGAACCGTTTCTGGACCTTATGATTCGTAATGAAACTAAATTAAGTTCCAAAGGGCCGTTGCTTTTGGGTTCAAGGCGTTCATGAGATGGAGCCTTAATAACAGAAAGATATAAAACTAGATGCATATTTCGAATCAAAACGTATTTTTTTCAATTAAAGTAGCTAAATGCTCACACTTATTATTGGCTGCTTGTTCTGATAATAAGGGCCGTTTTTTTTGGTCCTATGGTCTTAATTGTGTATGTAGTGAAATTTCGCGTTAATTTAAGAGCCCATTTATGCAAATTACAACCGGTTACATGGGACTGAAATGTGCTTTGTGTTCAATTTTCATTGCTTATTTGTTAATGCCATAAGGGTATCATATATACATCTAAAGTTCATGCTAGGTCGTTAACTGTTTGAAAATTTGCAATTCACAACACTAGCATGCATTTAGAACCATAAACATAACAAACTCACCTGTTAGTACAATCACAGCACAAGACCATAGACTCGACAATCAATCGACAGGCTCTATCGCTTAATTGTTCCGTTGCCACGACTATCATATCTACGCTCCGGAACGACCCAGGATCATCCTGACCAAGGATTGCCAACTCAGTGACTGCTGTATCAACCGAACGTTTTTTCCCTTAGGAAAGAGCTTTCGTCACCAGCAGATCTGTTACAAGAACAACTTTATTGTGTTGAGCATCTTGTTGTCGTCGAAAGGGGTCCTTTTTGACTATGTGTTGCCTTTTTCGATATCTTTTCTCTTTTTAGATTTTAAAACAACTTTAAGTCTGGGGCTGTTAAATGAGTCTCAACCAATGAAAATATTAAAATTAAATTTTAAAAGGAATTTTAGTACCTTAATTGAACATGTTGTTTTCTTGAAGTCATCATCGTGAAAAACTACTGGTTCTAACCCTAATCGTTTGGCTGAAATTGTTTATAAGAAGTTGGAGAGCACTCATGGACACAAGCCGTATACGGGGAGTCAGAAAATTGATCTTCCGTTGGTTGTTAGGTTCTCGCTAGGACTTCCTATTTGTGCTAGCGATATAACCAAGTTGTTTCAATCACCGGGTATAATCAGTGCTCGTCTTCAGCAAACAGACTATACAGAGATCTATTTCTATGAACGAATCTAGGGCGCCAGAAATTGAATATTTCAAAAGTGTCTGCAGATGTTGGTCGGCCTTTCCCAATACAAATTTTTGTATGCAAGCACTATTTGTATGTTTTCCAGATCGACAGATTTAACTACAGCTTATCCAAGCTAAAATGCTTACAACTTGTGAAACACATATTTGTTAATCATTATCTGAAAAAGAAAGAATACTTTGGTTAAAAAATATATGAAATATTAAAAATATATATAGCAACATATATACTGGGTTTTCTATTAAGTACATAACAATTTTATGTATTTTAACACACAAAATACTTAAGATATAGAGTCCATATTTATTCCAGGTGTAGTGTAAATGTTACATTTTAAGAATGAAATTACATCTCGAACCTGTGTACAGCGATCTATTTTTTGTACCCAATTTTTCACTCTTGCACACATTTCGACCGGAACGTTGGCAATATCGCTTTGGATGTTTTCTCTAAGCTCGTCTAAAGTTGTCGGCTTGTTGGCATAGCCCAATGACCAATGACGTGGACCCATAAAATAAAATCCAATGGCATTAAATCGCATGGACGAGGTGGCCATTCGATCAGAACATTTCTCGAGATAACCCATTCACCGAATTTGCCTTTCAGAAAATCGACTGTGACGCGTGCTGTGTGGCTAGTGGCACCGTCTTGTTGCAGCCACATATCGGCGATCCAATAAAAGCTCATCCAATTCTGGCAAAAAAAAACTCTAACACGGCTCTTTCTATTGACGTGAAATCAACTGATTTAGCTCCTTCAGAACGGATACACTTAAGGCTGCGATATTTTCGTCGCTTCGAGCGGTACAACGTCCCGTTGGCGCCGGAACATCCAAAAGTGAAAATTTGGATCCAAATTTATCCACTATAGAACGCACAGCCTGTCGGGTGGGACGATTATTATGGCTGAAAATTGGAGTAAGCGCTCTTAAAGCTGCGACCACCGACTCATAATTTCGGCAGTAATTTTTTATGATTACACTAGTCAACAGTCAAAATGTACTCGGGATGCGATAATTTTTTCTGTGTAGATAACCTTGACATGAGCTCGAAAAACGCAATAAATTTTTTTTTTTTCGTTTGGTTTTTGTTTTATTTTTTTTTTTTTAAATTTTAAAAATTTTTTTTTGGTTAATTTGTTTCGTCCGGCATAACTCGGGAACCACTAGCCCGATTTAATTGATTTAATTTTAAAAAATTTAAAATTACAATTCCCTTAATCTGTTCATATATTGTTTTCCTATACAAGCAACAGTTTCCAAGTTAAAAATGAATATATAAAGGAAAAAACTTATTTTTTGCCTAAAGATTTAAATTTTTTTTTTTTTAAAAATCCATAAAAAATCCAAAATGAAAAAAAATGTCAAATCTTATTACTTTTACGTAAAGTCACATAACCTATGAGCAAAATGAGACAAAGATCATGAAAATCGATGCACGCGTTTCGCTTTTATTCGCAATTGAGTAAAGGTATGAATTTCAAAAATTTGCTCGACATATGCACAACTTTGACTATGGTAAGGTTTTTTCTTTTTTATTACAAAAAAAAATAAAATTTGTTGGGTGACAAAAATATATGACTTTAAATTAAAAAACAATTCGATATATGTACAAGAAATACAATAAAAGCGAAACGCGTGCATAAAGTAATAAGATTTGACATTTTTTTTCATTTTGGATTTTTTATGGATTTTTTAAAAAAAAAAAAATTAAATCTTTAGGCAAAAAATAAGTTTTTTCCTTTATATATTCATTTTTAACTTGGAAACTGTTGCTTGTATAGGAAAACAATATATGAACAGATTAAGGGAAATGTAATTTTAAATTTTTTAAAATTTAATTCAATTAAATCGGGCTAGTGGTTCCCGAGTTATGCCGGACGAAAAAATTAACCAAAAAAAAATTTTTAAAATTTAAAAAAAAAAAAATAAAACAAAAACCAAACGAAAAAAAATTTTTTTATTGCGTTTTTCGAGCTCATGTCAAGGTTATCTACACAGAAAAAATTATCGCATCCGGAGTACATGAAATTTTTTTCATTTTGTTGAGTAGTGTTATCAAACGGTGCTCGTAAGTTAACTTAACCATGATGAAAATGTTGACTTCGACTAACGTTTTGACAATGAAAGATCATTAAAAATATTTGAGGTTGCGTTGACATAAATATAGGAAATTGTTATCAAAAGATAATTTTACAGGTTGTAAATACAAAAAAATTCAAAGAATTATCTTAATATATTTTTTATTATGATAGAAGGAATGAAAAAAAATATGGGCGAAATGCTCACCATGGCTTCGGTGGCATACTTCTATCCGAAGGTCTGAATTTTTGAAATGACTCTTGGCTTATTGAGGTACACTTTTTCTTTTAAATATCCCGAAAGAAAGAGGTCCAACGGTGTCAACTCATATCATCGTGGCGGCCAATTTAAATCGCCATTGAATTTCTCTCGCAAAAAAGTCTTTTTCCCGTTGATTGTGTGGCAACTGGCACCATCCTGTTGCAACCTTAATTTCTGGCCACAAGCTGGGCTGCCAACCAAAAGAACTAAAAATCGACTTTTCGTAAAAAAAATTGTCAAAAACTTCTTTTTGAAAATTTGAATCTTTGTAAAATATAAATAGTTGCATACAGGATCAGCTATGTTTTGATTAGAAATTTAGTTTAAATTATTGGATTGGCACTGGCTGTATTATTTATGCTTTAATTGATATTAAGCATATAAACAAATATCCATGTCTTACTTTGAGTTTTTTAATTTATATAATAGCTTACGAGGGCGACCGCAAAAGTAACTGGCCTAACATAAAAAAACCGTTTTTTTGGAATTATTATTATTTATTTTTAAACATAATCTCCTTCCAACTCAATACACTTCATCAAACGTTTTTCAAGTTTTTTAATTCCATCCGAAAAATAAGATTTTTCAAGACCTTCAAAATATGCCTCAGTTTCAGCAATATCCTCGCTATTGGACGAAAATTTTTTGCCACCGAGAAATATTTTTAAATTTGGAAACAAGAAATAATCTGAAGGAGCTAAATCTGGACTATGGTGGATGCGGAGCAATTTCAAATCATAATTCGGCCAGTTTTTGTTGAGTTAAAAATGCAGTGTGTGAAGCAGCATTATCTTGATGAAAAAGAACTTTATTTTCTAAATGCGGTCGTTTTATCTTGATTTCTTCACTCAACCGATCCAATAATGCACAATAATATTCACTATTTATAGTTTTTCCTTTCTCAAGATAATCAATAAATATTATACCCCTTGCATCCCAAAATACTGTGGCCATTACTTTTCCTGCTGACTTAACAGTTTTCGCCTTCTTGGGACCACTTTTTCCAGCTTCTATCCATTGTTTTGACTGTTCTTTGCATTCTGGGATGTAGTGATGGATCCATGTTTCATCAACAGTTATGAATCGGTGCAAGAACTCTATTGGATTACGCTGATAAATCGCTAAAGGTCCTCGGAATTGGTCCAACGGACGATTATTTGGGGCAAAGTCGATAAACGCGGCACCCATCTTGCGGATAGCTTTTTCATGTGTAGTTCATCATGTAAAATACTCCAAACTTGTTTTTCGTGTATTTTAACAATATCAGCAAGTTCTCTGAGCTTTATTCGTCTATCTTTAGTCACTTCATAAAATAGTTTTCTAATGTTTTCAATAGTAGTAGCAGTTTTCGGTCTTCCAGAGCGTTGTTCATCTTCCGTACTTGAACGACCCATTTTAAATTGTTGAACCCAGGATTTCACGGTGGAGTATGATGGTGCATTATCACCATGAACAGAATCCAATTCATCTTTGATTAATTGTGGCGTATAACCTTTCATATAAAAGTGTTTAATTACCGCACGAAACTCTTTATTTTCCATTTTTAAAAATTATAAAACTTGTTTACTCCAATCACCCGTAACAAAGACAATAATCATTAAATATTTCGGAAATTTTGACAGATGGCTTATAAAAGATTGCTTTTAAAAAACAAAAAAAAAGTTGCTAGTAAAACAGAAAATGTGCCAGGCCAGTTAGTTTTGCGGTCGCCCTCGTACTTTAAAAAAATTAAAGGAAGTTGCTCTTCTATGTTAAGAATGCAAATATACAAATTCCCTTTAATTTGTTCTCAAATTCTTTAAGTTGATGCAAATTCCTTGCCAGATTCTTTGAATTTTTAAAAATCCTCAGTTGCAGCGTTTATGCTCAAAAATGTCATAAATCGTCATTGGCTCAAATTTCACTTATAAAATCGCCAAAGCGACTATTAAACATTAATATTGGTAGCCACAAGAAGTCTGTTATAGCCTCGATATAGCGAACACCATTCACTGTAACTGCCTTGCCGACCTCATTTTCAAAGAAGTACGGCCCGATGACGCTGCGAGCCCATGAACCGCACCAAACAGTCAATCTCTGGGATGCATCGGCTTTTCAACAATCACCAGAGTATTTTCATTTGCTCAAATGTGGCAATTCTTCCTGTTAACGAATCTTTGAAGGACATTTGGTCGATTATGCTGACCAAAAAAAATATTACAAAGTGTCCAAAATGCATTTTGATTTGAACGCCCATTTCTGTAAAGGGCTTCAACAATCTTAACGTGCTGCTCAATTGTTTATATGTCCATGGATAAATTTGTCAGACACTGAAACAAAGAAATGACGAATTAAGTTGGGTAAAAAAATTTAAATTAAGGTGTAACTTCCAACTAACATTGTGCATTATAGTTGGAACACCCTTTGAATACTTATGTAAAGTATGGGTAATATTGCTAAATTTGAATTGTTGTTGGATTTCATCTCAAATTGCAGCCGAAATCAGATGAAAATAAAAACTAGAGGATTCGTATAGGCGAATGCTACATTAGGCTCATTATATCATTTGATTTCGTCTATGACGTTCAACATTTATAGCCCATCAATTCGTTGGACCAATCTAATATTCCCACCCACACGCTCGCACGCACCCAACACTCTACTGCAATAATAGCCCGCAGTCATTGCGAATGTCTTGAGTTATCACATGATGACACCATTTTGCTAAATGAATCAACTTTAAGGCCAGATACGGTAGAGTGTGTATAAAAGAACAACTGGAAGTGGAAGAAAGGGGAAATGAAATTATTACACCCATGGCCCCAAACAGTTCAGAATCCATTCATAGCCCCTACCCGCTTTATAGCAAGCCACAGATGAATTTGCGTTTTGTATGTCATCTTCTTGCGCCCTCCTGCCCGCACTCTCGGCAATTCCGAATTTATTGTTGCAAAATAAAGTCATGGTGATGTGCGACGATGGCTTTTTTATTATCGCTGCAATAAATTTCTCATGCTATGCGAGCGAATGCCGGAAAAAGAAAGCAAATGTTACGAGTACAAAAATTACGCAAAATAATGCCTTTGCTTTCTTTTCGGATTGTCTCTGGCGCTGACAGGACGAACAGGCGGGCAGACGAGCGTGTGGCTGCTTGGAAAATTCTGTTTGAGTTTTTTGCTTTGAGCTGTGGTAAAATAAATATTTTACTTTTATCATTGTCACATTCACTGCCAGCGAATGGGTGTAACTGCAAATGCCACTTAGTGCAGAAACAATTATTCTGTGTCGCTTTTTCTGTTTCAGCGTTGCAGGAGAAATTAAAACCTCCCCACACCGTAGAGCGAATAGAAAAGTATGTGAACAAAACCCTCAAGAAAAAACGAGTGCAGTAAATTAAAAGAGAGGTTGTGTATACCCTACAGCTGGCAAGGTTATTGCTGCTGTGATTAATGAACTCCACTTGCTTTGGTACGCATTTCCTTAAAAGCCCACTTCTAATGGCTGATACCTTTCCTAGAGTAACATAAGGAATATATGGGAGCTGATTTGTACAAGGCGGGGAAATCGAAAACGCTATAACTTTTGCAAATGGCGCCAAATGTCAATTGGGTTTTGGCATTTGTGCAGTAAGCAAACACAGAATACAAATTGACTAAAAATGTATCGGTAAAAATTCTACTGTTTTAATCGGCTTCTCTGTGTTTGTGCAACAACTCCACGGTTGTGTTGAGCAGCTCAGCGTGAATTCTGTCGTAGATTTACTAGCCGTCCGAATACACCAATTGGACAAACACTGTGGAGTTTGCCCACTCACCTTAAAGAGACTGGAACAACACGAGATCTGTCCAGGGCTGGCTGGCGTCGGAGCAGCCGTTCTGGTAAGAATATTGCTGCTGTTGGCCAAGATGTCGAAGAGGAGCCCGTAACACCGACTAAACGACGTTCCACGAAATTGGGCATTAGGCGGCAGTCCTATTGCAGATGCATGGTTTAAAGATGTTTAATAACAGAGCGCAGACAGTGCATGAGCTGGTACCTGTTGACCAACAAACGTGTCTACGCAACGCTGAAGTCATGATAAATCTTAACGAAGAGTTGGACGATTTTTCATCGAAAATAATCATGAGTGATGAAGCTAATTTCTATCATAGCGGTTACTTGAAGAAAATAATCGTTTCTGTGGCACCAAAAATTCCTGTCATCCACTAAGAGATATAGGGTGATCCAGAAGTATTTTTTCAGAACAAAATAAATATAAGAATTAAATCAAGTGTGGAATTATTATAGTTAATTTGAAAGGACTTTTTATGGCATTAAGTTTTTGAAAATAATTACCTTCAAATATTGGCAACTGTATTATGGAAATGAGCGTTCGGTGAGAAAGATCCGCTGTTTTCGACCAAAATGTTGTTCAGTGATGAGGCCCAGTTCTGGCTTAACGGCAAAGGCAATAAACAAAATTGCCACATTTGGGCTGAAGAGCAACAAGAAGAAGTTCAAAAGGTGCCATTATACCCAGAAAAAAACCACGGTTTGGTGCGGTTTATAAGCTGCTGGAATCATCGGTGCATATTCTTTCAAAAATGATGATGGCCGGAACGTAACCGTGAATGGTGCTCGCTATCGCGCCATGATATCGAATTTTATGCCACCTGAAATTAAAGCCCGTAATCTTGACGACACTTGGTTTCAACAGGACGGTGTCACTTGCCACGGTGTTACTTGCTCAAACAATGGATCTACTGAGGGTCATTTCGAAAAGCAGCTAATTTCACGTTTTGGATAGGTGAGTTGGCCACCAAGATCGACTGATATCACACCTTTAGACATTTTGCTTTTGGGTTATGCAAAGTCCGAAGTCTATGCTGACAAACCAGCTACGATTCAGGTTTTGGAAGCCAACATTACGCGTGTCATTAACGCCATACCGGTCGAAATGCTCGAATGATTCCTTCAAAATTGGACCCTCAGAATGGAAACCCTGAAGCGTAGTTGCGGCCAACATTTAAAGGAAATTATATTCAAAAAAATAATGCCATAAAATGTCCTTTTAAATTACCAATAAAGATTCCACACTTGATTTGAATTTTTATATTTTTTTTTGTTCTGAAAAACAAACCTCTGTACCTCTAGATGGAACACCTTATATTTTTTTCAACAAATTTGAAAGGCAGAACCAACGTTTTTTTCAATAAAACAAATACAACAAAAAATTACGTTTGCCCCACTTATAGGCCCAACGATAATGCATGATTTTAATTATGAGTCACACTTTAAGGTCAAGTTTTTTGCCCAACTTAATTTATATTTCCTTTTTTCAGTGTTTGACAAATTATTTTATGCAGAGGTACACAATTGAGCATCGTCTTAAGGTGACGTTGAAGCCTTTTACGAAAATGGCCCTTCTAAAGAAAATGCATTGCGTGCACTTCGAAGAATATCATCTTCAGCGAAAAGGCATACTTTCACCTTATTCGATTCATTAGCAAGTAGAATTGCTGCATTTGGGCAAATGAGATTCCACGAATGACTGTTTGGTGTAATCGAGCCGTACTTCTTTAAAATTGAGGTCGGCCAAGCAGTTACCGTGAATGCTGCTCGCTATCACAAGATGGACCATATGTGTTTCCAACAGGATAGTGCCATTTTTTACACAGCCAACTAAGGGCGGTTCGGAAACTTCTTAGCCTAGCACAAAAAGCGCGGTATTAAAAAGTTAAGTGTTTTGAATACTTCCATCTCTGCTATGAACACATTTTAAATTTTGTTTCAATCTGGCAACTCCTTCATATAGAAACAGGTGTTCACAAAAGACGCATCTGCGATTTTTTTACAATCGAAAAATTAGAAATGCGTGGTGTCATTAAATATTTACATAAAAAAGGTTTATCGGGACAAGAAATTCATAATGATATGGTGAATGTGTTAGGTGAAAGTGCTCCTTCATATGCAACAGTAAAAAATTGGGTTGCTGAATTTAAACGTGGTCGTACAAGCATTGAAGATGAACCACGTAGTGGACGTCCAAAAACAGCAACAACAACAGAAATTGTAGCCAAAGTGCATGATATGTTATTAAATGATCGACGAATAAAATTGCGTGAAATAGCTAATATCATGGGCATCTCAAATGATCGAGTCCATTTAATTTTGCATGAAGAACTACAGATGAAAAAGCTTTCTGCAAGATGGGTGCCGCACTTGTTAACAGTCGACCAAAAACGCATAAGAATGAACATTTCTTAAGCTTGTTTGGATCGTTTTCAGCGAAATAAAATGGATTTTAAGCGTCGTTTCATAACTGTTGATGAGACATGGATCCACCACTATACTCCAGAGACAAAAGAACAATCCAAACAATGGACTGAAGCTGGAGGAAGTGCCCCAAAGAAGGCAAAAACAATTCAATCGGCTGGTAAGGTTATGGCAACGGTTTTTGGGGGCTTCAAAGGTATTTTATTGATTGACTATCTGCTAAAGGGTAAAACAATAAATTCAGAGTACTATTGCAACCTTTTAGATCAATTAAATGTACAAATTCGAGAAAAACGTCCTGGCTTACAACACAAAAAAATAATTTTTCAAAAAATAATCAAGACAAAGCACCAGCGCACAAGAGTGTTTTAACAATGGCTAAAATCAACGAATTAAAGTACGAGTTGCTTGACCACCCACCTTATTCTCCTGATTTAGCTGCCAGTGACTTTTACCTGTTCCCAAATCTAAAAAAAAATCCTTGCTGGCAAGCCTCAAATGAAGATGCAAGGGATAGAATTGCTAGATAAGCGTTGGACTAAGTGTATTGAAGTTTCAGGAGATTGTATTGAAAAATAAAAATATTTTTGAAAAACTAACTATTCGCTTTCATTGATAGGCTAAGAACTTTCCAAACCGCCCTCGTATATGGCTCTTTTGCGCGAGAACTTTAATGGTCGTGTTATTTAATGTCGTGGCGATGTTAATTGGCCGCCACGATCATGATATTGAACACCGTTGGACTTCTTTCTTTGGGGATATTAGAAAGAAAAAGTCTACTTCAACAAGCCAAGAACAATTCAAGAGCTCAAAGATGAGATAATTCGTTACATTAACGATATTGATCCTTTAATATGTCTCAGAGTCATTGAAAATATGGACCACCGGTTAGATATATGCCACCGAAGCCGTGGCAAGCCTTTGGCCGATATTTTGTTTCATTTTGTTATAGATCCTTTAATCATATTAAAAAATAAAAATAAATAAAATAAACGCGATAGAAGCAGTGTGCAGCCACGGAAATCAAAGTCACTTTGCCATTTTGTTAAAAACTTGTCTTCTATTTAAATATAGATATAAGAGGTCTTGAGCCGGTTAATCCCTGTTCAATGTGTAAAAGCAACAGACCGAAATAAAACAAACGAGCTAAACAAACTTTTTGTTTTATTCACAATAAACATCGTGCGTTTCATTGCCACCCTTTATTTTTCATCACCTAGTTCAGTGAGCAGTGCCTATTCTAATTCAAAGGCTAATGAAATTTTTTAAGAAGCACTCTTCATGGCTTTGATATTGATCACTTAGAACAGGCTTTTAATGTTCTTATCTGGATTTGAACCTTGTAAGATAATCATGTACAGGATACTTAGTAATATCATCTTTAAAAGTATCAGTTCATTACTGACACAATTTTT
This sequence comes from Hydrotaea diabolus, assembly GCA_963513945.1. NCBI lineage: Eukaryota > Metazoa > Arthropoda > Insecta > Diptera > Muscidae > Hydrotaea > Hydrotaea diabolus. The sequence goes on along the minus strand of OY740720.1, from coordinate 23,274,951 downwards.
TAGGGTGAAAAGGTTCCGGAGTCAGACGTAGTGGAGGTTTTCATAATTGATTATCTTTCTAGGAGACCTACTCCTAAATAAAAAAGCATCTCCCTCATCTAGGTCTAACTCCATCCGAAAAGAAAGCCATTAATAGAGGTTATATAGGAGCTAATAGAGTATACGAGTATGTCATAAGGTGAAGTTAATGGTAGGTTAATTTGTTGTCGGAAAATCTCGAAATGCGAATCAACATCCCTCCATCAAGATATCTAGGGTTGTTACAAGTTCATAGTCTTTGCTAACAAGCCAACCAGTTGGGACGATGACGAAGGCAACCTTAAAAATACATTTGCCAGAATAAGGAAATAGACGGTCATTTAAATGTTGTAATATTTAAAATATATTGTCGAAAATTAATTGTACTCAATTAGTATCTTCGAAACTTGTTTTTTTCTGCATGACTAGACAAAGTAAAGAGCATCAATTTGATGAGCCCTTAGTCAGCACAGTGATCCTAAAGATGATACTTAAAAAAACTCATGAAATTTGTACTCTTATTTTTGGGAAGGATAATTTACAATCGGAAATACGATTTTGGAACAACGCTGGCACAACAAAGGCAGTTCTCTGCAGACTCTATTCCAGACTCCCTGTAGGTGTCCATAGAAATAAATATTTGTATGTGTCCATAAAAATCGTTACCTCTACACACAGAAAAAAAGTATGGTTGCGATGACAATATTCGAAGAGGATAATACTATTGTTGGGTATACGGTTGTGCTACAACAATATTATGGTCCTCACAACAATAGTATGATTCAAATACAACCATACTATGATCCTTACAACAATAGTATGATTCACACATAACCATACTATGATCCCCACAACCATAGTATGATTCACACTCAACCATAGTATAATCCTCACAACCATAGTATGTTTCATATACAACCATAGTATGGTCCTCACAACCATAGTATGATTCACACGCAACCATGTTATGATCCCAACAACCATAGTATGATCACACACAATTAAACTATGATCCCCAATACTATTTAATAGAATTTGTTTGAGTTGTCGACAATAGATTTAATCCCCAATATTATTTAAGTTGTCAACAATAGATTTGAATTATGAAAAGTGTTCAAAAATACATTAATTTCAAAATATTAGGAGCGATTTATTTCACGGTAGAAAAAATAAGTTTAAATAAGCGTTTTTATTAAAGCAGCTTGTTTAAAAAAATTTAATTTCGATAAAAAAAAAGTACTATTATTGCATTAGATCCGTACCAATAACATTTGTTCTAAAAAGCATATTTAAATGAAGAAAAATTACAATCATACAGTATGATTGCCGTAATCATATCATTGTTAACATAAAACGCAAATCACAATACTTTTGTCGCACTACCCATATTTATATTGTTGCTATAACCATATTATCATTTTTAAATTTGGCAATAATACTATTGTTACATTTCAACAATATTAATATTGCGGCAATTATACTATTGTCAAAAATAAATTCAGTTAACAATGCTATGGTTGCGACAATCATACTTTTGTTGTGGAGAACATATTATTATTGCCGTGACCATGTAGTAACCATGTTTTTTCTCTGCGTGTAAAAAAGAGCGGTTTTGATACCTGACGATCAAGAGATCTAGGACATCGCTAGGGCCTACCCATACATTAAAATACTTTCTGAAGATTTAATATTTGACTCTGTATACATTCTTAGAAACCTAGAAAAGTGCACTTAAATTTCCGGAGAGGACCACTGTTCATACCTGTCGGTCGAATAAATCTAAAGATATCACACGCCATGAATAGTCCTGTGCACAGCATAAGATCTCATGCAGACTCTTTTGTAAGATAAAGTTCTGTATCCATAAATACGCACAAAGGTAGATTTCAGCTCCCAAACTAAGAAGTTGTTCTCGATGTGTACCTGGTTTTACTTTCCAAACCTGGTAATGACTGCTTACCACCAATTCGTTGTCGACCACATACTCCGTTCCCACTGCTGTTAACTATTTTGTTACTTCCTCCAAGTGTACACTGCAATACAGTTGAATAAATGCGCAGAGTTATTTTGATACAATTTTTTTTTGTTTCTTGCGCCCGGCGCTCGTCCAGTTTCTGAACAATTCAACATAAGCAACTGTAAACTTGAAAGAGTTCAGTGCGCAAAAAGACATACAAAACTAAACTAAAAGTCAAATGAATTTTAATCTAGTTGTTGCTCATTTCGAAGGGTTTACAGGGAAGGGAGGAAGAGAGACGTAGTGAGAAGAAAAAGTACTCTGGGCCTTTAGCAGGGATTTTCCTCGTTTTCAGTGTTTCTTTTCGTCTTTGTGTAGAATAACGAATTTCCTTAAATTCAGTCATTGTGAAGGCTTCACGCTACGTACCTTAAGTGGGTCACCGGTTTAGAGTGGGTGGTATGACTGGCGGGATGGAATGACTGACTGACTATATGAACGGACGATAGGATGGGAATGGAAAGTATGCCTGGGAATGTGCAACGTTTGATTGTTGGATGTTGAAACAAAACAAAGCACATTAAATCAAATGACAAAGCTTGTACGAGTAGTAGTCGCAAGCCTCTAACCCTGTTAGAATCAAACATTAACATCCTGTGAATATGAAAAGGATTACATACTCGTATATACAGATATACAAACACATGTTAGAGAAGATATCATATGGTGTACGTATGTATGTACAATAGGGTGTACTGGAAAATTTTAGGATTAAACGATATAAGCTGACATTATCATTTGGCAGGTAACTACCTTTGCTGGAGAAGAGAGTACATTAGCATGCCCAATCAGCAAGAAAGTGACTTATACCTAATATTGATAAAAGTGACTCAAATTTACGAAAGCAAGATATTTGCAATTTCGTAAATTTTAGTCCATCTTGGCGCCAGTACACATGGAGCTTAAATGGCCACCAATAATTAAAATGTATGGCGTAAAATCATTTGACGTTACATCATTTATCTAACTCGTTTTTGGAATTTTAAACATTTGAGGACCCATTAATTTTAAAAGGTAAGATAGAAACAGGTTTCCATACACTTTTTGATACAAATAAAAAGAATAATTACTTAGTTAAGATTTTAGTTAAAATAGGGATGCACTTTACGAACAGCTTGCTGGAAAATTTACGAAATCAGGATAGTTTACTTCCAGGAGTTATTGTTGTAAAGGGTGTCTCAACCATAATGCACAATAATAACTGTGAGTCACACCTTAACGTCAAGTTTTTTGCCCAACTTAATTTGACATTTTTTTGTTTCAGTGTTCGACAAATTCAACCATGGAAAGGTACACCATTAAGCAGCGCATTATGATTGTTCAAACCTTTTAGGAAAATGGATGATCAAATCAAAATGCATTTTGTGTCCTTCGTGATTGTTCGTTAAGATTGTTGAAGCCTTTAAGGAAAATGGACGATCAAATCAAAATGCATTTTGTGTCCTTCGTGATTTTTTTTTTTGACCAAATGTGTCCACAGTGGATTCGTTAACAAGCAGCATTGCCGCATAATAAGAATGCACGAGTGATTGTTGAAAAGCCTATGGATCCACATAGAGTGATTGTTTGTCAGGAGTTTATGAGCTGGCGGCGTCATCGGGCCGTACTTCTACAAAAATAAGTCGGCGAAGCAGTTACCGTGAATAGTGTTTACTTTGTTCTTGTGGCCAGAAATTGAGAATATGGACCAGGACTATATCTGGTTCCAACAGGATGGCGCCATTTGCCACGCGACCAACGCTTTGCGCGATTCAGAGTTCTAAACAATTGTTCCCTTAGATTTTAATTTTTTTGACGTCAAAACTATAGAACTGATTTAATACCCTGTATGAAAAAGTTATAGAATAGATAATTTCCTTTAAACATTTGGGAGTTATGGTCCAAACAGCTCAGACATCTAATAAAAAAATCTTAAAAAATTCTATCTTGAAAACTAAACAGTGAAAAATTTTTAAAATTCATTTTCGTGTTAAGGAGGCCAAAATCGATAGGAAAAAACCAGTATAGAATTCTGGACCAGGAAAAAATTATAATTAGTAAACAAGTGTAATCTGCCCTAAATACTAAGAATTCTCTCCAAGGTCACTGTTAAATAGAAGCAATTATTTATGTAAATTTATGTAATGCAACGCCAAACAAATTGAAATTTAACAATAACAATAATTAAATGTCGGAGTAGGTCGACGATAAGATGCCCTACAAAATTTGTTATTCAAAAGATTCCGTTAGACTCTCTAGAATTTAAGAAAGTTTGGAATAAATTAGTGACTTCTATAGCGTGAAACACATATTTCGGTGGGCTTTATGGAAACACAGACCGATATGGTCCAATTTAACCAAAAAGAGTTATGGTGACCGAATTTAAATGTTTCCTAAGTAGCGGCAGGTCCTGCTTCTGCGGAGCGGCAGGTCATTAAATCTAAAGCTTTGTTTGTATGGGGGCTATTTATTACATACTGTGCAAAACTAAAGATCGATCTGTGTTTATGTGTGACTTTTTCAGCGGCTGGACCATAAATCGTTAGTGTGGGGGGCGGGCTACTCCAATAGTTAGACCTATGTAGTTCACTTTTATTAGACTTCATTTTTGACCGCTAATAAGGTGACATTTCGGCGCAATTGTATCAAGTTTGTGGCTTTAGAGCGACAGGAACTTAAATCGAGCGGACTCTTTTGTGGAAGCTATTGGAAAACATGGACCAATATAAGTATAGTTCCATTTCTCTAGGTTACATATTGGCGGTTTACAATCAAATTAAATTTGTGGCTTCCATAGCAGCAGAACTTTATATCATGAGGTGGATTTGTCGGTTGGCTATTCGAGAACATAGACCGATATAATCCAATTTCACCAGGATTAATTATAGGTCGAATTTGCATTATTTGAGATTGACCGAATCTGAAATATTGTCTGTATATGTATCTCCAGGAATTGCTTTCGAAAATTTCATTTGTTTGTCAAAAGATGCTTAATTTAAGCACAATCGGATTCAATGTGTGACTTCTAATGCTGCAGATTCTCAGCTTGGGGCTGTTCTAAAACATTTACCAGATCTAATTATTGGCCTATCATAACGTACCATGCGAAACTTGAGCACGATCGGATGTAGTTTGTGCCTTCTGGAACGACAGAAGAGACCTTTGTGTGGGGGGATTTTTGAAAACATTTGCAAATACGGTCTATTCTAGCCGAAATTGTTTATTGGCGACCCGTAACGCCTAATTTAATTTGTGACTTATACTACGGCAGGTTCTTAAATCGGGAATTACGTTTTGATTATAACAAATTAAACCCATTTTAAAAGGGTTCGTCCTAGGTCCCATCTCAATCTGAATGATGTATTTCATTAATATCGGGTCATATTAACAATCTTTAAGTTAGGTTCTCCAAAAAAAAAATTAAAATATTCAATACCGTAGGGTATGAGCACTTATAGCTCGCCATTATCATGATTTGAAATATGAAGGGCTTCTTGTAAAAATACGATTATCAACACGATTTCAAAAAATGTTTTTTTTTCAGTTACTTCAGTTACTTTAAACCATTACAACCTCCCCTGAAATTTTTTTATCTATTTTCCGTTTAATTTCTGACCTTACCGCAAGCGTCACTTTTAACATTTCGATTTTATTCATAATTGGGTCGAAAGCCACAACAATTAAGAAGACCGGAGTACAAAACGATGGATTTGATGAAGATAGCAGCGGAAGTGATTATTTTGTTGAAGGTGCTGATGACAGCGTGAAAGACAAATGCTTTTTGCCGACAGATGATGAAGTAAATTCAGCAACCAGCGAGGTTTGATTTGTTTTAACTGGTGCGGCTTATCATGTTAATGTAAAAAATATAGTATTTTTATTTTTGTGGTTTATAATGTTTTTTTTTATTCTGGAAAATTGTATGTTGCAATTCGAAGACGAATCGCGTTAGAATAATACCTCATTTCACAGGAGAACTTGAAATGAAGATAATTATGATCGGAATAAGAACAAAAGAAAGCGCATCTCTCATATTTTACCATTTTTGGATAAGATCCTAGTTATGATCTGCAAAACAACTACCTCTTCGGTTGCATTCATGCAGAAAAAAAAGAATAGGTCGTATAAAAAGAAAACTAAAATACAACAGTCTAGAAGAAGTTTCCCAGCTCTTTATTTTTATTAGAAACTAATGGTGCCCGTGTTAAAATTTGCAAAAGAGAGTTCATGAACTTACATGGTCTTCAGAATTTAAGAGTAAGACTTGAGAATCTTATTCAAGTTAAGAAGACCGTGCTGCAGTTTTTAAAACAGATGGTAGAGGTAAGCATGCCAGTAGACCTTATAGACAAGTCGTGCACAAACTCATTCTGTAATAAATGTAAGAAATAAATAAATAATCCATACACGCTGAGAAAAGATATACTCGTACTTAGTAGGGACATAAATACTGTTACACACGTTTTATGCTGTAAGATAAATAGTACTGAATTTTTTTGGACCAGATATTTTTTAATATATTTATTGATGCGTATTGTAACCAAAAAGAATCTACATATTCGAAATATCCGCCTTTTGCCTTTTCACACGCCTTAAGTCGCACTGGCCAATCGTCAATAGCTGCACGAACCTCGTCCATTGCAAAATTGGCCACAGCTCGAGCCAGTCCAGTCTTAAGAGATCCAATGTTGGAGTATCTTATGTGACAAACCTTGTCCTCTAAAACCGTCCACAATTTGTAATCCAATGGGTTAAAACCATTCTTCAGAGGAAATAACCGCTGGCAAATTGTTTTGAAGCCAGGCCTGGGACGTTTTAGCATTATGGGCCTGCGCAGACTCCTGCTGGAAAGTCCATGGTTGGTTTTGGACGGGGAATTGTTAAAAGACTTCACAACAGCTTCCAAAACGGTTCCTTGGTAAACTTTGCCCGTGTTTTGACTTCTTGTTCGCAAAAATGCAGGTCAGTGACCTCATCGTAAGAGACACCCCACCAAACCATGACTGAAGCTGGGTGATGGCCGTTTTCCACCCTTGGGATCAGCTCAGATGCTTTCTGAGATGACCGCGCATACACTCTGTCATTTTCCTTGTTAAATTTTTCCTGAACGGTAAAAATGTTTTCATCGGTCAACAAAATTTTTCTGTGCAAGTTATCAGCGTGCTTCACCAAAAGACGTTTGCATTTTTCAATCCTCTTTTTTAAAGCTGCAGTCAATAAATGTCCGGTACGTCGTTTGAAAGTTCCAAGTCTTTTTTAATGATTCGACTCATGGACTTTTGCGTGATATTCATCTCACTGGCCATGATTTTCTGTTTTCGGAGCGGATTTCTGTGAATTCTTGATTTAACGGCTTTGATGACATGCGGTGTTCGAACAGAGCGTAGGCGGCCCGACCGGTGGCGGTCTTTAACATCTCCAGTCTCCTCGAACAGTTTTATGCATCGGTAGACGAACATGCGGCTTATTCCTAGTGGCCGGAGCGTTTTAAAAATATCGATTTTTTTTCTTTTCACACTTGAAAAGCGCTATTACAGCGATACGGTTCTCATTATCTGGCCACTCCATAATTAAAGTTGAAAAATTTTAGAATCCCGTTACAGACTAACGCTATTGAGGTTAGCTTTCAAAACCCATATGACATTAACGGGGTATGTTCAGTTCTACTATTGAAATGGGTGTGTTCAATGTTGTAACAGTATTTATGTCCCTACTAAGTAGTTACTATACGGTCACCGCAACAATAATATGTATTGTATTGTTATTGTTTTTTGAATTATATTTTGACAACAGCATGATTGCGGCATTATTAATATTGTTGAAATGTAACAATAGTATTATAGTCAAATTTAGAAATGAAAATATGGCTGTAGCGACCATATAAACATGGTTGGTGTTACAAAAGTATTGTTGTTTAAAATTTACGTTAACAATAATATGATTACGGCAATTATACCGTATGCTTGCGACTATGCATGTGTATGCGTATGTTTTTTTTTGATATACCAAACAAACACATACACACGATACCGTGCGTGGTTGTTGTCCATTATAAAAAACTACAACAATCGGCAGGTAGTTCGAGGGATTTTTATTGTGTGAACTTCGTTTGGTGAAATGCTGTACTTCCAACTCGTTCTCGTTTATTTAAAATCTGCCTGCACTAAAGTATAAAGCCATTGATCATGGTTTAATCACATTCGTTACTTGCGGTCTTCGAATGGTGAAGTAGCATTCACTCCTGCTGGTAACTAAAAGTATTTTCAACTGCCGTTGCAAAATATATTTTTGTTTTTTTTTTTAAAGAAATGTTCAATAGAAACATGGACTCAAATCTGGCTATGAACGAAGTGTAATGAGATTTAAAATAACTTGCTTGATTAAAATCTCTATTTTTGAATAACAACCCAATCCTAATAAATAATTTTGGGTATCATAGTATGGTTGAATGAATCATACTATTTTTGTAGGTATAATAGTAAGGTTGAGTGTGAATCATACTATGGTTGTGGGGATCACAGTATGGTTGAGTGCGCACTATATTATGGTTGTGGATCTACTATGGTTGTATGAGAAACTATGGTTATGGAGATAATAGTATGGTTGAGTGTGAATCATAATATTGTTGTGAGGATCATAGTATGGTTGATTGTGAATCTTAGTATGGTTGAGTGTGAATCATACTATGGTTGCGGGGATCATAGTATGGTTATGTGTTAATCATACTATTGTTGTGAGGATCATAATATTGTTGCGCCACAACTATATAACCAACAATAGTATGATCCTCTTCGAATATTGTCACCCCAATCATACTTTTTTTCTGCGTGTAGAACTGATTTGAACCACGATATGACCATTGTCAGTTTGTACAGACAAAGCTATGTTTCTTGGATAAAAATAAAATTAAAAATTTGAACTGCACAACATGATAAACCAGTTTATTTCAATCAAAATAACACAACTTTTGATATTGAAAATAAAAAAATTAAATAAAATTATTACCAAAGACGATAAATAATAGAAGATGGGCAAATTGAGCTTTTACGAGAAATTGGCGAACACGGCAATTTCTCTACTGGGGAGAAAAACTCTAAAAAGCTTTAGGTTTTCGTTGTCAAATTTGCTATAGTGAGTGCATAAAGAATTATAAAACAAGAGAAAATGTGTAGAAATGTGCAATGAAAACAAAATGCTTTATCTCTTGATGGGGCTGCTCATATACGATATTGCAAAAAAAGAAGCACACTTCTTTTATTTATCGTCTTTGATTATTACAACAACCCGACACACTTTTTTGGAAAAAACGGTTTTCGAAGTTTTCTAGGTATTAATCGACTGCTAAGTGTTATTAGTCTTCCTTAAACACTAATTACAAGTATTTAAATCATGATTTTAACAAATTCCTAATTTCTGCATTTATTTCAAACTTCAAAGGTGATTTTCAAAGTATTTTGATTTTGCGGTTTATCGTGTTTTTGCAATAAGCCCTTCATTTCTGTTCTAATCTAAAATTCTTGAAAATGGTTTTCCGGTAAACCCTATTGTCTATATAGCATCATGTGCTTTGGGGCATTTTGCTTTGCCTGTCACTCAGTTAGTGGCCCAAGCCGGGACAGACACCAAAATCCGTTGTTGAGCAAGAAAGGCAACAACTCTGTTGCGGAGTCGATTTCTCATATACTCGTACAGTCAAAGTCGTCCTTTGCTGTAACCATTTACCCAAATTCAGTGAAAGATTCCTGCATATGCTCGTTACGCCTGCTACTCCCACGCCTGCTTTGTCCTGTATGCTTCGTTTCCTGTTATCCTTTTTTCTTTTTGGTTGCCGTTATCGTCGTCATCGCAGTCGTAGCTCCTCCTTGGTGGTGCTGGCATTTCTTCACATGTAATGTTACACCATTTAACTTTAATGCTAAGCTCGGTTTATCATTCTCTACTGGCTGAAGGGGGAACGATGATATGTGTGCTGTTTGCACACATACATATGTATGTGAACGTGTGTGTGTAATGCTACAATATGCAACATAAATTACATTTTCTATTACGTAGCGAACGATGGCTAAAAGGAAAATGCTGCAAATGAAGAAAAAACATAGAAGTAGAAGAAGAAGAAAAAGACGAAACTATTCGTACATGATTTATGCACAAGAGTTAAGCGATCCTGCTTAACAATTGTGTGACATTTTAATAACACATGATATGATTCCCAACAACGCACAGTGGTTGCACTTGTATGGGTGACAGCGACAAAAATAGTAAGAAGGGAGATATCGTCCTGAAATTTTCACAGTATATTCCGGACGATACCAGCACGACATTCTGAAAAAAATGGGAGTGGCCGCTCTTATCTACCGCCCACTTCATTAATTTGAAAGGAAATTATTACAATTTTTTTTTATACTTTATTTATTTATTATTGAATATGCTCTTATTGAGCCTATACGAATCTTAAAACTACAACTTATTATAATTCTGTAGTTGTACAGAATTTGTTTGTCGTACGGGCCCCTGCTTCATCATTCTGGCAGGGTCGGATTTGGTTAATGTTATGATTTAATCTTAAATTTGCTATTCTTGCAACAATTCAATTGTCGATTTTAATAATCCACTTTTCTTTTTGCATGGCAATTTCCGTTGACCTAAAATTAATGGATCCGAGCTCAACAGTAACATATGTAGTAAATCTGTATTTGTTGCAATTCGAGAAGTTTTTCTGGTATGTTGGAGCCTATACCTTTTAATGTCCTTGTTTTTAGCTTCCGCAGCTTCCTCTGAAAGCTCTCCAATTGGTACTAACCCGTTTTCGATTACTTCGGAAGCATGTACAAGGATCTTGTGTACTGAAGGGGGCAAATAAAACCAAGGATATTTTTCTACCAGTCCTTTAGCAGTGTCAAGTGCGAATTGTTTAAATTTATCGGAGTTTATTTTATATCCTGATGACACAGCTTGCAGTAATGTTGCACATCGAAGTATGAGCTCCTCGTCAACACCAGTTATCTGAGCAGCCAAAGCAGGATTATTAAAAAATCGCCTTGCGGTGTTACCATCATTTGAGGTACCACTACCTCCTGCTTTTGGCTTGTCTACTATCAAACCCATTACCGATCGAAACTTGTTTTGAATTTCCTTTTTTCTTTCCACGAATTTTTCTTTTTCATCTTTCGACCTAATTTGCCATTTTTTAGACCCAGTCTATACGAAACATGGACGAAATATTCAAAAAATCTAATATATGAATGCAAAGGAGATAAACCAAACTCATAATTTTCTTGGTGGACTACTTTTTGCAGACATATATCTATATCGTTCATCTCTTTTGGTTTCGCTTTGCATATATAGCATTTAGCAGATGACGTTTGACTTAGTGCATTGCATACTTTACCGTCAACCATAGTAAGTTGCAATTTGTGTTCGATGTTTATTTTCAGCTCAGATGTAAAATATTCTGTGCACTTTATCATATCAATTTTCTGCTTGAAATAATTTTTCTCTTCGATGCAAACTTGGGACGTTTCTTTTTTAAATTCGAATCGTATTGGTCTGCAGTACCGGGTGGACGATGGGCGAGGATTTTTCCATACTATTTTAACGTTTTGTGGTGTCGAAGATTTTGTAACTAGTCGAAGCGGTACATAAGATGTTACAAATAATGTGTTATCTTGTAGAGCATTATTAATAACACGTTGCTTATATTCACTGTATCCAGAACTACCATCGAATCCCCATTTTCCTATCAAAACAAGGTTGTTTACATCAAATTCGGCGTTTAATACATCACTTTGTAGATCTAATATTCGTGAAGCTGTATTGTCAAGTAAACTTTGTAGCTCCACTTCAGCTTTTGATTCACTCACGGTAATGGATGCTGCATCAGGATAACTTTTTTTCTTCTCCCTTAAAATCTTTTCATAACTGGGCAACATATTAGATGAAAGCTTACTATTTATAAAATGTCTGATTTTTAAGTACTGCTGTTTTGTTAAATTTGTATCAATTATTAATGACAAAACTTCAACAACATTTACTTCCGGAAATTGTTGTTTTGATTCTAAATAATCTCCACGTAAGGCATCAGATGCCGACTTGTCAATCTCTGCCACCCTTGCTATTCTACGTTGCTTAGTTCTAATTGAGGAATTTGAAAAATCAGCAGTAGGGCGACCACGTTTATTAGTCTTTGGCCCTTGTTCTTCAAATTGTGGCAAAGATATGGTTTTGAGACGTAAAGGAACAACTTCTTTGGTAGCGAACCAATCAGAATGATTTACTAAAACTTCTGACTTTATGCGATGATTTTTTTTCCACATTTCTCCCATTTTTTTACATAAATATTGTATACATTTCAGTAGATCACAGAATGTATTTTCGCCGCCTTCAAAATCAATGGCTTTGACTACTTCGTCGAACACTTCCTTAGATTTCGTAGCATTTGACCCATTTTTAGAACACCAAATTTCAAAAACGTATATGCGTGAAAATATGCATTGGTGAGACGTTCCTACGATAACAAATTTAAGAAATAAGGTAAATAAAGGAATAACAGACAAAATATTTAACAAAAACAAAAAAAACTATGTTTGTTTATTGATACGACTTACAACAACCAATGCTACAACACTCACGCCCGCATCAGGTGAAGAAAAATACATTTTAAAACAAAGAGCTTGATTTGGTTTATTGAACATTTTTTAAAAACCTGCAAATTCCTGCACCTGAATTGAACTTTATAGTGGATTATACACATGTGTCAACATTTATAAACAAATCCCGTCACGGACTTCCGCGGGTAAAGTTACTAAAACTCAAAGTACATTTAAGTTAGACAAAAAAACACCCTGAAAAAAGGCATTTATTTAAAACGTGTACTTTTAGAGAACCACAACAAAGCACATATACATGTTATTACTTAAAAATAGTGCTAATACCATCTATTTTAATTTCCATTTTTGGTATTTTTGTTTTGTCACTTTATAAATTATATTTTCACAGATGAAACTTCACTTAGTTTTTGTGTTTTTTTCAGCCAACTAACCGCTTCTATGAAAGTACGTACATATGTTGCGTTTATTTACGAAGTACCGTTAGAAATGATCAAAACAAAATTAGAGTAGAGAAATTTGATAACATTAGCGACTATTTATTGAGCTACAAGGTCAATATATTACCATCATTTTTTTTATTTTTGTCGTATGGGCGCAACCACTGTGCAACGGTGACACCAACACTCCCACACGCACACACTCACACACACACACACTTAAACATGCCGATACATTAGCACACTCATTGTTAGAGGCGACAAAAGGATGGGCGATGGGAGGTTGTGGCAAAGCATCGAACGTAGCTTACCCCACCACAAGGATTGTCTGCGCTGTGGCACATCCAGATAAATGACTTTTTATAATGTACCCGGTTTCTTTCGTTCGTTCGTTCGTTCATTCGTATGTGTTGATACACTTTGAAAATCTATTTCCGTCCGTTCAAAGCGGAACGAATAAAATTTATTGCAGCCAAAGAGAGCAACGGAATGACGGGGAACAATAGCGGAAACGGAAATCTCATGCAAAAAAAAATACAAAGAACACATACGTGGATACATATGTCGCACTGGGTGCAAGTGTTGAATTGCAAAATCCGTGCAGCGCAAACGAACAAGATTATTTTAATTTTGAACATTGGAGATTTCGTGTTTTTGATTTGATTCTTTAAACACGGTGCGCCGGGATGGTTTTACTTATTTGGCGTCATGGCAATTTGGTAGCTAATCGAGTTTATAGGTCAGTAGATAGGGACAAGTTGCTAAGACCCTACTTTACAAAATATTAGAAGTTCTGACTAGGAATTTAGGATGACGATCTCTAGCAGATGGGCCGCCGTGGTGTGATTGAAATGTGCACGACTAAAGGGTGGTTAAATTATAAGGGCCGATGTTGAATGTGAACCACACCTAAACGTTAAGTTTCTTTCTGCATTTCATTTGATATTTCTCAATTTCAGACTAACTCAATTTGAACCATGGAAAGATACACAAGCTTAGCAACGCGTTGAAGTTCTTTAGGCTTCGGGCAACAGCACATGATCAATTTTCAAAGGAAATCATCTTCAGTGATGAGGCAGATTTTTACCTCAGTTGCTTAGTCCGTAAGCAGAATTGGCGCATTTGGGTAAATGATAATCCAAGAGTGATTGTCGAAAAAACAATGCATCCACAAAGAGTGACTGTTTGGTGCGTTTTATGGGCTGGCGGTATCATCGGGCCGTATTTTTTTCCAAAATGAGGCCGGCCAGGCAGTTACTGTGAATGGTGATCGCTATGGTGAGATGGTAACGAACTTTTTATGCCCCGAATTGGAAGATATGGATGTGGACAATATGTGGTTTCAACCGGAAGGTGCCACTTGCCACACAGCTAACGAAACAATGTCTCTTTTGCACGACAAATTCAATGGCCGTGTTATCTCACGTCGTGGCGATGTTAATTGGACGCCAAGATCATGTGATTTGACACCGTTGGACTTCTTTCTTTGGGGTTATTTGAAAGAAAAGGTGTACATCGATATGCCAGCAACCATTCAAGAGCTAAAGGATGAGATAATTCGGCACATTAACGACATAGAACCGCAATTATGCCGCAGCGCCTTCGAAAATTTGCACCATCGGATGGAGGTGTGCCGCTGAGGTCGCGGCTGCCATTTGGCCGATATTTTGTTCCATACATAATTGAACCATACTATATTAGTATGGTTCAATTATGTATGGAACAAAATATCAGCCAAATGGACGCCGCGACCTCAGCGCCACACCTTCATCCGATGGTCCAAATTTTCGAAGACGCTGAGGCATAATAAAAAGAAATGACAATAATTTCCTAAATAATTTGTGTTTTATTCAAGATCAACATCGGCCCTTAAAATGTAACCACCCTTTAATTCAAGTTAACCCAGGTTCAACCCCGAGTAAGGACATCCAACAATTTTTTTTGCGGCGGTTTCCACCTTTGCAATGCCGACTTTACGATTAAGAGATTTATCTCTTAAGCGTCCGGAGCCGGCGTTAAACAGTGGGACCCGGTCAGTGAGTATAAGAATTGAATCGTGCACAGCTCACTGACTTAAGAGAAGTTTCCCTTGTTCCTTAATGGGATACGGGTTGCTATATATATTTCTACTGTATATATTTCAATATTTCAACACTTAGTGTTGCCTTTTGCCATCTGACATTTCCATTGGCAAGTTTGACATTTTTTAGCATAAACGTACTCAGAACGTTTTGACGTACGACCATCATTTGTGTTGTTTACAGTGACTTGAAAAAATCAATTTGGCAAAAAAAAATGGAATTTACTTGTGAACATTTCGTGCGAACATTTTTCACAACTTTCGACGTGGATTATCACGACAAGAGTGCATCGATGAACATAAATCTTTGTATGGCGATGAAGCTCCATCCTACAGCACTGTGAAAAACTGGTTTAATGAATTCAATCGTGGCCGACGCTAGCTCAAAGACGAAGGTCGTCCAAAAACGGCCGTTGTGCCAGAGAACATTGATGCCGTGCGTGAACTGATAATGCAAGATTGCCATGTGACATACCGTGAGATAGAGGCATCCTTGGGCATTTCTTCCACCAGCATACATTCGATATTGCATGAACACCTGGCCGTAAAAAAGGTTTGTTCTCGCTGGATCACGCACAATTTGACAATCGCCCAAACACAGGCTCGTGTCGATTGGTGCAAAGAAATTTTGAAAAAATACGATCGCGGTGCTTTTAAAGGCGTTTATTAGATCGTCACAGGTGACGAATTATGGATCTATGCGTATGAGCCCGAAAAAAAACAGCAATCGACCTTGCGGGTCTTCGAAGACGAGCCAAATCCAACGAAAGTTGTTCGTGGAAGAAGCACTACGAAGCAAATGAACGGCTGTTTCTTCGACAAAACTGGTCATGTGGCGATTGTTCCGCTTAAGCAACGCAGGACGGTACATTCTGAGTGGTTCACCATAACTTGTTTGCCTGAAGTCTTCGGAAAAATTCGAAAAACGAACAAGAGAAGACGAATCATTGTGCACCCTAACAATGCGAGCTCTAACACATCGGCTGAAACCAGGGTTTTTTGACCGGCCAAAACGTCGAATTGATGGGTCATCCGCCGTACAGCCCTGACTTGGCAACCAATGACTTCTTTTTATCCCCGCACATTAAGAAAAAAATGATAGATTTTGAAACGATTTTCGTCGCCAGAAGATGCTGTTGAAGCGTTTAAAATCCATGTTATGGAGGTGTTTCAATCGGAGTGGAAAAAGTCCTTCGACAGTTAGTTTGAGCGCATGCAAAAGTTTATAAATCATGCTGAAGAATACTTTGAAAAACAATAAAACCATTTTTGATGATAAATATTCGCACATTCATTATTAGGCCAGATTAGGCCTAAGTAAGTGATCAGTAGCAGCAATTACTTGTCATATGGTACCTACACCACACTGTGATTTAGGATATTAATGCTGATGTTTCCAAGCATCGATTGACTCAGAATCTCATCTGATACCATTGTTAGCCTGTCTATCCGCCTATTATTAACCAATTATGAACCGATTTCGATGAAACTGGTGAATGAGTTGGAGGGTATTCAATTACATTTACAAAACCTTGAAATACAGTTTGGAGAACCGATAAGCATAAATATTTTGAGTCGTCGTAAAATTTTATACACAGAGAAAAAAAATTAGTTGGAAATCGGTTAGAACTACAATGATTCGGTTGCAAAACAGGAATTTTGGTTGCTATCACCAAACGTTTATAATCGTAAGGTATATTCGGCTCGAAACACCACAAGGTAATAAATGAGACCTTTGTACTGTACTCACAACTTATTGATCGAACATACCAATGAAATGCTAAAAATGTTTCAGTTGCCACAACCACCACTTTTTGGTTGTTGTAACCATTTATTAGTGTTCATAGCTAAATCTTTACCATAACCAAAAAACAGAGGTTGTTTAATGGTATTTTTAAAAAAAAATTAAATAATTCGATTATTACTAACTTTAAGCCGGTCGATTCACCAAAATGTTTTTCCAGTAAAAATCGTTCATATTTTATACATTTTCCTTGTCATGACGCTCCCTATATGTACTTCAAGTACTTTAGTTGTGTAAGCAGACAGTCGTTTTTGCCACTGATTAAATTTTAAGTTTTTCGTTGAAAAGTGTGGGTTGTGGGGTTTTTTTTGAAGCTTCTGATACTTGGCATGGTTCAACAATTTTGTTTTGAAGGTTCAGATACTTGACATGTTGCACCTAAACTACAGTTACAATGACTGAAATAACAGAGCACCAACTAACATTCGCCAGTACTAATGGAATATTTAACGGACATGTTACCTAGAAACTTCGGCGATATGGTTTGAATTGAAAATGGGTCAGATCAGTCAAGAGGAAAAAACTTTCCACACACAAGAACTAAGTCAACCTCTGGGATGACGTCAACATCCCGACTACCAACTAGCCGAACCTCCTTGGGGTCACATTGGACAGCGTTTTTCGATCCCCTGCACATGCTACAGCTATCTGCAGTAAACTTAAAAGTAGGAAGAAGCTCGTCCAGTCACTAACCGGCAGTACTTGGGGAGCCGACAAGGAGACCTTGTTGACCTCTTGCAAAGCCATAGGTCGATCTGTAGCGGTTGTGTAGTCGGAACATGAGTACGACGCAGTGAAACAAAATTCAGACTTGCCAGACTGTCGCCCTAAAAACATCAACAGGGTGTCTTCTTATGTCTGAGGACCATCTACATGAGGAGACAGAGGACGCAGTGAAACAAAATTCAGACTTGCCAGAATTGCGGCCCTAAAAACATCAACAGGGTGTCTTCTTATGTCTTCTGAGAACCATCTACATGAGGAGACAGAGGTCCCTGCCATGCACAGACACAGTTTCTTGCAGTATTTTAACCAGTCATTCCAACCGCCATCTCATTGATAGGATGCCTCCGCCTAGGTAGATTAGATACGATCTTCATGATCTAGGGAGAGAGGTTCAGCGGTACAAAAGAGAGCCTTAGATCATCGAAACCATCAGGCAGGTCTGAACTACATTCAAGCTGATGAATCTAGCTAATGCGTGAATCCAGTGCTGGGGGAACATCCTCCGGAGATTTTACCAGAGGAGAAGATGCTACGCGCGTGGTTCTGGCTCAGCTGAAATTAATTGGTGCAACCGCCTCAAATCGTAGTGGGAGCGAATTAATACTTACGTTCCGGACGCCATTTCATATTACATCCGATACCGTCGAAATTTTGCATAGAGCGTTACGTGTAGAATTCACAACTGAAACGCGATCGTATTCGAATTTGACGTGGTACATTATGAGAACCAATATGAATGTACCGAATCGAGGATGGATGGATGAACAGAACCTTTCACAGAACTGGTTCGGTATGGATTTAATGATGTCCATTACTTGAAATTTCAAAGTCGTCAAATTCGCAGTAAAACTTTGCACCTAAAACCGCACATAAAAAATTTTACATATCCACAGATTTCAGCTAGCTTTTAAACAAAATCCACTTTGAGCGGATTTTGTTAAGAACTCTATAAAAATTTGCATGAAACTGCATATTTAGATAAAATTTTTCAAACAATCAGAAAAATCGTTAAATTGAACTGATGTGATGGGATGGATAGGATGAGTTCTGTGATGGGTATTCTATTCAACTAATGCAATGTGACGTTCGGTAGCTGGCCTTTTTGATCAGTCCCGTGATATATCACATGGTATCTGAGTACTATCAGTTGACTCTCTCCAATCAGGGTTACCGTTGAAAAATTTTAAAAAGTCGCACTAAAAGGGGATTTTTTAAAAAAGGCGACACAAAAAGTGTATTTTTGAAAAAAAAAGTAGCAAACTTTTCTTAAGTTCATTTTATTAAAACAATACATTTAAATTAAATAAGAAGAGTAACAAACAATACATTAAAAACTCACTTACTTGAAATGAGAGGTAAAAAATACATTCAAACTAAAAAACAATAACATTTTCGATCCTCATTTAGCCTATACTATTCGACAATAAAGAGCAAAAATGTAGCAAAATTTGCTTTAATTGTAGTACCCATATGCCAATATTGACTATTAATCGCTCGTTTTTGACCATGCGTAATCTTTTTTGGGCCACTTGAGCCTAACCTATTCTTTTTTTAAGTTTTAGTGCATCCCAACTAACAGTACCCATTGTCCATTCACGAAAAAAATCTGACTTGTTATCGAGGTATCGAGGTAAGCCTCTGCATCATGCAAAATTTCTGAATATTAGGTTGATAAGTTTGAACGATATCGTGCTTTCAACAGACACTCGGGCGGACATGGCTAGATCGTGTTAGAATTTTACAACAATCAAGCGTATATACTTTATAGGGTCTCCGAGCAATCTTTCGTGGTGCTGCAAATGGAATGACAAATTTAATATTCTCTTTCGTGAAGGGTATAAAAAATCCAAACATCAAAAGTCGGACATGGCGGACTATATTATACCCTGCATTTTACAAATGTTCCGATTTGTTAGTATTTTTACCCTAAAGCACACAGTTGTGCAGAATAGCCTGCCAAATTTTCTCAAGATTGGATGTAATTTGTGCGTTCAGAGCTGTGCAGCGGGACTGTTTGGAGGTTGTCTTCGCAGTCTGTGTGCAATACACATATAGATGCTCTGGCACACTACTACGAGTACCCATAATGCCTAGTATAAGCGCCAGGTCATAACCAAATAAATTATAAAACTTTTTCCCTGGAGCATCTCTTAACCCCAGAGATAAGAATGCGAGTGTGCGTATGTTTTAAAGGGAATACACACATTTCGTGTTGTGGAATGTAGCAAATATTTCAAAAAGGGCGATTTATGAAAAAGGGGGCAGTAAAAGTCGCATGGCTTCCAAAAGGGATCAAATTGCCACAACGGTTACGCTGCCTCCAATGATAAAGCCATGTACAAGTTACCGGTTATTTTATAAAGTTGGGTCGGTACTGGGCCCGGTCCCCGGACGTGACTGATGCTGTACCGATCCAATTTCCCGTAGGGTAACTCTAATAAAACTGAACCTTATCAGTCCATGTTAGCCCCACAAAAGTCTCATATTTACTTCGATAGTAATGAAATGTTAAATGTCGATTAATAATTAGTTCTGATGAAACTGAACCACATCGGTTGATGTTTACGAATATCAACCGTACAATGGTCCCTGCCGATTTGATCAATGTAGTCAGTCAAGAAGCTACAAATTACATTCGACTCATAGTAAATATCGTAGAAAATATATCTGTCATCGTTCAAATTGTACCTTATGGGTTTATGCTCAATTTAAATCCGATTTTGCTCAAATTTAGCACAGTCCGTTATGAGCGATTTATAAGTCGAGCAAATTTGTAAGTCTTTTGACATAGCCCCCAAACTAATGACCTTTCCGATTTGAAATCCTGTCTGTCTGTATTCAAGATACATTTCAAATGCAATCTACCTCAAATAAACTATAGCGTGTTATGTGCACCTTATAGCTATCCCAGGGAAAATAGACCATACACTAAGCCGAAAACACAATGATTTGTTTAACCATGTGTCTGTTTAAATTTTTCATGGTTAATCTCTGATAACGAAGACAAAATAACGTTATTTAAGGTCAAATGTTCATACAAAATAGTTGAGTGAACATTATATACGAGGGCGACCGCAAAACTAAATGGCCTGCACATTTTCTGTTTTACTAGCAACTTTTTTTTGTTTTTTAAAAGCAATATTTAATAAGCCATCTGTCAAAATTTCAGAAATATTTAATGATTATTTTCTTTGTTACAGCTGATTGAAGTAAACAAGTTTTATAGTTTTTGAAAAATGGAAAATAAAAAGTTTCGTGTGGTAATTAAACACGCCACAATTAATCAAAGATGAATTGGATTCTGTTCATGGTGATAATGCACCGTCATACTCCACCGTGAAATCCTGGGTTCAACATTTTAAAATGGGCAGTTCAAGTACGGAAGATGAACAACGCTCTGGAAGACCGAAAACTGCTACTACTATTGAACACATTAGAAAAATATTTTATGAAGTAACTAAAGATAGACGAATAAAGCTCAGAGAACTTGCTGATATTGTTAAAATACACGAAAAACAAGTATGGAGTATTTTACATGATGAACTCCACATGAAAAAGCTATCCGCAAGATGGGTGCCGCGTTTGTTGACTTTGCACCCAAAAAATCGTCCGTTGGACCAATTCCGAGGAGCTTTTAGTGATTTATCAGCGTAATCCAATAGAGTTCTTGCGCCGATTCATAACTGTTGATGAAACATGGATCCATCACTACATCCCAGAATGCAAAGAACAGTCAAAACAATGGATAGAAGTTGGTAAAAGTGGTCCCAAGAAGGCGAAAACTGTTAAGTCAGCAGGAAAAGTAATGGCCACAGTAGTTTGGGATGCAAGGGGTATAATATTTATTGATTATCTTGAGAAAGGAAAAACTATAAATAGTGAATATTATTGTGCATTATTGGATCGTTTGAGTGAAGAAATCAAGATAAAACGACCGCATTTAGAAAAAAAAGTTCTTTTTCATCAAGATATGCTCCTTCACACACTGCATTTTTAACTCCACAAAAACTGGCCGAATTACGATTTAAAATTGCTCCGCATCCACCATACAGTCCAGATTCTGATTCTGATTCTGATTATTCCTTGTTTCCAAATTTAAAAAGATTTCTCGGTGGCAAAAAATTTTCGTCCAATAGCGAGGTTATTGCTGAAACTGAGGCATATTTTGAAGGTCTTGAAAAATCTTATTTTTCGGATGGAATTAAAAAACTTGAAAAACGTTTGATGAAGTGTATTGAGTTGGAAGGAGATTATGTTGAAAAATAAATAATAATAGTTCCAAAAAACGGTTCTTTTTATGTTAGGCCAGTTACTTTTGCGGTCGCCCTCGTAAGGTTGGTTATTTCAGGAGAGAGGCAGAAAATTGTGCGACATAAAAAAAAAATTTAAAGATCATTCGGCTCTGTTGTATCGAAGCTTATGTTTTGCTTTGTGTTATACGAAGTTCAGAATTAATTTATACGAAGTGGCAACGATTGCGACTGTATCATCCCCTTTCTTCCTCTGCTTCCTTCTTCTTTTCTTCCTTTCTTCCTCTGCTCCGAACGTTTGTAATTGTGAGAAAGACCATAAGACAATTTATCTCGCCATTTAAGAAAACCACCACCAAATTCAAATGCTAGCTGTACAATCTTTATAGCACAATGATATTGCACTTTGAAGATTGCTTTTCGCACCGTTCGAAGGATAATTCTCATTTATCATAATGGAACTGCCGTATAAGTCATTTGATTTGTATCCGAAGTAAACGTTGCCAAAGAATGCTGATGAAAAACCTAAGCGGGTTTAGAAACAGCTGTACAGTCTGTCTGGCAACCGTAGCCAATACATTTCACCAATTTTTTAGTTGATTCTGAAAAAGAAACAACAACAAGGTCTCGAACCAGAATAAAAACTGTTAAAGTCATTATAATGAAAAAAGACCAAATAAATGTAAACAAAACAAAAGCATAATTAGTAGGTTAATTGAATATTAAAAATTGTAACAGTAACAATATTTCTGGTTAAAAGAGGTAACTAATAATTAGTAAACCTAACAATAAAACTGATTTCTATAACAATCTTCAGTTAATATTATTATTATTATTCTAAGTTAATAACATTAACAATTTCATTGTTAAATTGAACATGTGTTGTTTAAATAAATTAACTATCAAAGTTTAATTTTAACAATTTTCAAGGTTAAAAACAATGCATTGTGAAAACAACAATAATTATTTTAATAATAACAATATTAATGGTTAATAAACTCAACAATGCATTTTTAACACAACAATAATTATTTTAAAACTAACAATTTTCATGGTTAAAAAATTCAACCATAGAATAGTTAAATTAACTATTATTATTGTTAAATACCAGTCAACAACAAAATGTTTAAATTAACCTTATATAACGTAGACTCCAAATCATGTTTATTTCTGGTTAAGTTAACCTTATATAAGGTTATTTTTCTTCTCAGTGTATCAGTCTATGATTTCATGTGGCCCCAACGAAACATTTCCTGCCCGCTTTAGAAGTCATAGAGTAAGTCTGGCAAATCTTAAATGACAGAAAGAGGCGCGGATTCTTCTGATTAATAGGGTGGCGTAAGATATCTTATAGTCGATCCCGCTCGACTTTAACTTTTTTATTTGTTTTGTAATGTAAAAAACTTCCATCGGTTTCTGTTTACTTTCTTCAACGGAAATGGCGTAGTCCTCTCTAAGCCTTAAAGTACTTCTAGTGTATGAGCAAAGAATTTTTTCATTTAAGAAAAAATTAGAGTTGTTACACTTTTAAAGAGCAACTGCGATAAACTGGAATCATTTTGTTTTAAATTTGGAAAAAGGAACAAAGGCCAACATTTCTATGGTCAAAAGAGCCAACATTTCTATTTTTAATAAAACACAATTACATTCATGTGACTAAATCAGCAGGGCCTCTGGTCAACCCAACTTACAAGACCATAGTGATGGTTTGCGGCAAAAAGCTCAGGAAGTGCTCAAGAGCCTGAATATCGAAACTTAAAATGTGATAACAGCATTAAGGCTATGCAAGCCCCTAAATAAAATATTATAATTAACCAATCAAGCGCAAAATATAGAATTGTTCTTACTTATTAATTCCTCATAGCAAATTCACAATTTTAATGTAAGATCCAAAATGCCTGAGTTGAACGGAAGCTGAGGCATTTTGGATCTTACATTTAAATTGTGAATTTGCTATGAGGAATTATCAAGCGTTGCAGCAATTGTAAATCTCCAATGGGCTGCCTCTAAATGTAGTACAAATATATGTTAGTGTGTGAGGATGTAAAATGTTCACCAACCACACTTTACCCAATTTTCTTTTACTTTCTCTTACAACACCAACATTGACTGGGCAAACAAAAAAGAACAAACTTTGGCCATTCTTGGGGCATAAATTCAAACAGATTGAAATCACATATACGTCATTGAATTAAAAGACGAGTGGGATATGCCTGCAATGCGGCTAAGCAAACAATTGCTAAACGTATGTATGTCAGCACATACACATACATAAATGAATCCTGCAACCTGCACTCTTACAGATGTATGCGTGTTGTGTACGTGTGGATTTGGTTACTCATTCATATGGCCAACCGACAACAACTGGAGTCATAATAAGTTGAAAGGATTTGAAAATGCAACACAGCACAACACATCAAATGCTGCCAACAACCTATCATCGGTTACTGTCAGTCTTCAGTCGGTGAGTATGTCAGCCTTCCCAGCAAGTGCCCACACTCAGTCAAACAAACAGTCGTGCTTCGCACTCCTTACCGTCGCATAGTGGAGCATTTCTAAGAGAAGATGAGCAAAAATACAAAATTTTACTTTTGCTTAGAAGGTCAAACATGTAGACACAAAAAACCAGCCTAGAAAACGCATATGTTTTCTGCAGGAAATTTCGTTGGCTTCAAGAGTCCATAAAACATTAAAAAAGGTTTCGTGGTATTTTTTAAGGACTTGAGAATTTACCCGGTGTCTAGACTACCTGTTCACTGTAGAGCCTATTAAGCTATACTGCTTTTGGCTATCAAAGAAGTAGCTGAGTGCCTGACACAAATGACATATATACTACACACAGAGAACAGATTTGTTGCCACAACCGAATTTTATGCTAACCGAAAGTTGGTCGTTGCACGTATTATCTTACAACCGAATGTTGATTGGGTACACTGCAATTTTCGATATCGGGATCTAACAGTATCGGTTGAAGAGACAAAGTAAAGATAGCCCTAAATAACTAGGATGATTACTGAACTAAATTTTTACATGCATTGTTCATTATTATAGGTTATGGGCTGCAAGAACACTTTGAATTCGGTTGTCATTACCACGAGCATTTGTTAGCTGGACCAACTGTAGTTCCATTTTATGTATTTGGTTATCTGGCCGAATCAAAACAGTTTTTATCTATTTAACTTTTTTAAAATTTTTATTCTGATATTAAAATTATGAGCAGATTTTTTTAAAACATGTTTTTTACTTTCGAATCTAATAAAGTTTGTATTCCCAAGTGGAAGGTAAATTGGGTCAAAAAATGGAATTTTGGTTTAAAAGTGTAAAAAATTTACGATAAGGCGAACTATGATGAATAATTTAAGAGAAGTAAAGTGGAATTTATACCAAAATATTTCCGGGTACTTAAGGGTAATTAAAACAAAATACCTCAAATGAATTCCTGAAGTCTTGGATAAATGAGATAAAATATATAAACTTAATATCGGTCATACTCTGTAGGTTATTTATAACAAATGGGTGGGTATTAATTTACAAAATCAGCCCTTTTGTGCTGATTTTGGTTTCCATTTTAAACACATTTAACTTTTTTATTTATAACAATGGCTCTTTTGCGCGAGGAATTGAATGGCCGTATTATCTCAAGTAGTGGTGATGTCAATTGTCCGCCACCATCATGTCAATTTGAGACCGTTGGACTTCTTCATTCGTTGGGGAAATTTAAAAGAAAAAGTGTACCTCAGGTAGTCATAACAATTCAATAGTTAAATGATAAGATAATTCGGCACATAAGCGACACTGAACCTCCATTATGTCTTAAGAGTCATTGAAAAATTATGAACCATCGGGTATGCCACCGAAGCCTTGGCGAGCATTTGGCCGATATTTTGTTTCACACATAATTGTCAAAGATCCTCCTAACATAATAAACAATATCTCCGAAACTTTTTGTTTTATTAACAATCAACAATGTGCGCTTTAGTTGGACCACCATTTAGAATAATACAAAAATCTGGTAATTTGAAGAACGCTACACAGTAGTTGGAACAAAAAAAAATGCAAATAAGTATCTAAATATTGTTGTGTTTTTGTCGCAGTTTCATGACATTTACAATTATTTTTGATTAGAAAAATATAACTTGTACCTCTTTTTTTGACTTAATATTCTGACCACAAATTTAAAACCGTTTAATGTAGTATAGAGCATGAAAAATACTGATTGAAAATCGGGGGAAATTAAAATTTGTTTTTTTAAACTAAAGGTGATAATAACAAATACGAGTATGTAGACAAATTTGTAGGTTTAATCGTGTTCCAAAAAACCAACTATGGTTTTGGCAAGCAGTATAAATTTTTACCCACCAAAGGTTGCCAACTGTGCTTCAAGACACCTTTGCTGGATATTAGTCTGAAAAACTGACATATAGCTAAATGAAATTTCATTAAGTTACAAGAGGAATGGCAAAGATTCCACAATTTAAAGTTTTCCATTGAAAAGCGCACTTTATCCGTCCCGACAAAATGTAATTTTGTCGATTAGACGTTAAGCTTGATAGCTATTATCATTTCACGATTTCTATTGCAATTTGGAGGCTTTTCGAGCCATTACAAAAAGATTTAGACGTTTAAGTTCCTTTGCATTCCAACTGAAATTCCAACTTTTCAAAACAAAATATTTAAATAAATACAAATTTTTACTGTCGACGCACATAGAATTAGGGGGATACAACCGGCTTATACTCTTTCGTAATTTCGGTGATTTATTCAGAAGGTTGCTGCCTGCTTAAGTCATCTTTTAAAATTATTTTTTTTTTATTTTTATTTTTCAGATCACAAAAATATATAACAAATGTAGCTGATTTCTTCATACACTTTTCTTAAATAAATGTGATCGCGAATTTTCCGTTTTATTGTTATGAGATATAGCAACTTAAAGTTTTTCACCAAAGTTTTCACTTTTTCTAAACCATAAAATGTTGATGACACAGTACAACACATGATTTCGGGACTCAATTCTGATATTTGTTTGTGAAAGTAGCGCCAAAAAGAAGAACTTCTGCATCATTCGTTTGGTCAAGGTACCTCAAATAATAATTTAATAATTAATTTGAAGTTACGAGGGCGGTTCGGAAACTTCTTAGCCTAGCACAAAAAGCGCGGTATAAACAGAAAGAAGTGTTTTGGAAACTTCCATCTCTGCTATGAACACATGTTAAATTTTGTTTCGATCTGGCAACTCCTTCATATAAAAACAGGTGTTCACAAAAGACGCATCCGCGATTTTTTTACAATGGAAAAATTAGAAATGCGTATTTTACATAAAAAATAATAATATTTACATAAAAAAGGTTTATCGGGACAAGAAATTCATAATGATATGGTGAATGTGTTAGGTGAAAGTGCTCCTTCATATGCAACAGTAAAAAAAATTGGGTTGCTGAATTTAAACGTGGTCGTACAAGCAGTGAAGATAAACCACGTAGTGGACGTCCAAAAATAGCAACAACAACAGAAATTGTAGCCAAAGTGCATGATATGGTATTAAATGATCGACGAATAAAAGTGCGTGAAATAGCTAATATCATGGGCATGTCAAATGATCGAGTCCATTTAATTTTGCATGCAGAACTTCAGATGAAAAATCTTTCTGCAAGATGGGTGCCGGAATTGTTAACAGTCGACCAAAAACGCATAAGATTGAACATTTCTCAATCTTGTTTGGATCGTTTTCAGCGAAATAAAATGGATTTTAAGCGTCGTTTCATAACTGTTGATGAGACATGGATCCACCACTATACTCCAGAAACAAAAGAACAATCCAAACAATGGACTGAAGCTGGAGGAAGTGCCCCAAAGAAGGCAAAAACAATTCAATCGGCTGGTAAGGTTATGGCAACGGTTTTTTGGGACTTCAAAGTTATTCTATTGATTGACTATCTGCAAAAGGGTAAATCAATAAATTCAGAGTACTATTGCAACCTTTTAGATCAATTAAATGTACAAATTCGAGAAAAACGTCCTGGCTTACAACACAAAAAAATAATTTTTCATCAGACAACGCACCAGCGCACAAGAGTGTTTTAACAATGGCTAAAATCAACGAATTAAAGTACGAGTTGCTTGACCACCCACCTTATTCTCCTGATTTAGCTCCCAGTGATCTTACCTTTTTCCCAAATCTAAAAAAAATCCTTGCTGGCAAGCGTTTTACCTCAAATGAAGATGCAATTACAGTTGTAAACCACTATTTTGAAGACCTTGAGGAAAACTATTTTAATCAAGGGATAGAATTGCTAGATTAGCGTTGGACTAAGTGTATTGAAGTTTCAGGAGATTATATTGGAAAATAAAAATATTTTTGAAAAACTAACTATTCTCTTTCATTGATAGGCTAAGAACTTTCCGAACCGCCCTCGTACTCTTTCGTAATTTCGGTGATTTATTCAGAAGGTTGCTGCCTGCCTAAGTCATCTTTTAAAATTATTTTTTTTATTTTTATTTTTCAGATCACAAAAATATATAACAAATGTAGCTGTTTTCCTCATACACTTTTCTTTAATAAATGTGATCGCGAATTTTCCGTTTTATTGTTATGAGATATAGCAACTTGAAGTTTTTCACCAAAGTTTTCACTTTTTCTAAACCATAAAATGTTGATGACACAGTACAACACATGATTTCGGGACTCAATTCTGATAATTGTTTGTGAAAGTAGCGCCAAAAAGAAAAAGTTCTGCATCATTCGTTTGGTCAAGGTACCTCAAATAATAATTTAATAATTAATTTGAAGTTAGTAAGTATCGTATAGGAGAATTTGTCACGTTTGTCATATGTCCGAATAAGCTGAAACAAATTAAAAAAATTAACAATTACCATTTCTTTAATCTGTCTATACAACGTTTCGCTTTATAAGCAACAGTTTCGCAGTTATAATTTAATGTATGAAGAAAAAAGTATTTTTTGCCTAAACAATTAAAGATTTTTTTTAATTCATAAAAAATACAAAATGGTAAAAAGTGTCAAGTCCTTTTACCTCAGGAATCAGACGAACAAGGAGAGAGGTTCCACCAGGTGACCATGCCAATGGAAAAGCGATTCAAAGGCCAAAAATTGGATGCATTGCTTGCGGACTTCTAAAATTATGCAGTTTGAAGATGAAAGCACCGAAGATGAAGATGACACTGAAATTTGTGGATACACTGAACAAAACATGCCCTTGATTATTCTGTGTCGGATGATGATGCAGACTAAGAACATGAATATGAACAACCTACGAAGAAAATAAGTTCATCAGAACCACAAGCGTCAACTTCAACGAGGATGGATAGTGACAATAATTGAAAATGTTCTAAATTTTGTTTCCATGCATAGATAACATATAAAAATCTCATATTTTCTGTGTAAGAATAGCTGTAATATGAATCGGAATTTTTATTTTCATGCAAAATAAAGAATCAGCAAAAAAGTCATCAATGTTTTTCCAAAGAATTTTGTGCATATCTCGAGCAAATTTTTGAAATTCATACCTTCACTTAATTGTGCATAAAGCGAAATGCTTAAATCGATTTTCATGCTCTATGTCTCATTTTGTTCATAGGTTATGCGACTTTACGTGTAAGTAATAGGACTTGCAACTTTTTACCGTTTTGTATTTTTTATGAACTAAAAAAAAATATTTTTTCAGGCAAAAATATTTTTTTTCGTATACATTTATTTATTACTGCGAAACTGTTGCTAATGTAGCGAAACGTTGTATGAACAGAAGAATTGTAATTTTTAATTTTTTTAAATTTTTTTCAGCTTATTCGGACTAGTGATTCTCGAGTTATGTCAAACAAAAGAGCCTAAAACGTGACGAATTCCCCTATACGATACTTACTAACTTCAAACTAATTATTAAATTATTATTTGAGGTACCTTGACCAAACGAATTATGCAGAAGTTCTTCTTTTTGGGGCTACTTTCACAAACAATTATCAGAATTCAGTCCCAAATCAATCACCTGAAAAATGTTGTACTGTGTAATACGCCTATATCATAGGCGTCATATGCATATATCGAGTTACATTTATATTTGTGGCTCCTATTTAATGGACCACTGTGCGCCATGAGGCATAGAGAAAACTTATGCAAAGTTGCATTCATTTCGTTCAATTCTCAAACAAAGTCAGTTACAGCCAAAAGTTGTCCCCTTTGTGAAGGAGAGTGTGTGTGTTTACACACAATAATATCAACTATTGGGAAAAGTTACTCCGCTCATCCTGGCAGCAAACACATACACACACAAACATGTGCGCAAACTAAAATACAAACATCAGCACAAATCGAGAAATATCAGTCAGTCAGTGGTTAGTTGGATGGGTGGGTGGGTAGTTAGACTTGCTCTGCTGGAAGAATGTGTGTCGGGTTGGGTGCAATGTCGAGTGGCGCACCGAGTGCAACCGGGACTGGTTTAGTAACCCACCAACCCAAAAAACTTGTACTGCATCGGAAGACATGCAGCATGCAGGCATGCTGAGTGAGCTGGGAAGAAGAGGACACACACACAAAAGAAAATAAATAAAGTTTGGTTTTGGTTATTTCGGAGTTTTTTGCTGGGCTGCACTCGTCGTCGTACTTTGTTGTGTTCTGTGTGTGTGTGTGTGTCCTTCCTATTATTGTTAAAGTTTTAGGTCTTCTCGTTCCTTTCTTCAATTGCACCATTCTGCGTGTTTCTGTGTTTGGATTCCTTCTGTGGCATTATTTCGTTGTTCTTGTTGTCGTTGTTGCCGCTGTTGTTGAAAAAGTTCATTTCACTATAATGTATT
The DNA here is from genome assembly GCA_963513945.1 of Hydrotaea diabolus. Taxonomy (NCBI): domain Eukaryota; kingdom Metazoa; phylum Arthropoda; class Insecta; order Diptera; family Muscidae; genus Hydrotaea; species Hydrotaea diabolus. The sequence continues at coordinate 23,244,229 of OY740720.1, read as the reverse complement.
TGTTCGGTTAAGAATTTTAATATGTATGGGTGTAACTGCGGTTTGAATAAGGTGTCTTTGTTGTGTGCCGTCGGAGGGGGCTTAAGGTAATCGTCAAGTATGGGCAACCTTTTTGAAGAGTAGATCGGCGTGACATGGATCTGCAGATAAGGCATCAAATCTCAATTGATTACGATTTTGTCCAGCAGGCTATAAATTAGCTTAACATGAGTTCGAGGAACATATAGGCTCAGAGTTCAGCGATTTAGTGCACAATGCCATTTGTATACTCTATGAGTGAAGCCTCTTGTTTAAAGCCGGTCCTGTAGGTATTTTTAAAGTAGTATTTACATGGCCTACCCTTATGAAATGTTTTTAACGTTTTGAGTTACGCGTACTATATGCTGGAGTGATACTATAAGCTGAAGTGATTCATGTAATCGACATAACTAACTCTGTTTGATCCAAAACACACAGCAGGACGGATACGGCTAGATCGACGATTTAACGACGATCAATAAAATATGTACTCTATAGGGCCTTCGATTAATACGTCGTGGTGTCGCAAACGGAATGATCATTTATCATTCTTACGGATACTTATGAAATTGAAACAGGATAAAACCATTGACTGCAAATTGATTCAAACTATCTTATGGTAAAATTAAATAGCGGTGGGGGACGGGGCGCCGCCCACACAACCCTGAAGGTAAAAAGACAATATCTCCTGAACTAATAGAGATATGAGGATTGAATTGAGAACATATGATATTTGAATGGATTGAAATATAAACTGAATTTAAAGTGCACGCCCTTTTTTTAAATCGCTTTTCCGGTTTTTACAGAATGAAATCGACCCGATGGAGGAATTCTTCGGTCAAGGGCTGTCATCTCGGCACTATGTGCTGCTACAACAACAGACTGAAATCTAAGACGTGGAATGAATATCTCTCATGATATAATAGAGGTCTGACATTGATATTTATAACATGTGATGTTGGCATGGATCGAAACACACTCCGGAAAAAAGTGAGCGGTGCCCCTTAAAAATTTCGCATTTATGGCCAAAATATACGACTGACCGCTATAAATTTTAAACAAAATAAAACCAAGGATTAGCATGTTATTATCTCTTATAATTTGTTAAATTGAACGAAAGGGCGTGGCCCCGCCAAATAACCCTGAATTGTGAAAGGCAATATCTCATGAATTGATACCAATATAACGATAGAAAATAGTATGGAAAGAAACACTCTGATAGAAAAGAGACCAGAGCTAAGCCCCTTGACAAAATGTTCATACTGGACCGTTATAAAGGGTGGCTGATGAAAGCTGCTACGAAAAAAAAATTATAATTTTTTTTTATTTTGCAGATTGATTTTTAGATTTAAAAAAATGGATAACTGGGACAATGAAATAAGAATTTGGATTGTCCGCCGCTATCGCGCACTGGAGTCCGTAGTTTCGGTTCGAAGAGAGTATAGGCGCACATTTGGCGGCAATCATCCGAGCAGATGAACCATAATGAGACTTGCTAACAATTTTGCCGAGCATGGGACAGTCAACTGAAGATCTTACCAACGAAAGCCTTTAGTTCGGACGGAGGAAACAATCGCTGCTGTAGCTGCTGCCATACAAAACAATCCAAGAGTTTCGACAATTCCATTATTTTTAAAAATAATTAAGCTATATTTCATAAAATTGAATGAACTTTAGCATAAATAAAAGAAAAATGAATTCCATACACTGAAAAAATGGTACTTTAAGTTTTTTAATGTACCAATATTTATCAGCCACCCTGTGCATGATTGAGGATATATAAGTTTCGGTACGGCCAAACTTAATTTGTCCACTTTTTGTTGTAAACCAATCTACATTTTTATTATTCTTTACAGTTTTTGTTTCGGTTCGACAATTTTATTCTTATATTCATACACAACAAAATTTAAACGTTTCGGTTCAAACCCGATGCGAGTTGAGTTCACTGCCCCGGGTAGTAGGGCCTTATTTTACCAAGGTTAATTATCGGTAACTTTACAAGCAGACATTTTAAAAAACGGATATTATATGCGAGACGACTTTTTTACTCTATCACAAACTATTTCTGTATGGACACATTTAAGTAGGGATAATCTTTTATGAAAACATAATGGAAAAGCAAAGTTTCGTCGAGATCCGTTTATATTTGCGCACTTTTCTACTACTAGATGGACGAACGGACATAGTCTTTGAAGTCATTGAGCTCAAGCACCCCGCGCGAGCTTTAATTTTCTGATATTAGAGTGGTACATTAGGGTAGTAGCAACTGAGATATGATGGGTAAGTACCAGAAGGGGGTGCTTGAGCTCAATGACTTCAAAGACAAAAAAATCGGCCTCGTCGAGACAAAAACATCGATGTATCACACTTTAAAATCCGTTTATAAATGCAGAAGTTATATAGAAAAATGTAAAAGCGCGACCCATACGTTCGGCATAAAAAAATAAAAAAAAAAATTTTGAAACTACCTTTCAATAATACTTCATATTCGAAGGTGTACGGCGAACTTTTTTTTGAGGTACGCCCTAGTGCCCAGGTCATTTCAAAAATATTTTTTTATTTAGAATTTCAAAACAATTACTTCTAGAAAATGGGCGCAGTAAACACTTAAACAAACCTCGACCAAATACTGCATACATACTAACTTGCATTGCAATTCATTTCGTTTTGTCCAATCAAATATTTTTTCTTATGGAAATTCGTGTTGCGCCAATCATTTTAAAGCGGGCCTCAGCTGAACCCTTGCCGTGCTTTGTGCATACTCGGCCATACAAATGACGACGGCAAGTTATAAATAATGCAGAGGCAGTAACGCAACAACTCCAAGGAAACTTTAGTCCTTCGTCGTAAATAATGTAAATGTATTTGTGTGTATGTGTATGTGTATTGGGGTCTTTACCGGCTAAGGCTTGGCTGCATATTGTTGCATGTCGTTGTTGTGCATTTAGCAACATTTTTATAATTAGAATTGTAAAAGTTTTCCAATTAAACGAACGAACTACTCGTACACTTCACTACACTGTCCGCAATCCACAAAATTATACCAACTTCAGGAGGAACGAATTAAAAAAAAGACATGAAATAAAGGGCACTAAACTTTTTCAAATCAAACGGTGATGTAAATAAAAAAAACGCAAGAAAACACTAACCCCCTCTGTGGGGGAAAATGTTGGCACCCTATCAACCACGCCGACTAAAGGAGGCCAAAGGAAAATGTTGAATTTACATAAAATGTCTTAAGGTCTCCAAAGGGCTGTCAGGCAGTCCCACTATCATCATCGTCGTCGCCGCCATCATCATCATCATCCTCATTGCCGGCTTTAACGACCTTATCAGCAACAACATCGAATGATGCCATCAACTTTGTCCTTAACATTCACTGGTTCGTTCCGTCGTCGTTCAGTGCATTACGCCTGATTAACTTTGTTTGCCTTTGCCCCTAATTTTCTGCCCTCCGTCGCTTGCAGCTGACTGTTGCCAACCATTCGGGTGGCAGAAAAGCAGACCAGGCCAAAAGAAGGAAGGAACGAACGCTTCATTAGTTTTCATCATATTTTCACTTAATAACATGCAAAAATATGCAGAATGTCTAAAGGTTAATAATAATATTGAAACTGAATATCGTCTGTGTGTTCGCTACGACAGTCTCCACAGGTGAGCTAGCGAGCGAGTGAGTGATTGCCGGGGAAGCAACCAATAATTATCGATTTCCTTTATGATGCGCAACTTTAAGAGTTTCCGGGGCCAAATGGAAAAACGCCCCCACTGCCATAGCGTCATTGCATATGTATGCATATACTTAGGTATGTATGTATGCATAATAAAGCTGGCAGCGCAAGTGATGCCTTTACTTTATGGCAAATTCAATTTGTTTATTTCGTACAATTTGTCTAGTCCTGGGAAATCTGGGCAAATGTATGCTTCAGCGTCGACGCCGTACTCATCGTCTCTGAATGTCTTGTTTCGCCTCCGCCCCATCAATTTGAATTGGAAATATCTAAAACAGATTTCAATCTTGTTAAAGAGGAATGCATGTATATGAGGGTGGAATGAAATAAAAACTGAGTACATTTTATAAGAATAAGCCAGGCACAGTCGTTGCTTAGCAAACATAACCCAAAGGGGAGGTCAACCCAACTGTGATCATTTGAAAACAAAATTTTTCAAAAATAAGAAAAATTTCGACAACTTTTAGCTGTAGCTTCCACTTTTTGATTGTTGATTTTTATAAACTATGATTTTTATAAAAGATAAAATAACAAAAATTTTGACAACTTTTAGCTGTAGCTTCCACTTTTTGATTGTTGATTTTTATAAGCTATGACTTTTATAAAAGATGTTGATTTTTGATTGTTTATTTTTATAAATTATGATTTTTATAAAAGATGCATAGCCTACCAATTAATATTGCCCAATTTCAAGTGAATCGGATAAGAACTGCCGAAGGCAAATAAATGAATAGTCGGCCAAATTTCATTTTCTATCTTGAAAAATATACGTAATAGGACAAAAAGGACTCCTAATTCGGATTTCGAGATCATTGTATAAGGTGATCCATCTAGAGGTATTTATTCAGAACAAAAAAAATATATAAAAATACAAATCAAGTGTGGAATCTTTATTGATAATTTAAAAGGACATTTTATGGCATTTATTTTTTAAATATAATTTCCTTCAAATGTTAGCCGCAACTGCGCCTCAGAGTTTCCATTATGAGGGTCCAATTTTGGATGACTCGTTCAAGCATTTCGACCGGTATGGCATGAATAACACGCGTAAGGTTGGCTTCCAAAACCTGAATCGTAGCTGGTTTGTCAGCATAGACTTTTGACTTTACGTAACCCCAAAGAAAATAATCTACAGGTGCGATATCACTCGATCTAGTCGGCCAACTCCCCTGTCCAAAACGTGAAATTAGCTGCTTTTCGAAATGACCTCTCAATAGATCCATTGTTTGAGCAGCTGTATGGCAAGTGGCAGCGTCCTGTTGAAACCAAGTGTTGCCATGATTACGGGCTTTAATTTCAGGTAGCATAAAGATCCATATCATGGCGCGATAGCGAGCACCATTCAGGGTTACGTTCCGGCCATCATTATTTTTGAAAAAATATGCACCGATGATTCCACCAGCTTATAAACCGCACTAAACCGTGGTTTTCTCTGGCACCTCTTGAACCTCTTCTTGTTGCTCTTTAGCCCAAATGCGGCAATTTTGTTTATTAACTTTGCCGTTGAGCCGGAAATGGGCCTCATCACTGAACAAAAATTTGGTCGAAAACAGCGGATCTTCATTTCCATAATGCAGTTGAAAACATTTGAAGGAAATTATTTTTAAAAAAAATAAATGACATAAAATGTCCTTTTAAATTGCCAATAAAGATTTCACACTTGATTTGAATTTTTATATTTTTTTGTTCCAAAAATATACCTATAGATGGATCATCCTATACATAAGGATCACTAGGTTTTGCGCAAAGGAGGATTATCTTGCAGAACAGTCTAATTGATCGGTCATACCAATGAAATGCATAAAATGTATTTACTTTGTAGAGACATAAATACTGTTACACACGTTTTATGCTGTAAAATAAAAAGTACTGAATGTTTTTGGACCAAATATTTATTGAAGTATATTGTATCCAAAAAGAATCTACTTATTCGAAATGTCCGCCTTTTGCCTTTACACACGCCTTAAGTCGCACTGGCCAATCGTCAATAGCTGCACGAACCTCGTCCATTGGAAAATTGGCCACAGCTCGAACCAAAGCAGTCTTAAGAGATCCAGTGTTGGGGTATCTTTTGTGCCAAACCGTCCACAATTTGTAATCCAATGGGTTCAAATCTGGACTGCCTGAGGGCCATTCTTCAGAGGAAATTAACGCTGGCAAATTGTTTCGAGGCCTGGCCTGGGACGTTCTAGCTTTATGGGCCGGCGCAGAATCCTGCTGGAAAGTCCATGGCGGGTTTTGGAACAGGGAATTGTTAAGAGGATTCACAACAGCTTCCGAAACGGTTTCTTGGTAAACTCTGGCCGATTTTTTGACTCCTTGTTCGCACAAAGGCAGGTCAGTAATCCTATCGTAAGAGACACCCCATCAAACCATAACTAAAGCTGGGTGAAGACCCTTTTCCACCCTTGGGATCAGTTCAGATGCTTCCTTAATTGACCGCGCATACACTCTAACATTTTGCTTGTTAAATTTTTCCTGAACGGTAAAAATTTTTTCATCGGTGAACAAAATTTTTCTGTGGAAGTTATCAGCGTGCTTCACCAAAAGACGTTTGCATTTTTCAATCCTATTTTTTTTAAAGCTGCAGTCAATAAAAGTCCGGTACGTTGTTTGAAAGCCCTAAGTCCCAATTCTTTTTAATGATTCGACTCATAGACTTTTTCGTGATATTCATCTCACGGGCCATGATTTTCTGTTTTCGGAGCGGATTTCTGTGAATTCTTGATTTAACGGCTTTGATGACATGCGGTGTTCGAACAGAGCGTGGGAAGCCCGACCGGTGGCGGTCTTTTACATCTCCAGTCTCCTCAAACAGTTTTATGCATCGGTAGATGAATATGCGGTAATCCCGAGTGGCCGGAGCGTTTTAAAAATGTCGATTTTTTTCATTTCACACATGAAAAGCGCTATTACAGCGATACGGTTCTCATTATCTGACCACTCCATGATGAAAGTTGAAACAATTTTAAAATCCCGTTACAATTTTACAAAATTTTGTTGCTATAACCGAATATTGGTGATGATATCCAAACTTTTATCATAATAATATTATTACTGCTTTAAGCAAATGGTTTAATCTAAATAATTCAGTAAAACTCTTTCACCATCTTTTCCTTTTTTCCTCGACATGGCGCTCCCTATGTTTAAGAGTATTTATATTATATTGTTTGCCTCTACTTGAAATTTAAAAAAATTGTCTTTAAACCAGTGCGTGGATTTTTAGTTCTAAAAATTCTTTTCTGTAGGTTTGGATATTTCGAATTTGGATATTTCGTATTTGCCAACCAAATGTTGGTAGTTGTACTCACTATCCATGTATTCCATCGAATATTGATTGGGTGCACGGCAATTTCGGTAACCCTAACTAATTAGGATAACTATTGGAACTGATTTAGAACATGTATCACATGTTGTTATAGATTATTGGCTATAGAAACTCGATGAATGGTTAAATTTTCTGTATTCGGTTATCTGACCGAAATAATAAAGTTTATTTATTTAATTTTTATATTTAACGATTTGAAAATATTTATTCTGTTTGTCTTATAATCGGGTTTTTTTATAAGCAGGTTTTTTTAAAACTTTGTTTTTACTCTCGAATCTTATAAAGTTTGTACTCACAAGTGGAACGAGCTTATGCCTCATATTGGTATAGTGGGTCAAAAATAATTCAATTTTGGTTTAAGAGTATCAAAACATTTTAAAATAAAGTTGTTAATGATAAATTATGCAAGTGAAGTAAAGTAAAATCTTAAACCTAAATATTTCCGACAACTTAAGGGTTAATGTAACACAAAATACTTCAAATCAACTTCAAAGTCTTGTGTACAGATGAGCTAAGATATGTTTGTATATGTATATGTTTTCATATCGGTCATATTTTGTAGGTTATTTAAAAAAAATTTTAAAAGTGAAATCGCCCCAGATTTGGTTTTTATACTGAGCATAACTTTTTCAATAAATTTTATTAAAAAATTATATTTTTTTAAAAGGACAAAAAGGATGTTTTGAAATATTTTAATTTTATTTTAGACGATCTATACTAAAATGATAAAAGTAGTAATTAAATGAAACATATTAGCCCAAAAACCTAAATCAACACATTTATACAATTTCTTTAAAAAAAGGGCACGACCAACTTAAATCAATAGTCCAAAATCACATTAGCGTCAGTTACAAGGGCTGCTCTAAATATTTCTGGCTTACTAATGAAAATGCGAATATTTATCATCAAAAATGGTTTTATTGTTTTTCAAAGTATTATTTATACACTTTCGCATGCTCTCAAATCAATTGTCGAAGCACTTTTTCCGCTCCGATTGAGAAACCTCATGTCTCACATGGTTTTTAAACGCTTTAACAGCATCTTGTGGCGACAAAAATCGTTGACCACGCATTTTTATATTGATATGCGGGAATAAAAAGAAGTCATTGGGTGCCAAATCAGAGCTGTACGGCGGATGGCCCATCAATTCGACGTTTTGGCCAAGCAAAAAGGCGCTGTTTTGAGCCGATGTGTGAGAGCTCGCATTGTCATGGTGCACAATTATTCGTCTTCTCTTGTTCGTTTTGCGAATTTCGAAAGACTTCAGACAAAGAAATTGTGGTGTACCACTCAGAATTGACCTCCTACGTTTCTCAAGCGAATCAGTCGCCACATGACCAGTTTTGCAGAAGAAACAAGAGACCAGTTGCTTCCAAGTGCTTCTTGTAGAGCTAAAAATGCTCAATATTAACTCACAGTCACAAAATCACTCCACTCTAATGTACACTCGTATATGCAAAACTGTCTATAAGAAAGTAAACCGAACTGAAATAAAGGAGGTGGTGGCAAATAATACAAATTGAATTTAGCAACAGTTTTGCATTGTTAAAAGAACATCACATGCTCCTTCGTACAAGAGTAAGCCATTTTTGGGAGGAGTGTGAAGTGCACAATGATGTAAAGTCCACATTCAAAGATGGCCTTAAGATAATTTTCAATTTAATGTTTATTTTACAATAGAAAGGTCAAGGTAGTATTCATTCTCAAAGCGGGAAAACCCACTAGTACGGGGGCCCACGTTTTCAGACAGATCAGCCTGTTTTCATTTCTTTTGAAACCATAGAGAGACTGATTAATAATCACCATTGGGTCAACTTTCAGATAGCCATAGTAAGTACATTGAGACAAGATTTGCCTAATCTGGTCTCCTTTGTAGAAGGATCACTTGCCGTCAAAGAGTGCACTTTGGTGGCCTTCGTGAATATAAAGAAGTAGCGTTAACGTTAGAAAGCTTATGCAAAATCATTTCACATAAAGACTTATCATGGCTAAACTTGGGTTATACGACTTAGAATGATTTGTTTGTAGGGGAACTCCTTAAAGCTGCTCCCGCCGCTGAAGCCGAGAAGGAAGAGAAGAAGATGGAGGAAGAACCCGAAGAATCTGACAAGAAGTACCATACACTTATACCAGACTGGGATGCATGCAACTGCTGTACTCCGGGTAAAAGGTCATATGTCGACTTCGCACGGACGGCTCTAAGCTAAACAATCAAGTATGTGTCGGTGTCTTTCCATACGAAGTTGATATAAGTAACACCGCATAGAGAAAGGCCCCTAAGGGTAAAAAAAATCAATTTTCACTTTTTTTTGATGTGGACATCTGAGCATCGAATGAGACCGATGCCCCAAAAGTGTTCCCTCCCAGAGATATGGGCGTTTTATGAAAGTGATGGTACACCAAAGATACACTTATTTAAATCTTTAAAATGGCTCTCCTAAACAAAACTGGTTTTTGCCCTTAGGTCCCTTTCTATTTTGAGCGTCACATACATATATATTTCTGGCCTAGCCAACACTGAGTTTTGCCAGGCGCCATCTGCCACTTCCATCGAAAAGTTTGACATTTTTTAGCATAAACGTACTCAGAACGTTTTGACGTATGACTAGGGTTACCATTTCCATTTTGAGAAAAAGAGGACATCAACCTTTAAAATTGAGGTAATTTGTCTCAAAAAGAGGACATTGTTTTAATATAACAAATTACTAATCCATAAAAACAATAAAAAAAACATAACGATTAACAAATTCTTACTTGACTAAATAAAAAAACATAACGGTTATATTGCATACATTTCCGGGAATGTAAATTTTTATGATTTATTGATACGAATTGTCAAAAGTTTTATGTATATTTGTCTGCGCTTCCAATTTGAGTCAATATATTGCTTTCGCATTTCTTCAAATTGCTATTGAATTAGTATAGGTAATAGTTTAGTAGCTCCGAAATTACTAGTGTCGGTCGATATACTTTCAAAATTTACTTGTTCAATACTTTTCGTTACCATTTCTGTTGATAGGGGTGCAAGAACCTTCTTAGCAATTGCCTTCGTCCGGTTGCAAGATATATTTTTAACTTTTTGAGAATCATTAAAAAGGAATTTATTCAATGCAATTGTGCAGTCCAGAGATAAAAAAGACATGTTATGAACTATGGTGTCGCTTATCACACCATAGTTCATAACATTCAACCCTCAACGGCTCGAAGTTCATTGTTGTCAGTAGTTTTTGAGAAAAAATTATCAATTTTGTTGGAACAATCTTGGCTTATAGTCCCCTTTTTATGTTTTTGTCTTTCCAAATGTCCTTTGATGTCTTTTACTCCTTTGTTTGCAATAGAAATTGTAGAATTGCAAAGTGTGCAATTCACTATACAATCTGCAATTTCCCTTTGCAAGTATGCAAATTTCTTTTTTAACTCCTCATTAAACGTGCACTTGCGTTTCGGCATCTTTAAATTAGAAAATTGTTTAATTTTTCCACACTTCGTTTATGTTTAAAACTTACTTCTGTTTTCGTAGAAATTACTTTTAGACACACTACAGCTGATAAGAAGTGATGCCAACGAAATGCTTTTCGCACTACATATAGTGTTTTTAACTCGAAATTTACGCCTTTATGCAAGTGATTTTATTTTCAGTGAACGTTTTTCTCTCAAAAAATTCGCATTACTGCTGATAAGGCAGTGATGCCAATAATTTAAAAGTTTACAAACAAAAAAAAATAAGTTATGGAGCGGAGTGCAAAAGGAGGACAATCCCGGACACTATTGAAAAAAGAAGGAGGACTGCCCCGGACGCCCTCAAAAAGAGGACGGTGTCCGGGGAAAAGAGGACGGATGGCAACCCTACGTACCACCATCATTGTGAACATTTTCGTGCGATCATTTTTCACAACTTCCGACGTGGATTACCACGGCAAGAGTGCATCGATGAACTTAAATCTTTGTATGGCGACGAAGCACCATCCTGGTGCTTCTTAATTCAATATGGTTTGATAAGTTCAATCGTGGCCGACGCTCGCTCATAGACGAAGGTCGTCCAAAAACGGCCGTTGTGTCAGAGAACATTGATGCCGTGCGTGAACTGATAATCCAAGATCATCATGTGACATACTGTGAGATAGAGGCATACATGGGCAACGATTTTCGTCCCCAGAAGATGCTGTTGAAGCGTTCAAAAACCATGTTTTGGAGGTGTCGCAATCGGAGTTAAAAAGTGCTTCGACAATTGGTTTGAGCGAATGCAAAAGTGTATAAATCATGCTGGAGAATACATTGAAAAACAATTAAACCATTTTTGATCATAAATATTCGCATTTCATTATTAGGCCAAAAATATATATATAGCAGCTCTCTAGGACCTAGGGCTAGTGCTAGCTCGAAGGCTATCTGATCACCGCAGTGCCTTCCATGAGAAAATCTTCACTATTAATATTCCCACAACGGGGTTAAATATTTTCTCCGACAGTCTTGCTGCCAAAAACTCTCTGGAATCTGTCTTCCTGAACTTAACAACAGCACTAAACGGGCCCAAATCTCTAAATGAGATGGATCAAAAGTTTATCATTCACCTTATTTGGGTGCCACATGGACATACCAGGGAACAGCATAGCTGATAAGTTAGCAAGACTCGCTACTACCTTTCGAACTATATGAATGCTTGAATTCATAGACATGCCCATTGCCACCTGGAAACTGATTTTGCATGAGAGAGAGCCAATAGAGAAGCTAATAATAGGTGGGCACCAGTCACAGGCTGCATTCCAATCCAGACAAATGTGGTCCCGACTGGAGATGACAAGCTCTCACTGGTCGTATCTGTCATAACGAGACACTGTCTGATTGGAAGCCGCGCAGTGAGACTGAAAGTCGGGACTCACCACTTCTACAGAAGCTGCGAACGGGTAATGTACATTAAGTTCCAGGGATCTAGCTGAACTGGCTGATATCGGCATGATATCAAGAGCTTTTTAAGGCATTCACACTGCTTCAACGGGAGGTATAATAGATTATTCTGCTAGTTTCCTTGGAATTACATTTAACTTTATAGTTTGAAAGAGTTTGATTGGGCAGAAGTTACATCTACCTTACTAACCTAACCTTTGGACTCAGTCCGGCTCTAAAATTTGGCCAAATGTGTTTTGTTATATTAAAAAACAATTAAGCTTAGCCTTGAGCGTGAATAAGATATGTTTTCGCTGAATCTTACATAATTTTGTGAATGCTCAAAAAGAGTTTCGTGTCGCTAGAAACAAAGAAGTGGTAAAAAAAATACAAAGGCGGTAGCTCAAATGATTCCTGGATCAATGAATATGAGACTGAAACAAAACCGCAATCCCAACGTATGGGTCTTTTAAGAAGAGTCAAACCCGACAAAAGTTGTTCGAGGAAGAAGAAGCATATATAACATTCGGTTTTACTGGCGGAACATTTATAGTTCATTCAAACTCATGAAGGCGGTTTGCCAAAAAAAAACCAATGTAGTTGTATTTGGACAATGGAACAATTGGGACCAAGGAACAATTTTTTGGAGATCTTATTTAACTCATCTCGTATTCAATAATCTGAGCCATACTGTATTAATGCAGAAGGAACCATTGCTCCTTTATATTTTTTCATTCTTTGCAATTTATACAATTTTTACAGATATAAATTTCTTGTTTTTTTTTTTGTAAGGAAAGTAATCTGAAATACCAATAATGTTATAGCTACCCACTCCATTTTGGTAAGCAGCAAATGGTACAGTCGGATGGTTTTTTCCCACTCTGACATTAATGCGAAATCGGAAGCATTTTACAATTATGTGGCTCTTATGAGGTGGGTGTACATTAGACTGAACCTAAAAAAAATCATTTAATTCTTGCTAAGAAAGTATGTCGATAACTTCAGTAAAACAATTTTCAAAATGATTTTTTTTTATTTTGCCGTCTGAGTGGCTCTCAAAGTTGTTCGTTGTATCTTCGGTACAAACAGTCAGATCGTAAAGTGTGACACATCGATGTTTTTGTCTTAAGGAGACCAGTGTTTTTTACGTCATTGACCTCAAGTACCCCCTTCTGATACTTAACTATAATAAGCTCATATGCTACTGATACTACCCTTATATACCACCCTAATATCAGGCCATTGAAGCTTGCAAGAAATGATTTTACTCTTGCTAAGGAAGTATTTCGAGAATCCCAGCAAAACAATTTACAATTTGTTCTTGTAAGGACCTTCGTCTTCTTATGTAAATGGCCCTCAGAAGACATAAGGAGACCCCCGTTAATGCGGCATTCTGGCGAGTCTGAATTTTCTTCCACTGCGTCGTACTAACGTTCGCCGACCACACCGGCGCTGTGTAGTTCACTACAGACCAACCTATCGCTTTGTACTGCGGGCTAGTGTGCAGAGGATCGCAAAAGGCTTTTCAATGTGAACCCAAGGCTTTTGGGTTAGCTGGTAGTCGGGATGTTGACATTATCGTCTTCCACATTAAGGGACAACTGCAACTCTGCGTAGTGAGCAGTATGGCATGGCAGTGTGGCTGATGATATGGAGGCGGATATTTTCATATTTCTCGTTCTAAAGAAGCTACCTAAGTCAGAGCGTCGTTGATTTTTCTCGCATATGTCATCCACTTTAGGTCCTGACGCTGGAATTGTGCAATCATCAGCCTACGAAACAATTTCAATGACGCCTGGTGGTGAAGGTGTCTAAGAGAGGTACAGATTAAACAGGAGATATCATCCCACACTGGATAACTTCCGGTTTAACTTTTCGAGGCTTCGACTTTCTGTCTCTAAATTTTACATATGACTGGCGTTTACCCATAAAGTTTACAAACCTACGTTTTAAACTAAAAAGAAGGGATGTTTCTGCATTGTCCTCCAACAGAGTTTCTTTATTGATCGTGTCGAAGGCCTTGGTAAGGTCAAGAGCTCGAAGACCGTCCTGGCATTGCGCTTGTTGTGGTTAAGACCTTGACCTATACGTGTGGTGATGGCGAGAAAGAAGTTTTTGTGTTCTGCTGCTTGCGAAAATCATGCCTATGACCAGCACATGGAAGGTGATCGATCAGGCAGTGAAGGAGCAGTGCTTCAAGCGTCTTTGCTACTGGCGAAAGCAAGATTGTATGTTTCTCCTTTGCTCGCGGGCTTGTCTGGCTTTAGTAGCGGTACCACTCTGCCCAATATCCAAGCGTCGGGACCTAAGTGAGTGGCTTAAGACATATTGAGCACCTTGGTCAAGTACTCTTCTCCCGGGGAATGCAAGTGCTTCAGCATCAGCATTGCGATTCCGTCTAGACCCAGCGCCTTTAATGACTTTGCGCTGTGAATGGCATTGGCAACTTCGCCAACGGTAAATTTTGGTGGTGCCTCTTCGACTAGAAGAGCGTGGGTACTACGCAATACTTTCCTATTCTATGAGTGAGAGTATTGCGTCGTATCCGCGTTCTTCAAATCGAAGAGGCACTACCACAAATTACCTTTGGCGATGTTGCAAATTTTATCTACTGTCGCTCTCTGGGTGCTCAATAAAAAGCCGTTAAAAGTAAATCGCTCACCGCTTTGGAACTGTCACTGTTCTTTCACCGAACAAGACGGCTGCCCGACCATCCGCTCTTCCATGGATATATAATATTCCAAGGTGTTCGGCGAACTGTTTTAAGTTTACGGGTAAGGTGGTACGGCCTAGTGTACATATTTGTAAGTGTATTTTTCATTTATTGCATAAAAATTATGCGCAGAAATGGCTGTGCGAGAGTGTATGTGTTTGTGTGTGAGTATTTGCATTATAAATTTTCTTTATGCTTTTCCTTGACGGTACATAAATAAACAAAGAAACAAATAAAAAAAGATTTTAATACCTTAATTGACTGGCATTTCCTTAATGCTTTACCTTTTCCATGTTTGCTGACGATGAAACCACAGCACAAATAAGCAAATTGTACAATTCTTGCTTACCTGTTCCTGGTGCGGTGCTTCTCCTCGACTTAATGCGGTTTGTCTTCTTCTTATTTGTGTTCATATAATTTTATTTTTTTCTCTTCTTAATGTTACGTAAAATGTACAACTGCAAAAAACGAGAAGGAAAAACCTACACTTGTTTAACGACGTGAGTGAACAACAGGCTGTATAGCATGTCTTTCCGTTTCCTGTAATCATACACACTACAGCCCACCCACACTGGCACACTTGCACCGAGAGGGTGAGCTTTAGAGCGAAGTAGTAGGAGGGGAGGCCAACTGACATGCCAATGCTTCTCGGCTTTTTCGTATAGACCATATGCAACATTAATGAAGTCATCTTCCGTTTTAACTTGAACGTTTGTTGGCTGTTTGTTCTCTGCTTACTGCCGACAAATTTATGCTTGTCTTCTGTTCGGCTTTTGGTGGATTTCCCTTTGCTGAACATTATGGAACTGTGAAAGACAAGGGCAAGAAATGAAGAAGACATCAATTCGAACACAACCAGCAACTCAAGTTTGCTGGGAAAAAAACAATTCCACCAACTGCCAACAGGAAATACAGCAAAAATAGACATAAGTCGAAGGATTTTATCGTTCACTAATAAAGAATGACAGGCTCTGGCAGACAGACAAGCGAGCGTATGTACGGACGGAAGGACGGCCAGCCAAGGCTGAAATTTAACAGGAAAGTGTATAGTGGCAGCAACAACTACAACAACATCGACATCAATATCACAAAAATCGGAAGAACACATTAGCGTAAGTAGAGAAGTATGTTCTAACTAACATGCAATGTCTTTCCCACTCTTACCCTTACTCTTCGTCCTACACCCCCGTCCTTTAAACTACTCCTTCAGCAGTCATTCCCCTTGTCCTTGCACATACCTCCGTCAACCTCCCTTTGCAAAAGACACTGTCATTCGATTTCCCAAAAACAAAACAAAAAACGTTGAGTACAACAACACGAACATGAACTTAATTTTTCGCTAGTTGTTGTTGTATTTTTTATTATGTGAAGTCAAAAATGTTCACGTCGTCGATGATGAAGTGTAACGGAAGCGGAAATGTTGCAAACAATAAAAAGCCACGACAACAACAACAATAACAGCAGCAACAGAAGAACGGCTCTAATGCGAATATGAACGTTTATACAAACTTACAAGTTCCGCTTATATAAAGGTAATGGGTGATCCATCTAGAGGCATTTTTTCAGAACAAAAAAAATATACAAAAATTCAAATCAAGAGTGGAATCTTTATTGGTAATTTGAAAGGACATTTTATGGCATTTATTTTTGAATATAATTTCCTTCAAATGTTTGCCGCAACTACGCCTCAGGGTTTCCTTTCTGAGGGTCCAATTTTGGATGACTTGTTTGAGCATTTCCACCGGTATGGCTTTAATGACATGTGTATTGTTGGCTTCCTAAACCTGTTTCGTAGCTGGTTTGTCAGCATAGACTTTGGACTTTACGTAACCCCAAAGAAAAATGTCCAAAGGTGTGATATCACTCGATCTAGGCTGTCAACTCACCTGCCCAAAACGTGAAATTTCCTGCTTTTCGAAATGACCTCTCAATAGATCCATTGTTTGGCAAGTGGCACCGTCCTGTTGAAACCAACTTCCGTCAAGATTACGGGCTTCAATTTCAGGTAGCATAAAGATCGATATTATGGCGCGATAGCGAGCACCATTTAGGGTTACGTCACGGCCATTCTTCAAATTTTTGAAAAAATATGCACCGATGATTCCCCAGCTTATAAACCGCATTGAACCGTAGTTTTCACTGGGTATAATGGCACCTTGTGAACCTCTTCTTGTTGCTTTTCAGCCCAAATGCGGCAATTTTGTTTATTGACTTTGCCGTTGAGCCAGAAATGGCCCTCATCACTGAACAAAATTTTGGTCGAAAACAGCGGATCATCCCGTTTCTCACTGAACGCCCATTTCCATAGTACAGTTGCCAACATTTTAAGGTAATTATTTTCAAAACATAAATGCCATAAAATGTCCTTTCAAATTACCAATAAAGATTCCACACTTGATTTGAATTTTTATATTTTTTTTTGTTCTGAAAAACTACCTCTAGATGGATCACGCTAAACAACACATGAGTGGTTGAGTGTGTCTCACAAACAGGATAACCAGAAGACCCCTTGTCCCCGTCCAGACAAAATTACCACAATGACTGGTATCCGAAATAGATACACACACATACAGACGACATATACGAGGGCAGTTTATTTAATGGTTGATCTCTTAAGAGGTAAATATATAGACACACGAATGTAATTGATTTAAATCAAAACCCAAATTCTCATACACGTTTATAGACGGAGGAAGTTTTTCAAATGGATGAAAAGCAGCAGAAACCTCATATGAAATCGCTTCACTTCACGAAAAAATTTGTGTGAAAAACTATTTTAATACAAGTCAAAATGTCACACAAACCCTCGTTGTGAAAAAATCAGTTGGAAATCGGCCCGAACTACAAATATTTGGTTGGAGAAACATACATTCTGTTGCAATCACCAACATTCCATGGTATTGATGGTTACCAGGTTCGACTGACCATAAGATGGTAGCTACAATACTATTATAATATTTACAGCCAACAAGTCGGTTTTATTATCAGAATTCAGAAAAACTATTAATTGCAACAATTGGTGGTTAAACCCAGGAAAGGAGAAATCAACACCTTCCTCATACAGGCCGATCAGTTTGCTTCCCTGCTTATCCAAACTATTTGAAAAAGTTCTTTTATCGAAAATAAAACCGTTCCTCGTGTCAAATAACATAATACCAGACCATCAGTTTGGATTCCGGGAAGGTCACAGCACCATCGAACAAGTAAACCGTCTGAACCAAGCAATTGAAAAATCATTTGAACGTCGCGAATATTGCTTCGCCGTATTCCTGGATGTTGCTGAAGCATTTGACAAAGTCTGGCACTTTGGCTTGACCTACAAAATTTGCAAATACTTACCGGCAAATACGCATATAATTCTTAAGTCTAACTTAGAAAACCGCAGATTCAGAAAAAGAAGCGTCCTGGGGCCTTTGCTTTAGCTTCTGTTTACCGCAGATATCCCTACAAGCCCAAACGTGCTAACATCCACTTTGGCCGATGATACCGCTATAATGGCCGCACATATAAAGCAGGATATTGCATCTATGAATCTAGGTGTACATCTCAGACGAGTAGAATCTTGGCTCTCTGACTGGAGATTAAAAGTCAATGAGGCTAAATGCACACAGGTAACTTTCACACTAAATTTTAGCACTTGTCCGACATTGAAACTAAACAATATCCCTTTTTCTCAATCTGATCATGTAACATACCTTGGAATCCACCTGTATAGCCGACTCACCTGGAGAAGTCATAGCGAAACCAAGAAAACTCAACTGAAACTTAAGGTCCATCAACTTCACTGGCTCCTAAACGCGAACTCAAAACTAAGCCTTGAATATAAGGTCCTGCTATACAACAGTGCAATCAAACCTATCTGGGGCAAAGCAAGCTCGAGCAATCTCGACAAAATCCAAAGAGTCCAATCGAAGATATTGCGGCGCATTACCAGTGCCCCTTGGTGTATGAGGAATGAAAACATCCACCGAGACTTAAAAATACCTCTCGTTAAAGAGGCAATTCAAAAAATCAATATAAAGCACAAAGAGAAGCTCGAACGTCCTGATAACATACTTGCTAGACAATTATTGTGCAGTCCAAGCTCTTTAAGACTTCGGAGAAACGAACTCCGAGTTTTTTAATCTAGACTTGTGCTTCATCCGTAACAGTAATCGCGAACACACGCGCCCGAAAGACTGTGTAGAATTCTTTTTTCTACGTCACGTGGCTTAAATTCTCTTATACATGATCCTTAAAATAGTCAACACGAAAAACCTACGAAACCTAAATTGCGTCGTCCACTCTGCTATTCTGCACTCTGTAAATGACTGTAAGGGTCCTTTGGCCCTTTATCACGAGGTTTAAGCCAAACCAGGTTTAAAATTCTCAGACCCTTCATCCATACCAGTTATATACTATTTTGAGCAAATTCATTTAAATTCCTGCCAATTAGCAGAGATCCACATTACAAGAAATCCCTACTAGGATTCATTATTGAATTATACTTAAGACTCGTATACTTATTGTTGGGCTCCTTGGGAGCAGATTCAATACTTCAAATAAAGCTTATATAAAAAAATATTGGTGGTTATGACAACCTACCAATTATGAGGTACATATTACTTTTGTATCAATAATTGGTGGTGACGACAGATATGTTCTTTGTATTAAATAAGCCCCGTTTAGTGCGCTTTTGTAACATATTACACCAAGTAACAATAGCTCGGAATTTTATTATTATCAGTTTCAATAATCATATTTATATTTAGGGTTACCGATACTTCGTCGTTTTAATCGATACTGCCTGTATATTGCCTGGTACTGTATATTGTCTGGTACGAGTACCCAATCACAGTTCGGTTCGGAATAGTTTGGAAATTAATTATTATCAGTTCCAATAATCATATTTATTAGTTAGGGTTACCGATAGTTTGCCTTTCCAACCGATACTAACAGTTCCCACTACTGATCAGTTCCAATAATTATATTTATTAGTTAGGGTTACCGATACTTTGCCTTTCCAACCGATACTTACAGTTCTCACTATAACAGAATGCTGACCTAATCAGCATTCGGATATAGTGGTGGAATACACGGTTGGCAAAAAATTCGGTTGTGGCTACAAATCTGTTCTCTGTGTGCGCCATCTACATTTGTGTATCCCACTTACCGAAGCGTGAAGTGTATAAGTATATTTTCGATTTGTCATTCAGTTTCCAACACTTGGAAATATTGATCAGAAACCATACCCTAACATATAACTAGGTAAAAAACTACTCTATTCAGTGGCCGGTCATGAGATACCCTACACCACTCTGCTATTCAGATGATTAAGCATTTCTGTCTGGAGCTTGAACTTAAAATGTTAGAGTTAAATACATATATCAAGTTCATTACGCAGTATAAGTATACAAAATTTGAGCGTGTTGGGATACAATTTGTGGAAATGTAAGAAAAAATGTTAAAAACGCATACTTGGCAACTCTATTAATTTAACATGTTTGGTATTATGTTGTTATTTATAGGTATTAGGTATTATGCTGTTATTCTTTTAGAAAATTCCTCTGTATTTGTACCCTCCACCATACAATGGAGGGTATATTAGTTTTGTCATTTTGTCGTAATCATCGGAGACCCAACAAAGTATATATATTCTTGATCCTCGTAAAATTCTAAGAAGATCTGTTGTCCGGCTGTCCGTCTGTTGAAAACAAGATAGAGCCCGCATGAAAACAGCTAGGGAGCTGAAATTTGGCACAAACATGTGTAGTTAACCTAGCATGGGTGGTATTGAAAATGGGCTATATAGCTCTACGGGAAGTTGGTGTTGGATACCCTCAACCGACACTACCTCATAAAAATTAGTTTTTTATTCGGAATAACCGTCCAGTTTCTTGAGAAAAATCACTAAATTTTGCAACAAATAATCTCTATATAGGCGCAATCATCTATGTAAAAATGGTTTAGATTGGACCGCCATTTCTTGTACCTCCCATACAAACGGCCTTATTGGCCTTGAGAAATAATGAAGTTTTACACATCAAGATTTCTATATAAAACACACTTCGACGCTGAATTCGGTTGAGATCGGAAAAGTCCTACTGGTACCTCCCACACTAACGGTCTCATGGGCCTTGAAAAATAACATGGCAATAACTCACCACACACTTGATCTATCGAGACGAAATTTTCGGCATAAAGATTAATATATAGAAATTGGCTAAGATCGGAAAGGCCCTACTGGTACCTCCCACACAAACGGTCTCATGGGCCTTGAAAAATAATATGAAACTCACTACAAACTTGACCTATCGAGATGAAATCTACATAAAGATTTTTAGAACACACCTTCCGCAAATTTGGTAGAGATTAGGTAGTCCCTTCTGGTATCTCCCATACAAACGGTCTTATGGGCCTTGAGAAATAATATGACAATAACTCACCACAAACTTGACCTATCGATATGAAATTTTCCACATGAAGATTTATATATAGAACACACTTCTGCACCAAATTGAGTTGATATTGGATAGCCTCTTTTGATATATTCCCATACAAACGGTGTTAAGGGCCTTGAGAAATAATATGACGATAACTCTTCACTAACTTAACCTATCGAAATGAAATTTTACACATAAACATTTCTATATAGAGTACACTTCTGGACCAATTTAAGTTGAGATTGGGTAGTCCATTCTGATACCTCCCATACAAACGGTCTTATGGGCCTTGAGAAATACTATGACGATAACTCACCACAAACTTGACCTATCGAAATGAAATTTTACGCATACAAATTTCTATGTAGAACACACTTGTGCACCAAATCTGGTGGAGGGTATCCAAAGTTCGGCACAGCCAAACTTAACATTTTTTACTTGTTTATTTTTATAATTATTCGATTATTCGTTACTGGTGCAGCAAATAGAGCAGTTGAGGTCAGACAAATATTAAATGAGAAAATACAATATTTAAAAACGGTTGTTTCCTATTATTATACAAGATGCCTTTAACATTTAGGAACGGAATAAATGCGAGACTTCACTTAAATCAGTGAGCCGTGCACGCAAAATTCTCTTATCCAGTTACGGAAGCCTACTGCTTCAAACCGCCTCCGAAGTTCTTATATGTTTTTTTTTCTATTTTGATCGATTACTCATTGAACTCCCCTCGTATGAACATTTAAGTAATACAGAAGTGGTTCGAAGTTGCTATGGCCGTTTTTTTCTTCTCTTCTTTCTGCTGGCACCACTTGAATTCAAGTTGATTACGTCTCTAAAGAAAAGAAAATTTAGGTACTTACTGTAATTACTTTTGAACTATGACGGCAAGAACATCATGACGAAATGACACGTGTCGTCTGCGATACACACTCATATATACACACACATGTGCATGTGTGGGTGTCTCCATTGGATTCCATTCGTACCTCATACGAGTATTGATGGATGTTACAAGAAATGATTGGCGAATTTATGAATTTGTATGACATTGACAGGCACACTGAGAAATAGAAGAAGAAAAAAATAGATTCATAAAATATTGATTATTTTTATTAAGAAAGAAAGATGTGGCATTTATAGGGTATAGGATAGCAATGACAAACGAGAATATAAGAGGACCTCATCTTTATGAATTTTTAGGAATAGCTTTTGTCTTTTTTTTTACTATTTAAAATTATAAAATGTTGTTGTTGTAACAACAATATATGTGACGTGCAAAATAGAAAGGGACCTAAGGTTAAAACCCAGTTTTGTTCAGGAGAACCATTTTAAAGATTAGGTCCCTTTCTATTTGCGCTTAGAATCGTCGATTTCACTTTCTAAAACGCGCATATCTCTGGGAGGGAACACTTTTGGGGCATGGGGTCGGTATCATTCGATACTCAGATGTTGTCCACATCAAAAAAATGTGAAAAGTTAATGAAAAGTTTTGTTCAGGAGAGCCATTTAAAAGATTAGGTCCTTTCTATTTGCGCTTAAAATCGTCGACTTCAATTTCATAAAACGCGCATATCTCTGGGAGGGAACACTTTTGAGGCATGGAATCGGTCTCATTCGATGCTCAGATGTTGTCCACATTAAAAAAAGAAACAAATGAAAATTGATTTTTTTACCCTTAGGTCCCTTTCTCTATGTGCTGTCACATATTTATTTTGAAGTCTTGTTAGCCTATGGGACTAACAAGACTTCAAACTGGGTGCGCCCACAGAGGCGTTTCTGAGTAAAATTAAAGAAACTTTTGGTTTTCCAAAAATTTTAATTGCAGCTATGTGAATAAATATGGTAGGTGTAAAAATATTCGAAGAGCAGCATACTGTTGTTGTGTATATGGTTGTGGCACAATAATATTATAAGCCTCACAACAACAGTATGATTCACTAAAAAGCCTACTATGATCCCACAACTACATTGTGATTTACACTCTACTATGATAATAGGGCCTCGCTCAACATATTGTCGTCATTCTCCTCCATCTCGGGCGGTAGATTTTACCGATTGTTCCATATCTTCCTCGATGGTTCGTCGCCATGTTTGTCTAGGTTTCCCTCGCTGCCTTGGGGTTCCACTCTGCATATTCTGTTTTTGGTTTCCTAAAGTACGGCCAACCTATTTCCAGCATCTCTCTTCAATTTCGTATTGGATTGCAATTTGGTTGAATTTCTCAAGGTGTCGTTTATTTAAGATGATTCTTGGCCACCAGAAGAAGTTGACGTTCTCTGTGATATCCGCACCAGTTTGAAAGATTTCACTAGCGTTGGTCGCATTTATTTCCAACGACTTGGTCATTGCAGTGCTAAACTTCAAGCTAACATTACTAGATTCCGTGATTAGTTCTTCGATTTCATCCTGAATATCGATATGCCTTGATAATATTAGATGCGACTTTCTGAACCGATGTAAGCGATTAGATCTCTTATAATGATGAGTATGTCTCCGCTTTGTACCGAATTGGTAATTGCCGTGAGCTGGTCGTAATATGCGTTCTTAATTTCATCCTTCGTTTGTTCGGTGGGTATATATGTTTGGATGATACTCGTAGTTATGTGCCTTACACGTGTTTGAAACTGCACCAGATGAGTCTTTTATCTATTGGCATACAGTCAAGTAAAGATTGTACAGCCTTTCGGCTCAGTAGGAATCCAACACCGTCGTGACCATGTTCGTCAGTGTTTCTGCCTGAAAATACAAATTTGTGTCTAAATAGTGCGACATCCCCAGACCCTTTGCATTTAGATTCTGAGAGACCAGGGTGTTTAATCCTAAATGTTGCCCACAACTCCCCACTCTAGCGTAAACGTCACGTATTGATTGGCAACCCTTTCGGGTTCGTCTTATACTCTCCTCTTGTGCTTTCCTTTTTGCTCTATGCGGATTATCCGCATAAAAGCATAAAGAGAGTGGTTTACAACGAGTAGCGGGGGTTGCTGAAAAGCCCTTGCGACATCCATGACTCGGTCTTTGCGATCAATCGCTATTTGAATCGCCAATCGATCATCTCGCATAACCACCTATTCGCACAAAGGTAAAATACTCGCTCAATAAAGCAGCACACACAGATTTAATTTGAAATCTAAATACGTTGTTTTATTTCTTTTTTTCTTTGTTCCTCTCGCAAACAAACACAGGGTCTGTAAAGGAACGGATTTATTCCATTGAGAAGGTATCGGGATACAATGTACGATTAGGAGTTCTGCGAGTTCTTGAGATTCCAATTGGATATAAATTAATTGCTAAACGTGGGTTCTGCACCTCTAAATCAGATGTGCATGGTAAATCAAAGGTTGGTGGATAAACCGCTGGGATTCGGATACCTCTTGGAGACTCCATATTTCGCTGCTTTAAACTCATGATAACTAAAAAATTAGTATTGGATAAGACTGTATTCCAACAGGGTCTAACGATTTCAATCGTTAGATAGTTAGACACACCATAATTTGCAGACAGATACCAGACGCTACGTTTGCATATTTTCTAAGGTTCGCAGCGCATATTTTATTTTTGCTGTATCCGACATATCTGTCGAACAGATTCCCCTGTCCACTACCCGGGTAGACGCCCTATGGGAGCCTGCTCTGCAAACAGTTATGATCCTCACAACCACAATATGTTTAACATAAAGCCCTAGTATGATCCTCACAACCATAGTATAGTTGACATGCAATTATGTTATGATCCCTGCAACCATAGTATGATTCCCCTCAACCATACAAAGATCTCCGAAACTTGGTATTAGGATTGGCTCATATTGTTTTTCTACAATAAAGATAATTTAAAGTAAATTGAATAAAATAACATTACAATTAAACTTTTTTTTTGGATCATACGACAGTTATGGCACCCCTTTGGTCCTTGTGTCCGATACCAATCTCAGCCCAATTTTCTAAAAAAAAATTATATTTGGATTCTGATCCAAGTTAGTTACTATTGAGCCCCTACGACGATTGGAACCAGTCGGTGCCCAAAATTTAGTCAGATTTTAAATATGTGCACGAAATATATCAAATAGAAATGAAAAAAATTTGATTTACTTTAAATAGCCATACGAGTACATACAGGATTATAGGTTGTATTTTGCTATACAAAATGTGCATCTGAACCAATAGACCCTCGCAGAAAACTTTAATTTTTTCCTATGTTACTTTGTCCCTTAAAGCATTTTATTTTCTTCTGGGCCGATTTCGTCCTTTTACAATTCCATAACGCTTTTGACTGTAAGCCATTATTGTGAAAAATTTCAGCATCCTACCTTAATTCGTTTGACCGCTATCGTGCTTATAACAGGCTCATAGGCTTGCAAAAAAAATGTATAACTTTTATTCTATTTAATGAATCTGGTTAATTTTTCCTTTATTTTGCAGATTTATTTTTAAATTTAACAAATATGTTTAACTGGGACACTGAAACAAGAATTTGGATTGTCCGCCGCTATCATGCACTGTAGTCCGAAGTTTCGCTTCAAAGAGAGTTTGGCGGCAATCCTCCAAGCAGATGGACCATAATGACACTTGTTAACAATTTTGCCGAGCATGGGACAGTCAACTGAAGATCTTACCAACGAAAGCCATTAGTTCGGATGGAGGAAACAATCGCTGCTGTAGCTACTGCCATACTAAACAATTCAAGAGTTTCTACAAGAAGCTCATCTGCTCAAATGGGTATTATGCACAAAGATTTTTACTTATTCGCATATAAAATTCAAATGGCCAACAAACTGAACCCAGCAAAATTCCGCTTGGAAAGGATGCTTCAAATAGTGAAACAGGACGGAGACATGTTGAACTGTATTTTCATGTCTGACGAGGGCCATTTCGATTTAAACGGCAACATAAACAAAATTGTCGAATATGGAGTGCTTCCATCTCACAAATACTCCATTAGACGGAATTGCATCCACTTCGTGTCACAGTGTGATGTGCAGTTTCATGACGCTGCATTGTCGGGCCCTACTTCTTCGAAGAAAACGTTCACACCGTTACGGTTACTAGAGGCCGTTACTTGAGCATGTTGAGAGAGTTTTTCTATCCAGAATTACGCCAAATGAGAATTTCTTTCAACTCTGTGAGGTTTCAGCAAGATGGTGCAACTCCTTACATAGCCCGGCCTGTTATGACAGAATTGCGACGAAAATGTCCCAATAAGCTGATATCCAGAAACTCCTCATTCCGTTGGCCCCCCAGGTCGTCTAACCTCTTGTGGTGTTATGGCAAACAGGAAGTCCACAAATGCAAAACCTAAAAATTTGAATGAACCAAAACAATCCATTCGAGAAACAATTGTGGCTATGCCTGTCTCAACTCTCCAGGCAGTAATGAACAACTTTTTGGCTAGATTCCATTATTTTTAAAACTAATTAAGGTATACTTAAATGAGCTTTAATATGAATAAAAGAAAAATGAACTCCATGCACTGAAAAAAAGTTAGTTGGGCTCTTTAATGTAGCAACATTGATCAGCCACCCTGTACATATAAGTTGTCTTAGCTTTTTTCGACGATCAAAAATATGTAGTCATGTAACATGACTAACATTCGATAGTGAAATAAATGCCAAACTTCTCATAAATCGATAATTATTATACTCTTTCACCGAGACCTACTGTTAATGGCCAGATCCGAACCGCTAAGCTTATTTTTTTTTTAAAAAGCTTCGTGCTTAGTCCCTTACTCGTAAAGTCACCGACAGTCTGAGATGGAAAATCGCCGTTGACATTTATTTAGAAGCTGTTACCTGAATTTAATCCTGGATTAACCTGTCCACATTATAGGGCACCCGATCCATATTTCGTTGTGTTGCGGATGAAACGAGAAGTTAAGTTAGTATACACTCTATTAGACGGTGGAAAGTATACAACTTAGAATCAATTTGATTATACAGGGTGCGGCAAAAGTCACTAAGGGGTTTAAAACAATCATAACTTATTTAATTTTTAATTTTAATTTATTTTTCTTACAAAATAATAAAATATACTATCTGTAGATTTTTTAAATTTATGTGTGAAAAATTACGTCACGTAAGTGACCACCATTTTCAGCCGCGCAAAGTTTAGCTCTTTCAAGAGCATTTTCCATGACACGAATTAGAGTATCTGGCTGCACATCTCTTATTTCGGCCCGAATATTCTCCTTCAGCTGTTCAAGGGTTCTGGGTTTATTGATACACACCCTCTCTTTTAAATATCCCGAAAGGAAATAATCCGGTGCTGTTAAATCCGAGAACGGACAGGCCAATTGAATGCTGAATTTTTGAAAATTAAACGTTGTTGGAAGCTAAGTGCATAAATTATTCGTTCTTGGGAATCTCCTGGCTTTAAGTGTTGCACTAACTGCACCTTGAATGGAAAAAGATGTAAATTTAGCCTTAATATTCTGCGTAAAGACCTGTCAGAGATTTTCAGTTGAGCACTCGAGTTGATGTTTCAGCATTCTCCTTAATACTCTCCTGAACGCGTTGAATATTTCCTACATTAATTACAGAACGGGATCTTCCGCTTCGTGGAAGATCCCTCGTTGAGCCTTGTTCCCGGAATCGCGTCACTAACCTCGAATTATTGATTCGCAGGGTGAATTCCGCATATTAAAATTACGACGATAGGCTCGTTGAGTTTGAATTATTGATCGATGATGTTCAAAATAAAATTCTATGATTTTGACTCGTTGGATAACGTTGTAACTTTCCATGAGTAATCTTCCAGATTTATTTTACAAGTCCTTAAAAGAAAATGGGGGAAAATATTTACATTACAAAAGTTATTAATTTTTCAAATCCCTTTGCGACTTTTGCCGCACCCTGTACCATTGTGGAATATAATGAATTAATTTTTTTCTTATCGTTTTTCGTCTCATCAACCAGAACTAGCCTATTTTCGTTTCCATTTCCGGCCAAGTCGATATTTGCATTTTCTTTCTGTTTTTTTTTTTTTTATTGGTCGCAAAACGCTTAAACTAGGATTAAAACGGTCCTCTTCTTTTTTTCAATCTTGGCACTGTCCCTTGTGCTACGGCCATTTATCACATCTGCTTCATGGCTGTTGTGGATTTATGAAACTTCAAATTTATTCCCTAAACAATATTTTTCTATTTCAGCATTCACCACCGCCTCTTTTCCAAATCGTCCACCTACTCGAGCACACGAACACACACCCCCCTTGTACGTGTAGTGAAAAGTTTTAACATTTCGTTGAAAACTTTCCAAATTCCTTTTCCCACTTCAACATCTTAACCGAAATCCTTTTACGACACTTAGAAACAATAAGTGAATCCAAACGATGTCAACAAAATGCGCTTTTACTAATTAATATTTTTGCATATTTTGACAGTTCCAGCAGAAGAAGGACTCACCCAACCGTTCACAAACCAAAAGGACTTAACTAAAAGAACGAAAGGACGATTTGGCGATTATTTCGGCCAACAAAACAAAAACACCAAATGATCATTAAGAGGCAGCAGATAAAAACGAGAAGGGGCAGAAAGCCAAAAACAACGCAAGGAAAAGAAAGGGAGAGAGGGAGGGAGAGAGAGAGAGGGAGGAAGAGAAACCAAACAACCGCTAAAACCACAACTTACCACGTTAACACTTCAAAGAACAACAACAGCAGCAACAAGAATATCACAACAGCCCAGCAATTTTGGTATTCATTGCCGGCAGAGAAAGAGACCAAGCGAAAACTATTCGTACTCGTGACTGTGGAGTGTTGGCGGGCGAGCGTCCAACTGGAACTGCATGGGAAATGCCAAGAAAAATTTATGGATTCAATTAAAAGTTTTCCTATTTTTGAGCCAAACAACGAAATCCACTGAAAAGGCAGCAACACAAGTCGGCCACAGTTTCAACCCACGGAAACAGCCACCAAAACGTACACACTAAGACTACGAGCTGAACCGCGTATGTTATCGTTGTGTACTAAGGCAGACCCTCATTTGAATTGAACTCGACATTGGCTAAAGATAGGGCGATTCTCGCCAGTCTCAATCGCTTTTCTTCAAATGGCATAAATAACGTGCGTTATTAAGGTTTTTGATGTTGCCGTTGCTGCTGCTGTTATTGCCGCTGTTTATCACAATTTAGCCCAACAACAGGGCGGGCGATTTCCCCCATTTGCCCCAACAAAAGCATCCAACTTGTATCGATATCATGCTTATGCCAAGATATATGATGGCCTTGCTCTTGTTAACATTGTCTGAATGAAGAGAAATGTTCGTTGGGGTTCGAGATGGGCCTGCGGCTGGGGCTGTTGATTGCGCTTCTACGTTTAAGGCATTAAAAATGTACGATTCACTTCATGGCCAACCAGTGAGCCAATGCGGTGCTTGTGGCCAGCATTGTAACACCCTTTCGGCCGTCAAAAGGCAAAATACTGATTAAAGATAGAAAGGAACAATAAACACAAAGAAACAAAACGAAAAAAATACATTTTGTTTTTTTGTGCAACGCAATAAATATTTCCATGGAACTCAAACCCTTTTCTGTTACGGCAACCGAATATACTTCAAGGATGATGAGAGATATCAAAGTTTAAAAGTGAAACCAATTCGAAATAATTGGGATTGAAAATAAAAGAGGGTCGCTTATAAAAGAAAAAAGGACAAAATTCGCACAATATTAACGTACATACTTTGATTGGCACTAAATCCTACTGCTGGTGTTGGCCAAAATAAGAAATAATTATGTCAAGGGTGGTCCAACCATAATGCACAAGGTTAACTGTGAGTCACACCTTAACGTCAAGCTTTTTGCCAAACTTATTTTGACATTTCTTTGTTACAGTGTTTAACAAATCTAACAATGGAGAGGCCTTTGACGAAAACGGGCGTTCAAATCAAAATGCTTTTCGTGCACTTTGTGACTTTTTTTTCTCAGCATATTCGTCTAAATGTGTCCACTATCGGGAGAAATGTGAGCAAATTTCAACAAACCGGGTCTGTAGTAAATGTGAAAACACCTGCTTTTGCGGAAAACACCAATGTTGATCGCGATAGTGTGGCAGAAGAGCCGTCCACCTCGACTCGTCGTCGTGCCCAACAATTGAACATCTCCTAATGCTAATTTTTAATAAATATTTGAAGTCACATGCTTGCAAGTTTCAATTGACCCAAGACCTGAAGCCTACTGACCGTTTCAAGTGTCATCAATACACCGAAGAAAATCATCTTCAGCGACAAATCGCACTTTCATCCTAGTGAATTCAGTAATTTTAGGAAAATTAGAATCCAAGAGTGATTGTTGCAAATTCGATGCATCCACAAAGAATGACTGTTTGATGCAGTTTACTTAGTTGGGACATAAATACTGCTACAACATTGAACACACCCATTTCAATAGTAGAACTGTACATACCCCGTTAATGTCATAATATGACAGCGCATAGAGAAAGGGACTTAAGGGTAAAAAAATCAATTTTCATTTTTTTTCTTTTTTTGATGTGGACAACATCTGAGCATCGAATGAGACCGATCCCATGCCCCAAAAGTGTTCCCTCCACGAGATATGCGCGTTTTATGAATGTGAAGTCGACGATTTTAAGCGCAAATAGAAAGGGATCTAATCTTTAAAATGGCTCTACTGAACAAAACTGGTTTTTAACCTTAGGTCCCTTTCTATTTAGCGCGTCACATATGGGGTTTTGAAAGCTAACCTCAATAGCGTTAGTCTGTAACGGGATTTTAAAATTGTTTCAACATTCATCATGGAGTGGTCAGATAATGAGAACCGTGTCGCTGTAATAGCACTTTTTAAGAATGAAATGAAAAAAAGCGATATTTTCAAAACGCTCCGGACACTAGGTATTAGCCGCAAGTTCGCCTACCGATGCATAAAACTGTTTAAGGAAACTGGAGATGTCAAAGACCGCCACCGGTCGGGCCCCCACGCTCTGTTCAAACACCACATGTCATCAAAGCCGTTAAATCAGGAATTCACAGAAATCCGCTCCGAAAACAGAAAATCATGGCCCGTGAGATGAATATCACGCAAAAGTCCATGAGTCGAATCATTAAAAAAGACTTGGTACTTGGGGCTTTCAAACGACGTACTGGACATTTATTGACTGAAGCTTTAAAAAAATAATAGGATTGAAAAATGCAAACGTCTTTTGGTGAAGCACGCTGATGGCTTGCACAGAAAAATTTTGTTCACCGATGAAAAATTGTTTACCGTTCAGGAAAAATTTAACAAGCAAAATGAAAGAGTGTATGCGCGGTCATCTAAGGAATCATCTGAACTGATCCCAAGGGTGGAAAAGGGTCATCACCCAGCTTCAGTCATGGTTTGGTGGGGCTGTCTCTTACGATGGGGTCACTGACCTGCATTTCTGCGAACAAGGAGTCAAAACATCGGCCAAAGAAACCGTTTTCGAAGCTGTTGTGAAGCCTCTTAACAATTCCCTGTTCCAAAACCAGCCATGGACTTTCCAGCATAAAGGCTAAAACGTCCCAGCCTGGCTTCGAAACAATTTGCCAGCGTTCATTTCCTCTGAAGAATGGCCATCAGGCAGTCCAGATTTGTACCCATTGGATAACAAATTGTGGACGGTTTTGGAGGACAAGGTTTGTCACAAGAGATACCCCAACATTGGATCTCTTAAGACTGCTTTGGTTCGAGCTGTGGCCAATTTTGCAATGGACGAGGTTCGTGCAGCTATTGGCGATTGGCCAGTGCGACTTAAGGCGTGTGTAAAGGCAAAAGGCGGACATTTTGAATAAGTAGTTTCTTTTTGGATACAATATACATCAATAAATATATTAAAAAGCATTTGGTCCAAAAACATTCAGTACTTTTTATTTTACAGCATAAAACGTTTGTGACAGTATTTATGTCCCTACTAAGTATAACCCCGACCTTATGTCGCTTTAATCCGTTTCCACATCCAATATTGGTCATATACAATTTGTTATCGTCGCTGACGAAAATGACATACCCAGTATCGCTTATGGAGATGTGTGGCCCATTGCTGGTAGTGGTCTTAATGCCGGTGCCTTTAAAAGAAGGCAGTTACTCTGTATGCTTCTCCATTAAATGTGTAGGACTTTTAGAGCCGGCAACTGCAAGTCAACGTCACTGAGTATCAAATTTATGTCTGAAGCTTGTACTGAATCGAAAGAATTTTCTGGTTTGTTCCTAAACGATACGAGGGCGGTTTAGAAAGTTTTTAGCCTATCCATGAAAGAGAATAGTTAGTTTTTCAAAAATATTTTTATTTTTCAATATAATCTCCTGAAACTTCAATACACTTAGTCCAACGCTTATCTAGCAATTCTATCCCTTGATTAAAATAGTTTTCCTCAAGGTCTTCAAAATAGTGGTTTACAACTGTAATTGCATCTTCATTTGAGGTAAAACGCTTGCCAGCAAGGAATTTTTTTAGATTTGGCAACAGGTAAAAGTCACTGGGAGCTAAATCAGGAGAATAAGGTGGGTGGTCAAGCAACTCGTACTTTAATTCGTTGATTTTAGCCATTGTTAAAACACTCTTGTGCGCTGGTGCGTTGTCTTGATGAAAAATTATTTTTTTGTGTTGTAAGCCAGGACGTTTTTCTCGAATTTGTACATTTAATTGATCTAAAAGGTTGCAATAGTACTCTGAATTTATTGTTTTACCCTTTTGCAGATAGTCAATCAATAAAATACCTTTGAAGTCCCAAAAAAACGTTGCCATAACCTTACCAGCCGATTGAATTGTTTTTGCCTTCTTTGGGGCACTTCCTCCAGCTTCAGTCCATTGTTTGGATTGTTCATTTGTCTCTGGAGTATAGTGGTGGATGTCTCATCAACAGTTATGAAACGACGCTTAAAATCCATTTTATTTCCCTGAAAACGATCCAAATAAGCTTGAGAAATGTTCATTCTTATGCGTTTTTGGTCGACTGTTAACAAGTGCGGCACCCATCTTGCAGAAAGCTTTTTCATCCGTAGTTCTTCATGCAAAATTAAATGGACTCGATCATTTGAGATGCCCATGATATAAGCTATTTCACGCACTTTTATTCGTCGATCATTTAATACCATATCATGCACATTGGCTACAATTTCTGCTGTTGTTGCTGTTTTTGGACGTCCACTACGTGGTTCATCTTCAATGCTTGTACGACCACGTTTAAATTCAGCAACCCAATTTTTTACTGTTGCATATGAAGGAGCACTTTCACCTAACACATTCACCATATCATTATGAATTTCTTGTCCCGATAAACCTTTTTTATGTAAATATTTAATGACACCACGCATTTCTAATTTTTCCATTGTAAAAAAATCGCGGATGCGTCTTTTGTGAACACCTGTTTCTATATGAAGGAGTTGCCAGATCGAAACAAAATTTAACATGTGTTCATAGCAGAGATGGAAGTTTCCAAAACACTTTCTGTTTATACCGCGCTTTTTGTGCTAGGCTAAGAAGTTTCCGAACCGCCCTCGTATGTTGACGAAAATATGTATGTAAAGCAAAAGTCGACGACTTAACAGGAAACAGGTTAATCTCTTAGTCGTTAAAAAACATTTTACAGAGTCATGAGCCTTGGAATCGCAGATACCGATCAGTAAGTATAAAATATATCTCATGCACACCTCTCACTGACTAGGGACAAGTTTTCAGCTTGTTCTTTCGTGAGATGTTGTTAGAAATCCGTGGATTGCATGGTGTTCTCCTTAACACTGGGGGTTGGTGTTGACTGCTCTCTTACTAAAAACAGCCAATACAAACCGGATCCGGCGCATCCAACTAGCTCCAGCTGGACAATGAAGACCAGCAGTTGACGGCTTGTTTGAGCCTATAATGTGATAACCTTATCTAAGGGAACTGGAGGATCTACGAGGGCGACCGCAAAAGTAACTGGCCTAACATAAAAAGAACCGTTTTTTTTGGAATTATTTTTATTTATTTTTCAACATAATCTCTCTCCAACTCAATACACTTCACCAAACGTTTTTCAAGTTTCCGAAAAATAAGATTTTTCAAGACCTTCAAAATATGCCTCAGTTTCAGCAATAACCTCGCTATTAAACGAAAATTTGTTTCCACCGAAATTTTTTTTAAATTTGGAAACAAGAAATAATCAGAAGGAGCTAAATCTGGACTATATGGTGGACGAGGAGCAATTTCAAATCGTAATTCGGCCAGTTTTTGTTGAGTTAAAAATGCAGTGTGTGAAGGAGCATTATCTTGATGAAAAAGAACTCTTTTTTCTAAATGCGGTCGTTTTATCTTGATTTCTTCACTCAACCGATCCAATAATGCACAATAATATTCACTATTTATAGTTTTTCCTTTCTCAAGATAATCAATAAATATTATACCCCTTGCATCCCAAAATACTGTGGCCATTACTTTTCCTGCTGACTTAACAGTTTTCGCCTTCTTGGGACCACTTTTACCAGCTTCTATCCATTGTTCTGACTGTTCTTTGCATTCTGGGATGTAGTGATGGATCCATGTTTCATCAACAGTTATGAATCGGCGCAAGAATTATATTGGATAACGCTGATAAATCGATAAAAGCACCTCGGAATTGGTCCAACGGACGATTTTTTGGAGCAAAGTCAACAAACGCGGCACCCATCTTGCGGATAGCTTTTTCATGTGGAGTTCATCATGTAAAATACTCCAAACTTGTTTTTCGTGTATTTTAACAATATCAGCAAGTTCTCTGAGCTTTATTCGTCTATCTTTAGGCACTTCATTAAATATTTTTCTAATGTTTTCAATAGTAGTAGCAGTTTTCGGTCGTTGTTCATCTTCCGTACTTGAACGACCCATTTTAAATTGTTGAACCCAGGATTTCACGGTGGAGTATGATGGTGCATTATCACCATGAACAGAATCCAATTCATCTTTGATTAATTGTGGCGTCTAACCTTTCATATAAAAGTGTTTAATTACCGCCCGAAACTTTTTATTTTCCATTTTTCAAAAATTATACAACTTGTTTACTTCAATCACATGTAACAAAGAAAATAATCATTAAATATTTCGGAAATTTTGACAGATGGCTTATAAAAGATTGCTTTTAAAAAACAAAAAAAAAGTTGCTAGTAAAACAGAAATATGCCAGGCCAGTAAGTTTTGCGGTCGCCCTCGTATTTTTATTAAGATTAACGACCTCTTTAACGTTTTGAAAAGCCAAATCTAAGTCCCTTCTTAAGGTTTTGACCAGCCAAATCTAAGTGCCTATTGGAAAACCCTTTAGAAAATATTTATTTCTTCGAAGCCTCTTCATATTCTGGTATTGCGCTACAAATTTGTTTTGCTTGCTTTCCAACACAGAAACTGAAATGTAACCACTGCCCAATATTGGCCAAGAATGGGCGTATTCGGACATTCCATTACAGCTACGTCCTGAAACAGAGGTAATTTCGGGGACACCAGCACAAACTTAAGCTAAACAATATTATATATTAAAGTGGTCGTCCCTTTTGGCCGTATCACTAGTTTCAATTAGAGTGCCCGGTCTGATAAATAAGAAAATCTGGACCAAAGTGAGACATTTGTTTGTTGTTTGTCTATAAAATTAATGAAATTTTTTAGCATACAATTGGGAATTTTCCCTTCGCACAGAACAAATAAATGTCAGCTATTGTGTGTAGCCGTTGTTGTTACTGTTGTTCTTGACAGCAGCTAAGGACTAGGGGGGGGGGGGGGGGGGAGATTGTAAATAGGACACAGTCCTGTGGCCCATGTAACATTCTCATTCATGACACATACGAACATGAATAGTCGACACTCAGGCTCCACTCCACACACACACACAAAAAGGAACAACAAAAAAAGGAAAACAGAAACAACTTGTATGGTTTGGAAAGCCTATCTTAACCATGTCCTTGTCAAGGTATGCATACGTCACCCCTCTAACATATGTGTGAGTATACGTGAGGGAGTTCCCACCACTGTGCGAGAGTGTGTGTGAAAGGATCTATGCACATGTATGTATGCATGCGTTCGAATATGTTTGTATAAAAAATAATAGAAAAGCCTGTGGAAAATATAAATAATAAAGTTCAAAAGGTGAAATTGAATAAAGTGATAGAGAAATAGGAAAACACGACACACCGGAACACAATCACACTCCTACACACAAACACCCACACACACACTACACACCGACAGCAACTTCGAGTGACATCTATAGAATATATATATATTTTATTCATTCATCTCTTTTCCGGTTCGAGTGTGTTCGTATATGTATGTGTAGGCATGCATGTACCCAGCAAACCAAACCTTCAGAATTCGGTCAGAATTCAGTATGACAATCGGCAAAATGTTCCGATTTCTTACCGAGTTCGTAACGAAAAACATATGAGTGGGTTGATAAAAATTCCGAACTACTTCTCTAAAAAAACCTCAGACAAATCGAACAGAATTCGAAACGATTTCGGTAAGAATTCTCGATAGAGTTCAGATATTGTTCATAATTGTCTGATATCAGACTGAACATTTGCCGATTGTCGTACAGAATTCCGACCGAATTCTGAACGTTTGGTTTGCTGGGTACGTCCGTATGTATATGTATTTGTGTGTGCCTATCATTCGAATATGCTTTAACAACCATATTGTTGAATTGTTTCCCTTGGGGAAACGTGTCAAAAACAAGTTGACACAATGTTATGGATCCACAAGATATCCATAGGAAAAAAACAGAACGAACGAATATTCCATTCAGCAGAAGGGGTTGGTTGAACCTTGCCGTTGGTGTTATTGCTTCATTCATCAGTTTGTTGGGTTTTTTTTGTGCACTTTTCAAGGATAACAATAAATAAATTAAAATGTAGCATAGAAAATTGGAATTGTTACATTTTTAAAGCTGTTTTATGTTGGGCCTAGGAGTAGTTTTTTCCATTCGCAAATTGGTCAAATTGTCTGGGTGAGTTTTTTAATGTCATTTTCTTTTATTTTGCTACTATCGATGGTGCTTAAAATGAGAGAGAAAATGATAGGATAATCATGTTCAGGTCAGGGGGAGGTCGATTGGATTTATTGAAATAAAAACCTGACAAATAAAGGAATCTGGTCGTGTTTTAAAACCCAACCTAAATGATGATAGCGTGCTTTACCAAAAGTCGTTTGACCGTTGGCGGTCTTTTACATCTCCAGTCTCCTCAAACAGTTGTATGCATCGGTAGACGAACATGCGGCTAATCCCTGGTGGCCGGAGCGTTTTAAAAATGTGGCTTTTTCCGGTTCCGATACGGTTTTCATTATCTGACCACTCCATGATGAAAGTTGAAACAATTTTATGAAATTATTTTTCGGAAGTACATTAGTAGTCATTTAGATTCGAATCATCTAATTTCTAACGCGGAAGAGATCGATAACAACGTATCCAACTTGAACGTGATCCTGGAACAGGCGGCCATTCACGCTACACACAGACAAATAAAAGCGACAAATAGTTTAAATACTTACACTAACCGTGAAATAGAGCACCTTGTAAGTGAAAAAAGGAGGTTCCGTCGCGAATGGCAGCGAAATAGGTCACCAGCGGCCCGACTAAGACTGACTGAAGCTACTAAAAGGTTGCAAAGCGCACTTAGAAATAAAGACAGTAGACAGCATGCTAGTTTCATTGCAAGTTTAACTCCGACTGCTTCAACCAAATTCTCATTATGGAAAACATTAAGAAATACTAGTATGCCCACCGAAACGCAATTTCCAATACGCGACGCAAATGGCAAGTGAGCAATATCAGAAGAGAAAAAATCCAATG
This sequence comes from Hydrotaea diabolus, assembly GCA_963513945.1. Taxonomy (NCBI): domain Eukaryota; kingdom Metazoa; phylum Arthropoda; class Insecta; order Diptera; family Muscidae; genus Hydrotaea; species Hydrotaea diabolus. Next base: position 23,206,384 of record OY740720.1, on the reverse strand, counting down.
TTTTTGCAAAACATCTGTCCCAGGTATTTCGCCCAAATCCTGCAAGTAGCGACCTCCTTCCACCTGATGATAAAATGTCTGCCATAATTCCATTGTTTACTAACGCAAATGAAGTTCTGAATGTCATTAAAGAAACCGTGAATCCAGGTAAAGCACCTGGATATGATCTTATCACGCCCAAAATGATCTTGGAACTGACTTAAATGCTTTTATACGTGATCTTTAAAACAGTCAATATCAATCGAGGACGAACACTCAAAAAAGACTGTGTAGAATCCTTTATTCTACGTCACGTGGCTTAAATGCTCTCATACGTGATCCTCAAGACAGTCAACCCGAAAAACCTACAAAACCTAAATTACGTCGTCCACTCTGCTATTCTAGAGTTATCCGTTATACATACATAACTAGAATTCTTCACTCTACATAATATCGCAAACACTCTGTAAATGACTGTAAGGGTCCTCAGGCCCTTTATCACGAGGTTTAAGCCAAACCAGGTTAAAAATTCTCAGACATGTGATCCATACCAGTTATATACTATTTTGACCAAATTAATTTAAATTCCTGCCAATTAGCAGAGATCCACATTACAAGAAATCCATACTAGGATTCATTATTGAATTATACTTAAGATTCGTATACTTATTGTTAGGCTCCTTGGGAGCAGATTCAATAATTCAAATAAAGCTTATATAAAAAAAAATCGGCTTGAGGTCATTTATTTAAACTCGTTGTTCTATGTGTTGTTTAATTTTTTTTATCCCAATATTTCGATTGACTTCGTCAATCATCTTCAGGGGTTGTCACTGACAAAATACAAAACATGATTACATTTAATAAACAAAACATTAACACAATATTTGAAAAATAATTACATTAACAAAACAATGTCGTCCGTCTGATTATCGCTGTCAACTGATTTTTGTGTTACTCTTCAGCTTGCGTCTGTGCTTATGCACCACATTTCTGTATATGAGTGCGATCCCATCTGTGTCCGTTTTGTAATTAATTCTCCTCTTATTAGGTACTTCAATAATGTTAAGCATTTCGAGAGTGTATCTTCTTCTATAATTTCTCTCTTGCGCTACAATAAGAAGAATTCTCATTGTTCTCAAAATACTTATTATTCATTCTCTGTGTGAAGTCATCTAAGAGTTCGTATCCGGTTTCGTCGTGAAGGAGTTGTGTTGAGTATCGCCACTGCTTATTATTTATGATCTTTAGACATTTATTTTGTATTATCTGGAGTTTCTTCCGATGGGTTTTTGCCGCTTTAGACCAGATGGGGCTTGCATAAGTCAATGTTGGTCTTATGACGCTTTTATATATCAAATTTTTATTTTTAATACAAAGTGCCGAGCGTTTATTTAGTAGGCCAAAGAGCTCTTAACGTTCTGAGCGATTTTTGACAAGTTTCGCTGATGTGTTTTGCGAAATTTAGTTTCTTATCCAAATACACGCCGAGATATTTAACATCATTTTGAATACTGAGGCTATCATTTTCAAAACGTAATTGACGGTTTGGTAATCTTTTTGGGGAGTTGTTATATGGGAATATTATGCTCTGTGTTTTACTAGGGTTAATTTTGATTTTCCATTTAAAGAAGTATTTTCTACATGCAACAAACCCCTTTTCCATTTTTTTTAAAAGTGCCTTTGTCAGCTTGCTCGACGAAATGAGTGCAATATTGTCTGCATAATATGCAACTCGTAAGTATGGAGGGGGAGAAAAATCGGACGTGTAAATAGAGTATAGTAGTGGAGATAGTATCGATCCTTGAGGAAGGCCTGTACTGATAGATTTAGGGGAAGATAATGTGTCGTTTACAGCGACAACTAATGATCTATCTTCAAGGAAGTTTGCGATCAGTCCGCAAAGATATTTCGGCATATTACTCTGAAGCAATTTATATACTAAACCATTGTGCCAGACGGTGTCAAAGGCTTTTTCAATATCTAAGATAATAAGGCCTGTTGATTGTTTCATCTGTTTATTAGCCTTTACTATGTTTACAATGCGATTTACTTGGTGCACAGCGCTGTGTTGTTTTTTGAAACCAAACTGTTCCTTGGCTATTACCGAGGACATGTGAGTAAAAACAGAAAGTCGATTATGTATAACTTTTTCAAATATTTTACCCAAATTACTCAATAAGCTTATTGGCCGATAGCTATTGGGGTTATTCTTGGGCTTGTTTGGTTTCAAAATTGCTATAACTTTTGCCTTTTTAAAGTGTTTTGGGAAATAGTGTAACTGTAAGCAGCTATTGAAGATGGTTACAATTAATTCTATTGCTTGAGTTGGTAAATTTTTGATCAGAATGTTGGATACATCATCAATACCTGGTGATTTGGTTGCCTTAAGGGAAGCAATTATTGAGCTTATTTCCTCAAACGACGTGAAATCCTCTTATTAGGTACTTCAATAATGTTAAGCATTTCGAGAGTGTATCTTCTTCTATAATTTCTCTCTTGCGCTACAATTTTTACGTCGGTAAAGTCAGGCTTATGTCCAGTCAATGTACAGTGGGCCGCAAGTGCAGTCTTTTGTTCTATGGGCCTATTTACGGCTTATATGGCAGATTTGTGGGACGAAATTCTTGTCTTAAGTTTAGTTTTAGTAGTGCTGACATATACCTTTTGGCATATGTCGGACTTGTCACCATTGCACTTTATTTGGTATACAACGTCTGATTTATCTTCGTTATTTATTCGAGATTTAGTCCTGCTAAATAAAGTGTTTACTGTACTGTGTGTCTTTAGTGCATGTTGATATTTGTCTTTGTTATAAATGTTGGAATGGCTAAGCCTTTCTGAAAAACCCGGAATATATGTTGTTGGTTTAAATATTTTTGTTACAGGTTCTGCGATGACAGCTGAGGAATTGGATTTTGATTTCCATTTGTTTAGTAGGTCTGTGATGGTTTTGTGTGGGAAGTCATTTTGCCTTAAAATGGTTCTAATTTTTACTAAATTATGTTTGTGAAACTCTATGTCGCTAATATCTAAGATTCTGTTGATGAAGTTAGTTGTATTCATAATTACTCGTCTAGGATGCTTTGAACTAAAGTTAATAAGTCTGTCAGAAGCTGTAGGTTTTCGGTACCAATCTAATTTTTGTAACTGACCCTGTCGACAAACTATTGAATCTAAATATGGTAATTTTCCGTCCTGTTCCATCTCCATTGTAAACTGTATTTGTCGGTTAAATGAGTTGAGTACATCCAGAGTGTTTTTAATTTCTTTTTTCTTAAAAATTCCAAAGAGATCGTTCACATATTTCGTTAATAATTTTGGTTTGTATTTCATCTTGTCTAGTGAGGTGTCTAGAAGCTCTTCCATAGCTATGTCGGCTATTACTGGGGATGCTGGAGAACCCATTGGCATCCCTTTTCGCTGCTCGTATATCTTTTCATCATATTTAAAATACCTAGTCTCCTTTATGCAAAATGTCACCAATTCTAAAAAAAGGTCCTTTGTAATATTTGTAAATTCCCTTATAGTGTCCCATTTCTATTCAATTGTCTTAATTGCGAAATTCACTGGGATGCTTGGAAATAAAGAAATAACGTCAAAAGAAACTAAAACCTCATCATCCACAAACAATTTTAAAATCCCGTTACAGACTAACGCTATTGAGGTAAGCTTTCAAAACCCATACGACATTAACGGGCTATGTTCAGTTCTACTATTGAAATGGGTGTGTTCAATGTTGTAACATTATTTATGTCCCTACTAAGTATAGTGCGGTAAACTGGCCAATCGGTAACAAATGGGTGTGAATTCCCAGAAAGTCGATTATCCCTGACGAACATCCTTGCTTCGAGAATAAAAGATGGATGTCTGATGAACACGCACCATGAAAGTAACGATACAACATCATCACACAACCCATATTCCGGCGACGCTCAAGGAAAACACAAGAGTTGGATAACCTACTGTCGCCTATCAGCGCCATAGCTTTGCTATGAACACAATCAAGTAGCTCCAGGATGTTTTTGGAGCACTTGCCCATTAATGGAAGTTGTATTCCATCTTTGGGCTGATGTAAGTTGTATACAAGGGCGACCGCAAAACTCACTGGCCTGGCACATTTTCTGTTTTACTAGCAACTTTTTTTTTTGGTTTTTTAAAAGCAATCTTTTATAGGCCATCTGTCAAAATTTCCGAAATATTTAATGATTATTTTCTTTGTTACAGGTGATTGAAGTAAACAAGTTTTATAATTTTTGAAAAATGGAAAATAAAGAGTTTCGTGCGGTAATTAAACACTTTTATATGAAAGGTTATACGCCACAATTAATCAAAGATGAATTGGATTCTGTTCATGGTGATAATGCACCATCATACTCCACCGTGAAATCCTGGGTTCAACAATTTAAAATGGGTCGTTCAAGTACGGAAGATAAACAACACTCTGGAAGACCAAAAACTGCTACTACTATTGAAAACATTAGAAAAATATTTAATGAAGTGACTAAAGATAGACGAATAAAGCTCAGAGAACTTGCTGATATTGTTAAAATACATGAAAAACAAGTTTGGAGTATTTTACATGATGAACTCCACATGAAAAAGCTATCCGCAAGATGGGTGCCGCGTTTGTTGACTTTGCCCCAAAAAAACCAATTCCGAGGAGCTTTTAGCGATTTATCAGCGTAATCCAGTAGAGTTCTTGCGCCGATTCATAACTGTTGATGAAACATGGATCCATCACTACATCCCAGAATGCAAAGAACAGTCAAACCAATGGATAGAAGCTGGTAAAAGTGGTCCCAAGAAAGCAAAAACTGTTAAGTCAGCAAGAAAAGTAATGACCACAGTATTTTGGTATGCAAGGGGTTTAATATTTATTGATTATCTTAAGAAAGGAAAAACTATAAATAGTGAATATTATTGTGCATTATTGGATCGGTTGAGTGAAGAAATCAAGATAAAACGACCGCAAAAAAAAGATCTTTTTCATCAAGATAATGCTCCTTCACACACTGCATTTTTAACTCAACAAAAACTGGCCGAATTACGATTTGAAATTGCCCCGCATCCATCATATAGTCCAGATTTAGCTCTTTCTGATTATTTCTTGTTTCCAAATTTAAAAAAAAATCTCGGTGGCAAAAAATTTTCGTCCAATAGCGAGGTTATTGCTGAAACTGAGGCATATTTTGAAGGTCTTGAAAAATCATATTTTCCGGATGGAATTAAAAAACTTGAAAAACGTTTGATAAAGTGTATTGAGTTGGAAGGAGATTATGTTGAAAAATAAATAATAATAATTTCAAAAAAAACGGTTATTTTTATGTTAGGCCAGTTACTTTTGCGGTCGCCCTCGTAGATATTGAAAAGATCTGAAGGAGTGAAATATTTCTTGCACTACGAGTACTTTTAAAAGTCTGTGCATTTAAGTGCTTCCTATGACACTTCGAATACATGTCTCACCCAATAAGTGTCACATTGTATATTCATGCCCAGAGCATCAAGAGCTTCCGATTGTTTAATATCTTTACCATCGATAGAAATTGGCGACATTATTGTGTCTGCGAATCGCTTGTGAGTCAACAAGCATCACAGTGTCTTACGCAACTGAAAATCTACTCTATTCACTCGACTCCAATCGGAAATGGCCAGTAAATCCCGGCCAAGTGTCTCATTCACAATTCGCCTTTTGTCTTCAATTTCTTGAAGACACGACCTACGATCGAATGAATGTGAATGACTGAAATTGCCATCATCTGCAAATGAGCAAATTGGATTCATGGACTGATCCAAAATATCGTCAATGAAAACAAGAAATTGTGAGGAAGAAAATACAGAACCCTGCGGTACAACTGCAGTCAGACTCTGTTCGCTGAATGAGAGCCCATCTTCAACAACTCGTATAGGGCGATCTCTAAGAAAGCTCGAAATAAATCGAGCAAATGTATTACCGATGCCAAAAGCTATCAGCTTTGATATGAGTGCACCGTGTCAGAGTCTATCAAAGGCCTTGAAGATATCCAGAGACACGACCTTACTCTTCCAACTGGTGGATAAATCGACTCCAATGCTCCGACAAAGACGCCATCAGGTCTCCGGTAGAGCGATTTCTATGGAAGCCATACTGACGATCACTTAGTATTTTACTTAATAAAAATCTCTATTGTTGATTAACAACTTAACCCAATCCTTACAAACAATTTTGGGGATCAAAGTGAGCCAGACTATGGTTGTGGGGATCATACTATGGTTGAGTGTTAAACATACTATGGTTATGAGGATCATAACATGGTTGTGGGGTTCATAGTTGAGTTTGAATAATAATATGGCTGTGGGGATCATAGTATGGCTGTGTGTGAAAAATTCTATTGTTGTGAGGATCATAATATTGTTGTGGAAATCATAGAATGGTTGTGTGTGAACCATACTATTGTTGTGAGGATCATAATATGGTTGTGCCACAACCATATATACCCAAAAATAGTATGATCCTCTTCGAAAATTGCCACCTAAACCATACTTTTTTCCTGCGTGTATAGTGCGATCTCTAAGAATGCTTGAAATAAATCGAACAAAGGTGTTACCGCTGCCAAAAGCTATCAGTTTTGATTTGAGGGCACCGTGCCAGACTTTGGAGATATCCAGAGCCACGACCTTACTCTCCCAACTGGTGAATAGACCGACTCCATCGCACCGACAAGAACACCTTTAGGTCGATCACTTAGCAGGTCGTTGGTCTCCAAATACGTCACAAGATGGTGGTTCACCTTTCTCGCCATTTCCTTGGAGAGCGCTGACCAAATCGCATTTGTTCGATAAGTTGCAGGATTATTGAATTCTCACTTTTTAGGTATCGGCTGGACGTTCGCAACCTTCCAAGACGCTGGGAGACTGTCGAGACGTCGAAGAGCACTTGTATAGGAAAAGTGTCAAAATACCATCCTCCCGCGGGGATTTATTTACATCGGGATTCGCAAGAACCCCTTTGACTCCACGTGTTTGAAAAAATATAACTGAGGCATGGAACTAGATACGTTTTGGTAGAAGAGTCTCCTGCAAACATTTCAGCCAAAGGTTTGCTTGATCAACCGGGTCAGTGAATGCCTGATCATCTTTAAGAAGAGTTGGGATAGATGAAAATCTCTCCTTTACTCTTCTTACAAACAACCAAAAGCTTTTCTTTCCCTGAAGGGAGAAGTAAGAACCTTTGTACGTAGGCGTTGTTCGAGCAGAAATTTTTCACGCCTGAGTACTCTACACGTAACACACGAAGTACCTGTTTACGCAGCAGTTTCGTATTAGAGTTTTTGTTCGAACGACAATGTCTTTTTAAGCCAACTGTTTTTGACCGGTTCAGGCGACATCACTTTATTTAGAACAAATGTCTTCATTCCAAATAAAATTATATTTTAGATCATTTCGGCCGCAACATTTACGTCGTTATCAAGCAAGCAAAGTTTCCAATTAAAATTCTAGAAAAGGATTTGAGCTCAGCCCATCGGCCTCTTCGTAGATAAAAACTGCCCGTTGTGGGGCTGGTATCGAAGCTACACGAAGGGCGGTATACGAAAATGATGCTGTTGCAACAGTCATATTAAACATGACGCAGAATTTCGACAGAGGGGTCCAAAGCCTCTAAAACCTTTTACTTATATATTATTCATATTATAAACTAGTTTAAAGTTTCCATCACCTCTCATTTTTCTTTGTTTATTCAATATTACATAAAATCTATTTACATCAAACTAGCCAGCAGCCCAAATGCCTTTGATTCCCTATACATATATCTTAAATTAATTTATTTTATTTATAAGATCTTTTAAAAAATAATTTTTCTTCAATCACTATAGTAATTAAAGAAGTATTTTTAGTGACCTAAAGTGTTGCAATTATTCTGCCTACTCAATGATTCACCTGTAGTGATTATGGCTTACTCACCCTCAAGAGGATGAATTCAATACCATGCAATACCTCCCTCACCCTTCCTCATCGGCATGGGCGACGTCAATAAAACCACAACTTTTAATGGAGGACTGAAAAGCCAATACTTTTTTTCGAGATAATACTAATTAATTAAATACGAAAAATCATTATAAATCATTACGAAGAGCACTCACACCACGTATGTTGGCTGACGTGCTGAACGGTAGTGAGACCTTCACATACATACGTAAGTATATGCATAAGTATGTGTGTGCAAGTACGAGGGCGACCGCAAAACTAACTGGCCTGGCACATTTTCTGTTTTACTAGCAACTTTTTTGTTTTGTTTTTTAAAAGCAATCTTTTATATGCCATCTGTCAAAATTTCCGAAATATTTAATCATTATTTTCTTTGTTACAGGTGATTAAAGTAAACAAGTTTTGTAATTTTTGTAAAATGGAAAATAAAGAGTTTCGTGCGGTAATTAAACTCTTTTATATGAAAGGTTATACGCCACAATTAATCAAAGATGAATTGGATTCTGTTCATGGTGATAATGCACCATCATACTCCACCGTGAAATCCTGGGTTCAACAATTTAAAATGGGTCGTTCAAGTACGGAAGATGAACAACGCTCTGGAAGACCGAAAACTGCTACTACTTTTGAAAACATTAGAAAAATATTTAATGAAGTGACTAAAGATAGACGAATAAAGCTCAGAGAACTTGCTGATATTGTTAAAATACACGAAAAACAAGTTTGGAGTATTTTACATGATGAACTCCACATGAAAAATCTATCCGCAAGAACGCTGCCGCGTTTGTTGACTTAGCTTTTAGCGATTTATCAGCGTAATTCAATAGAGTTCTTGCGCCGATTCATAACTGTTGATGAAACATGGATCCATCACTACATCCCAGAATGCAAAGAACAGTCAAAACAATGGATAGAAGCTGGTAAAAGTGGTCCCAAGAAGGCGAAAACTGTTAAGTCAGCAGGAAAAGTAATGGCCACAGTATTTTGGGATGCAAGGGGTATAATATTTATTGATTATCTTGAGAAAGGAAAAACTATAAATAGTGAATATTATTGTGCATTATTGGATCGGTTGAGTGAAGAAATCAAGATAAAACGACCGCATTTAGAAAAAAAAGTTCTATTTCATCAAGATAATGCTCCTTCTCACACTGCATTTTTAACTCAACAAAAACTGGCCGAATTACGATTTGATATTGCTCCTCATCCACCATATAGTTCAGATTTAGCTCCTTTTGATTATTTCTTGTTTCCAAATTTAAAAAAAATTCTCGGTGGCAAAAAATGTTCGTCCAATAGCGAGGTTATTGCTGAAACTGAGGCATATTTTGAAGGTCTTGAAAAATCTTATTTTTCGGATGGAATTAAAAAACTTGAAAAACGTTTGATGAAGTGTATTGAGTTGGAAGGAGATTGTGTTGAAAAATAAATAATAATAATTTCAAAAAATCGGTTTTTTTATGTTAGGCCAGTTACTTTTGCGGTCGCCCTCGTGTATGAGTATTGGGGTAAATCTGTTACTCAATAATGTTGAAGTATCACAAGAATTACAAGAATTTAAGTCCCCTCGGGCACACATTCAGACGGGAAAGTATAAAGGCGATATAACACACATACATACATGCATGCCTGACATCCATGCCTACGAACACTTTTCACATCTACTAATCCACGGCTGATTATTCGAATACTACTTTATACGTATACAAAACTATGCGAAATTTAATTGGGGTATTCACACCATTCGGGTTTCTTATTTTTTGAAATTGTTCATTAAATCTTTTTCATTTCCATGTATTATGTCAATAGTTTATTTGCAATTAAAGATTTCCCAATTTCTCCTGATTCTTTTTTAAGCAAGTTCAAAATCCTAGAGACATTGGTTCCAAATCGATTAGATGCCCCTCTCCATAGGCTGGAAAATATATAAATGGGCTGCCAGCTTTACTTAACTGTACACGTTAGAAAAAGAACACTGAGTGTCACCGACGACCCTATTAAAATAGGAAGTGACCTGCTGAATCGTTTACCACTACACGAGGTCACAGAAAAGATTCACGCAGGGAAAAGATATGGTTCCTACACGCAGAGAAAATATATGGTTACACTATGGTCACCGCAACAATAATATGTTCTCTAAATTAAAAACATGTTCGTCGCAACCATAGTATTGTTTTCTGAATTTTATTTTGACAATAGTATGATTGCGGCAATATTAATATTGTTAAAATGTAACAATAGTATTATTGCGAAATTTAAAAATGAAAATATGGTTGTAGCAACCACATGGTTGGTGTAACAAAAGTATTGTTGTTTAAAATGTGCGCTACCAATAATATGATTACGGCAATCATACAGTATGGTTGCGACTATGAACATAACAAAACGGCTCAGTGAATAAAGGCCTAACGAACTAACGCCTAATTTTTCAAAATGAAAGAATGCCTAAACAAGAACGCCTAAGAAGAAAGTGAAAGAACGTCTAACTTTAAAAATGAAGGAAAGTCTAATTTTAAAAATGAAAGAAAGTCTAAATTGTTAGGGTTTCTTTCATTATGGATTAACACCTAATGAAAGAAAACCTAACAATTGGAATTAAAATGCTGAAAATATATTTTGAAAGGAAAAAATAACACTTTTGAATGACTTGCTCGTAGTGATAGAAGTTTAATGAATGACGTCAACTGATAACAAATTGCAAAAACATTTGTCTAACCGTAAAAACAACTGTTAGTTTTCAATGAATTCACGCATAATAGTAATAAAAATCACACTTTTAGCAAAATGAAAAATCGCCTAACATTAATGAAAGAAAGCCTAACAATCAAAAATGAATAAATATCTAATTAGGCGTTTTTTCATTTCTGATTGTTAGGCTTTCTTTCATTATGAAAAATCACCTAACAATTTTAATGAAGGAATGCCTAAAATATTAGACATTCTAATATTTTAGAATGTCTAAAAATGAAATAATGCCTAAAAATTGCATCAAAAAATATATAGGAATTAGGCGGTTGTTCACTATGAAAGAATGTCTAATATTTTAGGCATTCCTTCATTAAAATTGTTAGGTGATTTTTCATAATGAAAGAAAGCCTAACAATCAGAAATGAAAAAACGCCTAATTAGATATTTATTCATTTTTGATTGTTAGGCTTTCTTTCATTAATGTTAGGCGATTTTTCATTTTGCTAAAAGTGTGATTTTTATTACTATTATGCGTGAATTCATTGAAAACTAACAGTTGTATTTACGGTTAGACAAATGTTTTTGCAATTTGTTATCAGTTGACGTCATTCATTAAACTTCTATCACTACGAGCAAGTCATTCATAAGTGTTATTTTTTCCTTTCAAAATATATTTTCAGCATTTTAATTCCAATTGTTAGGTTTTCTTTCATTAGGTGTTAATCCATAATGAAAGAAACCCTAACAATTTAGACTTTCTTTCATTTTTAAAATTAGACTTTCCTTCATTTTTAAAGTTAGACGTTCTTTCACTTTCTTCTTAGGCGTTCTTGTTTAGGCATTCTTTCATTTTGAAAAATTAGGCGTTAGTTCGTTAGGCCTTTATTCACTGAGCCGATTGTTGTCCATTATAAAAAACAACAACAACCTGAAGGTAGTTCAAGGAATTTTTATTGTGCTTACTTTGTTCGGTGAAATACTATACTACCGACTAGTTCACGTTTATTTAAAATCAGCCTGCATTAAAGTATATAACCATTGATTGTGGTTTTTATCACATTCGTTTCTTGGGGTCTACGGATGGTGAAGAAGCATCCACCCCTGCTGGGAACTAAAAGTATTTTCGACTGCCGTTGGAATATATATTTTTGTTTCTTGAATAGAATGTTGTTCAATAAAAATATGGCCTCAATTCTGGCTATTAACTTATTGTAATGCTATTCAATATAACTTGCTTGATGGAAATCTCTGTTTTTTAATAACAACATTACCCAATCCTAATAAATAATTTTAGGGATCATAGTATGGTTGAGTGAATCAAATTATGGTTGTAGGGATAATAGCATTGTTGCGTGTGAATCATACTATGGTTGCGAAGATCATACTATGGTTGTATGAGAAAAATATCATGGTTGTGAGGATCATAATATGGTTGTGATGATAATAGTATGGCTGTGTGTGAATCATACTATTGTTGTGAGGATCATAGTATGGTTGCGTGTGAATCATACTATAGTTGTAAGAATCATTGATGATGTGCAGTAATTTAAATTTTAAACTTGTTCTCAACTTTTTTTAAGGTTATTTTAGTAGGTAATATAAAACAAATTATTATTGTTTAATATTACCTTTTCAAGGTCACATACCAATGTATATTGCCACATACAATACAATATAACATAGATATATAATATAAATAGGACTCCTTCGATTCTCTAGAAAATAATTTTTTTTGATATGTTGTAGTGAACTTTTTTTCCTCATGCCAAAAGCTATCGAAAACTCGATGGCACAATATCGATTACTAAATCGATCCATCCTAACGTACATATTTGTATTTATGAATGTGCGTGTTTTTGGTATACCAGTTGCATGATTGTTGTCCATTATAAAATGGATAAAAATTAAGTTTGGGAATCATAGTATGGTTAAGGGGAATCATACTATGGTTGTAGACATCATAACGTAAAATTTAATTCTGGCCTAGGCAACACTAAGTGTTGTCTGGCGCCATCTGACATTCCCATTCGAAAGTTTGACATTTTTTAGCATAAACGTACTCAGAACGTTTTGACGTTCGACCATCATTTGTGTTGTTTACAGTGACTTGAAAAAATCAATTTGGCAAAAAAATGGAATTAACTCGTAAACATTTTTGTGCAATCATTTTTCACAACTTCCGACGTGGATTATCACGACAAGAGTGCATCGATGAACTTAAATCGTTGTATGGCGATGAAGCACCATCCTATAGCACTGTGAAAAGCTGGTTTCAGAATTCAATCGTGCCCGAAGCTCGCTCAAAGCCGAAGGTCAAAAAGGTCGACCCTAAAATGGCCGTTGTGCCAGAAAACATTGATGCCGTGCGTGAACTGATAATAAAAGATTGTCATGTGACATACCGTGAGATAAAGGCATCTTTGAGCATTTCTTTCACCAGCATACATTCGATATTGCATGACGCCTGGCCGTAAAAAATGTTTGTTCTCGTTGATCCCGCACAATTTGACAATCGCTCAAAAAAAAGGCTCGTGTCGATTGGTGCAAAGAAATTTCGAAAAAAATAAGATCGCGGTGCTTCAAAAGACCTTTATAAGATCGTCACAGGATCTATGCGTATGAGCCCGAAACAAAACAGCAATTGACAGTGTGGGTCTTCGAAAACGAGCTAAATCCAACGTAAGGTGTTCGTGGAAGCAGCACTTCGCAGCAAATGGTCGCCTGTTTCTTCGGAAAAACTGATCATGTGGCAACTAATGCGCTTGAGCAACGTAGGACGGTCAATTCTGAGTAGTACACGACAATTTGTTTGCCTAAACTCTTGGGAGAATTTCGAAAAAACGAACAAGAGAAGACGAATCATTGTGCACCATGTCAATGCGAGCTCTCACACATCGACTCAAACCAGCGTCTTTTTGACAAGCCACAACGTCGAATTGATGTCACCCACCGTACAGCCCTGACTTGGCACCCAATGACTTCTTTTTATATTCCCGCACATCAAGAAAAAAGATGCTGTTGAAGCGTTCAAAAACCATGTTTTGGAGGTGTCTCATTCGGAGTGAAGAAAGTGCTTCTACACTTGGTTTGAGCGTATGCAAAAGTGTATAAATCATGCTGGAGAATACTTTGAAAAACAATAAAACCATTTTGGATGATAAATATTCGCATTTTCATTATTAGGCCAGAAATTTATATATAGCAGCCCTCGTAGTAGCATTTGAATCATAATATGGCTGCGAATATCATAGTATGGCTGTATTAATAACATACTATGATTGTAAGAATCGTAATATGGTGTTGGGAATCATAGTGTGGTTGAGTGTAATTTATAATATAGTTGTGGGGATCATAGTATGGCTGTGTGCGAATCATACCTTTATTGCGAGCACAATATTTTGATGATACAACCATATAACCAACAATAGGATAATGCTCTTCGAATATTGTCACCCCAACCATACATTTTTTCTGCATGTTTATCGTGTTACTTCTTCAACATTTTGCTATAGAAAATTCTGAAAAAAAAACCTTAGATGAATAGAACGGGCACAAGAACTACATCCTCCTCTCGTATGCAGACGGCAGAGGCATTGTCGGAAGGACAGATCGAAAAGTAACTGTAAGATCGCTTAAAATAGGTCTGGATAAAAATAACAAGATACCAATCATGCCGGCCAACTGCCGGACGGCGCGCCGCGGCGTTGCAACAAAAAATATACGTGCATGCAGGAAAATATTAAGACTCCGGTGGGGAAAGATGCAAGAATGAATGCAGCACTAGAAAAGATGAATGGATAAAACAAGCCCAAACCCAAAACCAACAAAAAGCTGTGAAGTCAGTTTTAAAAAATAAGTCTGAAGAATCTTTCAGGAACATGTACTACGGAGTAATTTTTATCAACACTACTTAGTAGGGACATAAATACAGCTACACACGTTTTATGCTGTAATATAAAAAGTATTGAATATTTTTGGACCAACTATTTTTTAATATATTTATTGATGTATATTGTATCCGAAAAGAATCTACTTATTGGAAATGTCCGCCTTTTGCCTTTACACACGCCTTAAGTCGCACTGGCCAATCGTCAATAGCTGCACGAACCTCGTACATTGGAAAATTGGCCACAGCTCGAACCAAAGCAGTCTTAAGAGATCCAATGTTGGGGTATCTTTTGTGACAAACCATGTCCTCTAAAACCGTCCACAATTTGTAATCCAATGGGTTCAAATCTTGACTGCCTGAGGGCCATTCTTCAGAGGAAATTAACGCTGGAAAATTGTTTCGAAGCCAGGCCTGGGACGTTTTAGCTGGTTATGGAACAGGGAGTTGTTAAAAGGCTTCACAGCAGCTTCCTAAACGGTTTCTTGGTAAACTTTGGCCGATGTGTTGACTCCTTGTTCGCAGAAATACAGGTCAGTGACCCCATAGTAAGAGACACCCCACCAAACCATGACTGAAGCTGGGTGATTACCCTTTTCCACCCTTGGGATCAGTTCAGATGCTTCCTTAGATGACCGCGCATACGTTCTATCATTTTGCTTGTTAAATTTGTTCATCGGTTAACAAAATTTTTCTGTGCAAGTTATCAGCGTGCTTCACCAAAAGACGTTTGCATTTTTCAATCCAATTTTTTTTAAAGCTCGATTCGATAAATGTCCGGTACGTCGTTTGAAAGCCCCAAGTCCCAAGTCTTGTTTAATGATTCGATTCTTGAACTTTTGCGTGATATTCATCTCACGGGCCATGATATTCTGTTTTCGGAGAGGATTTCTGTGAATTCTTGATTTAACGGCTGTGATGACATGCGGTGTTTGAACAGAGCGTGGGCGGCCCGACCGGTGGCGGTCTTTTACATCTCCAGTCTCCTCAAACAGTTTTATGCATCGGTAGACGAACATGCGGCTAATCCCGAGTGGCCGGAGCGTTTTGAAAATATCGCTTTTTCATTACACACTTGAAAAGCGCTATTACGCGATACGGTTCTCATTACCTGACCACTCCATGATGAAAGTTGAAACAATTTTAAAATCCCGTTACAGACGAACGCTATTGAGGTTAGCTTTTAAACCCCAAACGACATTAACGGGGTATGTTCAGTTCTACTATTGAAATGGGTGTGTTCAATGTTGTAACAGTATTTATGTCCCTTCCAAGTATATGTTTGTATTGTTCACTCTCTGCGTCTGTGTGTTTATGGTTGTATGTGTACGGCAGAGTGTGTGTTCACTGTGTATTCTTTTTCATCTCATAGAGTGTCTGATTTATTAGGCTTTAGAGCTCTTCAATGTTTCATTGAATGATCAGTACACATGAGCGATTTTCCAATGGTTTTTCATTAAATGATGAAATTGCTTTACAATAGCAAAAAAATCAAATTTACATATACAAACGGGGACATGGAATTTTGTCGGTGTGTATGAAGACCAGCAGTACGAAGATCTAGTGTGTGTATCAGGTTCGTCCGTCCGATAGACAGGATGTCCTGTTCTGTTTGTCTGTATGTAAGTCTTTATGTGACGAATGTTTTATTGAATGTGTGTCCTTTATGCGTGTATGTGTCTGAGCAGTGACTTTTCTGTTATGCTAATGGTTTTGTAATAAAATATTTAAAATATGCGGAGTTTTTAATTAGAAACATGTGCGAGAGCATGTATTGTCTGCTTAAACGAATGGGGTCAATGCTTTATTTGAACATGGTAGAGGTATGAAGGAAAACTAGCACATACCTCTGAAACTAGTACATACTTCTGAAACTATTACATACCTCCTAACATTAAATTTCTAGAAATTTAAATTATATTCACTTGAAAGCGGTTTTAGGTCTATAGAAAACTATGAACCAAAGTAGTACTATTTCATCTGGATAAATTACTTGTTATTCCTAACGTCCTTTCTTGCAAATCTTGTTGGCAAGCGTTGGGGGTCTCTTGATGCTTAAAGAGCAGCAGGACCTCAAATCAGGCTTGACTTTTTTGTGTTGAAATTTTTCGAAACATGGAGAAGTTAGGTCCAATTTAATGTGAATTGGTAACTGGTGCCTTATGTTAATTAATGCGAAACTTGAACAGGGCGAATGTAATAACCGGGATGGCCGTCTATATATACAAAAAAATACACATACTCGTATGTGACAGCGCATAGAGAAAGGGTAAAAAAAATCAATTTTCATTTTTTTCTTTTTTTGATGTGGACAACATCTGAGCATCGAATGAGACCGATCCCATGCCCCAAAAGTGTTCCCTCCCAGAGATATGCGCGTTTTATGAAAGTGATTCAAAGCGCAAAAAGAAAGAGACATAATCTTTAAAATGGCTCTCCTGAACAAAACTGGTTTTTAGCCTTAGGTCCCTTTCTATTTTGCGCGTCACATTTACAGTTACGGACAAAATAATAGGGTCACTAGTTATGTTCAGACAACTTTATTATAAGACAGATTTATAACGTTATTCCAAATATTTTTCCATGGAATTATTGTGAATGCTGAGTGTTTTTAAATGCATTAACCTGGAAACGAAGTGTTCTTAATAAGAATATGAGACATGGTCCATGATGATAAAAGTCAGATGTAAGAGCGGACAAAACAATAAGGTAAATTACAATAACATCTAATTTAAAAATAAATGAAAAATGATCACAAAGTGTGAATTGCACAATCTGGAAACTATTTTTTTTAAAAAAATCCATAATCGTTAAGCATTTAAAACAAAAATATTTTCATTATTGAAAATTTAAAACTTAAAGGCCAAAGTCAACGTCAAATTGCAAAAACTTTTGGCAGATCGCAGAATTTTGTCTTTAACGCCTTACAAGGAAAAAATAATAATATGTCCCCGAAAATCCTCAGCTTAAGATGATGACCACATCAAGTAATTGTCTACTCGGGACCCATTTAAATCTGCTGAAGCGATTGGTGAGTCGGTATTTCTGCTAGGACTATTAGACGCCGGTTAGTCGAAGGAAATCTGTTCGGAAGATCGTCCAGAAGAGTTCCATTATTGACTAAGAGACATAGGCAAAATCGCATGGCCTTTGCAAAATCGCACATAAATTGGGAAGGCAAAAAATGGCGATATGTGTTTTGGTCGGTTGAATCCAAAGTAAATTTAATTGGCAGTGTTGGTAAAATATAAGTTAGACGCCCTAAAAATAAAGAATTATGTTCCCGCTTTACCACAAAAACCTTCAAGCACGGATGAGGTAATATAATGGTTTTGGGGATATTTTTCGTTGTATGGAGTGGAACCATTATATTGGATTAAAGAAACCTTGGATAAAAATCTTTACTGCAACATACTAAAGTACATGAAGTAATTCTAACTTACGCCGACTGGGAAATGCGCATTAAATGTGTCCATCAACAGGACAATGATCCAAAACACACCTCGGGTCTTCTAAAGCAGTGGTTTTAGGAGAACGGCGTTCATGTTATAACTTGGCCAGCACAATCTCCAGATAAAATAAAAAATTTGTGGAAAAAAGTAAAGGAAAAAAGTTGGACCACAAAAATTGAGAAATAAGGATGAACTATGGATAAAAATTAAAACGGTATGGTATTCTATCGCAAACAAAACATGTCAGGATTATGCGGAATCAATGCCACGGAAGTGCAAAGCTGTTAAAAAAAATAAGGGCTATACCACGAAATATTAGCTCGTAAGACGAGTTTATGCAATTAATTTCAGTTAATTTCACTTATTTTTAATTTTTTCTCGTTTTTTAAACACTGATTTTGTTTCTTTACTGAATAATGTAAACAATTCCGATTTGCTGCTTTAAATAAGAAGAATGTATATGCTAATCAATAAAACGAAATTGATTGTCAAAGATATGTTATTATAAACAATACATTTTGCAATTTTTTTAAATTAAAGTGGTGTGACCCTATTCTTTTGTCCGTGACAGAGTTCTGTCAATATACGACCTGTCGTAAAGTAAGACCTCGTAAAGTAAGACCTCGTTAAAACGTATAATTGATTGCTGGCCATAATTCGGATAATTGTTTACTTTGGTCTTCACGTGTTTCATGAAAAAAGAAATTATTGGATAATTCGGATTAGCAAAGAGCCGGCTTACCGAGGTCTTACTGTATATAAAGGGTGTCCCAAGAAGAACGCAATTTTTTAATCTGACAACATTCGAAGTGTCATTGTTTGACATTTGAACAATTGTTATTGTTTGTTAGTAGAAGGTACGAGGTTAGTAAAAATGGAGCGCTGCACGAATGAACAACGCATTCTCATTGTGAAATTGTTTTACCAAAATGGTGAAAGTTTTGCGGCTACAGTTCGCAAATTGCGATCAATTTGGGGTCACAATAATGCTCCAAAAGAGTCAACTGTAAAGAGATTAATGGATAAATTTGCCGAAACTGGGTCTGTTAGTGATGTAAAGACAACAACGCGCCATCGACCAGGTCGATCGACCGAAAATGTCGCAGCTGTACGTGATGATGTCGCTCAAACTCCATCCACCTCAATTCGACACCGAGCTCAGCAAATTGGTGTCTCCAAATCCACTTTGCAGCGAATTTTGACGAAAGATTTGCATCTTCATGCATACAAAATTCAATTGACTCAGGAACTAAAGCCAGCTGACCATGGACAGCGAAGGGAGTTCGTTAATTGGGTATTGGAGAGACAACATGAAAATGCTGAATTTGCCGATACAATCATCTTCAGTGACGAGGCCCATTTTCATCTTGATGGCTTTTTGTCGCATTTGGGGTGCGGAAAATCCTCGAGTGATTCACGAGAAGCAAATGCATCCTCAACGTGTCACTGTGTTGTGTGGTTTTTGGGCTGGAGGAATCATTGGACCTTTTTTTTATGAAAATGAGGCAGGTCAAGCGCAAACAGTCAATGGTGTTTGGTATCGTGAAATGATAACCAGTTTTTTCTTGCCTAAAATTGAAGAAATGAATGTGGGGGGCATGTGGTTCCAACAAGACGGCGCCACATGTCATACAGCCAGAGAAACAATTCAATTGCTACATCAGTCATTTCCCGGTCGTGTTATTTCGCGTTTTGGAGATCAGAATTGGCCGTCTAGATCGTGCGATTTAACACCATTAGATTTTTTTCTTTGGGGTTTTTAAAATTGCATTAAAAGATCGCGTGCATGCCAGCAAAGCCGCGGCGGCCATCTGCACGATATATCGTTCCATACATAACCTCATTCTGTCTACTTTACGATATAATAAAGTTTCACGATTTTTTCTTAAATATCTGTGTTTTATTTAAAATTTAAAAATTGCGCTCTTCTTGGGACACCCTTTATTTTCCTGAATATTCCATAAAAATATCAGTATTTTTTAGAGGAGTTTTTATATAGCTTAAAAATTAACCTTATACTCGTAAGGTCACTAGGGTTTTAAGATGGAACATCCGTCTCTAAAATATGTTAGATGTTCGTGATCAGATTTAAACCATGGTTTACTTGCATAATAGTAGTTCACACAAGTCGTACACACACCAGAGCGACCCACGGTTTCCTTAAGTTCAGTTTATAGTTGCAAACCTAAGGATATAGAGACGGATAGACATCGCTTAATAAAATAAGATGGTGATTCAAAGTCGACCGGTATAATTAATGGTGGTTCTATATCCTTTAGCTTTCAGTGTTACAAACATCAGCGCAATGTCATCGTGTTTTAAATAAAACTCGGTCACAACAATGGTACTAAATTAACACACAGAAAAAAAATAGTTGGAAAGCGGTCCGAACTACAAAAATTTGGTTGGATGTCCATCCATTTGTTATTGCAATCACTAACATTCCATGTAATTGATGGTTACATGATTTGACTTACCAAAAGATGGTAGCTACAATAATATTACGATTCTTACAGGCAATAAGTCGGTTATACAAACCAAATTCTGTAAAAATACTGATTGCCATAACTGCTAGTAATGTCAACCAACCAATTATGAAGTTCATGTTATATTGGTACCAATAATTGGTGGTGACGAAAAATAAATTCGTTGTAGTAACAGGGCCCCAAGCCCCGTTTAGTTCGCTGCGTTAACATTTTACACTTTGCAACAAAAGCTCGGACTATACAACAAAAGCTCTAGTAGGTGAATGATTTCTTCTAAAAAAAAATAAAACTTTGATGATACATTTGACGCTCACAAATTAGAACACTCAGAAATTAGAACCAGCATTTTGTTGCATTGACAATTCGGAAATTATAACCTAAAGTTCTAATTCCATCCATTTTTTAAAAACACCTACAATTCTATAGCTAAGACTCCAGGCATTGATTTGAGGTATTTTGTGTCACATCAACCCCTTAGTAGCCGGAATTATTTAGATTTAAAATTGCACTTTACTTAAAACTTTATGACACTTTTAAACCAAAACTGTTGTTTTTTACCCATTAAATCGCTTTACTAAAAACAAAGTAAAAAAAACTGATACTAAGTGAAGTAACAATGAATATTTTGAAATCGTTGAAATTAAATTTTTTTTATTATTTCGGTCTGACAAACGACTACATAAATTTCAATCATCAGTTGATCGTGGCAACCGAATTCTTATAGCCAATAACCTACCTATATCACAACAAACAATACATGTACAATTTCTGTTACAATAATCATCCTAATTAGTTAGGATTACCGATACTTTGTCTTTTCAACCGATACTCTCAGTTCCCACTACTGAAAATTGCCGTGTACGAAATCAACATTCGTTTGTAGCATTGGAATACATCATATGGCAAATTTGGTTGTGACAACAGTTATCTGTGTGCATGTACTTCATTATAATGAATAATGAATAATTATTAGTTGATTGTCATTACCACCAGTTTTGGCAACCAATGCCGTAATATTATCCTACTCTCAGAGAACATATTCGCTGCGACAACCAAACGTACCCTGAGTAATCCTTCAGTACAACCGCATAATTTTGTGTAATTGGAACAATAATATAGGTAAAATATACGAGGGCGGTTCGGAAACTTCTTAGCCTAGCACAAAAAGCGCAGTATAAACAGGAAAAAGTTAAGTGTTTTGGAAACTTCCATCTCTGCTATGAACACATGTTAAATTTTATTTCGATCTGACTCCTTCATATAGAAACAGGTGTTCACAAAAGACGCATCCGCGATTTTTTTACAATGAAAAAATTAAAAATGCTGGTGTCATTAAATATTTACATAAAAAAGGTTTATCGGGACAAGAAATTCATAATGATATGGTGAATGTGTTAGGTGAAAGTGCTCCTTCATATGCAACAGTAAAAAATTGGGTTGCTGAATTTAAACGTGGTCGTACAAGCATTGAAGATGAACCACGTAGTGGACGTCCAAAAACAGCAACAACAACATAAATTGTATTAAAAGATCGACGAATAAAAGTGCGTGAAAAAGCTAATATCATGGGCATCTCAAATGATCGAGTCCATTTAATTTTGCATGAAGAACTACAGATGAAAAAGCTTTCTGCAAGATGGGTGCCGGACTTGTTAACAGTCGACCAAAAACGCATAAGAAGGAACATTTCTCAAGCTTGTTTGGATCGTTTTCAGCGAAATAAAATGAATTTTAAGCGTCGTTTCATAACTGTTGATGAGACATGGATCCACCACTATACTCCAGAGACAAAAGAACAATCCAAACAATGGACTGAAGCTGGAGGAAGTGCCCCAAAGAAGGCAAAAACAATTCAATCGGCTGGTAAGGCTGGTAAGGCTGGTAATGGCAACGGTTTTTTGGGACTTCAAAGGTATTTTATTGATTGACTATCTGCAAAAGGCTAAAACAATAAATTCAGAGTACTATTGCAACCTTTTAGATCAATTAAATGTACAAATTCGAGAAAAACTTCCTGGCTTACAACAAAAAAAATAATTTTGCATCAAGACAACGCACCAGCGCACAAGAGTGTTTTAACAATGGCTAAAATCAACGAATTAAAGTACGAGTTGCTTGACCACCCACCTCATTCTCCTGATTTAGCTCCCAGGGATTTTTACCTGTTCCCAAATCTAAAAAAATTCCTTGCTGGCAAGCGTTTTACCTCAAATGAAGATGCAATTACAGTTGTAAACCACTATTTTGAAGACCTTGAGGAGAACTATTTTAATCAAGGGATAGAATTGCTAGATAAGCGTTGGACTAAGTGTATTGAAGTTTTAGGAGATTATATTGAAAAATAAAAATATTTTTGAAAAACTAACTATTCTCTTTCATTGATAGGCTCAGAACTTTCCGAACCGCCCTCGTACGAAGTACCGATGCTCTAGAAAATAATTTTTGAATCAAAAATCCACATGCCGCAGTTGTTCAAGGCAAAAATTTTAAATTTTCATCAGAAATAAAAAACGTTTTGCTTAAACACTTCTGGTCCACTAAAACATATATGTGACAGCGCATAGAGAAAGGGACCTAATCAATTTTAATTTTTTTGTTCTTTTTTTGATGTGGACAACATCTGAGCATCGAATGAGACCGATCCTATGCCCCAAAAGTGTTCCCTCCCAGAGATATGCGCAACCACTAAGCGCAAATAGAAAGGGACCTTATCTTTAAAATGGCTATTCTGAACAAAACTGGTTTTTAAACTTAGGTCGCTTTCTATTTTGCGCGTCACATATTGATATGGTAATGGAAGAATTTTACTGAAAAGCATTGGACTAATCGATTGGTTTAAGGTCAGTAATACCTGAATTATACGAATTTAATAATTTTCATAAACCATTCCGTTTTTGGTTATGATGATTTTACACATAAAGAACACATTTGTTGCCACAACCGATTTTTTTGCCAACCGAATGTTCGTGGTTGCACGTACTATTCATGCTACAACCGAATGTTTTACCCGACAATTTTCAGTAGAAGGAACCGATTATACTGGTGGAATTCGGTTGTCCTACCCCCGAACGTTTCTAAACTGGACCAACTAATGGTCACCATCCGTCAGGTATTAACACAAATTTCTGTATTTTAAAAAAAATTACTCTTTTCTTTTGTAAATTCTGCGGCAACAAAAATCATATTGTGTGAACAGTGCTTAGTCTCAATTCAAACGGGCATTTTAACCGCTTTTGTCGCTCAAAAACCTTACGCAAGTATTCATTAATATTGTTTTGTAGATTATATATTTCTCAAGTTTTTGATTTGACTTTCCCAGGATAAAATCTCATCTAATGTAAACAGGCATTGAGTTAGTTGTATCATCTTATTTTCTAGGTAATCTATAAGTTTGAATGCAAGTTGCAATAATTTTCTGGCCAGAATTCCAAAAAAAAAATTATACCAATTTTAGAAAGTTGGTTACTACAAAAAATTTATCTGTTGGCACCATTAATTATTGGTACCAAAGTAAAAGGTTGGTTGCCATTACCACGAGTTGTGGCCACAAATAGTTTTACAAAATTCGGTTGGTATAACCGATTTATTCGTTGTGAGTACTGTAATATTATCGTAGCAACCATTTTATGAAATGTCGAACCGTGTAACCACCAATACCATGGAATATTCGTCATAACAATAGAAAGTGTGTTTATCCAGCCGATTAGCCGTAGTTTGAACCAATATCCAACTGATTGTTTTTCTGTTTGTAGATATATTTTTATTTTCTATAACTATTGGTTGCCACAACCCCCAGTTGTGGCAACTGAATTGTACCTTTTTCGCAATTAGTTGGCATGGCCGATCAATTAGTTGTGTGTACAATACGATGATGATATTTTAATCCTGTGGTTTATCAAACCGAATATCCATTACGTTTAAAAACGTTTGGTTATCGCAACCGAAATTATTCTTTTGCAATAGATTTATTATATTTTCAACTTTTCCACTTTTAGCTAATATTTTCTCTGTGTGTAGCTACCATCTAATGGTATGTCGGACCATTTAACCATCAATACAATGGAAAGTTGGTGATAACAAAAGAAAGTGTATTTATACAATTGTACTCGGACCGATTTCCAACGGAATTTTTTCTCTGTGTGCAGTCATACACAAAGTTTTGCACAATCGATTTGTATCTGATGTAGTACGAGTTACAACAAATGAGGCTTTAATTAGGAGCTCAAAAAAAAAGAAATACTTGCCGTTGCAATGCACTCTGAGCGTTGTCATGACGATGCCTCCCAATAAGGAATAACTTTGCGGTCTATTCCATTACAATTAATTTTGCATTTAATTACAAATAATGTCAATCATTTTGTAATTGTACTCCACCTCCCAGCCGCTCTAGGTTCGACTCTATACAGTGTTTAATATTAATTTGGACCATTTCTAAATAATCAATTAAAATCCATTTTAATTTTAATTTAGCTACAAATCCCATTATGCCATTCGATCTGTTGGTCGGTCGGTTGCTCGGGTTACTTTGCCTTTTTGTGGCCAACGGTGAACAAGGTGAGCTTTGTTTTGGTTGTTGTTGTGTTGGCTGCTGGTGTGTAAATAAAATGTTAACAATTGCGGTAATTAGACACACACACACACACACTAATTGACAAAATCAAATCGTCTATTGACTCTAAAATTAATCACACGTTTGTCATTAATGCGAATGTCGCCATAACACGTTAGAACCAAATCTGTCATGGAAACAGTTGAAATAGAAATAACCCAATACTCAACTTGCTGTGATTTGAATTCAATGTTCAGAAACTTGCTCCCCCCTGTACCTTTGATGGTTCACAAAACATTTTGATTCCACAGCCTGTATAGACAAAAAAAATCCCCACTCTTGTGATTCAACTGTAAAGTGAATTTTTTCGTCAGACCAATTTCCAAGAGGAAATAGCATATCAGTAAAATGGGTGTGCCTCAATTTCCTTCATTTCTCTGCTGCCATAATGGAGTCCTAAAAACTCGATTTGAAATCACAAAAAATTCACATCCTTACACATGTTTTTCTCTATTACTCGTATATTCCTACAGGCACACTCAAACAAACAAACACAAGTGAGTTTGTGTGTGTGCATGTGTGACAAAAACTGACGGATACTTTTTGTGGCAACATCATCGTGTTGTTGCAAATTTATGATTTTTTTTATCTGTCATTTTTGTTATCGTTGCTGTTGAACGGAAATTAACTGTATGAATGTTGTTTTTTTCTACTCTCTCTCGCTTTGTGACATATTCCATGGTATGAAAAGAATTTTCATTACACACACACACACTTATGAACGATGTCTGTCAGACACACACACACACAATCACACTATCAGAGTTTGCATGTGCTCGTATGTCATCTGCAGCAGCACTCTTAACTTTATTACAAATGGTCCGTTTAATTGAAAATCATTCAGAACGAAATGTTCAACACAATGATGTCTAAAACAACCTGACATATCCTGACAGCCGATAAGGTAAAAATGTATCGGAGTGTTACAATGTATTTCAAAAACATGTAGTTGAAAACAATTCACAACGACCATTGCACTCATGGCGGGGAAACACAGTGGGTTACTTTTAAAAAAACAAGCAAAACAAAATTTGCAGCCGGGCAGGGCCATTTATGTGACGCGCAAATTAGAAAGGGACCTAAGGTTAAAAACCAGTTTTGTTCAGGAGAGCCATTTTAAAGAGTAGGTCCCTTTCTATTTGCGATTAGAATCGTCGACTTCACTTTCATAAAACGCGCATATATCTGGGAACGAACACTTTTGGAGCATGGGATCGGTCTCATTCGATGCTCAGATGTTGTTCACATCAAAAAAAAGTTAAAAGTTGATGAAAAGTTTTGTTCAGGAGAGCCATTTTAAAGATTATGTCCCTTTCTATTTGCGCTTAGAATCGTCGACTTCACTTTCATAAAACGCGCATATCTCTGGGAGGGAACACTTTTGGGGCATGGGATCGGTCTCATTCGATGCTCAGATGTTGTCCACATCTAAAAAAGAAAAAAAATGAAAATTGATTTTTTTTACCCTTAGGTCCCTTTCTCTATGCGCTGTCACATATATAGATGAGCCATCTAGAGGTATTTTTTCAGAACAAAAAAATATAACAATTCAAATCAAGTGTGGAGTCTTGGTTATTTGAAAGGACATTTTATGCCATTTATTTTTTGAATATAATTTCCTTCAAATGTTGGCCGCAACTACACCTCAGGGTTTCCATTCTGAGGGTCTAATTTTGGATGACTCGTTCCAGCACTTCGACCGGTATGGCTTTAATGACACGCGTAATGTTGGTTTCCAAAACCCGAATCGTAGCTGGTTTGTCAGCATAGACTTTGGACTTTACGCAACCCCAAAGAATAATGTCTAAAGGTGTGATATCACTCGATCTAGTCGGCCAACTCACCTGTCCAAAATGTGAAATCAGTTGCTTTTCAAAATGACCTCTCAATAGATCCATTGTTTGAGCAGCTGTATGGCAAGTGGCACCGTCCTGTTGAAACCAAGTGTAGTCAAGATTAGGAGCTTCAATTTCAGGTAGCATAAAGATCGATATCATGGCGCTATAGCGAGCACCATTCACGGTTACGTTCCGGCCATCATCATTTTTGAAAAAATATGCACCGATGATTTCTTATAAACCGCAACAAACCGTGGTTTTCTCTGGGTATAATAGCACCTCTTGAACCACTTATTGTTGCCCTTCGGCCCAAATGTGGCAATTTTGTTTATTGACTTTGCCGTTGAGCCAGAAATGGGCCTCATCACTGAACAATATTTTGGTCGAAAACGTCCCGTTTCGCACCGAACGCTCATTTCCATAATACAGTTGCCAACATTTGCAGGTAACTATTTTCAAAAAAATAAATGCCATAAAATCTCTTACCAATAAAGGTTCCACACTTGATTTGAATTATTATATTTTTTTTGTTCTGAAAAAATACCTCTAGGTGGATCACCCTATGTATACGAGGGCTGCTATATATATTACTGGCCTAATAATGAAAATGCGAAAAAATGGTTTTATTGTTTTTCAAAGTATTCTCTTCTCAAACCAATTGTCGAAGCACTTTTTCCACTCCGATTGAGACATCTCCAAAACATGGTTTTTGAACGCTTCAACAGCATCTTCTGGCGACGAAAATAGTTAACTACGCATTTTTTTCTTGATATGCGGGAATAAAAAGAAGTCATTGGGTGCCAAGTAAGGGCTGTACGGCAGATGACCCTTCAATTCGATGTTTTGGCCTCAACAATGAATCGTCTTCTCTTGTTCGTTTTTTGAATTTCTCCGCAGACTCTAGGCAAACAAATGGTAATGTAACACTCAGAGTTGACCGTGCTACGTTGCTCAAGCGGAACAGTCGCCACATGACCAGTTTTGCCGAAGAAACTGGCGACTATTTGCTTCGAAGTGCTTTTTCCACGAACAACTTTCGTTGGATTGGGATCGTCTTCGAAGACCCGCACTGTCGATTTATGTTTTGTTTCGGGCTCATACGCATAGATCCATGATTCGTTACCTGTGACGATCTTTAAAACGTCTTTTGAAGCACCAAGATCTTTTTTTCAAATTTTTTTTTGCACCAAACTACACGAGCCTTTTTTTGAGCGATTGTCAAATGTGCGAGACCCAACGAGAACAAATCTATTTTAGGGCCAGGTGGTTCATGCAATATCGAATGCATGCTGGTGAAAAATGCCCAAGGATGCCTTTATCTCACGGTATGTCACATGACGATCTTGTGTTATCAGTTCACGCACGGCATCAATGTTCTCTGGCACAACGGCAGTTTTTGGGTGACCTTCGTCTTTGAGCGAGCGTCGGAAACCAGTTTTAACAGTGCTATAGGATGGTAAGTTCCTCGATGCACTCTTGTCGCGATAATCCATGGCGAAAGTTGTGAAAAATTATCGCACGAAAATGTTCACGAGTTAATTCCATTTTTGTGCCAAATTGATTTTTTCAAGTCACTGTAAACAACACAAATGATGGGCGTACGTCAAAACGTTCTAAGTACGTTTATGCTCAAAAATGTCAATCTTTCCAATGGAGATGTCAGATGGCGTCAGGCAACACTTAGTGTTGCCTAGGCCAGAAATATATATATATATATATATATATATATATATATATATATATATATATATATATATATATATATATATATATATATATATATATATATATATATATATATATATATATATATATATATATATATATATATATATATATATATATATATATATATATATATATATATATATATATATATATATATCAACCCCCAACTTTAAGAGGTCTCCCACTAGTATTTTAAGATGTTTCAAATAAATTTGCCCTTAATTCTATGATATACGGTATAAAAATATGCCAATTTGGATGCGCTAAAAAATGCCATTGTACGAGAATGAGCTAAAATCAATGAAAGAGAATAGTTAGTTTTTCAAAAATATTTTTATTTTTCAATATAATCTCCTGAAACTTCAATGCACTTAGTCCAACGCCTTTCTAGCAATTCTATCCCTTGATTAAAATAGTTTTCCTCAAGGTCTTCAAAATAGTGGTTTACAACTGTAATTGCATCTTCATTTGAGGTAAAACGCTTGCCAGCAAGGAATTTTTTTAGATTTGGGAACAGGTAAAAGTCACTGAGAGCTAAATCGGGAGAATAAGGTGGGTGGTCAAGCAACTCGTACTTTAATTCGTTGATTTTAGCCATTGTTAAAACACTCTTGTGCGCTGGTGCGTTGTCTTGATGAAAAATTATTTTTTTTGTGTTGTAAGCCAAAACGTTTTTCTCGAATTTGTACATTTAATTGATCTAAAAGGTTGCAATAGTACTCTGAATTTATTGTTTACCCTTTTGCAGATAGTCAATCAATAAAATACCTTTAAAGTTTTTGCCTTCTTTGGGGCACTTCCTCCAGCTTCAGTCCATTGTTTGGATTGTTCTTTTGTCTCTGGAGTATAGTGGTCGATCCATGCCTCATTAACAGTTATGAAACGACGCTTAAAATCCATTTTATTTCGCCGAAAACGATCCAAACAAGCTTGAGAAATGTTCATTCTCATGCATTTTCTGTTAACAAGTGCGGCACCCATCTTGCAGAAAGCTTTTTCATCTGTAGTTCTTCATGCAAAATTAAATGGCGATTTGAGATGCCCATGATATTAGCTATTTCACGCACTTTTATTCGTCGATCATTTAATACCATATCATGCACTTTGGCTACAATTTCTGTTGTTGTTGCTGTTTTTGGACGTCCACTACGTGGTTCATCTTCAATGCTTGTACGACCACGTTTAAATTCAGCAACCCAATTTTTTACTGTTGCATATGAAGGAGCACTTTCACCTAACACATTCGCCATATCATTATGAATTTCTTGTCCCGATAAACCTTTTTATGTAAATATTAAATGACACCACGCATTTCTAATTTTTCCATTGTAAAAAAATCGCGGATGCGTCTTTTGTGAACACCTGTTTCTATATGAAGGAGTTGCCAGATCTAAGCAAAATTTAACATATGTTCATAGCGGAGATGGAAGTTTCCAAAACACTTAACTTTTTTCTGTTTGTACTGCGCTTTTTGTGCTAGGATAAGAAGTTTCAGAACCGCCCTCGTACAACTCATCATCTAGTTATATCTAGCTTAAGTAAATAACTTCTAAAATGTTGCTTATTTTGTAATTTCTATCAATAAAAGCTAATTTCAAACAAAAACAATGTGGTCCCTTAAATAGGTAACACTTTAATTGTCTAGACCTGTATGTATTCGTTTGTACTGATGGACTACTTTGACATAATTTGGAAACACAAACATTCGCTTGGCAATTCCTTTGTAATAACGAATATGTGGTCTGCCCCTACTACTATTCCTCTTCGACCCCTGATATGCCTCCAATCATGGTAAATCTTCCAACGTCTGAAAGATGAAAGAGCTTATCCAATTACAAATACTTGCCATAATAGCCATATCTTTTCGAATTGCTAACATTTGCACATTGTCAATAGACAACAACCCTTTGAGTTTTCTTTTCAATATTACTCGTTGTTTAAACAATTCCCAATAAGGATTTATTGACGATATTAACATAACTTTTACGGTACATTTGAGAACATAAATGACCCAATTAAAATTCAATTCAAATGTCCTTAAGCACTTAACAGGGGCCAGAGAATGAAGAGAGCCAAACAGAAATCCTTTCTTGCTTTTGCTCCTTTACTCACTCATCTTCAGAGTTTATGCAAATATTTAAACTTTTTTTTTTTTGCTATGCCCAACAACTTATTTTTTTTTCGTTCCCGTACTCTATTCTTCCAGCTTCTGCCGCTTATCCCCTCTGGCCCACCCACAGTCACTCTATGTCTATTTTAAATGCATTTAATCAAATAAATTAAAAGGAAAATGTTTGTAAAGTACAGCAAAAGGCAACGTCATCAGTAAACGAATGAACGCACAAACTGAACTGAGCTGAGCTGAACTAAAAGAAATTGGAACTGGAGTCGAAAGAAGACGTAGAAGAAGAAGATGTTAAAGAAAGAAGTAGAGCACAAAAAATCATGCAAAATGTTTGTAAAACTTAAAGAAGACTTGAAATGCTAATGTCAACAACATGAAACGCAGTAGTAGAAAATATAGGGAACAGGCAAATAAATACGAAAAACAGCAGCTGAAGCCCAGCTGGGTAGAAGGGAATTTCGAAGTAGGGGGAGTGTTAAGGGGGAGGAGATCTACACAATTTCATTAATTGCACAAAGTTTGTTTTCACTTCTACGTTTTTTTGTTGTTGTTGTTCCATCTTACCTTGTGTAGTACAACGACCGAACGAAAAAATGTGTGTGTCTACAGTGGCTCAAGGCTTTAAAAGCGCAAACTAAAAATAATTTTTTTAAATAAAATTTGGTATTCTGCCCAAGAAATAAAGTGTTACGATGGATGTATCCTTAGCCGTGCTGAACTCTTAGAAAAATATTACAATCCCACCAAAGTAGTCCATGGCTTAAGGTACAGTCATACTAGGCGAATATTTGAAGAAAAACGTTAAAAATTTCTTTGCCAAAATCTGACCACAAAATATTTTTGAATGGCAAACAACAAAACAGCTGATTTCGGGGAAACAAAAATATTTGCTAGCAAACAAAAATATGTCTAATGTGAACACCCGAGAACAAATATTTGCCTATCGTTTCGGCAAATATTTATTTGATCTTGCAAAATTTTTATAAGAGCAACCAATGAAAATAATATCTGGTAATATCAGTGTTGTCAATTTTTAAGAATATAATCATTAAAATGGAAAAAATCGCAATTTTCAAAATAACATCTGGTAATATCAGTGTTGTCAGCTTTTAAGAATATAATCATTAAAATGGAAAAAAATCGCAATTTCAATTAGAAAAAAATATTTTGAAAAAAAAAATAGTTTCTTGTTAGTTATGTATTGTTGACCTATATTGTATATATGTGAAGCGCAAAATAAAAAGGGACCTAAGGGTAAAGACCAGTTTTGTTCAGGAGAGCCATTTTGAAGATTTAAATACGTGTATCTTTGGTGTACCATCACTTTCATAAAACGCGCATATCTCTGGGAGGGAACACTTCTGGGGCATGGGATCGGTCTCAGATGTTGTCTACATCAAAAAAAAGTGAAAATGGATTTTTTACCCTTAGGTCCCTTTGTTCGCTGTCAAAATAGAAAAGGACCTAACGTTAAAAACCAGTTTTGTTCAGGAGAGCCATTTTAAAGATTAGGTCCCTTTCTATTTGCGCTTAGAATCGTCGAC
The DNA here is from genome assembly GCA_963513945.1 of Hydrotaea diabolus. Lineage (NCBI taxonomy): Eukaryota > Metazoa > Arthropoda > Insecta > Diptera > Muscidae > Hydrotaea > Hydrotaea diabolus. The sequence continues at coordinate 23,174,087 of OY740720.1, read as the reverse complement.
TTCACTTTCATACAACGCGCATATCTCTGGGAGGGAACACTTTTGGGGCATGGGATCGGTCTCATTCGATGCTCAGATGTTGTCCACATCACATATATATTTTAATCTAAATAGTCTGGCTCGAGCTCATTTACAAATTCAAAGAAAAAACAACTGTTGGTGTTTTTTGTTTTAATTCATTTTTTTCTAATACTTCGAACGTCTTCGACGATCATCAGCAGGTAATATTAAATTTAAAACTAAAAACAATAAACTTCTTCGCTTTAAGTTTTTTTTGCGTTGAAAAAATCTTTAGAACCATAATGCACAAAGCAGGGTGCCGGCAATCAAGCGGATCTCACAGACCGACCACCTATTGTTATCGATAAAAATAATACAACAAAATCCAATTTGAGCAGTTTTAATGTCAACTTCCATACAAATCGCAAATAGTTATACTTTTTTAAACTAAATCCCGAACAAGTTTAAAGGAGGGATATACGAGGGCGATCGCAAAACTAACTGGCTTGGCACATTTTCTGTTTTACTAGCAATTTTTTTGTTTTGTTTTTTAAAAGCCATCTGTCAAAATTTCCGAAATATTTAATGATTATTTTCTTTGTTACAGGTGATTGAAGTAAACAAGTTTTATAATTTTTGAAAAATGACACTTTTTTATGAAAGGTAACACGCCACAATTAATCAAAGATGAATTGGATTCTGTTCATGGTGATAATGCACCATCATACTCCACCGTGAAATCCTGGGTTCAACAATTTAAAATGGGTCGTTCAAGTACAGAATATGAACAACGCTCTGGAAGACCGAAAACTGCTACTACTATTGAAAACATTAGAAAAATATTTAACGAAGTGACTAAAGATAGACGAATGAATCTCAGAGAACTTGCTGATATTGTTAAAATACACGAAAAACAAGTTTGGAGTATTTTACATGATAAACTCCACATGAAAAAGCTATCCGCAAGATGGGTGCCGCTTTTGTTGACTTTGCCCCAAAAAATCCAATTCCGAGGAGCTTTTAGCGATTTATCAGCGTAATCCAATAGAGTTCTTGCGGCGATTCATAGCTGTTAATGAAACATGGATCCATCACTACATCCCAGAATGCGAAGAACAGTCAAAACAATGGATAGAAGCTGGTAAAAGTGGTCCCAAGAAGGCGAAAACTGTTAAGTCAGCAGGAAAAGTAATGGCCACAGTATTTTGGGATGCAAGGGGTATAATATTTATTGATTATCCTGAGAAAGGAAAAACTATAAATAGTGAATATTATTGTGCATTATTGGATCGGTTGAGTGAAGAAATCAAGATAAAACGACCGCATTTAGAAAAAAAGTTCTTTTTCATCAAGATACGAGTAGTGCTCCTTCACACACTGCATTTTTAACTCAACAAAAATCGGCCGAATTGCGATTTGAAATTGCTCCGCATCAACCAGATTTAGCTCCTTCTGATTATTTCTTGTTTCCAAATTTAAAAAAATTCCCGGTGGCAAAAAATTTTCGTCCAATAGCGAGGTTATTGCTGAAACTGAGGCATATTTTGAAGTACATGAAAAATCTTATTTTTCGGATGGAAATAAAAAACTTGAAAAACGTTTGATGAAGTGTATTGAGTTGGAAGGAGATTATGTTGAAAAATAAATAATAATAATTACAAAAAAACAGTTCTTTTTATGTTAGGCCAGTTGCTTTTGCGGTCGCCCTCGTAATTTCTATCTGACACGACAGAAATTTTTTCATGGAAGTCGTCACTAAAATGACGAAATTTCAAATTATTTTAATATGGAGTCGTGGCTAATAATTGTGAACATTGATTGTATGCAGAAAATATTTTTGGAACGCCTGCGTACACTGATAAATTTGATTAGTTAGACCGTGTGTGCTTATCTCATAAATTACAAAATATTTCCGCGATTATGTCGTAGAAAAAAAAAAAATTGGTCACACTTACTTACACCAAGTAAACAGCTGTTGCTGTCATACAATTAAATTGACTGGTGGTAAAATTAAAGAATAAAAAAAATTTATTAAACATTTTAATGGTCTACATTTCATTTTAGTGCCTGCCAAATAGACAAACTCTGCTGTGTTCATGCGCAAGAAGTTTTTATAAAGGGCTGGTGTTCCTGTACTTTTCTTTTAACAAATTTGAGCAGCCTCCTTCGTTACTCCGACTACGTACCCACTTTCGAAAACATTGCCTCTTTTTGCGCTTTTTTGCCTTTTCATCCTCTTCCAAGACTATCAGAGATGCTGCTCCACAGCACAAAGTCATTAAATTTTCTTCTTCCTGCATAATTGCTTTTAAGAGGTTGACAGCAAATAAATTCCTTTTTTTTAACAGTTTGATCAAATATTTTTGTTAGTCAAATTATATCACGGCCATAATAATATGTTGTCCGCAACAAAAGTATGTTCGTCGCAACCATAGCATTGTTAACTGAATTAAGTTTTGACCATAGTATAATTGCTGCAATATTAATATTGTTGAAATGTAACAATAGTATTATTGCGAAATTTAATAATAAAAATATGGTTATAGCAACACTATAAATATGACTGGTGCGACAAAAGTATTGTTTTTTGCGTTTTATGTTAACAATAATATGATTACGGCAATCATACTGTATGATTGTAATCTTTCTACATTTAAATATGCTTTTAAGAGCAAATGTTATTGGTACGGATCTAATGCAATAATAGTACGAGTACTTTTTTTTATCGAAACTAAAATTTTTTAAACAAGCTGCTTTGGCTTTGTTTAACTGAAATTTTTTTTAATAAAAACGCTTACGTTTATTTAAACTTATTTTTTCTACTGTGAAATAAATCTCTCCTATTATCTTGAATTTAATGTTTTTTTTTGAATAATTTTCTAATTCAAATCTATTGTCGCAACTTAAACAAATTCTAATAAATTATACTGAAGATCAGAGTATAATTGTGTGTGATCATACTATGGTTGTAGGGATCATAACATGGTTGTGTATGAATCATACTATGGTTGTGAGGATCATACTATGGTTATATATGAAACAATCTTTGGTTGTGCGGATCATACTGTGGTTGTGGAGATCATAGTATGGTTGAGTGTGAATAATACTATGGTTGTAGGGATCACAGTATGGTTATGTGAGAATCATACTATTGTTGTTAGGATCATAGTATGGTTGTATTTGAATCAAACTATTGTTGTGAGGTTCATAATATTGTTGTACCACAACCATATACCCAAAAATAGTGTTATCCTCTTCGAATATTGTCACCCCAACCATACTTTTTTTCTGCGTGTGGGAGGAAACACTTTTGGGGCATGGGAACGGTCTCATTGGATGCTCAGATGTTGTGCACATTAAAAAAAAGTGAAAAGTTGACGAAAAGTTTTGTTCAGGAGAGCCATTTTAAAGATTAGGTCCCTTTCTATTTGCGCTTAGAATCGTCGACTTCACTTTCATAAAACGCGCATATCTCTGGGAGGGAACACTTTTGGGGCATGGGATCGGTCTCATTCGATGCTCAGATGTTGTCCACATCAAAAAAAGAAAGAAAAAAATGAAAATGGATTTTTTTACCCTTAGGTCCCTTTCTCTATGCGCTGTCAAATATAGGGTTTTACGAATATGAGTACTCTTTACTTATCGTGCAGAGCTTATTAATTTGAGAGAAGTTTTCCCTTGTTCCCTAATGGGATGTTAAGGACTTTAGTAAATAGGTTAGTAAAAAGGCACCAGCCGTTTGAAGCCGGCTTTTAACAGTAGATCCCTATTGCTAAATATAAGAACAACATCGTGCACCCCGTTTCACTTTTAATAAATTGCTGAGGAAAGTAAGTATAATTTTTGGCGTCGATTAATTATCAAAAAAATAAACATATGTGACAGCGCATAGAGAAAAGGACCTAAGGGTAAAAAAAATAATTTTCATTTCTTTTATTTTTTTTGATGTGGACAACATCTTGAGCATCGAATGAGATCGATCCCATGCCCCAAAAGTGTTCCCTCCCAGAGATATGCGCGTTTTATGAAAGTGAAGTCGACGATTCTAAGCGCAAATAGAAAGGGACCTAATCTTTAAAATGGCTCTCCTGAACAAAACTGGTTCGTATTTTTCACATATTTATTTTCACTAGGAGCCACAGTATGAAAGAGAGGCGTACAGAGAAATATATAGGAATGTGTAAACAATTTGCAATCAGCACAAGGAAGAAAAACCTATCTAATGTTTGATAACATGAGAATTTTAAGATTTGTTTTTCAGCATTTGTTATTCCCGATTTCCGTTTGTTGTTGTTGTTGCTGTACCAAATGAAGTCACTTGAAACATTTAAGTAAATAATAGTTCAGTTCAAATTTACACTGAGAGCATTTCGAGGGGACAACCTTTTGTCGGTTTAGAAACTAGCTTGAAATGATTAAAGCTTAAATTTCATACTAATATCGTTTAGGAAACATGTTAAGCGAGTAATAAAGTCGAAAACTTCTGCAAGCATTTGCCAGTTTCCAATTAAAAAAAAAACATATTTTTCCCACCAATCCTACAATAATTGGCAAATACATTTAAATTACATTGAAGAAATTCAAATGGCTAATACTCGCCCTTTAAGAACATACAAAAAAAAACTGAAATTTTCAGTTTATTTTTTTTCTTTTTCCGTCGACACTCGACACGGTTTCCTACTGCCGAGTGTATCCACAAGTTATGCAGAACATTTCGAAGTTCTTTGCAAAAAAAACAATCTGTTTCTTCCTTTTTTCCCGCCTTTGACGTCTCTCGTAAATGCTCAATTGGCATTTCCCCTCGTTTTTCTTCTATTCCTAATTCCTGGTAAATAAAAACACAAAAAACTTTTGCGAAACTTTCTGTTTACTCCTCTGTTTACAGTCTGCCCCGCCCCCTAGCCAATGCAATTATAGGGAAACAACTGTGAGAAAAAAGGAAAATAAAAACTGCTCAAATCACAATTTATCAAATTGGAAAAATTTTTAACGCCAAAGTTTTCCATACACTGTCCCCTTCCCCATACCCCATGGATATATGCAATTTGTCTGCGTATGTAGAAGCTGTTCGATGGAGAGCGGAGGACTTGAAGCAAGCAAAAAGTTTCAATTGGTGCAGCAACCATAATCTTTGCTTAATCTTATGTTGATACTTTGAGAAATTCATGCGGGTTACTGTGAACTTTATTCCTTGTTAAGAGCATGAAAGAATTTAAAGAAAAAAAAACGACGAATGTGTAAATAAATATTGGTTGCTGTTTAAGGATAACTTAGTTTGGTTCTATTAGTTGAATATGTGATCTTGTGTTAAGGGATGTCAGTCGAGACAGATTTTTTATAGTCGGGGTATCTGATTTTTTTTAGGTTTTCTTTTTTTAAACCAATTACATAAATTTGTCACGAAATGCACACATTGAGAAGAGATTCATTGCCACAACAGATTTTTGTTTGTGCCAACGAAATGATTGTGGTTGCGTGTACTATTAAGTTTTCATTAGTGCCACCGTATGTTAGTTGATGCACTCAAAAGTTAAGTAAATGGAACTGAATATATCGAAAGTGACAAGCTAGAAACCCACGAATAATGAATTGTTATTTAAATTTCAGTTTTAAGATAATGTTATCTAGATTTGAAGCTCAAAATAAAGACTTAAAAGTCCAGCCAAAAAAAATTAGTCAAATTAGGATAAAAATTATATTAGCCAATTTCGGGATATTGGATATTTTTCGGGTCCACTTGCTAATCAGTAGAAGATATATTTTAATTTCCTTTCCGACTATATAACTTTCAGAGAAACCTTTAAATTTCGCAGTTATAACATTTTTTATAAATTGTTTTACGAGGGCTGCTATGTGTATATATAATTCTGGCCTAATAATGAGAATGCGAATATTTATCATCAAACTGGTTTTATTGTTTTTCAAAGTATTCTCCAACACCATTTGTACACTTTTGCATGCGCTCAAACTGATTGTCGAAGCACTTTTTCCACTCCGGTTTAGACACCTCCAAAACATGGTTTTTGAACGCTTCAACAGCATCTTCTGGCGACGAAAATCGTTGACCACGCATTTTCTTCTTGATGTGCGGGGTTAAAAAGAAGTCACTGGGTGCCAAGTCAGGGCTGTACCGCGGATGACCCATCAATTCGACGTTTTGTCCCGTCAAAAAGGCGCTGGTTTGAGCCGATGTGTGGGAGCTCGCATTGTCATGTTGCACAAAGATTCGTCTTCTCTTGTTCGTTTTTTGAATTTCTCTGAAGACTTCAGGCAAACAAAACGCGATCGTATTTTTACAAAATTTCTTTGCACCAATCGAAACCTTTTTTTAGCGATTGTCATATTGTGCGGAATCCAACGAGAACAAACCTTTTTTACGGCCAGGCGTTCATGCAATGTCGAATGTATGCTGGTGGAAGAAATGCCCCTATATCACGGTATGTCACATAACGATTTGCATTTTCAGTTCACGCACGACATCAATGTTCTCTAGCACAACTGCCGTTTATGGACGACCACCTTCACGACCTTTGTCTTTGAGGGCGCGTCGGCCACGATTGAATTCATTAAACCGGTTTTTCACAGTGCTACGAGTAAAGGATGGTGCTTCATCACCATACTCGTACAAAGATTTAAGTTCATCGATGCACTCTTGTCGTGATAATCCACATCAAAAGTTGCGAAAAATGATCGCACGAAAATGTTCACAAGTTAATTCCATTTTTTTACCAAATAGATTTTTTCAAATCACTGTGAACAACGCAAATGATGGTCGTACGTCAAAACGTTCTGAGTACCATTTTGCTAAAAAAAATGTCAAACTTTCCAATGGAAATGTCAGATGGCGCCAGACAACACTTAGTGTATATTTTTTTTTTACAATTAAGAAGTTTCTGGGATGCACCCGTCATTAATTAGAGCCAAATAATTTGTTGTCATTACCAATTGTTGGGTGCATAGAATAGTTCTATACAAAACTGTAAGTTGCCACAACAGGCGGCCCTGGCAACAAATTATTTAACTTCATTCGGTTACTGTGACCGAATAGTAAGTTGCCTGTTGCATAATATTGGCATAGCAATTATCTTATGGTACGTCCAACCGAATTTCCATCATGATTTTAAACAATTGGTGTTTGGAGCTGGAATTTCTTCTCGTCAATTAGAAATTTTGTAGTTCGGACCGATTTACAACTTATTGTAAAACATATTGTAGTGGCTAGAAACTTGCATATGAACTTGCCGTTGCAAAAAATAATCACTTTGTGTCGTTTTCTTTAAACATCTTCAAGTTGGGAAATTATGTTTTACGAGGGTTACTATTTATATTTAGGGTCCGGCAATAAAAACACAACAATTGATCATCACTTTTGATCCATACACTTTTGCATGCGCACAAACCAATTTTCGAAGCACTTTTTCCACTCCGATTGAGACACCTCCAAAACATGATTTTTGGACGCTTCAGCAGCTGCTTCGAGCGATGAAAAACTTTGACCATACATTTTTTTCTTGATGCAAGGGACTAAGAAGAAGTCATTGGGTGTCTAATCACGGCTGTACGGTGGATGACCCATCAATTCGACATCTTGAGTGGTCAAATAGCTCATCGTTTCTGCTGATGTATGAGCGCTCGCATTGTCGTAATGAAAAATGATCCGTCTTCTCTTTATTATTATCTTTCCTCATTTCTTCGAACACGGCTGGCAAACAGATGGTTGTATGCCACTTAGAATTGACTAAAGGTAATGTGGCAACATGGCCGGTTATACCGAAAAAAACGCAATCATTTGCTTCGATGTACTTCTTCCACGAATAACTTTTGTTGGATTTGGCTCGTCATGAAAGACCCATACGGTCGATTGCTGTTTTGTTTCGGGTTCATATGCATAGATCCATGATTCGTCACCTGTGACAATGTTATACACTGCCTTTGAGCTACCGCAGTTATACTTTTTAAACATCTCTTTGCACCAATCCATAAGAGCCTTGTTTTAAGCATTCGTCAAATTATGTGGGATCCAACGGAACAATTTTTTTTTCACGGCCAAATGAACATGCAATATCTTATTGATGCTTGACATACTAATGCTCAAGGATGCCTCAATTTCACGGTATGTCACATGTCGGTCTTGCCTAATCAGTTCACGCACAGCATCGATGGTTTCTGGCAAAGTGACCGCAGTTGGACGTCCTTCGCGAAATTCATCCTGGAGCGAACGGCGTCCGAGACTGGACTCATGGTACCAGCGATTAACAGTAGTTTTTGAAATTGCTTCATCGCCAAAAGTCGAAACAGGTGATTTAAACAATCTTGTCTCGATAATTCACGCCGAAAATCGTAAAACCTCTCGTACGAAAATGTTCACCGTATAATGCCATTTTTTGACTGAGATGAATTTTTCAACACACTGTAAACAAAACAATTCGCCTCAAATGACCAAACGTTTTGAGTGAAGTTATGCTAAATGTTAAAGTTTCCAATGGAAGTTCCAGTTTGCATCTGGGAACACTAGTATTTTCAGGATCCGAAATATAAATAGCAACCCTCGTACATACCGAAATTCTATGTAATCAGTGTATTACTAGTCCCAAATATTTTAAGCTTTATCAAAAAAACTTAAGAAAACCACACTTTTTAGTAACTGAACCACATCGCAAACTGCTAAGCAAAACGAAACCCTGCACCCAACCACGAAGACGGGCAGAGTTGGGGAAACAAAAGGAAATCGTCGGAGTAAATCGATGACAGTTTTTAACACACCAAGTGTTAAGATTTATTAAATCCATTCGTTTCCCTTTTAACCATGGATACGGGTTGATTTTTGGTATTCCCGGCGATAACAACACGCCGGCATAGCAGAGCTGCGGAAAACGGAAATAGATGTTGGTTGGTTGCTGATGTCTACAAAGTTTTTCCCGTTTCGGTGTTTGGGGGAAACCAACGCGTTTCAGCCAAACAGGAGAAAATCAGATAATTCAAGTTACTAGAAATTTTGCCGAATACAAAGTTTTTGTTTTCTGATTTCGATGTTTGGTTTTTTTAATAATTCACGCACCACGACGACGTTGTTGCGCTGTGTGACACATTTTGGGATTTGGCTGTGTTTAAATGCAAAGTTTTTCATTGGTTTGTGATGTTTTTTTTTATTCTTGCTTTTGTATTGGAAAGAAGATTATAAATAACCCAAAAGGATAGGAGTTTAAAGCGTATTCATTTAACTTTAATGCCGAGTTTGAACTTTGGGAAAAGTTGTTGCCTGGATCGTGGGGGTTGTTTGGCATTTTAATTTTTATTCGATAAATGCTGCTGACTGGCTAGCAGGCATTGTTCAAATTTGTTATCCCTCTAGACAATGCAATAAATTATAATGCTACAACATAAGGGGCGAATATAAAGGATGTGGATATGAAATATGCTGTAAAGATAAGAAATGGCATATACAATTTTGACACTAGACGCAGAACTTAAAAAAAATTCGTCATACTAGCAATATTGCCAGTACTAGTCGGCCAAATGCATTAAGGGCTTGCTTAGTATTAAATCAAAAGATTAAAAGTTCTAAACGAGATATCTAAAAGTCTAATCGGCAATATTGTTAAAGTACTCAAGCTGAATTTGGCAACAAAAAAAGTACGGCCGATTTGAGCCGCCAAAGAGGATTGCGATCTGTAGTATCGCAATCGGTACAGCTAATAATCGCGTCTTAAGGAAGCACTGAAATGTCTACATGCCACGCCCCATTATCTACTTAATACCATATACTCGTACAGTATATGACAAATAAAAATTTTGTTTTATACCCTACACCACACTGTGGTACAGGGTATTAGGACTTGTTTGCAATACCTTAAACGATTGGAAATCGACCCTATGTTAAGTATACCGATCGACTCAGCATCACTAGTTGATTCAATTGAGCGATGTCTCTCCGTCCGTCTGTCCATCTATCGTTGTAATGAAAGTGCAGGTCGCAAATATGAACCGATTTCAATGTAACTTGGTACAATCTTCAAGTTTGAAAGGCCGAAAATATAGGTTTTTCCGGAAATCAGACCTAGAGCTCTAAAAGCCACATATTACATCCGATTTCAACCACTTTGCACAGAGCATTTTGCGTTTCCAACACCCATCTCAGGTAAAATTTGTTCATAGCGTTCCATGTTTTCGAATAGCTCCCATACAAAGGTCCCTCCCGATTTCAGGTCCAGCTGCTCTCTCTAAAAGACACAAACTGTCACATATAACACGGGATTCCGATCAAATTTCGGACAATTTGACATAACGAGTGGCCAAGGCATACGAGGGCGGTTCGGAAACTACTTAGCCTAGCACAAAAAGCGCGGTATAAACAGAAAAAAGTTAAGTGTTTTGGAAACTTCCATCTCTGCTATGAACACATGTTAAATTTGGAAAACAATGGAAAAATTAGAAATGCGTGGTGTCATTAAATATTTACATAAAAAAGGTTTATCGGGACAAGAAATTCATAATGATATGGTGAATGTGTTAGGTGAAAGTGCTCATTCATATGCAACAGTAACAAATTGGGTTGCTGAATTTAAACGTGGTCGTACAAGCATTGAAGATGAACCACGTAGTGGACGTCCAAAAACAGCAACAACAACAGAAATTGTAGCCAACGTGCATGATATGGTATTAAATGATCGACGAATAAAAGTGCGTGAAATAGCTAATATCATGGGCATCTCAAATGATCGAGTCCATTTAATTTTGCATGAAGAACTACAGATGAAAAAGCTTTCTGCAAGATGGGTGCCGCACTTGTTAACAGTCGACCAAAAACGCATAAGAATGAACATTTCTCAAGCTTGTTTGGATCGTTTTCAGCGAAATAAAATGGATTTTAAGCGTCGTTTCATAACTGTTGATTAGACATGGATCCACCACTATACTCCAGAGACAAAATAACAATCCAAACAATGGACTGAAGCTGGAGGAAGTGCCCCAAAGAAGGCAAAAACAATTCAATCGGCTGGTAAGGTTATGGCAACGGTTTTTTAGGACTTCAAAGGTATTTTATTGATTGACTATCTGCAAAAGGGTAAAACAATAAATTCAGAGTACTATTGCAACCTTTTAGATCAATTAAATGTACAAATTCGAGAAAAACGTCCTGGCTTACAACACAAAAAAAAATTTTTCATCAAGACAACGCACCAGCGCACAAGAGTGCTTTAACAATGGCTAAAATCAACGAATTAAAGTACGGGTGGCTTGACCACCCACCTTATTCTCCTGATTTAGCTCCCAGTGACTCGTATATTTAGTAAAATAGTACTATATCGGTTCAAGTCTTCGATATCTCCCACACAAAGGTCCCTTCCGATTTGAGTTTCTGCAGCTCTAAAGGCCACGAATTACACCCGATCACGTCCAAATTTTGCATAGTACGTTATGAGTGAGCATTTATTGACTGTGGTGAAACAGAACCACACAGGTCTATATTTTCGTATGTCCCCCATACAGAGGTCCTTCCCAATTTCAAAACCTTCAGTTCTAAATGCCACATATATCACCCGAGTTTCGCAGAGAGAACAGCGAGAGGCCAATACATATCTGTATTGCCAATACATACCAATAATTTTAGGTACCATTGCCGAAAATCACGGTGCACTTATTAACAATCGATTACATAGGGTGATCCATTAAGAGGTATTTCTTTAGAACAAAAAAAATTCAAATCAAGTATGGAATCTTTATTGGTAATTTGAAAGAACAATTTATGGCATTTATTTTATGAATATAATTTCCTTCGAATGTAGGCCGCAATTACGCCTCAGGGTTTCCATTCTGAGGGTCCAATTTTGGATGACTCGTGCGAGCATTTCGACATGTATGGCTTTAATGACACGCGTAATGTTGGCTTCAAAAACCTGAATCGTAGCTGGTTTGTCAGCATAGACTTTGGACTTTACGTAACCCCAAAGAAAAATGTCTAAAGATGTGATATCACTCGATCTAGGCGGCCAACTCACCTGTCCAAAAAAACTTAAAAATTAGCTGCTTTTCGAAATGACCTCTCAATAGATGCATTGTTTGAGCAGCTATATGGCAACTGGCACTGCCTTGTTGAAACCAAGTGTCGTCATGATTACGGGCTTCAATTTCAGGTAGAATAAAGATCGATATATAAGTAATGGCGCGATAGCGAGCACCATTAATGGTTACGATGCGGCCATCATCATTTTTAAAAAATATGCACCGATGATTCCACCAGCTTATAAACCGCAACAAACCGTGGTTTTCTCTGAGTATAATGGCACCTATTGGACCTCTTCTTGTTGCTCTTCAGCCCAAATGCGGCAATTTTATTGACTTTGCTGTTGAGCCAGAAATGGGCCTCATCACTGAACAAAATTTTGGTCGAAAACAGCGGATATTCCAGGTTCTCACCGAACGCTCATTTCCATAATACAGTTGCCAACATTTGAAGGTAATTATTTTCAAAAAAATGACCAAAAAATAAATAATAAAAAATAAATAAAAATAAATAAATAAATAAAAAAACAAAAAATAAAATGTTCTTTCAAATTACCAATAAAGATTCCACACTTGATTTGAATTTTTAAATATTTTTTTGTTCTGAAAATTCCTCTAGATGAATCACCCTATACCAACAAAATTTTCAATCATTCGTTTGGCAAAACAAATCAGTTGTGGCAACTAATCTCTTCTCTGTGTTTATAAAGCACATCACTTTGAAACTGTCCTTACCTTTAAATAAAATCAAATCCTTTTAATATGAAATCATCGCCCTGATCCTAACTTCATAAATTTAAAAAACGTGAACATAAAAACTTAAAGTGGATCTACTTTAGTTGCCAGCCTAACCAGCTACCAGGCGCTATTTGCAAACATCTGCCTCCCTCAACCTTTAGGAAAAATTCCTCATACGAAATAGCCAACGTTTCCACAGCATTTGTGCCATTAGAGCATATTTGTGGTGCTGCCATAAATCAACCCTATTTTGCAAAGTAGGCAAAATATTTAAACTTCTTTTTAAACCAGGAGAAAAATCTAAAACTTTTAAATTACGAGTCTACAAGACGAAGAGGAGGAAAAACAGCAAAAATGGTTAACGTTTGCTAGCCTTTCTCGTTACGTGAAACCCCTTGTACTAGTAACCCAGTAACTCCAGCAGCAACTGGCACTAGAACTAAGGTTACGTGCCATATTGCTGATGATGCTGTTGTTGCTGCTGTTGTTGTTGTTGTTGTGCTTTTCGTACGTACCCCATGGTATAATTATGCCAGAAGCAGTTAAATGGTAGAATACAGATGATACCCCCTCAACATGGGCAACGTCATCGGCCACGACAACGACAGTAATATGAGCAATAGCTACAAGAGCAACATCACACATACACACACAGCTCTTTCTAGTGGCAATATACGAGGTAATAACAACATTCGAATAACGTGGCACAGTGTTTCAATAACCTTGCGATTAGGCCATAGTTGTAATGGTTAGCGTAGCTGACTTCATTACAAGTTACCTGGGTTTAGGCTCGAAAGGAACATCTGACGTTTTTTCCACCACTTTAAAGTCTGTGACTAGGCGAATCAAAACAAGTGAACAAATAAAGTCACTCTTCATCATGAATTATGGTGCAATATGAAAGTTTTGTCAAGGGGACGTGACACCGGTCTCTTTTCTATCAGTGTATGTTTCTCTTAGCACCCCCATCCTACATTTATTAATTTTTTTTTGGTAGCGGCTTTCATCAGCCACCCTGTAGAACGAGTAAGTTTTATGGCCAAAGGAAGTACGTTTTAAAAATTGTAGAAATCGGTTTAAATTTAGATATAGCTCACACCTATAATTTTATGCAATTTTTATGTTTTTAGATCTAGAAGCCACATCTAACATCCAAGCTTTAAACAGAATAAAATTAATGACTAGGAAATTAATATAGACTATGTTATGAAAATATTAGAAAAGGGGCATGTCACGGCTCACTCCACCTCGAACTTAAGAAGGCTACATTTCGTAAGCTAATGCTGCTGGGACATGGTATAATGTTATGTACCAACTAATATTGTCCCCGCTGCCCATGATTTCTGATTCCCATAGTACGTCCTTGGTCCACAAAAAAATTACTTCAAAACCAAAAAATTAATATGAAAATCAGACAACAGTTGCGACCTTGGCTTGATTACAAGCTTTAGATGGACGGACGGAGGGACAGACACCTTTAAATGGACTCAGCAGGTGCTTATACATCGATCGGTATTCTTAAAGCTGGGTCTAGTTGGAATAATTTTGATCGTTACAAACATTTGCAATAAAACTACGGGTTGCTATATATATTTCTGGCCTAGGCAACACTAAGCGTTGCCTGGAGCCATCTGACATTTCCATTGGAAAGTTTGACATTTTTTAGCATCAATGTACTCAGAACGTTTTGACGTACGACCATCATTTGTATTGTTTACAGTGATTTGAAAAAATCAATTGGGAAAAAATGGAATTAATTCGTAAAAATTTTCGTGCAATTATTTTGCACAACTTTCGACGTGGATAATCGCGACAAGAGTGCATCGATGAACTTAAATCTTTGTATGGCGATGAAGCACCATCCTATTGTACTTTGAAAACTGGTTTATGAATTCAATCGTGGCCTGAGAAAATTGATGCCGTGCATGAACTGATAATGCAAGATCGTCATGTGACATACCGTGAGATGGAGGCATCCTTGGGCATTTCTTCCACCAGCATATATTCGATATTGCATGAACACCTGACCGTAAAAAAGGTTTGTTCTCATTGGATCCCGCACAATTTGACAATCGCTCAAAAAAAGGCTCGTGTCGATTGGTGCAAAGAAATTTTGAAAAAATACGATCGCGGTGCTTCAAAAAACGTTTATAAGATCGTCACAGGTGACGAATCGTGGATCTATGCGTATGAGACCGAAACAAAAAAGCAATCAACCGTGTGGGTCTTCCAAGACGAGCCAAATCCAATGAAAGTTGTTCGTGGAAAAAGCTCGTTGAAAGTTGTTCGAAGCAAATGGTCGCCTGTTTATTCGGCCAAACTGGCCATGTGGCGACATTACCGCTAGATCAACGTAGGACGGTCAATTCTGAGTGGTACACCACAATTTGTTTGCCTAAAGTCTTCGGAGAAATTCGAAAAACAAACAAGAGAAGACGAATCTTTGTGCACCATGACAATGCGAGCTCTCACACATCGGCTCAAACAAGCGCCTTTTTGACCGGCCAAAAAGTCGAATTGGTGGGTCATCCGCCGTACAGCCCTGACTTAGCACCCAATGACATCTTTTTATTCCCGCACATCAAGAAACAAATGCGTAGTCAGCGATTTTCTTCGCCAGGAGATTCTGTTGAAGCGTTCAAAAGCCATGTTTTAGAGGTGTCTCAATCGGAGTGGAAAAAGTGCTTCGACAATTGGTTTGAGCGCATGCTAAAGTGTTTAAATAGTGCTGGAGAATACTTTGAAAAACAATAAAACCATTTTTGATGATAAATATTCGCATTTTCATTATTAGGCCAGAAATATATATATATAGCAGCCCTCGTAATTTAAAATACCTTGTTTCACAGAGTGATGCAGGGTATTATAATGTGACAATTGACTGGGGCAAGAATATATAGTGATTTCGTTTCTGAAAAGTAATGTTACCTTCTACAAGAGCAAAATTTTAAAAATTTTGCCTCCACCCAGCCAAAATGTCACACTTTTTCTGCCCACAATTGAACATATTTAAGTGCAACACTTTAAGTAGAAACAAATTCGTTTTATTTGTAAACAAATTTCCAACCTAAACTGTGACTTTCGTTTTTGGTTTGTGTGTATCGAAAATACAACACTGTAGGCAGCAGTTGTTTTAGTGAGTGCAGAAAATGCGACGTTTTCGCATGCATTGCATGCAACACTTTGATAAACGAAATCGAAATGTGTTCGTAGGGTTGCATTGTTTTAACAAACGAACATAAAAATGCGGTGACGCGTCGTAACGCCCGTGGACATAATGCCCACGGGCGCTATGTCGCACCTAAAATGGACCTAACGCCCACGGGCTTTATGTCCATTTTAATTGGACATAAAGCCCATGACTGGCGCGACATTAAGCCCACGGGCTTTATGTCCATTTTAGGTGCGACATAACGCCCACGACATTCGAAGTGTGGTCTGTTTTTGTAACAGTACCGTTATTTTCAATGTTTGCACACCAACTTTGGTATTACTTTGCAATTGAAGAACAGCTTGACGTTTGCAGTTTGAAAGTGATCTTTGTTGTGCTGCGTGGAAGCAAAAAGCGTGTGCTATTAATAAAAATGGAAAAAAAAGTTTTGAGTTATGAATTCATAAGTGTATATCGCAAAAATTCCCAACTCCTTTTGTTAAAAACGGAGAGACAGATATTCAAGAAAAAAAGTGTTCACAAAGATCGTACACGGTACATATGCTACATTGATACATGCAATGTAAGTGTTTCTGTGGACGGAGATGGTGTCTGTGAGCAGCTAAGTTTGGATTATCATCATAACCATGCACCTCCGGAGGACATAATTAAAAAATTTGAGATGCTGCGAAACATAAAAAGTGCTTGTAAGGAAAAAACCGCTGCAAAAAGGAAAGGAGTTCGGGATATTTTTGATCAAGAGTGCATCAAAGATGCACAACTGGCATCCTCTGTGTGCTTCCCACAAAAGAGGAGACAGTTGCAGCGAATTCGCAATGAGGGAATGCCGAGGGTTCCAAATACTCTGCAGGAATTGAAATCGATGTTCGAGGGGGATAATTTCTTGTTGGAATATGGAAAATCTAAACATATAGATAAGCCGTTTTATCGAGAAACTGTAATAGAAGACGATTTTTCATATACAGTTTTTATATCTCCAACAATTTCGGACATATTTTCCAAAAAAAACTAACGATCGTCGCTATTTACTTGATGGCACATTTAAAACTGTACCGGCTTGCGGATATAAGCAGTTGCTCGTAATTCATTACCATTACATGGACCATGTAAGTAATCCAACATTGGTTGATGTGAAATTGCATACAAAATAATATGTGCCTTACCTTGCAGACTTTCCCTTTCATGTATATACTGATGTCAAAAAAAAAAAAACAGAGAAGCATACCAACATATGTTTCAATTTATTGACACCAACATTTTCAAATTCCAACCATCCGTATTTCATAGCGATTATGAAACAGCCTTACGGAAAGCTTTACTATTAGTATTCCCGAATGTGTCCTTAAAAGGTTGCTGGTTTCATTTCTGTCAGGCCTTACGGCGAAACTCCGTAAAAATTAAAAATTTCGGCAAAATAATGAAAAGCAACGAAGAGTGCAATAAGTGGTACCGCACATTTTTGAGTCTGCCGTTAGTGAAGCCCGAACAGATTGAGGAGATGTTTCTGGTTTTGAAAAACAGTACCATCATGTCCTTAACAAAGCACCGAGAATGCCTTAATTATTTTGTGAAATACTTTGAGAAACAGTGGATGACAAAGGTAAATTTTATAGTAGAAGTTAAATAAAAGTTAGGAAGTTTATTTTTGATGTGTGTAACTGAAATAGAGACAAATAGAAAAGGTGAATTAAGAAAATAATCGGCGCCGACTATATTCTTACTTCACCTTTTTCCTTCTGTACATGGAACCGCTTATGTTCTATTTGTATCTATTTCATTTGCGCAAAAAAGGTGGGGTTCCACGTACAGAAGGCAAGAGGTGAAGTTAGAAAAAAAAATCGGCGCCGATTTTTTTTTCTAAATTCACCTTTTGCCTTCTGTACGTGGAACCCCACCTTTTTTGTGCAAATGAAATAGATACAAATAGAACATAATCGGTTACTTCTGTTACATGTTTGTTTCTCTTGTTTGTGAAGATTTTTTTCTAATCCTGTTCGATCCTCTTTACTTGTACATTGAACCACTTTAAGTTTTCCATTATGATTTTTCAGATCACACCTTCCGGATTTTCGGTACACCTGCAGAAAGTGCGAACTACTAGCTCTTTGGAAGGATTCAACTCCAAGCTCTCTAGCAAACTAGAGAAGCATGGTCGTTTAATTGAATTTTTGGAAATTATCCGCAATGAAGACTTCGCGCAGTCTGTATCTCTGGCCCAATCATCTGCTGGTCTTTTGAATGTGCTACCACAGAAGCGAAAACGGCATAATGTGCAGGACAATAAAATCCACCAGGCGACACAACAACTGGACAAAGGCCACATGTCCCTGTCAGATTTCTTCAACGTCATAATAAATAGAGATAATAAAATTCTAAACAATTGTGACGTTGAAGAAACAAATGGCGAAGAAGAAATATCGGAAGAAGAGGACACTGAGGGCAATTTACACTACAGCCAGACGACGGAAGTTTTGAAATGCATTATATGTACACTGGATGCAGGACTATTCTTTTGCAACCATGCAAGCATTTTAAAATATGTTGCGGCTATTATGACAATTTGGAAACAAATGCAAACAAAAATAATTCACCTATACTTTGTCCATATTGTCGTCAAATTGTTGAATCTAAATTAAAAATTTTTCAATAAGTGTTATGCTCCTTCGGAATGGATATGTTAGGTGAATAAAATTGCAAAACTAGAAAATTCAAATTTTCTTTTCCTATGGACCCATGGGCGTTATGTCCCACTTAAAATGGACATAAAGCCCACAACAGATGCGACATAAAGTCCACGGGCTTTATGTCCATTTTAAGTGGGACATAACGCCCACGGGCTTTATGTCCATTTTAGGTGCGACATAGCGCCCGTGGGCGTTATGTCCACGGGCGGTATGACGCGTCACCTAAAAATGCAGGTTCAGTGCAATGTGCTGAAAAAGTGTAATATTTTTTTGTACAAGCGAAAACCCCTGTAAGATTTTTTAGGGTGAAGTTAAGTAAAATAAAATTATTTTTCTTTTAAATCAAAACCCCACTACCGACTTTTTCACGATTCCAAAAAAAAAATATTTTTTCTAACATGCGTGTTGGTTTCTAAACACTGTGCCATTTCGAAGGAGCATCTATGCGTCTAATATGAAGTACGATGAGCTGAACCAACTTAGAACAACCGCATTAACGGCAACAGCAGCAACGACAACGGCAACGGCCACGACGGCTACGATGATGAGAAAAACACTTGGGGTAACGAAAAACCCGTGAGTAAAAACAACAATAAGAGGATCATCCGCACCCCTGCATTGCAACGACAACGACAGCAACAGCAATTCCATTGGGTATGAGTCTCCGTGTATGAATGTGTGTATGTGTGTGTGTTGGCCATAAAATATCTGGATTATTTTAATCCGAGCGAACGAGAGGGGGACTCCCCATCTGCTGACGTCAGTCTGCATTTGGAGAGTTTATGAGCGGGCACTCCTTGCCGTTCGCTTGATTGCCTCGTTGGAGGCTCAAATGTTAACCAAAAAGGTAGAAGTTGTAAGAATGACACAACAATTCGTTAACCAAACCCGGCAGGGTTGACACCGGAGTTGTGCAAGTGCCACTTCTGCTGATGCTACTGGTGCAGAAGGCATTGTGGCTGCCACAAGTGTTGCGGGTGTGTTATTGCAGGGGAGATGCACTTCTTTAGTTAAGTGTTTGAATAAGCACGATTATGCCTACTTATGAAATGGAGCTAATGGAGAGGGGAAGTGTAGTACATACTTCTGGCAAGAACAAATCAATAGCGCTGCGGAGCAAGAAAAAAGACAAGAGTCGAGTGGGAGCGACTATGAGATACCCTTTACAACACTGCTTTTCCAAAGATTACGAGCCTTTGTTCGAAACTTAAGCAAGGTTGAAATCAATATGTTAGTATTAGAGCGGGAGGGACGTATTTCGTGGGAAAATTGGCAAAAACCTGTGAACGGGGGCTATATCAAAAGATTAACCAATATGGCCAAGCTTCATATAAAGAGTGGCTAAAGTTTAAGGGCCGATGTTGCATGTGGACCACAACCAAACGTGAAGTTTTTTTTTGCATTTCATTTGATTTTGCTCAATTTCAGACTAATCCAATTTGAACCATGGAAAGATATACAAGCGAGCAACGCGTTAAAGTTATTCCGGCTTATTATGAAAATGAGCGTTCAAATAGAAAATCATCTTCAGTGATGAGATACACCTTCATCTCAGTTGATTCGTCAATAAGCAGAATTGCCGCATTTGGGCGAATGATACGAGGGCGGTTCGGAAAGTTCTTAGCCTATCAATGAAAGAGAATAGTTAGTTTTTCAAAAATATTTTTATTTTTCAATATAATCTCCAGAAACTTCAATACACTTAGTCCAACGCTTATCTAGCACCACGCATTTCTAATTTTTCCATTGTAAAAAAATCGCGGATGCGTCTTTTGTGAACACCTGTTTCTGTATGAAGGAGTTGGCAGATCGAAACTTTACATGTGTTCATAGCAGAGATGGAAGTTAACTTTTTTCTGCTTCTACCGTGCTTTTTGTGCTAGGCTAAGAAGTTTCCGAACCGCCCTCGTAATCCAAGAGTGATTGTCGAAAAAACAATGCACCCACAAAGAGTGACTGTTTGGTGCGGTTACTATGAATAGTGTTCGCTATCGTGAGATGATAACGAACTTTTTATGACCCGAATTGGAAGATATGGATGTGGACGATATGTGGTTTCAACAGGACGGTGCCAGTTGCCACATAGCTAACGAAACAATGGCTCTATTGCGTGACAAATTCAATGGTCGTGTTATCTCACGTCATGGCGATGTTAATTGGTCGCCAAGATCATGCGATTTAACACCGTTGGAATTTTTTTCTTTGGGGTTATTTGAAAGAAAAGTTGTGCGTCGATAAGCCAGCAACAATTCAAGAGCTAAAGGGTGAGATAATTCCGCACATTAACGGCATAGAACCTCAGCGTCATAGAAAATTTTTACCATCGGCTGGAGGTAAGCCGCCGAGGTCGCGGCGGCCGTTTGGCCGAAGTTTTGTTCCATACATAATTAACCCAAACCAATATCATAATAAAAAAAAGACAATAATTTCCTTAATAGTTTGTGTTTTATTCAAAATCAACATCAGCCCTTTAAATTTAACCACTCTTTATATTTTTCCATAGGGTTTCTTTCACAGATTACGCGTGAGTTGTGTTAATTTTTCTTTTTTTCATTATTGTTTGCCATTTCATCATGGAAAGACTTACGCTGCAACAACTTCACCAAATTGTGCAACTGAAACGTTTTCCGACCAAAATTTTGTTTTGTGATGATGCCCATTTCTGGCTCAATGGCAACGTCAATAAACACAATCGCCGAGTTTGAGCTGAAGAGCAACCAGAACTGGTTCAAGGGGTGCCATTATAACCAGAGAAAACCACGGTTATGGACTGGTGAATTCATCGGTGCATATTTTTTTAAAAATGATGATGGCCAGAACGTATCCGTGAAGGGTACTCGCTGTCGCGAGTACCATGACATCGAACGAAGCCCGTAATCATGACGACATTTGGTTTCAACAGGACGGTGCCACTTGCCATACAGCTGCTCAAACAATGGATCTATTGAGAGGTCATTTCGAAAAGCAGCTAATTTCGCGTTTTGGACAGGTGATTTGGCCGCCTAGATTGCGTGATATCACACCTTTAGACTTTTTTCTTTGGGGCTACGTAAAATCCAGAGTCTATGCTTACAAACCTGCTACGATTCAGGTTTTGGAAGCCAACATTAGGCGTATCATTACCGCCATACCGGTCGAAATGCTCGAAAGATTCATCCAATATTGGACTCTCAGAATGGAAACCCAGAGGCGTAGTTGCGGCCAACATTTGAAGGAAATGTTGGCCGCAAAAAATAAATGGCACAAAATGTCCATTCGAAAGAACAATAGAGACATTTGATTTGATGTTTTTTTTTATTTTTTTTATTTTCAAAAAAATTTCTCTAGATTGATCACCCGATATGTTAATAGATTCAAATACTACCTATAACTGAACTGTTAAAGGCAAAAAATGGCTACTGCCAAATTGTGCAGCTCTATTAAAAAGACTGGCCGAGCTTAGTTATCTAACCATTGCCTTGAATTTTCGGGTAGCCGAGAAGAGGTTCCAGGCCATCATCAACGCAGCAGCCGCTCGCTTTATTCCTGCTGGGCGAATACTTGAGATACAACCAAATTTCGGCGAATGTGAGTTCGAAGCAGTGGAAAAAAATGGAGACTTGCCAGAATACCACCCTGAGAATATAAAAAGAGTGTCTCCTATTATCTTCTAAGGACTATCTACATGAGGAGACGGAGGTGCTTGCCGAGCACAGACACAATTTTTTGTTGTCTCAGTTGTATCTGCTCGGGTGTCTTCGCAGTAGTCATCCCAACCACCATCTCATGGACAGGATGACTCCGCCCAGACAAATCAGCTACAATCTTCATGATCTAGAGAGAGAGGTCCAGCGGTACAAGGAAAAAACTTTAGATCATCGAAACTATCAGGCAGGTCTGAACAACAATCAAGTCGATGAAGTCGCAGCAGCCATATCCAGCTACAGTGTGAATGTAGTGCTAGGGGAGCATCCCTGATAATTTCACCTAAGGAGAAGGTTCTACCTTGGCAGACGCGCGTTTTTTTTTTTGCTCAGCTGAGATCAGGATGGTGCTGCCGTCTCAATTCTTATTGGGCACGAATTGATGCTAACGTTCTGGACATCTGTCCCGCCTGTCATCAGGGACCACATAACGTGCTGCACCTCTTCAATTGTCCGGCCAAGCCCACTCAGCTGACCCCCAGGTCTCTGTGGACGCACCCAGTTCAAATTGCGCGTTTCCTCCACCTGGATATCGAAGCAGATCCCCAATAGACGAACCAGACTTCAAAATAAAATATAGTGTTGTTAGAACAACAACTCTACCTCGGCAGACGAGCGTTTTTCTTGCTAAGCTGAGATCTGGATGGTGCAGACGACTCAATTCGTATTAGGCACGAATTGGTGGCGACTTTCCCGCCTGTAATCAGGGACCACATGACGTGCTACACCTCTTCATATGTAATACCAAGCCCTCTCGGCTGGTCCTTTTGGACTCATCCACCTAAAATGGCGCGTTTCCTTTACCTGAATATCGCAGTAGATTCCCTATAGAACTACAGGGCTTACAAAACAATATACATCAACATTAATAATTCGTTACCTACCATACGGGAAATTGGGCCAGTCTCGTGACAGGTCCCTAATGGATGGGGAACGCTCCTAGGACCGACCCAACTATATGAAAAAACCGGCTTTGTCATTGGAGGGAGTGAATTGACAATACTCAGATACCATGTGATTTCTGACGGGACTGATTAAAAAGGACAGGTTCCGAACGTGTCATTATATCCATCACAGAACCGATCCTATCCATTCCATCACGTTAGTTCAATTTAACGATTGATTGTTTAACAAATGTAATCTGAATGTAAATTTTCATAAAAAATTTTAAAACAAAATCGTCTCAAAGTGGTTTTTGTTTAAAAGACAGCTGAAATCCGCGGATATGTAAGAGCTCTTGTGTGCGGTTTAACTTTAGTTGCGAAGCTATATCGTAAATTTGACGACTTTGAAATTTCAAGTAATTGCATCCATGCTGAACCAGTTCTGTTTTCACCAATCCACGATTCGGTACATTCCGGGTAATTGAACCTGTTCCCTCGACATTTCATTAGGGAACAAACGAGAAACTTCTTTTAAGCCAGTCAGCTGTGCACGATATTATTTTTGACTCAGTGGTCGGGAGCTTTTTTTTATAAAGGGTGTTTTTTATTGAGGTATAGAACTTCGAATTGAAATAAAACACAAGAAAATCGTTTAATGTCCATCAATTTGGCTTTATTGGAAGGATAATTTTATGCCATTAATGTTTAAATATGATTTCGGGCATGTGGCCGCCGCGGCTGGCTCGAATAAAGCCAATTCTACAGGTCCAATTTTCAACCACTTTTTCGAGCATATGGGGCCGTATGTTGGCAATAACGCCACGAATGTTGGCTTCCAAGTCCCCTAACGTTTCTGGTTTGTTGGCGTAGACGAGCGACTTCACATATCCCCAAAGAAAATAATCCAATGGTGTCAAATCACACGATCTTGGTGGCCAATTGACAGGCCCATTCCGCGAAATTATGCGCTCATCGAATGTTTCCTTCAATAATTTGATTGTGACGTGCGCTGTGTGGCATGTAGCGCCGTCTTGTTGGAACCACAACTCATCCACATTCATGCCATCCAATTCGGGAACAAAATAGTCGGTTATCATGGCTCTATACCGGTCTCCATTAACGGTAACTGACTCTCCAGCATTATTTCGAAAGAAGTATGGCCCAATGACTCCATCATATAGCCCAATGACTCCACCCATAGAGCACACCAAACAGTCAGTTTTTGTGGATGTAATGGCGTCTCAAGGGTCTCATGTGGATTCTCTTCACTCCAAATGCGGCAATTTTGCTTGTTGACGTAGCCATTCAACCAAAAATAAGCCTCATCACTGAACAAAATTTTGTGATGAAAATCAGCATCGAGATGAATCTCATTTTCGGCCCATTTTGCAAGCGTTGTTCTTTTGTCAACCTGTTCATGATGAAATGGCAAACCAAACTAAATATTAATCACTTGACAGCTGACAAAATGGCCGCCAGTTAAAAAAGTGATGCCAACTTAAAGTTCTATACCCCAATAAAAAACACCCTTTAGCTAATGCATTTTATAGAGAAGTGTATACATGACTCAGAGATTAATCTCTTTCTCTTAAAATCGCCGGCAATTACGAGGTGAAAACACGCCGTTAAAAAATTGTTAGATGTTCCTACCCGAGGTTGAACCTAAACCACTTCGCTAGACGGCGGCCCCCTGATCAAGTCATTGCTCTACGGTAAAAACCTAATTACATTGTACTTATGCAATCTCGTTGCGAAAATTCAAAAGGCTATGGAAGGCATAAGGGCGAAGGATTGGGCGGAGTTATTAAAAATTTAAGAGTTATCAATGCCTAGGGTGCTATCAATAAAGTCGAGGCAGCCTTTTGTGATTAGCCATAAAATCCGAAGTTGATCCTGTGATTACTTTCATGATAGTCATGCACACTTTCATCGCACGACGACAGCCCTAAGTCAAGTCCTTGCTCTACGCTAAAAACCTAATTACATTAGACGCTTTTGATGCTAAAATTCAATAGGCTATGGACGGCATAAGGACGAAGGACTGGCCGGAGTTATCAAAAATGTAAGTGTTATCAACGCACAGGGTCCTAGCAACGAAGTCGAGGCAGCTTTTTGTGTAATGTGAGTAGCTATTGAATTAAGCCAGAATTTACTTGATAACTTACATCGCTTTTGTTTAATTTAAATTACATTCCCCATTGTTGTTATCTGCTTATCTCTACATACGTCGGGGTTAATAATCATTTTTTTATTTAAAATCCGTGTCAGCCCTACGAAGAGATCTTTGTAGGTCCTCGTCTGTAGGTTATAAGAATAATGAGAGATGTTTTTCATTTGCTTTTTTGGTTAAGTAAGTAGTAGAAGTACGAGGGCGGTTCGGAAACTTCTTAGCCTAGCACAAAAAGCGCGGTATAAACAGAAAAAAGTTAAGTGTTTTGGAAACTTCCATCTCTGCTTTGAACCCATGTTAAATTTTGTTTCGATCTGGCAACTCCTTCATATAGAAAGAGGTGTTCACAAAAGACGCATCCGCGATTTTTTTACAATGGAAAAATTAGAAATGCGTGGTGTCATTAAATATTTACATAAAAAAGGTTTATCGGGACAAGAAATTCATAATGATATGGTGAATGTGTTAGGTGAAGGTGCTCCTTCATATGCAACAGTAAACAATTGGGTTGCTGAATTTAAACGTGGTCGTACAAGCATTGAAGATGAACCACGTAGTGGACGTCCAAAAACAGCACCAACAACTCGTACGGTTTCATTATATTTCTTAAAATCTTTATCCTTTTTTTCACTACTTTAAGAATCACCTGGGTCATCTTAATCTTTTTGATGTCCTGTACGTTACTCAACTTCAAGTAGTTGACATGTACACCTCGCCTTATGTCTCACTTCATTAAGTTGAGCGTAATTTAACTATTCAAACTTTTGGCATTATAGAATTTTAATCGCTTTCTGGTTTATTTTTACTCTTCTGGATATCAGAAATCAAGTAACGAGCAAGAGAATGAATGAAATTAAATGTGACTTCTTTATGTATTCCAGAGTCTTAAATTTTTTATGAAGATGTCATTTTGAATTCTCTAATCACTCACTCAGTTCTCGCAGAAAAGTTCAGAGTCCACAATCCACTTAGCATCCACTTACTGAGTAGCACACTTGTGGTGAGTCTGCGTGCCAGGACCTTTGGTGTGGAGGCTAATTTTGCTCATGTTTGGAAGAAGTTTTGCACGTGTTTTCCGCTATGTGGATTCTAAATATTTTGTTTACATTTTTGTGAAGAATGTTTTTTTTATTTTTCCCACTTAGTCTCTTTGTAGGTATGTGTGTGTTTGTGTATATCCTGGCCAAGCCTGAGATCTGAAACAATGTCTGTTTCTATGTGTATCAGTATGCGTGTGTACGTTTTTTTGTCGTTGTCGCTGTAGCTGTTTCCTCGGTTTTTGTCTTAAAGTATTTTTAGGCACTTGATTACTTCCAGTTTTATGCTTCATTTTGCATATTGCCCTTTTTTCCGTTCGTCCCTGCTCTGTCTTCAAGTTTTCAAATTTTTTTGTTTTGTTTACAGTTTCTACCGCCCTGCGAAGCGGAAGGAAGTTAAGTGAAGCGAAAAAAACAGATGTTTGTCGTCATCGACCAGCCACTGAAGCGTAGCCTTAAACAGCCAAATCGAGATATGACAATTTGTTAAATGTTCATTTTCAATTACTTAGATTGCATCGAAAGATGTTGTTCACATAAGAAATGTTGACGAGTTTGGTGAAATGTCTCAATAATGCTTTGAGTTTGGGAGTACCAACTAATTTATTAGATTCCTCTTGTTTATTGTTTCGTTTAAGTGGGGAAGGCCGTCTTCGAGGGATGCGAGTATTTATTTTTTGCACCATCTCGTATGCGGGAGGAGTTTGGGGGATGGTCTAGTGCAAGCAACATTTATCACATACTAATTTATTAATGAGCCTCGTAAGAAATGGGGCAGTAAAGTTTTCGTTGACAAAAAGTTGTAATAGGGTGCGTCAATATTCTAACATATTCTGGGTTGTTTGGTTGTATTACAAAATCCGAAAACAATTTATATCTGACATGCACTTCATAGTAGAATACTTACGAGGGCGACCGCAAAACTAACTGGCCTGGCACATTTTCTGTTTTAGTTTTTTTGTTTTTTAAAAGCAATCTTTTATAAGCCATCTGTCAAAATTTCCGAAATATTCAATGAGTATTTTCTTTGTTACGGGTGATTGAAGTAAACAAGTTTTATAATTTTTGAAAAATGGAAAATAAAGAGTTTCGTGCGGTAATTAAACACTTCTATATGAAAGGTTATACGCCACAATTAATCAAAGATAAATGGGATTCTGTTCATGGTGATAACGCACCATCATACTCCACCGTAAAATCCTGGGTTCAACAATTTAAAATGGGTCGTTCAAGTACGGAAGATGAACAACGCTCTGGAAGATCGAAAACTGCTACTACTATTGAAAACATTAGAAAAATATTTAATGAAGTGACTAAAGATAGACGAATAAAGCTCATAGAACATGCTGATATTGATAAAATACACAAAAAACAAGTTTGGAGTATTTTACATGATGAACTCCACATGAAAAAGCTATCCGCAAGATGGGTGCCGCGTTTGTTGACTTTGCCCAAAAAAATCGTCCAATTCCGAGGAGCTTTTAGCGATTTATTAGCGTAATCCAATAGAGTTCTTGCGCGGATTCATAACTGTTAATGAAACATGGATCCATCACTACATCCCAGAATGCAAAGAACAGTCAAAACAATGGATAGAAGCTAGTAAAAGTGGTCCCAAGAAGGCGAAAACTGTTAAGTCAGCAGGAAAAGTAATGGCCACAGTATTTTGGGATGCAAGGGGTATAATATTTATTGATTATCTTGAGAAAGGAAAAACTATAAATAGTGAATATTATTGTGCATTATTGGATCGGTTGAGTGAAGAAATCAAGATAAAACGACCGCATTTAGAAAAAAAAACGTTCTTTTTCATCAAGATAATGCTCCTTCACACATTGCATTTTTAACTCAACAAAAACTGGCCGAATTACGATTTGAAATTGCTCCGCATCCACCATATAGTCCAGATTTACCTCCATCTGATTATTTCTTGTTTCCAAATTTAAAAAAATTTCTCGGTGGCAAAAAATTTTCGTCTAATAGCGAGGTTATTGCTGAAACTGAGGCATATTATGAAGGTCTTGAAAAATCTTATTTTTTGGATGGAATTAAAAAACTTGAAAAACGTTTGATGAAGTGTATTGAGTTGGAAGGAGATTATGCTGAAAAATAAATAATAAAAATTCCAAAAAAAAAAACAGTTCTTTTTATGTTAGGCCAGCTACTTTTGCGGTCGCCCTCGTATATGCACTCCATTGTAGAATACTTAATGTGAGGTTATGCTGAAAATCTACCTTCGGACTAAGTTTTTTGCTTAGATTTTGGCAATTGATAAATAATGAAGATATACACCCTACTAAATAATCTCCATTCGATTTGTAACGACAACAATTTTTCGCTATTGTGCCATCGATTTTTAATAGCTTTTGGTATAAGGAAAAAAGTTCCACTACGAAATATCAAATTTAAGATTTAATTTTTTGGACTTTTTCTCAACTTTTATTTTTAATCTTTTTTAATTACAGTGATTTGATTCTCCCAGTCGTATTTCTATTCTCACGTGTATTGTATGAGGCAATCTTTAATTGTACTTAGTAGGCACATAAATACTGTTACAACATTGAACACACCCATTTCAATAGTAGAACTGAACATATCCCGTTAATGTCGTATGGGTTTGGAAAGCTAACCTCAATAGCGTTGGACTGTCACGGGATTTTAAAATTGTTTCAACTTTCATCATGGAGTGGTCAGCTAATGAGAACCGTATCGCTGTATTAGCGCCTTTCAAGTATGAAATGAAAAAAGCGATATTTTCAAAACGCTCCGGCCATTAGGGATTAGCCGCAATTTCGTCTAACGATGCATAAAACTGTTTGAGGAGACTGGAGATGTAAAAGACCGCCACCAGTCGGGCCGCCCACGCTCTGTTCGAACACCGCATGTCATCAATGCCATTAAATCAAGAATTTACAGAAATCCGTCCGAAAACAGAAATACATGCCCCGTGAGATAAATATCACGCAAAAGTCCATGAGTCGAATCATTAAAAAAGACTTGGGACTTGGGGCTTTCAAACGACGTACTGGACATTTATTGACTGAAGCTTTAAAAAAATACGATTGAAAAATGCAAACGTCTTTTGGTGAAGCACGCTTATATCGTGCAGAGAAAAATTTTGTTCACCTATGAAAAAATGTTACCGTTCAGGAAAAATTTAACAAGCCAAATGATACAGTATGCCTGGTCATCTAAAGAAGCATCTGAACTGATCCCAAGGGCGGAAAGGAGTCATCACCCAGCTTCAGTCATAGTTTGGTGGGGTGTCTCTTACGATGGGATCACTGACCTGCATTTCTGCGAACAAGGAGTCAAAACATCGGCCAAAGTTTACCAAGAAACCGTTTTGGAAGCTGTTGTGAAGCCTCTTAACAATTCCCTGTTTCAAAACCAGCCATGGACTTTCCAGCTGGATTCTGCGCCGGCCCATAAGGCTAAAACGGCCTGGCTCCGAAACAATTTGCAGCGTTCATTTGCTCAGAAGAGTAGCCCTCAGGCGGTCCACACTTTAACCCATTGAATTACAAATTGTGGACGGTTTTAGAGGACAAGGTTTGTCACAAAAGATACCCCAACATTGGATCTCTAAAGTCTGCTTTGGTTCGAGCTGTGGCCGATTTTCCAATGGACGAGGTTCGTGCAGCTATTGACGATTGGCCAGTGCGACGTAAGGCGTGTGTAAAGGTAAAAGGCGGACATTTAGAATAAGTAGATTATTTTTGAATACAATATGCATCAATAAATATATTAAAAAATATTTGGTCCAAAAACATTCAGTACTTTTTATTTTACAGCATAAAACGTGTGTAACAGTATTTATGTCCATACTAAGTATAAGCATTTACCTCAATTGGCCGTCCTAAACGTTCAGCGTCATTTGTACTTGTGCGACCACAACAAAAGTAAGTAAACCACTTTGAAATCGATGGTGCAGAGTCCCCATAATTTATCAAGCTTCTCCTTGGTTTGCTTGACGGTTTTTTTGCCGCAAAAAATAATGTTTAATGAGCACTTGAAATTCACTTTTTTCCTTTTTTAACAAAATACACAAGGTTGTATTCTTTTTGAACAGCTGTTAAACACAAACTTAATGACGGAATTCCCTCAGAATTTGACAGTAGTGGAGCTTGATAGGAGCAGCGTTGCATTTCATATAACTAGAAGAGTCTCGGAATTATTGACTAACATCAATACATTATAAAACACGGCCTCATCGTACTATTGTTTTCCGTTCAGCTAGACTCTGACTATTGAAAAATCAAACAATCAATAAAGTGCCGCACTAGAGATCCTTGCTACCCGCAAAGTTTTTTCTTGTAACTGTGACGCCAATTAGGGTCTTCCATCCGCATCCCATCTTCGTGACAGTGATAATAGTAAATTATGCCATAACAGCAATTGACTTATGCCTGCGGTTTGATTTCCATCGTTATAGACTATTTATTCAACATGAAAAAAGGAACATAACTCCAGATCTCGGATGGGGAATTGTTATTCTTCTTGTTCATTTCTTTTGCGCACTTCAGCTTAATTTCCCAAAGTAAATATTGAAATCATACAAATAATTTAATTTATGCCATTTATGCCAATTCCTCTGGCATCTGTCCGTCTACAATTGCTGCTGTCACTGCGTCAGCTACCACTGCTGATAACGATTTAGCTGCAGCAGATAAATCTCGTACTTCGCCACCATTGCAGTTTGTGTGTGTTTCTGCATCCTTTTTTTTGCTTTCAGCATTAAACAGACACAAATCAAATTTTACACAAATAATTCCATTTAACGGTTACTTATGGATACATCCCAGTCTCCGTAACTAACCGACGCAACGTGCAATGGTAAAGTAGAGTGCCACCAGAGAGTGGCATGGCAAACTTGCGGCAACAGAGGGAAGGCAACATTAGCAGTTGCTACTTGCATACATTAACTGCCACTTCGGCGAACTGCCGTCGCAGCAGTCAGTAGTGACTAGCACCACGAACCACTGCTACACTTTGCATCAGCAATGAATATCACCACTGTGACTGGTGTGTGTACGAGTATCTGTGGGCGGACTAAATCAGGGACCGAAAATTAGAAGGCCTTGAAACTTAAGTGGTCACAATAACACACACACACCGGCAAGTTGGTTATATATACCATAATATAATCATAGCAACTATCCGGCAAGTTGGTTATATATACCATAATATAATCATAGCAACTATCTCAAGGTACATCGAACATAATATCCGTCGAGATTGTTGACAATTTTTGTTAGCAACTGTTCCGTCGAACAGAATTTTTGCAGTCCGAACCGATTGCCAAACGATTTTTTGTCTTTGTGCAGGAAAAACTTTGAAACTTCATTAGTTCTCCAGGTACGAGGGCGGTTCGGAAAGTTCTTAGCCTATCAATAAAAGAGAATAGTTAGTTTTTCAAAAATATTTTTATTTTCCAATATAATCTCCTGAAACTTCAATACACTTAGTCCAACGCTTATCTAGCAATTCTATCCCTTGATTAAAATAGTTTTCCTCAAGGTCTTCAAAATAGTGGTTTACAACTGTAATTGCATCTTCATTTGAGGTAAAACGCTTGCCAGCAAGGATTTTTTTTAGATTTGGGAACAGGTTAGATCACTGGGAGCTAAATCAGGAGAATAAGGTGGGTGGTCAAGCAACTCGTACTTTAATTCGTTGATTTTAGCCATTGTTAAAACACTCTTGTGCGCTGGTGCGTTGTCTTGATGAAAAATTATTTTTTTGTGTTGTACGCCAGGACGTTTTTCTCGAATTTGTACATTTAATTGATCTAAAAGGTTGCAATAGTACTATGACTTTATTGTTTTACCCTTTTGCAGATAGTCAATCAATAAAATACCTTTGAAGTCCCAAAAAACAGTTGCCATAACCTTACCAGCCGATTGAATTGTTTTTGCCTTCTTTGGGGCACTTCCTCCAGCTTCAGTCCATTGTTTGGATTGTTCTTTTGTCTCTGGAGTATAGTGGTGGATCCATGTCTCATCAACAGTTATGAAACGACGCTTAAAATCCTTATTATTTCGCTGAAAACGATCCAAACAAGCTTGAGAAATGTTCATTCTTATGCGTTTTTGGTCGACTGTTAACAAGTGGGGCACCCATCTTGCAGAAAGCTTTTTCATCTGTAGTTCTTCATGCAAAATTAAATGGACTCGATCATTTGAGATGCCCATGATATTAGCTATTTCACGCACTTTTATTCGTCGATCATTTAATACCATATCATGCACTTTGGCTACAATTACTGTTTTTGTTGCTGTTTTTGGACGTCCACTATCTGGTTCATCTTCAATGCCTGTACGACCACGTTTAAATTCAGCAACCCAATTTTTAACTGTTGCATATGAAGGAGCACTTTCACCTCACACATTCACCATATCATTATGAATTTCTTGTCCCGATAAACCTTTTTATGTAAATATTTAATTGCACCACGCATTTCTAATTTTTCGATTGTAAAAAAATCGCGGATGCGTCTTTTGTGAACAGCTGTTTCTATATGAAGGGGTTGCCAGATCGAAACAAAATTTAACATGGGTTCATAGCAGAGATGGAAGTTTCCAAAACACTTAACTTTTTTCTGTTTATACCGCGCTTTTTGTGCTAGGCTAAGTTTCCGAACCGCCCTCGTATTTAGAATTAAGTTGATTATTTTTTGAATTCAGTAATTTACAAATATACAGGGTGATTCCTTCACGACTGGCCCATTGATGAAAATATGTCCATCTACGACCATGCCCAAAAATGTAAGGGGCGAAATGGCAGCGGTTTGAAAAATTTCGGATTGGTGAACGGAGGGTACTAGGGTAAAATTGCTAAGTTCTGAACGTGAACTGATAATGCAAGATGTCACATGCCGTGGGATAGAGGCATCCTTGGGCATTTCTTCCACCAGCATACATTCGATATGGCATTAACACATGGCCGTAAAAAAGTTTTGTACTCGACGATCGCGCTGCTTCAAAAGACGTTTATAAGATCGTCACAGGTGACGAATCATAGACCTATGTGTATGAGCCCAAAACAAAACAGCAATCGACCTTGTGGGTCTTTTCTCTTAAAAGATAGCCCTACCTATTACCTTTCAAAAATTACCTAAACGAAGCCTAGAACTCCTATCGTTTCAAAGTTATGACTATTTGACAGAAATTCAAATATTTTTTTGAGCTAACACAAATGAATGATTCGCCCTGTATGATTTTATTAGTTGATTAAGTAATTAATTAATTAGTTGATTAAATGGTTTATTGGTTAATTTAAAATAGCTCAATGATGTTATAATTTATTAATTATTAAGTTGACTTATTAATTCTATGATATTAAGTCAATTTTATAAACATTTAAAAAACTATAGAGAAGAATATTAAAAGAAAACATTTAAATGACGGCCTGTCTAGATAATCCTCCAGTCACTTGCGCGCCGCCGCTGACATGGTTCAACTACTCATCCATTCATGCATTCATTTTGCACCCAGCGATGAATCATTAAATTAGCAAACTACTAATATTTACACTTGTTGTCAAATGCAACCGAAAATTTCGAATGTAGCGCCATGAATGGCAGCCCATTCCTTGTTGGCATTCCCAGACCATTCATTTTCTTCTTCTTGCACTCTCACTCGGATTGAATGAAAAATCTGCGCTGTGCACACAAACCAACCAACCCACAAACAGACAGACATAAACAATTTTTTTCGCAAACGTTAAATTTATTAAAGCGGATGTAGGAACGTGAACTACTCGTTCGTATGTGCAGGCGAGTCCTTGCACACACACACAAATACATGCATATGCATGGATGTGACTTGCATGCGTGTGTGTGTGAGAGTTTATTTGTGTTTATATTTAAGTGTGTGTGTGTGTGTGTCGATGGTAATGTGCATAGGTGTGTGTGTGTGTATATTTGCAATTCATATGTGTGCGTAACCATAAGCAAAACAAACAACAACTATTCGCAACTTTTGCCAGAATGTTGATCTATGATAGTTGTGGTTTGCATGTTTCATATCTCCTCAATCGGCAGAGTTCAGAGTGCGTGCGCTCGTCTGTGTGAGTGTGTATTTGTGTTGGTGCATGTAAATGTGTTTGCCTTTGAAAATGTGCATATGTGACGCGCAAAATAGAAAGGGACCAAAGGGTAAAAGCCAGTTTTGTTCAGGAGAGCCATTTTAAAGATTTAAATACGTGTATCTTTGGTGTACCATTACTTTCATAAAACGCGCATATCTTCGGGAGGGAACACTTTTGGGGCATGGGATCGGTCTCATTCGATGCTCAGATGTTGTCCACATCAGAAAAAAAGTGAAAATTGATTTTTTTTTACCCTTAGGTCCCTTTCTCTATGCGCTGTCACATATTTGTTTGTGTTTGTAATAGTCGGCATGTGAGTGCGAGCACATGATGTGAAAGATTTATTTTCAAATAGATGCTATCATCAATATGCATATTTTATTTATTGACGTTACACCAAAAAGGTTAAATAGTTGCTGTTCACTTTTAGATAAAATAATATCAACACCTCTTAAATTTAAAAAATAAAACTTACTAAGTAGAGTGTCCAAAAAGGAAAAGCAAAAATCGACATCTTTGTTTTTCTTAAAAATTGCTACAACCTGATATGTTTTCACGATTTTATGCAATCGGGTTTTTGCTTTACGGGTTTTTGGTTGTTGTATGTAAAAGCACAGAAAATTTAAAATTTGCAGTTACGAAATACGAAACTACCAAAAATATTATAGAAATAAAGGGTGTTTTTTTAGACGTGTGGCTTTTAATCTAGCCACACAGTTTTCGCAGTTGGTCTTTTTAACAGCTGTCACTGTATTTATGATCAGTTTGGATTGTCTTTCATAATGAATAGACTTTCTCCGGAACAACGTTTGCAAATCATGGTGAATGGGCCCAAAACGGGATAGCCACCGATCCTGATTTTTACAAGCATATTTTGTTAACGATAAAGCTCACTTTTTGCTAAATGGGTACGACGGTTGTTATTTATATTTCACGTCCGGCAATAAGAACCCAATAATATATCTTAGAAAATGGTTTTATTGTTTTTCAAAGTATTCTCCTTTAAGATCAATACACTTTTGATTGCGCACAAACCAATTTTCGAAGCACTTTTTCCACTCCGATTGAGACACCTCCAAAACATGATTTTTGAACGCTTTAACAGCTGCTTCGATCCGTCTTCTCTTATTATCTTTCCTCATTTCTACGAACACGTTTGGCAAACAGATGGTTGTACTTATATACGAGGGCGGTTCGGAAAGTTCTTAGCCTATCAATGAAAGAGAATAGTTAGTTTTTTAAAAATATTTTTATTTTTCAATATAATCTCCAGAAATTTCAATACACTTAGTCCAACGCTTATCTAGCAATTCTATCCCTTGATTAAAATAGTTTTCCTCAAGGTCTTCAAAATAGTGGTTTACAACTGTAATTTTATCTTCATTTGAGGAAAACGCTTGCCAGCAAGGATTTTTTTAGATTTGGGAACAGGTAAAAGTCACTGGGAGATAAATCAGGAGAATAAGGTGGGTGGTCAGGCAACTCGTACTTTAATTTGTTGATTTTAGCCATTGTTAAAACACTCTTGTGCGCTGGTGCGTTGTCTTGATGAAAAATTATTTTTTTGTGTTGTAAGCCAGGACGTTTTTCTCGAATTTGCACATTTAATTGATCTAAAAGGTTGCAATAGTACTCTGAATTTATTGTTTTACCCTTTTGCAGATAGTCAATCAATAAAATACCTTTGAATTCCCAAAAAACCGTTGCCATAACCTTACCAGCCGATTGAATTGTGTTTGCCTTCTTTGGGGCACTTCCTCCAGCTTCAGTCCATTGTTTGGATTGTTCTTTTGTCCCTGGAGTATAGTGGTGGATCCATGTCTCATCAACAGTTATAAAACGACGCTTAAAATCCAATTTATTTCGCTGAAAACGATCCAAACAAGCTTGAGAAATGTTCATTCTTATGCGTTTTTGGTCGACTGTTAACAAGTGCGGCACCCATCTTGCAGAAAGCTTTTTCATCTGTAGTTCTTCATGCAAAATTAAATGGACTTGATCATTTGAGATGCCCATGATATTAGCTATTTCACGCACTTTTATTCGTCAATCATTTAATGCCATATCATGCACTTTGGTTACAATTTCTGTTGTTGTTGCTGTTTTTGGACGTCCACTACGTGGTTCATCTTCACTGCGTGTACGACCACGTTTAAATTCAGCAACCCAATTTTTTACTGTTGCATATGAAGGAGCACTTTCACCTAACACATTCACCATATCATTATGAATTTCTTGTCCCGATAAACCTTTTTTATGTAAATATTTAATGGCACCACGCATTTCTAATTTTTCCATTGTAAAAAAATCGCGGATGCGTCTTTTGTGAATACCTGTTTCTATATGAAGGAGTTGCCAGATCGAAACAAAATTTAACATGTGTTCATAACAGAGATGGAATATTCCAAAACACTTTTTTCTGTTTATACCGCGCTTTTTGTGCTAGGCTAAGAAGTTTCCGAACCGCCCTCGTATACCTATAAGTACCACTCAGAATTGACCGTCCAACGTTCCACTAAAGGCACTGTGCCAACATGGCCGGTTATACCGAAAACAAACGCAATCATTTGCTTCCATATACTTTTTCCACGATCAACTTTTGTTGGATTTGGCTCGTCTTAAAAAAAACCATACGGTCGATTGCTGTTTTGTTTCGGGTTCATATGCATAGATCCATGATTCGTCACCTGTGACAATATTACTTTATACCTATAAGTACCACTCAGAATTGACCGCCCTACGTTGCACTAAACTGTGGCAACATGGCCGGTTATACCGAAAACAAACGCAATCATTTGCTTCGATGTACTTCTTCCACGAACAACTTTTGTTGGATTTGGCTCGTCTTGAAATATGCATAGATCCATGATTCATCACCTGTGACAATGTTATACACCGCATTTGAGCTACCGCAGTTATACTTTTTCAACATCTCTTTGCACCAATCCATACGAGACTTTACGTTAAATTATGTGGGATCCAACGAGAACAAATTTTTTTCACGGCCAAATGAACATGCATCATTTTATGGATGATTGTCATACTAATGCCCAAGGATGCCTCAATCAAACGGTATGTCACATGTAGGTCTTGTTTAATCAGTTCAAGCACAGCATCGATAGTTTCTAGCAAAGTAACCGAAGTTAGAAGTATTTCACGAAATTCATCCTGGAGCGAACGGCGTCCGAGACTGAACTCTTGGTACCAGCGATTAACAGTGGTTGTTGATGGTGCTTCATCGCCACAAGTCGATATATGACGATAGCTCACCAGAAGCTTGACCTATCGAAATGAAATTTTGCACCTAAAGATTTCTATATAGAACACACTTCCGCACCAAATTTGGTTTTATTTGGGAATCTGGTGGAGGGTATCCAAAGTTCGGCACAGCCAAACTTAACATTTTTGCTCCTGCGATACTTGATCTCGTTATACGCCCGCATTTCAGCTTTTCATTTCTCTTGTTTGATTTGGAGCCTCAAATCCTTACTATCTACACAATTTCCTTGCCATATAGCTCTTCGTGCAACACCCTGCCGCGTTGCGTTATGGGCAGTAGTTTTGCATCTTTAGCTTTTTTACGCTTATTGTCGTACCATGGGTTTTGTTGTTATTGTTGTAGCGGCACATAGTGCCCGTGTGACAGCCCTTGACCGAAGAATTGCTGCTTCGGGTCGATCCGGTGCATAGAACCGGCTGTCGGGGGATCTCCATGGGTTCTGTGAGAGCAGTGGTCGGTACCCTACCCTTTATGTAACTGGTGCCGGCATTAAATGGGAAACTCGCTACCAGAACACCATAATATTTTAGGAAGATGGGTGTATTTCACATTGATTTGGATAGATAGTTGGAGAACACATTGACTGTCTGTTGGTATTACGAGGGCGGTTCGGAAACTTCTTAGTCTAGCACAAAAGCGCGGTATAAACAGAAAAAAGTTAAGTGTTTTGGAAACTTCCATCTCTGCTATGAGCACATGTTAAATCCGCATCCGCAATTTTTTTACAATGGAAAAATTAGAAATGCGTTGTGTCATTAAATATTTACATAAAAAAGGTTGATCGGGTCAAGAAATTCATAATGATATGGTGAATGTGTTAGGTGAAAGTGCTCCTTCATATGCAACAGTAAAAAATTGGGTTGCTGAATTTAAACGTGGTCGTACAAGCATTGAAGATGAACCACGTAGTGGACGTCCAAAAACAGCAACAACAACAGAAATTGTAGCCAAAGTGCATGATATGGTATTAAATGATCGACGAATAAAAGTGCGTGAAATAGCTAACATCATGGGCATCTCAAATGATCAAGTCCATTAATTTTGCATGAAGAACTACAGATGAAAAAGCTTTCTGCAAGATGGGTGCCGCACTTGTTAACAGTCGACCAAAAACGCATAAGAATGAACATTTCTCAAGCTTGTTTGGATCGTTTTCAGCGAAATAAAATGGATTTTAAGCGTCGTTTCATAACTGTTGGTGAGACATGGATCCACCACTATATTCCAGAGACAAAAGAACAATCCAAACAATAGACTGAAGCTGGATTAAGTGCCCCAAAGAAGGCAAAAACAATTCAATCGGCTGGTAAGGTTATGGCAACGGTTTTTTGGGACTTCAAAGGTATTTTATTGATGGACTATCTGCAAAAGGGTAAAACAATAAATTCAGCGTACTATTGCAACCTTTTAGATCAATTAAATGTACAAATTCGAGAAAAACGTCCTAGCTTACAACACAAAAAAAATTATTTTTCATCAAGACAACGCACCTGCGCACAAGAGTGTTTTAACAATGGCTAAAATCAACGAATTAAAGTACGAGTTCCTTGACCACTCACCTTATTCTCCTGATTTAGCTCCCAGTGACTTTTACCTGTTCCCAAATCTAAAAAAATCCTTTTACCTCAAATGAAGATGCAATTACAGTTGTAAACCACTATTTTGAAGACCTTGAGGAAAACTATTTTAATCAAGGGATAGAATTGCTAGATAAGCGTTGGACTAAGTGTATTGAAGTTTCAGGAGATTATATTGAAAAATAAAAATATTTTTGAAAAACTTACTATTATCTTTCATTGATAGGCTAAGAACTTTCCGCACCGCCCTCGTAGATTAGTTTCACTGCTACTAGCTTATGATCCAAAGCTACTATATTGGCACATTGGATCGCTTGAACATCTAATACATTGAAACAGAGGGCACGTTCTATAGCAACTTGATTAATTTAATTTCGATGTTCAGGTGTTAAAAACCGGTTCTGCTACAGCCACATTACGTGCTGCGCAAAATTATTGTAAATCATCCTCGATTTTCCTAGGAGTTTGACACGACTAAATTTTTTCATTCTTGTCCAAACATAGTTTCCCTGTCTATTTTGAAATTAAAATCCCTGGGAAAAAAGTTATGTCATGGCTAGAAAACCGACTATATAACAGCTCTAGGCGCTCTGAATAACAGTAAATTTTATGAAAAATTGTGTGGGAATTGGCGACATTGCTCATTGTTAAATTAACAATTAATTGACAATTAATTTTAAATTTTACGCCTTTTCGGAAAATGTTAAAATGTAGCTGCTGCTTTACACAACATTTCGAAAGTGATCTCTAAAAATGTATACTGAAAATGTTATTCACCTTCCAACCCACTATTGGGATTTGGCGTCACCCTTAAGTTATTTAAAATACTACCAAACTATGTATGTAACTTATAACCTCCGTTTTTTGACCTCAACAATTTCAACCGCCATATTTAATTATAATTTTTCTAAAAAGCTTCAATGACCCTTTAACAATCAATATTTCACAGAATAAAAAAACACTACCTGCGATTTTAAATTTAATTAAATTTGAATATATGTCTGTGTGTGTTTGTATGTACTCCTGTTTAATTATACTAATTGAATTTCATTTACCACTTAAATCTTTTCGAAAAAAAAACCAAAAGAAAAAAGCACCAAACTTTATAAAGAAACACAAGAAAAAAACTCGAAAAATGTTTCAACTGTATTCGCAGTACATGCCCCTGAAATTGGGGAAAACAGAAAAACAAAACGTGGATGAAATCCCCGCTAAAAAAAAACTTTGCGAAAATGAAACATTGACCAACCAAACGAAAGTAAAGCAAGTCGGCAAAAAAAAAGAGAAAAAAAGACGAAGTACAAGAGAAACTCTTAATGGAAGCTTTTAAAAGGATTAAAACGTTATCGCACAGGACGACAGCGACGTCAACAACAATGAAGTTAAAAAGTACAAGTATCAGAAGAGCTCATGAAAAAATGAATGCGTGTGGGAATTCTGCAGCTTCCTTTTATTTAGTTTGTTAAGCAAGTTTTTGAATCACCGATTCACTTGAAAAATCCTAGGAACGCGGTTTTGTCAACGAGGCAGCTAAAGTTAGACATCGAAAGATATGCCTTAAACAGCTTGGATGCTCTGGCGGCACTATTGGTCGAAGAGAGTGGAGAGTGCGCGTGGCTTATAGTGGCTGACGGGAGATTTGTATTCGTCTGCCTTTCAGCTGTCATCATGCATTGGACACGTGAGGAGAGGTCATTTTGTGTTGAAGAGTATTTTTAAATGCGCACTCGATCATTGCAGTGCAGCGTGCTTTTCGTTTACGATTTGCTGTTCCCCCACGCGTACTTGTTTCTGGACGGCAATCAGTTGTAAATTGGGTAACTGTGGTAAATGTGCCATGTGTACGAAGGGGACCTGAGAGAAGGATTACAACACCACAAAACATCGAGAGAGTAAGAGTAGCTGTACTGCAATCACCAAAACGCTGTGGTAGGAAGCTATCACTTGCTCTTGGCATTTCTAGACTTTTTTTTGGCCGGCTCTTGGGGCAATGCAATCAGAGGATACATGCTTCCAACAGGATGGTGCCACTGCACACACAGCGAGGGTTACCATGAATTGTTTGAGGCAAATGTTTCCTGGAGGCTTATCTCTTTAAGGGGTGTTGTGAACTAGCCGGCTTGCTCGCCATACTT
Source organism: Hydrotaea diabolus (assembly GCA_963513945.1). NCBI lineage: Eukaryota > Metazoa > Arthropoda > Insecta > Diptera > Muscidae > Hydrotaea > Hydrotaea diabolus. The sequence goes on along the minus strand of OY740720.1, from coordinate 23,132,633 downwards.
AGCCCCATAAGATTATTTTCTTTGGGGTTACCTGAATTCGAAGGTGTATATCAACCGTCCCAACACTTTGGAAGGCCTAATTAACAATATTGAGGCTGAAATTGGCAGAATACCAGTCGACATGCTTGTTCGAGTTCATGAAAACTTCAGAAAACGTTAGCCAGATACACTATTTTAAACAATGTTATTTACAAATTCCATTATAAAAAAAACTATTCTCCTTATCCTTCCTTACAAAATCTTAAAATTCCTATAACGGAGGGAAAAATTCCAAAAAAAATATCAGCCAATTAAAGCTTTTAGTCCGCATCAGATGGTACAAAAAATAGTTTTTACTTTTGAGACCGCCACTTTGCGTTTCAAAAACTTTTAGTTCAGCAATTTGTTTTCTTTTTGGAGTCTCTGTAGAGGTGATGAAAGTGAAATGTATTTTCGTGGGCAATTGTTTAAAATAAACTCGAAAAGTGAGATTTACAACAGTAGTTCTCATACGTTTGGTGAGAACCTGGTCTTGACATGAAGCTTTCTGATGAAGGTCGTCACGGACCCAAGATCACGCTTAAAGCAGTGTGCAGCCACAAAAATCAATGTCACTTTGCCATTCTGTAAAAAAAAACTTGTATTCTATTAAAATGTTGATGCAAGGGGTCTCTAGCCGGTTATCTCTGTTCAGTGTGTTAAAGCAAAAACCCCAAAATAATCAAACGAGCAATACTGCTAATTTTTTTTCTACAAAATCGACAAAAATATTTGTTTATCAAATTTTAAATTTCAACTATTGCATTAATATTTTACTCTGAAATTTGGGCCTCTGTTATGTATAACGAGATATGGCATTTCAAAGTTCAGCATGAAATAAGAGGTGCCACGCCGCTTTTTCCAATGTTTAAATTATATGGTTAAAAAGAGTTTTATAAAGATCGGTCTATTCTTTGGCCATTAATACGATTATTTAAAGAGGTTAAAGTAAAAAAATGCAAATTTTATTATAATCGCCAATTCAATATATTTTGTTTATAAAAGGGAGAAGTCCTATTAGCAGAATATGCAATTTTTCTCACGACAACCAATTGAAATTTGGTTTTCCTGTCTTCGACACTATTGAAGTTATACACGCGGAAAAAAAGGTCGTAGAACAAAATCACTTCTTTAATTTTATCTATCTGTTTTCACAATTGGAAAAAATCAGTGAAGTAATGTTAGGTAAACTGTAATCCTTCAGAGCATTATATTACTGGAAAACGTTTTAAACATTTCCCCATTTGTATCGGTTTTAAGTGCTTTTATGCACTTGCAACAATTCCAATATAGGGAAACATTGCACATGGTTATAAACTCAAATCGATAATTTTTTATGTAAAATTCAGTTACTACAAGGAATATAAGTGGCAAAAGGAGGACAAACTTTACTTTTGTGAAAAAGGAGGTAGGACAGTGGTCAAACGTGTCCTCCGAAAGAAGGACGGACGGTAACCCTGTGCACGCAGAAAAAAAGTATGGTTGAGGTGACAATATTCGAAGAGGATAATACTATTGTTGGGTATATGGTTGTGGTACAACAATATTAAGATCCTCACAACAATAGTATGATTCAAATACAACCATACTATGATCTTTACAACAATAGTATGATTCACACATAACCATACTATGATCAATACAACCATATTATGATTCACACTCAACCATACTATGATCTCCACAACCATAGTATGATCCTCACAACCATAGTATGTTTCCTATACAACCATAGTATGATCCTCACAACCATACTATGACTCACACGCAACCATGTTATGATCCCTACAACCATAGTATAATCACTATTTAGATTTGAATTATGCACATTATTTAAAAATACATTAAATTTAAAATAATAGGGAGTGATTTAGTTCACAGTAGAAAAAATAAGTTTAAATAAACGTAATCGTTTTTATTAAAAATATTTCAGTTAAAGAAAAGCCAAAGCAGCTTGTTTAAAAATTTCAATTTCAATAAAAAAGTACTATTGTTGCATTAGATCCATACCAATAACATTTGTTCTTAAAAGCATATTTAAATGAAGAAAAATTACAATCATACAGTATGATTGCCGTAATCATATTATTGTTAACATAAAACGCAAAACACAATACTTTTGTCGAACCAACCATATTTATATTGTTGCTATAACCATATTTTCATTTTTAAATTTGGCAATAATACTATTGTTACATTTCAACAATATTAATATTGCAGCAATTATACTATTGTCAATAATAAATTCAGTTAACAATGCTATGGTTGCGACGAACATACTTTTATTGCGGATAACATATTATTATTGCCGTGACCATGTAGTAACCATGTTTTTTCTCTGCGTGTGTATAAAGGCCTTCGAAGCTACATATTACATTCGATTCCTTCCGCATGGAGCGGTACGAGTGACCAACGGCCAAGAAGATACAAAATAAACCCTCTTACGCTCAAATTTTGCATGTTAAGTTATAAGCAACAAATAATTACTTAGAACATATTTAGTCTGACCTTGCTTAAGCTTTAGACAGGGGCGCTAAATCACCTTAATAGTAGAATGATGAAGGTTATCCCATGGCGGGCATGCTAAACATTAACTTTTTTACTAGTTCATATTTTCGCACGTATTTTCTTTTACAATATCAAACAGAATATATATTAAACTTATAACTACACTTACCTTTATGATTTACAGCAAGCAATAACGATTTTCTTGTTCCTTGATTCTTGTTCTCATATTTCTGAATTGCTTTTCACTTTTCCAATTTTCTTATTTCCTTTTTTATTCAAACTGTCCCCGTAAGCACGTACTACTTATTGAAAGAAAGATAATCCAAGAAGTTTGTCAATGACTTTGATCCATAGAGCGCGTTTGAAACATTTCACTACACTTTATAAGACTACGATAATTACTTAATTATTTTACGATCACAAACCATTTTTATTGCATTTCGTTAAAATTAATAAAAAATTAAGGACGAACGTAAAACTACGCGCACTTCGTTCTAAAAATTTGCAAAGAATGAATAAATAAAACAACGGTACCGATTTGTTTTGTTTGTAAACAACAACCCAATAGGACCAGTATACTATACGCAGACGCATTCGTATAGTATACAAACGATATAGGGATACTGTGCCCGTCAGTATACCTTTCCAATATACATTTATTAAGGAATGGCCGCTTCAGTATATACAAACAAAATCGCATACAAAGTATAGTGAAGTGTATGGAGACCACATCGTGTTCCATCTTCGTGTCTATACAGTAGTTTTGACTTACCTGCACATACAACTCTTACAAATATTTTCGTGCAGGTAAGCAAATAATGCAGCTATCTTCATTTCACTTAGCTGCACATTCATGCAGGTATATGCTATTGAATATACCTGCTCAAAAAGTGCAGGTAAAGATTTTTTTCTAGACTGACAAATAATACCAAGTATGTACACATTTTTTTTATTTATTTATTAAAAAAATCATACAAAAAATCATATGTAATGAACAAAAAATGCAATGTATTAAAAAAACAACATAAAGGAACTTCAATTCAGGTAATATAGAAAGAGATCTTCTTTAAAAGATATTTTATGAAAAATAGTCAGATATAAATTTTTGTTTAGCTGATTTTATTAGCCCTTTCACTATTTCAGTTTCGATTTCGTCTACCGAAATATTAATATTTTTTGAAAAGCAATATTTTTCAAGGATACTTAGCGCGCTTAAGGCTTCTTTCTGCGATGGGATAACATGCGTCTCCTCTAAATCACCCTCTTCGGCATTTTCGCCGTCCAATTCTAAATTACCTTTCACCACTTCAATTATTTCATTTTCTGTTAAATCTCCATAACACTCCACGTCATCATCACAATGTATGTAATCTTGGGGCTCGGGAACTGTATTCAAAAAATCAAATTCTTCGCTGATATCTGGATCGCTTTGAATCGTGTTGAACACAAAGCCAGCCTTACATGTATTGAAATCAGAAATATGTACATCATTACGCACCGTAAGAAAATCAAAAGTTGAAAAATCCAAGTTTAAGAGTGCGTAATATGTACATACAACCATTTTCTCGCATTTCGACAACTTTTGAGAGATTTGACAGCTAATTTGGGATAATAATGACACAAGGTTAATGTTATTTTAACGTATCAACACAACGTAAGCAAGTCCCACTTTTCTTGAAAATTCCCTCTTTTGTTTTTATTATTTATTATCCCGGCAACGCTATAATGAGTATGAAAAGAGAATAGGGCAGAATAGACATCCAAAATGGACGAAAAAAAGGTTTTTATCAACTATTATGCTGTGCTAAATTTTTCAAGTGATGCAGCTATAAGTGGATTTTTAAGGTAAATAATTTAACATTGCCATATTTTTCGTGCACGTATCGCAAATGTGCAGGTAAATGTTATTCACTTAACGATGAGATTTCAGAGCAATTCAAAACAAAATTGCCGCTCAAAATATTTTCGCGCAGCTAACGCCAATGCGCACGTAAGCGTGATGCAGGTAAGTCAAAACTACTGTACAAAGTATGCGAAGATGTTTGATGATGCATCACCCAAGAATGAAATTTTCTCACTTTCGTTACTTCATGGCGTTTCTTTATACAAAGTATGCGAAGATGTATGGAGTTGATTTTTGGCTCTCATATACAATCCCTGTATACTTTCCGAAGTATTCGGAAAAAGTCCTAAGCTTAAGCTTAACGTCAGGAGAACATAAAAGAGCGAAATTTAAGTTCTCTCAATGAGTTCGCCCAAAATTGCGGCAAAGAGTATAGATTAATAACAATTGATCTATACTCACTTGCCTGTGTGTGGGATGTTTGTGATTTTGTCTCTGCTGCGACATTACCTCTAGTAACAATTCACAGTAGCATGGATATCACGGCTTTTTGGGCAGAATTTTGTGTATTTTCATACCCTTCATCGAAGGATGGTGTATACTAAATTTGTTACTGGAAACATCGATCGAGATCCTTTTATGTATACACTCTATATTTCTAAACGTGGTAGAATGCTAGGACATCCTTGACATGTCTGTTCGTCTGAGTGTATGTTGCAAGTACGATAGTGGTGAAACGAACTAACCTAGGATCCTAAAATTTTGTATAATAACACTGTGCGACAGCCACAATCGGTTTGGGATGAAACCACCGGGGAAAGTTATATCGGTCAAAAAAAGGTCATACGTGTCCCAGCGTTTCGTTGGGTCTCATCTAGGAATCGAGATATATCGATTTGAAGTTAGTAAGTATCGTATAGGGGAATTTGTCACGTTTTAGGCTCTTTTGTTTGGCATAACTCGAGAACCACTCGTCCGATTTAGCTGAAACTAATCTGTTCTTAAACCGTTTTCCTACTAAAGCAACAGTTTCGCAATTATAAATAAATGTATGAAAAAAAAAAATTATTTTTGACTAAAAATTAATTTTTTTTTTTTTTAATTCATAAAAAATCCAAAACGGTAAAAAGTGTCAAGTCCTATTACTTTCACGTAAAGTCACATAACCTATGACCAAAATGAGACATAAATCATGAAAATCGATGCACGCGTTTCTCATGTATTCACAATTAAGTAAATATATGAATTTCAAAAACCTAAAACGTGACAAATTCCCCTATACGATACTTACTAACTTCAAATCGATATATCTCGATTCCTAGATGAGACCCAGCGAAACGCTGGAACACGTATGACTTTTTTTTACCAATATAACTTTCCCCGGTGGTTTCATTCCAAACCGATCACTGACCCTTACCATTTGTCGCAGAGTGTAATAGGTTCTGGTCATAAAATATTTAAGAATTTAAATGGGCAAAATCGGCCTAAGGGGAAAAAAGTTTTCCCGTTATATGAACATATGGGTACTCAAACAAAAGCTATTTTTACGAATCTAATTATACGAGGGCGACCGCAAAACTAACTGGCCTGGCACATTTTCTATTTTACTAGCAACTTTTGTTTTTTTTTTGTTTTTTAAAAGCAATCTTTTATAGGCCATCTGTCAAAATTTCGGAAATATTTAATGATTATTTTCTTTGTTACAGGTGATTGAAGTAAACAAGTTTTATAATTTTTGAAAAATGGAAAATAAAGAGTTTCGTGAGGTAATTAAACACTTTTATATGAAAGGTTATAAGCCAAAATTAATCAAAGATGAATTGGATTCTGTTCATGGTGATAATGCACCATCATACTCCACCGTGAAATCCTGGGTTCAACAATTTAAAATGGGTCGTTCAAGTACGGAAGATGTACAACGCTCTGGAAGACCGAAAACTGCAACTACTATTGAAAACATTAGAAACATATTTAATGAAGTGACTAAAGATAGACGAATAAAGCTCAGAGAACTTGCTGATATTGTTAAAATGCACGTAAAAGAAGTTTGGAGTATTTTACATGATGAACTCTACATGAAAAAGCTATCCGCAAGATTGGTGTCGCGTTTGTTGACTTTGCCCCAAAAAATCGTCCGTTGGACCAATTCCGAGGAGCGTTTAGCGATAGAGTTCTTGCGCCGATTCATAAATGTTAATGAAACATGGATCCATCACTACATCCCAGAATGCAAAGAACAGTCAAAACAATGGATAGAAGCTGGTAAAAGTGGTCCCAAGAAGGCGAAAACTGTTAAGTCAGCAGGAAAAGTAATGGCCACAGTAGTGTGGGATGCAAGGGGTATAATATTTATTGATTATCTTGAGAAAGGAAAAACTATAAATAGTGAATATTATTGTGCATTATTGGATCGGTTGAGTGAAGAAATCGAGATAAAACGACCGCATTTAGAAAAAAAGTTCTTTTTCATCAAGATAATGCTCCTTCACACACTGCATTTTTAACTCAACAAAACTGGCCGAATTACGATTTAAAATTGCTCCGCATCCACCATATAGTCCAGATATAGCTCCTTTTAATTATTTCTTGTTTCCAAATTTAAAAAAATTCTCGGTGGCAAAAAATTTTCGTCCAATAGCTGAAACTGAGGCATATTTTGAAGGTCTTGAAAAATCTTATTTTTCGGATGGAATTAAAAACTTGAAAAACGTTTGATGAAGTGTATTGAGTTGGAAGGAGATTATGTTGAAAAATAAATAATAATAATTCCAAAAAAAACAGTTCTTTTTATGTTAGGCCAGTTACTTTTGCGGTCGCCCTCGTAAATTAACTTGACGTAGTTAGGGCCGAAGGAGCTAGCCCCTGCCTGGCGGTACTTAACATCGTTTTTACCCGTTTATTATTTGTACTTACATATATTTTTATGCAAAGATACACAAATATGCTATAATAAACTTCCGGCATTTAAACAAGATTGTTATTGTATTTTGTATAAAATTTTTGGTTGGCCCAAAAAAAGGCTGTTCGACAACCAAGATTATGCGCGACCTTTACATTTTACTAGTTCATATTTTCGTTTATATTTTCTTTACGAGATCATACAAAAAATTCTTAACAAAACTGTGCTTACACTTACCATTTTTTTATTTACAACAGGCCAATGCGATCTTTTTCTATCATATTTCAAAATTGTTTTTTTCTTTTCAATTTCCATATTTGCTTTTTTATTTGAACTTTCCCGAACACCGAAAAGAACGAACGTTCCAACGTTCTTTTTCACCATCCAACGTTTGTCAATGAATTGGATGGATAGAGCGCGTTTGAAAACATTTCACGACTACACTTTATAGGATTATGATAATTAGTTAATTATTTTATGATCTCAAACCACTTTAATTGCATTTCGTGCAGTTTTTATGCCAAAATAATAACAATTTCAGTAGGAACGTAAAAACCAGCGCACTTCACTCTAAAAATTTGCAAAGAATGAAAAAATAAAGTAAAGCTGCCGCTTTGTTTTGTTTGTAAACAACAGGATTAACGTTAGGAGACCGTAAACCAGCGAAATGTGAGTTCTCTCAATGAGTTCGCTCAGAATTGCGGCGAGTGGAGCAAAGAGTATAGATTAAAATCAGTTGATCTATACTCATTCGTCTGTGTGTGGGAGTGTGGTTTTGTCTCTGCTGCGACATGTACTAAGTAACAATTCACAGTAGCATGGAAATCATCGGCTTTTAGTGTACAGTACTCGTCTTATGTATTTTTATTCCCTTCGCCGAAGGATGGTGAGTTTACTAAGTTTGTTATTCGAAATATTGATCAATACCATATGAAGCAGGCACTATAAGTATATTTAACATTTTTGATCGTCGTAGAATTTGACGATCCCCCTAGGTAAAATTGGCCCTTGGTGAAAAAAGTTTTGCTTTAGGAGACAAAATGTACAACGAACGAGTAGTATTAGCTTTACAAATCATACATATTTTATTTTGTGCCGTTTGTTGGGACTCGCTTAATAGCTCAAAAACGGCATAGTTGCTGGACATTTCGGCTCATGTTGCCCGAATGGTAGAAAAAAGACGTTTAATAGGCAATATGGACATATAAAGCAAATTTTGCTGTGAATTCAAATATAGATCAATTTCAAAGTTTAGGACCGTATTTAAAGACATATAGATCTGTTTATGATTCGTGTTTATATTTTTGGTTCTTATGCAAGACCTAAGGGTAAAAAAATCAATTTAATTTTTTTTTCTTTTTTTGATGCGGACAACATCTGAGCATCGAATGAGACCGATCCCATTCCCCAAAAGTGTTCCCTCTCAAAGATAGTGAAGCCGACGATTCTAAGCGCAAATAGAAAGGGACCTAATCTTTAAAATGGCTCTTCTGAACCAAACTTTTCATCCACTTTTCACTTTTTTTTGAATGTGGACATTTGAGCATCGAATGAGACCAATCACATGCCCCAAAAATGTTCCCTCCCAGAGATATGCGCGTTTTATGAAAGTGAAGTCGACCTAAACTTAAAAATGGCTCTCCTGAACAAAACTAGTTTTTAACCTTAGGCCCCTTTCTATTTTGCGCGTTTCATATGCTTTTATAATCTTGCCGCATTGTAACGAAATTATTATTGTCATTACAGCGGCCTACACATTTCATATTTTTTATGAAACTATCGTTACCTCAACAGACTGCTCCGACTGCTAATAATTGGGAAAACAGATAAAAAAGTGAATGGTTAACAGTACCCTATTGTAATCATAGCTTTTATCTTGTGGAACAGAAAATATCTCATGCATTTCTGGATTGCTACAGAAAGTCATATCGTCCGACGAAATTTTTCTGCTTCGGATCGATTTCCAACCTATTTTTTTTTGTTGTAAGCGGTAAAGGTTTCGAATATCCGTTAAACTAAATAAGAAGGTATGGAGTGTCATGTAGTTATAACAGTTTTTTCAAGTGTTTTATTTCAAAGGTTTTCGAAGATACCAACGTTATTTGGCTGTTAAAATATTTCCTAAGGATTGCTATTCACAGTTTTACGGCCAACGAGTCTGTGGAAATTCTTAAAAAATAATACATAGCAGATATTCGCTATTTTTCGTATATTTTCTTTACGAGATGAGAGTAGAAACAGAACACTGCTCTGTGGAAATTCTTAAAAAATACTACACAGCAGATATTCCCTATTTTTCGTATACATATTTTTTTTACGAGATGAGAGTAGAAACAGAACACTGCGGCGACGGAAACCGGTACGGCAAGAAAATTTAAATTAAATGAAGACGGGTGCGGCGAAGGTTTTTGTTGTCATTTCTCAGCTGTTTATATTTATTATTTGGACTTGAGTGATTTTAAAATAAATACAATAAATTTATTTGCAAACTAAACACGAATTATTTAGAAATGTTCAATTTAAAATTGCATGAACTATCAAATTATATTTATTTTATTATAATTTTCTTATTTTGGTCCGTTGTTTAATAATTTTGCTTTCCAGCAAATACTTTAAAATTTATGATTTCTTCTTCTTGCTGCAAATATGGACAAAAACTATTAGCCCATACGTTTTTTGTTTACAAAAAACATAAAAATATGGCAACACATAGAGAGAGGCAGGAGCAAAAATTGAGAGCGCAAGAAAAACCGCAGAGAAAATAGAAATAGATTTAATTCATTGCGATTTTGCCTCTCAATTTTCTATATAAATTTGACAACCGCAGCCGCAATGTTGTGTTTCTACTCTTACACAGAAAATTTCTTATAAAACTGTGCTTACCTTTTTTATTTGCAGCAGGCCATATGGATTTCTTTTTCTCATATTTCAATATTGCTATTTACTTATCAAATTTCCATACTTGCTTTTGTATTCAAACTTTCCCGAACGAATCATACCGAAAAGAACGAATGTTCCAGTTCTAACAAAGAGGATTCACGAAGTCTGTCAGCGACTTAGAATAATAAAAAGCGTTTCAAAACATTTCACGACTACGCTTTATAAGATTACCATAATAACTTAATTTTTCTTTGATCACAAACCATTTTTAATACATTTCGTGCTGTTTTTATACCACAATTAATAACAATTTAAGGACGAACGTGAAAATACGCACACTTCGTTACAAAAATTTGCAAAGAATGAAGAAATAAAGCAAAGGTACCGTTTGTTTTGTTTGCAAACAACAGGCTTAACGAAATCAGAATGCAAAAGAGCGAAATGTAAATTCTCTCAATGAATTCGCTCGCAATTGCGGCGAGTGGGGCAAAGAGTATAGATTAATAGCAATTGATCAATACTCATTCCTCTGTGTGTGGGGGTTTTATCTCTGCTGAGACATTTACTTTCTTTTTTTGTGTATTTTTATACTCCTAAGGTAGGATATAGTATACTAATTTTGATATCCGAAATATTGATCAATGCCCTATCGAGTTTTTACTACTTATGTATATATTTTATACTTCTGATCTCGTAGAATTCTAAGACAATATCGCCATGTCCTTCCGCGTGCCTGTTAAAAGCACGAGTGGTTCAACAAATATACCTAGGACACTAGAAACTTCCATAATGATGGCCTCTGGTCAGAAGCTGTTTGGAATGGGCGAAGTCGGCATATTCCACTTTCGGGGACTAAACGTACCGCGAAATGTTCCAAATACGAAGAAAGTACACTTTTCGAGTATTTGCCTAAAAAATCATAATTGTTTTTGTGCTGCTTGTTAGAACATACTTAATAACTTAAAAAAGGTCATTGTTGTTGTACATTTTGGCTCAGTTGAGCCAAAAACCGGTCCGAATGGTAAAAAGGGCGTTTAAATAGGAAATATGGGCATGTGGGTACCCAAATTTAAGCAAATTTTGCTACGAGTCCAAATAAGAAATAATTTCAAAGTTGTTACTAAGTTAGGCCCAAAGGGGATAGGTTCAACCTGGTCGTACTTAACTGGGATACACTTACCTTATTTATTTACAGCAGGCCATTAAAATTTTCCTTTTCTCATTTTTCTGAATTGCTATGCACTTTTCAATTTCCGTATTTGCTTTTGTACTCGAAACTTCCCGAACAAATCGCACCGAAAAGAACGAACTTTCCAGTTCAAAGAAAGAGAAGACACGAACTTTGTCAACGACTTTTGATCGATAGAGCGCGTTTAAAACCATTGACGACTAAACTTTGTAGGATTCTGATAATTACTTTATTTTTTATGATCACAAACTACTTTAATTGCATTTTGTGTGCCAAAATAACAAAATTTAAGGAGGAAAGTGAAAATACGTGCACTTTATTACAAAATTTTTCAAAGAATGAAGACATAAAACAAAGGTACCGTTTGTTTTGGTTGTAAACAACTGGCTAAACGCAAAGTGAACGTAAAAGAGCGAAATAGTATTTCTCTCAATAAATTTGCTCGCAATTGCGGAGAGTGGGGAAAAGTATAGATTAATAACAATTGATCAATACTCATTCGTCTATGTGTGAGGTTTAGATTTTGTCTGTGATGCTGCATGTACTGAATAACAATTTACAATAGCGCGGATATATTCGGCTTTAAGTGCACAATTTATGCTTTTTGATACCCTTCGCCAAAGGATGGAGTGAATTCTAAATGTATTATTCCGTATGCCACATTACACCTGAGCCACATTCTTGCCAAAATAAGTTAATACTACACTCAAAAAATTCTGTACGTAAAATTAACTGAAATTGTAATATAAAATAAATGAATATTCAGTTAAAAACCGGTCTACTTAATATTCATTTAATTTTAACGAAAAGTTCATTTAATTTTAAATGTTAAAATATTGGCTGACTTTAATCCGTAAAAATAACTGACATTCCATAATTTCATTTATTTTAACTATCAAAAGAACAAGTCATAACTTCCGTAAAAATAAAAGATTTTTCATTTGATTCTGCTATTTATACTGTCAAAAATTCAACCCCGAATTCCGTAAAATCAAAAGAATTTTCAGTTATTTTATGTATTTTAACTATCAAAAAATTAACCACAAATTCCGTAAAAACAACAGAATTTTCAGTTATTTTATGTATTTTAACTATCAAAAAATTAACCACAAATTCCGTAAAAACAACTGAATTTTCAGTTATTTTAGTAATAAGTGTTGCCTCCATAGTGCTTTATTACTTCCGAAGCGATAATAACAAACAATAAAAAATAGTATCTAAAAAAAAATAATTTCATCTTTTTGTTTTGTTTGGTTGATCAAAAATTCGCAGTAACATGTAACTTTTTTGCTGTTGTTATTTAAATGAACTGGAGTGTATTTGTATTTTGTTGGTGTAAAACAGTGTTCTTCGCAAACCTAAACACAAGTTGCCAATTTTAAAAAAAAACTTTTTGCGTTTCAAGTAACCACATGGTTATATACATACATATGTATGTATGTATGTAACTATTAATACTTACTTTGGTTGTTAAAATATATAAAATAACTGAAAATTCTGTTGTTTATACGGAATTTGTGGTTAGTTTTTTGATAGTTAAAATATATAAAATAACTGAAAATTCTGTTGGTTTTACGGAATTTGTAGTTAATTTTTTTGTAGTTGAATTATGTAAATCAACTTAAAAATCATTTGTTTTTACGGAATTCACAGTTGAATTTTTGATAGTAAAAATAGCATAAACAAAGGAAAAATCTTATATTTTCACGGAATCCGTGACTTGTTCTTTTGATAGTTAAGTCAGCTATTTTAACATTTAAAATTATATGAACTTTTTGTTAAAATGAAATGAAAAATAAGTAGATCGGTTTTTAAGTAAATTTTCAGTCATTTTAAATTACAGTTTCATTTAATTTTACATACAAAATACTTTAACGTAAACAACTGCCAATATTAAATGCAACTGAAAATCCGTATTAATGTGCACTTAGTTTTTTGAATAAATGTTAGATTCAGTTAAAAATAAATTTTCTTAGAATTTTAAATGCATTTTAAGTTAAAAACAACTGCACGGAATACTTCCTAAATAAACTACAGTCCGTTACTGTAATAATATTGTGAGTGTACACTTATCTGGAATCTAGCCAGGACCTTGAAAAGACTACAAATAATATATATATTTTTATGTATTCATATGAAATATATTCGTATTTTGAATCGCATTTTAAAATGTTTATGAAGTTTAAATAAAGTTTTATTATTTGGGCAGTTAAAGCAATACCGTGTAACTTTTTGTTTGTGAATATAAATTAAAATTTTAAAGACATATTTAATGTTTTTTTTTATCTCTTTAATTATGTGTCAAACTATGTTCCAAATTTAGTAGTTAAAAATCGGGTACCCGAGATAGCTACTAGAAATTAAATTCGGAGTTAAAATTGTCTAATGAGAAAAAAATAGCTTCTGACGAGACAAAAATCAACGATATATCAACATTGCGATCCAGAAGAGTGCAAGAAAACCATTTGAAGTTATTTATTTTCAAGAAAAATAAAATTTAAAAATATGAAATGTTTTTCATAAATGGTAAACTCATCCAACTTTATTTCGTGACTCGCCTTAAAATTTATTATGAATCGCAGTTCATGGAATTTTAATACAATGTAAAATGTATTCCTATATAACTATTTTGTTTGTAAATATACATATATAAACACTTTCAAAGCACACGTTTTTAGGAATTATAATATTTTTAAGTTTGTTGCATAACATGCTGGTAACTAGTCGAAATTGACTAACGAAGAAAATATTGCTCTTATAGACACAAAATCAACAATATATAAGTTACAATCCGACTTTAGACGAAGGAACTGTTCAATGAAATTAATTTCGGCGGTATTTAATTTATGCGAGTTATTGTGGCCTTAAAACTAGGGGATGACTCGTACTACTTTTTTTGTGACCCTCCTTAATGGAGGATATACAAATTATGAAAAAGGTAATTATTCCGAGGTTGCAGCTTTATTAGTAACTTAAGGGAAACATTCATTTCACTATGAGGATTTCGCCCATTTACAATTTCAAATAACCATTAGACATCCTCATACAAAAATTCGGGGTCTTATGTAAATTCAATTGTCTGCTTTCAACAGACACACGGACGAACGATCAATAATATCGAATACATATATAGTATCTTCATTATGGGCCCTCGATCAATATTTCAAAGTCTTCCAAACGCAATAACAAACTGTGTTTACACTCCATCCTTCAGTGAAGGTTTCAAAAATATATAAAATTGTGCACTAAAAGCAATGATTTATTTTGTCAAAGACACAAACCCCCACACAGACGAATGAGTATAGATCAGTTGTTAATAATCTATACTCTTTGCCCAACTCGCAGCAATTGTAAGCTAATTCATTAAGAGAACTCACATTTCGCTCTTTTAAATTCTTCTTTCGTTGAGCCTGTTGTTAACAAACAAAATAGTACCTCTGCTACATTTCTTCAGTCTTTGCAAATTTATTGAAAGAAGTACACGTAGTTCTACTTTCCTCCTAAAATTGTTATTTTTTAGTATAAAAACTGCACAAAATGCAATAAAAATTGTTTGTGATCATAAAATAATTAAGTTATTATCATAATCCCATAAAGAGTAGTCGTGAAATGTTTTCAAACGCACTCTATCGACCAAACTCGTTGATAAACTTCGTGGCTTTTCTTTCTTTGAACTGGAACGTTCGTTCGTTTCGGTGTGATTCGTTCGGGAAAGTTCGAAAAAAGCAAATACGGAATTTTAAAAAGTGAAAAGAAATTTACAAATACGAGAAAAAAAGATCGCTTCGAAAAAGGAAAAAAGGTAAGTGCAAGCGAAGAAAAAAAATATTTACGAAAATATGAACTAGAAAAAAGTTATGGTCGGGCATAATCTTGGTTGTCTCTTGAACACTTATTCGTTTGACCACTATTGTGTTTGCAACAGACACTCATTCAGAGGGACGAGAGTATGTACTAGATATTGTATCAATCAATATTTCGAATAACAAATTTAGTAAAGGGTATTAAAATACATAAAATTCTGCACAAAAGCCGTGATATCCATGGTACTGTGAATTGTTACTAGAGCTAATGTCAGAGCAGAGACAAAATCCCAAACCCCCCACCACACAGACGAATGACTTTTGAACAATTGTTATTAATCTATACTCTTTGCCCCACTAGCCGCAATTGTGAGCGAACTTGTTGAGAGAACTCAAATTTCGCTCTTTTATGTTATCCTTACGTTAAGCTTGTTGTTTAAAAACATAACAAACGGTGCCTTTGCTTTATTTCTTCATTCTTTGCAAATATTTGTAATGGAGTGCGCGTATTTTCACTTTCTTTCTTAAAAATGTTGTTATTTTGGCATAAAGACTACACGAAATGCAATTGAAATGGTTTGTGATTATAAAATAATAAACAATTTATCTGAATCTTATAAAGTGAGTTGCGAAATGTTTTTAAACGCGCTCTATCGATCAAAAGTCGTGCCCTCTCTTTCTTTGAACTCGAATGTTCGTTCTTTTTGGTTTGATTCGTTTGGAAAATTTCAAATAATAATAGCAAATATGTAAATTCGAAAAGTGAAAAGCAATTCAAACATATTAGAAAAAATCGCTTTGACTTGTTGTAAATAAAAAGAGCGCAGTTTTAAAAAAATAAACGAAAATATGAAAGAGAATAAATATCTGCTATGTAGTTTTTTTTGAGAATTTCCACAGTCTCGGTGGCCGTTTAATTGTGTATTACAAACTTTGGTGAATCATTTATAAATAATTTGACTTTTCTCAACTATTATTTTTAAGTGTTTCTTTAGAAGGTTATAACAAAATATTTTTTTTATATATTACATTTTCAAGGTGACATACGAATATACATTGCCACATACAATACAATATAACATGTGAGCGCGTGTGATTTTTTTGCTATGCCGTAGTGGAAACTTTTCTCCTTATGCCAAAAGCTATCAAAAAATTGACAATATCGACAAATTTTGTTCCTCATAAATCGGGCCACCCTAATGTACGCACAAAAATACACACACTTTGTGCTTTTGCATCTGTGGTGGAAATGATATTGTGCTGTGTAAAAGGGTAATTCTCATTAACTTGAGTGCAACTAAAGTATAACATATTTGATTTGTGGCCTAAGTAATCATTGCAAAAGACTGCTGCGAAAAATCTTAGATTAACCAAATAATTTTTTGTATTAATTTGTTGTAGCGCCATACATAGTACCGGGGTGACAGCCCTTGGAAGAAGAATTGTTGCTTCGGGTCAATACAGTGCATAGAACAGGCTGTCGTGAGATCGTGCAACAGAAAGTCATCTTGTCCAGCGAAATTTTAAAAGTTCGGACTGATATTCTGCCTATTTTTTCTCTGCGTGCCGTTAAGATTAGGAATATCAGTAAAATTAAATAATAAGTTATGAAAGGTGTAATTTTGATGTTTATAAGTGTTTAGATTGTTACGCCGATATTGTTTAAGTTTTAAGAAGCTGTAAAAGTTACCAACGCCAAAAGGCTATTAAAATATTAACTAAGGTTTATTATTTCACCACAACCACGAGGTCAGAAGTCAACTTCACATTTCGTCGCAACTTCAAGAAGGCGTGACGCTGGTCCTTTTTCGTTAGGGTGTTTTTCAGGGTTGAATGGACAGTGCCACAACCTTCTGTCCAATTTTACCACTCATTGTCTATAAAATTATATAGTCCATTACGGCGGCCATAAATTCGATGCCTCAAAGGGGGCGTGGCACCACCTACTTTTTAGCCTGTATGTGTTTCGGTCCCTTCCCTTATTATATAAATATGTTTCAAATGTCATCGCCACATTTTAAAAGAAGTGGTATTTCCAAGTTTATGGTTGAATGGCTGGTACCACGCCCCTTCTTTAATTTTAATCAAACATAGTCTATAAGTATAATAATTTGCTAAACTTTGATTACATTTTGCAAAAATGTTATAACAATCATTATATCGCTTAAGCAAATAATGCGATTTGTTGGTAACTGCGATTTGCATATTTTACTTAATGAAATTATCGGTTGCTTGAACAGACTCTTTTGACAACCAATAATTGCTACTATAGGTAAACGAAATTACGGGTTATCTGTACCATATTGTAATCATAACTTTTATCTTTGTGGTTTGTGGAACAGAATTTCCATCACCCATTTCTAGATTGCAACAGAAAGTCATCACGCCCAATGAAAATTTTGTAGTTGGGTCGATTTTCAACCGATTTCTAATTTGTATGAACATAGCATCATATAGTTTTGACAGTTTTTTAATTGTTTTATTTTAAAGGCTGTCAGACATACCTACAACAAGATGATAGGTATGATTACAATTTAATACAAACCATTATTTGGTTAATATGACTTCAACAGTTTTTATTCCGGTTCGAGAACTTTTTGTTGTTACTCTTTCAAAATCAACTAAAAAATTGGTGAAATGTATTGGCTACGATTGCCAGGCAGATTGTACAGTTGTTTCTAAACCCGCCAAGGCTTTTCTTCAGCAGTCTTTGGCAACGAATGGAGTTACAATTATTGGTTTCCGAACTTTCTGTTGCATATAAAATAGGCCATCATGAGGTTGGAATTGGCTTTTCTGCATATTTATGCTACTCTTGCGTATTCGTCTCTAGATCTCCTTTTCGAGAACTTCTAAAATTTATAACATTGTTTGGTTTCCAAGACCGATGTTTGACAAAATTTTTGAGCATCATTTCTTCACCTGTACTTCTCAAACTCACGCAATTCATTTAATCGTTCGTTGCTTTAAAATAGGCCTTTTTCCAACCTTCCTATAACTCACCAATGAAGGTTATACTGCTATATCCTGCAGCGTTGCTTTATGGGCAGTATTATTTGATTCCGTATCGTCGTTCACTGGAAGTAAGCACTACTTCTTCTTAGGCTGAGTGAACAAATACTTTTACGGCGCACGAAAATCATCGAAACTGGATCATTTAAAAAAATAACGCAGTTCTTCAAGTTTTAGACGAAACCAACTGAAATTTATGTGTAATGACCTCCTGAATTGAGTGTCCTTTTTGCACCGCCTCGTACTGTTTTTATTTTTCTGACTTTATTAAACAAAAAATTTTTACATCTTTTGGCTGTAACTTCCACAATTTTTATTCGATTTTGTGTCCAGTTTTTACTTGAATAAAAAAAAAGACAGAACAATTCAATATTCACGATTTAAAACTATATGTGATGAGGCAAAACGGACACTTAATTTTGATTCAGGAGATCATTTTACATAAGAACCAGTTAGTTTCGTCCAATGGACGATTTTCTTGCAGAACAAAATAATAGAACTATGGGTCTTGAAAATGGGCCATATTGTCACACGCCTTGTGATACCTCCCACACAAATGTACCATTACACCTACTTTTGGTAATCTTGAAATATCATTAATTCTATTTATACGATCTAACTTAAATCAATATTTTTGAACAGGCTTATGAGCTTAGCTTAGTGACAAATAATTAAATTCCTAGCCACGCCCTTCTGGTACAACTCACATAAATGACTTCTGTGCAATGTTGATTAGAACCCACATAACTTGTCAACTAGTGCGTGAAATTCGCTTAATATTAATTTTGGGTACGATCGTGTGTGTTTTTTATTGAAGATATTTCAAAAATAAAGGTGGGCGGAATGGAGCATGTGTATGACAGGTACCACAATGAGGCAAGTCAATCCAATTTTTTATATGCAAGTACAGAGCCATTATGAAAATGTTACGGTGTTCACAATAGCGAGGGATTTTTATTGTGTTGACTTTGTTAGGTGGAATACTCTGCTGCCGCCATTTTCTTATTGAATTGAAATCAGCCTGCACTTATGTGCATAGCCTTTGATCTTCGTAAAAACACTTTTGTTGCTTGGGGTCTTAAACTGCAGTCACCTCTGCTTGCAACCAAAAGTCTTTTCGACTGTTTTTTAAATAAGTTTCTAGTGTCTCTTTAAACAAAATGTACGATTCTGCTGGAAATTAGTCCTAAGCAAAGTAAATATCAATTTGACTAGCCGACGAAAATTTAGTGCCGTAGCCACGTCTTTTGTGGCATCTTCCACACACACCGTTCTATTCGAGCTTATTGAATGTAAGTGCGATCAATCGACTAAAACCTTTTTATATGATATTTTCGGTTTTCGCTATCTTCTCTGCTATAAGGTAATGATTAGAATTTTTGCTTGCACCAAGCATGCTGGAAGCGTACTAAAAGAGCGATAATATTAAGGACTTCAGATCTCAGCGCCCTCTAGACTTACAAAACAGAATGATAAAATGTCATCGTATAAAATCACAAGATTTAAGATTTATAAAAGTACAAATTAGAATTTCGGTGAGCAATAGTAAAATTAAATTGAATAATTTTTAAGCGATTATAACATTGCTTACGAGCATTTTGTCATTATGAAAATAAGGCACCAACCATATCCTGCGCTGTACTCGCATCCGCTATTTTACAAAAGTTCTGTTTTAATATTCCTAATAAGAGATATACGTACAAAACCAGAACATATTCGCTCGCTCTCATGCTCCAAATTTAATAAAACCTTGTGCAATTCGGTGACAAGAGTTTACCAAACCAATTAAATCATTTTGTGTAATTTGTAACAATTTTCTCATGTAAAAACCACAAAAGACACTCCAGCAAATGTTTCATACATTAGAGAAGAAGAATGGAAAAAATCGACCACTAAAACACAACTTTCTGCTTAAACACAAAACCGAAGGAAACATTACAGCGACATCGAAAATGTGATTTGTGGAAGCAGATGAACAAAGCACTTCTAGTATTTTTATGTCATTTTTCCGTATTTACAGTGCAAAAGGTATGATTTTCGGCTGATGAAATTGAATTATTTGAATCGAACTTTGAATATAGTTTTTTTGTGCAATATTTCCCTGTTAAATGCTTCCGCTCCAAGTGCGTTTTTAGAGGGCTTACCCAAATTTCAAGTAATCCATGTTTAAATAATTGGAGGTTATTCTATGAAGTCTAAGAGTGGTCCTGTAACACAGTGCGTTCGTATGTGGATTTATATGTTTAAAAAAAAATGGGCAAATTGTGCGGAATCCAACAAGAACAAACCTTTTTTATGGCCAGGTATTCATGCAATATCGAATGTATGCTGGTGGAAGATATGGGATGCCTCCATCTCACGGTATGTAACATGACGATCTTGCATTATCAGTTCACGCACGGCATCAATGTTCTCTGGCACAACGGCTGTTTTGGACGAGCTTCGTCTTTGAGTAAGGATGGTGCTTCATCGCCATAGAAAGATTTAAGTTCATCGATGCGCTCTTGTCGTGTTATGATGCGCTCCACGTCGAAAGTTGTGAAAAATGATCGCACGAAAATGTTCACGAGTAAATTCCATTTTTTTGCCAAATTGATTTTTTCAAGTCACTGTAATCAACACAAATGATGGACGTACGACAAAACGTTCTAAGTACGTTTATGCCAAAAAAATGTCAAACTTTTAAATGAAAATGACAGATGGCGCCAGGCAACACTTAGTGTTGCCTAGGTCAGAAATATATATAGAAACCCTCGTATAAATTCATGTTTCTTACAGAGTGTTAAAGCACAGATATGGGTTTGTGCAAAGTTGTCCGCATCTGCTGTTCATCTGTCAATTCATATCCTTCAACATTACTACTGTGTCCGGAAACCCAGAAGAATGTAACAGTCCGGATTGTAAAGCTGCTTACAGACTTTTTGCAACTTTTTGCCAATTTGGAATTTACCAGGGGCACTTAAAGCCCCTTAAGGGAAGCTGCTTTTCCATTGGGGCGATTTTATCCATTTAAAATCCCAAGGGGCGTATTCGAGGAAAATGTCTGTTTTCTGAGTCATTTTGTTAGACGCTTTAGTGCTTTCACTCTACGCATGGTCGGACTGAGGTACAAGTGGACGGACGGACTTGGCTTAATTCCTGTGATGAGATCTTTAAACTATGTTTACTCGAGTAATAGTGGTGAACCATCATACCACGGCGGCCCACCCTTTAGTGACCCTAAACTATATTTGGTGTAATTTTAAAAATGTATTCTACCATTGTTGCTGTCCAGATATTTAGAATTTTCATTTCCACCATCTCATTGTTCAGAAAACTTTATCAAATGAATATTTTTTCAGAGAAGGAACGGCAAGCAGCAACAGTTGATGTACAGCGATGCTTTATTAATTTTCTGGGCCGAAAATCGACGGAGATATAAAAATGAATGAATAAATTAATGCTTCTGCCGGGTTGACAGTCCTTGGTCAAAGAATTGCAGCTTCGGGTCGATCCGCTTCATAGAATGATAAGCTTATCGTAGGATAAAACCAATCAATAATTGATAATATTGAAGTAAATGGAAGAACCAATCAATAATTGATATTATCGAAGTAAATGGAAGACGGAGATAAGGCTTGGTCATCAGCTGTCGAGCGGAACAAGATCATCAACTGGAGCAAGGATGTAAGTATGTCCCGTACTATACTTATATAAGTAGAATTTTCATTTCCACCATCTCATTGTTCAGAAAACTTCATGAAATGAATATTTTTCAGAGAAGGAACGGCAAGCAGCACCAGAGGATGTACAGCAATGCTTTATCAATTTTTTTGGGCCGAAAATAGACGGAGATATGAAAACAGCGACCAAACCAATCATTAATGCTTTTGTATCGGCTCATAACGCCAAGTTGACAGCTCTAGGCTGAGGTCGATTTGCTGCATTGAATGATAAGCTTATCGTGGGACCAAACCAATCAATAATTGATATTATCGAAGTAAATGGAACTATTGATTGGTTCAATAGTTGATGTTATCGATGTAAATGGAAGACGGAGATAATGCTTAGTCATCAGCTGTCGAACAGAACAAGATCAATAATTGGAGCAAGGATGTATGTAAGTATGTCCTGTACTATACAATTTTAATGTTAAATGTATTATTCGATGTTTGTATAACAAAATTTTAAAAATGTTTGCTTTACGCTTTGGGCAACGTTCCCTATGGCTAAGCTTATTTTCCAAAAGAATTTTGATAGACAGAAATTTTTTGTCTATTTAAAAGTTAAAGTTGTACTTAGTAGGGACATAAATACTGTTACACACGTTTTATCCTGTAAAATAAAATGTACTGAATGTTTTTAGACCAAATATTTTTTAATATATTAACTGATGTATATTGTCCAAAAAGAAACTACTTATTCGAAATGTCCGCCTTTTGGCTTTACACACGCCTTAAGTCGCACTGGCCAATCGTCAATAGCTGCACGAACCTTGCCCATTGGAAAATTGGCCACAGCTCGAACAAAATCAGTATTAAGAGTTCCAGTGTTGGGGTATCTTTTGTGACAAACCTTGTCCTCTAAAACCGTTCACAATTTGTAATCCAATGGGTTCAAATCTGGACTGCCTGAGGGCCATTCTTCAGAGGAAATGAACGCTGGCAAATTGTTTCGAAGCCAGATCTGGGACGTTTTAGCCTTATGGGCCGGCGCAGAATCCTGCTGGAAAGTCCATGGCTGGTTTTGGAACAGGGAATTTTTAAGAGTCTTCACAACAGCTTCCAACAGAGTTTCTAGGAACACTTGTACTCGTACCGATGTTTTGACTCCTTGTTCGCAGAAATACAGGTCGTAAGAGACACCCCACCAAACCATGACTGAAGCTGGGTGATGACCCTTTTCCACCCTTGGGATCAGTTCAGATGCTTCCTTAGATGACCGCGCATACACTCTATCATTTTGCTTGTTAAATTTTTCCTGAACGGTTAAAATTTTTTCATCGGTGAACAACATTTTTCTGTGCAAGTTATCAGCGTGCTTCACCAAAAGACGTTTGCATTTTTCAATCCTTTTTTTTAAAGCTGCAGTCAATAAATTCCGGTACGTCGTTTGAAAGCCCCAAGTTTTGTTTAATGATTCGACTCATGGAATTTTGCGTGATATTCATCTGATTTTCTGTTTTCGGAGCGGATTTCTGTAAATTCTTGATTTAACGGCTTTGATGACATGCGGTGTTCGAACAGAGCGTGGACGCCCGAGCGGTGGCGGTCTTTTACATCTCTAGTCTCCTCAAACAGTTTTATGCATCGGTAGACGAACATGCGGCTAATCCCTAGTGGCCCGAGCGTTTTGAAAATATCGCTTTTTTCATTTCACAATTCGAACAAAGCGTGGGCGGCCCGACCGATGGCGATCTTTTACATCTCCAGTCTCCTCAAACAGTTTTATGCATCGGTAGACGAACATGCGGCTAATCCCTAGTGGCCCGAGCGTTTTGAAAATATCGTTTTTTTCATTTCACACTTGAAAAGCTCTATAACAGCGATACGGTTCTCATTATCTGACCACTCCATGATGAAAGTTGAAACAATTTTAAAACCCCGTTACAGACTAACGCTATTGAGGTTAGCTTTCAAACCCCAGATGGCATTAACGGGGTATATTCAGTTCTACTATTGAAATGGGTATGTTCAATGTTGTAACAGTTTTTATGTCCCTACTAAGTACAGCTTATTTATATAGAATTTATTACGTTATATTTTTTAGAAAATGACCTGAGTCCAGCCCACATGACAATTACTAATTATATTTGACTTAGCTACATTTTGTTCTTATTTCCCGCAACATTTGGAAAATACGGGGTGATTACCGGGTAACGTTCCCCTTGCCGTTTGGCATTTTCAACCACTTCTCATGGTTAGTCAGTCATTTTACTCTATGCTCTTTTGCCTCCCCCCTTTTTTTTGTTGTTGTTGTTGCCATTTTGCGTTTCCGTTCCAAAAAGTCGATTCGGTCCTGGGCTCGTGTGTCATCAGACATAAATACACTTTGTACTCGTAATATTATTCGAGAGAGATAATTGTCACTTTGATCGTATAATGGTTTCTAATTAGAAAAGTTTTATTTTATAGCATGAAATGTTTCCTGTCTGTCTGTCTGTCCGCCAGCTCACTCGGAAAACAACACAGACCCACTTACACACACACACACACACACACACAGAGTGCACAGCAAAAACGCCGGGCACACATTTTACATTTTACGCATTTCTCTACACCCTCCTCGAACCCATCACTCAGTCAGTGAGTGGGTTATTTAGAAATGCGGGTGAGATGGGGCTTTAACCCAAA
Source organism: Hydrotaea diabolus (assembly GCA_963513945.1). Classification (NCBI taxonomy): domain Eukaryota; kingdom Metazoa; phylum Arthropoda; class Insecta; order Diptera; family Muscidae; genus Hydrotaea; species Hydrotaea diabolus. Next base: position 23,108,149 of record OY740720.1, on the reverse strand, counting down.
AACCCGACTCCTTTAAAGTGAAACAGTTGCCAGGCAGGGTTGTTGGATGTTAATGGCGGTGGCAGGGTCTAAGTACGAGTACAACATAAATTCCAACTACGGTCGTTGGGCAATTAAAAACGATAATGTTTATTTAAGAATTTTAATGTTTTTCACAAATAAACCTCAAAAGAAATGTAATTATTTGATTTTATATCGGTTTTGTGTCGATTTTCCAACCCACCCCCCCTGCTGAAGCATTCGTCATCATCCCTCCGAAATACACTTGCCAGGGCGGACACTGCGAGGACATGCGGATGTTTATTTAAGCCATGATGGAAATGTTTATCAAACCGTCATTACAGAGTACTTAGGACGAAATGTACAAAAATATAGCAGTTGTCTGGACTTTTGTTGCTATTTGTGAAGGAGAAAAAGTTCTATGCTGTGCTAATTTAGAAACAATAGCCTGCTGTTTTCCAGAATGTCCATTAAATGTTGATTCAATGAACGAAGGAAGAATGATTGTTTTCATATCATGCTGGACACATTATAAACGTTAAATAGTAATTGTACGATGATTTTGTTTACTTAACGCCAACGCAAAGCAAATGCGAATGTAAAACAATAGGCGTGTTCTATAGGTACTCGCTTATTTAGCGAGTAAATGGTCGCTAAGGCGATAATTTTAAAACTTTACGAGACACTTTTTTAATTTATTTGTATACAAAAACTGGATTGGGTTTATGTATTGTAAACCGTTTGGTTTGAAAATTCGTTATTTGTGAAAAAAAGTGCTAAATGTCTTTTTCCCAAAATGTTAATTATTTTAATGAAACGGATTTTAAGATTTTTTTTAATAACTAACACTCAGAGGATGCCGCTTATAACGGGGTTTTCAATAGGGCTATAACAATTTCGTATCTTTAAAAAACAAACACAGTTTCAACTATTTTTAATGATTGTTTAGTGTCAAAACGTTTGTCGAAGTCAACATTTTCATCATGGTAAAGTTCACTTACGTTTGGAAATCATTAAAAATAATTAACGAAATCTGAGTCGGTGGTCGCAACTTTAAGAGCGCTTACTCCAATTTTCGAACGTAATAATCGGCCCAAACGACAGGCTGTGCGTGCTATAGTGGATACATTTGGATTAAAACTTTCACTTTTGGATGTTCCGGTGCCAAACATACGCTCTACCGCCCGAAGCAACCAAAATATCGCAGTCATAAGTGCATCCCTTCAAAATGAGCCAAATCAGTCGATTCCACGTCGTTCTCAGAAATTGGGCATCTCTCAAACCACACTGTGGCGTATTAAGGGAAAAGATGTTGGCCTCTATCCTTTTAAAATCAAACTGACTCAAGAACTATAGCCACTTGATCATTTGAAACTTGGTAACTTCGCCGATTTGGCTCTGGCAAAGTTTCACTAAAATCCAAAATTTCATTGACAAATCAACTTTAGCGATGAAGCTCATTTCTGGCTGAGTGGTATTGTCAATCAACAAAATCAGTCGATTCCACATCATTGGAGAGCAAAAAATTGCTTTAGGAAAAAAAAAATACGGTGTGGTTTTCATGCTGAAGGTGTGATTAGGCCGTCAATGGCCGCTATCGTGCTATCTTAGAAATTATTTTTGTCCAGAATTAAATGAGCTTGATATCGCGATAGGTGGTTTCAATACCACGGTGCCACTAGTCACACAGCATGCGTTAAGATCGGTTTACTGGAAGGCAAATTCGGTGAAGGTGCCATCTCGAGAAATGGTCCAGTCGAATGGCCACCTCGTTCATGCGATTTAACGCCATTGGATTTCTTTTTATAGAGCCACATCAAGTCATTGGTTTATGTCAACAAACCAACAACTTTAGACGAGCACAGAGACAACATCCAACGCAAAAATGGCAACGTTCCGGTCGAAATGTGTGCAAGAGTAGTGGAAAATTGGGTCCAAAGAATAGATCGCTTTACACGGGCTCGTAGTGGTCATATGACCAAAATTTCATTCTTAAAATGTAACATTTGCTCTACACGTGGAATAAATTTGAACTCTATACACGCCTATATGGTCACGGCAACAATAGTATGTTCTCTGCTATAAAAGTATGGTCGTCGCAACCATAGTATTGTTTTTTGAATTTCATTTTGACAATAGTATGATTGCGGCAATATTAATATTGTGGAAATGTAACATAAGTATTGTTGCCAAATTTAAAAATAAAAATATGGTTGTAGCAACAATATAAATATGGTTCGTGGGACAAAAGTATTGTGTTCATGGATTTTATATTAACAATAACATGATTACGGCAATCATACCGGCAAAACCTTATTTTGTTTTAATTTGACAATGTTATTTTTACGATTCTTACGCAATAATAGTAATAAAATTAAAATTTTTTCAAAAAAAGCTACGGATTAGTATAACTAAAATATTTTTAATAAATAAATTTTATTACTGTTAAATAAATCACTTCTATTGTTACATAACTTACTTGTTAAAACTCTTTATTGTTGAATAACAACGCATTCCAGTCTGTACAAACAATTTTTGGGATCATAGTATGGGGGTGCGTTAGTCATATTATGGTTGTGAGGATCATGCTATGGGTGTACGTGAAACATACTATGGTTATGAGGATCATAATATGGTTGTGGGGATCATAGTATGATTGAATGTGAATAATATGGTTGTGGGGATCATAGTATGGTTGTGTGTGAATGATTTTATTGTTGTGAGGACCATAATATTGTAATGGGGATCATAGTATGGTTGTGTGTGAACCATACTATTGTTGTGATGATAGTATTGTTGTGCCTCAACCATCTAACGAACAATAGTATGGTGCTCATCGAATATTGTTACCCCAACCATACTTTTTTTCTGCTATAAATATTTCTGGCCTAATAATAAAAATGCGAATATTTATCATTAAAAAGGCTTTTATTATTTTTCAAAGTATTCTCCAGCATGATTTATACACTTTTGTATGCGCTCAAACCAATTGTCGAAGCACTTTATCCACTCGGATTGAGACACCTCCAAAACATGGTTTTTGAATGCTGACCACGCAGCCAAGTCAGGGCTGTACGACGGATGACTCATCAATTCGACGTTTCGGTCAAAAAGGCGCTGGTTTGAGCCGATGTGTGAGAGCTCGCATTGTCATGATGCACAATGATTCGTCTTCTTTTGTTCGTTTTTTGAATTTCTCCGAAGACTTAAGGCAAACTAATTGTGGTGTACCACTCAGAATTGAGCGTCCTACGTTGCTCAAGCGGCATCAATGTTCTCTGGCACAACGGCCGTTTTGGACGACCTTCGTCTTAAAGCCGGCGTCGGCCACGATCGAATTCATCAAACCAGGTTTTTAAAGTGCTTTAGGAAGGTACTTCATCGCCATACAAGATTTAAGTTCATTAATGCACTCATGTCGTGATAATCCACGTCGAAAGTTGTGAAAAATTATCGCACGAAAATGTTCATGAGCTGATTAAATTTTTTTGCCAAGTTGATTTTTGCAAGTCACTGTAAACAGCACAAATGATGGTCGTACGTCCAAACGTTCGGAGTACGTTTATGCTAAAAAAAATAATAAACTTTTCAATGGAAATGTCAGATGGCGCCAGGCAACACTAAGTGTTGTCTTGGTCAGGAATGTACGAGGGCGACCGCAAAACTTACTGGCCTGGCTGGCACATTTTCTGTTTTACAAGCAACTTTTTTTTTTGTTTTTTAAAGCAATCTTTTATAAGCCATCTGTCAAAATTTCCGAAATATTTAATGATTATTTTCTTTGTTACAGGTGATTGAAGTAAACAAGTTTTATAATTTCTGAAAAATGGAAAATAAAGAGTTTCGTGCGGTAATTAAACACTTTTATATGAATAGTTATACGCCACAATTAATCAAAGATGAATTGGATTCTGTTCATGGTGATAATGCACCATCATACTCCTGGGTTCAACAATTTAAAATGGGTCGTTCAAGTACGGAAGATGAACAACGCTCTGGAAGACCGAAAACTGCAACTACTATTGAAAACATTAGAAAAATATTTAATGAAGTGACTAAAGATAGACGAATAAAGCTCAGAGAACTTGCCCATATTGTTAAAATACACGAAAAACAAGTTTGGAGTATTTTACCTGATAAACTCCACATGAAAAAGCTGTTTGCGAAAAAGGTGCCGCGTTTGTTGACTTTGCCCCAAAAAATCGTCCGTTGGATCAATTCCGAGGAGCTTTTAGCGATTTATCAGCGTAATCCAATAGAGTTGATGAAACATGGATCCATCACTACATCCCAGAATGCAAAGAACAGTCAAAACAATGGATAGAAGCTGGTAAAAGTGGTCCCAAAAAGGCGAAAACTGTTAAGTCAGCAGGAAAAGTAATGGCCACAGTATTTTGGGATGCAAGGGGTATACTATTTATTGATTATCTTAAGAAAGGAAAAACTATAAATAGTGAATATCATTGTGCATTATTGGATCGGTTGAGTGAAGACATAAAGATAAAACGACTGCATTTAGAAAAAAAAAGTTCTTTTTCATCAAGATAATGCACTGCATTTTTAACTCAAAAAAAAACGGGCCGAATTACGATTTGAAATTGCTACGCATCCACCATATAGTCCAGATTTAGCTCCTTCTGATTATTTCTTGTTTCCAAATTAAAAAAAATTCTCGGTGGCAAAAAAAAATCGTCTAATAGCGAGGTTATTGCTGAAACTGAGGCATATTTTGAAGGTCTTGAAAAATCTTATTTTTCGGATGGAATTAAAAAACTTGAAAAACGTTTGATGAAGTGTATTGAGTTGGAAGGAGATTATTTTGAAAAATAAATAATAATAATTCCAAAAAAATCGGTTCTTTTTATGTTAGGCCAATTACTTTTGCGGCCCTTGTATATAGCAAGCCTCGTATATGCTCATAGATAACTTATAATTGCTACAGCAAGAATTTTCTTATTTAAGGCCATATTTGTTGTAATAATGCATTCGCTGAATTCAGCGTTAGGTTACGTGAACTAAGTAAAAGCAAAAAAAAGTCATAGTTCTTTAAACGGGTTTCCTCTCGTAGAATCTTTGAAATTTGAACATCGGTTCTCTCAATATTATTACATTTATGCACCCTTAAATTCTTTACACAAAGTTCAATTTTGGAAATAGTATATGCATAATTTATAAACTTGTTTATAAAGTCTATAAAGCCTTTTCTCTCATTTTTAAATATATTACCTATACTAATTAAGGACATATTTTGTAATATATGAAAATGTTTTGCAATCTTTTATCTTCACTCAGTTACAAGCTTCTTAGTAAATTTGACTTATGTTTGCACTATAATTCTGTTGTCGCTATTGCTTATGTTGTAATCTTAACAAGACTTTTCGAAATTATATCCAAGATGAAAAAATCGTTTATGCTTTCATCTAAATTACCTTTTAAACAGCCAAATTTTTCCGAAGGAATAATAATTCTGTTTGTAAGACTCTCAATCAAAGAAAAAATCCATCTTACGTAATCGGCGTTGTCTGCTTCGAAGGCGAAATTCACTCTTTACTTTTTCCAAAATCGATCCTAAAAAAACTAAGTATATTTAGTTTCTGTTGTCATTGTACATTATGAGAAATGGGAAAATCACTAAAAGCACCGTACGAAACTGTAAGAGCACCATAAATACCCGCTTTTTAAAAAAAACGGGTATTTTACAAAAATCTTCGGATACGAATATCAAAAAAGCACCAAAATGGCAACGCTGATTGGTACTCTCTTATTCGCTAAGGCAATAACTTTAAAACAGAACAAGAATTTTTCCAAATTTCTTTGAATACAAAAACTGATTGGTTTTATGCATCCAAAATCGTTTGCTTTGAAAATTGTAATGTGCGTGTAATAACCGAGCTCGGTTAAACTCGCTAAAGGTTATTTCTTAATAACTTGTTTTTTCCAAAAATGTTAAAAATTTAAAACAAAAAAACAAACGGATTTGAAAGCAATTTTTTAATAACCAACACTCAGAGGACTCTCGACTTACAACAAAGGGTGTTTTTTCAGACGTGTGGTTTTCAAGAAGAAATAAAACGCATATAATATTATGTTATGACCAAGAATTTAGCTTTATTATAAATATAAGGGTTTGCCATTATGTTTCAAAAATAATATTAAACAAGCGGCTGCCGCGGCTGGCTCGAATCAATTCCAGCCGAGATGCACAGTTTTCGCTCACTTTTTGCAGGATTAGGATGCGGCTCCATTTGTATGCGGCCAGCAATAACGAGCCGATTATTCTCTTCCAAGGCATCAGTCGTGTCGACTTATCTGCGTAGACAAACAACTTTACAAAACCGCACAAAAAATAGTCCAGCGGTGTTTAATCGTACGATCTTGAGGGCCACGCCACAGGCCCGCTACACGAGATAATGCGCTCATCAAGGTCATCCACATCAACATACTCCAATTCAGGCACAAAAAATTCATTAATCATGGATCTTTAGCAGAGAGCTTCAACGGGTCAGCAATAACGCGCCGAATACTCTCTTCTAAGGCGTCAATCGTGTCGGGCTTATCTGCATAGACAAGCGACTTCACATAACCCAGAAAATAGTCCAGCGTTGTTAAATCGCACGATCTTGGAGGCAACGCCACAAGCCTACGACGCGAGATAATGCGCTTACCAAAGGTTTCCCTCAATATAAGTACGTAAATTGGTTGTTTCATTGGCTGTATGGCATGTAGCGAGCCATAGCTCCTCCACATCAACATTTTTCAAGTCAGGCACGAAAAAATCATTAATCATGGCTCTATAGCGTTCCCCATTGACTGAAACATTATGGCCGGCTTCATCTTTGAAGAAATATTTACCAATGATTCCCAATGATTTGCCCATAGAGCACACCAAACAGTGACTTTTTAAAAATTTAACGGCATCTCAACAATGGCTTGTGGATTTTCATTAGTCCAAATGCGGCAGTTTTGGTTATTAACGTACCCATTCAACCAAAAGTGAGCTTCATTGATGAACAACATTTTCTTGTAAAAATCAGAATCGGTGGCCATCTCGTTTTGGGCCCATTCACCGAACGTGCGACGCTCTTGTTGGTCATTCAGCTACAATTCTTGCAGGAGTTGGATTTTGTAAGCCCTCAAACCAAGATCCTTCTTCAAAATCTTTCATAAAGTGGATGGGCACAGCTCCAAATGTTGCGCGCGATGGCGGATAAACTCATACTGGTCTTCTTCGATACTCTGCTCCACAGCGCCTTCGGTGCGCACTATACGGCGTCTCCGAGGATACCGCATTCTCCACTAGAGTAAACGTGGGACGAAACCGATCCATGGTTGCTCGAATTACCAACTATGCTGGACGATTTTATGTCGTACATATAAAGGGTGTTAAATTTTAAGGGCCAATGTCGATTTTGAATATAACACAAATTATTTGCGAAATTATTGCTATTTCTTTTTATAATGATAATATTGATATGGCTCAATTATGTAAGAGACAAAATATCGTCCAAATGGCAGCAGCGACCTCGGCGGCACACCTTCATCCGTTTGTCCAAATTTTCGATAACGCTGAGGCATAATTCAGGTTCTATGCCGTTAATGTGCCGAATTATCTCATCCTTTAGCTCTCGAATTGTTGATGGCTTAACGACGTACACTTTTTTCAAATAAATTAAGTAGTCCAACGCTGTCATATCACATGATCTTGACGGCCAATTAACAACGCCACAAGTGGCAAGTGGCACCGTCCTGTTGAAACCACATATCGTCCACGTCCATATCTTCCAATTCGGGCCATAAAAAGTTTGTTATCATCTCGCGATAGCTAACACCATTCACAGTAACTGCCTGACCGGCCTCATTTTGGAAAAAATACGGCCCGATAATGCCGCCAGCCCATAAACCGCACCAAACAGTAATTCTTTGTGGGTGCATTGTTTTTTCGACTATCACTCTTGGATTAGATTCGCCCAACTGCGGCAATTCTGCTTATTGACGAAAATTGATCATCCACTTCAGAATAAATCTGAAAAGCTTTAACGCGTTGCTCGCTTGTGTATCTTTCTATGGTTCAAATTGAGTCTGAAATTGAGAAATATCAAATGAAATGCAAAAAAAAACTTGACGTTTACGTGTGGTTCACATTCAACATCGGCCCTTAAAATTTGACCAACCTTTATTAGAAGCAACGCGCGGTGCGTCGCTCGAACCGAACCATTATTTTGGTAATAAATTTCCACGTTTTGCAAAACGTACCGGAGTGAGACCAACTCTGAAAAAAGTGTGGCCAGATTGAAAAACCACACGTCCAAAAAAAACACCCGTTATTTATTACCACTTTTTTTCCAAAATGTCCCACTGTGCATCGTTTATTTGTAATTCAATTCCGGAAAACGTGTGTCCAGATTAAAAACCACACGTCTTAAAAAACACCCGTTATTTATAACTATTTTTCAAAAATGTTCCACTGTGCATCGTTTATTTGTAATTTAAATTTACAAATAAATTCCATTCGCGTAGAATAACTCATACATCTCAAAATGGATATCCTCTTTATCCTCCTCATTTGTTTACCCTTTGTCAAAACAAATTTGCATCGGGTTAATTGTATCCAACGTAAAATATTTCGTATTGAAATGACCCGGATATATTCGCATTGATCTGTTTAAAAGCCCTACCTTACCCAAAATACTTTAGGTTTTTTGCTACGTCAATCAATACTGATGCCAGGTAAATGTCGGTCGGTATAAAGAGTTAACGTCTTGGCACAAATCAAAATAAATTTCTAATTTTTCATCGTATTTGCATGCGGTGACCTGAGCCCTTTGTGAATTCCAGCCAGTACCCGGAAACAAAACACAAGCAAAGCAATTTATTGCCGTAGCCTAATTTGTATTTGGAGCTTTGCGTCCCGTTGTTGCCGCTCCTTCTGGTGTTGTTTTGATGGGGTTTGTTTCTCGGCGTAAACAGTATTTTCAGCCAAAACCAATACCAAAACAACAACAGCAGCAGCAGCAACACAGCCAATAGATTTTTCCGTGTTAAGTCGGGATGATTGTGTTGTAATGGCCGTAATGGGGTGTAATTTATCTTCGAGAGAACCGAAAACACAAACCCTGCCGTCGCACCACAATCAAATGCGTATATTTTACGCAAAGGAGCAGCATTTTCGCGGGTATGCCAAAGATAAACAGACAAATTTTCCTGTGGTGTTTTTCCTTATTTTTCTCAAGGTGTTGTTGTTGTCTTACCCCTGGTGCTGTAAAACCCAAATGTTTTTGAGGTTTCTTGGTTATTTTCGTTTGGCGGAGAATGGCGCGAAATGCTTGGTATAACCACAAGCAATAAATTCTCAAATTTCGTTGGAATTTCCAAAAAGGGACGTACCGGAACAATGTTGAGCTCGAAAGCACAGCCGAAGCGTGCCGTTCGTGCCGTTTCGTGGTTATTGAGAACTTGTCTAGATTTTTTTGGCAAATTGTTTTCCACCCGAGTGATGCCAATGATATGACTATTGGCAAAGGCAGGGACTTGCATACCCACTTATCTTTGGGCAATGTAAGGCATTTAATAGATTTTGATTTAATTAAGGTACGCAGACACTCTCCTTTGATTTTTGATTAAATTCTTAAGACTTTGTTCACATCTTTTGAAAGATTAGTTTTCCTCAACGGCTGCACCTCCATTAGGTTTACATTCGAATCATACGCAATCATCCTTTCAGATTCATTTCGTTTAACAATTCCCCAGTGTCTGTGCGTTCATTTCTCATTTGTGCTTATGATGATTGATGTGGTCAACTTCAGAGTTTTGTGTTTGAGACTACAAAAGGCAAAATGTTTGGCATAAGGATACGTGCGGACGTACACATACACATTATAAATAAATACTCACACTCAAACACACTCAAACACAGACAAACAAATATGTGTGTGTGTGTGCTTTTCATTACAAACACCACACATCAACAAAAGTACAATCACTCAAGGAGTCATACATGGGTATGACACTCGAAGAAAAATTTCAGTCCTTAATTTACTGCATGATCAATTATCAAGAATATGGCCACACTGGCCTAATTAGACTTGTATTGGCCAGGGCAACAACCCGAGCTGGTTTTCTTTGTTCTCTACCACAAAAACTCGTTTTAATAAAATTCTGTTTTTTTTTTGTAGAGGATGTACTTACTTTACAATCGGGCTCATACATGACCCTCGAAGAAAAATTTCAGTCCTAAATTATTCCATGCTTATTTCTCAAGAATGTGGCCACACTGGCCTTATTAGACTTGGAGCGATGTATTGGCCAGGGCCAGCCGAGCTAGTTTTCTTTGTTCTCTACCACAAAATTACGTTTTAAACAAAATTCTGTTTTTGTAGAGGATTTGTACGAGGACAGAACCATAATTCCATGACTTTTCGAATAAAACACAGTGTTTTTTGAAAAAAAATATTTTTCGACATAAGCTCCTTTTAGCCCAATACAGTTTGTCCAAAGTTTCTCAAATTTTTGTTTCCTTTCCAAGAAATAGGATTTTTCGAGTTCCATAAAGTAGGAATTTGTTTGATCAATAATTTCATCGTTGGAGCTAAATCGCATTCCACCGAGCCATTTCTTTGGGTTTGGAAATAGGAAATAGTCACTGGGGGCTAAATCCGGAGAATATGGTCGATGAGGTACCAGTTCGTACTCCAATTCATGCAATTTTGCCATTGAGACTGCACACGTGTGCACCCGTGCATTATCTTGATGAAAAAAAAAAGTTCTTGGCCATATAAGGCCATTTTTTTTTTAAATTCACGTTAAAGAGAACATAGTGGACTGCATCACCTTACAATAATGCAAAAAATATATAAATATTTAAGCATAAAGTTTGAACTTTTTCGAGCAAAACAAGCTATCTTTTATAAAAATTGGGCAACAAATGGTACACGCAGAAAAAAAGTATGGTTGTGGTGACAATATTCGAAGAGGATCATACTATTGTTGGGTATATGGTTGTGGCACAACAATATTATGATCCTCACAACAATAGTATGATTAACACACAACCATACTATGATCACCACAACCATGTTATGAGCCACACTCAACCATACTATTGTCCCCAAAACAATATTATGATCCTCACAACAATATTATCTTTCACATACAACCATAGTATGATCCTCACAACCGTACAACCATAATATGATTCCACTCAACCATACTATGATCCCCAATTTTTTTTTAGGATTGGGTTATGTTATTATTCAACATTAAAGATTCTTATTGAGCATTTTTTTTAAAAGTAGTTCATAGGCAGATTTGAGACAATATTTCCATTGAACATCTTATGTATGAAACAAAAATTAATCAAAATGCAAAAGGCACTTTTAGTTGCAAGCAGTAGTGGTGACTGCAGGTGATGAATGCTTCTTTGCCATCCGTAGACCCCAAGTGATGAACGTGATTAAACCGTGATAATGGCTAAATACTGAAGTGCAAGCAGATTTTAAATAAACGAGAACCAGACGGCAGTAGAGTATTTCACTGAACAAAGTAAACACAATAAAAATCCCTCTCACTGCCTTCCGATTGTTGTTGTTTTTTATAATGAACAACAACCATGCACGCATCGTGTGTGTGTATATTTTTTTGGTATACCAAAAAACACACACATATACCTATAGTATTTTAAAACCTCTTGTGCTTTGTTCATAGATTCAACCATAGAGTATGATTGCCGTAATCATATTATTGTTAACGTAAATCTTTAACAACAATACTTTTGTCGCGCCAACAATATTAACATGGTTGCTACAACCATAGTTTCATATCTAAATTTAGCAATAATAGTATTGTTACATTTCAACAATATTTATTGCAGCAATCATACTGTTGTCAAAATAAAATTCAGAAAAGTCTTCGAACTGTGCGTAGAGCAATCTTCAACGCGCAATATTGTAATTGGTGGAAATGATATTGCGCGTTGAAGATTGCTCTACGCACAGTTCGAAGACTTTACACAAAGGGTAATTCTCATTAATAAAAATGAGTCTCCCGTATAAATCATTTGATTTGTGGCCGAAGTAATCGTTGCCAAAGACTGCTGAAGAAAACCCTTGGCGGGTTTAGAAACAGCTGTACAGTCTGCCTGGCAACCGTAGCAAATACATTTCACCAATTTCTTCTTTTTAAGTTGATTCTGAAAATGAAAGTGCGAATATTTATCATCAAAAATGGTTTTGTTGTTTTTCAAAGTATTCTCCAGCATGATTTATACACTTTTTTATATATACGAGGGCAGCTTTATATATTTCTAGCCTAATAAAGAAAACGCGAATATTTATCATCAGAAATGGTTTTATTGTTTTTCAAAGTATTCTCCAGCATGATTTATACACTTTTGCATGCGCTCAAACCAATTGTCGAAGCACTTTTTCCACTCCGATTAAGACACCTCCAAAACATGGTTTTTGAATTCTTTAACAACATCTTCTGGCGACGAAAATCGTTGACCACGCATTTTTTTTTAAAAGAAGTCTTTGGGTGCCAATTCAGGGCTGTACGGCGGTTGGCCGGTCAAAAAGGCGCTGGTTTTAGGCGATGTTCGCATTGTCATTGTGCACAATGATTTGTCATCTCTTGTTCGTTTTTCAAATTTCTCCAAAGACTTCAGGAAAACAAATTGTGGTGTAAAACTCAGAATTGACCGTCCTATGTTGCTCAAGAGGAACAGTCGCCACATGACCAGTTTTTCCCAAGAAACAGGCGACCATTTGCTTGGGTGTGCTTCTTCAACGAACAACTTTCGTTGGATTTGGCTCGTCAAAGACCGACACGGTCGATTGCTGTTTTGTATTGGGCTCATACGCATAGATCTATGATTCGTTACCTGTGACGATCTTATAAACGTCTTTTGAAGCACCGCTATCGTATTTTTTCAAAATTTCTTTGCACCAATTAACACGAGCCTTTTTTTGAGCGATTTTCAAACTGTGCGGGATCCAACGAGAACAAACCTTTTTTACGGCCAGTTGTTGTTCATGCAATATCGAATGTATGCTGGCGGAAGAAATGCCCAAGGATGCCTCTACCTCACGGTATGCCACATGACGATCTTCCATTGTCAGTTCATGCACGGCATCAATGCTCTCTGGCACAGCTGCCGTTTTTGGACGACCTTCACGACCTTCGTCTTTGAGCGAGCGTCGGCCAAGATTGAATTTATTAAACCAGGTTTTCAAAGTGCTATAGGATGGTAGTTCATCGCCATTCAAAGATTTAAGTTCATCGATGCACTCTTTTCGTGATTTCGAATCTACGTCGAAAGTTGTGAAAAATGATCGCACGAAAATGTTCACGAGTTAATTCCATTTTTTTTGCCAAATTGATTTTTTCAAGTCACTGTAAACAACACAAATGATGGTCGTACGTCAAAACGTTCCGAGTACGTTTATGCTAAAAAAATGTCACACTTTCCAATGGAAATGTCAGATGGTGCCAGGCAGCACTTAGTGTTACCTAGGCCAGAAATATATACTCGTATAGCTTCGTACCTTTGCTGCTACTCGGCTGTGGTCCGAATCGATGTTTGCTGTTCGGAACGTTCGTACTTCCAACACGCTGGATGCATGCCGATCTCAATTGTGTTTCCATCAGCTGACAGCTGCGTAGTCTTTTGGATATCGTTATGTTTGAATTTAAATCTACATATTATCAGGCTTCTTGCAGCGGCAAAAACGATCTGCCTCATTCCATTGTCGAAGGTGTTACCATACATACTGATCTTTCCGACGGCCGGGCAAAATCTAATTAAACACGACTAATGTATTCAGAACATGCCAAATTTGTTTATTTCTCTAAAAGCATGTATGGGCTACTGCTATTTAAATATACTCCTTTTTATCTTATTTCCGAAAGTTTTTTAAATAATTGTTTTTTAAAAAAAACATTTAATTAGTCATAATGACAAATATAAATTAACCAATCGGACAGCAACAGCGCCCATACAGAGGGTACACCACTACGTCCGATTTGTTCCTCCATAAACTCACCGGCGTATCGACTTAGTAAATACCTTATAAATATTTATGTAAAAATTGTAGCGCAAGAGAGAAATTATAGAAGAAGATACACTCTCGAAATGCTTAACATTATTGACGTACCTAATGAGAGGAGAATTAATTACAAAACGGACACAGATGGGATCGCACACATATACAGAAATGTGGTGCATAAGCACAGACGCAAGCTGAAGCGTAACACAAAAATCAGTTGACAGCGATAATCAGACGGACGACATTGTTTTGTTAATGTAATTATTTTTCAAATATTGTGTTAATGTTTTGTTTATTAAATGTAATCATGTTTTGTATATTTTGTCAGTGACAACCCCTGAAGATGATTGACGAAGTCAATCGAAATATTGGGATAAATAAAAATTAAACAACACATAGAACAACGAGTTTAAATAAATGACCTCAAGCCGAAAAATAATTTTATAAAATATTTTAAAGAACATGACAAGAGAATCGCCATATAATGTAAAGGACGCAGGGGACTTTAAATCTAGGATTAATAACACACATGTTGACGATGACGAAACTTTAATTTCATTTGACGTGGTATCCTTATTCCCTAGCATACCAGTAAATCTAGCTATTAAGACTATAGAGGAAAAATGGACTAATATAGAGGAAATCACCTGAACCCCAAAAGACTTGTTTATTGAATTACTGAATTTCTGTATGAAGGACACTAGATATTTCAAATATGAAGATAGAATTTTCGAACAGAAGAAAGGGATGCCAATGGGTTCACCGACATCGCCGGTTATAGCCGACATTATCATGGAAAAGTTACTGAACGTTTTAATACAAAGAATGACTACAAAGCCCAGACTTGTGACTAAATATGTTGACTACCTTTTTGTGATTTTAAAGAAAAGTAAAACTGACAACACTCTTCAAATACTAAATTCATTCAATAGACAAATACAATTCACAATGGAGAAAGAATGTGACCGAAAACTTCCTTATCTTGACTCTATAATTCACCGCCAAGGCAATTTGTTAAAAGTGGATTGGTATCAAAAACCAACAGCTTCCGGACGATTAATAAACTTTCACTCCAAACATCCCCGACGAACTTTATTAACAGAGTTTTCAACATAAGTGACAAAAGTTTCCATAGTGACAATGAAAGACGGATTAAGAACGTATTAAGGAAAAATGACTTTCCAATTAAAACCATAGAGGACTTAATTAGACGGACGAAAACCAATTGTGACCAAACAGTTAAAGATAAAAGATTTATAACTTATAAAGCAATGACGTACATACCTGGTTTCTCCGAAAGGTTCAACAAATCGGACGTTTATAATAATGACAACAAAAAATTATTAGCGCCCCGAACGTTTAGGACAGTTACGAATTATTTAGTAAGACAAAATCGAAGGTGGACAGTGAAGAAAAGTCCAATTTAGTTTATAAGATTAAATCTTTTGGTGATAAGTCCAACGTATGCCAAAAGGCACTACTGGGACAAAACTAAGGACTAGACTTTCTTCTCACAAATCTGGCCTAAAAGCTGTTGATAGACCAATTGAGCAGAAGACTTCCCTTGCAAACCTCTGCACTTTGACTGGACACAAGCCAAACTTTAACAACGTAGAAATTTTAGCACAAGAGAGGAATTATAAGAGAAGATACACTTTAGAGTTGCCTTACATCAACGACGTTCCTACATCTAAGAGAATAAACTTTAAAACTGACACGCATACAGACATACGAGGGCGGTTCGGACAGTTCTTAGCCTATCAATGAAAGAGAATAGTTAGTTTTTGAAAAATATTTTTATTTTTCAACATAATCTCCTGAAACTTCAATACACTTAGTCCAACGCTTATCTAGCAATTCTATCCCTTGATTAAAATAATTTTCCTCAAGGTCTTCAAAATAGTGGTTTACAACTGTAATTGCATCTTCATTTGAGGTAAAACGCTTGCCAGCAAAGAATTTTTTTCGATTTAGGAACAGGAAAAAGTCACTGGGAGCTAAATCAGGAGAAAAAGGTGGGTGGTCAAGCAACTCGTACTTTAATTCGTTGATTTTAGCCATTGTGTAAACACTCTTGTGCGCTGGTGCGTTGTCTTGATGAAAAATTATTATTTTGTGTTGTAAGCCAGGACGTTTTTCTCGAATTTGTACATTTAATTTATCTAAAAGGTTGCAATAGTACTCTGAATTTATTGTTTTACCCTTTTGCAGATAGTCAATCAATAAAATACCTTTGAAGTCCCAAAAAACCGTTGCCATAACCTTACCAGCCGATTGAATTGTGTTTGCCTACTTTGGGGCACTTCCTCCATCTTCAGTCCATTGTTTGGATTGTTCCTTTGTCTCTGGAGTATAGTGGTGGATCCATGACTCATCAACAGTTATGAAACCACGCTTAAAATCCAATTTATTTCGCTGAAAACGATCCAAACAAGCTTGAGAAATGTTCATTCTTATGCGTTTTTGGTCGACTGTTAACAAGTGCGGCACCCATCTTGCAGAAAGCTTTTTCATCTGTAGTTCTTCATGCAAAATTAAATGGACTCGATCATTTGAGATGCCCATGATATTAGCTATTTCACGCACTTTTATTCGTCGATCATTTAATACCATATCATGCACTTTGGCTACAATTTCTGTTGTTGTTGCTGTTTTTGGACGTCCACTACGTGGTTCATCTTCAATGCTTGTACGACCACGTTTAAATTCAGCAACCCAATTTTTTGCTGTTGCATATGAAGGAGCACTTTCACCTAACACATTCACCGTATCATTATGAATTTCTTGTCCCGATAAACCTTTTTTATGTAAATATTTAATGACACCACGCATTTCTAATTTTTCCATTGTAAAAAAATCGCGGATGCGTCTTTTGTGAACACCTGTTTCTATATGAAGGAGTTGCCAGATCGAAACAAAATTTAACATGTGTTCGTAGCAGGGAAGTTTCCAAAACACTTAACTTTTTTCTTTTTATACCGCGCTTTTTGTGCTAGGCTAAGAAGTTTCCGAACCGCCCTCGTACAGACATATTGCTAATAAGTACCGACGGAAAGACATACATTAGTTGAATATTAGAAGTACAACAACAGGACAGATGTAAAACAATTATTTAAATGTAATTATTAACAAAAATTATGTTATTCGTGATAGAAAGTTGTGTATTGTTGTAATTTTATGTTCTCGGTTTTGTTTTAGTGATTACCCCTGATGATGAACGACGAAGTCAGTTCGAAATATTGGGTTATTTAAAATTAAATAAATTATAAAAACATCAACATCTGTTTTTTGCTTATGACCTCAAGCCTAACAATAACTGAAAAATAAACAACAAAAGGTTAACTATACAATTACAAAAAGAAACATTTTACAAAAAATTCTTTTTTTCATCCAACTGGCTCTTTATGTCACATTTTTTTTTAAAATTTTCCACGGCAATACAGACGGGAACTCAGAGCTGAAGACTCAGGGTTTATAAGATTCGGCCTGCTAGAATTTAACATGAGCCAGTAAACATTTTTGGTAATATTCACATTCGTAGAGTGGAGCAGGCTTGCTAAAGTCTAATGCACTTTAAAATATTTCCTATACAAGAGCTTCTCTCTTATTTCAATTGTTAAAATTCCGTGTGTACTTTAGATGATGGAGGGTAATATTCAAATAACGCACACTCTGAAGTGTCGCGGCGAAGATGGCCACTTTTCTAATTGGAATAGACATGATGACATCGCTCCCCTCCGATGAATATCCTGTCTGGCAGCACACAATACATTTAATGGTGAAAGCTAATCAGCAGAATGATTGACAGGTCCTTTTCAAGATACTTGACACAGACTCTTTTTAGTCGAGTGTAACACTGATGGGCTCTAGTCGGCAATATTTATAATATAAAGAATAACTCTGTGTGTGTGTCTTTATTTGTATACATGGAAAATTTAGGTATGTTTGAATGTACCTGTGTGTGTGTAGATTCATAAAGTGAAAAATCATGTCTGTAATTTGCCAAAACAGACCACAAATGATTTCTTAGTTCTTTGGCAACAGTCATTTTATAAAATATAATTCACACACAGCCTGCCCGACTGCCTGCCTGTGCTCACAAAGTGTATAAATGAACGCTTATAATGGCCCTGAGATTTCTAAAGAGATTTTTCCTCATTACAAAGAACATTTTCCCAAAGAAAGCAACTTCAATATAATTCTCGAGCCCACAGAACGTACGTGTATTAGCCCTGTGTAGTAGGGTGGAGTGAAATTTTTTTTTTTAATTTTAAGTTTCCTGCCTTCTCAAACATTGATCCATAGTAATGGAAATGTGCATGCAATATTACAGCTTCATAACTCAATATCTTGAGGTGGCGCATTAGGTATGAAGGTTGATAAATAAGAAAAAAATAGACTTACAAATAAACATTTTTTTTGACATTATAATCGTATATTTTACTGAATTTATACATAAAACTACAAGTCCAATGAATTATTATATGAAATTACCATAAAAATAAAAGTTTAATGTTCAGTATAAGAAGTCCGTGTGTCTTATTTTTGACGGAAATACTGAGATTTGGTGTCAAAAACAGGTATTTCTTGCCTGGATTTTATTCTAGTACGAATGAAACCATCTCTAGCAACGGGCCCACAAACAGATGCCGAAGCCTCAGTTACAAGTTTGACACACCTTTCGACTGCTTGAGTGTGGCAAGGGTACTTTTCAATATCCAACAATTTACCTCCAGATGCAATTTTTGAAGTAATTTCCGAGTCGCTGTGTTTCATTGTTACAGGAGGTTCTGTTATCTTCTCTTTCGACCATTCTTTCAAATCATAATAATTTGTCGCATCTGTTTTAAGTTCTGGCAATTGGAATTCACGTACTTCCTTGCCTTTGGACTCTGTTCTTGCCTTTAAAACTCTCCGAAGAGCCAGCTCTCGTACATGCTGAACATCATCTTGCAACATAGCCAGCAATAGATTTTCTGGGTGTATGAAGAAAGCATTTCTTTGAATAGTATTTAAGACAATACTTTTTAAGTCATCTCGCAAATACAAGCATCTTTTGACCATATTAAAGATGTGAATCGGACCAAACTTACATGAGGATTTTGACTTGATATCAAACCAGTTTGGTGCGTAAACTTTCATGATAAAAGTGGCTAGTTCTTTCAAATTGTTAGTCGGTTTAGCTGTACCAATATACAACCGAAGAATTCTGTTAGCGCAAGTTAACCATCGATAATGTGCTAGTTTTCCTGGGTCTCTGTAAGCTAAGTTTGGTGGAACTGTACCAGAAGAAATAGCCGAACACATCTGATAAAGGTATATTTGGTCGGTGCTCAACAAATCAATATTCAAATCCGGCAATTCGGTGGAGATCGGTTCGAATGTTTCTATTTTGAAGTCAAGACAATTATCAAGCTGTTTTCCTAACAAGCCAGAAAAAGTATTGGGGCCTGTAGTAGTACCGTCGATACTGGAGAACAAATGGCGAAGTGGTAATTCATTTGCATGCAACAAGCACACAAACCATTGCAAAGGGCGCTTCAGATGTTTTTCTAATAAAACAATGACTCCATTTTTCCGACCAGTATTAACTGCAGTACCATCGCATCCAATTGCCGCCAAAGAAAAACGAAAGTCATATTTATTTTCAAGAAACTCGAAAATACTTTTCTCAATATCAGCCGCTTTACCCGAACCAATAGAAAGATGACCGATGTATTCAGAATTGGGTTCTTTTTTTTTTTTTTTTTTTTTTTTTTTTAAAAAACCAACACTCAGGGGATGCCCCCGTTAAAGCCGTTAAAGGTTCAAGTTCTTTTATAGATTGCAATTCTGTACGAACCTTCTGCCGTTCTCTGCGTATTTTGCTTCTGTCTATTACTTTCACTGAGTCCTCAGTACTGATAAAATTTAAGTCATGTAAAGCAGCATTTACAATTAATGCTGCAGATCGATCAGAAACACCAGTTCTATCACACGTTGTAGCAAGATTTTTCATTTCATGTTGTTCTGCTTTAGCCGTTACTGTTGCTATGGGTGATGTAGAATCTACATCTAGTTTATTGATAATTTTTAAGTAACACCAACATATTTATTACAAAATATATACATAAAAAACGCGTGTAATGCTGTATAGCAGTGCAAAGTGCTATTCTACTATTCCAAAACTAAATATGTATTACAGTTTTATAAGAAAATACTTTATTTGTGTACGAGATAACACTTAGGCGAAGTTAAAAACAGTATATCTAGAGGCAAAGTATGTAAGGATAACTATTTTATGAGGGTAAGCGTATAAGTAAAAATATTAGTTTTTTAGAAACAATTTTCTCGATGCGCCACCTGAAGATAAAGTCGTAAGGCTTTGATATTTTGCATGAATTAAGCTTTTTTATAGGGTCATCGATTGGCAATACAGGAGATTTAAAAAAATTAAAATTTTTTTTTTTTGCCATTTTCACTCCACCCTACTTTGCAGTCTATTAAAATGTTAACGTCAATCATAATTTTTGTATTTTTGAAAAGTTTGTGCAGCATACTTTTAGGTGTTAACATCAGATGAAATTAATGAAGGCCTCGATGTTAGGCACTCAGTAGTATAACAGTTTTTAGCAGATGAATCATTATTAACTCGGAATGTATTAGTTATGTCGAAATGAAGAAGAAAAACGAAAACTGAAATTAAAGTTCTTTTTACAGGGACGATCTTTTGTGGTGTTTCGGTTCTTTTTATCATTGCCTCTAGAAGTGGTGAGATAAAAAGAAATATGAGAGTGAAATTAAAATCTTTTATGCAGCTTTAGAAGTGAAAATAAAAAAAATAAATATGAGAGTGAAATTAATTTTCCTTTCATTAATGAAGCAGTGTTGAAATTAAGCTTGCTGTCTTTTAAATAAAACATCAGAGCTATTTTGGTAACGGTCTCTATAATACCATTACATTTAAAGCCCAAAACCCAAAGCCCAAAACCCACTTTGGCCCAAAACATATTTTTATCGCAAGGGCCTAATTTTTACTGCAAAAATCATCGCGGCATTTAAAAATTCATATTATCCAGAATGTCCTTTTAAACTCAAGTATTTACTTTTTGAAAAATATAGTTTTGCAAAAAATTGAATATTGAATGAATTAAATTTGATTAATATCCAAGATTGTTCAATATCGCTCTTCTTTAACAAATAAATCAAAATTTTCGGTACAAAAATTCTGTGACTCTTGTTTAAAAAAACTGACTTCGGCTTTTTTTTAAAATTAATAACCCTTTTGCCTTGAATAAATATTTTCTTATCAACTGCACGCAGAGAAAAGATATGGTTACTATATGGTCACGGCAACAATAGTATGTTCTCTGCAGTAAAAGTATGGTCGTCGCAACCATAGTATTGTTTTTTGAATTTCATTTTGACAATAGTATGATTGTGGCAATATTAATATTGTTGAAATGTAACAAAAGTATTGTTGTCAAATTTCAAAATAAAAATATGGTTGTAGCAACAATATAAATATGGTTGGTGGGGCAAAAGTATTGTTTTCGTGGGTTTTATGTTAACAATAACATAATTACGGCAATCATACCGACAAAACCTTATCTTTTTTTTTTAATTTGACAATGTTATTTTTACGATTCTTACGCAATAATACTAATAAAAATTATATTTTTTAAAAAAAGAACTACGGATTAGTATAACTAAAATATTTTTAATAAATGTTTTTTTCCGTTAAATAAATCACTCTTAACGTTACATAACTTACTTAATAAAATTCCTTGTTGTTGAATAACAACGTATTCCAGTCTTTACAAACAATTTTGTCGATCATAGTATGGTTGTGCGTAAGTCATACTATGGTTGTGAGGATCATACTATGGTTGTACGTTAAACAAACTATGGTTATGAGGATCATAATATGGTTGTATGGATCATAGTATGGTTAAATGTGAATAATAATATGGTTGTGGGGATCATAGTATGGTTGTGTGTGAATGATTCTATTGTTGTGAGGACCATACTATCGTTATGGGGATCATAGTATGGTTGTGTGTGAACCATACTATTGTTGTGATGATCATAATATTGTTGTGCCACAACCATATAACCAACAATAGTATGGTGCTCTTCGAATATTGTTACCCCAACCATACTTTTTTTCTGCGTGTGCTACGAATAGAGGTTCAGTTTCTTTTTAAAATAAACTAGTAAAATACGAGGGCATATCAATAACTCCGTGACTTTTCGGAAAATACAGTTATTTATGCATAAAAAATATTTTTCAACAGATCACCTTTCATCTCAATACACTTAGTCTTACATTTCTCCAATTTTTGTATCCCTTCCAAAAAATAGGAATTTTTTGACGTCCATAAAATAGACATTTGTTTGATATGATATGAATCTCTTTTCACAGAGCCATTTGAAATAGGAAATAGTCACTGGGGGCTAAACCCGTAGACAATGGCGGATGAGGTACCAATTCGTAACCCAATTCATCCAATTTTGCCATTGAGACTGCACACGTGTGCTCCCGTGCATTATCTTGATGAAAAAGTTAATGCATCAATACTTAGAAATAGAGTTTTATGGTTAATTTGATGACAGATGGTTGATTTCCCAGCCACGCCCCTTCTCCAACTTTCCACAAAAATGACTGTGTTTCAGTGCAGAACCCACACA
The DNA here is from genome assembly GCA_963513945.1 of Hydrotaea diabolus. NCBI lineage: Eukaryota > Metazoa > Arthropoda > Insecta > Diptera > Muscidae > Hydrotaea > Hydrotaea diabolus. The sequence continues at coordinate 23,085,440 of OY740720.1, read as the reverse complement.
ATTAGTCAACCAGTTCGTGAATGCGTCAAATTGTTTAAAGCATAACATTAAAAACGTCTCTGTACTCGCATATGAATAAGGGTGTTGACACGCCCCATTAAGGGGCCGTCCATGCAAATGTACCATTGCGCCGACTTTTGATACTCCTGTATATTTTTAATGCTATACATTCGATCTAATTCAAAATCAAAACTTAAGAATATAAATATGAGTTGATAAATAATTCTAGCCATGCCCCTTCAGGTATCTCCCACACAATTCTTCCCTAATTCGGGACAGATTAGAACCAACATAACTTGGCTCCTAGTGCCTGAAATTCGCTTTAATTGTCAACTTCTTAATATTTTTTAAAAGCTTTACGCATGCACGAAAATAGCATGACACGCCCCATTCAGGTCCCGCCCATGCAAATGCACCATTTTGCCCACTTTTAGTATTCGCATAATAATTTTTAATAAAATTCATACGATTCTGATGAATGTTAGAAATTTGAAAATCGTTTATAAATATAATTTATTAACTTATTAAAAATAAAGGCCTTAGCCACGCCTTTTCTTGTACCTCGCCCACAAATGATACCCTTGCGAGGTTTCTTTATATTTAGTATGCTTCTGGCATTTGAGATGACAATGAGTGGTTATGAATATTTGTAATACTAGTAGATTTACTTAACGAAGGGCAAATTTAAAGTCCATCTATACATGAGGGTATATGTAAGTCGGATCTACCCATGAAAACTTGCTTGGATGTTTTGGTTTCCTTTACCTAGAGAGTAACAGCAAACCGAAAACCGTTGAAACTGGTTTTAAGGTTAAACGATTTTCTACAATTAAGGTAGTAAAGGGTGGTTAAATTTAAAGGGCCGATGTTGATTTTGAATAAAACACAAATTATTTAGGAAATTATTGTTATTTCTTTTTGTTATGATAATGTTGGTATGATTCAATTACTTATGGAACAAAATATCTGCCAAATAGCCGCCGCGACCTCGGCGGCTCACCTCCATCCGATGGTCCAAATTTTCGATTACGCTGAGGCATAATTGAGTTTCTATGCCGTTAATGTGCCGAATTATCTCAGCCTTTAGCTCTTGAATTGTTGCTGGCTATATCGTGTCGGTACTGATTTTTCTCGATTCATATCGAGTTTTCTCAGTGATCGCTCTATACGTGATCGCTCTATAGACGGGGTCTCGTCCGATGAGTATGCTATAAATGCAGGGGTACCGCAAGGCTCTGTTCTCTCTCCCTCTCTGTTTCTCATATTTCTCAATGACCTCCTGAGTCTGACACCAAATTCTATTTTATCGTTTGCTGACGACAGCTGCATCTGTCACTCATATTCGTTGGACCGTAGACCGGGCCTCACAGAAGCAGGGGCGATGAGGCAAAATATGACTGACACACTCAACGAAGATCTTGTCAGAGTCTCAGAGTGGGGTTTTGCAAATAGAATCGAGTTCAATGCTAGCAAAACCCAATGCTGCCTGTTGAGCCATAAACGATCGACGGGCTTAACATCATCGGCAATACTGATGAATGGGACTGTTGTCAAGGAGTCGGATGCTCTTGATGTTCTGGGCATGAAAATTCAGTGTGCAAACACATTTTTGAAGTGTCGAAAGAAGCATTCAAGTGCCAGGGTTTTTTTTAAAGCGGTGCAAGAAATACTTCACTTCCTCCGACCTCCTTAACATCTACATCACATACATTCGGCCAAAAATGGCGTATAACTCCCACATCTGGTCGGGTGCTTCAAGGTCTTCTTTGGAGTTTCTCAACCGGGCGCAAGGGAGGGCGCTGAGGCTTGTTGGAGATAGCAAGGTGGCCAACTCTGTTATTTCACTCGAGCATCGGCGGAGTGTTGGTTGCGCATCACTCTTTTACAGGTACTTTAACGAGATGTGCTCTTCTGAGATAGGTGATCTCATCCCGGAGGTCAGAGTGTTCGCCCGTCACACCCGCTTGTCTAGAAGTTCGCATCCATTTGTTATTGATTGGCCTACAGATCGCACGACGCATTACAGGGAGAATTCGTTCTTCAGCCGCGTTGCCCGTATGTGGAACAGACTTCCCGCAGAGGTGTTTCCTGCCACGTACGATATGAACAGGTTCAAATTAAATGTCCATAAACATTACTCTCTCTTTCCTTCAATACCCTAAACTATCTTCCCCTGACCGATGCAATGCACTGCATATATATAGGGGACACCCTCTGAGTGTTGGTTTAAAAAAAAAATTAACATCACCACGACGTGTGATAACATGGTCATTGAATTTCTCGCGCAAAATAGCCATTGGTTCATTGGCTGTGTGGCAAGTATCAACATCCAGTTAGAAAAAAATCTCGTCCTCAATTTCTGGCCACAAGAATTTCCGTTATCATCTCGTGATAGCGAATACCATGCACGGTAACTACTCGTCCCACCACATTTGCACAAAAGTACTGTCCGTTGACGCCGCCCGCATGCACGAACTGGGCGAGCATGCGCATAGGCTTCAAATTTTCTAAAAACCCGTTTTGCTGAAACTTTTGCACAATTCTCTCGATTGTGGACACATTTGTTCGATTATGCAGAACAAAAAAAAAAAACGAAATGCATTTTGATTTGAATGCTAATTTTCGTTAATGGCTTCAACATTTTTAACACTGAAACAAAGAATATAAAATTATGTTCGGAAAAAAAACTTGACGTTAAGGTGTGACTCACAATTATTATCGTGCATTATGGTTGAACCACCCCTTACAACCTTATTTTCATTTTTAAATTTGTATATAAAAATATTGTTACATTTCTACAATGTTAATATTGCCGCAATCTTACTATGGAAATTCAAATGAAATTCAGAGAACAATACTTTGGTTGCGACACTTTTATTGCCGTGAACATATGTGAGGCGCAAAATAGAAAGTGGCCTAAGGGTAAAAACGAGTTTTGTCCAGGAGAGCCATTTTAAAGATTTAAATACGTGTATCTTTGGTGTACCATCACTTTCATAAAACGCGCATATCTCTGGGAGGTAACACTTTTGGAGCATGGGATCGGTCTCATTCGATGCTCACACGCAGAGAAAAGATATGGTTACTATATGGTCACCGCAACAATAATATATTCTCTACAATAAAATCATACGGCAATCATACGGTATGGTTGCGAATATTTTTGTGTGTGCGTATGTTTTTTTTATATATACCAAAGAAAAACACATACACGCGATACAGGCATGGTTGTTCTCCATTATAAAAAACAGCAACAATCGGAAGGTAGTTCGAGGGATTTTTATTGTGTTTACTTTGTTTGGTGAAATACTCTACTACCGACTGGTTCTCGTTTATTTAAAATCTGCCTGCACTTAAGTATATAGCCATTGATCATGGTTTGATCACATTCGTTACTTGCGGTCTACGGTAGTAGCATTCACCCCTGCTGGCAACTAAAAGTATTTTTGCCTGCCGTTGGAATATATATTTTTGTTTCTTGAATGAAATGTTTAATAAAAACATGGCGTCAAATCTCGCTATGAACTAATTGTAATGCAATTTAAAATAACTTACTTGATAAAAATCTCTATTTTTGAATAACAACATTACCCAATCCTAATAAATAGTTTTGGGGATCATAGTATGGTTGAGTGTGAATCATACTATGGTTGTGGGGATCATAGTATGGTTGCGTGTGAATCATACTATGGTTGTGAGGATCGTACTATGGTTGTTTAAGAAAAATACTATAGTTATGGAGATCATAATATGGTTGTGGAGATAATAGTATGGTTGAGTGTCAATAATACTATTGTTGTGAGGATCATAGTATGGTTGTGGAGATCATAGTATGGTTGAGTGTGAATCATACCATGGTTGTGGGAATCATAGTATGGCTATGTGTGAATCATACTATTGTTGTGAGGATCATAATAGTGTTGTGCCTCAACCATATACCCAACAATAGTATGATCCCCTTCGAATATTGTCACCCCAACAATACTTTTTTCTGCGTGCAGATGTTGTCCAAATCAAAAAAAAAAAGTGAAAATTGATTTTTTTACCCTTAGGTCCCTTTCTCTATGCGCTGTCACATATAGTAATCATATCTTTTTTCTCTGCGTGTGTTTGATTTTGAACAACATCGACACGCTATCATGCTACGAGTATCGATTTTTCGAATTTTCCACAGAGGAGATAAGTCATCTCTAGTCGCTGGATGGCCTGGACTTGTACGATTTTTGGTTTTAGTAGGATGATGCAATTTGCTACACTGCCACACCACAATAGAATCGTGGTATTATCTGTCTCGTCGAAGTCAATTGACCTTATCGGAGCTGCTGTAAGATGTTTGACGTTGCCGGTAACGATTTAAACCCTTACGGGTTACGGCATTATATTGTGGAAGGCAGTAGTGTGATAGAGCCGGAAACCTTTGCGAGTAGAGAGCGAGTAGAGTAGTGTGATAGAGCCGGAAACCTTTGCGAAATCTGGTTGGCCATATGCATTACTGCAAAGCCAGCCAAGGCAACCACATAACCGAAATTGAGTTCCATAAATAATGGAAATGTTTACTCTTTGGAATGAATACCAATAATATGCAGAAAAATCTTTTTTTTTGTTAATTTTTACGAAAAAACTTTAATTTTGTCATGTTACCTAAATTATTAAACCACTACCACCAGTGGTATAAAGCCCCCATTCAATAGTTTAAAGTTCGTGCATCTTGAGGCTTTATTATAAAGTAGTTTGTCGCTCCTACGACACCTAGTCTGTTCATACCAGTGATGAGTTGTACGAACGTAAACCTTTTCATTAAACAAGACCTAAGGCAAACAAATTCTATTCGTTTCTCTTGACTCTCTTTTTTTGTTTGATTCCTTTTTATCTATGATGAAATCGGAAAACAAAAGTTAACATCTCTTATCTCGGTCATGATTGCAATTTAAATAGTTTACTCAAGGTATTCATTAACACTTATCACACCTTTTTGGCAGCAGCAACAACAACGAACGAAAGGCTACAACGATAAACAAACAAAACTTGAATCACCTGCAAGTGTTTGACTACGAGTAGAGCAGAGTAGATCAGAGCAAGGCAGTGATAGAGAGTGGCAGAGAGACGGAGTACAGCGGAGTAGAGTGTGTAAATTTTACCTTGTCCTCATATTGAAAGGTAAACATTGCATACAAATACACTTTCAACACATATCCCCCATACGTACAAATAGACACTTTCTCTCACTCCCTTTCGCTAGTACACCTGTGAACTCACTCCCTCGCATGCATAGGCGAAAAGGGGTGAAACATAGAAGTCACACGACTAACTAAACATGTTAAACCCTGCATAGTAACTATGTGTGTTCCTGCATGTACATTTAGATGTGTGTTTGTGTAAACTTTGTATGAAGTCTCAACGTCACGAACATCGAACGTCACTAGTGCGGACCGGCAGGTTGCTGTAGTTAAGTTTTATTGCGAATTTTGTGCCTAAATTGAGCAGAAGGTCGACGACATACGGGGTGTGTATGAGTGTGTTTTGTTTTCTATGGAGGCAATCAAGAGCAACATCATAATCCTAAGTTGGTCTCTATTTTTGGGTGCAAATTATCTAATGGGGAAGGAAAGCCTAGACATACTCGTATACTACTTACTGTTAGTGATGCCAGTTTGCTAGATTAATCCCCAATTTGGGAATTCTCTTATGCTAGTGGTCATTACTAGGGATCGGAATTCTATGCAAATGCACAATTGTTGTCGTCAATCTAAAAGTAACTTTGAGTTAATATCTATGCCAATCAATCATTTTCCAATAAAATGCAATGGATTTGTTAGTGCATATTTTACTAAAGTTATATGAATTTTTTGGCATATTGGTAAGAAATTTATATTTTTTGCATATTTTGTTTAAATATTAGGATTTAATGCATATTTTGCCAAAATAACAAGTTGCTTAGAAATGCAAACTTTTATCCCATGTAAAGACGTCAATACTTAAAAAATAATTATGGACTTATAAGTATAGAAGAATTTTATTCATAAGCCACGGAAATGAAAATAATTAATGACGAAAAAATTTAAAATATATGGCCTTAGTGTCAACAATTCTTGGCAATAATTCTGGATTACAGAAGATTGTGCAAGCTGCAGTTGTTCCCCATGATAATTTCGATGCAGAAAAAAGAAAATACAAAGACTAGCTTCATGCAGAGAAAAAATATGATAACTATATGTGACAGCGCATAGAGAAAGGGACCTAAGGGTAAAAACAATCAATTTTCATTTTTTTTCTTTTTTTGATGTGAACAACATCTGATCATCGAAAGAGACCGATCCCATGCCCCAAAAGTTTTCCCTCCCAGTGATATGCGCGTTTTATGAAAGTGAAGTCGACGATTCTACACCAAAGATACACATATTTAAATCTTTAAAATGGCTCTCCTGAACAAAACTGGATTTTACCCTTAGGTCCTTTTCTATTTTGCGCCTCAAATATGGTCACGGCAATAAAAATATTGTCTCCGCAATAAAAGTATGTTCGTCGCAACCATAGTGTTGTTGTTTCAATATAATTTTGACAATAGCATGATTGCCGCAATATTAATATTGTCGAAATGTTACAATAGTATTATTGCCAAATATAAAAATGAAAATATGGTTGTAGCAACAATATATACATGGTTGGTGGGTCAAAAGTATTGTTTTTTGAGTTTTATGTGAACAATAATATGATTAAGGCAATCAAACTGTATGTTTCATTTGAATATGCTTTAAAAAAAATTTTTTTATTGTATCGGATCTAATGCAATAAGAGTACTTTTTATATGGAAAGTAAAATTTGCCAAACAAACTGCTTTAGCTTTGTTTAACTAAAATATTTTAAATAAAAACGCTTACGTTATTTTAACTGATTTTTTTTCTTCTGTTAAATAAATCTCCAATTATTTTGTGAATTTTATGCATTTTTAAATAATTTTCATAATACAAATCTATTGTGGACAACTTAACCCAATTCTTATAAATAATTTTGGGGATCATAGTATTATTGTGTGGGATCATACTATTGTTGTAGTGATCATACTATGGTTGTAGTGACCATACTATGGTTGTAGTGATCATACTATGGTTGTAGTGATCATACTATGGTTGTAGTGATAATTACATAGTTGCGTGCGAATCATTCTATGGTTGTGAGGATCATACTATGGTTGTATGTAAAACTACTATGGTCGAGATGATGAGATGGAGAAATGGAGATCATAGTATTGTTAAGAATCATACTATAGTTGTGGGAAACATAGAATGGATTAGTAAGAATCACGCTTTTATTTTATGAATCATAGTATGGTTGTGAGAATCATAGTATGGTTGTGAGAATCATAGTATGGTTGTGAGAATCATAGTATGGTTGTGAGAATCATAGTATGGTTGTGAGAATCATAGTATGGTTGTGAGAATCATAGTATGGTTGCATTTTAATAATACTATTGAAAGTCATTAATCATGGCTCCATAGTGTTTCCCATTGACTTTAACATTGTGGCAGCCTTCATTTTTAAAGAAATTTGGACCAATTATGCCCTCTGCCTATAGAGCACACTTTTTGATTTGCAAACGCTGTTCCGGAGTAAGTCTATTCATTATGAAATAGCAAACTGAACTGAGCATAAATCAAGTGAAAGCTGTCAATAGGATCAACTCCGAAAAGATTGTGGTCACGTTGAAAACCACAGGTCTCAAAAAACACCCTTTGCCATCGATATAAGTTTACGAGATATAGCCTTTTGTAATTCAGGCTTGTATGGGCGGGTACACGCTTTTTTGTCTCATTTCATCTTAATACAGTAGTAAAGATGATAATATTCTAATCATTGATTTCATTCTGTTAAATTTTTATAGCGTTCTTAGCGAAGTGACACCGCCTACTTTTCCTACATGGTGTATGTCGATCCCTGCCAACATCATGTGTTCCAAATATCATCGTCATATCTCTAATTGTTAATGATTTATTGTATTTTTAAGTTAAATATTGTGTGGGTGTTGCGACGCTCCTTGACCAGTTTTAGCATAACATTTTATAACGATCGGTCCTTTACTTATGTCATAAATTCGGTTTTAAAAAAATCGCGTGGCACCGCGCACGCTAGGATCCTGAGATTTTTCACAATGATGACATTGTCATAATCTGTTAAGAATTTCAAAAGGGCGAAATCGTCTGAGGGGGGGGGGAGGGGATTTTCCTTTTAAGGTTTTAAAGGTACCTCGGTAAAAAGTAAATTTTTTGAGTATTTGCCAGTGGTTAAAATGGGCACTGTTAGGCAGAACGCATTAAAGAAATACCTCAAAAGGGCTGACGTTTTTGGCTCACGGGGCCTAAAAAACTTCCCGCATGGTTGATACGGGCGATTATTAGTCAATATAGACACAAGAGTACTCAAATTAACGCAAATTTTTCTACTAATCCAAATAAAGAAAAATTTTAAGTTTTGGATGATATTGGAGACGGACGCTTTTCTGAAGGGGCCCAAAGAACTTACCATTCATTTGCGCTTTAGTAGCGTTGGGAAGTTGGGTGAAATATAAGGTTTGGTCTGGCCGAGCTTACGTCGTTTTTACTTATTACATTTTTAGATTCAGCTGAATTTGTATACGGATCCATACGCGCAGGGCCGAACTTACGTCGTTTTTACTTATTACAGTTTTAGATTAGGCTGAATTTGTATCCGGATCCATACGCGCAGGGACCCAAAAAATTTTCAAAACCAAAACCAATAAAATTAATCGACGAATTCCAATGTTCAATTTATTATACGACTCCTTTGCATTTGAGGACTTGCCCAAGTGACCAAATCCCAATATGCATTTTTTTTACGACTCCCCAAGGGCCTTGGCGACCAAAAACGAATACCTGCAAACAATGACTAAATGCTACCCAAATACTAACGAAATTTTCCTAAGAATACAACTGTACATTTATTTTGGCCCGATAAAATTTTTGTCATAAATAAAAGGCGTCCTGGAGATTCTCCTTAGGGGCCGGATTTTACAATGAAATTGCCGCACAGAAAAAACAATGGCCGTGTTCTATTGGCAACTCGATTAGGAGGTCGCTAACGCGAATTTCATACCATTGCGCAAGAATATGCAAATGATTTTGTTTACAGGAAATATAGACAATTTTTAAAACCCGTTTGTTATAAATAATTAAAAGTTTTGAGAAGAAAGTTATTCAAGAATAAGATTAAGCGATCTCGGTTACTACGCGCTTTCAGTACTTCGTGAATAATGTTTTCTTTAGCAAATTACGAATTTTCAAATCAATCAGTTAATAATGAATAAAGCCAATTAGTTCTTGTATAAACATTTCCAAATATTTTCGCAAAGTTTTGAAGATATCGCCTAGGCGAACACTTTTTTTGAATAACCAACACTAAGGGGATGCCCCTATACATGCGGTGCATTGCATTGGCAAGTGGAAAGTATGCGATCGTAGGGGGGAAAAGGGAGTAATGTTTATTAACACTTGCCTTGAACTTCTGGATGTCGCAATTAGTGGGAAATACATTTGCCGGAAGTCGATTCTACATAAAGACTGTTCGAGCGAAAATAGAGTTGGATCTGTAATGTATAGTGCGGTTAACTAGCCCATCGATAAGAAATGGGTGTGAATTCCGGGAAAGCCGCGCATCACTGCCGAACATCCTCACGTCAGGAATAAGACGACGGTTGTCTTATGAACACACATCATGAAAGTAACTATAGAACAGCGTCACGCAACCCTCATTCCGACGATGCTCAAGGGAAACAATTGAGTTGTATGCCCCACTGTCGCCTATCAAAACCATCGCTCTGCTTTGAACATGGTCAAGTAGCTCATGAATAATTTTGGAGCAGCTGTCCATATATGGGAGTTGTATTCCATTTTCGCCCTGATGTAAGTTATATACATGCAGAGAAAAGATATGGTTACTATATGGCCACCGCAACAATAGTATGTTCTCTGCAATAAAAGTATGGTCGTCGCAACCATACTATTGTTTTTAAATTTCATTTTACCAATATTATGATTGCGGCAATAATAATATTGTTGAAATGTAACAATATTATTATTGCCAAATTTGTAAATGAAAATATGGTTGTAGCAACAATATATAAGTAAATATGGTTGGTGTGACAAAAGTATTGTTGTGTGGGTTTTGTATTAACAATAATATGATAACGGCAGTCATACTGTGTGATTGTAATTTTTCTTGTTTTTTAATTGTTACGGATCTAATGCAATAATGCAAACTTTTTATGAGGAAATTAAAAATTACTTTTAACAAACTGTGTTGGCTTTGTTTAACGGAAATATTTTTAATTAAAACTCTTACGTTTTTTTTAAACGGATTTTTTCTACTGTTAAATAAATTAATTCTAATATTTTGAACTTAATGTATTTTTAAATAATTTTCACAATACAAATCAATTGTTGACAACTTAACCCAATGCTAATAAATAATTTTGGGGATCATACTACGATTGTAGGGATTATAACATGGTTGCTTGTGAACTATAGTTGTGAGGATCATACTATGGTTGTATGTTAACCATAATATGGTTATGAGGATCATAATATGGTTGTAGAGATCATAGTATGTTTGAATGTGAATCATACTATGGTAGCATGGTTATGTGTGAATCATACTATTGTTGTGAGGATTATAGTATGGCAGTGAGGATCATAGTATGGTTGTATTTGAATCATACTTTTGTTGTGAGGAGCATAAAATTAAATATACTTTATTTACTACGTGTAGATATTGAAAAGATCAGACGAAGTAAAATATTTCTTGCACCGCTTTTAAAGCGAGTACCAATAGAACACGCCTAATGTCGGTAGTTTTCTGATTTCACTAAACTTGCCTTAGTTTCAAAGAACAGGAACTTTCCTTACTACGAGGGCGGTTCGGAAAGTTCTTAGCCTATCAATGAAAGAGAATAGTTAGTTTTTCAAAAATATTTTTATTTTTCAATATAATCTCCTGAAAATTCAATACACTTAGTCCAACGCTTATCTAGCAATTCTATCCCTTGATTAAAATAGTTTTCCTCAAGGTCTTCAAAATAGTGGTTTACAACTGTAATTGCATCTTCATTTGAGGTAAAACGCTTGCCAGCAAGGAATTTTTTTAGATTTGGGAACAGGTAAAAGTCACTGGGAGCTAAATCAGGAGAATAAGGTGGGTGGTCAAGCAACTCGTACTTTAATTCGTTGGTTTTAGCCATTGTTAAAACACTCTTGTGCGCTGGTGCGTTGTCTTGATAAATTATTTTTTTGTGTTGTATGCCAGGACGTTTTTCTCGAATTTGTACATATAATTGATCTAAAAGGTTGCAATAGTACTCTGAATTTATTGTTTTACTCTTTTGCAGATAGTCAATCAATAAAATACCTTTGAAGTCCCAACCGTTGCCTTAACCTTACCAGCCGATTGAATTGTTTTTGCCTTCTTTGGGGCACTTCCTCCAGCTTCAGTCCATTGTTTGGATTGTTCTTTTGTCTCTGGAGTATAGTGGTGGAAACATGTCTCAGCAACAGTTATGAAACGACGCTTAAAATCCATTTTATTTCGCTGAAAACGATCCAAACAAGCTTGAGAAATGTTCATTCTAATGCGTTTTTGGTCGACCGTTAACAAGTGCGGCACCCGTCTTGCAGAAAGCTTTTTCATCTGTAGTTCTTCATGCAAAATTAAATGGACTCGATCATTTGAGATGCCCATGATATTAGCTATTTCACGCACTTTTATTCGTCGATCATTTAATACCATATCATGCACTTTGGCTACAATTTCTGTTGTTGTTGCTGTTTTTGGACGTCCACTACGTGGCTCATCTTCAATGCTTGTACGACCACGTTTAAATTCAGCAAACCATTTTTTTACTGTTGCATATGAAGGAGCACTTTCACCTAACACATTCACCATATCATTATGAATTTCTTGTCCCGATGAACCTTTTTTATGTAAATATTTAATGACACCACGCATTTCTAATTTTTCCATTGTAAAAAAATCGCGGATGCGTCTTTTGTGAACACCTGTTTCTGTATGAAGGAGTTGCCATATCGAAACAAAATTTAACATGTGTTCATAGCAGAGATGGAAGATTCCAAAACACTTAACTTTTTTCTGTTTATACCGCGCTTTTTGTGCTAGTCTAAGAACCGCCCTCGTAATCCAATTCCGCAATTTTTTTTTTTTTAAAATAATGAAAAATGTTGAGACCGGATCCAATTTTTATGTGATCCACTTCTAAGGAAATTCAGTGTGAAAGGCCTATGTGAAGTGTAAAGATGCATAGAGTGAAAAGTCATCAAGTTCAGTTACTTCAAAGATCTTTGAAGCTACAAAAATGGGCTTATACTCACACGTTGTCCGCATGTGTCTTTATCATCACCTTAGCGTTATTATATTCTTAAGTTAAATTAACTGTATCTCTTTAACCATGTCAGTTTATTTGGTGGCCCTTTGCTTCGTTTTGAAACTGCTGCTACAGGAATAAAAAAAACCTTTTTTCAGTCCTCTTGTGTGATTTTGGTGGCTGTAGCTCATTGGCGAGAGCACATGCTTCGTTAGTTGAGTTTCCTTGGTGTCCCCTCTTATTATGTCGGATTTCTGTTTTTAATCTAAGCAAATATTTACTTAAGTAAGCTCCTGCAACGACAGCAACAACCACCACCACCGAGTATAACGAGACAGAATCTCATCTCTAAGCGGTGGAGTTTTTATTTTTATATTTCATCCCATTCAAGTGGCTAAAGTCGGTTATTATCCTTTTCTTTTCTTTTTTTTTTGGAACGGCTCTGCCGGCTTTTCTCCACCGTTGGTTCGCTCGAGAGTGGACGGGTACTTTTCATCTGTGACGTTAACGCTAAGTAACTTAACGTTAAACAACGCATTTCCTTTTTGCTAACTTTTGCAAGATTTTTTTTTGTTATCTTTTTGAATTTTCTAGATTGAGCGAGGCAGGAGGAGGTTTTTTGTTGAGCGCTCTTGTTTGTGTCGTCTCACAGACCGAGTTTTCCTCGCCATGTTATGTTTTACTATCTTTTGTCTAGAAAAGTTTCTCAAGAAATGAAGAACATGCTTTTTTTTGCTCTTAACTTTTTGGACATTTTCCGAAATGTATAGACATCCTTGTAGAAACTTAAATTACTTGATTGAGGATTTTCTTGTGAGAAAAATGATTTTGAAGTTTTTTTTTGGCTGTTTTTTAGTTTTGCATGAAATATGAGATTTTCGCGAAGTTTTTGATGTATTATTCACATAAAAACTATGGTTAGATTATGAGCACTTTCCTACTACTTTAGTGTTTTTTTTTTATTTTCGAAAGTGTTGGTAATGCTGGGAAGCAGTTGACAGCAGATAACTTACAGCAGCCATCAGTAGTCGAGTGGAAGGAAATTTCATTAGAGACACTGGACGTTAAACGAAAATGTCTACACCTTTGCAATCTTAGGTGATCTTTTTAATATCATTTAAATTGTATTAAAAGCCATTGAGCTTAGCTTCTTTGATAAGGTTAATTTTTTTTAGATTCGTACCTTATTGTCTATTTCGAACCATTGCAGCCTTGGGCAATAGACATTGGCTACGTCTTAATGAGAGCGTAGTTTAAGATAGGCACAATCTGGTTTCATATTCTCTGGCATTGAGTTTAGCTTCTTTGACATAGTTTACTTTCTCTTTAGATCCTTAACTACAGAAGGCATCTGTTGTCGAAAAGAAGGGAATAAATTGTTACATCTTAAGTACTTAAACGAATGTGTTTTTATCTGTTTATTTTTTATAGTCGATTTCCGACTAATATAGCTAGCTATAAAATATGTGACAATGTATTAAATAAAGAGAAATGTAAAGAAAATCACTCTGGATAATATAAGATTAATGCCGTGATTCTAGAAACATAGCAGTTCTTAACAAACTTTCTTTAACTGCTTAATAAGTCCAGAGTAGAATTTCGAAATTTTATATCTTTTTACTATAAGATTCCTAAGAGTAACAAATAACTCGATTTTATAGCATAAATGTCTACAAGAATAATTTTTAAAAACTGGGGAACATAGCCAACCTCATATTACAATAATCCGTATTATTATGAAATGTTTTTTTCTTCTAAAATTGGGCCAAAATTAGTTGAGCTACAGGGAACAAATAAGATAAACAGCACGTCTCACGTTTCTTTTCCTCAAGTTGTTGTGGAATCAATGCCTAAGCCATTATCAAGTCACGATTGAACTCAAAATCTGATGTCAGATATCGACAATGTCTTTACGCTAAAATTTGATATCAAGTTAATTGTCTAGCTGAGAAGATAATCAAAGTAAAAACAGACGTTGAATTTGACTTTAAAAATTTTGTTCCACCAAAAATCGCTAAATCGATACATCAATAGTCGAAATGTGTAACCCTTGCACGGCATTATCAGTTGGGTAAGGAGAAAATTGGAACTGTGTCGTACTAGAGAACATACGGACACTGGCGCACCTCCTTAAAGACTTTTTAAATTATTTTTTTGCAAAATGAAAGATCTTTCAAGAATGGCTAACATTTCGTTGTGATCCTAGATTGGTTTCCTACTGTTCTTATTACTTACTTAATTCGCACAATATCCCATTAAGGAATAAGGGAAACTTCTCTCGACTCGAACTTCTCTCGAGCTGTGCACGATATGATTTTCGACTCACTGATCGGGACCGACTGATTAAAGTCGACTCCGAAAGGCTAATGCATTTTATTAAAGAGTTCTTACATGACTTGGAGATAAGTCTCTTACTTGTAAAGTCGCCGGCATTTAAGAGGTGATAACCCGCCGCCTCTAAAAAATTGTCAGATGTTTACACCCGGGATAGCACCTGGATTAACTGCATGCTAGTCGTGCACACTACCTTCACAGCATGGTGTAAATTGACTCCCTCCTATGACAAAACCATGTTAAAGTTACCATTTCTTTTCATATACGGGGTGGGTGATGAATATCGCTACATTAAGAAACTCAAATAACTTTTTTTCAGTGTATGGAATATAAATGCCCCCTGCTCGTTGATGCATGTGCGACATTTTACAAAAAAGTTGTTCATTACTGCTTGGAGGGTTGAGACTGGAATATCCACATATGTTTCTCAAATGGATTTCTTTAGTTCATTTCAATTTGTTGGTCTTCCTGTTTGCAAAACCCCCCACAAGAAAAAGTCAGATGCAGTTAGGTCAGGCGACCCTGGGGGCCAACGGAATGTGAAGTTTCTGGATATCCGATTATTGGGAAATTTTCGTCGCAATTCTGTCATAACAGGCCGGTCTATGTGAAACCACACAGAGTTGAAAGAAATTCGCATTCGGCGTAATTCTGGATATAAAAACTCTCAACATGCTCAAGTGACGGTGCCAGTAACCTTAACAATCTGACCGTTTTCTTCGAAGAAGTAGGGCCCGTTAATGCAGCGCGATGAAACTGCACACCGTACTGTGAATGCAATTCCGTCTCATGAAGTATCTGTGGGTTGGAAGCACTTCATATTCGACAATTTTCTTTGTGTATGTTTCCGTTTAAATTGAAATTGACCTCGTCAAACATAAAAAGGCAGTTCAACGTCCTCTTTCACCGTTTGAAGCATCTTCTGGCAAAATTCCAGTCGGGCATCGGAAAGTCTGCTGCGTTCAGTTTCTTGGCAATTTGAATTTTAAATGGGAATAAGTCCAAATCTTTATGCATAATTGACTGCAATGACTGTCTGCTTGAGCAGATAAGCTTCCTGTTGAATCTCTTGGATTGTTTCGTATGGCAGCAGCTACAGCAGCGATTGTTTCCTCCGTCCGAACTGAAGGGTTTCGATGGTAAGGTCTTCTGTGGATTGTCCCTTGCTCGGCAAAATTGTTAACAAGTCTCATTATGATCCATCTGTTTGGAGATTTGCCTCCAAATGAGCGCCAATCAAAATTCTTGTTTCAGTGTCCTAGTTGCCCATTTTTGTTAAATCTAACCAGATTCATTAAGTAGAAAAAAAGGTATTTATGTTTTTGTTGGTAGCGGCTTTCATCAGCCACCATGTTGTTGGGTTGGTACTGGGACCGGTACCCATCCATGAGGGACCTGTCATGTGACTGGTTCTGTACCGGCCGCTTTCCCGTAGTGTCCCGTAGTGTACCCAATACTTTGGTTACATCTTTATGTCACTAGAAGTTTGTCATAAACACACTCCACCCACTTTTAAGTTTGTCTTAAATTTTAGTACAAATGAGTCAGTCGACTTTAGTTAAAATACCTGAACCTCAATAAAATTTGAACATAGCCACGCCCCTTCATGCAAATTGCCACTCTTTCGTGATTTTCTTAACAACGTTCATATCAAAACTCAATTTCTAGTTGTCCAAGCAGTATTTTCTTGGCTGTCTTCGCCGTAGTCATTCCAATCCCCATCTCATTGACCTTCATGATCTAAAGAGAGATCCAGCGATACAAGAGAGATCCTCTAAATCATCGAAACTTTTAGGCAGGTCTGGACCACATTCGCCCTGGTAAAGTCGCAGCGCCAGTATCCATGTGCTAGGGAAACATATGTAGTGCTAGGGAAACAACCCCCGGGGATTTAACCGGAAAAGAAGACGCTATCTCGCTAGACGATCGTGTTTCTGGCTTAGCTGAGATCTGTATGCTGCAGCTGCCTCAGTTCGTATTAGACTAGAAGATTGCCAAAAACACAATCGGCCCACTTTACAATTTGTCTTCAACTTTAGTGCAATTGAGTCAGTCAACTTTAGTTGAAATTCATGAACATTTTATCATAGCCAGCCCCTTTTCATTGTCTATAGGTACATACAGAGTAAAGCGCGGTAATTTGAACAATTTATTTTATATATTAATTATATTAAACAGTAAGGGAATTTTTAAATTACATGGTTTGAAATAGTGTATCTGGCAAATGTCGACCTTCGCTATCCACACACGGCTGCGTACGTTTTCTGAAGTTTTCATGAACTCTAGCAAGCATGTCGACTGGCATTCTGCCAATTTCAGTCTCAATATTGTTAATAAGTTCTTCCAAGGTGTTGGGACGGTTCATATACACCCCAAAGAAAAAAATCGCATGGGGCTAAGTCTGATGAGCGTGCCGGCCAGTTCACATCAGCCCTCAAAGAGATAAGCCGTCCAGTAAACATTTGCCTCAAAAAATGCATGGCAACCCTCGCTGTGTATGCAGTGGCACCATCCTGTAGGAACCATGTATCTTCTAATTGCAATGCCTCAAGCGCCGATAAGGAAATGCCAAGAGCAAGTGATTGCTTCGAGGAAATGACAAGAGCAAGTGATTGCTTCCGAGTAGAGCGTTCCGGAGATTGATTGCAGTACTGCTGCTCTAACTACCTCGATGTTTTGTGGTCCTTCTCACAGGTCTCTTCGTACACATGACACATTCCCTGCTGTTCTCAATGAATTTACCCAATTTACAATTGATTGCCGTCCAGGAAAACGTCCGCAAAAAAGCACGCTGCACTGCAATTATAGAGTGCGCATTTGAATAATACGCTTCAAAACAAAATGACCTCTCCTCACGTGTCCAATGCATGATGGCAACTGAAAGGCAGACGAATACGAATCTCCCGTCAGCCACTATAAGCCACGCTCACTCTCTACTCTCTTCGACCAACAGTGCCGCCACAGACTGCAGTACAAAAAAGCAAATGCCGCGCTCCACCCTGCATATGTATGGATGATGCCGATCGACATTTTGGTAGACGAAATGAGACGCATATACGATAGGAGACCAGAAAACTCAACGGAAAGAAGAGATATGCTGAATCTTAAAAGAGAAGTCTCAAAGGATATTTGGCAAGCCAGGTGGGACAGCAGCACGAAAGGCAGATAGAAGCACCAGTTAATCCCCACTGTCTCTGACTGGATAAATCGGTCCCAAGGGGGCGTTAACTATTACCTGACGCAATTTTTTACAGGGCATGGATGCTTTAGAAAATATCTTCACAGGTTTGGACATGGCAGCTCGTCTGTATGCCCGAACTGTGTGGATGAAGAAGAACCCGCAGAACAAGCTGTATTTAATTGTCCCAGATTCAGCGCTTCACTTATGGACATCTCGGGCCCTCGTCACGTTGTGGAATTTATGCTCCAGAGTGTTGACAATTGGGTGAAAGTAGAAATGCACACGGCAATAGTGCTTAAGGAATTACGAAGGACGGAACGCATTCTAAAGGCGGAATCAAGATCCAATGATGAAACGACGACAGCTTTAATGCTAACCAGCCCCCGCGAAGTAATACGTTACGGCAGTCCCGCGGGGGAGAGTGGTTGAAGTGTGGGGGGGGGGGGGTGTGGTTTAGCACGTAGGCGCCAGAGATGGCGAATCGTGCATGCTTGTAGTGCGGGCTACTTGTATCGCTGAAGATTCCACACCTCCGGTTCGTAACAAAGAAAAACCTTCATATGTAAGTCGACTCAACCGACTGAGAATTGCTTAGCCCAAATCCTATTGTCCACTGTGATTCTTTTTATTACATTACGATTCCTTATTCTATTTCAAAACTAGCAAAGAATCTCTCGCATATGGACAACAAATTATACCACTCACAGTGTCAAAGGTCAGGACAAACATAAAAAGGGAACCCATTAAATATATTAAAAATATCCTTAAAGGACATACCAACTATTTTCTAGAGCTTCATTTTCATTAGCGGCAACATTGATGTTCACTTTGGCCGACAAGTGTGTTTGTTCAAAAAGAGCCAAAACACTTTAAACTTGGTCTTTTGCCTCAAACAAACTGGAAAAGTTGACAAAGTCTGCAAGCCACACACGACTGTGACTTTTATTTTAGATGTATTTACATATCTTCAAACGCAAAATGAAAAAACAAGCATATCCCAGTACGAGTACACTTCGCATAAATGATGCAAAAAAATATGTGTGTCATTTCTAACCACCTTTGCGTGCAACTGACTGGGAAATCTCAGTGTCTATTCGGCGGCGGCGGATGTTGTAAGGCCACCTTCAACCGCAAAGGATTATCCACAATTCCAAAGTTTATTTTGCTACTTTTCCTCATATAGAAGGCCTGCATAAGTCCTACCCTTTCAATTCATATAATGACTTCTTCAACAGCACTCGATGGTTGACAACCTCCTGCGAAGTCCTTAAACGGAACAACGACAGTGACTGGCCTTAGTTTGTTTAGGACACCACGCATTTCTTTAAAATGAGGTCTTCCACCGATGGAGGTTAGCTCTGTTCAAAGGTTTATCTTGGGAGGCCCTTTTGGTGGACCGCCAAGTCTTTATGAGCATAGCGATGGAGGTGTTTTCATTTTTAAAACCATGTTTGTCCACAGGGGAGACATTGTGAATCATTAAGTTCTGTGTGAAAAGTCATTCAGTTAGTCATTTTTCGTGTCCATGTCCTGCAAGGAGTTTAGTTCAAAAGTGTTACAAATGATAAAAGATGTCGGTGAGGTTGTTGGATGATTGTGATACGAGTATTTGGGACGCATGTCAAAGTGGCGCAACATCTTAAATAATATTGATAAAGAATACTTTTTATATCCTCCACTGTAGG
This sequence comes from Hydrotaea diabolus, assembly GCA_963513945.1. Taxonomy (NCBI): domain Eukaryota; kingdom Metazoa; phylum Arthropoda; class Insecta; order Diptera; family Muscidae; genus Hydrotaea; species Hydrotaea diabolus. The sequence goes on along the minus strand of OY740720.1, from coordinate 23,065,855 downwards.
GTATAGTGTATACTTAAATAGTCATTTCGTTTGCAACACCTACGACAATTGATCGCAAGTCCTATAAAGTAAAGGGTGGTCCAACGTAAACACACGATGTTAATTGTAAATAAAACAAACAAGCGAATTGTGGAAAAAAATATTAGACAAATGCTCGCCACGGCTTCGGTGGCATACCTCTATCCGATTTTTCAATGACTCAGACACATCATAGAAGTGTAATATAATCCTTCAGCGCTTGAATTGTTCATGGCTTATTGACGTAAACTTTTTCTGTTTAGCACGTTTGTTTTATTTCGGTCTGTTGCTTTTACACATTGAACAGGTATTAAACCGGTTCAAGACCTCTTGCTTCTAAATATATTTAAATGGAAGACAAGTTTTTAACAAAATGGCAAAGTGACATTGATTTTCGTGGCTGCACACTACTTTGATCGTGATTTCGGGTCCGTGACAACCCTCTTCAGAAAGCCTTGCTGTAATTGTTGAAAGTAAAACCGAACTCTATAAGCCCAGGCTCTCCCCAAACGAAATATCCCCTAAAAAATAAGTCTAACAATGTCAAATCACATGATCCTGGCGGCCAACTAACATCGCCACGACACGGCCTTTGAATTTCTTCCGCAAAAGAGCCATTGTTTCATTGGCTGTATGTCAGATGGCATCATCCTGTTGAAACCACACATCGTCCAGGTACATATCCTCCATTTCAATGGTGATGGACTAGTGTTCGTAATAGCGAACACCATTCACGATTCGAGGTTGACGGCTCACTATCGCAAACAACATCGATATTTTCCGCAAAACGAACTGGGCGACCATGCGCAGATGCGCTGAAATTTGCACACAATTCTCCCGATTATGGACACATTTGGTCGACTAGGCTGACCAAAAAATCACAAAGTGCACAAAATGTTTTAAACGCCAATTTTCGTAAAAGGCTTAAACAATCTCAACGCGCTGCTCAATTGTGTATCTCTCCATGGTTGAATTTGTCAAACCTTGAAACAATGAAATATTTAATTAAGTTGAGCAAAAAACTTGACGTTAATGTGTGAATGATAATTAACATCGTGCATTATGATTGGACCATCCTTTATAAAGGGTGTCCCAAGAAGAACGCAATTTTTAAATCTGGCAACATTCGAAGTGTCATTGTTTGACATTTGAACAATTATTATTGTTTGTTAGTAGAAGGTACGAGGTTAGTAAAAATGGAGCGCTACACGAAAGGGAGTTCGTTAATTGGGTATTGGAGAGACAACATGAAAATGATGATTTTGCCGATAAAATCATCTTCAGTGACGAGGCCCATTTTCATCTTGATGGCTTCGTCGATAGTCAGAATTGTCGCATTTGGGGTGCGGAAAATCCTCGAGTGATTCACGAGAAGCAAATGCATCCTCAACGTGTCACTGTTTGGTGTGGTCTTTGGGCTGGAGGAATCATTGGACTTTTTTTTATGAAAATGAGGCAGGTCAAGCGCAAACAGTCAATGGTGTTTGGTATCGTGAAATGAAAACCAGTTTTTTCTTGCCTAGAATTGAAGAAATGAATGTGGAGGGCATGTGGTTCCAACAAGACGGCGCCACATGTCATACAGCCAGAGAAACAATTCAATTGCTGCATCAGTCAGTTAAAAATTGCGCTCTTCTTAGGACACCCATTATTACTGATCATCGTTTAATTTTAAGTTGGCCTTGCCAAGTCTGTCCGTCCGTCGGCCTGTTGAAAGCTTGATTCAGCCAAACCGAATAGAGGTAGAGTCTAATCATCCGATTCGGAAATGATAAGACTCTAGCACTCCACTGGTAGATGAAAAGTAAAAAGCCGTCAGTGTCTTAAGAGAAACGAATGTTTAGAAAGCTTAACCAGCATAGCAAAAATTCAATGGAGCAGGATTTTCCGAAGGAGCCATCCGGGACTCCTTTTACTAATGCGAAGGGGGGGAAGAGGTACTGCTCTTGTATCTCTATAAAAAATAGTTCCCCACTTTTAAGCATATCGGAAGGACCGACCGAAAAAAGGATCCACGATTTTTGGGCAATGAAGCGCCAAAAAATGAGCCAAACGCTAAAGGCTACTAAGAAGACAAGGTGAGGAAAAAAAATAAAAATGTTAAGTTTGGCTGAGCCGAACTTTGGATACCCTCCACCAGATTCCCAAATAAAACACCAAATTTGGTGCGGAAGTGTGTTTTATATAGAAATCTTTATGTGCGAAATTTTATTTCTCAAAGCCCATGAGAACGTTTGTGTGGGAGGTACCAGTAGGACTTTTCAGATCTCAACAGAATTTGGCGCAGAGGTGTGTTCTATATAAAAATCTTTATGTAGAAAATTTCATCTCGATAGGTCAAGTTTGAAGTGAGTTATTGCCATATTATTTTTCAAGGCCCATGAAACCGTTTGTGTGGGAGGTACCAATAGCACTTTTCCGATCTCAACCGAATTAAGCGTAGAAGTGTGTTGTATACAGAAATCTTGATGTGTAAAATTTCATTTCTAGTTATTGTCATATTATTTTTCAAGGCCCATGAAACCGTTGGTGTGGGAGGTACTAGTAGGGCCTTTCCGATCATAGCCAAATTTAGCGCGAAAGTCTGTTCTATATATTAATCTTTATGCCGAAAATTTCATCTCGGTAGGTCAAGTGTGTTGTCATATTATTTTTTACGGCCCATGAGACCGTTTGTGTGGGAGGTACCAGTAGGACTTTTCCGATCTCAACAGAATTTGGCGCAGAGGTGTGTTCTATATAAAAATCTTTATGTAGAAAATTTCATCTCGATAGGTCAAGTTTGTAGTGAGTTATTGTCATATTATTTCTCATGGCCCATGAGACCGTTTGTGTGGGAGGTACCAGTAGGACTTTTCCGATCTCAACCGAATTCAGCGTAGAAGTGTATTGTATATAGAGATCTTGATATGTAAAATTTCGTTTCGATAGGTCAAGTTTGTGGTGAGTTATAGTCATATTATTTTTCAAGGCCCATGAGACCGTTAGTATGGGAGGTACCAGTAGGACTTTTCCCATCTCAACCGAATTCAGTGTAGAAGTGTGTCGTATATAGAAATCTTGATGTGAAAAATTTCATTTCGATAGGTCAAGTTTGTGGTGAGTTATAGTCATATTATTTCGCAAGGCCCATGAGGCCGTTTGTATGGGAGGTACAAGAAATGGTGGTCCAATCTAAACCATTTTTACATAGATGATTGCGCCTATATAGAGATTATTATTTGCAAAATTTCAGTGATTTTGCTAAAGAAACTGGACGGATATTTCCAAATAAAAAACTATTTTTTATGAGTTAGTGTCGATTGAGGGTCTCCAACAACAACTTCCCGTAGAGCTATATAGCCCATTTTCAATACCAACTAGGTTAACTACACATGTTTGTGGCAAATTTTAGCTCTTCAGCTGTTTTTATGAAGGCTCTTTCTTGTTTTCAACAGACGGACAGCCGGACAACATGGCTAGATCGTCTTAGAATTTTACGAGGATCTAGAATATATATACTTTGTTGAGTCTCCGATGATTATTTCAAGGTGTTACAGACAGAATGACAAAACTAATATACCCTCCATGGTGGAGGGTATAACAAATTTCCGCCTCCAAATCATCAGCCACACGTTCACTGCATGGACCGCAGAGGTCTGGTTGCCACTTAATGTGAAAGACAATGACGTGAACATCATTCTCTGGGTAACATTGGACAACCTTTTTCTGTAGGTTTTTTTTGCTACAGCTATCTGCGATAAGTTAAAAAGGAGGAACAAGGTGCCCGTGTCACTAGTACTTAGGAAGCTGACAAAGGAACGTTGTTGACCTCTTACAAAGAGATGAGTTGGTCTGTTGCGAAATACACAGCGCCGGTGTGGTCTGCGAACGTGAGTTCAACGCAGTGGAAAAAATTCAGACTTGCCAGTATGCCTCTTGGAGAACATCAACAGGGTTTCTCCTTACATCTTCTGAGTACCATCTACATGAGGAGACGAAGGTCCTTACCGTGCACAGGCACAATTTCTTGTTGTCTAAGCAGTATTTTCTTGGATGTCGTCGCAGTAGCCATTTCCAGGCCCAGGCAGATCGGGTATCACCTTTACGAATAATAGTGAGAGGTCCATACAAGGGATACAAGAGGGAGCCTTGAGTTCATCGAAACTATCACATTCACGATGATAAATTTGCAGCGGTACTATCCAGCTATAGCGTAAATATAGTGCTTAGGGAACATTCCGGAGATTTCACCTCGACAGACGCGCGTGGCTCGGACTCAGCTGATATCTGTATGTTGCTGCCGCCTCAATTCGTATTGGGCTCGAGTTTATGGCAACGTCCCGGACGTCTATCCCGCTTGCTACAGGGACCACCTCTTTAATTATCTGGCCCAGCCCACTCAGCTGACCCTCAGGTCGGTTTGGACGCATACACTTCAAAAGGATTCCTTCACCTGGATGTTTAAGCTGATCACAGTACTATTTATATTGTTGTAGCAACAAGACAAGGCCTGCGCTGAAGCTCCTTGCCAATACCGAAAGGTAGCTGAGAAGCGCCTGAAATATGTCGCGGGACCCGAAACCACTAGAACAAATGATTGATGTCATCCAGAGAGATAGGATTTTAGGAGATATAACCAGTTACAGTTTCCATATTCCAGAATCTTTTACCCTGGAAAAGGGTGGTCACGAATTAAGGCTTTTTTGTCGATTCAACGCATGGTTTAGGAGATATAACAATTTATGTTTCCATATGAAATTCCATCTATTTTTACCCTGGAAGAGGATGGTCACGAATCAAGGATCTTACCAAGTATCCGAGTATACGACCAAGTATACGATTAGATGCTTAGTTTAGGAGTTATAACCAATTTAATATTTCATAGGATATTTCAAAAAATGTTACCCTAGAAGAAGGAGGTTTCGAATTGAGGCTCTTTTGTCGATTAGACGCTTAGTTTACGAGATATAACCAATTTAAGTTTTCAAATGATTTTTTATCCTGGAAGAGTGTGGTCACGAATTCAGGCCCTTTTTGTCGACTAGACGCTTTGTTTTGGAGATATCGACGATTTTAATTTTCATATGATATTCGAAAAATGTTGGCTCAGAAAAAAGTGATCACGAATAAAAGCTCTATTTCGATAAGTCGCTTCTTTCAGGAGATATCGACGATTCATATGAAATTCCAAAAATGTTGGTCCACAAAAAAAAAACTAATCGTGAACGCTGTAAGTTTTTATATAAAATACCAAAAATGTTGGTCCTGAAAAAAAGTGATCACAAATTATAGGGCTCTTTGGTCGAATGCTGGTCCAGAAAAAAAGTGATCACAAATTAGGGCTCTTTGGTCGAATGTTGGTCCTGAAAAAAAAGTGATCACAAATTAGGGTTCTTTGGTCGATTAGATGCTTCGTTTTGGACATATTTTCATATGAAATTGAAACGTTTTGATTTTAAACAAAGTGATCACGAGTTGAGGATCTTTTGTCGATTAAAAGCTTTGTTTTGGAAAAATCGACAGTTTAAGTCTTAATATAAAATTTCAAAAATTATGTGATCAGAAAAAATGTCATTACGTATTAAGGCTCTTTTGTCAATTGGAATTTTAGTTAAGGAGATACAACCAATTTCAGTTTTCATATGAAATTCCAACAATTTTTTACGTGGATGAGGGTGGTCACGAATTCAGGATCTTTTGTCGATAAGTCTAGAAGTTGTATCCAATTTAAGTTTCCTTATGGAATTCCAAAACAATCGAAAAGGGTGATTACGAATTTAGCTCTTATAGTTAAGGAGATATAACCAATTTAAGTTTCCATATGATATTCCAGCAGTTCTTACCCTGGAAGAAGGTGGTCACTAATTAAGGCTGTTTTGTCAATTGACGCGTAGTGGTCACGAATTAAGGCTCTTTTGTCAATTAGATGCGTAGTTTACGAGATATAACCAATTAATGTTTGAATAAGAAACTCCAGAAAAATTTACCCTAGAAGAGGGTTGTCCCGAATTAAGGCTCTTTTGTCGATTAGACGCTTAGTTTAGGAAATATAACCACTTTATGGAGTTTAAGGGACGTCACTAACTTAACTTTTCATTTGAAATTCCAACATTTTTAGTCCTCGATCACCGTCTACGCTTACCGTCTTAGCAATACAAATATTCAGTATATCACTCAGGCGTTTTCTCTGTAAAGTTTCATAAATTTAAAATCCACCACGAAACTTTTGCTGAACATTGAAATCAATACACCCTTGTCATACGCTTCTGGGCGCTGCGAAAAAGGCGCCAAAACCATAAGTTACTGCTACAGTTCCAAAAGTCCTTGTTCGTCCTGCAGTCATTCTTCATGTGCGCTCGTACAAAAGATGCTGGTGTTTGTCTCGCGTACTTGAGAACACATACAAACGTACGCTCACACGTTCAACTTGAATAATGGCCGATTGGTTGCATGGGGGAAGTGTAAGAGTATATGTAAATTATGTATGTGTGTGTTGATGTAAGCATGTCTGTGTACGTTTCCAGTGATATGTATTGCGCTGGTTAAGGGACTAAGGGAATTTAAATTTTCGTGAGTGTGCGTATGTTTGCTGGCGAGATTGTATACGTGTTGGTATAATCGTATTTACACACACACACTCTTATAAACGTCCCTAGCGGGAAATGGAAGGGCCCTGCAAGGCCTTCTAGAAACCTTTCTAAGAATGCTCGGAGGCATGCTGGCCGCATTCTAGTTTCATTCCACATTAACACGGGGTTAGATTAAAGAGCAAGGCCTTCCACGCCCCTTTCTATTGGAAGGCCTTTCAGAAGGCCAGTAAAAAATGTTCTTTAAATAAAAATAAAAAATAAAATACATTAAAAAAAATTTTTGCTCACTAAGAAATTAATTAATAAAAGCGAGCGTGCATAGGTGTTTCACATGTCCTACAGACCCGGTTTGCTGAAATTTGTGCACAGTTCTCCCGATTGTGGACACATTTGGTCGATTATGCTGACCAAAATCAATCACGAAGAACACGAAATGCACTTTGATTTGAACGCCCATTTTCGTAAAAGGCTTCAACGATCTGAACGCGCTGCCCAATTGTGTATCTTTCCATGGTTAAATTTGTCAAACACTGAAACAAAGAAATGCCAAATTAAGTTGGGCAAAAACTTGACGTTAAGATGTGACTCACAACTGGCATCGTGCATTATGGTTGGACCACCCTTTATATCTTTACTGTTCATGGCTGTGGCGTGCACTTGCCGTGCTGCCTTCAATGACTAGGCATGCCTTTCACAAGAAGGGAGCCATATTTGTGAATTGGATTAAAAATATGTGACGCGCAAAATAGAAAGGGACCTAAGAGTAACAACCAGTTTTGTTCAGGAGAGCCATTTTAAAGATTTAAATACGTGTATCTTTGGTGTACCATCACTTTCATAAAACGCACATATCTCTGGGAGGGAACACTTTTGGGGCATGGGATCGGTCTCATTCGATGCTCAGATGTTGTCCACATCAAAAAAAAAAGTGAAAATTGATTTTTTTACCCTTTCTCTATCCGATGTCACATATGGAAAGACTGCGACGTGTCTGTGGACCAGTGAAGTTTGAGCAAAGTTCTGACATGCATTTTTTACTAGGAGACGCATGATATTTTCAAGAACGTGGCTTCTGACATGGATGTCCGCAGGATGAGTCCGTGTAATTAATTATTTCAATTCCAACGATGGTGAACGCTCCTTAAAAAAAGGTTCTTGATGCTAGAAAGCTGATCTACTCTTCACAAAAATCACGAATGGGTCTTAGCGTTGCATAAAATCTGCATTGCCATTTCTTCATTTCATATGTACGATGGCTGTTATATATATTTATGGCCTAATAATGGAAATGCGAATGTTTATCATCAAAAATGGTTTTATTGTTTTTCAAAGTATTCTCCAGTCTGATTTATACACTTTTGCATGCTCTCAAACCAATTGCCAAAGCAATTTTTCCACTCCGATTGAGACACCTCCAAAACATGGTTTTTAAACGCTTTAACAGCATCTTTTGGCGATGAAAATCGTTGACCACCTACGCATTTTTTTATTGATGTGCGGGAATAAAAATAAGTCATTGGGTGCCAAGTCAGGGCTGTACGCCGGATGACCCATCAATTCGACGTTTTGGCCGGTCAAAAAGGCGCTGGTTTGAGCCAATGTGTGAGAGCTCGCATCATCATGGTGCACAATGATTCGTCTTCTCTTGTTTTTCGAATTTCTCCGAAGACTTCAGGCAAAAAAATTGTGGTGCATCGCTCAAAATTGACCGTCCTACGTTGCTCAAGCGGAATAGTCGCCACATGACCAGCTTTGCCGAAGAAACAGGCGACCATTTGCTTCCAAGTGCTTCTTCCACCAACAACTTTCGTTGGATTTGGCTCGTCTTCGAAGACCCACATGGTCGATTGCTGTTTTGTTTCGGTCTCATACGCATAGATCCATGATTCGTCACCTGTGACGATCTTAAAAACGTCTTTTGAAGCACCGCGATCGTATTTTGCTTCTTCTACGAACAACTTTCTTTGGATTTGGCTCGTCTTCGAAGACCCACATGCTCGATTGCTGTTTTGTTTCGGTCTCATACGCATAGATCCATGATTCGTAACCTGTGACGATCTTAAGAACGTCTTTTAAAGCTCCGCGATCGTATTTTGCTTCTTCTACGAACAACTTTCTTTGAATTTGGCTCGTCTTCGAAGACCCACAAGGTCGATTGCTGTTTTGTTTTGGTCTCATACTCATAGATCCATGATTCGCATGATTTCAGACGTGTCTTGCCAGATGATCGTACATACAGGAGGTTAGGGGAGTTTCATCGCGGAGTCTTCAATAGAAGAAGACTCGCAGGGGCCTAATTGAGATTTTCTGATACAGCCATTCGCAAACGCGTCGCCGCACTACCGCTGGCACTCACTTTGCTTGACAGATCTTGTCGTTGGTGCGATCGTATTTTTAAAAAATTTCTTTGCATTAATCGACATGAGCCTTTTTTGAGCGATTGTCAAATGTGCGGGATCCAACGAGAACAAACCATTTTTACGGCCAGGTGTTCATGCAAAACCGAATTTATGCTGGTGGAAGATATGCCTAGGGAGCGTCGGCCACGATTGAATTCATTAAACCAGTTTTTCACAGTGCTATAGGATGGTGCTTCATCGCCATACAAAGATTTAAGTTCATCGATGCACTCTTGTTGTGATAATCCACATCGAAAGTTTTGAAAAGTGATCGCACGAAAATGTTCACGAGTTAATTCCATTTTTAGCCAAATTGATTTTTTCAAATCAACGTAAACAACACAAATGATGGTCGTACGTCAAAACGTTCTTTCCAATGGAAATGTCAGAACACTTAGTGTTGCCTGGTGCTAGAAATATATATAGCAACCCTCGTATGTGGGGGATCAGATTTTATTTGCACTGACTACCTTCTGAATTTTGGAAGGCAGAAACAAATGTGTATTAGACCTAAAAGCAGGCCTTCTTAAAGGTCTTCTTATAAGAAGGCCTCGCCAATTTTCCCGCTGAGTCCATGCCGTATAAAAATTTCCTAATGCTATGCAAATGTATTGCTATTGATCCCCAAAGTTTTAATTTACATTTTTATTTGTTTACATTTCAATGTGTTAAAGTTAACAAATTCTGTTAAAACCAAATTTAATTGACAGCAGCCAAACAAACCAAATATCCCCGGGATGTAAAACTTACCCTATTAAGCCGGAGAAAAAGAGTTTCTTTGCGAATTGTAACCATTTGCAATGTATGGAAAGAAATTTGACCCAATACTGAGTGAGTACAATTACAATTTGTCCTTTGTTTTTTTGAATGGTAATGTGATAATAAAAATTAACGGAAATTAGTATAAATATAGATATTAGGGTGGGTCAATTTTTAAGGACAAAATTTTTTGATATTGTCCCATCTATTTGTGAATAACTTTTGGCATAAGGAAAAAAAGTTTTACCACGACAAATGAAAAAAATCACTTTGGATGCGCCCAAATTTAAATTTTTTTTAACTTGTATTCTTTGAAGGTAATAAAAAAAATATATTTTTTTTGATATGTCGTAGTGGAACTTTTTTGCCCAAGCCAAATGCTTTCGAAAAATCGATTTGACTATATCGATTGCTTAATCGACCCACCCTAATAGACTATCAAAATATGCAAGGTGAACAGATATCTACTTATAATTAAAACGGCTAAATCAAACGGGGACGATTTTATTTAGGTTCGCTACGCCACAAGATATTATTAATTTATTATGAGAAAAACAAAAGGGGGGCCGCCGTGGTGTGAGGGAAGTTTGCAGAACTATCATGCCAGTAAACCTAGGTTCAAGCCGGGTAAAGAACATGTAACAATTTCCGGGGCTACGGGCTTTTCATCTCGTATAATGCCGGCAACTTTTCAAGTAAGAGATGTATCTCTAAGCCATGTAAAAACTCCTCTGAAAAATGAATTAGCCGTTCGGCGGTCCAGGATCGATTTCCATCGGCGTTAAACAGTAAATTTCGGTCAGTGAGTAACAGAATTGAATCGTGCATAGATCCCTGATTTAAGTTCCCCCTTGTTTCTTAATGGGATGTTGTGGGACTTAAGTAAGTACTTTGAGAAAAACAAAGTTTAACGCATATTTTCTCTTGCCCTTAAAGAGCGACATTAAAAACAAGTTTGCTTCAAAAGGTTTTGGGGAAATAAAAATATTATAAATATGTGTTGGCATTATTAAAGTTGTACAAGGATAATCATATTTGCCATGTTCTAATGGTAACTTACTAAGGAGATCGCAATTTGTTTAAGCCCCGTTTGTTTTAAATAATTAAAATTTTTAGGTAGAAAGTTATTCAAGAATAAGCTATAGCGAGTTTAAGAAAGGTCGGTTATTATTCGCTTATAGTATTTCAAATAATTACAAATTTTCAAATCAAACGGTCTATGATGCATAAAGTTTAACAGTTCTTGTTTACAAAAAAATGTTAGACTTTATGAGAAGTTTAAAAAATGTCTCGTAAAGTTATCGCCTTAGCGACCACTTATTCATTAAACACGCCTATTATTTAGGAAAATATGCACTTCGCTTCAAATGAGCTTTGGGTGTCGATTACGCGTATTATGATTATGTCTTACATAAATACCGCTTATTTACATTGGTTAGAAAAGAATAAGATTAGGTAATGGTTGGTCCAACTAAAACGCACGATGTTAATTGTAAATAAAACAAAAAGTTTTTAAAGAATTATCTTAATACTCGTACCTCTTATTACACTGTATGACAAATTTAAGCTTTTGGTTGCACACATGAAAAAAAATAGTATATTCTGAAAGAGGAGGAAAAAATAAAATACACGTGTATCCCACTTTTTCTGCATCAATTCGTATATTTGCAAAAAATTTATGGATATGGACTTGTATGTTAATACAAAATATGTCTATATAAGTGGTTTTTAACCAAATATATATTCACATTTTTCGCGAAAATACGAATTGATCTAGAAAAACTGGGACACACGGGTAGTTTATTTTTCGACGTAGATTCCGAATATATAGGTCTTCTTCATGTGTGCAAAAGCGTGTTGAACGGTGTTATTATAGAAGGATCTATGACAATTATGTGTGAAACAAAATTCTCGCCACGGCTTCGGTGGCATACTTCTATCCAACGGTCGATTTTTGTCCATGACTCTGAGTCATAATTGCAGTTCATTAAGTGTCGTTAATGTGCCGCATTATCTCATCCTTTAGCTCCTGCATTGTTCATGGCTAATTGACGTACACTTTTTCTTTTCAATAAAAGGTGTCAAATAACATGATCAATTAACATTGCCACAAAGTAACACGGCTATTGAATTTCTGTGAGTCAATTGGCATCATCCTGCGGAAACACATATGATCCAGGTCCATACCCTCAAAAAATCCATTACCATCTGGCGATAGCAAACACCATTCACGGTAACTGCTTGGCTTCAGCTCTCGAGTCAATTGAACATTGTAAGCGTGTAAATTCTAATTTTTGTTTAAAATTCGCAACAACATCAATGCTTTCTGCACAGCGCACTGGGCGAGCACAGCAGTTTTCACATTTCCTACAAACCCGGTTTGCCGAAATTTGCGCACAGTTCGCCAGATTGTTGACACATATGGCCGATTATGCCGACCAAAAAAAAAATCGAGTGCATTTTGATTTGAACGTACATTTTCGTAAAAGTCTTCAACAATCTTAACGCGCTGCTTAATTGAGTTCCTCTCCATGGTTAAATTTGTTAAATACTGAAACGAACAAATTTCAAATTGAGTTGGGCAAAAAACTCACAATTAACATCGTGCATTATGGTTGGACCACCCTTTATATTAATATATTTTTTTATTCATAATGAATTTCGAAATGAAAAGGTCTATGGTCGCAGCACCAAGGTTTTGCAGCCATGTTACCCATAAATACGGGCTCAAGATGTCATCAAATCTTAAATGTAAGATTTGATGACAAGGGACCTAAGGTTAAAAACCGGTTTTGTTCAGGAGAGCCATTTTCGCGCTTAGAATCGTCGATTTCACTTTTATAAAACGCGCATATCTCTGTGAGGGAACACTTTTGGGGCATGGGATCGGTCTCATTCGATGCTCAGATGTTGTCCACATCAACAAAAAAAAGTGAAAAGTTGATGAAAAGTTTTGTTCAGGAGAGCCATTTTAAAGTTTAGGTCCATTTCTATTTGCGCTTAGAATCGTCGACTTCATTTTCGAAAAACGCGCATATCACTGGGAGGGAACACTTTTGGGGCATGGGATCGGTCTCATTCGATGCTCAGATGTTGTCGACATCAAAAAAAAGAAAAAAAATGAAAATTGATTTTTTTAACCCTTAGGTGCCTTTCTCTATGCGCTGTCACGAGGAAATTTTTATGACCAACAATCGCACATATAAACCTAGGCTTAAATAAGGTAAAAAAATCTTAAAGTTGTAGAAATTTTAATAAGATGTTGCGGGTATCCAGAAGGAGGAAATTTCATAAAATTTATGTTACATTAGAATTCGTGACGCAATTTCGAGAGATCCAGTTTTTGAGCCCCTAAGGTCTATGGTATTACCCCTAAGGTAAGGGTCGCGAATTGAGGCAAACAACATATTTAGGGTTTAAAGGAATTTGCATTGTATCTGTGTACGCATAAGTTCATAGGGAAAGGTAGCCGGTTATTAGGACCGGGCGGAGTACCAAATTCGCCAAACATCTTTCATAAAGCTTCAAATTTGTATTTGTGGGGACATTTTACTGTTTCTGCGTACCCACACAGAGAGAACAGATTTGTTGCCACAACCGAATTTTTTGCCAACCTCATGTTCGTGGTTGCACGCTCTATTCCACCGCTATAACCGAATGCTGATTGGGTACAAAGCAGTATTTAGTAGTGTTTACTAACATTATCGGTTAACAAGACAAAGTATCGATTACCCTAACTAATTAAGATGATTATTGGAATTAGTAATAATAAATGTCCGAGCTATTGTTGCATAACGTAATATGTTACAGAAACGCAGTCGGGCTTTATAAGTAGTTACTACAAAAAATGTATTTGTTGCCACCACTAAATGTTGGTACAAAAGTAATATGTTCCTTTTAATTGGTACGATGTCGTAACCACCAATTGTGGCAAGCAATAGTTTTTCAGAATTCGGTTTATATAACTGACTTGTTGATTGTAATGTTCGTAATACTAATTGCTACGAACGAAGATATAATGCATCATTAATTTTGTTTGCACCATTATTCGGTGGTAACATCAGATCCCATGATCTCACATTTGATTTCTTCGTTTATCCAGAAAAATCAAAGTGAAATAAGAGACGAAATTTTAGAATAATAATAGATAATAATAATAAAGTTTTTTATTAAAAATGTGTTTGTGACGCGCAAAATAGAAAGGGACCTAAGGTTAAAAACCAGTTTTGTTCAGAAGAGCCATTTTAAAGATTAGGTCCCTTTCTATTTGCGCTTAGATTCGTCGACTTCACTTTCAAAAAAGGCGCATATCTCTGGGACGTAACACTTTTGGGCATGGGATCGGTCTCATTCGATGCCCAGATGGTGTCCACATCAAAAAAAAAAAGTGAAAAGTTGATGAAAAGTTTTGTTCAGGAGAGCCATTTTAATGTTTAGGTCCCTTTCTATTTGCGCTTAGAATCGTCGACTTCACTTTCATAAAACGCGCATATCTCTGGGAGGGAGGGCATGGGATCGGTCTCATTCGATGCTCAGATGTTGTCCACATCAAAAAAAAGAAAAAAAAATTAAAATTGATTTTTTTTAACCTTAGGTCCCTTTCTCTATGCGCTGTCACATTTGTAGTTATATAAGCGGTATGCGATGAGCGTGGCCGATTTTGGCTCTGTGCTAAATTTTAACACATTCGGACCTAAAGAAAAAGTTTCGTATGTAAAATTCATTTTGAGTTATATGGGCGGTACTTGTTGGGCGTGACCGCTATATTTTTCTTAATAGCGTTAAGAAAGTGCTTTCATCACTCCAAGAGCACTCCTTGTAATGTATTTTTTCACACAAATGTATGAAGCCATCCCCACTGAGCGTTATCGAGTTTTTCTCTATTTATCCCATCCATCGAATAATTTAAATCCTCCAATGCAAACATTTTATGTTAGCTCAGACTGCCTAAAAAAGTGAAACTACTGACTTAAGTACCTCGACATCCTATTAAGGAACAAGGGGAAACTTGTCTTAAATCACTAAGCTGTGCATGATATAATTCCTATACTCATTTACCGGAAGCTACTTTTTAATGCCGGCTTTAATGTGGATAAGATTTGAATCTCATACTAGTAAAGTCACCTTAATTAACCTGTTGCTAAATATTATAAGGTGTTCCTACCTGGAGTTGAACCTGGGCTTACTTTTATGACATTCAAGCACGTTTACAATCTTTAAGTCTACTCCTGGTAAAACTCTACACTTGATCTGGTCTTCCCGAATAAATATCACCCAATATCCATTAATACATATAATTTAACATGTCTTAAAACCAAAAGTTTTTGGTTCATATAATAAGAACAATTGAAATTAGTTTTCTTTGTAGTTTAGTTTTATATTTTGTCTTCGTTCTGCTAATGTTTTCTCGTGGTATTTGCGGTAGTACAGTGAGCGAGGGGGAGAGAATGATGCGTTTGAATGGCTTTGTTGTTGCTGGCATCAACCGCAGAGAATACGACTTTTGAAATTTTGAATTTTTCGGAAACATTTCGAAAAAGAAACAAAAGAAGAAGAAAATTCAAATGGAAAATTATAAGCATTAAGTGGCAGCTTGACGTTATAAACTCAATACACGAATACAAACATAAAGAAATGTACACACACACATACAATTGAGCTCACTTCCATGCAGGCACAGATACACTCACCCTCATCCGGTTACTAGTATGCATCGGCTCACCAGAACAACAGCAACAACAACGAGGAAACGGAAATGCTTGTACACATTCGTTAGTCAGTGGAGTGGATACTCGAGAATACTGGAAGTGTTTAGGCAAAAACTAAAAGTCGTTGTTCGACAAAAGTTAAAGTGTAGACTGCATAACGGTCCTGCAAAAGGGTTGATTGTTTTGGCGTGCTAGTAAATCATTAAATTTAACCGACTTGAACAGTTTCTTTTTCAGAATCAACAAAAATTGGTTGAAATGTATTGGCTACGGTTGCCAGGCAGACTGTACAGCTGTTTCTAAACCCGCCAAAGTTCTTCTTCAGCAGTCTTTGGCAACGATTACTTCGGCTAAAAATCAAATGACTTATACGGGCGTCTCACTATAATTAATGAAAATTACCCTTCACTTCCGAAACACTTATCAAGTGTTCCGGTAAAGATATGTTGTGTACAATCCATTAATGTGCCTCGTTGCTTTCTATACTTGAGAATGTAGTTAAATAATTATTTTTAGAACATCTCTCTCATATGTTGGTAGATGAAACTAGCAAAGAGTTATAAATTCTCTTATAAAACGACTTCTCATTGTTCTAAAAATTAATTCATCATTTTTGAATGAGTATTTGTCCTATGTCTTTTTGCAATATTTCTGACTTCAGGAATTCATCCAGACTGCAAGATGAATTCCCTTTAAATGTCATATTGTGCCGCTTGTGATTCCTCCTTTGCAAAATATAAATTTAGCCCAAATATTGCAGCTGGGACACATTTCTAATAAGCTCTTATAACTATAACTATCCAACGAGGAAGATAATTTATTGATATTTTAAAACAAATAAGACAATAAAAAAATACACTACTCAACAAAATGACAAAAAATTTCATGTACTCCGGATGCGATAATTTTTTCTGTGTAGATAACCTTGACATGAGCTCGAAAAACGCAATAAAATTTTTTTTTTCGTTTGGTTTTTGTTTTATTTTTTTTTTTAAATTTTAAAAATTTTTTTTTGGTTAATTTGTTTCGTCCGGCATAACGTAAAAGTAATTAGATTTGACATTTTTTTTCATTTTGGATTTTTTATGGATTTTTAAAAAAAATAATTTAAATCTTTAGGCAAAAAATAAGTTTTTTCCTTTATATATTCATTTTTAACTTGGAAACTGTTGCTTGTATAGGAAAACAATATATGAAC
This sequence comes from Hydrotaea diabolus, assembly GCA_963513945.1. Taxonomy (NCBI): domain Eukaryota; kingdom Metazoa; phylum Arthropoda; class Insecta; order Diptera; family Muscidae; genus Hydrotaea; species Hydrotaea diabolus. The sequence continues at coordinate 23,049,201 of OY740720.1, read as the reverse complement.
AGATTAAGGGAATTGTAATTTTAAATTTTTTAAAATTTAATTCAATTAAATCGGGCTAGTGGTTCCCGAGTTATGCCGGACGAAACAAATTAACCAAAAAAAAATTTTTAAAATTTAAAAAAAAAAAAATAAAACATAAACCAAACGAAAAAAAAATTTGTTATTGCGTTTTTCGAGCTCATGTCAAGGTTATCTACACAGAAAAAATTATCGCATCCCGAGTACATTTTGACTGTTGACTAGTGTTATCAAAGATGCTATATTTTCTAGGAGCATTTAAAAAGCCGGAAAATAGAAAAAACTAGCGGTTTGCAATAAAAACAAGTAAAAAATGTTAAGTTTGGCTGTGCCGAACTTTGGATACCCTCCACCAGATTCCCAAACAAAACCAAATTTGGTGCAGAAGTGTGTTCTACATAAAAATCTTTATGTAGAAAATTTCATCTCGATAGGTCAAGTTTGTAGTGAGTTATTGTCATATTATTTTTCAAGCCCATGAGATCGTTTGTGTGGGAGGTACCAGTAGGACTTTTCCGATCTCAACAGAATTTGGCGCAGGGGTGTGTTCTATATAAAAATCTTTATGCCGAAAACTTCGTCTCGATAGGTCAAGTGTGTGGTGAGTCATTGTCATATTATTTTTCAAGGCCCATGAGACCGTTAGTGTGGGAGGTACCTGTAGGACTTTTCAGATCTCAACAGAATTTGGCGCAGAGGTGTGTTCTATATAAAAATCTTTATGTAGAAAATTTCGTCTCGATAGGTCAAGTGTGAGGTGAGTTATTGTCATATTATTTTTCAAGGATCATGATACCGTTGGTGTGGGAGGTACTAGTAGGACTTTTCCGATCTCAACCGAATTCAGCGTAGAAGTGTATTGTATATAGAGATCTTGATATGTAAAATTTCGTTTCGATAGGTCAAGTTTGTGGTGAGTTATAGTCATATTATTTTTCAAGGCCCATGAGACCGTTAGTATGGGAGGTACCAGTAGGACTTTTCCCATCTCAACCGAATTCAGTGTAGAAGTGTGTTGTATATAAAAATCTTGATGTGTAAAATTTCATTTCGATAGGTCAAGTTTGTGGTGAGTTATAGTCATATTATTTCTCAAAGCCCATAAAGCCGTTTGTATCGGAGGTACAAGAAATGGTGGCCCAATCTAAACCATTTTTACAAAGATGATTGCGCCTATATTTAGATTATTATTTGCAAAGTTTCAGTGATTTTACTCAAGAAACTGAACGGCTATTTCCAAAAAAATCTAATTTTTATGAGGTAGTGTCGGTTGAGGGTCTCCAACATCAACTTCGCGTAGAGCTATATAGCCTATTTTCAATACCAACCATGCTAGGTTAACTACACATGTTTGTGCCAAATTTCAGCTCCCTAGCCGTTTTCATGCAGGCTCTATCTTGATTTCAACAGACAGACAGACGAACAGCCGGACAACACGGCTAGATCGTCTTAGAATTTTACGAGGATCATCATATATATACTTTGTTGGGTCTCCGATGATTGTTTAAGGTGTTACAGACACCTTGAATTTTACGAGGATCAAGAATATATATACTTTGTTCGGTCTCCGATGATTGTTTCGAGGTGTTACAGACAAAATGACAAAACTAATATACCCTCCATTGTATGGTGAAGGGTATAAAAACTACATGTAACAGTATGAGTTTATTATTTATAAAAAATCCGGGAATTCCCGGGAAGCATTGCGGGATGAGGAGGTTCAGAAATGAGCGGGATTGCCGGGAATTCCCAGGACGGGATTTCCGAAGAAAAGCCCTATTTAATACGGGTTTGTTGAACAGGTGCGATATTATTCCTTATGTTCTTCTTCTCTTGCTTTCGTTAATGCACACCCTACAACGTGGTCGGCAGTTTGTTACACCCGTCAAGTCCTTAGTCTACTGTTTTTGTTATTGTTACAAAAATATAGGTAGCATTGTAAGTCTTGTTCGTTAATGGGGGGGATCCGCTTCGACATCCAGGTGAAAGAAACTCGCCGTTTGAACTGGTTACGTACAAAGAGACCTGGGGGTCGGGCAAATGGCCAGACAATGGAAGAGGTGCAGCACGTCATGCGGGACAGACGTCCGGGACATTGTCATCAATTCACGCTCAATACAAATTGAGCAATATCCGCACCATAGCTGAGACAGAAACACGCGCGTATGCCGAGGTAGCGGTTTCTCCTTTAGTGAAATCTTCGAGGTATGTACCCAAAGCTCGTCATATGGTCCTTGATGGCAAGCGGACTTCCAGAACGTTAGCACCAATTCGCGACCAATACGAATTGAGGCATCTGCTCTATCCAGATCTCAGAGGAGCCAGAAACACGCGCGTCTGCCGTAAAGCGGCTTCTCTTCAGGTGAAATCTTCGGGGAATGTTCCCCAAGCACTATTTTCACGCTATAGCTTGATACTGCCGCTGCTGCTTCATCAGCGTGAATGTTGTTAGGATCTGGCTGATAGTGGTGAACTAAAGGTTCTCTTGTATCTTTGGAACTCTCCCTCTAGCTTTATGAAGATCGTATCTGCACTGCCAGGGCGGAGGCATCCAGTCCATTAGATGGGAATTGGGATGTCTAGTGCAAATATACTGAAATACTGCTTAGACAACAAAAAATTGGGTCTGCGCTCAGAAATTAGGTCTGCAACAAGAAACTGGGTCTTCTCATGTTGGTTGCCCTTAAGAATACGTTGGAAGACACCCTGTTGATGGTCTGAGGGTGGCATTCGACCAAGTCTGAATTTTCTTCTTTTGAGTCGTACTTACGTTTGCCGACCACACCCGCGCTGCGTAGTTCGCTAAAGACCGACCTATCGCTTTGTAAATAGTCAAAACGGCTTCTTTGTCAGCTCCCCAAGTACTGCAGTTGTATAGATATTGAAAAGATCAGAAGGAGTGAAATATTTCTTGCACCGCTTTAAAAAGCCTATGCACTTGAGTACGTCTTTCGACACTTCGAATTCTTGTCTCGCCCAACGAGCGTCGCATTGTGTTTTCATACCCAGAACATCAAGAGCTTCTGATTGTTCGATATCCATAACATCGCTAGATACGAGTAACGACGACACTCTTGGGCCAATTAACCGCATGTTAGACAACAAGCAGCACTGTGTTTTACGCTCACTAAAATCTACTCTATTCACTCGAACCCATTCGGAAATGGCCAGCAGATCCCGGCCAAGTGTCTCATCCATAATTCGTCTTTTGTCTTCAATATCTTGAAGACTCGGCCTACGGTCGAATGAATATGAATGACAGAGGTTACTGTCATCCGCAAAGGTGTATATTGGATTCACGGTCTGACCTAACAGATCATCAACGAAAATTAGAAATAAAGAGGGAGAAAGGACATAGCCCTGTGGTACTCCTGCAGTAAGCCTATGTTTGTTGGATGAGAATCCATCTACAACAACTCTTATAGTGCGATCTCTAAGAAAGCTCGATATAAAACGAGCAAAGGTATCACCGACAACGACTTTCAAATTTGGTGACAGCAGCACCTCTGCGGTCCATGCAGTGAACAGTGAGGCTGATGATTTGGAGGCGGATATATACTTATACAAATCCTTGGCAGTGAAAAAGCGAGCTAACAGTTGATTTTCTTGCATATTCCATGCACTTTAAGTCCTTGCGGCAGAATTGTGCAATTATCAGCGTATGACTCAATTTCAATGTCTTCAGTTGGGACAGGAACTTTAGGGACAATGCCAGAGATATCACCCAACCCTGGGGAACTCCCTGTTTAACTTTATGGGGTTAAAACTTCCTGTCTCTAAAGTCTATATAAGATGCCTCCACATAAAATTTACGACCCAACGTTTCAAACTAGGCGTAAGGGACGTTTCTCTTATGACTGACCCCGTTACAGGCCTTGTTAAGGTCAAGAGCCACAACGGTTGACTTCTGCAGGTTGCAGATTCAACCGTCCACCGTCAAGACTTATTGGACCTTAAGGCCGCTACTGATTGTGTGGTGATGGCGTATAAAGCCGTTGTTGTGTTGTCCTGCTTGCGGAACCCATACAGAGGATCAGCACATGGAAGGTGTTCGATCAGGCTAGGGAGGAGCTGTGCCTAAAGCGCCTTTGCTACTAGCGAAAGCATAGAGATTGGCCTATACCATTAGCCTTTGCTAGCGGTTTTTACTGGGTACCACACTGTCCATTTTCCAGTCATCGGGAACTAATTGAGTGGCTAAAGACAGATTGAGTACTCTTTTCTCCTGCTATCCAAGTGCTTCAACATCAGCATTGAGATTCCGTCTGGATCCAGCGCCTTCTATGCCTTTGCGCTATGACAACATTGCCAACAGTAAATTGAGGTGGTTTGTCCGCGGATACTGTCCTTTTCTCTGGGTGAGAGTATTGCGTCATACCTGTGCCCTACGAGTCGAAGAGGCACCACCACAATTGACCGTTGGCGAAGTTGCCAATGTCATCCACAGAGCAAAGTCATTAAAGGCGCTGAGTGCAGACAGAATCTCAGTGCTGTCGCTCTCTGGTTGCTCAATAAAAAGGCGATTAAAGTTACTCATGCTCCGCGTCGGATCTGTCATTGTTCTGTCACAGAATGTAGTTTAGTTTATTTTATTGAGACTTTTTTCAAAAACAATGACAGGCATATACTAGATCTAGGAACAAGAAATTGCTTATGACTATAATGTATTGTCTAAATTACCAATAACGTGCAGCTAACGGCACCAAGCCTTTTCTGTGTATAGAAATATTTTTAATTTGTATGTAGCTCTGATAAGTGTGTTCGCCCTTGCTCCCGAGGCTAAATTGGTCTTAGGAGTGAAATATCCTAGAATTTAGCTTATAAGTAAACTTACAACTAGCCTAAAATTAGGGGGTGAAGGGGAGGGGTTGATTACAAAAAAGGAGAGGATAGGGAAAACAAAAAAAAAGAAAAAATAAGAGATTTAAACAAATGCTGTTCAAGAGCCTTAACAATATTCCAATCATAAAGATGCTATCCTCTATGTGCATCCGGAACAACTTTTTTGTAGAACTCGGGACGAAAGGAAACCGAGGTATCATAATCTGCCCGACTTTCATTCAAAAATCCAATCGGAGATAAATAGCAAACATCTGACCAGCTAATGTCCTTTTGGGCATTGTATATATCAGTTATATCTCGTGAAGGGAAATCCTTGTAATAAATTTATTAATTATGTCACAAATATATAGACCAATAGGAGTAACATCTGACTCCTTATATATACACTTATTCGAATATCGCTTGGAGAACGACTCAAAATTTTTACCAATACAATATCTTAATATCTTTCTCTCAAATATCTCAAATTCCTTTATAACTGTCGGGGATACATTAAACCATATTGGGAACCCATATAAAATGACCGGGCGTATACTAGTCTTGTACAGTAAAGTTTCGTCTCTACCGGTAAACTCCTATTCCACAGAATTTTCGAAAAAGATCCCATAATCCTATAGCCCTTATGGAGAACTGACCTAGCATGTCTATTAAATTTCAAAAGTTTATTGTAGTGAATGCCTAAATATTTCATGTCATTCCTGAAAGGGACTTCTTCGCCATTAATAACAATTCTCAACCGTTTACTCTCGGGAACCACAAACCTTCTACACTTGCCTGAGGCGTTTCGAATGCAAATAGCCTCACTCTTGGACGCGTTGATCGTTATACCCCAATAATCATAGAACTCCCTGACAGTGACAAGGTGATCCGCAACTTTCATCAACGCAATATTTGGGGACTCATCGTGCGCATATAAAAGACTGTCATCTGCATATAATAACCCAATCGAATCTGAACTAGTGTGTGGAAAATCGCTAATAAAAATATTGTATAAGTGCGGCGCTAATAATGATCCCTGCGGGACTCCACACCTTACCTCACCAAACTCCGACATTCTATTATTTAATAGAACGCAAAACAATCTGTCCGAGAAATAACTTCGAAACAATTTAATCACTCTGGGGTCAAAGCCTATTCGGATCATTTTAAACAAAATGCCATCATAAAAAGTTCTATCGAAAGCATTTTCCACATCCAGCGAAACCGCAACCGTACAATATTGCCTCCGTAAATTCGACACAACGTCGTCCTGAAATTTCAACAGGGCATCAGTGGTCGAATGCCCCTTCTTAAACCCAAATTGTAGGTCTGGTATGTAAGATTCTCTCATTCCATCATCCATTGTCAGCCGAATCACCCTCTCAAATAATTTGCCTATGTTGGATAAGAGTGATATAGGTCTTAAGTCATTAATATCGTCAGACTCAGCTTTCTTTCTAATAGGCATAATCTTAGAATTCTTCCACGATTTCGGGAAATACGAATTACTGAGGCAGTTATTGAATCACAGAATGTAATGGCTGTCCCATCAACCTTTCTTCAAGGGTTAGAGAGCGATTTGACGCTGCTTTAAGCGATTCAGCCATTTGTTCTGCTAGAATTCGTTGACTAACTTACTGATTTAAGAGTTAAGTTCCTCAATGTTAGGGTCGTTAGGGTTGGAGCGACAAATGTCATCACGCTCATCAGCAAGTTCCCCACTGTTCGGATCTGTCACTTTTTTTACACCGAACGTGTCCGCTTATCGTTTTAAGAGCGATTTGACCGTTGTCTACAATTTCCCAATTCCGCCACTTTCGTTGCACTGCTTTAAGTGTTCTAGCCATTTGTGCTGCTGAAATTCAGCGATCAACCTCCTAATGTAATAGTTGAGTTTCCTAATTCTAGGGTCAATGGTGTTGGAGCGACGAATGTCATTACGCTCATCAGCGAGACCCGGTGCCTCTGCTGAAAAATTTGGTAGTATCTCGGCTATTCGACTAGAAGGAAAATGGCGAGCGGCTGCTGTATTGTTAATGGCCCGGAACTTATTCTCTGCTACCCGAACATCCGATTATGTGGGAAGATCACTTAAGCTGCAGTTGTTGGCTTTTATAAAGACAACCCAATCAGCCTTTTTGTGATTAAGATATAAACGGCGTTCAAAGATGATGAAGTCAGACGGTCTGTTGTGGAAGAGGATTATGGAGGGTGATCCGATCCTAACTTGATGGCTGTTTGCCAGGTGATGTCATTGATCAGGCCAGGCGATGCCATAGATATGTCTGGCGAACTGTGGCAATCCCCCATATTCCATGTAGGGCGTCCTCATTCACTGTGCAGAACGTAAAGCTATCAATTTGCTCTGCCAAAGCTATAACCCTCTGGTCCTACTTATATAAGCCCTTAGTTTACGCGTACAAGCCAACAACTCGAGAAGAGCTACAGGCCAGCGTTTCTGATGTTTTTGTCGAAATATAGTCACATATAGGGGACTGAGCGCTTAAAACATTGCCAGCGCAATCAAGGCGGTCAGTTGACAATTGTGATATTCCAAACATGAGCCAGGAAAAAAATTCATATCTCACACCTTAGAATACCAACATTAAAATTTTGCTACCTTTTACACAATTTCTATCACTCTTTCTTAAGAAACCCTCTGACTCCTTCTCCAGCCAATTCGACAGGACATTTGAAAGTTTCGGTGAACAAAAAATCCCCCGCACCCCCGTTCGAAAACAATGAAATAGTATTTAGTAGATAAAGTAATTTGTTTAGTTTTGTTTTGTGGCAAAAAGGAACACAAGGATAACTTGCTTGTGAACGAACGGACGTTCAGTCGTTCGGTCGGTTACCTACCGGAGCCCTAACAATGGAACACTGTAGCCAAATTGTTATGTTATAAATTTCAATTACAATAGCAATAGCAATATCAAAAAACGTACAAAAACTTCGAATTTTTGTTGGTAATAAAGGATATTTTTTAATATGAATTTTTCGAAAACATTTTTGTTGCCAACTAACAATGACAATTTGAAAAGTTTTCGCGCAGCAGGAGGGAGGCGGGCAGAAGTACTGCGAAAGGTAACATGTTCTCTTTGGAAACAATGTGGGTAAGCAACAATGGGGCTTACTGGCAGTTGAAACAAAAACAAGGAGGATTAGATACAATTTGGCAGTGGACAAAGTGCTGATAAGGCGGACGATTTGCTTCTAACACTGATCTGCATACAATTTGAGTTTGGGGTTTGTGTTCAGCAAATTGGGGTTGGTGAGAGGATTTTTGTGGGTCATTGGCAATGCCGGGACAGATAATACCCCACACAAGTCTGTTGCCTACTTAGTATCACTTATTAATGGCATAAACATATATCCGAAGGAGCCACAGGATCAAAACGTTGGGCAAAACATTTTCCTTTTCCGATGAACCTTTAGTTCCTTAAAGGGGAACTTTCCCCCTGGGCCGATTTCGACCATTTAAAATTCTACTTTGCTTATAACTACACACAGAGAAGAATTTTGTTGCCACAACCGAATTTGTTGCCAACCTAATGTGGGTGGTTGCACGTACTATCCATGTGTTGCATCGTTACAACCGAATGTTAATTAGGAAGACTGTTATTTTTAGTAGAGGGAACTGATACTTTCGGTTGAACAAAACAATTATCGGTAATCCTCACAGATTGGAACTGGATTTGTACATGTATTGGTTGTTGTTATAGATTGTTGGTTATAAGTACTTTTTGAAAAAATGTAATATTGTTCCGCCTTGCAATGGGTAAACTGATTAGTAAAATAAATAAGTCTTTGGCCAGATCTTTTGATAAGAATTGCAGTGACCTCCTAGTCGAAAAAGAATTAACTAAGATATATAACAATATTTATTGTCAAGCTTTGGGTGACCGTAACTTGGGAAAAACAAAAAAATAAGGTTGTTGTTTTGAATAATAAAAAGGTCTATCTATGGCGAAAATTCTGATCAGGTATGAGCAATTTCGCTGAATTGCAGTAAGACCTATTTCTATACGAGGGCGACCGCAAAACTAATTGGTCTGGCAAATTTTCGGTTTAACTAGCAACTCTTTTTTTGCTTTATTAAAAGCAATCTTTTATAAGCCATCTGTCAAAATTTCCGAAATATTAAATGATTATTTTCTTTGTTACAGGTGATTGAAGTAAACAAGTTTTATAATTTTTGAAAAATGGAAAATAAAGAGTTTCGTGCGGTAATTAAACACTTTTATATGAAAGGTTATACGCCACAATTAATCAAAGATGAATTGTATTCTGTTCATGGTGATAATGCACCATCATACTCCACCGTGAAATCCTGGGTTCAACAATTTAAAATGGGTCGTTCAAGTACGGAAGATGAACAACGCTCTGGAAGACCGAAAACTGCTACTACTATTGAAAACATTAGAAAAATATTTAATGAAGTGACTAAAGATAGACGAATAAAGTTCAGAGAACTTGCTGATATTGTTAAAATACACGAAAAACAAGTTTGGAGTATTTTACATGATGAACTCCACATGAAAAAGCTATCCGCAAGATGGGTGCCGCGTTTGTTGACTTTGCCCCAAATAGTCCGTTGGACCAATTCCGAGGAGCTTTTAGCGATGTATCAGCGTAATCCAATAGAGTTCTTGCGCCGATTCATAGCTGTTGATGAAACATGGATCCATCACTACACCCAGAATGCAAAGAACAGTCAAAACAATGGATAGACGCTGGTAAAATTGGTCCCTAGAAGGTGAAAACTGTTAAGTCAGCAGGAAAAGTAATGGTCACAGTATTTTGGGATGCAAGGGGTATCATATTTATTGATATTCTTGGGAAAGGAAAAACTATAAATAGTGAATATTATTGTGCATTATTGGATCGGTTGAGTGAAGAAATCAAGATAAAACGACCGCATTTAGAAAAAAAGTTCTTTTTCATCAACATAATGCTCCTTCACACACTGCATTTTTAACTCAACAAAAACTGGCCGAATTACGATTTGAAATTGCTCCGCATCCACTATATAGTCCAGATTTAGCTCCTTCTGATTATTTCTTGTTTCCAAATTTAAAAAAAATTCTCGGTGGCAAAAAATTTTCGTCCAATAGCGAGGTTATTGCTGAATCTGAGGCATATTTTGAAGGTCTTGAAAAATCTTATTTTTCGGATGGAATTAAAAAACTTGAAAAACGTTTGATGAAGTGTATTGAGTTGGAAGGAGATTATGTTGAAAAATAAATAATAATAATTCAAAAAAAAAACGGTTCTTGTTATGTTAGGCCAGTTACTTTTGCGTTCGCCCGCCCCCGTATTCTAGATTTTTTTTCGTTTGTGGTTCTTTATTTATATGTCAGGATTGGTTCGAAGTATTAACCGTCTAACGCAAAAAAAACTTAAACTGTCGACCATTCTTTCGAAATAGCTTTTGTTGAAACACCGATTATGTTGTGACTAGGACCGATTTAATATTATAGAGTTCATATGTTGATGTTGGAATATAATGTTGCAACAGCCAATTAAACAGGCTGTGGTCACGACAAAGAACTAATTTGTTGTCAACAGCAATTACTGCTACCAAAGTAACATGTACATCCACAATTGGTTGGTTACCATAACCGCCTGTTGTCGCAAGCTCTAATACTAAATTCGGTTGGTGAATCTGTGTTATTAGCTGTGAATACCGTGATATGGTTGTAGCAACCTTCAGATGATATCTCGAACCATGTTACTATCAGTACTATGGAATATTGGTTATTGCAACAGTGAGTCGGTTTATACAACCAAGTTCGGACCGATTTCCAAAGGTTTTTTTTCTTCGTGTTTAAGCCATAACAAATTTCAAGGTTTTGCAATCGGAGTAAAAATTTTAATATTCACTTTATCCTTCAGTAGAGGGTATAGCATTAGACTCTGGTCACCATTAAATTTAAATTTGGTTTCCATTTTAAACATAGCTCGTTTATGCAAGTTATTAGTTCGGCCAGCTCGAAATATGGAAATGACATTATTGTGGAATACAATTGCGGGTGTCTGATAGGAACTTATTTTGCAGGGCTCTTGCGGTTAAGACCTCAATTCATCGATTTCGTAAGACTAAAGTCATTTGCAGATTTCTGTAAAAGTTTCATTGTTTTGTGAAGAGGACTGATTATTTGGTCGGTGGGGCCCATAGATCCAGACTTGAAATTAATCTTAGTGCATATTTAAATAAGTAAGGAAATTGCACTGTTTCTGAATACCCACATGTTCGAAAGAACTCTTTTTCGGAGAGGTTTTTTTCAATAGGATTTTATAGCCAGAGAAAACCACGGTTTATGTGGTCCATATTTTGTCAATTATGATGATGGCCGGAACGTAACTGTGAATGATGCACGCGTCACCCGTAATGTATATATTTTCTGCAACAGCCTATGGGATTGCCACACCACTTCTAATAGATACAGCACCAATGTACTATTACGCCCACTTTTGTTATTCTTGTAATATCGTTAATAATAAAGCGGGGTCCAACTAAAACGCACGATGTTAATTGTAGATAAAACTAAAAGTTTTCGCAGAATTATCTTAACATTTTTTCTTATAATAGAAGGATCTATGACAATTATGTGTGCAACAAAAGAGCCATTGCTTTGTTGGCTCTACGCACAGTTCGAAGACTATACGCAAAGGGTAATTCTCAGTGATTCAAATAAGACTCCTGTATAAGTCATTTGATTTGTAGCCGAAGTAATCGTTGCCAAAGACTGCTGATGAAAAACCTTGGCGTGTTTAGAAACAGCTGTACAGTCTGCCTTTCAACCGTAGACAATACATTTCACCATTTTTTTTAGTTAATTCTAAAAAAAAACTAAAAAGGTCTAGAGTTAGAATAATAACTGTTTAAGTCATAATACTGATAAAAGACCGAATTAATGTAAACAAAATAAAAACATATTTGTTTACATATTTTTTCAGTTGCTTTAGTCAATACATTTAAGTTTAAAGATATTTCATTGCCTTTTTTATCGAGTTCATATACAAACAAGATGAGGGTTTGACTTATAATTGAATAATCAAATTAATGTTTTGCATCACATATTTTTTGTATTAATAAATAGGTTAAAAAGTCTCTCAACAGGTTGTTTATTTATTCATTTATCCCATATGAACCTATATGAAAGAATGGATAAAACGTCTTGATAAAATGATACTTTTTTGTAAGCTGCTTAAAAGTATAGCGCACTTTTAGGCATATTTGAAATGAGTTAAAATTTTTTGTTCTGGCAACAATTTCATTCACTCGCAACACGTTCGGCTATGCGAACGATAAGCGGTTAAGGCTGAATGTTTTTTTGACCAAGCATTTGCTCATTGACTACTCAATGCGCCGGATATAATCTACAATTTAATAGTACTTGTTATTTAAGTTAATAAAATACATTAGCGTTGTGTTTTTTAATTAATAATTGATTTTGAAAAAAATGTTTAGTTTTTTTGCTCATATGTATTTACTTTCTTTGTCTAAATTTTTAATTTTATGACATACGCACACAATAATTTACCATTGGAAATAGTTTTATTGTTTTTCAAAATATTCTCATTTAAGATCGATACACTTTTGCAATTTTCGAAGCACTTTTTCCACTTCGATTGAGACACCTCCAAAACATGATTTTTGAACGCTTCAACAGCTGCTTCGGGCGATTAAAAGCGTTGACCGTGCATTTTTTTTTCTTGATGCTAGGGAATAAGAAGAAGCCATTGTGTGCCAAATCAGGACTGTACGGAGGATGGCCCATCAATTCAACATCTTAAGTGGTCAAGTTGGTTAAGCTGATGTATGAGAGCTCGCATTGTCGTGATGCAAAATGATCCGTCTTCTCTGATTATCTTTAATCATTTCTTTGAACACTGTTGGCAAACAGATGATTGTATACCACTCAGAATTGACCGTCCTAAGTTCCACCAAAGCCACTGTGGCAACTTCTACTTCTTCCACGAACAACTTTTGTTGAATTTGGCTCATCTTAAAATCCATAGGTCGATTGCTGTTGCGGGTTCATATACATAGATCCATGATTCGGCACCTATGACAATGTTATACACGGCCTTTGAGCTACCTCAGTTATACTTTTTCAACATCTCTTTGCACCAATCCATAAGAGCCTTTTTTGAGCATTCGTCAAAATTTGTGGGTTCTAACGCAATTCATCCTGGAGCTAACGGCCCTCCGCCCTCAAATGACAAAACGTTCTGAGTGAAGTTATGCTAAAAAATGTCAAAGTTTGCAATGAAAGTTCCAGTTTGCATCTGGGAACACTAGTATAATTTATTGTCAGGACCCGAAATATAAATATTAACCCTAGTACTTTGCGATTTTATAGTGCATATTTAAGCGCTTAAAACGCGTTTTTTAAGTACTCGTATGTAAAAATCTGATCCCTAGATGTGCGTGTGTTAAAATAGTAAAGCCTACATAGTCTTTGTTAAAGGTAGGTAGTATTTTGTATGGCTTGTGGACTAAAGCTATTTGAAAAACTACGAGGGCGGTTCGGAAAGTTCTTAGCCTATCAATGAAAGAGAATAGTTAGTTTTTCAAAAATATTTTTATTTTTCAATATAATCTCCTGAAACTTCAATACACTTAGTCCAACGCTTATCTAGCAATTCTATCCCTTGATTAAAATAGTTTTCCTCAAGGTCTTCAAAATAGTGGTTTACAACTGTAAGGATTTTTTTAGATTTGGCAACAGGTAAAAGTCACTGGGAGCTAAACCAGGAGGATAAGGTGGGTGGTCAAGCAACTCGTACTTTAATTCGTTGGTTTTAGCCATTGTTAAAACACTCTTGTGCGCTGGTGCGTTGTCTTGATGACAAGTTATTTTTTTGTGTTGTAAGCCAGGACGTTTTTCTCGAATTTGTGCATTTAATTGATATAAAAGGTTGCAATAGTACTCTGAATTTATTGTTTTACCCTTTTGCAGATAGTCAATCAATAAAATACCTTTGAAGTCCCAAAAAACCGTTGCCATAACCTTACCAGCCGATTGAATAGTTTTTGCCTTCTTTGGGGCACTTCCTCCAGCTTCAGTCCATTGTTTGGATTGTTCTTTTGTCTCTGGAGTATAGTGGTGGATCCATGTCTCATCAACAGTTATGAAACGACGCTTAAAATCCATTTTATTTCGCTGAAAACGATCCAAACAAGCTTGAGAAATGTTCATTCTTATGCGTTTTTGGTCGACTGTTAACAAGTGCGGCACCCATCTTGCAGAAAGCCTTTTCATCTGTAGTTCTTCATGCAAAATTAAATGGACTCGATCATTTGAGATGCCCATGATATTAGCTATTTCACGCACTTTTATTCGTCGATCATTTAATAACGTCCACTACATGGTTCATCTTCAATGCTTGTACGACCACGTTTAAATTCAGCAACCCAATTTTTTACTGTTGCATATGATGGAGCACTTTCACCTAACACATTCACCTTATCATTATGAATTTCTTGTCCCGATAAAACTTTTTTATGTAAATATTTAATGACACCACGCATTTCTAATTTTTCCATTGTAAAAAAATCGCGGATGCGTCTTTTGTGAACACCTGTTTCTATATGAAGGAGTTGCCAGATCGAAAAAAAATTAACATGTGTTCATAGCAGAGATGGAAGTTTCCAAAACACTTAACTTTTTTCTGTTTATACCGCGATTTTTGTGCAAGGCTAAGAAGTGTCCGAACCGCCCTCCTATATTCACTAGCTGATCACCCTTTGTATTTTGTTAATTGTCAGAATAACATTGCAGGCTTTTGCTATCAATAATAACCTACTTACTAAGGCTGACTCCACAACCTATTCTTGGTCCGGTTTTACTAAATAAATGTTTTATAAGTACTTTTTTCTTGGGCGTGCTTCCCGCAGTTTCCAATACCAAGAATTCTTGTATCAATTTTCACTTGATCTCTCCGTCAGAGTTTCGGTCATTTCATTCTGCGATTTCTGAGCTTGAATCCGCTTTAAATAGCACCCAAGCCCAATGAAACACCTATTTGGCATCTACTGGCAAATAGGTGTTACATTGGGCTTCGTTTTATTTCAGTACTAACATCGATCATTACGTTTGAGGCGATTTATATAAATTTCTCTACTACTTCGACGTTGGAACTGCCGGCCGAAATGATGTCACTTTTTAAACTTTGCGATGCCTCACTAGCAGTTGCATGCATAATTTTGGTCATGTCCTGAACATTGAAGTCTAAAACATTGAACATTGAAGTCTAAAATAATTTGTCAGGTTTCGTATCAGTGTGCAGTGATTAGATATAACGTTTCTGAATTGTCTCCTAGAGACTGTATCTATGTTTTCTGTTTCCATCTCAATACTAACTCTTTCGATGATACTTAGTAGGGACATAAATACTGTTCCAACATTGAACACACCCATTTAAATAGTAGAACTGAACATAGCCCGTTAATTTCATATGGGTTTTTGAAAGCTAACCTCAATAGCGTTAGTCTGTAACGGGATTTTAAAATTGTTTCAACTTTCATCATGGAGTGGACAGATAATGAGAACCGTATCGCTGTAATAGCGCCTTTCAAGTGTGAAATGAAGAAAATCGATATTTTCAAAACGCTCCGGCCACTAGGGATTAGCCGCATGTTCGTCTACCGATGCATAAAACTGTTTGAGGAGACTGGAGATGTAAAAGACCGTCACCGGTCGGGCCGCCCACGCTCTGTTAAAACACCACATGTCATCAAAGCCCTTAAATCAAGAAATCACAGAAATCCGCTCCGAAAACAGAAAATCATGGCCCGTGAGATGAATATCACGCAAAAGTCCATATGTCGAATCATTAAAAAAGACTTGGGACTTGGGGATTTCAAACGACGTACCGGACATTCATTGCCTGCAGCTTTAAAAAAAATAGGATTGAAAAATGCAAACGTCATTTGGTGAAGCACGCTGATAATTTGCACAGAAAAATTTTGTTCAACGATGAAAAATTTTTTTAATTTTGTATTCGCGGTCATCTAAGGTAGTATCTGAACTAATCGCAAGGGTGGAAAAGGGTCATCAGCCAGCTTCAGTCATGGTTTGGTGGGGTGTCTCTTACGATGGGGTCACTGACCTGCATTTCTGCGAACAAGGAGTCAAAACATCGGCCAAAGTTAACCAAGAAACCGTTTTGGAAGCTGTTATGAAGCCTCTTAACAATTCCCTGTTCCAAAACTAGCCATTTTCCAGCAGGATTCTGCGCGGGCCCATAAGGCTAAAATGTCCCAGGCCTGGCTTCGAAACAATTTTCCAGCGTTCATTTCCTGTGAAAAATTGCCCTCAGGCAGTCCAGATTTGAACCCATTGGATTACAAATTGTGGACGGTTTTAGAGGACAAGGTTTGTCACAAAAGATACCCCAACATTGGATCTCTTAAGACTGCTTTGGTTCGAGCTGTGGCCAATTGTTTAATGGAAGAGGTTCGTGCAGCTATTGACGATTGGCCAGTGCGACTTAAGGCGTGTGTAAGGCAGAAGGTGGACATTTCGAATAAGTAGATTCTTTTTTGGTACAATATACATCAATAAATATATTAAAATATATTTGGTCCAAAAACATTCAGTACTTTTTATTTTACGGCATGAAACGTGTGCAACAGTATTTATGTCCCTACTAAGTATAAATGTCGTTTTGTTTTTGGGACCATTTTGCAGATGATATGAAATGTTTCATAGTTTTTTTTATAATATTTCATCGCTGTTATTTCCACGAGGACATGACATCGTTTATGTCACAATTCCTGCACAAAAGTTTGCATATTTTCAATGTTATCACAGCTTCTATTGAGCATGAAATTATTCATTTTCCAGCATTCATCACAATAAACGAAAACCATTTTGTGAAATTTATTCGATGCTGCTTCTGTGGTAGCGATGCTTTTTTTTCTGTGTGCAACTTGACAAATTATTCAGCAAAAATTGCTGGCCACCCACCCCTTCGCCGGTGAGACTAAATATTTGCCATGCCGTGCAAATGCAACATCATCATTTGCACGAGTGTGACTGGCTGTTGCCCGCATTATGTTGCGTGAAAAGAATGAATGAATATATTTTAATTAAAATAATGAATGGCTAGGAACCAACAAAAAAAGTGAAAAACAAACGCCAGCAAACATACTCGCACCGAGAAAACCTGCTCCATTTTGGAAAACTATTCCCCCACGTACGGCATACGTACGGGCGTACATACGAGTTGCCACACGACGAGAGTGTTTGTTGTGCTAGTGTGAGTGTGTTGTGGCAGTTGCAAATTTCACATAGAATTTTGAATTTATTTATATGCGAGTTTGTTGAAAACATTTTTATAGACTTTTGTCACAGCACATTACGAGTTCGAGTTTGGGACGGACATTCGTATTTGCCCTGCAGTTTGGCTAGATGAGTGATATCATATTTTCCCAGTGTATGTGTGCCTTGGTGAGTGTTTGCGTGTGTGTGTGTGTCAGCATTGTTATCCTTCATGCCACGCGCCGTACGTTGATGGCAACAATGACGGCAGTAAACAGAAGAAGGACAAAAAAACGCTGCAGTGTATATGGGACAAGGACATTACCTCAATGGTATTTGTCATAATTATGCATGCAAAAGTTTAGTGTTTTATTCATTCCAGAATTTTGAATATTTACCACCGTATGTGGCACTTTCCATTGTAGTTTTAATTAATTTTTGCATTCACTTGCGTTGTTTTTGCTGTTTGCGTTTTTTTTTTTATTAAGAGCCCGGGAATGATGTGATAAATTGCTTACAAACATAACATAACAGCTAGCGTAGGTTTGATTAAAAAAATCTTGCGAGAAAAGGCACCTACTAGCTATGTGGCAGCTACTAGCCTAAAGACGTTTTTGAAAGAATTCTCAAATGGCATTTAAATAATCTAGAAATTTAAAATTTTTCCCAACATTATAGGAGTTCTCACATTTTGGCTAAACAGTTGCCTTCGTTTGACTAGACTTATGGTTCTAATTTAGCATGGATCTAGGTCACATAATTTAGGGTCTTAGAACTAAAGGGTGTTTTTTTTCACACGTGTGGTTTTCAAGAAGAAATAAAACGCATTTAATTTAATGTTATGGCCAAGAAATAAGCTTTATTATAAGGACAAGGGTTTGTCATTTGTTTTAAAAATGATTTCGAGCAAGTGGCTACCGCGGCTGGCTTGAATAAATTCCAGTCGAGAGACCCAATTTTCGACCACTTTTTGCAGCAGTTGGGGCCGTATGTCAGCAATAATGCGAAGAATATTCTCTTCTCAGGCGTCAATGAGTCGGGCTAACCTGCAAAAAATAGTCCAGCGGTGTTAAATCGCACGATCTTGGAGGCCAAGCCACAGGCCTACGACGCGAGATAATGCGTTCACCAAAAGTTTCCTTCAATAAACTTGTTGTCTCGTTGGATGTATGCCATGTAGCGCCGCCTGTTGGAACCAAAAGTCGGCCTCATAAACATCCTCCAATTCAGGCACGAAATGTCATTAAACATGTCTCTATAGGGTTCCCCATTGACTGTAACATTATAGCTTTTTCAGTATAAACTTCTTCAGTATAAACCGGCGTCTCAACAGTGGCTTGTGGATTTTTATTACTCCAAATGCGATAATTTTGTATATTAACGTACCCATTCAATCAATAGTGAGCTTCATCGCTGAACAAAATTTTCTTACAAAAATTAGGATCGGTGGCCATCTTTTTTTGGGCCCATTCACCGCGATTCGCAAACTTTGTTCCGGCGTAAGTCTACACATTATGAAATGGCAAACCAAACTGAGCATAAATCAAGTGACAACTGTCAAAATAACTAATTTCGCAAAAAGTGCGGCCAGATTAAAAATCACACTTCTAAAAAAAACACCCTTTGTAATACATAAAAAAGTTGAAATTTCATAAAGTTCGGTCAGGCCTAATCCGCAGTAAATTCGCCATTTAAATGTTTCGTTTTTTAGCACCTTGAAACCATGATTCAGAACCAAATCTCTGCCAAATCTTCAACAACAAAAACTATAATTGTATTAGTTAAAATTTCTATTTGTTTAAATTTACCTGTACCTCATTTAAGGGTCGTTTTTTGGATCCCTTGGCTCTATAGGTCTGAACCAAATCTTAAAAAAAAAATAGATTCGTTGTGGTGTGATAACATACCGAGACCACCGGTATATGAGGGCGGTTCGGAAAGTTCTTAGCCTATCAATGAAAGAGAATAGTTAGTTTTTCAAAAATATTTTTTATTAAAAATATTTTTGTCCTACGCATATCTAGCAATTATATCCCTTGATTAAAATAGTTTTCCTCAAGGTCTTCAAAATAGTGGTTTACAACTTTAATTGCATCTTCATTTGAGGTAAAACGCTTGCCAGCAAGGAATTTTTTTAGATTTGGGAACAGGTAAAAGTCACTGGGAGCTAAATCAGGAGAATAAGGTGGGTGGTCAAGCAACTCGTACTTTAATTCGTTGATTTTAGCCATTGTTAAAACACTCTTGTGCGCTGGTGCGTTGTCTTGATGAAAAATTATTTTTTTGTGTTGTAAGCCAGGAAGTTTTTCTCGAATTTGTACATTTAATTGATCTAAAAGGTTGCAATAGTACTCTGAATTTATTGTTTTACCCTTTTGCAGATAGTCAATCAATAAAATACCTTTGAAGTCGCAAAAAACCCTTGCCATAACCTTACCAACCGATTGAATTGTTTTTGCCTTCTTTGGGGCACTTCCTCCAGCTTCAGTCCATTGTTTGGATTGTTCTTTTGTCTCTGAAGTATATGGTGGATCCACGTCTTGTCAACAGTTATGAAACGACGCTTAAAATCCATTTTATTTCGCAGAAAACGATCCAAACAAGCTTGAGAAATGTTCATTCTTATGCGTTTTTGGTCGACTGTTAACAAGTGCGGCACCCATCTTGCTGAAAGCTTTTTCATCTATAGTTCTTCATGCAAAATTAAATGGACTCGATCATTTGAGATGTCCATGATATTAGCTATTTCACGCACTTTTATTCGTCGATCATTTTATACCATATCATGTACTTTGGCTAAAATTTCTGTTGTTGTTGCTGTTTTTGGACGTCCACTACGTGGTTCATCTTCAATGCTTGTACGACCACGTTAAAACTCAGCAACCCAATTTTTGACTGTTGCATATGAAGGAGCACTTTCACCTAACACATTCACCATATCATTATGAATTTCTTGTCCCGATTAACCTTTTTTATGTAAATATTTAATGACACCACGCATTTCTAATTTTTCCATTGTGAAAAAATCGCGGATGCGTCTTTTGTGAACACCTGTTTCTATATGAAGGAGTTGCCAGATCGAAACAAAATTTAACATGTGTTCATAGCTTTGGAAGTTTCCAAAACACTAACTTTTTTCTGTTTATACCGCGCTTTTTGTGCTAGGCTAAGAAGTTTCCGAACCGCCCTCGTATGTTTATAAATGGTGATCCATCTAGAGGTATTATTTCAGAACAAAAAAAAAATATGAAAATTCAAATCAAGCGTAAAAGATTTGCTGTTTTGACAAAAATTTTGTTCAGTGATGAGGCCCATTTCTGGCTCAACGGCAAAGTCAAAAAACAAAATTGTCACATTTGGGCTGAAGAGCAACAAGAAGAGGTTCAAGAGTTGCCATTGTACCCAGAGAAAACCACGGTTTGGTGTGGTTTATAATCTGGTGGAATCATCGGTGCATATTTTTTCAAAAATGATAATAGCCGGAAAGTAGCCGTTAATAGTGCTCGCTATCGAGCCATGATATCGATCTTTATGCTAGCTGAAATTGAAACCCGTAATCTTGACGACACTTGGTTTCAACAGGACGGTGCTACTTGCCATTCAGCTGCTCATACAATAGATGTTATGAGAGGTCATTTCGAAAAGCAGCTAACTTCACGTTTCGGACAGGTGAGTTGGCCGCCTAGATCGAGTGATATCACACCTTTAGACACTTTTTTTTGGCGTTACGTAAAGTCCAAAGTCTATGCTGACAAACCAGCTACGATTCAGGCTTTGGAAGCCAACATTAAGCTTGTCATTAAAGCCATACATGTCGAAATGCTCGAACGAGTCTTCCATAATTGGACCCTTAGAATGGAAACCCTGAGGCGTAGTTGCGGCCTACATTTGAAGGAAATTATAATCAAAAAATAAATGCCATAAAATTTCCTTTCAAATTACCAAAAAAGATTCCACACTTGATTTGAATTTTTATATTTTTGTTTGTTTTAAAAAAAATACTTCTAGATGGATCACTCTATAATACCCTGCTTCACAGAGTAGTTCAGAGTATACAAAACAGTTAAGAAGTACTTTACAACAGACTGCCAAACTCAATGATACCAATGTATTTCTCCATATTTCTATTTGTAGATCTCATCATCCCAGCGTTTGACAGGGGAGAATTGGACAATTAAGGTGCGTACATGTATTGCTAGGGAAACATCCTCCGAAGATTTTGTCCGAGAAGAGTCCCACGACAGCCTGCTCTATATACCGGATTGACCCGAAGCATAACTCTACCTCGGAAGACGCGCGTGATTCCGGCTAAGCTGAGACCTGGATGGTGTACCTGCCTCAATTGTTATTGGGCGTGAATTGGTGCTAAAGTACCAGAGGCTTTTCCCGCCTGCCCTCAGTGACCAAATGACGTGCTGCATCACTTCAAGCCCACTCAGCTGTGTCTGAACGCATCCAGTTCGAATGGCGCGTTTTCTTTATCTGGATAACGAAGCACATCCCCTATAGACGAACATAATTTCAAAACAAAATATGTGACGCGCAAAATAGAAAGGGACCTAAGGGTAAAAACCAGTTTTGTTCAGGAGAACCATTTTAAAGATTTAAATACGTGTATCTTTGGTGTACCACCACTTTCATAAAACGCGCATATCTTTGGGAGGAAACACTTTTGGGGCATTCGATGCTCAGATGTTGTCCACATCAAAAAAAAATTAAAATTGATTTTTTTACCCTTAGGTCCCTTTCTCTATGCGCTGTAACGTATATTGTTTTTGCAACAACAACAACAACTACATTAAGGAGTGTGGCCGGTCTTGGCGGATACTGTCAACCCATCCTTACATGTGGGACATCGTTGTTGTTGTTGTCGCGGCAACTGTTTGCCGGGGTCACAGCCCTTGGCCAAAGAATTGCTCTTCGGTTCAATCCGGTCCATAGAACCTTCTATTGTGGGACATCGTCATAACAGTCTGCGGTAACAGAAACTCATACATCAGCTTAAGCTGTAGAAGAACAGCCTTATGATGTTCCTGGCTGGCTTTGAGGGAGGCAATGCTTTATTTTATTAACATCCAACGTGGATCAAGACACCGGAAGACATTGTTGGTAAGGGGTGTTGCCAAGATGGTGGAAGAAGTTATTTACCTAAGATCTGCCTTCTGACAAACTGCATAATGTCAGCATCAAAATAAATAGAAGAATCAGAATGGAAAAATAATGATTTTCTAGGATAAACGAGCAGGTAAGTATGTCGCATAAAATTAAAACAACAAGATTATTTTTTATGTGCTTTTTTCATGGCGCTGACGCATGGATACTTTTGAAACCGTCTGAAGCGGAGTATTGACACCAAAGAAAGCCAGAGCTGTATCTTAATTTGAGTGTAGCGTATCAAAAAAAATTATTGCTTGGGCATGTTGGTCATTTTGGACCTATGTTCATGACCAAAATGTTGCTCCAGTACGTAGACATGCAAGACCGAGGCTAAGGTGATGAAAAGGCTAGACAACCTAGCTATTACGAACTTGAGATACTATTGGATTGTGGTCATGTTGCTCCAGCTCGTACACATGGAAGACCAAGGCTTAAGTTAAGAAAAGGCAAGAAAACCTTGCTATTACGATGGAGATGCTACTGGAAATCCTTTCGTATGAGGGCCAGAAACAACAGTAGGTGTTCATCTAGGTAAGTACAAAAAACATTATTGTCTGTTTTCAATTCAATTCAATTTTATTAAGTATGATATTACAGATAATTTCTTATTATATTAAATGCAATGAGTTCAAGTATATTTATTTTTCTTCTTAAATATTAATACAGTCTTTTAAAATTAACAATTTAAAGCATTAACAAAATTATACTGAAGGAAAAATTATGCAAAAACCTATTTGAACTTATATTTATATAAAAACATCTAACCTAAACTAAAAAACCCCTTATTAGGCTAGTTTATGATGAGACCAGCTCATTCAGATGTATGTACTCAGAGTCAACGCATCTAATATTGAAATTATGACTTAGCCTATTTACTCGATGGGCAACCAGTTCCGCATTCGCAAGTGTATGGAGCCTGCGCGTTGAATAACACCACGGTAAATTGTACATTGTTTGAGTTATCTGCAACTTTTTAATGTGGCACTTTGCAATTGACGAGCAAACAGGAGCTGCATAAAAAATAACTGACTGAAATATGGCATAAATATGATTGCTTTGTTTGATATATTCAGTGACGATTTACGATTTATAAGAGGATACAAAAGTCTTATAAAAAACATTAAACTTATTGGATATACACGGAATATGGTCCTTAAAATTTATCTTATGGTCAAGTATAATTCCTAAATATTTAACATTTTGCTCCCAACGGATTTGGTGGGTATTAATACTTAAACAGTTTTGTGGAAGGTAACAGTCTTTACGTTTGCGCGAAAAGTATATTGCCTGAATTTTTTCGTTATTTATAATTATTTTCCATTTTTTGAAATAAACTAGAAAGTCTTGTATAGCTAACTGTAGTTTTGTGGTAATGTCGGATGCCAGAGTATCCGAACAAAGGAGTGCTGTGTCGTCGGCAAAAATAGACATTTTGCAGTTGCTAAATTGTGGAACATCAGCCGTATATAGATTGTATAGAATCGGAGATAAACTTGATCCTTGTGGAAAAATATAATAATATTATTGTTTTCAATAATGTCCAATAATTTATTTTTAAGAATTTTTTCAAATACTTTGCCGACAGATGACAGTAGCCTAATTGGTCTGTATCTGGAAGTTATTAGTACTAGCAAGGACTTCACACTTTTCGGAACTAGTAGAAAAACGCGAATCAAACTGTAAATCTATTTGCCGATTTCTTCAGTTCTAGTTTTGAGCCGGGTGTTTGCTTAAATAGTCGTATGTATTTTTCCAATTCTCCTCTTAGTTTTGGTATGTTAGAGTTATCGGAAGTTGATGTTTTGCACGGTATAAGTAGACTAAAATCGACCATAAGGATTGATTCTGACGGCCTTTGTGGGTTTTTCATTAAAACATTTGCTTTATCATTAGCTCTTCCTTTGCTCTTTTTGTTTAATAGTTCGATTAAACAGGGAGTTTTTATTGATAAATGGAAGATTGCAGCAGTTACGCCTGTTTATAAATCTGGATCAAAAGATATCGTTTCGAATTACAGACCCATTTCAAAACTGTGTAATATTGCAAAAGTTTTTGAATATATTATATTTGATAAGATGTATTTTGCTGTTAAACCAATCTCATCACCATTTCAGTATGGTTTTATTAGAGGTCGCTCTACTGTTACAAATCTAGCGGTTTTTTCACAGTATTGCATTTCTAGTTTTGAACAAGGTTGTCAAGTAGATACTATTTACACAGATTTATCTAAGGCATTTGATAAAGTTTCTCATTCAATACTTATCCATAAGTTGAGGTTAATTGGTTTTCACGGAATTTTTCTGAAATGGTTAACTACATATTTATCTAATAGAATCAGTTTTGTATCTGTGGAGTATGTGAACTCATACGCTTATATTGCGTCTTCTGGCGTTCCTCAAGGAAGTATTCCAGGCCCGTTGCTCTTTATTCTTTTTATTAATGATATTTCATCTTGTATAAAGTGGTCAAGGATTTTGCTCTATGCCGATGATTTAAAATTATTTTTGTGCATTCAATCCATAGCAGATGTATTTCGTTTGCAAAATGATGTACAGAGTATTGCTAAATGGTGTTCGGAGAATTTTCTTGAAATTAATGTTAAGAAATGTTTCAAGGTTTCATATTTTAAATGCAGAAATCCGGTTTTATATGACTATATGCTTAATGATCATAAACTAGTTAATGCTGATGAAATTGTTGATTTAGGGGTAATATTTGATTCGAAGTTTACATTCGTAAATCACATAAATTCTATTGTACCTAAAGCATACTCACTGTTAGCTTTTATTAAAAGGAATTGTAGAGATTTTGTGGATCCATACACAGTAAAGGTAGTTTATACGTCTTTAGTTAGAGATAAATTAGAATATGCGTCCTTAATCTGGAATCCCTTTTATTCAATTCACATTTGTAGACTTGAAAAAATTCAAAAGAGATTTATATCGTTTGCTCTTCGCTCAACTAATTTTGCTAAACCTCAGCCTTTATATGTAGACAAATGTAGGTTAATTCATTTGAAGACGCTGGACAATAGAAGAACCTTATTATCTCTAGTTTTTCTTCATAAATTGGTTTCGGGCTGGATAGATTCATCGTGTTTGTTGGCACTAGTCGATTTTTGCTTTCCTACCAGAACTTTGCGTCGCTTTAACTTGTTTTGTTTACCTGTTCATAGGACGAATTATTCTCTTAATGAACCTATAACTAGAGCAATGAAAGAGTTCAATAGTATCTCCAATCAGAACATTGATTTGTTTGATTCGTTATGTAATTTTATTAATAACTTAGATTTAATTTTCTTTTAGATGTAAGAAATAGTCTGTAAGGAATTTGTACTTCCATAGACTTAAATAAATAAATAAATTTACTTTCAATATAGGGATGTTACTTGGCTTCTTCCTTAAAATTTTTGTTAAATTCCTTTGTCCAATGTAGATAGCAAGTGGTTCCAAGACTTTTTTTTAAAGTTTTGAGCTGCCTGCATAATATTCAGCCATCTGATTTCATAAAAGTCTTTAGCGAGTCTATACCGTTGTCAGTTTCTACGAGCTCTGTTTCTAGCTATTACGAATCATATCTTTAATATATCTTGCAAGTTGTTTCCTTGTAGAATGTGGAAAAGTTTTTGGAACACTGTAACACTGTGCGACAGCCACAATCGGTTTGGGATGAAACCACCGGGGAAAGTTATATCGGTCAAAAAAAGGTCATACGTGTCCCAGCGTTTCGTTGGGTCTCATCTAGGAATCGAGATATATCGATTTGAAGTTAGTAAGTATCGTATAGGGGAATTTGTCACGTTTTAGGCTCTTTTGTTTGACATAACTCGAGAACTACTCGTCCGATTTAGCTGAAATAATTTTTAAAAAACCAAGAATTACAATTCCTCTAATCTGTTCATATATTATTTTTTATGAATTAAAAAAAAAAAAATTAATTTTTAGGCAAAAATAATTTTTTTTTTTCATACATTTATTTATAATTGCGAAACTGTTGCTTAAGTAGGAAAACGGTTTAAGAACAGATTAGAGGAATTGTAATTCTGAATTTTTCTAAATTTGTTTCAGCTAAATCGGACGAGTGGTTCTCGAGTTATGTCAAACAAAAGATTCAAAACGTGACAAATTCCCCTATACGATACTTACTAACTTCAAATCGATATATCTCGATTCCTAGATGAGACCCAGCGAAACGCTGGAACACGTATGACTTTTTTTTTACCAATATAACTTTCCCCGGTGGTTTCATTCCAAACCGATCACTGACCCTTACCATTTGTCGCAGAGTGTAATCAACGGCTTCTAAAATAGTGTGATTTAATATATCTACTAACGAATCGATATTTTCTGAGTCCCTTATATCGCCAATTTCGTGTAACATTAATCGACTATTTATTCTACGTGAGAATAAGGCCCAATTTGCTTTATTAAATTTATGTTTACGAAGGTTTAATGCAGTAATATTATGGTTAAAAATAATTTGAACAGGTAAGTGATCAGAGCTAAGGCCATTGATAGCAAGCGCTGTTGAAAAGTAATGAGGAATAATGAGGTTAGAAATACGTCGAGAGTTGATCCTTGCCTATTTCTATTAGACGGTACGTATGTATGATTACTGGGATAAATCATACCTATATTGTATGTGCTTAGCTTTTCGTGGCGCAAATTACCCCAACATTTAGCTCTGATACAACCCCACTCTTGGTGCCTACAATTAAAATCACCCCCAAGAATATACTTATCATTTCTAGATAACTTATGTAAGTCCGACGAAAACAAAGCTTTTTTGCTTGTAGCACCTCTCACTGAACCTCCAGGAAAGAAGCATGCATAAATATTAATAAATATAAAATAAATAAATATTAATCAACGCAAGTAAAAATTTTGATGCCGATATTTTCAATTACACCAGTATTGACAATTGAAAGTAGAACATGAGGTAAGCACTTTCTGACAATAATTGCAACGCCACCTCCTCTTACGTTTTCTCTGTCATTTCTATAAACACGGAATTCGTTATGTCTAATAGATATATCTGGCTTTAGCCACGTTTTAGACAATAGGCATATATCAACATTATTAGATACTAAAAATTGAATTAATTCTAGACTTTTTCTGCGGATGCCTCTGGCATTCCACGTAACTATTTTAATACCATTCTGCATTACGACAGAAACTTACAGGCTAAGTTTGTGATAACCGCAAATTGATCCGCTTTATTTCTACAGCTTCTTAGGTTGCTGATAAGCTCGCTCGAGAGTTATGGATTTTATTTCCTCCATTGAAAACATTTCGCCGGAACAATTATTGCTGCTGCTTCACTGTGGTTGTCGGTTCTTTGAACATTCCAGGTTTTCGCGGGGCACTGGATTGACGAAGGGTGTTTAGGAAACTGGTGTTACAGTTCAGGTCAAAGTTGTTGTATACCTTAGGTTGCCTCCTCGACGATAGCTGTGTATGCTGCTTAATATTAATGTATGTCTGCTTACTAGGACATTGGTCAGAATATGACGGATGAGGAACGCTACAGTTGGCGCATTTAACATCAGTTTCAATGCAATCCACAGTTTTATGTGGACCAGCACAATTAGCGCAGAGAGTATTAACACGGCACCGGCTGGACACCTACGGGGTGGACCAAAAGTTACCATGTGATTAAAAACTTTTTGTTTTTTATTTTTGAGATTAAAGTATGAAAAAAAATGTCACTTAAATGGTCCCCGTTTTCGGCTTCGCAATGATGGCCTCGTTTTTAGACCATTTTCCATAACATCTTTCAAAATTTATGGCTGTAGGGATCGAATTTGGCCTTGAGTTGAAGGATTGTCTCGGGCTTGTTCACATATACTCGCTGTCATTGTGTCTCGGGCAGTGTGGGCAGTGGCTCCGTCCTGCTAAAACCACATCTCAGGACTGTTTTCAAGAGCAGGACGTACAAAATGTTCTATCATAAACCGATAGCGCTCTCCATTTACGGTTGCAGCACTTCCATCTTTATTCTCGAAGAAGTAAGGCCCAATGATATTTGCAGATGTGATCCCACACCATACTTTACACCTCATAAGGTGCAATTCGCGTTGATGAATGGACCTTGGATTTTCAGAACCCCAGAACCTGCAGTTCTGCTAATTAACAAAGCCATTCGAATGAAAATGAGCTTAATCACTTATCACTTTGTGTTAAAATAATTGATCGCTGATTTAAATAATAAAATTCTATTGTTCTGGTTCTTTGTTCAGTTGTGAATCTCTCCACTATTTGTTCTCCAAGAGTTATTTATATAGGCTGATCCATCTAGAGGTATTTTTTTAGAACAAAAAATTATAAAAATTCAAATTAAGTGTGGAATATTTATTGGTAAGTTGAAAGGAATTTTATGGCATTTATTTTTTGATTATAATTTCCTTCAAATGTTGGCCGCAACTACGCCTCAGGGTTTCCATTCTGAGGGTCCAATTTTGGATTGCTCGTTCGAGCATTTCGACCGGTATGGCTTTAATGACACGCGTAATGTTGGCTTCCAAAACCTGAATCGTAGCTGGTTTGTCAGCATAGTTTTTGGATTTAACGTAACCCCAAAGAAAAATGCCTAAAGATATGATATCACTCGATCTAGGCGGCCAACTCACCGGTCCAAAACGTGAAATTAGCTGCTTTACGTAATTACCTCTCAATAGATCCATTGTTTGGCAAGTGGCACCGTCCTGTTGAAACCAAGTGTCGTCAAGACTACGGGCTTCAATTTCAGGTCGATATCATGGCGCGATGGCGATCACCATTCACGGTTACGACCCGGCCATCATCATTTTTGAAAAAATATGCACCGATGATTCCACCAGCTTATAAACCGCACAAAACCGTGGTTTTCTCTGGATATAATGGCACCTCTTTAACCTCTTCTTGTTGCTCTTGAACCCAAATGCGGTAATTTTGTTTATTGACTTTGCCGTTGAGCCAGAAATGGGCCTCATCACTGAACAAAATTTTGGTAGAAAACAACGGATCGTTCCTCACCGAACGCTCATTCCCATAATACAGTTGCCAACATTTGAAGGTAATTAGTTTCAAAAAATAGATGCCATAAAATGTCCTTTCAAGTTACCAATAAAGATTTCTCACTTTGAATTTTAATATCTTTTATTGTTCTGAAAAAATGCCTCTAGATGGATCACCTTTTATAATCTGAAAAAATTAAGAAAAAATATATATGGACGAAAAAGTTATTCAATTTTTAAATCCCATGGTAACTTTTGGCCCATTCTGTATATGTGACGCGCAAAATAGAGAGGGACCTAAGGGTAAAAACCAGTTTTGTTCAGGAGAGCCATTTTAAAGATTAGGTCCCTTTCAATTCGCGCTTAAAATCATCGACTTCACTTTCATAAAAGGTGCATATCTCTGGGAGGGAACACTTTTGGGACATGGGATCGGTCTTATTCGATGCTCAGATGTTGTCCACATGAAAAAAAGGTGAAAAGTTGATGAAAAGTTTTGTTCAGGAGAGCCATTTTAAATATTAGGTCCCTTTCTAGTTGCGCTTAGAATTGTCGACTTCACTTTCATAAAACGTGGGATCGGTTTTATTCGATGCTCAGATGTTGTCCATATCAAAAAAAGTGAAAATTGTTTTTTTTACCCTTATGTCGCTTTCTCTATGCGCTGTCATATATTCCATACTCCATTATTGACAAAATAGTCACCTGAACCTGTTGTATTTTTACTTAAATACTCAAAAGTAATCTCTGCAACATTATAATTTGTACAGGCAATTCGATGGTTTAACTTTAACTACGAGTACTTTTATAATATGTATTCTCTATAAATAAATACATGCAAGTATAACTGACAGCACCTATTTATAGTCATTACCTATAATAATGAACAGCATTGACATAGCCATCGTTGTCATCATTAACATTGTCTGTTGATAATCCATGTTAAGCATCTGCTTAATATGCACTCTGCAATGCCGCATGCATGGCAGGTATTTTACGCATGCCACCATCATCAGCTCGCACTGGCATCCCCATTCAGGCTTTTATTAAATGTTCATTCATTACGTAGTTCGCCCGTCTGTCCGTACGTTCAATCATTAAATTTTAGTTCTTGATTTAAATACCTGTAGTTGCATGCCGCAGACTCTCTGACAGTTGTGTAGTATCAAAGCTGTCATGTTACTGCCATATATACGAGTACTTACTTGTATGCTTACTTTATGTTCATTGTTCCGAAATTGGTAATAAAATTCATTCAAAGCGCGTTTACATTCGTATAGTTTTAACATTTTGGAAAATTTTAATACGCAATTTGACTACATTTGTATCGTCGTTACAAAATCGCTGCCTTTGTATACAAATTTACATTTTACTTAACACTTGTAAGCGGTTTATATTTAAATTAAATTTGAAATAATAGCTCGTGGACTCAATGTCGTAGTATAAACTCGAGAGATTTTATTGGCAATGCTAAACAACTGTTGTATGTATAAATGGTCCAGAAAAGTTGTAATTTTCATAGGCAATTGTATTGATGGCATCCACAGTAGGCTATTACTTTAGATTGTGGAAAATAATATTTATTTTTTGTTCATTTCCTTAAAAGTAATTCTATTCACAGTTAAATCCAATGTTTGCACAACTTTAGGTTTTAGACTTATTACTAAAGGTATACTTTTAGACCTTTCAACTATTAAAAAAAAATCAAAAGTCGACTTTGGACTTTTTTAGTATACGAGGGCGGTTCGGAAACTTCTTAGCCTTGCACAAAAAGCGCGTTATAAACAGAAAAAAGTTAAGTGTTTTGGGAACTTCCATCTCTGCTATGAACACATGTTAAATTTTGTTTCGATCTGGCAACTCCTTCATATAGAAACAGGTGTTCACAAAAGACGCATCCGAGATTTTTTTACAATGGAAAAATTAGAAATGCGTGGTGTCATAAAATATTTACATAAAAAAGGTTTATCGGGACAAGAAATTCATAATGATATGGTGAATGTGTTAGGTGAAAGTGCTCCTTCATATGCAACAGTAAAAAATTGGGTTGCTGAATTTAAACGTGGTCGTACAAGCATTGAAGTTGAACCACGTAGTGGACGTCCAAAAACAGCAACAACAACAGAAATTGTAGCCAAAGTGCATGATATGGTATTAAATGATCGACGAATAAAAGTGCGTGAAATAGCTAATATCATGAGCATCTCAAATGATCAAGTCCATTTAATTTTGACTTAAGAACTACAGATGAAAAAGCTTTCTGCAAGATGGGTGCCGGACTTGTTAACAGTCGACCAAAAACGCATAAGAATGAACACGCATAAAAATGAACTCAAGCTTGTTTGGATCGTTTTCAGCGAAATAAAATGGATTTTAAGCGTCGTTTCATAACTGTTGATAAGACATGGATCCACCACTATACTCCAGAACAATCCAAACAATGGACTGAAGCTGGAGGAAGTGCCCCAAAGAAGGCAAAAACAATTCAATCGGCTGGTAAGGTTATGGCAACGGTTTTTTGGGACTTCAAAGGTATTTTATTGATTGACTATCTGCAAAAGGGTAAAACAATAAATTCAGAGTACTATTGCAACCTTTTAGATCAATTAAATGTACAAATCCGAGAAAAACTTCCTGGCTTACAACACAAAAAAATAATTTTTCATCAAGACAACGCACCAGCGCACAAGAGTGTTTTAACAGTGGCTAAAATCAACGAATTAAAGTACGAGTTGCTTGACCACCCACCTTATTCTCCTGACTTAGCACCCATTGACTTTTACCTGTTCCCAAATCTAAAAAAAATCCTTGCTGGCAAGCGTTTTAACTCAAATGAAGATGTTACAATTACAGTTGTAAACCACTATTTTGAAGACCTTGAGGAAAACTATTTTAATCAAGGGATAGAATTGCTAGATAAGCGTAGGACTAAGTGTATTGAAGTTTCAAGAGATTATATTGAAAAATAAAAATATTTTTAAAAAACTAACTATTCTCTTTCATTGATAGGCTAAGAACTTTCCGAACCGCTCTCGTAAAAAGTCGATTAACGTCGACTTTTCGACTTTTTTTCTTTACCAAAATGAAATTCAATTTCTGGGAATAAAAAACAAACAAAAAATAACTTTTATACAAAACTATTATTTAAAAAAAAAAACAAAAATGATTAAAAAACTTATAAACATCAGAAATTTCGAGTAGTTTGTAAATTATTTGTATTCAAACTTTTAAAAACTTTTAGAAGGAGGTTTACTTTTTAAAGCAGTCGATTTATATAAATGTTACAACATGTTTCAAAAGGTAATCCTATTAAAATTTTTGAAGAAGTTTTGCTCCGAATTCGAGTTGCAATGCATGCGAAAATAATCTCTCACACGGGCAGAAGTGGCAACAATTTACAAAGTTCTTTTTCGCTAGTTTTCCAATAAAACTGCACGCAGAACAAAAGTATGGTTGTGATGACAATATTCGAAGAGGATAATACTATTGTTGGGTATATGGTTGTGCTACAACAATATTATGGTCCTCACAACAATAGTATGATTCAAATACAACCATGCTATGATCCTCACAACAATAGTATGATTCACACTCAACCATACTATGATCTCCACAACCATAGTATGATCCTCACAACCATAGTATGTTTCATATACAACCATAGTATGGTCCTCATAACCATAGTATGATTCACACGCAACCATGTTATGATCCCAACAACCATAGTATGATCACACACAATTAAACTATGATCCCCAATATTATTTAATAGAATTCGTTTGAGTTGTCGACAATAGATTTGATCCCCAATATTTTTTATTAAAATTGGTTTAAGTTGTCAACAATAGATTTGAATTATGAAAATAATTCAAAAATACATTAAATTCAAAATATTAGGAGTGATTTATTTCACAGGAGAAAAAATAAGCTTAAATAAATGTAAGCGTTTTTATTAAAAATATTTCAGATAAACAAAGCCAAAACAGCTTGTTTAAAAAATTTTAATTTCGATAAAAAAAAGTATTATTATTGCATTAGATCCGTACCAATAACGTTTATTTAAAAAGTATATTTAAATGAAGAAAAATTACAATCATACAGTATGATTGCCGTAATCATATCATTGTTAACATTGTAGTGTTGTCATCGTTACTTGTTTTTCCATCCCTAATTATCAACAGCTGATCAACAGCTGTTTAGTACTAAGTATGTTTGTCTATTTTAAGGATAATGTAAACAAAAGAAAATAGGATTAAATTATCCCGTTATGTATATTTATAAGCCCTTATATGAAAATAAATAAACACAGTCAAACTTGAAACTGCCTACTAATTGGCATAGTTTTCACTAAATATTTTGGTCTAGCGCTCTTTAGTGCTTCCTAATATTAAATATTGCATTGGCACTTTTGAGTGCCTGCAAAGATAAAAACAACTATTATTGTTGCCAGTGGCGTTTTTAAGCGCCGGCACACCCAAAGTAGGCAGGCCTAACTTCACAAGACACACACACAAAGTTCAACATTACAACATAAAACGCAAAACACAATACTTTTGTCGCACTAACCATATTTATATTGTTGCTATAACCATATTTTCATTTTTAAATTTGGCAATAATACTATTGTTACATTTCAACAACATTAATATTGCAGCAATTATACTATTGTCAAAAATAAATTCAGTTAACAATGCTATGGTTGCGACGAACATACTTTTGTTGTGGAGAACATATTATTATTGCCGTGACCATGTAGTAACCAATTTTTTCTCTGAGTGTGGGTGCTCGCGTCTTATTGTTCTCCATATGTGACGCGCAAAATAGAAAGGGACCAGTTTTGTTCAGGAGAGCCATTTTAAAGTTTTAAATACGTGTATCTTTGGTGTACCATCACTTTCATAAAACGCGCATATCTCTGGGAGGGACCACTTTTGGGGCATGGGATCGGTCTCATTCGATGCTCAGATGTTGTCCACATCAAAAAAAGAAAAAAAATTAAAATTGATTTTTTTACCCTTAGGTCCCTATCTCTATGCGCTGTCACATTTAAGTATTGGATTAATTTTGTTTTTCGACAAACAGACGGTGCTTTCAAATCGTGCTTCAATTGTTGTACCATTACCTTTACTATGGCCTTTTTCGTGCCCCGTGTTTACACTCTTGTCAAGAAACCCGCATATGTAATCCTCTTCGTTGACCTTTGAACCCACAAACTTTGCATATCATCATCGGCTAAATTGTCATCGATAGTTATTCGAGAATTTCTGATTTTGGTGTTTATCAGTTCGCCTTTAAAAATAGTAAAAATTAACTTGTTAGACAGCTGAATATAATTTAGGTGTTAGTACACTCGTACTAACCGACTTGCAGACATAGCTCGGCATACGTTTATGTATATTTCTCAATCGGCGAAAATAAAAGCAAGCGCATTATAAATTAAAGTCATATGCATTGTTTAAAGTATTTAAAGTTAAAATAAAAAAATCGACTCTTAGACGTTTTTAAAAACAAAAGGTCGACTTTGACTTTTTTATACCCTAAAGTCGATTAATCGATTAGTCGAAACTTAGCACAACTAAGTCCCAAATAATTTGCTAATCGCCGATTTCGTTTTGTTGAAATTTTATAATAATCGATCCATTACTTTGACCAATTATGGGATTTTTCAACGATAGCCTGGCACCGCTTACTCGTCCATTAGGATGTTTCGATCGATTCCGACATCATACTCGTATGTTCCAAATATCATCGTCATATCTCTCATGGTTCATTCGGTGTGGTCTTTCTAAGTTCAGGGTTGTGTAGGGGGTGGCATGCCCCCTTTATGGCCAAAGTAATATTTCATAAGATATCGACTTTCGATGTTCAGGTACTACGTGCTGTGACCCTTAAAACAATACCTGGCCGACGGAATGACAAATTTAATATATCCTCTGTCCTGTAATGTACAGAGGGTATATTAAATTTGGTATATTAAATTTTAAACAATGCATATTACTTATAAAGGGTGTCCTAAGAAGAGCGCAATTTTTAAATTTTAAATAAAACACAGATATTTAAGAAAAAATCGTGAAACTTTATTTTATCGTAAAGTAGACAGAATGAGGTTATGTATGGAACAATATATCGTGCAGATGGCCGCCGCGGCTTCGCTAGCATGCACGTGATCTTTTAATGAAATTTTCAATGACCGTTTTGCATGAATGCTGCGGTATTTCATTAATGCAGCGTCTAATTTCGTCTTTTAAGGCTTGAGTCGTCGTCGGCTTATTCGCGTAAACCATCGACTTCAAAAAACCCCAAAGAAAAAAATCTAATGGTGTTACATCGCACGATCTAGACGGGCAATTCTGATCTCCACAACGCGAAATAACACGACCAGGAAATGACTGATGCAGCAATTGAATTGTTTCTCTGGCTGTATGACATGTGGCGCCGTCTTGTTGGAACCACATGCCCTCCACATTCATTTCTTCAATTCTAGGCAAGAAAAAACTGGTTATCATTTCACGATACCAAACACCATTGACTGTTTGCGCTTGACCTGCCTCATTTTCATAAAAAAAGGTCCAATGATTCCTCCAGCCCAAAAACCACACCACACAGTGACACGTTGAGGATGCATTTGCTTCTCGTGAATCACTCGAGGATTTTCCGCACCCCAAATGCGACAATTCTGCCTATTGACGAAGCAATCAAGATGAAAATGGGCCTCGTCACTGAAGATGATTTTATCGGCCAAATCAGCATTTTCATGTTGTCTCTCCAATACCCAATTAACGAACTCCCTTCGCTGTCCATGGTCAGCTGGCTTCAGTTCCTGAGTCAATTGAATTTTGTATGCATGAAGATGCAAATCTTTCGTCAAAATTCGCTGCAAAGTGGATTTGGAGACACCAATTTGCTGAGCTCGGTGTCGAATTGAGGTGGATGGAGTTTGAGCGACATCATCACGTACAGCTGCGACATTTTCGGTCGATCGACCTGGTCGATGGCGCGTTGTTGTCTTTACATCACTAACAGACCCAGTTTCGGCAAATTTATCCATTAATCTCTTTACAGTTGACTCTTTTGGAGCATTATTGTGACCCCAAATTGATCGCAATTTGCGAACTGTAGCCGCAAAACTTTCACCATTTTGGTAAAACAATTTCACAATGAGAATGCGTTGTTCATTCGTGTAGCGCTCCATTTTTACTAACCTCGTACCTTCTACTAACAAACAATAACAATTGTTCAAATGTCAAACAATGACACTTCGAATGTTGCCAGATTTAAAAATTGCGTTCTTCTTGGGACACCCTTTATAACGATGTCTGTCGGTCCGTCCGTCTGCTGCCCACCTAAGGCTTGTGATTAAACTTCAGGTCGCAATTGGTGCCCGATCTTTATTAAATATGACAAATGCAAGTTTTTTAGACCAAAATGCCCGCTATTGAAGTTGAACATCGGTTCAGATTTACATATAAAGAATGATCCAAATAAAAAGCGATAAATTAATCAAATGTTTATCTGAGAATTATCATAATATTTTTTTTTTTTTGTGATAGAAGGATCTACGACAATTATGTCTGAAATAAAATATGGCCAAATACTCGCCATGGCTTCGGTGGCATACGTCCATCCAATGGTCCATATTTTTGTAATGACTCTTAGACATAGCGGATGTTCAATGTCGTCGATTTGTTCTTGGCTTATTGACACAAACTTTTTCTTTTGATTATCCCTAAAGAAAGAAGTATAACGGTGTGAAATCACATGATCGTGACGGCCAATAAACATCGCCACAAGGTGAGATAATAAAAACCAAAAGGCGAAAACCCGACAGCAATAAACCCGGTAAATCGACCTGTTGGGTTTAAGCTCTCTTGAAGAAACCGACTGTCGGACTTGGACATAAAATCCGGAATGTCGGTTTTCGGTTATGGACACTCTAGTCCTTACTATTGTAGCACAGTGTAATTTATTGGTAGCTTAACAATTGCCGTTTAAATTGGCACTTTATCGCATAAATTCTGTGATGGTTTAAAAACGTTTGCATTGAACAGACAAAATGTGACCCCTTTCAACCAATTCGGGCTGTGCACATTTAAAACCGCACATTATTAAATGTAACCAACGTTACTGTGGATAAAATTGACAGCGCGCTTTGTTTGCGATAATTAGTTACAAGGCTAAATGCGAACAACAACAAAAAAATACGATTTCAAAATAGGGCTTTATTTGAGCGAATGGCAACCGTGGCCATGGATACCCCATTTGCAGCGAAAACGAACGACTTCAATGCAAAATTGCATTTGGGTAAAATACGAGGGCGACCGCAAAAGTAACTGGCCTAACATAAAAAGAACCGTTTTTTTGAAACTATTATTATTTATTTTTCAACATAATCTCCTTCCAACTTAATACACTTCATCAAACGTTTTTCAAGTTTTTTAATTCCATCCGAAAAATAAGATTTTTCAAGACCTTCAAAATATGCCTCAGTTTCAGCAATAACCTCGCTATTGGACGAAAATTTTTTGCCACCGAGAATTTTTTTTAAATTTGGAAACAAGAAATAATCAGAAGTAGCTAAATCTGGACTATATGGTGGATGCGGAGCAATTTCAAATCGTTATTCGGCCAGTTTTTGTTGAGTTAAAAATGCAGTGTGTGAAGGAGCATTATCTCGATGAAAAAGAACTTTTTTTTTCTAAATGCGGTCGTTTTATCTTGATTTCTTCACTCAACCGATCCAATAATGCACAATAATATTCACTATTTATAGTTTTTCCTTTCTCAAGATAATCAATAAATATGATACCCCTCCCAAAATACTGTGGCCATTACTTTTCCTGCTGACTTAAGAGTTTTCGCCTTCTTGGGACCACTTTTACTCGCTTCTATCCATTGTTTTGACTGTTCTTTGCATTCTGGGATGTAGTGATGGATCCATGTTTCATCAACAGTTATGAATCGGCGCAAGAACTCTATTGGATTACGCTGATAAATCGCTAAAAGCTCCTCGGAATTGGTTTTTTGGGGCAAAGTCAACAAAAGCGGCACCCATCTTGCGGATAGCTTTTTCATGTGGAAGCATGTAAAATACTCCAAACTTGTTTTTCGTGTATTTTAACAATATCAGCAAGTTCTCTGAGCTTTATTCGTCTATCTTTAGTCACTTCATTAAATATTTTTCTAATGTTTTCAATAGTAGTAGCAGTTTTCGGTCTTCCAGAGCGTTGTTCATCTTCCGTACTTGAACGAGCCATTTTAAATTGTTGAACCCAGGATTTCACGGTGGAGTATGATGGTGCATTATCACCATGAACAGAATCCAATTCATCTGTGATTAATTGTGGCGTATAACCTTTCATATAAAAGTGTTTAATTACCGCACGAAACTCTTTATTTTCCATTTTTCAAAAATTATAAAACTTGTTTACTTTAATCACCTGTAACAAAGAAAATAATCATTAAATATTTCGGAAATTTTGACAGATGGCTTATAAAAGATTGCTTTTAAAAAACAAAAAAGTTGCTAGTAAAACAGAAAATGTGCCAAGCCAGTTAGTTTTGCGGTCGCCCTCGTACGTACGCTTATAATTAGGACATGGATATATACAAAAAAACGCATACATCTGCATACGTATTACTCCAATTATAAATTTATTTTTAAATTGTAACTTTTTACGTAATGAATGAATTGAATTGGTTCAATAAAAACAATCAGAGGATTTAGCCAAATTACTCTTGGTAGTGCTCTTTGCTAGAATATGTTTTATACTGTAGGTTATTGTAATTAAAATAATTAAATTTTGTGTTGTTCCATTTAAAGAAAGGCATGCCCACTGGTTTTCTTTTCATATCCAATAACTCTTTTTTTGCACAAAATGTAGTTTTATTTTGTTGGGTTTAAAACCTGAAGATGTTTAGAAAATAGTTCAAAGGAGTTGTTTGGCTGATTTTCTTAGTTATATTCCCTCTACCATACTGTGGAGTTTTTATTTATTTAGCTTTAAATATTGATTCTCTAATTAATTCTCTAAATTATAAGAAGTAAAAACGCTTGAAATAGGACGGAGCCAACTATGTGTTACCCTACACTTTTCTGCTCTTCAGAAGACGCAGTTTTGCACTTAAAATGTGGCTTCTATTATTCTATTTAAAATTACACAAAGAGAAAAGAAATCAGTTGGAAATGAGTTTTTTACCCAAATTATTGGGGAAGATGGGCTTTCTTTTTATAACGTCTCCTCTAATGACCTGATACTCGTCCCGGCTTTAATGTCAATCAAGTCTAACGCCTCTGGTTGTGATGAGATATCTCTCAAACTTCTTAAAGTAGTATTTCCGTTTATATCAAATCACCTTCTTCATTTAGTGATCAATATAATAATGACTTCCTGCTTTCCTAATGATTGGAAAGTATCCATAGTGACACCAATTCAGAAGAAGTCAAGCTCGAATTCTCCTAATAACTTAAGACCCTTTTCTTTGCTTTCCATCCTGTCAAAAGTTGTGGAAAATATTCTTAAGCGGCAGTTATTAGACCATATTAAGAGTAAATCGCTGCTTAATGATTGTCAATGTGGTTTCCCGAATGACAGGAGTACCTCTGCGCTTTTAAGTGACCTTACTGACTCAATAAGGAAAAATACTCAGGATTTAGAAAAAACCTTCGATAGGGTAGATTATGGAATTTTGACAAATAAATTGCATAACGATTATGGACTCGGGAAAAGTGCCTGTAGTTTTATGCTTTCTAATTTATGTGCTAGAAAGCAGTTTGTTCGTGTCAATGGAGTCGCATCGTCTGTTTTGTCTGTTAGGAGTGGGGTCCCTCAGGGCTCAGTTCTTGGTCCAATTTTGTTTGTGCTGTTTATTAATGACCTTTGCAAAAGTCTAGGCGATTGGTGTACACCATACTCTTTTGCTGATGATGTTCAGCTATTATTTTGCGGAGAAATCCAGTATTTGGAGGTTTTACAAGCCAAAACTAATTATGTTTTAAAATTATTGAGATTATGGATGTCCTCTATCAAGCTTAGTATTAATCCCTCTAAAACAAAGGCAATACTGTTTTCATCATCATCATCTTCTATCAACCTATATTTGCAAAACAATACAAATTGGGATTATTTTAATTTATATTATTTTTTTGATTTTATACAGAATTGTTCTGTCGTACGAGGGCGGTTCGGAAAGTTCTCAGCCTATCAATGAAAGAGAATAGTTAGTTTTTCAAAAATATTTTTATTTTTCAATAGAATCTCCTGAAACTTCAATACACTTAGTCCAACGCTTATCTAGCAATTCTATCCCTTGATTAAAATAGTTTTCCTCAAGGTCTTCAAAATAGTGGTTTACAACTGTAATTGCATCTTCATTTGAGGTAAAACGATTGAAAACAAGGATTTTTTTTTAGGTTTGGGAACAGGTAAAAGTCACTGGGAGCTGAATCAGGAGAATAAGGTGGGTGGTCAAGCAACTCGTACTTTAATTCGTTGATTTTAGCCATTGTTAAAACACTCTTGTGCGCTGGTGCGTTGTCTTGATGAAAAGTTATTTTTTTTGTGTTGTACGCCAGGACGTTTTTCTCGAATTTGTACATTTAATTGATCTAAAAGGTTGCAATAGTACTCTGAATTTATTGTTTTACCCTTTTGCAGATAGTCAATCAATAAAATACCTTTGAAGTCCCAAAAAACCGTTGCCATAACCTTACCAGCCGATTGAATTGTTTTTGCCTTCTTTGGGGCACTTCCTCCAGCTTCAGTCCATTGTTTGGATTGTTCTTTTGTCTCTGGAGTATAGTGGTGGATCCATGTCTCATCAACAGTTATGAAACGACGCTTAAAATCCAATTTATTTCGCTGAAAACGATCCAAACAAGCTTGAGAAATGTTCATTCTTATGCGTTTTTGGTCGACTGTTAACAAGTGCGGCACCCATCTTGCAGAAAGCTTTTTCATCTGTAGTTCTTCATGCAAAATTAAATGGACTCGATCATTTGAGATGCCCATGATATTAGCTATTTCACGCACTTTTATTCGTCGATCATTTAATACCACATGCACTTTGGCTACAATTTCTGTTGTTGTTGCTGTTTTTGGACGTCCACTACGTGGTTCATCTTCAATGCTTGTACGACCACGTTTAAATTCAGCAACCCAATTTTTTACTGTTGCATATGAAGGAGCACTTTCACCTAACACATTCACCATATCATTATGAATTTCTTGTCCCGATAAACCTTTTTTATGTAAATATTTAATGACACCACGCATTTCTAATTTTTCCATTGTAAAAAAATCGCGGATGCGTCTTTTGTTAACACCTGTTTCTATATGAAGGAGTTGCCAGATCGAAACACAATTTAACATGTGTTCATAACAGAGATGGAAGTTTCCAAAACACTTAACTTTTTTCTGTTTATACCGCGCTTTTTGTGTTAGGCTAAGAAGTTACCGAACCGCCCTCGTAGTTTATGATGTTTTGATGCATATAGTAATTTAGATTTAATAGGCCCCAATGGGCTTCGAATTACATGTCAATAAAGAAATGAAATGAAAAAAAATGGGTACTAACTACAAATATTTGGTTGTATACTCGTAAACATACTTTCAGCAGCCCCCACAAGCATTCCATGGTTCGACTTACCATGAGAAGGGAGCAACAGAGTCGCCGAGTTTTACGTGATTCTCGCCACTCTGGCCTGAACCCCGGTGCGCTATCGCACTGGGGCCGTTACAATGCTACGGCCAGCGCCCCATTATATAGAGTCCGCCGGTATTAATTCGAAGCATGACAGGTATGGGTCATAACTTTCCTCTTGGTAAAAGGTCGAGGACTATCTAAACCTCTGCTGTTCTAGGGATCACATCACCCGGTTGCAATGCAACTCCACACCGAGCCGAAGCTCTTCCCGCGATTTGGGTTTAAACCACAGCCAGCACGATATTACCCAAAGGGCCGCGCCAAATAGTCAGGCCAGAACAAGTTCTGGGGCTCCTGACTACTCGTGATACCAGATTTAAGTCTCCAGTCAGACCTCATAACCAAAAGGCTACTTCCAGTTTCTGTTTCAAACAACATGAAACTGGTCACCCACACCCGCCAACGTCCTAATACGACCAATTAAAACACAAACATGTCACAAACAATTAACAGTCGTCTCAGGGGCGATTCTATGGCCAGGGAGGGACTGGCACCAGCAGGGACATCACAAACAACAACAAGAGGCTTTGCCTCCCTCACGGGAGACAAGTCGGCAGAGAGGGCAGCCAATAAGTCGGTTGAACCAACCGAAATTAGGAAACCTACTGGTTATGACAGCCAACCAATTATGAAGTGTATGTTACTTTGGTACTAATAATTGGTGGCGACCAAAGATAAATTTTTGTAGTACTCTTGTTGTACACAAAATTTCGGACTTTCTCGGGAGGTGAATGATTTCTTCTAGAAATGAAAGACTTAGGAGATTACGAGGTTGCTATATGTGACAGCGCATAGAGAAAGGGACCTAAGGGTAAAAAAATCAATTTTCATTTTTTTTCTTTTTTGATGTGGAGCATCAAATGAGACCGATCCCATGCCCCAAAAGTGTTCCCTCCCAGAGATATGCGCGTGTTATGAAAGTGAATTCGACGATTCTAAGCGCAAATAGAAAGGGACCTAATCTTTAAAATGGCTCTCCTGAACAAAACTTGTTTTTAGCCTTAGGTCCCTTTCTATTATGCGCGTCACATATATATTTCTGGCCTAGACAACACTAAGTGTTACCCGGCGGCATCTGACATTTTTATTGGAAAGTTTGACATTTTTTTAGCAAAACGTACTCAGAACGTTTCGACGTAAGGCCATCATTTGTGGTGTTTACAGTGACTTGAAAAAATCAATTTGGCAAACAAATGGAATTAACTCGTAGACATTTTTGTGCGATCATTTTTCACGACAAGAGTGCATCGATGAACTTAAATTTTTGTATGGCGGCGAGCCAGCATCCTATAGCACTGTGAAAAACTGGTTTAATGAATTCAATCGTGGCCGACGCTCGCTCAAAGACGAAGGTCGTCCAAAAACGGCCGTTGTGCGAGAGAGCATTGCTGCCATGCGTGAACTGCCAATGCAAGATAGTCATGTGACATACCCTGAGATAGAGGCATCCTTGGACATTTCTTCCACCTGCATACATTTGATATTGCATGAATACCTGGCCGTAAAAAGGGTTGTTATCGTTGGATCCCGCACAATTTGACAATCGCTCAAAAAAAGGCTCGTGTCGATTGGTACAAAGAAATTTTGAAAAAATACGATCGCGGTGCCTGTAAAGACGTTAAATAAGATCGTCACAGGTGACGAATCATGTATCTATGTGTATGAGCCCGAAATAACACAGCAATCGACCGTGTGGGTCTTCAAAGAGGAGCCAAATCCAACAAAAGTTGTTCGTGAAGGAAGCACTTCAAAGCACATGATCGCCTGTTTTTTCAGCAAAACTGGTCATGTGGCGACTGTTCCGCTTGAGCAACGTAGGACGGTCAACTCTGAGAGGTACATCACAATATGTTTTCCTGAAGTCTTCGAAGAAATTCGAAAAATAAACAAGAGAAGACGAATCATTGTGCACAATGACAATGCGAGCTCTAACACATCGGCTCAAACCAGCGCCTTTTTGATCGGCCAAAACGTAGAATTGATGGGTCATCCGCCGTACAGCTCTGAGTTAACACCCAATGACTTCTTTTTATTCCCGCACATCAAGAAAGAAATGCGTGATCAACGATTTTCGTCGCCAAAAGATGCTGCTGAACCATTAAAAAACCATGTTTTGGTGGTGTCCCAATCAGAGTGGAAATGTGCGTCGACAAATGGTTTGAACGGATGGAAAAGTTAAATCATGCTGGAGAATACTTTGAAAAACAATAAGACCATTTTTGATGACAAATATTCGCATTTTCATTATTAGGCCAGAAATATATATAGCAGTTCTCGTAAATTAAATTCCCTGGTAGGTCACAGCAAATGTTTTTGATCCAAAGAAATTTTTATTTTGCAACGCTGTATTGTATGAAATAAGTTTAAAAGTATTGAATATTCCTTGTTTTGGCATATTTTCATAGTGAGATTTTTTAACATCCTATCTCTCAGATAGGAGTTTCCTTTTCGTTCTTTTTCGAAAAAGCCAAGAAAAGTCAAAAGACTATTCTTCAACGGAAGTTAAAGTATTTTTATGTTCTACAAAAATGTTGTTCAATTATTTTTAGTTGGAGCTTGTCATTTGTTTAATGAAATTATCATTTTAGTATACAGGGTGATTTATTCACGACTGGAGAAATTTCACCAGCGTATTCCTTGGCTCAATTCATGAAAATGTGTCCATCTACGACCATGCCCGAATACACTCTCCGTCACATGAATAGGACCCCCACGAAGGGTTTTTTAAAACTTAATATGTTCAGCAGAAAAACGGTATGAATTAAATCTATATGTATTTGTTTGAAAGGTGCATTACTTCTGAAAGAAATGGGGAATAGATGGATTTGATATGTAGACTGGTAAATTTTATAAAATCATTTTATTAAAACAACTGAAAAACAGAGCTTCGGTTTTTGCGCCACTTGAATAGGACCCCGTCATCAAATAATAGCTCTTGTAAGGTTTGAAAGCAAAATTATACATTTTATTAAGTTTTAAATAAGTAAT
This sequence comes from Hydrotaea diabolus, assembly GCA_963513945.1. NCBI lineage: Eukaryota > Metazoa > Arthropoda > Insecta > Diptera > Muscidae > Hydrotaea > Hydrotaea diabolus. Next base: position 23,004,246 of record OY740720.1, on the reverse strand, counting down.
TATGAATTTTATGCATAGAGCCTCCTATGTTAAGGATAGCTTCGAAAAGTCTACTGGGAATCGAATCATACAATGTTTTAATGGAGTCAAGTGAAATCGTAGACCAGGCTTCCTTAATTGCTTCAATTAGTTCGTCTTTGTTGCTGTATTGCTTACCAGAAGCATACACTTTGCGGACGAGCCATCCCTAAACATTTTCTATAATGTTCAAATCTGGCGAATAGGGAGGCCAGTCAAGAACTTTGACATTTTGATCCCGAATCCATGCCTTCTCCACTCGTGCAGTGTGAACCGGTGCATTGTCGTGCTGAAATGTCCATTGTAATTATCCGAATAGATTGTTGAAGTAAGGAAAAGCTTGCTGAAGTACGTCATTATAGAAACTTACGTTCATTGTGGTGGACAAAAATTGTAATTCGCAGGTACCATAATAGGATATGGCCCCCCACACCATGACACCACCGACTCAGCTATGTAAGCGATCCAGATGGTGCTCCTTTTTGCGAAGATCATGGAAATGATAGTTAAATCCATCCGGGCCCTCGAAATTACATTTTTTTTCGTCTGAGAAAACGATGCGTTGCCACTCGTTATTCCATGTCATGTGACTGCGGCAAAAGCCCAAGCGTATCTTTTTGCGGTCATCGTTAAGGGGTGGTTTTTTCTTTATTTTTAGGCGCTTTAAATGCTTAGCTTTAGAAATAACGCGTTGGACCGTTCTAACACTAGCTTTAACGCTAGTTTTAGCCTTAATTTGAGATGATGAATCGTGCGAATTTGATGCTGATCTTAGTAGAGCTCGCTTATCAGAAGCAGAAGCACACTTTTTGTTCGTCCTTTTATATTCTTGCCTTAGCTTGACTCATTTCGCAAAAACGTAGACACGACATTTTGGCTCATTCCGATTTTATCAGCGATTTTATGGATTGAGTGCCCGGATTCTTTATACATTTTAATTTTCAACTTTTCCTCGTTAGATAAAGATTTTCCTCCACCCATTTTAATTTAATTATGGTTGAAATCGATTAAATTCCAACAGAAAATATTTTAATTTACTACACGCAGCCACTTCCATAAGAAAACTAAATATTATGATGGGGACCTATTCATGTGTCGTAAGAAATTTCACAAATTTAGTTTATGGCAAAGCAAATTAGAAAAAAAAACTACATTTCCAGTACACATTTTTTTTCTCATAGAGAGTGAATATGAAGATCTCAAAAACAAACAAAAATATCCCGCTCAATGATCTCAAATATTTAAGAGAATCACAAATAAGGTAAATCGTAAAGGCGGTCCTCTTCATGTGACAGGGAGTGTATATACGGGGGAGAAATGTCGGCGGTTTCAAAGTTTTCTGATTGGTGGTCGGAGGGTACCAGGGTAAAATTGATTTTTGTTTTCTAAACGAAGCCCAGAGGTCCTACCGTTCCAATGTTATTACAATTTGAATGCAAAAATTTGTTTTTGGAAGCGAAATAACCGCTCTCATTTATTTGTTTTTGTAAGTTAACACAAACAAATTTTTGCATTTCAGTTAAGTAGTCATAACTTGGGAACGGTAGGACCTCTAGGCTTCGTTTGGGTAATCTTGGAAAGGTAAGAGGTATGGGTATTTTTTAAGAGAGAAAAAATCCGAACAGTTCTTAAGAACTTAGCAACATTACCCTAATACCTCCCGACCACCAATCCGAAAACTTTCAAACCGCTGCCATTTCGCCCCCTTACATTTTCGGGCATTGTCGTAGATGGACATATTTTCATGAAATAACACAAGAAATGAATGAATCACCCTGTAGATAGTGTAAAACAAAATCAGATATTTTTTATAATAAACGGTCCATTTTCGTATTATTTGTTTAAACACATTTAATGCATAAGGTTTATTTCGAATAGAAACCAAAATAAACACTGATGACACATATTTAAAAAAAAACAATATAAGACTGATATAAAAGTATATATTTTTTATCACATCTGTGGCGAAGACTAATCTTTTATTTGGGAAGTTTGTTGCCACATTAGCCCTTAAGTAGCCGGAAGTATTTAGGTGTAAAATTTTGACTTTACATCACTTCAATATATACAAGTATTATGATCAGTTTTCAGCCAACACATGGACATATTCAGTTCAAATAATCGGCTTAATTAGTAAAAGTTACCGATACTTTGTCTTTTCAACCCATACTGTGAAGCCCCACTACTGAATATTGCCGTGTACCCAATCAAAATTCGATTGTATCGATGGAAAACATGAAAACACTATTACGTTTGATTTTCATTTCGAATAACTTTTGTTCTATAAAACTTGACCAGCAAACACCGTATTTCATCGTCCTACTGAGAATAACAAAAGCTTCCGATCGTTCTATATGTACCCGATCCGTAGACTGGGATGACGTAGAGTTATCAGAAAAACGTTTGTGTGACAAAAGACAACACCGACTCTTTCTATCGTTAAAAACGTACGTCCGTAGTCAGCTTTTCGTTGCGAAATTTAGTTTTTTAAGAGTCTAAATATTTTTTGGATCGAAGCAAAATTATGAAGTGAATTTTGTCGAGTGCGAGGCCCAAATATAAACGTTACCTCCCACTAGTCAAAATTTTGAAATTCCCTTTAAGATTATTCTTCGGACCAATCGCATGCTTTTCCCTTTGAAAACTCCTTACTTCGTGGACGGCCTCTATGAAAAATTCCACGAAAATTCCAAATCTAGGGACTTAGTATGCGCCTTTTATAAGATTAATGACACCGATGTTTTGTTAAAATTCAGCAACTCGAAGAAAACTAAATATGACACGAATATTTAAAAAAAAAACTATTAACATAAAAAGTGACTTGATTAACCCTTGAGTCCACGATTTAGACCATTGTTGCTTGTGTGCGAGATAAACAAAAGAAAAAGAAATAAAACAAGAAGAATATAGATTTTTTTTCGCAGACCGCCGTCGGTCGGGCTGCCCACGCTTTGTTCGAACATCGCATGTCATCAAAGCCGTTAAATCAAGAATTCACAGAAATCCGCTGCGAGAACAGAAAATCATGGCCCGTGAGATGAATATCACGCAAAAGTCCATAAGTCGAATCATTTAAAAAGACTTGGGACTTGGGGCTTTCAAACGACGTACCGGACATTTATTGACTACAGCTTTAAAAAAAATAGGATTGAAAAATGCAATTGTCTTTTGGTAAAGCACGCTGATAACTTGCACAGAAATATTTTGTTTACTGATGCAATAATTTTTACCGTTCAGGAAAAATTTAACAAGCAAAATGATAGAGTGTATGCGCGGTCATCTAAGGAAGCATCTAAACTAATCCCAAGGGTTGAAAAGGGTCATCACCCAGTTTCAGTCATGGTTTGGTGGGGATGGAATCACTGACCTTCATTTCTGCGAACAAGGAGTCAAAACATTGGCCAAAGTTTACCAATAAACCGTTTTGGAAGCTGTTGTGAAACCTCTTAACAATTCCCTGTTCCAAAACCAGCCATGGACTTTCCAGCAGGTTTCTGCGCCGGCCCATAAGGCTAAAACGTCCCAGGCCTGGCTTCGAAACAATTTGCCAGCTTTCATTTCCTCTGAAAAATGTCCCTCAGGCAGTCTAGATTTGAACCCATTGGATTACAAATTGTGGACGGTTTTAGAGGACAAGGTTTGTCACAAAAGATACCCTAACATTGGATCTCTTAAGACTGCTTTGGTTCGAGCTGTGGCCAATTTCCCAATGAAAGAGGTTCGTGCAGCTATTGACGATTTACCAGTGCGACTTAGGGCGTGTGTAAAAGCAGAAGGCGGACATTTCGAATAAGTAGATTTTTTTTTTGGATACAATATACTTCAGAAAATATATTAAAAAATATTTGTTCCAAAAACATTCAGTACTTTTTATTTTACAGCATAAAACGTGTGTAACAGTATTTATGTCCCTACTAAGTAAAATTGGGAGGGTAATTTGTACTTAGGCTATAACAAAACGTAGACCGGTATTATCATTTTAATCTAATCTAAGCTGGTTTCATTTTGATCTAAGCTGGGGACTGATGGATCGTTATGAACACTGCCAAATCTCATCAAGATTGGTTGTAATGTGTAGTATCTAAAGCTAAAGAACTAAAGTAGGTTAAACTTCAAACGTCAAAATCAAATCAATCTCGTGATTCTGATCGGTAGAACTAGAGGTGAGTCTAGCTCAAATATTTTTTCTAGTTACGTATTCCGTACGTGCAAATTATAAATTGTCTTTGCTTTCACATACAAGGTTGAAAAAACCGAAAAACCAGAAGCGCATAAAACCGGGTAAACTGACATGTCGGGTTTTAGCTATTTTGGAGAAACCCACTGTCGCGTTTAGAAATAAAAAAAAAACCTGTAGTCAGTTTTTCAGTTTCGCTTTTGGACACTCTAGTCGTGAGGCCCCATTGTCTATCAACAAATGCAGCTCGTCCATTTACATGGTGACTGTATGTAAAAGCAGGAGGGTAATTTGTACTGCGGCTATACCAAAACGTGGACTGGTACGACGCATTTTAATTCAAGCTGGTTTCTGATCAATCGTTGTGAAGCTTGTGACAAATTTCATCAAGATTGGATTAAATCTAAAGACAATAGATCGGATGAACATTTGTGTGGGAGCTATACCTAAATTTTAAGCGATTTTCATTATCAAAATTTAATCAATCTGGAGATTCTGATCGAAGGTAAATCTAGCTCAAATATGTTTGCTAGTTACGTCTTCCGTACGTGCAAATTTTTTAATTGTCTTTGCTTTCACATACATGATTGAAAAAACCGAAAAACGAAAAACCCTAAGAGCATAAGACCGGTTAAACCGACATGTCAGATTTTAGCTACTTATATTTTGGAGAAACCCACTGTCGCGTTTAGATATAAAAACCTGTAATCGGTTTTTCAGTTTCGCTTTTGGACACTAGTCGTGTCTGTCAACAAATGCAGCTTGGATTCTTTAATAATGAATTTCACTTTTGGGGTTAGTCATTATTAATTGGTGTCATAAAATGTTCAAGTTTCAAAAAAACAGCATTTTACCCTAAATATGTAATGAACATAAAAAACTTTTTAACAAATCCCCAGCGAGCCCCCAAACCAAAGGCGAACCAGTCCACCATTTCAGTACATTTTCACAAAGTTAAACAAAAATTCTTTGACACAAAAATTACGTAAATTCAAGGGATATTTAAAATTTAAGATATTTAAAAGCCTAGAGCAACGCACATCTTGCTGTCCTACTGAGGGTCTAACACATACTGACTACTCCAAACAATGGCCAAAATCAACATCTCTTGACATCCTCATAGTCGCTCAACCAAAAATGACTTTTACTCGTTTTGGGAATGCAAACGGATGCGCAAACTCAACAAAAAACGTTTGTGGATTTCATGGTGGATGTGAGTGTGAAACTAATCAGAAGATATTGTGTAAGTGTGCGGCTGTGTGTGTATATGTGTGTGTGCGTGGAAATTATTAATGCCCCGTTAGTAGCGCAAAGAATGAAAATCCAACGAAAGTAAATTTCGTGCAAGCATCTGGACGGATGAACGCTGAACGCATGAGGTCCTTGCGAACAGTTTTCAAACGCCAATGCAAAGGATACGACGTGCATACGGAAGATGACGAACGGATATAGCGCCGCGTTACGGGAAAAACAACCTGCTTAAGCAGTTGAACGACAAAACGAAAAACGCTTAAGAAAAAGAAAAACAAACGTCAGCCAAACGACGTACGATTGGCGTGAAAGTGAAAAGAATTTAAGCAGAGGAAAAATCTCTAAAAAATCCAAGGGAAAATTTCATTTGAAATTTAAAAAATATTGCATTAAGTAAAATCACAAAATATTTAAAAGAAAAAAACAGGCCTTCAAAGGACCTTCGTTTGAGAGTGAAGAAGAGAGAGAGAGAGAGTCAGAGTGAGAGTGTATGTTAGCGTGTTTGTGTTTTGGTTACGCGTAACGTATTCACGTTTAAGTTCACGTTCACGTTAATGCTAATGTTTACATTGCGTCGAATGGTACAACCTCGTAATACGCTGTCCTTTGGCAGTGCGTGCTAGGAGGACGGTGAGCTGCTGCTACTACCGCTGCTCCTCCTGTTCACGGTTGCTTCTCCATTGAGCAGTAAACCTTCGCTTGATGTCCAAGGTCATTATAGTTCGCTTCTGGCGTAATTTTAGTGTATTATTTATGAATGTTGCTGCTGTTCGGTTTGTTTTACTTTTACTCGTTTTGTTTTCTTCAATATCTTTTTAATGCAAACAAAATCTAACACAGTATTTTGGACCAAGTCTTTTTTGTAGGATTTGTTTATGCATGATTTTGATCTTCGCTAGTCAGTTGAGGGTAATCATTATTGTTTTGGCTTGGGTTTTTTGCATTTTAGAAAACCTTGTTTTACGGAAAAGTTTGAGAATTTAAATGTTTTGTAAACACTTTTAGACGAATATTTAAGGGGTTTAATTCTACTCTGGGTAACTAGTGGCTATAAAGTCAAAATCTTTAATAAAACTAAAGTTCAGTAGAAGCATTGTATTGTGCGACACTCTTTTGGTGGTTTTAAATAAAAATCTTTAATAACTTGTAAAATATTAAAAAATAAATAATCGCAGAGGCTTCAAATAGTGAAATCACTAATGGAAGTTTATTATGCCTTTATAAGTTGGAAATCGGTTGGAAGTTCTGAAATTCCGTTGTGAAAAAGTAATTTCGTTTGCAATCACCCAATGTTTATAATCGTAAGAGATATTCGGTTCGACATATAGGGTGGGCCATTTAAAATTCTAAATTTGAATTGGCTGTAAAAAAATACCTATAATTTTTTCAAATTTCTGGTTTTATTGCAAAAGTTAAAATTTATCATTGCGATCATCGCTGCGCTCAATGAGCCTAAGATTGTTTGAGTCACTGGGCCATTTTTATTCAAAAATGAGCAAGAAGAATCACATGAAAACATTCTATTTTAAGTGATGTCGATTAACCGCCTCGGAGCCTTTAGTATTTTTTTCTGTGGAGAAGCTATTAAGGATAAATGTTACACAAAGCATCCAGATACGATTGACAAGCGTTAAAACATGAAATCGAGTGTCTGAATAGTTTGGTTGATCGGATGAGGTACTGCCGAGTCAGTTGTTGCAGTCATATAAATTATATTGTGTTCCAATATTAAATGATAAAGTTAAACCTTTCCAATAAAACCAGAAATCTGAAAAAAATATCAGTTCTTTTTTTTGCTGCCGATTCATAATTAAAATTTTAAATTGTGGTGCAACAAATGTGTGGTTGTGGCAACCAATAGTTTAGCCAACATTTTGTTGCGGTAACCGAATTTCGGGGATGATATCTCAACTTTAGTCATTATCAAAATCAAAAATAATCCAATTATTACTGCTTAAAGCATATCGTTTAACCTAACTTATTCTGAGAAAATCGTACATCCCTCTTTTCTCGACATGTCCTATGCTTAAGAGTACTTCAAGTATAGGGTGATCCATCTAGAGGTATTTTTTCAGAACGAAAAAAAAATAAAAATTCAAATCAAGTGTGGAATCTTTATTGGTAATTTTAAAGGACAATTTATGGCATTTATTTTTTGAAAATAATTTCCTTCAAATGTTGGCAATTGTATTTTGGAAATGAGCGTTCGGCGAGAAACGGGAAGATCCGCTATTTTCGACCAAAATGTTGTTCAGTCGCAAGAAGAGGTTCAAGATGTGTCATTATACTCAGAGAAAACCACGGTTTGGTGCGGTTTATAAGCTGGTGGAATCATCGGTGCATATTTTTTCAAAAATGATGATGGCCGGAAAGTAACCGTGAATGGTGCTCGTTATCGCTTCATAGAAGGGACATTCTATGGCATATATTTTTGAAAATAATTTCCTTCAAATGTTGGCAATTGTATTATAGAAATGAGCGTTCGGTGAGAAACGGGATGATCCGCTGTTTTCGACCAAATGTTTTCAGTGACGAGGTCCATTTCTGGCTCAACGGCAAAGTCAATAAACAAAATTGACGCATTTGGGCTGAAGAGCCACAAGAAGAGATTCAAGAGGTACCATTGATGATGGCCGGAACGTAACCGTGAATGGTGCTCGCTTTCGCGCCATGATATCGATCTTTATGCTACCTGAAATTGAAGCCCGTAATCTTGACGACACTTGGTTTCAACAGGACGGAGCCACTTGCCATACATCTGCTCAAACAAGGGATCAATTGAGAGGTCATTTCGAAAAGCAGCTAATTTCTCGTTTTGAACAGGTGAGTTTGCCGCCTAGATCGATTGATATCACACCTTTAGACATTTTTTTGGGGGTTACGTAATGTCCAAAGTCTATGCTGACAAACGAGCTACGATTCAGGTTTTGGAAGCCAACATTACGCTTGTCATTAAAGCCATACCGGTTAAAATGCTCGAACGAGTCATCTAAAATTGGACCCTCAGAGTGGAAACCGTGAGGCGTAGGTGCGCCCAACATTTGAAGGAAATTATATTTAAGAAATAAATGCCATAGAATGTCCTTTCAAATTACCAATAAAGGTTCCAGGCTTGATTTGATTTTTTTTTTGTTCTGAAAAAATACCTCTAGATGGATCACCCTATATAAACAACTCTTGGAGAACAAATAGTGGCGAGATTCACAACAGAACAAAGAACCAGAACAATAGAATTTTATTATTTAAATCAGCAATCAATTATTTTAACGTATTTGCATTTGAATGGCTTTGTTAAAAAGCAGAACTGTTGGTTCTAAAAATCCAAGAGTCATTCATCAACGCCAATTGCACCCCATTAGGTGTAGAGTATGGTATGAAATCACGTCTGCAAAAATCAATGGGCCTTACTTCTTCGAGAATAAAGATAAAAGTGGTTTAACCGTAGGAGAGCGCTATCGGTTTATAATAGAACATTTTGTACGTCCTGCTCTTGAAAACAGACCTGAGATGTGGTTTTAGCAGGAAGGAGCCACTGCCCACACTGCTCGAGACACCATGACACTTTTAAGTCAACTTTTTGAAAGCCAATAATTTCCAGAAATTCGGAAATTATTTGACCAGCGCGTCTGCCAGATTTGTCATCACCCAACTATTTTCTTTGGGGAGATTTAAAGGAGCGAGTATATGTGAAAAAGCCCGCGACAATCTTTCAACTCAAGGCCAACATTGTTGCAGAAATTCGAACGCTACAGCCACAAATTTTGAAAGATGTTATGGAAAATGCTCTAAAACGAGCCCATCATTTATTGCGGCCAACATTTAATGGAAATTATATTCAAAAAATAAATGCCATAAAAAGGTCCTTTCAAATTACCAAAAAAGATTCCACACTTGATTTAAATTTGAGTATTTTTTTTTTGTTCTGAAAAATACCTCCAGATGGCCCACCCTATATAATTGAAGTACTTTTAACATAGGAAGGTTCAGGTCGGCAAAAAAAAATGACAAAACGATGGACGAGTTTTGCTGAGAAATTTAGTTTTAACAATGTGTGTAATAATATATTTTTTTCGATTTTAGTTATGATAAAAGTTTCCATATCATCACCAATATTCGGTTACAACAACAAAATGTTGGCAAAAACAAATGTAGCCACAACCACTATTTATGGCAACTAAACCAATCAATTAGTTGCGTCTACAATACGATGATAATATTTATCATCTTGCGGTTTGTCAAACCAAATTACCATAACGACTATAAACATTTGGTGATTGCAACTGAAATTCTTTTTTCGCAACAGAACTTTAGTGTTGACAACAAATTTTCGACTATTTTTTCTTTGTGTGATTTAAAGTAAATAATAATAATTTAAGTTGCATATGAAAATTTAATTAAATCCATGTTGAATATGTGACGCGCAAAATAGAAAGGGACCTAAGGTTAAAAACCAGTTTTGTTCAGGAGAGCCATTTTAAAGATTAGCTCCCTTTCTATTTGCGCGTAGAATCTTTGTCTTTATGGGATCGGTCTCATTCGATGCTCAGATGTTGTCCACATCAAAAAAAAAGTGAAAAGTGGATGAAAAGTTTTGTTCAGGAGAGCCATTTTAAAGATTAGGTCCCTTTCTATTTGCGCTTAGAATCGTCGACTTCACTTTTATAAAACGAGCATATCTCTGGGAGGGAACACTTTTGGGGCATGGGATCGGTTCCATTCGATGCTCAGATGTTGTCCACATCAAAAAAAGAAAAAAAATGAAAATTGATTTTTTTACCCTTAGGTCCCTTTCTCTATGCGCTGTCACATATATTTTTTTTGAGGTGAAACAGCATTACAGGAGTCATCAGACAGTCTGTTGTTAATTTTATTTACAAGTTGCGAAGTCGTAGAAAATATTCTTTCGTCTTTTACTGATGTTGGCTTTATTGTCAGAAGAGCATTAAATAAATTGTTGGCGTTTTCCGTTTCACTTGCTTTAACAAAACTTCAAATAATTTTATATTGAGTTATACAGTAATTCAGTTTTATTCTGTGAACATTTTGAATTTTTATTGGTATCACTTTATCCACAAATGATCAATCTGTTTTAATGCCACAAATAGAAATATAGTCCAATTCCCCAATTTCGCCAACACCGCTGTCTTCTTTAAAAATCTTTAAAGCATTTTGAAATACAGTGCTATTGTGATTTAACATTGTTGGATCTTTAAGATACATTAAGTTAAGTTTCGTTTCTTTAAAGCTTCTAAAATTTGTTCACCCAAAGTTGTATGAATGTGACAAATTTTTTTACATAATAAGTGGTTAATATTGTACTAGTACTCGCGGCTAATAATGTTTTATTGCGTCTGCAAAGCGCTGACAAAGCTAATTTATTTCAAAAATATTTGATAGATCTGTTTGTATGTTTATATTATCTGCAATCCAAAGCTCATTTTGTTCAAAATCAATAGCTGATTTGTGAGCAGAACTTTTTAAAAATAAACCTTTTTTCAACATTGGTACGATTGCTAATTTATTTCAAAAATATTTAATAGATCTGTTAGTAAGTTTATATTATCTTCAATCCAAAGCTCATTTTTTTCAAAATCAATAGGTGCTTTGTGAGAAGAATTTTTTAAAAATAAACATTTTTAAACATTGGTACGATGGAATTCCACTAGGTTATAACATGACTGTGTTAATAAATTTCATAAATTTCCCGGTAATCCCGAATGAATTTCCCAGCAAACATTGAATAAAAAATTACCGGACAACTCTACTGATATACCTGTAATCAACTACATCGTTCAGGTCAACAACATTGGCACTAAGAGACGGTAGTATCAGGGTGTTTTTGAAGCCTTCATTTGCCAGCTACGATTAAAAGGTAGCTTCTTGCAACGGCGGCGCCTTAAGCCGCCACAATAGAGTCAACCACAAGTAGATCGGCTCCCCGGAATTGTCCAAATTTGTTGCAAAATTAAGGCTTAGTTTGTTTACGGGTGTCACTTACAATTTAGGTCTTTATTATCGTCTATCAGATTAAATAACGGGTGATCAATCTCGAGGCAATTTTTTTCAAAATAAAAAAAATACAAAATCTCAAATCAAGTGTGTAATCTTTACTCGTATTGTTTATGTGAAAGGACATTTTATGCCATTTATTTTTGCATATAATTTCCTTCAAATGTTGGCCGCAACTACGCCTCAAGGTGTCCATTCTGAGGGTCCAATTTTGGATGACTCGTTAGAGCATTTCGACCGGTATGGCTTTAATGACACACGTAATGTTGGCTTCCAAAGCCTGATTCCCAGCTGATTTGTCAGAATAGACTTTGAATTGAACTTAACGTAGCCCCAAAGAAAGAAGTCTTAAGGTGTGATATTACACGATCTGACGGCCAACTCAGCGGTCTAAAACGTGAAATTAGCTGCTCTTCGAAATGAGCTCTAAATAGATCCGTTGTTTTAGCAGCAGTATGACAAGTGGCACCGTCCTGTCCTGTTGAACCAAATGTCGTCAGTTAGCAAAAAGTCCAATATTATGGCGCGGTAGCGAGCACCGTTCACGGTTACATTCCGGCCATTATAATTTTTGAAAAAATGTCGACTGATAATTCCATCAGCCCATAAACCTCACCAAACCGTGAGTTGAAAGTCTTTCCCTGTTGAAATGGCAAACAATAATGAAAAGAAATAAAGTTTAACACAACTCACGCATAATCTGTAAAAAAAACCCTATTAAAAAAAATACTTCTAGATGGATCATCCGTTACAAATTTGAAAAAATATGGACCGATAATTCGACCAGCCCCTAAACCGCTCCAAACTGTGGTTTTCGCGTTGTAAGTCTTCCCATGATGATATGGAAATACTGAAAAGAAAAAAAGGAAATTTAACACAACTCACGCGTCATCTGTGGAATAATTCCTATTTAAAAAAAATACCTTTAGATTGATCACCCGTTATTTCTGATGTCCAGGTTTCGTTTCTCTTTTGTGAGTAAAAGTAGAGCGGCATCACTTCTTCATACGAATTTCACCAATTACCTATTTAAAAAAATACCTCTAGACTGATCACCCGTTATGTCTAATGTGCATGTTTCGTTTCTCTTTTGTAGGTAAAAGTAGAGCGGCTTTACTTCTGCTTACGAATTTTACCAATTACCTTCGAAAATTATTGTGATTACGTGTGTCAGTTGCCTTTTACGGTCGACATTATCTCCCATTCGAGTGAATTTTTCCAAGTATGATTCGTAATACCTTTTTCGTTGCAACAACGCTACCGTGGTGTGATGGTTAGCGTGCGCAACTATCACACAAGTAATCTACATTTATCTTAGCCAGTTAATGCACCTCGTAAATGCGGGCGACTTCCCGTGTAAAGGAATTTCTATAAAATATCCTTTGGAGTCGACAAAAAGGAGTAAGTCCCGGTCTTTGAATATAAAAAAGGATTATTATCGTTTACTGCTCACTGATTTCTGGAAAGTTCCCCGGTTTTGCCTTAGTTAAAACGAAACATGTATGTAGTATCTATGAGGTTAAATCGGAACTATCAAACTGAAACTATTCGGATATGATACATTGCTTTGCTAGTTTAAATACAGTTGCTACTGAGTAGGGACATAAATACTGTAACAAACGTTTTATGCTGTAAAATAAAAAGTACTGAATGTTTTTTAAACTCACTCAAAAACTACTTTACGAGTTTTCAATCGTGATTTATTTTCCATACCTCTAACAATACCACAATAATTTCCCAAATAATTTAAATAAAGTTATAATTTTCTAAGCTTGTTTCCCCAAAAACATAGGGTCTCTAAACACTGTGCATCTTCTCCCTAACGTACACACACACACACTTTAGTGTCAGTGAAAGCTTTCAACTGAACAGCCCAGAACAAAAACTACTGCAACCAATTCAAGGCAACTCCCGTAGCAGCCACTGCAATATAGCCTTCCGTACATCTCCCCCACCATATGTTTTGCACGAGTGGGAGGTGCATGTTTATACGTTGCATGCTGTTGTTTAGATGAGATAGTGCAGCAGAGGCAGCAGCAGTGAGCGAGTGAGTGCCACTTTTGATGCAACGCGCCAGAAAAGACTTAGAAGCGCGAGAAAAAAAAAAACTATAAACCATTGCTGCAGTAGGTTGATTTTAATTGTACTGTTTTCCATTAAAGCAGAAGCGACTTGCACTCTCGCTATCCCACTACTTTTGTAAATCCCCAGCAAGCTTTGGGCGAAATTACTGCCACCACTTTTTCCCCTAACAAACTTGAGGTCGTTCAATGGAACGGGTTTTGTTATTTGTTTTCTAATTTCGAAATGCAAAATAAAAGTAAATCAAATTCACAAAAATTACAAATGTATAATGAAAATGGGAAATGCATCAAAAAAAAAGATACTTGTTAAATTATGAAAAGGGAAAACAAAAGCAAGTGAAAATGAAATAAAGTCTTCCGTCACACCGAATGGTATATACCATACAGCATGCCAAGAATTACAATATAATTTGAACCCACTAATAAATAACTCAACACATACTCTGCGGCAGAAGGTTCGATAGAAAAGTACAGCGCCCTATCGGTTCACAAATAAAGCAGTTAGTGGTCCTTTTATTCAAAAAAAAACAAAAGTAAAGTTCTATGTAAATAATCCGTGAACAGCAGCCTAAAATCAACTGAGGTTGACTACCAAACCTTCTGCCGCAGATTTTTTTTAAAATTTGTTGCCCAGTGTATTGGTTTTTAATGTCAGCGCGTTAATGAAAGTTTGGGGGAAATAGGTATTAACATTAACTCTGACATTAGAACCTACTACAGTAAATGTGGGCTCTACTCCAGCTTATACTTAATTATTAATAAATGTAAAAGTAATCCTTAAAAAAACTCGGGTTTAAAATTTCATCCCTAACTAGCCACATGTATCAGTTTGATGAGACAGAGGTCAGTCGCTCATAATAAGCTGTAGTCTTCAGGTATTCCATCACTACAAATCAAATATTCGGTAAATGGAACTGAAAATATTGGTGGCAAGTTATCGGTACTTGTTCATAAAACATGATTTTTGGATTTGGTCTTTTAAAGGGTGGTCTATCTAAAACGCACAATGTTAATTCTAAATAAAGCACAAAGTTTTCAATGAATTATCTCAGTAGTTTATGATAGAATCTATGGAAATTATGCGTAAAACAAAATATCGGCCAAATGCTTGCCGCTGCTTGCGGTGGCATACCTCAATCCGATGGCCTATATTTTCACTGAGACATAATGGAGATTCACTATCGTTTATGTGCCAAATAATTTCACCCTTAGGCCTTGAATAGTTCATGGCTTGTTAACACTTTTTCTTTTAAATAAATCCCGAAGAAAAAAAATCCAGCGATGTCAAATCCAATTCACATCGATACGACGTGAGATAACAGAACCATTGAATTTTTTTCTTAAAAGATTCATTTTTTTGATTGCTGTGTGGCAAGTGCCACCATCCTATTGGAACCACTTATAGTCCTGGTTCGTATCCTCAAATTCTGACCACCAAAAGTTCGGTATCATCTCGCGATAACGAACACCATTTACGAGCCAAGATTGACGGCTCTTCTGCCACACTATGACGAACAACCTTTTTGTTTTCCGCAGGCGTGCATGCATAGGTTCTTTCATATTTCCTACAGAACCAATTTGCCAACAATTCTCCCGATTGTGGATACATTTGGTCGATTATGCGACCAAAAAAATCACAAAGTGCACAAAATGAATTTTGCTTTGAACGAGCATTTTCGTTAAAGGCTTCAACAATCTTAACGCGCTGCTCAATTGTATATCTCTCCATTATTGTAGTTTTCAAACACTGACACAAAAAAAGTCAAATTAAGTTGGATAGAAAACTTGACATTTAGGTGTGACTCACACTTAACATTATTAGGGATAGTCCACCCTTTATTATGCTGGGGGAAAGCACAGTTTTTAGACGATTTAGCCTTAACGCTACTAGCTCTTTCCGAAAAGTTAAATGTTATCCAAATCGAATATAAAC
The DNA here is from genome assembly GCA_963513945.1 of Hydrotaea diabolus. NCBI lineage: Eukaryota > Metazoa > Arthropoda > Insecta > Diptera > Muscidae > Hydrotaea > Hydrotaea diabolus. The sequence continues at coordinate 22,988,774 of OY740720.1, read as the reverse complement.
TGTAGCTGAGGCGAGTATCTTTACTTTTATCACACGCGAGTTTCTCAACTAAAATATTCCTATTAACTCGAATGCGTCTTACCTGTAGCTGTGTGAATTTCGTGGATCTACTATTAACACAATAAAAATTTAAGATATTTAAGATATGTCCAAAATATTTTTTTTTTCAACCACAGTCCAACGTTTGGTGTCAATGAAATGCGCTGAAGTGCCATCGACGAAAATCGGTTCTTTGTGTGTCATAGTAAGATAGTTTTCCTTTGTTACCACCGTTTTGTAGATATCTGAGCCGCAATACTGCGGTATCGATCTATTGAAACCTGAACATGTAAAGGAAGATAACATGTTTGTTGCCACAACTGAAATTATTGCCAACCGAACATTAATGGTTGTACGTACTATCGATGTTTTCCATCGCTACGATCGACTGCTGATTTCGTTGACGGCAATGTTCAGTAGTGGACACTAAACGTATCTTAGAATGATTACTTGAACTGATGTTGTACGTACATGTATTGCTTGTTGTTGTTATACAGGGTAGAGCGCGGAAAGTTGCTTATTTGGGAATGAAATAACAAAAATTATGAACCTTAGCCAAATTTATTTTATATTTTAAATTTATTGAACAGAAAGGGAATTTTTAATTTACATGGTTTTAAATAGTGTATCTGGCAAATGTCGACATTCGCTATCCGTACGCTGCTGCATACGTTTTTTTTTGAAGTTTTCATGAATTCTAACAAGCATGGCGACTGGTATTCTGCCAATTTCAGCCTCAATGTTATTAATTAGGTCTTCCAAGGTGTTGGGACGGTTGATATACACTTTAGACTTCAGGTAAATAAAATCGCATGGGGCTAAGTCGGACGAGCGTGCCGGCCAGTTCACATCGCCCCTTAAAGAGATAAGCCGTCCAATTTGCCTCCAACAATTCATGGTAACCCTCGCTGTGTGTGCAGTGGCACCATCCTGTTGGAACCATGTATCCTCTAATTGCATTGCCTCAAGAGCCGGCTGAAAAATCTTGTATCATAGTCAAGTACCGTTCGAAGTTCACAGATACGGCAAGACGGTTATCCTGGAAAAAGTAAGGACCAAAGATGCCTTGTCGTGATATGCACCACACAGTGACGCGGACTGAATGCAGAGGTCTCGGGTGAAGTTCTCTGGGGTTTGTTTCAATTCCAGTACTGCATATTTTGTTTGTTAACACACCCACTGAATTGAAAAGGTACCTCATCAGAAAAGAACACAGTTGCGTCACGGGGTATAGTTCCAAGAATGTCCTCATAAGAGGTCCGCCGTGTCAAATAGTCCCGTGCAGACAATTGTTGGCCCACGCATATTTTATACGGTTGAAACTTTAGTTAATCATGAAGAATCCGGTGGGGAGAAGGTCTGGAAATGCCAAGAGCAAGTGATTGCTTCCGAGCAAGGCGTTTCGGAGATTGCAGTACTGCTGCTCTAACTCTTTCGATGTTTTGTGGTGTTGTAATCCTTCTCTCAGGTCCCCTTCGTACACATGACACATTCCCTGCTGGTCTCAATGAAGTCACCCAATTTACAATTGATTGCCATCCAGGAACAGGTTCGCGTAGGGGAACAGCGAATCGTAAACGAAAAGCACGCTGCACTGCAATGATCGAGTGTGCATTTGAAAAATACGCCTCAACACAAAATGACCTCTTCTCAAGGGTCCAATGCATGATGGCAACTGAAAGGATGACAAATACAAACGCACACTACTCACTCTCTTCGACCAACAATGCCGCAACAGCCTACAGTGCAAAAAAAAAACAATTTACCGCGCTCCAACCTGTATATTATAGGCTGTCATTAGCACGATCATTTGTCAACAGCACCAACTGATGGTTAAATGTTACGTTTTTGGTTATCTAAAAAAGTTTTTGCATTTAATTTTTTTATATTTAACGATTTAAAAAAAATGTTTTTGTTTTTTGAATCATGAGAGGTGTTTTTAACACTTGGGTTTATCGTTCGAATCTAAAAAAAGTTTGTGTGCACAAGTGAATTTTAAGATAAAGCTAATTATGATACATGAAGTAAACTGCAATTTAAACCTAAATATTGCCGGTTACTAAGGGTTAATGTGACACAAAATTCCTCAAATGAAAGCTTGAAAGTCTTTGCTGCAGATATGTTAAAAAATATATACTTTATAATAAATATATACTTTTTAAGGGTCAAATTTTGTAGGCTATTTAAAAAAAAATGGGTAAAAAAATTGTAACATTCAAATCTCCACCTGTATTAATTTTGGTTTCCATTCTGAAAATAACTTGTTCAATAAATTTTATTAAAAAAATTATTTTTTTTTTAAAAAAGGACGATATGGTCCAGTTTATCCTGAAAATATTCTGATTTTATTTTAGACGACTTATACTAACATGATAATAGTTGTAATTCAAAAGAATATTTACACCCAAAGCCGTCTATTTTTAAAAAGATTTTTACAATTTTGAACAACTTTTTTGTAAATAGAACATAAAAATACGCAAAAAAAGTATCATTTTTTCACTTTTTCCAAAATTGAACGAAAAGGACACTTCAGTCTTAGATATAGGATGTAAAGATATTTCACAACAAAAAAAACTCCATCTTATTGCAAAAATCCTCTAAAATGTACTACTTTTTAACTTATTTTATAGAATATAGGGTTGCGAAATGAAAATTTCCTCGGCCCATAAAAAATAAATGAGACATACCAGGTGCTTTTGGGAATTTACTATACTCACCTAGGTCTTTCATTTCCAGAAGTAATAATCTAACCCCCGAGAAAATCGGAAATTCTGTTGCATAGTGTAAAATGTTACAACAACGAACTAAACGGGGATTGGTTACTCAAAAGAATTTATTTGTTGTCATCACCATATATTAGTACCAAAGTAACAGGTACTTCATAATTGGTTGGTTGTCAGAACTACCGGTTTTAAACTTGGTTGGTAAACCCGAATTATTGGTTGTAAGTATCGTAGTATTACTGTAGCTACCCTGTTAATGTAAGTCGGACCATGAACCATCAACACGAAGGAGTGTGGGCGATTGCAAGAGAAAGAATGTTTATCCAACCGAATACATGTAGTTCGAAACGATTTCCCAATGATTTTTTCTCTGTTGTCTCAATTACTGGGATTTGCACAGAAAGTATTTTTTGTCATGCCAATATTTAGTAACTTTTAAAACTTGGAGGGAGATTTCTTCCGCCTTATGCCTTTGGACATACACCTTAGCCAGTTAACATTTTGTTGTGCGTTCTAATTAGTTTATGGTTCATTCTTTAAAAATTAATTAAAAGATTCTATTCTTTTGACCTAGTCCTTAAGAGCCTCCCATTCTATGCTCTAGGATCTAGGTCACGGCGGCTGAAGAGTCATCCCCTCTAAATCTATTTAAAGGTTCAGACTTTGGCGACTTTTTTAAAGATTCTTTAGTTTTGACATAGAGTCGTCCATTCTAAAGCCCTTGTCTAGGTCATGACTGCTAAAGAGTCATCCCGCCCAAATATCGAATCTAATGTCTGCATGAACCGCACAGTGGCAAAGGTAGTGCTACGAGAATAAAATTTCGTCCAGCAGATTTCTTTCTTGAACGTCTAAAATGTTAAATATTTTACGCTGTACCATGGCAGCCCTAATACACACTCAATTCAATGGCAGCAACCGAATATAAAGAAAGATGAAAAGTCATTTCTGAGTGAGTGTCTAAAAATATGTGAAAAGAAATTTATGGAAACAATTTTCAACGATGCAAGAAACAAAAGACACAAAACTCACACACACACATTACAAACCAAACCAAAACCACCCCTACCCTTCTTGTTATCCTTGTTGCCGAACACAAGGATAACGTGAAAGGAGGGCAAATGGACCACTTGGGCCATTGAGCAGTTTCCTTCGTATGCACGTCAGGCCAGCGAGCGCATGGCAGAGAAGCATGAAATATGAATGACACGTGTCCTTCAAAAACAGACAAATTCTGTTGTTTTGATTATGCACAAAAAGGATCTAAGGCAAGGGCAACCGAAACAAGAGAAAACAAATAATAACAATTAGAACAACGGCAAGAAATACAAAATAATAATTTTTGCTGTTCTTGAAAGAGAGAAAAAAACGTATGCAAGTGATTGGTGCAGCCTCCTGCGCCATACGCCCACAAAAACAGAGGACGACTTAAACGTTTTGCTGGCAGAGTGCACAACTTCAACCACACCTACGTACGTGTGAGTGTGCCCGAAAAGGTGCGTGCAACGAGTGGCCGCCTGGCCACCCTACACGTACTCGACTTGCAATTAAGTGGCGTGACTTTATGAACGCTCGTAAATCTTAAAGTTTGAACAAACGCTGCTGCTGTTTGCTCCTTGTCTTCGTCGCCTCGAGGATCCGGCCGCCCGGCGGGCATAAAACGAAATGAATACTTTTGTTGTTGTTTGCCATCGTTTTACGTCTACGATTCTCCCCGGTGTTAGTGACACACTTTGTTTACAGCACGCGTGTGAATTATTTGTTGGAACGCGAATATTTCTGTATGTGTGTGTATATTTATAGGAAGTTACTCATACATATGAAGGTATGTTGCAAGTATTTGATGGCATACTCGCCGTACTCAAGTGCTAAGGGCAGCAGCACATTACATTTCACACCATGGGATGCCAGCCACATTGGGTGAATTTAATTAAAAATGTTCCTTTTTCTCTTCACTAAGACCTCCTCCGAAAGCTTGGAGCGTTTTATGGCAGAAATATTTATAACTGGAAATGGTGTGTAACGAAATGTCAACCCCTCTGGCCGCATGCGTTCGGCTGTGCTACGACAACTTCAGAGAATCCCCTGAGAAGAAGGTGCAACTTTATTTGCAAAAAGTCAAAATTATCGTTTAGGGCTCTTTGCTTCATGTTTATTTGCATAAGTGGCTACTTACAGTCGCTTTTGTAGATATTTGGACTTCTTTGATGTTACAAAGGCAGGCGATGGGAGTTATTGTCGTTCTTACTCTTCAGGTTACCAAGTGATATACAAAGTGTGATTCTTTAAAGTTTTTTTTCACAGGTCACGCGTGACTGGTGTCAAGCTGGCACAAAACAAAAGTAAGCTTTTAGAACTAGATAAAAGTATTTTGAAATATGTTTTCAATTCACCTCGTTATGCAAGATATGGTGCGCATGCAAATCTATGCCTCAGGAAAATATTTTGCAGATTAGTAGGCTCTCTGTACCGTCTAATTGTCATATCAATCGTCCTATGTACATTAAGAACCGAATTTTTATTATGATTATTAACATTTGGTGATTGGAACTTAAAGGCTTCTTTTCGTCTAAAAGAAACTTTGTAGTGCGGATCGATTTTAACTGACTTTTTCTTTACATTACAATCTGTACATTAGGGTGGTTCCAATAGCAATTGATACTGTGCCATAGATACTTGCGTAAAATTCGCTTACCTTTTACGTACGAGCCCGATGGCAAATCTAATGATCACGGTCTGAAGCAGATCAATTTAAAATAAAACTTATTTATTCTATTATTTTCAAATAAGGTAGTTGAAGTATTTTTCTTTTTTCCAAAATAATATTGTTTAGATGCATGTACACTAGGTTGGGTCGATTTGTAAGGACAAAAAATTGTCGATATTGTGTCATCGATATTTCGATAGCTTTTGGCTTGAGAAAAAAAGTTCAACTACGACTTATCAAAAAAAAAATCACTTTGAGTCGCCAAAATTTAAATTTTTTAAATTTTTCCCAACTTTTATTTCTAAGTTTTTTAGTGGGTAATAAAAAACAAAATTTTTTTTAAATTTTACTTTTCCAAGGTGACATATAAATACACATTGCCACATACAATACAATGTAACAAATGAGCGCGTGAAAATAGAAATACGACTAAGAGCATCAAATCAATCGTATTTCTATTCTTACGCGCTCATACGTATGTTACATTGTATTGTATGTGGCAATGTATATTTATATGTCACCTTGAAAAGGTAAAATTTAAAAAAAATGGTTTTTTATTACCTACGAAAATGATTTTTTTGATCTTTTTTTCCTCATGCTAAAAGCTAACGAAAAATCGATGGCACAATATCGAATAATTTTTGTCCTTACAAATCGGCGACACAACATCATCCGATGGTCCAAATTTTCGATGACGCTGAGGCATAATTGAGGTTCTATGCCGTTAATGTGCCGAATTATCTCATCCTTTAGCTCTTGAATTGTTGCTGGCTTATCGCCGTAAACCTTTTCTTTCAAATAAACCCAAAGAAAGAAGTCGAAAGATGTCAAATCACATTAACATCGTCAGAGATAACACGGCCATTGAGCCATTGTTTCGTTAGGCAAGTGGCACCGTTCTGTTAAAACCTCATAACGTCCACATCCATATCTTACAATTCGGGCCATAAAAAGTTAGGTATCATCTTAAGATAGCGAACGCCATTCACAGTAAATGCACCATTCACACGAAAAAATTCGGCCCGATGATGCCGCCAGCCCATAAACCGCACCAAACAGTCACTCTTTGTGGGTGCATTATTTTTTCGACAATCACTCTTGGATTATCATTCGGAAAATATCATTCCCAAATGCAGCAATTCTGCTTATTGACGAATCCACTGAGGTGAAAATGTGCCTCATCATGATTGTGATTTTCTTCGAAAATTGATCATCCGCCATTTTCATTTTCATAATAAGCCTGAATAACTTTTACGCGTTACTCGCTTGTGTATCTTTCCATGGTTCAAATTCAGTTAGTCTGAAATTGAGAAATATCAAATGAAATGCAGAAAAAAACTTGGCGTTCAGGTGTGGTTCACATTCAACATCGGCCCTTAAAATTAAACCACCCTTTACAAGATTATTTTGGATAAAAAAAATACTACGACAACAACATTTTTTGTGAATAAATAAATTATTAATAAATTAATTAAATTTTATTTAAGTTAAAGTAGAATATTTTGACTGTAGCTGAGAGTGGCTTAAGACCGTGGTTACTAGGTTTGAATACGGGCTCGTACGTAAAAGGTTGGCGAATTTTACCCAATTATCTACAAGCAACCAACTAATTTAAAAATTGATGCCACTAGACTTGAATTAACTCTTTAACGTTAAAAATCCGGTATTTTCGCCCACATTTGTTTTAGTAAAGTGGTACATTTCTCGCTTAATGGAAACGCCAATAAAGAAAATGCTAACATTTTAGCCAATAATTCTTTTTAAGAGATTCTCGAACTACTGTTCGTGTGAGGCTTATGACCAGGTGGAGTCATTGGCTCATATTTCGAACTAGAGAGGTTCTTGAACTACCCTTCGTGTGTGGTTTATGGCCTTATGGTTTTTTAAACTGCAAATATACAAAATTTTAGAGATACCATTGAAAATGCTGAAATGAGAAATTGTTCTGTATAAAAATGGGGAAAAAAAATCTATACTGGGGCCATGAAAACACCCCAGTCTTGAAAAACTGCTTAAAATAAACAAGTAAAAACATCGTTGAGTGCGGCCCGGCTAAATCTTATATATCCTCTATTCGATTTTTCGGCCCCTTAGGTCCATCAGGCCAACTCTTATCACAGTAAAATCTTCGAAATAATTTTATATTTGGCAGCGTAATAAAGCCTTAAACCTTTAACTTATTTGTGGTCTCTTATTTTTTCTGTAAGCTTCCATCGGCATAAAAAAACGTTTATAACCAAAAAAATGATCAATAAAATTGTAAAAAAATTCAGAAAAACAAGGTAATCAAAAAACGAAAAGTTCTGAAATAAATCATTTTTACGAAATCGACTAAAATAAATCATTTCGACGAACCAGCATTAGTTTGATTACCCACGTATCCGTACTTTTCGGTAGTACCTTCATTTACCTGTAAGGGCAGGTTTTGGGGCACTTCGGCGTTAAAAAGGTTTATAACCAAGGAATTCCTTAAACTTTTTGGACCCTTCGACCTAAAAAAGATTTATAGCCAAAGAATTCCTTAAAAAAAATTTTAAAAGAAAATTTCTCAAAAAAATTTTTGGCAAAAGAAAATTTAACGAAATGACCTAAAAAATTATTTCGAAGAAATTGACAAAGAATTATCATTTTAGCGAATGTTCTGCAGACAATGTTTTCAACGGACCTTTTGATAAAAAAATAGTTTTGACAAAATTTTCTATAAATGGAGAACTTTCCGTAAATAGAGAATTTCCCGTAAGTTTTCTATAAAAATAGAGAATTTCCCGGAAATTTTCTATAAAACAAGAGAATTGCCAGTAATTTTTCTATAAAAATAGAGAATTTGCAGGAAATTTTCTATAAAAATAGAGAATTTCCAGGAAATTTTCTATAAAAATAGTGCATATTCAGGAAATTTTCTATAAAAATAGAGAATTTCCAGGATTTTTTTTTTTTAAAATAGAGAATTTCCAAGAAATTCTCCTTTTTTTCTTTAAATAGATAATTTGATGGACTTTTTCTATAAATAGCGGTGACATACGAGTACGTGGAATTTTGAAATATGATTGTGTTTGGTTCTTATATGGACAAGAATTTGCTTCAGTTTTTGAGACCGATCTCTACATTTACACTGAAAAAAACGTCAAATTTGAATTTGTGATAAAATCACATTGTAATTTGATACCCACATGTCCATACTTGAATTTGCCTGATTTTCGGCCTAGTTTAGCTAAATAATTGTATTTTTAGCTTCTTGAAGAAATTTCATTCATTTCATTTGTCAAGAAATGATGAAATTGAAAGCCGAGTTTTGGAGTTCACCATTCCACAATTTGTTTGCGGACTATATCCAAAAATAGTCATAAATGTCCATAGTGCTTCAGGGTTAGCTGCTCCATCGGTCCATCGTTATATACTGTACGAATTTGAATATAAATCGGAATTATTGTGGTTTTTATTTGAAATCAGGTGGTACCTTTTGTCAGCCGCTTTATAAAACAGTGGACCGATATGACGCATTTTCATCTTTGCTTTTTAATAGCCGATCCTTATGAACCGTATCAAATTTCATTAACATTGCATGTAATATGTGGCTTCTAGACTTAGATGACAAAAAATAACACGTGATTCAAAGAGAACCCACAAGATGGACCACTCGTTATTAGGCCTCCCCCGGCCTCCAGTTATCTGATTACACTTATTAGGTGGTCTGCAGAAAGCATATTGCTTCTTGTGACGTATTTCAGCAAGTTGTCTAGGACGACTAAATTCTAATACGAGGAATGAAAAAAGATGTTTATACAAAGCTTCTTAAATTTATGACTGCTCCCTGGTTTTAAACACTTTCTAATCTTCCACGACTTCTAATGAATACCAATTTACGATACCACCAGAAAACTTTCTTAGAAGCGTGTGTGACAACGTATTTACACCGCAGCCAGCAATAAATTTCATTCCAAAATCACTTTCATTCACTTTATTCTGATTTGTGTTTTTCACACACTCACGCCAAGAACTCAAAATGCCGCTTCTATATGAATTTTCACATATCATGTACAACGTTCCAGAAGAAATGGGAAAATATGGCCATCATATGTAAAATATTTTGTTGATAAGCTGCATATGGACGGACGGACGGACAGACAGACGGGCGGATGTCTTTGAGGCACATATCACCAACATGCAACATGTAATGCAATGCATACGTACAACCACTGGCGAAGCTCGAGCATATGTGAAAATCAAAGTGCCCAGAAAGAAAAGCGTGAGAATATGTGCACTGATGTGATGAAAACTGATTTTCTCCTTGTGAAATTATTTTGCATTTAATTAACGCTCTGCCATTAAGGCAACATCAACCAGTGGCAAAACAAAAAACCAAAAAGATTTCACAGAGTGAATTTCATACAAATGGACGGATAATTAACACCACACGTTTGTAATTTACAAATCACAAAAAGCAACGTTGAGTTGAAAAGTGAGAAATAAATGAGAAGTGAAATGCTTTTTGAGGTAGAATAACTTGGGCGTATTTGGCAAGTAAAGCGTTTTTTGTGTGTTTGGCAAATTTTCGTAGCATTTTCAAAATATTGAAAAGGGGTTTTAAAAGGGAGGGTTTTTTTTAAAAACGTGACAGATTTGCGATTTTTTTAAATTTTTTTTTTAAGCCTAGCGAATTATATATTTATACGAATTAGAAATTTAAATTCATAATTTTTTGTTAAAGAGCTGAAGACTTATGTCCTACTGTTCTTTAAAATACATTTTCTAAATCGAAACATGCTAATTTGCTTAAAATACTAAATTTTGTATACCTTCACCCTACTAGGAAGGGGTTTGTTCAACAAAAACGTAGCAAGACTTTCTAAGTCATCATTGTACGCCTTCTAAGTTGCTGGTAGGCATGTTATAAATTGAAACTGGCTACGGAATTAAAAATAGTTTAAATTGCCACACGTTGCAAGACTTTCTAAGTCATCATTGTACGCCTTCTAAGTTGCTGATAGGCGAGTTATAAATTGAAACTGCCTAAGGTATTAAAAATAGTTTAAATTACCACACTCCTTTTGCTACTTCCACAGAGAACAGAATCGTTGCCAGAACCGATTTTTTTGCCAACTGAATGATTGAGGTTACTCTACTAGAGTACACCATCAGTACAACCGAAAGTTAGTTGGTGGTCTGTAGTTAGTGCTCTGTAATTTTTAGTTAGTGGAACTGAAGTAAGGGTGCAACACCCGAAATATCCGACCCTCGTGAAAAGGATTTTTATATCTAAAAATCACTATGTCGCACTTTTTTAACGATATTATTTCAAATTTTCATTAGTGACAAAAAACAGTTTTCTTTCACACTTCAAGTCATGTTGAAGAAAAAGCGGAAAAAATGATGTACTGGTGGTTATGGCAACTAAATATTTGTTCGCATTTCATTGGCATAACCGAACCATAAGTTGTGTGCACACTTCTTTGGTCGTATTTATTGTCTAGTGGTGTGTTGAACCGAATATTCATTACTATTCAAAACATTTGGTGATGGCAACAGAAATTCCTCTTTTGCCTCAGGTTTTTTGTAGTCGCAACCGATTACCAACTGATTTTCTCCCTGTGTGAAAAATATTCTATATCTCGCATTTTTGGCGATCCAGTAAAATTTTTATAATATTTTTTATGTGAACTCTTGCTAAAAATTAGATCTTATTCTTAAATAAACCAAAAATTACGAAAATTTGAACTATAACCACGCACCATCTGGTATATCGTACACACAGAGAACAGATTTGTTGTCACAACCGAATTTTTTGCCAACCGAATGTTTGTGGTAGCACGTACTATGGGAGCATATAGATCACGTCCATAGCTTAAGGCCTCCAATTCAGCCAAATCGTTATGTTAATATCATATTCAGATTCTTTTTACAGGGGGGGCCAACAGTTACCATGGGGTTAAACACTTTAATAACTTTTTCGTTTAGTTATTTTTTTCTCTCAGATTACGAGGGTTGCTATTTATATTTCGGGCCCGGCAATAAAAACACAATAATATATCATTGGAAATGGTTTTATTGTTTTTCAAAATATTCTCCTTTATTCACCTTTGCATGCGCACAAACCAATTTTCGAAGCATTTTTTCAACTCCGATTGAGACAGCTCCAAAACATGATTTTTGAAGGCTTCAACAGCTGCTTCGGGCGATGAAAAACGTTGACTACGCATTTTTTGCTTGATGCTAGGGAATAAGAAGAAGTCATTGGTTGCCAAATTAGGGCTGTATGGTGGATGACCCATCAGTACGAGATCTTAAGTGGTCAAATAGCTTATCGTTTCAGCTCGCATTGTCGTGATGCAAAATGATCCGTCTTCTCTTGTTATCTTTAATCATTTCTTCGAACACTGTTGACAAACAGATGGTTGTATACCACTCAGAATTGACCGTTCTACGTTCCACTAAAGGCACTGTGGCAACATGGCCGGTTATGCCGAAAAAAAACCCGCAACCATTTGCTTCGATGTACTTCTTCCACGAACAACTTTTGTTGGATATGGCTCGTCTTGAAAGACCCACACGGTCGATTGCTGTTTTGTTTCGAGTTCATATGCATAGATCAATGATTCGTCACCTGTGACAATGTTATACACTGCCTTTGAGATACCGCAGTTACACTTTTTCAACATCTCTTAGCACCAATCCATACGAGCCTTTTTTTGAGCATTCGTCAAATTATGTGGGATCTTACGAGAACATTTTTTTTTGTCATACTACTGGCCAAGGATGCCTCAATCTCAAGGTATGGCACATGTCGGTCTTGCTTAATCAGTTCACGCACAGCATGGATGGTTTCTGGCAAAGTAGCCGAAGTTGGACGTCCTTCATAAAATTCATACTGGAGCGAACAGCGTCCGAGACTGAACTCTTGGTACCAGCGATTAACAGTAGTTTTTGGTGGTGCTTCATCGCCAAAAGTCGAAACAAGTTGATTTAAACACTCTTGTCTCGATAATCCACGCCGAAAATCGTAAAAAATCATCGCACAAAAATGTTCAGGGAATAATTCCATTTTTGACTGAGATTATTTTTTCAACACACTGTAAACAAAATAATTCGCCCTCAAATAACGAAATGTTCTGAGTGAAGTTATGCTAAAAAAGAGGCCAAAGTTTCCAACGGAAATTCCAGTTTGCATCTGGGAAGACTAGATTGTCGGGACAAGAAATATAAATAGCAACGCTCGTATAATCACTAGATAATCAATAAAATAAGCAGGTCGCTGTACTGTCAAAGTCACTTAAAAGAAAATGCCAAAAATAAATTGCTGTGAATGTTTGATGATTATTGTGAACGTCTATTAAGCTTTAAAAACTTCAAGATTTGTCTCTGTCAAATTTCAAATTTAAGTTTAAATTTCTACGAGAAAATTTTGTAAATAGGCTGACTGCATAAATCTACCTTCTTTATTGTACCATGGAACAAATATTATTTTTTTTTGGGAAATCAGCCTGCATAATGTGATCCCCATACATACGATCCTTTTTCGTATTGTTCTGAATTTGATTAGCCATTATATTTGAATAAAAGCAGTTTGAAAAATGTTTTGCCTTTCCTATAACTGTATCAATCATTTAAATGATTGCCACTTTATCACCACTCCCTTTCACCCCCTTAAAATACATTCGAGCATTACTTTCGGATCAACAAACTAAACTTAAAAAAGAAATGCTTTAAAACTTTGAGCCCATTGAATTGTGGTACACTTTCTCGAAATAAATTCGTTAATATTTAAGAAGCAAACATAAAATCCGCCTCTCCCCCCCCTGCTTGTGAAATATTTAAGACTTTAAAGTCATTTTCCATGTTAGTTTTCCATACACTTTGCCGGCTTGTGTTTTTTTGTGTATTTTTTAGTGAATGAACATCAATTTCCTTCCTTCCTGCCTGCCGTTTTTCCATTCGATTTCGCCGAGAACAACGGCGAAAAACTGGTTGATTTGTTAGGCCTCCGGTTATACGAGAGGAGTACGTTGTATGTACGTAGAGGCGGACGGACGGACGGACAGACTTGCCAGTACTGCAAGCAGTATTTCTCATTGTTGATGTCTGTTTCTTGGCGTGTTTTTTTGGGTTTTTTTTGGTATTCAGCAACGTTTCAGTGTGTGAGTGTGTTGGTTTTTATTTTTGTTGCTGATTTTTTTTTCTTTTTTTTACTTGTCTTGTTCTGCTGGTATTATTTTCTGTGCCAAATTATGTTTTCGTCTGTTGTTTGTCGTTGTATTGGTGTGGCAGCGTCTGCTGTATATGTGTTTGTGTACGTAAACGTTGATAGGCTATGGCAAGGATATGCCAAGGAATACATATTTTATTCATGACAGACAAATGCACAAACAAAATTCTATTTAGAAAATTAAATGGCCAAAAACAGCACAAGTACACGAAAAACACTAGAATTTTAAAGGAAATAGTTCGTGTCTTCGAACACAGGAGATTGACTTCAAAGGGTGCAGGTTTATGGGATTGGCAGGTTTTTAAGGCAGACAGAATTTATTGAGTATCAAAGAGAATGAAGTTCATTTTCTTTTTTTTCAATGAATTTAAAAGAAAAACTAAATAATTATGCCATTATTTAAGCAAACAATGTGTGTTTGCACCCTGTCAACCCAATTTTTAAAGACCATGGCTCGTTTTTATCAATGGCTTGATCTAAGTTCACCTTCACATAACAAAGGTCTATCACTTCTGTATATCACTCCTTTTAGCCAAACCCTTTCGGGGACAATCCCAGGACAATGACAGAGCATGTGTCATTATTTATGGTCGAGCAGAAACGAAAGCATTTAAGTGGGCTTAATATAACCGCAAAAGCTTTGCACATTTCACTCCACATTTTGCTACATTTTGGGCAAACGCTGTGGACGAACTCTGCTCCCACCATGCACCTCAGGCCTCACTTCACCGCAAAAAATGCTGAAAAGTCAATGGTCTTAAAGGTTTTAATGCGATAAATGCCCATGCCCTTGTTCCGGCCCCTGTGCGTGTGTATGCCTTCAAGTGCCCAGCAATTGCCAAATGTGTCATAAGTGGTACTTAGTGGTAAGTATAAGTTGTGGCCTTCTTCCATAGAGTATGCAAGCTGGAATGGAGGACTAATAATGTTTTGACTGTAATTGAACAAATGGCGAAATAAAAGCAAAATCATGAAGGGGAAATTAATTACACTCAAAATAAGTTAATTTATTAATATAGAAAGATTGATAGAATTTTTATCACCATTCGTCCTTTACGAAGGACCCTAATAAACGAAACTAAGGGAAATAGTGAATTGTGAAAAATAAATCTTTTGCCACTTTTTATGGAATACCACAATGTTCAATTATGCGCCGCAGCTTTACTATGGTTTGGATCCTCTAATTTTTTGAAGGCTTTCCCGCACAAATACGCCTGAATATGGGCCAAGGTCTCTTTTATGTTGAGTTTGAGGCCTTTTTTATAAGACCAACACTCAGGAAATGTAGTTGTTTTAGCGGCACTCAGTATCGTGGCGACAGCCCTTGGCCGAAGAATTGCTGCTTCGGGTCGATCCGGTCCATAGAACCGGCTGTCCTAGGATGGCCTTACACTAAGCCGCAAATAACGCGTGATCAATTTCGAGGTTCCCTTCTTTTTTAAAGAAAAAAACGCAGAAAATTCAAATTGAATGAGGAATGTTTACAATCATTTGAAAGAACATTCTTTGGCATTTATTTTTTTGAAGATTATGTCTATCAAATGTTGGCCGCGGCTACGTCTCAGATGGTCCATCCATTGAGTCCACTTTTCAATGACTCGTTCGAGCATTTCGACTGGTAACTGGCGAATGACACACGTGAAGTTTTGCTCCAAGGCCTGAATCGAAGCGGGTTTGTCCGCATAAACTTTAGACTTTACATATCACAACAGGAAAGAGTCTAACGGTGTGATAACACACGATCTTGGTGGCCAATCGACCGGCCCAAAACATGAAATTATCTGCTCACCGAAGTGTGCTCTCAATAAATCCATTGATTGATGCGATGTGTGGAAAGTGGCGCCGTCTTGTTGAAACCAAATGTCGCCGAGATCACGGGCTTCAATTTCAGGCATTAAATAGTCGGTAATCATGGCACGATAACGGTCGCCATTGAAGGTTACGTTCTAACCGGCATCATTTTTGAAGAAATATGGACCGATGATTCCACCGGCCCCCAAACCACACTATACCGTTGTTTTTTCTGGATGAAGTGACAGCTCTTGACCCTCTTCTGGCTGCTCTTCGTCCCAAATGCGGCAATTTTGCTTGTTTACATACCCATTGAGTCAGAAATGGGCCTCATCGCTGAACAAAATTTGGCTCGAAAACGTCGGATCTTCTTGGAACTTTTCAAGAGCCCATAGAGCGAAGCGATGTCGCTTGGGAACGTCTGGCGGCTTCAGTTCTTGCACAAGCTGTACTTTGTATGCTTTTAATTTATGATCTTGACGTAAAATGCGCCAAGTCGTTCCATACGCCAACTCGAGTTGCTGCGAACGGCGCCGAATCGAGTCGCCTTGGTCTTGGTGTACACTCTCAGCTATTCGGTCGAATATTATCCAATTATGAAAGCTGGGTCGCAATATGGGTTATGGTGTTGCGAATAGTACGCTCAGTAGGCCGATTATGTTGACCATAATTTGAAAGAAGTGCACGAAACACATTCTTACAGAACGTGAATGTTCGTAATTTAGTTGAACGATTTGTAAACGTTGTTCAGGCGTAAGTCTTTCCATGATGAAATGCCAAACAATAGTAAACAAAAATAATATGACAGCACGACACGACTTACACGTGATCTATCAAAAAAAAGGCTATTGAAAAGTATCTCTGCTTGGATCACCCTTAAATTAAAAATTAAAAATAAAAATAAAATTTTCATGGTAAATGTTTGATAACGAAGACAAAATAACGTTATATAAGGTCAAATATACATACAAAATAGTTGAGTTAACATTTTATAAGGTTGGTTGTTTCAAGAGAGAGGCAAAAAATTATGCGAAATAAACAAAAATTTAAAGATCATTCGGCTCTGTTGTATCGAAGTTTTTTATCTGCTTTGTGTCATACGAAGTTCATAATTAAGTTACACGAAGTTGCAACGATTGCGACAGTCTTCTACTCCCCACTATTTTTTCATTCTACCTCTGCTCTGAACGTTTGTAATTGTGAGAAAGATCGTCAGAATTGCAAATGTTAGCTGTACAATCTTCATAGCGCATGTGCTTTTCGCACAGTTCGAAGACTATACGCAAAGGGTAATTCTCATTAATTATAATGGAACTTCCGTATAAGTCATTTGATTTGAAGCCGAAGTAATTGTTGACAAAGACTGCTGAAGAAAAGCCTTGGCGGGCTTAGAAACAGCTGTACAGTCTGCCTGGCAACCGTAGCCAATACATTTCACCAATTTTTTAGTTGATTTTGAAAAAGAATCAACAAAAAGACCTCGAACCAGAATTAAAACTGTTCAAGTCATAATAATGAAAAAGACCGAATAAATGTAAACAAAACAAAAACATAATTAGTAGGTTAATTTAATATTGAAAATTGTAACAGTAACTATGATTCTGGTTAGAAGAGGTAGCCAATAATTAGTTAACTTATTAATAAAAATGATTTCTATAACAAACTTCATAGTAAATAATAATAACAATTTCATTGTTAAATTAAACATGTATCGTATAATAAATTAACTATGAAATTTTAATAATAAAAATTTTAATAAACTGTTATTAATAAAATAATTTTAATAAAATACTCCAATGCATTGTTAAAACAACAGTAATTATTTTAAAAATTTAAAATTTTCATGATTAAAAAATTCAACCATAGAATAGTTAAATTGACTATTATTATTGTTAATTACCAGTCAACAAGAAAATGTTTAAATTAACATTATATAACGTAGACTCCAAATCATGTGTAATTATGATTAAGTTAACCTTATATAATATTATAATATTCTTTCAGTGACAGCGCATAGAGAAAGGGACCTAAGGGTAAAAAAAATCAATTTTTCTTTTTTTTCTTTTTTTGATGTGGACAACATCTGAGCATCGAATGAGACCGATCCCATGCCCCATAAGTGTTTCCTCCCAGAGATATGCGTGTTTTATGAAAGTGAAGTCGATGATTCTAAGCGCAAATAGAAAGGGACCTAATCTTTAAAATGGCTCTCCTGAACAAAACTTTTCATCAACTTTTCACTTTTTTTTTTGATGGGGACAACATCTGAGCATCGAATGAGACCGTCCCAAAGATATGTGCGTTTTATGAAAGTGAAGTCGACGATTCTAAGCGCATATTGAAAGGGACCTAATCTTTAAAATGGCTCTCCTGAACTAAACTGGTTTTTAATCTTAGGTCCCTTTCTATTTTGAGCACTTCACATATATGAAGTGCATTGGGTCAGTTGTGGGAATGAGGTTAGGTAGGTGAGATAAGAGGAATTTATTATTTTTAATATCGTACGTGGCAAGAAACACCTCTGCGGGAAGATTGTTCCTCATCCGGACAACACGGCTAAAGATTTCCCCCCGTAATGCATCGTGCGTTCAGAAAGCCAATCAATAATGCATGCGAACTTCTAGATATGCGGTGTTACGGGCGAACACTCTGACCTCCGGGATGAAGTCACCTATCTCAGAAGAGTACATTCCGTTAAAATGCCTAAGAAAGAGTGATACGCAACTTACATTCCGCCAATGCTCGAGTGAAACAACAGAGTTGGCTACCCTGCTATTACTAACAAACCTCTGCGCCCTCCCTTGTACTAGATCCAGCAACTCCAAAGAAGACCTTAAAGCTCCAGACCAGACATGGGAGTTACACTCCATCTTTAAGGGAAACAAATCACATCACCTCTGTGAGAAATAAACATAGCCTTTTGTGGTGTTCAGAATATGCGTTGTGGTGTTCACCGCTTGACATGTAGCGTTCTCTTAAGAGAAACACGCTTTAATTACGTCCATATGGTTTAATTTGGGTTAGAAAAAATTGATTATAATTAACGATGAATTCAAACTATTAAGAAATGTGGTCCGATTAAACTGAACTATCCTTATGCAAATTTGGAGTCGTCCCAGTTTGTTTGACATTTAACCATAGATAACGCTTGTATCAATAAATGACATTTTAGGGTAATAATCGAACTAGCAAATAATTACTTACTACCCTAAAATTGTGTATTAAAAAATCGAAAAAATTGTATTAAAAGAAAATGTTCATAAAATTGCCATAAAAAACGTTTTGACAACTTTCAAAAAAGAATTACCAAGACCTATTTATATACATTTTTCTGTATAAATGACAGTTTAAAAAACTTTTTGTAAAAACAGAATTGTGTACAGAAACATTATTTTGTTCAAGAGTTTCCACAAAAAAACATTCTTTCAAAAATGATTTTCGACGAAATTTTCTAAAATATTTCCATTAAATTTAAATAAAAATTTAATAAGTTCTTTAAAAAGTTCTTTCGTTTAAGAGAATTTTCAAGAAATTTTCTACAAAATTGCATGTTTCCACTTTCGATAAAATGAAAATATTAAAAAAGATATAAAAAGAGACAAAAATTGTATAAAAAAATATATAATTGTTTAAAATAAGAGAATTAGACAAAAAAAATGTCTATAAGAAAATTTTCTATGAAAAAATCAAAAATTCCTATTCCTGTTAAAAAAGAGAATTCTTACGAAATTTCCATAAAAAAATAATTGTTCAGACACGTTCTCGGGAAAAGTAGAACCTGTAGAAAATAGTAAAAAAAAGAAAAAAGATATTTTTAATAAAAAAAAAAATATAATTGCTTAAAAGAAGATAATTAATTGACAAAAAAAATTGTTTATAAAGGACAGTTTCTATTAGAAACGAGAAATTACTTTACATATTCTTGACAAAAGAGAATTTTTACGAATTTTTCACGACATTCTCGGGAGAAATAGAACCTTTCAGAAACTTTCTACAAAAAGAGAACGAAGAATTTTCAGATTTTTTTTGAGAAAACATGCTGTGCCTTATTTTAAAAGAATATTATTTCTAAAAAGCTTTCTACAAAATTAAAATTCCTACGAAATTTTTTACACCAAGAAAATTGCCTTAAATGATAAATTGGAAAAATAACTTTTGTATGAAGTGATGTAAACTAAAAAAAAGAATCGAAAAACGTTTCTAAAAATTTCTATGAACGAAGAATTTCGAAATAACCTTTTTAAAAATATAATTTCGATTTCTTTTAAACTGAAGGACATTTTTTAAGGAAAAGGAATTTAAAAAAAAACATTGAACAGGGATTAAACCGGCTCAAGACCTCTTGCTTCTATATTTAAATAGAAGACAAGTTTTTAACAAAATGGCAAAGTGACATTGATTTTCGTGGCTGCACACTACTTTTATTATGATTTCGGGTCCGTGACAACCCTCTTCAGAAAGCCTTGCTGCAATTGTTGAAAGTAAAACCGAACTCTATAAGGCCAGGTTCTCTCCAAACGAATGAGAACTACTGTTGTAAACCTTACTTTTCAAGTTTTCTTCACACAATTGCCCACGAAAATACAACTCCTCTTGCCACCTCTACAGAGACTCCACATCGAGCGCCATCAAAAAATTTTTAGAGAAACTTTGCAGATTTTTTAGAAAGAACTAGTAATACCGTTTGTAAGAAATACAATTTTCATAACGCTTTCTCATAATCAAAATTCCTAAGAAATTTTTTACACGAAGAACATTTCCTTAAACGAGAAATTCGAAAAAAACTTCTATATGAAGTGAAAATTTTTTTTTAAAAATTTCTATGAACGAAGCATATCGAAAGGACTAAAGACATTTTTTAAGGAAGAGGAATTTCAAAAAAAATCTTAAACATTTTTTTTATTAAAATATTCTTCTAAGAATTTATTTTGGAAAAAAAAAAGAATTTAACAAAAATTTCTATAGAATTGGTAATTCTATAAAAAGAGAATTTCCACGAAATTTTCCAGGAAAGCAAGTTTTCAAGAAATTGTCTTCAACCAGAAAATTTCAAAGAAATTTTCCGAAGAGAAGAATTTTAAAAAAAAATATTTTTTTCTAAAGAGAAGACATTTTGTATAAACTTATGTTTTTCGAGAAATTTTTTATATGAGACAATATACAAGAAATTATCTTTTAAAATTAAATTTCTAAGGCATTTTTAGCATAAAGGGTATGCAAAATTTCCATAAATAAAGAACTTAACAAAAATAACTACTTTTATTCAAGAGAATTACGTATGATGATATTTTCTTAACTAAAGAATATCAAAATGTTCCTAAAAACAAAATAATAAGCCTGTCTCCACAACATTCTCTAGTTTCTTAGATAACTCCCAGGAAATTTTCTATAAAACTTAAGATTTGACCAAATGCGGTACAGAAAAAAAATTATAGATTTTCAAGATTAAAAGAATATCATTCCTTTGATATTCTTTTAATCTTGTGATCCAAAGAAAATAAAGAATTTATTTTTATGTAAATTGAACTTTGACTTTATTTTCTTTAAAAAGAGAATTTGGAAATTTTCAATTTAAAAGAGAATTTCAATGAAGTTTTCTATTTAAAAGAGAGTATAACAAAGAAAATAAGGACAACATTTTTTATTTAATAGAGAATTTCTACGAAATTTTCTATTGAAAACTTTTAATATATTGGCTGATTTTTAAATAATTTGAAAAATTCTGTGGAAAACTAGTCTCAAATCTTAAGAAATTTTCTCTAAGAAGCAAAGTAAAATGAAATGTTCTGCATAAAAAAATTGACAAAATCTTCTTTAAATGATAATTTCAAAAATATTTTCTTAAAAACAGAGGATTTCAACGAAATTGTCGATGAATACGAAACTTTTACCAAATTTTTTTAATAAGTACAGTTTTTATGATACGAGTATTGACAATATTTTCTATTAATGTGAATTGTACTGTGGAGTTGGTAAAGGTGAATTATAATTTCGTTCGCAATTGTCCGAAGAAAACTTGAGAAGCAACATTTACAACAGTAAGTAGTTCGCATAAGTTTTGTGAGAACCTGGTCTTAAGAAGTTTAGTTTTGCTGTATTACTGCGAAGCTCAATGAAGAAGGTCGTCACGGACCAGAAGCCACTTTATTAATCAATGCCAATTTTACATTTCGTAAAAAAAATGTCTTCTATTAAAATGTAGTTGAAAGAGGTCTCAAGCCGTAAAATCCCTGTTCAATGTGTTTAACCCCCTTTATAACTTTTGAACGGTGATGTATATTGCCTTAATATTTCAGCTCACGTTATTGTTTTATAAAACAGTGTTATAATAAGCTGAGACTGAGAAAAATAAGAAGTTACGTATCTTGGATTAGGGACCATTTGGTCCAATATATTTTGTGAAATTAAAATATCAAGCGTTTTTTAGTATTATTTACAAAATATGAGTTTTTATTGGTTTGGGTTATTATTTGTTGCATTACATGCTGAGCAAAGTATGTTTCGGGATATTTTGCAAATAAACTTGCCGCAAATGGAACACTTGATGTCAGACTTAGACTTGCAGCAACTACAAATTCCTCTCTTTCTAGCTACCGAATTGGAAGTAGCATTGCTTGAAGAGGCCACAGAAACTGAGCATGCAGTTTTTATTTCAGTCAAAAGCTGTGCTGAGAACTGTTGTTGAGGTAATCTACTCCGTTTCACCATATGCGCCTTAGCCAGAGAAAGTGCCAGTTGCCTCAAGAACTCTGGTCTCCTGCGATTTCGATCAGCTGGTGCCCATGAAGCATCAATTTCAGCAAAGAGTATGTCACATTCAAAGCAGATATATCTAGTATATTAGCAAATACAACGTTTGTTTTGCGCTTAGTGGTGTAGGTGCCAATCATTTGGTCAGCAGTGTCAACGCCTCCTAGGGGAGAAAAAAGCATAAGAAATTATAGATAAACAACAAAATAGCATACCTTTTGTCGAATTGTAATAAGAAACAATCTACGGCTTTTTCTTCGACCCATTCTCATCAACTTCATTTATCCTGTGCATTGTACTTATCAATACCGTAGCTTTGTTTTTGTGGCTGATGTACGATACTAATGTCGCAATTTCATTGAAAGCAAATGTAGAATTGTACAATGGTTGATTTTTTACAGTCAGCAATTTCGGAGGAATGAAAGTTTTATTTTTACGTACAGTCCCCACATGTAAGTTTTCTTTCAAGTAGTTTTTTTTACCAACTCAAAAGTGGAAAAGAAATTGTCGCCTGTTATATTTTGTCCCTTTAAGCCTTCCATCAAATCCAATACAACACGTTCTCCTTGATTCTTTTCAGGCATTGCATTTTTTTTTTTTTGCAATATCACCACTACGAAATCTGATGAAAAGCTTTTTATGCACCACGATGCACTTCGACCTCTACCGGCAGTCACTGAAAAGCTCACGAAGTATTAAAATAACATAAGTAGATACAGAATTTTATACTAAATTGAAATATTGTATAAAAAATGCGGTATGGACCAAATGGTCTCATAATCGAGGATTCGTAAATTTTTTTTAATCTAACAGAAGGGTTAAGCAAAAGACCGAAATAAACAAACGAGCTTAACTTATTCTATAAAAAGAAAGAAATTTTCTATATCAAATTATTTTGTCGAAATGTTGTACAAAAAAAAACTTTAACGCAATTGAAAATAAAACCAGTAAAAACCTCATAATGTTCGGCCAGGGAGAATGTTTGAGGTTATCCACCGCTGAGCAAATGTTCAAAAATGTGCACTGCTTTCCCAGGTGCTTTGAGTCCCTTAAAACAAAATGAAGGAAACTATTGCTGTAGCTTCATTAAATTCCACTTAGATTGCACCAAAAGGGAAAGGACTATATAAAAAAAATTATAAAAGCCATGGGCAAAATGTTTGAAATCCCTTGCCTAGTTGATATTAATAAAAGAGCTTATACCCTCTTGGAGTTATAAATTAAAACTGTAATTCATTTGATAGCTATAAATAATTTTTACTTGTCATATCAAACAAATTTAATATTAACCCACTATCTATGGTTTATAAAATAGAATGAGTCATTTCATTTAAGAATCACTATATGAATTTCTAAGAAACCCGAATTATTTTGCAATGTACCCACTACAAAGGGATATTTATTTTAAAATATTTATTGAAAATTTTATGGCTTTGAGTTTTTCCATTTCTAATAAATCTTGCCCAACTCCTGAGTGTTTGCATGACACAACTATGTAAACACCCTTCCAAAAATATGATATTGTAATATTGGTTGCTTACAACAAAATACCATTTCGGACCCTTCTCATCCCCCTCTACAGAGTCCATGCCCTAACTGGTCTACCCTTATTTTAATACTTTTATCTTTGCTACCGTAGAAGAAAGAAAGAAATGTCAATAACAATTTCGTTCCTTGCCATCAGTCATAAGGACTTTATGAATTTCCATTTTCTGGTTTTTTCTTACAGATTCTTCAACCGCACAACCTACAGCAACCGAACAAGCCGCCCAACCAGCCAACCACCAACCCCTGGTGGTAATAAAAACCGAAAAAAGGATATTGAATTACTACGACATGTTTTCAGCCGGATATTTTCATATCGAAAAGAATTGAGAGTATTTGTAAAATGGCAAATATTTGTCCGCATCTTGAAATGTAATCAAATCGGCATAACCGAGCCTAGCGAAGGTCCAACCACACAGACACATACACACACAGTACGAATGACATTCTTGGGCAACCAATATTAAAATAGTGAAATGTCTCAATTTGATGATAGCACAGAACGACGAATATCCATCATTGTCCATATATCCAACCTCCAAAGAACGAAGCCACCACCAGCAACTCTACCACCAGCAGCAGCAACAGCATCAGCAGCAGTAACCACAGCGCAATATGACCACAAAACGAGCAACGAGTTACGGCCATCCGCATCAGCAGCGCCGACCACCTGACGTCGAAGAGGCCCTGTCGTCCATGCTGTGGACACCGTATGAGCGTGCCTCCAACACCGACACCTCGTCCGAGGACGAAGATGAGCAATTGAATCGTCAGTTGAGAAAATCCAAAAGTCAATATGACTATACGAGTGTACCCACAATACCACCATCGCCAACGCCACCACCAACGCTGCCCTTGCTGCTGCCAGCCGCCACAAATATTGTGGCCTACATACCCACACCGACGCGCGTTGCCATGCCAGGCGTAGCAACAAGTAACTGCTTAGTCTCAGGTGCGACAACCTATTATGCGCCTTCGGATGATTTATGTGATGCATCTGTAACTACACCATTAGTGCCTTTTTCAAATCTTATGCTCAGTGCAAACGCGGGGCTATTGACTGCCGCGTCGACCGGTGAGGCCATGGTGGCCAACACCTGCAGCTCCAACTCCACCATTGTCGATGATGCACACAATAATTGCTATCCTAATGAGACGACATTGGCCGCCACGAGTTCCTCATTTGCTGCGCCGTTAGAAAATCATAAAAATCGCTTTTCATATCCCTCCTACGGCCGCATACCCGGACTAACCAAATGGTGGTCCTCCAGCTCCAACTCTACGTCAACTACGAATGTTTCTGCTACAGCTACCTCGTCGGCAACAATGTTGCCCCCATCTGGTGGTACATCATCAGCAGCAGCCGGCACAGTGGCATCATCAGACACAGATGCCAAAGAGCCACCCTCGTATGAGTCCTTGTACTCGAAACAGCAACGGCAACGACGCCGGGCGACAACGACGGCCCGACGTCACAGCAAACATTTGAATATATTCAAACCGGTGCTGGAGACATTAAAAGCAAATGTGTCAACAATTACACAGGGTCGCTTTGCTGGCATCTCATCCTCGTCCTCATCGTCGCGCCAGGATAATAGTAGAGTTAATACAAATACAAGTAACAACGGCATGAATAGCAACAGCAATTGCCATGGTCATGGCAATAGCAACAGTGGCAGTAACAGCATCAGCCGCAGTAATAATCATCCAGCGGGTAACAGTTGTGTCACTGGCAACATTGGGACACATTTGGTCCACTCCTTCACCGATGATTTTCTAACTGAGGTAAGTTTATTTCCATTTGCCATTTGTTGCCTTTTTTTGTTGTGTCCTTGTTGGTAAATAAAACACCACCGTGGCGGGAGGGATTATGTTAAGGGATTAGCAGCGACAATTAGAACACCTTACCGGGAGATGGTATTATTCATTTCATTTGGTTCGTGCAACAGGGATGTTCCAAAGGATCAAGGACATTTGGTAAATACAATCTCCCATTTGGGATCTCTTAAAATGCCAACTGAAGGAAACACAATTTTAATGGCTTTGGTAAGATGAGGACAATGTTCCCCCAATGCAGTTCACGTTTACATTCATGGGTTTCTAGTCAAATCTGAGCTCTAATTGAGAAGTGTACAGAAGTTTTCTCTTAGTAAACTTTAAGTTGGGGGCATGGTTTATAAAACGAAATTATATGGGCGCTTCATCTTTTCCAAAAAATCATTCAATGTTCGACAAGCAGAAAAATTCGCAACGTAAAACCTTTCAAAGGTTGTTTTGTCATCATTTTAATTTTCTGAAGATTTTTCTACATAAAGGGTCTTCAAGTCTCTTTTTGGATATTTAAAAGAAATTCAGAAAAAAAATAAAATATTGTTTTATGTTTGGCATATTTTGTCAAAGGAGTAAACATTCCCATGGAACACAATTTTATTTTTTTGACAAGACCCAGTCAATTTTCCCAAAAAAAAACCTCCAACCCAATTTTCCAAGAACTTGGTGACAGTTTCTTCTTACTCTCTGTCGCAAATGGCTAGCTCTATATTCACATTCAAGGGACAAAGTAGGCAATTATATTTATAGCCAATACGAGTAGCCTAACCTTGCCATTTTGTAAACAATTTGTCTACCTGTTCAATACGTTAAATTTTGATTCTAACAAAACTATACAAGGGCTGCTATCCGAGGGCGACCGCAAAAGTAACTGGTCTAACATAAAAAGAACCGTTTTTTTTGGAATTATTATTATTTATTTTTCAACATAATCTCCTTCCAACTCAATACACTTCATCAAACGTTTCTCAAGTTTTTTAATTCCATCCGAAAAATAAGATTTTTCAAGACCTTCAAAATATGCCTCAGTTTCAGCAATGACCTCGCTATTGGACAAAAATTTTTTGCCACCGAGAAATTTTTTTAAATTTGGAAACAAGAAATAATCAGAAGGAGCTAAATCTGGACTATATGGTGGATGCGGAGCAATTTCAAATCGTAATTCGGCCAGTTTTTGTTGAGTTAAAAATTCAGTATGTGAAGGAGCATTATCTTGATGAAAAAGAACTTTTTTTTCTAAATGCGGTCGTTTTATCTTGATTTCTTCACTCAACCGATCCAATAATGCACAATAATATTCACTATTTATAGTTTTCCCTTTCTCAAGATAATCAATAAATATTATACCCCTTGCATCCCAAAATACTGTGGCCATTACTTTTCCTGCTGACTTAACAGTTTTCGCCTTCTTGGGACCACTTTTACCAGCTTCTATCCATTGTTTTGACTGTTCTTTGCATTCTGGGATGTAGTGACGGATCCATGTTTCATCAACAGTTATGTATCGGCGCAAGAACTCTATTGGATTACACTGATAAATCGCTAAAAGCTCCTCGGAATTGGTCCAACGGACGATTTTTTGGGGCAAAGTCAACAAACGCGGCACCCATCTTGCGGATAGCTTTATTATGTGGAGTTCATCATGTAAAATACTCCAAACTTGTTTTTCGTGTATTTTAACAATATCAGCAAGTTCTCTGAGCTTTATTCGTCTATCTTTAGTCACTTCACTAAATATTTTTCTAATGTTTTCAATAGTAGTAGCAGTTTTCGGTCTTCCAGAGCGTTGTTCATCTTCCGTACTTGAACGACCCATTTTAAATTGTTGAACCCAGGATTTCACGGTGGAGAATGATGGTGCATTATCACCATGAACAGAATCCAATTCATCTTTGATTAATTGTGGCGTATAACCTTTCATATTAAAGTGTTTAATTACCGCACGAAACTCTTTATTTTCCATTTTTCAAAAATTAGAAAACTTGTTTACTTCAATCACCTGTAACAAAGAAAATAATCATTAAATAATTCGGAAATTTTGACAGATGGCTTATAAAAGATTGATTTTAAAAAACGAAAAAAAAGTTGCTAGTAAAACAGAAAATGTGCCAGGCCAGTTAGTTTTGCGGTCGCCCTCGTATTCACATTGAAGGGCCAAAGTAGGCAATTATAGCCAATAGCCTAACCTTGCCATTTTGTAAACAATTTGTCTACCTGTTCAATGCGTTGAACTTTGATTCTTACAAAAGTATACGAGGGCTGTTATATATATTTTTGGCCTAATAATGAAAATGCGAATATTTATCATCAATAATGGTTTTATTGCTTTATTGCAAAGTATTCTCCAACAGGATTTATACACGTTTGCATGCGCTCAAACCAATTGTCGAAGCACTTTTTCCACTCCAATTGAGACACCTCCAAAATATGGGTTTTGAACGCTTCAACATCATCTTCTGGCGATGAAAAACGTTGACCACGCATTTTTTTCTTGATGCTAGGGAATAAAAGGAAGCTATTGGGTGCCTAGTCAGGGCTGTACGGCGGATGACCCATCAATTTGACGTTCTGGCCGTTCAAAAAGGCGCTGCTTTAAGCCGATGTGTGAGAGCTCGCATTGTCAGAGTGCACAATGATTCGTCTTCTCTTGCTCGTTTTTTGAATTTCTCCGAGCACTTCAGGCAAACAAATTGTGGTGTACCACTCAGAATTGACCGTCCTACGTTATTCAAGCGGAACAGTCGCCACTTGACCAGTTTTGCCTAAGAAACAGGCGACCATTTGCTTCGAAATGCTTCTTCCACGAACAACTTTCGTTGGATTTGGCACGTCTTCGAAGACCCACACGGTCGATTGCTGTTTTGTTTCGGGCTCATACACATAGATCTATGATTCGTCACCTGTGACGATCCTATAAACGTCTTTTGAAGCACCGCGATCGAATTTTTTCAAAATTTCTTTGCATAGATCCAGGATTCGTCGCCTGTGACGATCTTATAAACGTCTTTTGAAGCACCGCGATCGTATTTTTTCAAAATTTCTTTGCACCAATCGACACGAGCCTTTTTTGAGCATTTGTCAAATTCTGTGCCATCCAACGAGAATTTTTTTTTTCACGGTCAATGATCTTGCAACATCTTATTGATGCTTATGATACTAATGGCCAAGGATGCCTCAATCTCACGGTATGTCACATATCGATCTTGCTTAATCACTTCACGCGTAGCATCGATGTTCTCTGGCACAACGGCCGTTTTTGGACGACTTTCACGACCTTCGTCTTTTAGCGAGCGACGGCCACGATTGAATTCATTAAACCAGTTTTTCACAGCGCTATAGGATAGCGCTTCATTGCCATACAAAGATTTAAGTTCATCGATGCACTCTTGTCGAGATAATCCACGTTGAAAGTTGTGAAAAATGATCGCACACAAAATGTTCACGAGTTAATTCCATTTTTTTGCCAAGTCACTGTAAACAACACAAATGATGGTCTTGACGTACGATATTTGTGTTGTTTACAGTTTTGAGTACGTTCATGCTAAAAAAGTCAAACTTTCCAATGGAAATTTGAGATGGCGCAGGCTACACTTAGTGTTGCCTAGGCCAGAAATGTATATAATTATAGTACGAGTACCTTGAGTAGCTTAAAGGGAAACTCTTTTTCACCTGGCTGATGTGGACATAGGCCATGTAAGCCATAAGTCATGCAATAGTTCAGGATCCTATGGTAATGCGTTCGACAGCTATTTTGCTTCCAACAGACATATGAACGGACAGACGGAGGAAAGGACATGGCTAGAACCTTTTTACGGTTTCCGATCAATAATTCTTGGTCTTGCAATATTTTTAAGATTTTCTTTCATAACGTTTAAGAATATATTTCCTTCGTTTTCTGAAGTAGTTTCATGTTTTATATGACATCGTACATATATTTCATGAAATTGTTTCATTCATATTATGACACTCCTTCATAATATTTATGACAATATTTATAAATAAAATAAAATTCAATCATAGCAATTATACATATAAAGGGTTGTCCAACTAAAACGCACGATGATAATTGAAACTTAAATTAAAAGTTTTTAGAGAATTATCTTAATATTTTTTACTTTGATAGAAGAATCTAAGACAAGTATTTGCGAAGCAAAATATGGGCCAAATGCTCGCCACGGCTTGGGTGGCATACCTCTATCCGATGGTCGATATTTTCAATGACTCTAAGACATAATGGAAGTTCAATGTCGTTAATCAATTCGACATCTTGAGTGATGAAATAGCTCACCCTTTCAGCTGATATGTGAGAGCTCGCATTGACGTGATGCAAAATGATCCGTCTTCTCTTATTATCTGTCCTCATTTCTTCGACTCTTAATTGACCGTCCTACGTTCCACTAAAGGCACTATTGCTTCGATTAACTTCTTCCACGACCAACTTATGTTGGATTTGGCTCGTCTTGAAAGACCCATACGGTCGATTACTGTTTTTGTTTCGGGTTCATATACATAGATCCATGACAATGTGACAATGTTATAAACTGACTTTGAGCTACCGCAGTTATACTTTTTCAACATCTCTTTGCACCAATCCATACGATCCTTTTTTTGAGCATTCGTCAATTTATGTGGGATCCAACAAGAAAAATTTTGATTTAACGGTCAAATGAGCATGCAATATCTTTTTGATACTTGTCATACTACTGCCGAAGGATGCCTCAATCTCACGGTATGCCACATGTCGGTCTTGATTAAACAGTTCACGCACAGCGTCGATGGTTTCTGGCAAAGTGACCAAAGTTGGATGTCTTTTACGAAATTCATCCTGGAGCGAACGGCGCTCCGTTTGCAACGCCGTTCAGTCGCGGACGCCGCGGCGTCCGAAACTGAACCCTTGGTTCAACCGATTACCAATGGTTTTTGATGGTGCTTCATCGCCAAAAGTCCAAACAAGTGTATCTAAACATTCTTGCCTCGACAGCTCACGCCGAAAATCGTAAAAAATCATCGCAAAAAATCACGGGATAATTCCATTTTTTTATATATGTGACGCGCAAAATAGAAAGGGACCTAAGGTTAAAAACCAGTTTTGTTTAGGAGAGCGATTTTAAAGATTAGGTCCCTTTCTATTTGCGCTTAGAATCGTCGACTTCACTTTCATAAAACGCGCATATCTCTGGGAGGGAACACTTTTGGGACATGGGATCGGTCTCATTCGATGCTCAGATGTTGTCCACATCAAAAAAAAAGTGAAAAGTTGATGACAAGTTTTGTTTAGGAGAGCCATTTTAAAGATTAGGTCCCTTTCTTTTTGCGCTTAAAATCGTCGACTTCAATTTCATAAAACGCGCATATCTCTGGGAGGGAACACTTTTGGGGCATGGGATCGGTCTCATTCGATGTTGTCCACATCAAAAAAAGAAAAAAAATGAAAATTGATTTGTGTACCCTTAGTTCTCTTTCTCTATGCGCTGTCAAATATGCTTTATTTGAATTATTGAATCTGCTTCAAAGGAGCCTAACAATAAGTATACGAATCTTAAGTAATGAATCCTTCCATTCCATTTTTTGACTGAGATGAATTTTTCAACACACCCGTAAACAAATCAATGACAAAACGTTCTCAGTGAAGTTATGCTAAAAAATGTCAAATTTTCCAATGACAGTTCCAGTTTGCATCTGGGAACACTAGTATTGTCAGGACCTGAAATATAAATAGCAACCCTCGTAAGAAAGTTACTGTGTTCCATTAATAAATAACAGAGTTCAACCTTTCGAAAAAAACCATTAATTTGAAATTTCTTTGCAGCCGATTCAAATTTAAAATTATAAATGGCCCAGCCTATAGTACGAACATAATTCTTTCAGTGTAATTAGAACACTATTAAGTTTAACAGGTCAACCATATAAAAAACAAAAGGATCGCCCATCTCGATGACGCTTGAATTATTCCTATCATGTTTTACAGACGCATGTTTGTTTTAGATAAACATAAGCCAGATATTTCAGTGTAACAAATCAATTATCTGGTCCGATGATGCCCACCTCAGCCCCATTCTAATCGTAGGGTATCAAACAAACACGCGTTAACAAACACATGCATTAGTCGACCGACGACATATGGTCGAATATTATGCCCATGTCTGCCCAGGCGGCCCTTTATCTATGCTTAAATATCTCCTGGTAGGGCTATTAAATGTCATTACAAACGCAGTCATGCCAACACATTCAGACACATGCCCAAAAAGAGTTTCTTTTTGTTGGGTGTTTTGTTCACAATTTTGATGTTGTTGCTGTTGTTTTTGCTACTAAATGCAAATGTTACTCGTTTAATTAAATAATTAAATATTCATTGGTGTAGCATACAGGCAGACATACTCGTAGCCACGTACCTACTCACCCGCACATAGTCAGTGCATATGTTGAACTCCATGTATGTACAGAGACACACTCGACACACATAGCGAACCCTGGCAGCCACCAGCCCCCGTCTAGATCCTGTCGAATTTTTCATTGAAAATGTTTTAATTTCAAATCTTCCATAAGTAAATACTCATTAATTTATTACAGTTTTAGAGAGTTGTTCTGCTCGTTAAACAGGATAAAAAGCAATAAAAACAACAACATGTTCAAATAATCAGTTTGTGTTGTATTGTTGTTGTTGTTCGTATTTAAATTTATCAAATAAGTCCTTCATAGTATCCCTTTCTGAAGTGCGACCATTGCATTAGCATCACTTTTAACACATCAATGAGTGAATGACTAGATGAGTGAAGGACTAGACTGCACACAAGAATATCGATAGAGTAGAGTGAGTGTGTGTGTGTGTTGCCGAGTATCTGTGTGTGGTCTTATCGAAATGTATTGCATTCGGAATTGTTGTTGGTTAGCACGGAATGTCGCCTCACATGTCAAAAATATCCGTTTTGGTTCAATGTAATGTCAATGCCTGTCTGCCAGTCCAGCCCCCTCCTTCGCGCCTGTCTGTCGGCCACCCGGTCGGTCGATCGTTCTGTCAACAAGAGTAAACAATTGCTTTGGATTATCTTTGTAAATTCTATTTGTCATAAGAGGTTTTGCTCTATGTGTCATATTGTGTGTGTGTGTGTGTTTGAAGTTAATAATGTCTAGTAGTTTATTAAAATATGGGGTGTTCCATGACATATGTCGAGATAGAGAAATTTCGTTTCTACTCTGGCACTTACACAATGATCAATCTAGAAGTATTTTTTCAAAATAAAATAATGCAAAAATTCAAATCAAGTGTGAAATCTTTATGTTTTTTTTTAAAGGACATTTTATGCCGTTTATTTGTTCAATAAAATTTCCTTCAGATGTAGGCCGAAGCTTTTCCTTTGGTCGTCCATTCTAAAGGTCCAATTTCGGATGACTCGTATTTTTCAAAATAAAAAAAAAATACAAAAATTTAAATCAAGTGTGGAATCTTTATTGTTTGTTCAAAAGTACATTTTATGCCATTTATTTGTTGAATAAAATTTCCTTCAGATGTGGGCCGCAACTTCTCCTCTGGGTGTCCATTCTGAAGGTCCAATTTCGGATGACTCGTTCGAGCATTTGGAGCGGTATTTTAAAACCTGAATCTTAGCTGATTTGTCAGCATAGACTTTGGACTTTTCTTAGGCCCAAAATAAAAGGCCAAGTCCAAGTGTCATATCACACGATCTAGGCGGCCAACTCAGCGGTCCAAAACATGAAATTAGCTGCTCTTGGAAATGACCTCTCAAAGGATCCATTGTTTGAGCAGCTGTACGAGGGTTGATATTTAAATTTCGGGTCCTGACAATACTAGTGTTCCCATATCCATTGAAAACTTTGACATTTTTTAGCATAACTTCACTCAGAACTTTTTGTCATTCGAGAGCGAATTGTTTTGTTTGCAGATTGTTGAAAAATTCATCTCAGTTAAAAGAATGGAATTATTCCCTGAACAGTTTTATGCGATGATTTATTACGATTTTCGGCGTGGGTTATCGAGACAAGAGTGTTTAAATTATTTTTTTTCGACTTTTGGCAATGAAGCCTAATCAAAAACCATTGTTAATCGTTGGTACAAAGTCCAGGATGAATTTCATAAAGGGCGTCCAACTTCGGTCACTTTGCTAGAAACCATCGATGCTGTGCTTGAACTTATTAAGCAAGACCGTGACATATCGTAAGATTGAGGCATCCCTGGGCATTAGTATGACAACCATCAATAAGATATTGCATCTTCATTTGGCCGTGAAAAAATTTTGTTCTCGTTGGATCCCACATAGTTTGCCGAATGCTCAAGAGAAGTCTCGTATGGATTGGTGCAAAGAGATGTTTAAAAAGTATAACTGCGGTAGCTCAAAGGCAGTGTATAACATTGTCACAGGTGACGAATCATGGATCTATGCATATGAATCCGAAACAAAGCAGCAATCGACCGTATGGGTCTTTCAGGAAAAGCCAAATCCAACAATAGTTGTTCGAGGAAAAAGTACATCGACGCAAATGATTGCGTTTTTCGGTGTTACCGGCCATGTTGCCACAGTGCCTTTAGTGGAACGTAGGATGGTCAATTCTGAGTGGTATACAATCAGCTGTTTGCCAACAGTATTCGAAGAAATGAAGAAAGATAATAAGAGAAGACGGATCATTTTGCATCACGACAATGCGAATTCTCACACATCAGCTGAAACGATGAGCTCAACGTTTGACCTTACAAGATGTCGAATTGATGGGCCATCCAGCGTACAGCCCTAATTTGGCACCCAATGACTTCTTCTTATTCCCTAGCATCAAGAAAAAATGCGTGGTTAACGTTTTTCTTCTACCGAAGCAGCTGTTGAAGCGTTTAAATAATCATGTTTTGGATGTATCTCAATCGGAGCGGAAAAAAAAATTCGAAAATTGTTTTGGGCACATGCAAAAGTGTTTCGTTCGATCTTAAAGGAGAATATTTTGAAAAACAATAAAACCATTTCCAATGATAGTTTATTGGGCTTTTATTGCCGGACCCGAATTTTAAATAGCAACCCTCGTATGGCAAGTGGCACCGTCCTGTTGAAAACAAATGTCGTCAAGACTATGCGCTTCAATTTAAGGTAGCAAAAAGTCCGATATCATAGCGCGATAGCGAGCAACATTCACGCTTACGTTCCGGCCATCATAATATTCGAAAAATATGGACCGATGAATCCACCAGCCCATAAACCGCACCAAACCGTGGTTTTCGAGGTGTAGGTCTTTCCATGAAGAAATGGCAAACAGTTCTGAAGAGAAAAAAAGAAAGTTTATAACAACTCACGCGTAATTTGGGGGGAAAAAACCCTGCTGAAAAAAATATCTCTTGATTGATCAGCCGTCAATGTTAAAAATTGGCTACGAATAGAGTTCAAATAAGTTTTAAGGACAGAAAACCCCCAAAAAATTTCATTTGGCTAAGGTCGATTTAGTCCCGGTGTAGGGAAAGTTTTGACGTCGTAACCGATCTGGCATATTTTTAAATCCCTCCGTTTCAGAGCATCAACATATGTGACGCGCAAAATAGAAAGGGACCTAAGGTTAAAAACCAGTTTTGTTCAGGAGAGCCATTTTAAATATTAGGTCCATTTCTATTTGCTCTTAGAATCGTCGACTTCACTTTTATATCTCTGGGAGGGAACACTTTTGGGGCATGGGATCGGTCTCATTCGATGCTCAGATGTTGTCCACATCAAAAAAAGTGAAAAGTTGAAGAAAAGTTTTGTTCAGGAGAGCCATTTTATAGATTAGTTCCCTTTCTATTTGCGCTTAGAATCGTCGACTGCACTTTCATAAAACGCGCATATCTCTGGGAGGGAACACTTTTGGGGCATGGGATTGGTCTCATTCGATCCTCAGATGTTGTCCATATCAAAAAAAGGAAAAAATGAAAATTGATTTTTTTTATCCTTAGGTCCCTTTCTCTCTATGCATTGTTAAATATATCTTAGAAAAAATTCAGCCAAGTAGTTTCAATATTGAGAGCTATAGATTGCTTCAACTGTCAGGTAGACGGTCATGGCTTAATCGTATTGGATGTTTACGACGATTCCGATCTTATGACCTTTATTTTTAGGTATTTAAAACAGAACGTCAAAGTGAATATGACTATTCTATGGTGGAGCCTATAACACTTTATTCTATGGTGCAGGATATTAAAATTGGAAGCTCCTTAAGGTAATATACCAAACATAGGTATTCAATGTAACGTCTGCATCTTTACTATAGGTACTACTTACACCCCCTAGTGTACCACTACAAAGGGATGTTTTTTAAAAAACACTTATGGATTTTGTTTTACTTTTGACACTCTTTACTTTTGCATGCATATCCCCATACACATAATATTCAAAACGATTCTAAAGCGTAATTTTCAATACTGCCACTTATGAATGTGTTTTCACAGTTGAGCTCACACAAGCCGAAAACTAAAAGGGAGTCCCACTCATCAAACACTTTGAGCTCTTGAACAACGGATACTTAACTAATGTATTACTGCCGCCTGAAGAACCAGCCCCTGTCAGTCAGTCATTCATGCATTCCACTCACAACAAC
Source organism: Hydrotaea diabolus (assembly GCA_963513945.1). Taxonomy (NCBI): domain Eukaryota; kingdom Metazoa; phylum Arthropoda; class Insecta; order Diptera; family Muscidae; genus Hydrotaea; species Hydrotaea diabolus. The sequence continues at coordinate 22,952,626 of OY740720.1, read as the reverse complement.
AAGCCCAGATTGCAGCAGATACTTGGGTAAACCACATCCACGTACAGACGCACTTACACACGATACAGGCGCATAGTCGGAGACAGAGCTACGAACTCGGTGTAATCAGCCCCAGAGTGGATTGGGGTCATCATGCTGATTGCACTTGACGTTTGCGTCTGCTGTCAAATCAGTTACAATGTTTGATATCTCCAAAACAGCAACATCAACAACAAAGCCAATGTTTGGTGTATTCTCTCACTACACGTCAAAATCTAACAGATACAGCGAACACACACGCACAGTGGCATACGTATTCGGCGCTGATAGATAGATTCTTTGTGTGCCTACTTGCCTGTGTGCGTCTGTGTGTAGTGTTTAAGTTACAAAATAATTAATAATCTTTATAATTTAAAATATGCATACGCACTCACTCACACACACATTTGAATTCATGTTTGGCATTGGCTGTTACACTGAGAGAGAAAGCAACGAAATGTGGTTCTGGAAGTTTTATTAATTTGATGGTTATTTGAAACTAAAATAAATCTCCGGTGCAAATTCTCAAATTTTTTAAATCCCATCATGCTCAAACTGGGCACGGTATTTTGCAAGCAGCTTAAATCCAACGGTAAACAGCTTAATTAGCCTTAAGCAATCTAATTTTGCAGAAATAAGCATAATCTTTTACAAGCGACTTATAACCAACCCTTCCGAAAAAATCAGACTACCTTTTGAAAAAGCCTCCAAAGGTCCTACTGCTCTACAGATCACATCTTAAAATTGATATATATATATGTGACAGCGCTTAGAGAAAGGGAACTAAGGGTAAAAAAAATCAATTTTCATTTTTTTTCTTTTTCGATGCTGACAACATCTGAGCATCGAATGAGACCGATCCCATGCCCCAAAAGTGTTCCCTCCCAGAGATATGCGCGTTTTATGAAAGTGAAGTCGACGATTCTAAGCGCAAATAGAAAGGGACCTAATCTTTAAAATGGCTCTCCTGAACAAAACTGATTTTTAACCTTAGACCCCTTTCTATTTTGCGCGTCACATATGTTGATGCTCTGAAACGAAGGGATTTAAAAATATGCCAGATCGGTTACGACGTCAAAACTTTCCCTACACCGGGACTAAATCGACCAAGCCAAATGAAAATTTTGGGGGTTTTTGTCTTTAAAACTTATTTAAACTCTAATCGTTGTCAATTTTTAACATTGATGGCTGATCAATCAAGAGATATTTTTTCAGCGGGGTTTTTATTTCCCAAATTACGCTTGAGTAATGTTAAACATTATTATTTTTCTCTTCAGAACTGTTTGCCATTTCTTCATGGAAAGACCTACACATCGAAAGCCACCGTTTGGTGCGGTTTATGGGCTGGTGGAATCATCGGTGCATATTTTTTCGAATATTATGATGGCCGGAACGTAAGCGTGAATGGTGCTCGCTATCGCGCCATGATATTGGACTTTATGCTACCTTAAATTGAAGCGCATAGTCTTGACGACATTTGTTTTTAACAGACGGTGCCACTTGCCATACGAGGGTTACTATTTAAAATTCGGGTCCGGCAATAAAAAGCCAATAAACTATCATTGGAAATGGTTTTATTGTTTTTCAAAATATTCTCCTTTAAGATCGAAACACTTTTGCATGCGCACAAACCAATCTTCAAAGCACCACTCCGATTGAGACAGCTCCAAAACATGTTTTTCGAACGCTTCAACAGCTGCTTTGGTCGAAGAAAAACGTTGACCACGCATTTTTTTCTTGATGCTAGGGAATAAGAAGAAGTCATGGGGTGCCAAATCAGGGCTGTATGGTGGATGGCCTATCAATTCGACATCTTGAGTGATCAAATAGCTCATCGTTTCAGCTGATGTGTGAGAGCTCGCATTGTCGTCAGGCAAAATGATCCGTCTTCTCTTATTATCTTTCTTCATTTCTTCCAACACTGTTGGCAACCATATGCTTGTATACCACTCAGAATTGACCATCCTACGTTCCACTAAAGGCACCGTGGTAACATGGCCGGTAACACCGAAAAACGCAATCATTTGCGTCGATGTACTTTTTCCTCGAACAACTATTGTTGGATTTGGCTTTTCCTGAAAGACCCATACGGTCGATTGCTGCTTTGTTTCGGATTCATATGCATAGATCCATGATTCGTCACCTGTGACAATGTTATACACTGCCTTTGAGCTACCGCAGTTATACTTTTACAATATCTCTTTGCACCAATCCATACGAGCCTTTTTTTCGAGCATTCGTCAAATTATGTGGGATCCAACCTGAACAAATTTTTTTCACGACCAAATTAACATGCAATATCATATTGATGCTTGTCATACTAATGCCTAAGAATGCTTCAATCTCACGGTATGTCACATGTCGGTCTTGCTTAATCAGTTCAAGCACAGCATCGATGGTTTCTAGCAAAGTGAGCGAAGTTGGACGTCCTTCATGAAGTTTATCCTGGACTCTGTACCAACGATTAACAATGGTTTTTGATTGGACTTCATTGCCAAAAGTCGAAAAAAATTAAGTTAAACACTCTTGTCTCGATAGCCCACGCCGAAAATCGTAATAAATCATCGCACAAAAATGTTCAGTGAATAATTCCAAGAGAAAGGGAACTAAGGGTAAAAAAATCAATTTTCATTTTTTTTTCATTTTCGATGCTGACAACATCTGAGCATCGAATGAGACCGATTCCATGCCCCAAAAGTGTTCCCTCCCAGAGATATGCGCGTTTTATGAAAGTGAAGTCGACGATTCTAAGCGCAAATAGAAAGGGACCAAATCTTTAAAATGGCTCTCCTGAACAAAACTGGTTTTTAACCTTAGGTCCCTTTCTATTATGCGCGTCACATATATCTGAAATCTTAAATCATCTTAAATTTATTATAGCTCCAGAAGTCACATACTCGGTCCGACCTTTTAAATAGGATCAGATTTAATATGTGGTTTTAGGAGAAGCTACATTCACATCGAAAAGACCCTTATATGGGGCTAATATAAAAACATTCGACTGGTACACAGCTTTTCAGAACATAAGAATATGGTGACATCTAGAGCTGCAGAACCTAAACCGCGAGTAAACTTTATAAGACAAATATCAATGCATGGATATATGTAGCCAATTGTGTTGTGGTAGCCTATTTTAAAAAACTGCGCCGCTCTCTGGAACAGACTATTTTAACTACCGAGAATATGTGAGCTTGACCCAACTTTAAGTGTTGGGTTACTAGCTGGATCAATTAACCGATGTCTGTCTGCCGTCCGTCCGCCCATCTAAAGCTTTGTAATCACACTACAGTTCGTAATTGTTGTCCAATTTTCATGAACTTGGCCCAATAATTTTTTTGGGTCAAGAACTTTGTTAAAATTGAAGAAAATCGTTTCAAATGTAGATAAAACTCCCACACATATATGTTCGCTCTAGAAACCAACACATTACATCCAATCTTGATGGAACTTGGTTCACGTTAGTCTTTTTGCAACAAGAAAGACGTTGTTCAAATTGAAGAAAATCGGTTCAGATTAAGCTATAGCTCTCACGTACAAATATTTCTCCGATTTTATGTTTTTAGCTCTAAAAGACATATTGTTCATCCAATTGAAATTTGGTCGAGGTCAGTTTTTTTTTGGGACCAATCGCCGAATGAAAGAAAATTGATAGAAATAGGTTCAGGAAATGTTCATCAGATTTTATGTCTTAAACTTTAGAACTTTAGAAATTGGAGAAAATCAGTTCAGATTAAGAACGCTGAAAATGTATGATTGGGGTGACAATGTTCGAAGGGCATCATACTATTGTTGGGCTGTGGCACAACAATATTATGATCCTCACAGCAATAGAATCACTATGATAGAATCACTATGACCACACTCAACCATACTATGATCCAAACAACCATAATTTGGACCTAAAAACATAGTATGTTTAACGCACAACCACAGTATGATCACACACAACCATACTGTAATGCCCAAAATTTTTTGTAAAGACTAGGTTTAGTTGTTATTCAAAAATAGCGATTTTATTAAGTAAATTGTGTAAAATTACATAAAACTCTTAATAATAGGAGTGATTCAGTTATACTAGTTTATAAATATTTTGAAAAAAAATAATTTAATTATAAAAAGTATTATTATTGCGTAAGATTCGCAACAATCACATTGTCAAATTAAAAAAAATACGATTTTGCCGGTATGATTGCCGTAATCATATTTTTAACGTAAGACCCAAAAAGCAACACATTTGTCGCACGCATATTTAGAATATTGCTACAAGCATATTTTCATTTTTTAATATTGGCAATAATAAATACTATTGTTACATTTCATTGTCAAAATGAAATTAAAAAAAATACTATGGTTGCGACGACCGTACTTTTATTGCCTGTGTACTTAGTAGGGACATAAATACTGTTACACACGTTTTATGCTGTAAAATAAAAAGTGCTGAATGTATTTGGACCAAATATTTTTTTATATATTTATTGATGTATACTGTATCCAAAAATAATCTACTTGTTCGAAATGTCCGCCTTTTGCCTTTACACACGCCTTAAGTCGCACTTGCCAATCGTCAATAGCTGCACGAACCTCGACCATTGGAAAATTGGCCACAGCTTCAACCAAAGCAGTCTTAAGAGATACACAGTTGGGGTATCTTTTGTGACAAACCTTGTCCTCTAAAACCGTCCACAATTTGTAATCCAATGGGTTCAAATCTGGACTGTCTGAGGGCCATTCTTCAGAGGAAATGAACGCTGGCAAATTGTTTCGAAGCCACCCTGGGACGGTTTAGCCTTATGGGCCGGCGCAGAATCCTACTGGAAAGTCCCTGGCTGGGTTTGGATCACGGAATTGTTAAGAGGCTTCTCAACAGCTTCCAAAACGGTTTCTTGGTAAACTTTGGCCGATGTTTTGACTCCTTGCTCGCAGAAATGCAGGTCAGTGACCCCATCGTAAGAGACAACCCACCAAATCATGACTGAAGCTGGGTGATGACCCTTTTCCACCCTTGGGATCAGTTTAGATATTTCCTTAGATGACCGCGCATATACTCTATCATTTTGCTTGTTAAATTTTTCCTGAACGGTAAAAATTTTTTAATCGGTGAACAAAATTTTTCTGTGCTAGTTATTAGCGTGCTTCACCAAAAGACGTTTGCATTTTTCAATCTTTTTTTTCTAAAGTTGCAGTCAATAAATGTTCGGACCGTCGCACAGAGGGTTGAAATCCATCAAAAGTGGCGATTAATTCAAAAGATGAACTTTAACTTTAATAACCGTATTTGGTACCGGGTGAAAGAAGATAAAATTCTACATCACTAATTGCCAAAATAAAAGTTCTTAGTTGTTTACTTTATTTGCAGTGTGTCTTCAAAGTTCAGTAATTATTATTATTTTTGCGCGCATTGGTTAAAAGTGAAAATTTGCATATTTCCAGTGATAATTTTTTTAATTAAGACTTCTAAAAGTGAAAATTTTACTATGGAGCCGTCTACTTCAGGTATTTGAGCATATGATAAATATTTGTTTGTTTAGATAAATGTTTTGGAAATATTGAAAAAAAAATAAGGAAATTGCTCCAAAAATGAGGTATTTTTGATGTTTGTATTGGATTTCAACTGAATCATCGGTGAAACTTGGTAAAACTGCTTATATTTTCTTAAAATATGAAGTTTCAGCTTATAAATTCCAGAACATCTTTTTGCCTTTTTGTTGCATTTTTTGACTTATTAAAGAATTTGTAAAATAACTCCAGTCGCTAAAAATATATGTGAAAAAATAAAACAAACAAAAAATCACTTTAACCTTATTATCTTTTGTCTTTATATTCCGTTTAGTATTTGTTATTGTAGCTACTGAGTGTGCAGTTTATTAGAGATGGGTGCGTGAGTAATTTTAAATCACGCGCACTCACGAAAAAAAAAATTAATTAATTAATTCCAAATTACTTACAAAGCTTCGTTTGAAAATCTGAATAATATGAGAAAATTATATTTTACACACGTACACTGTTTTGAAAAATAAATTTGATCACGCTTCCATCTCTATTTAGTTTAGTTTTTCATTTGAACCCTACATGATAAATGTTGGTCATGTACATACATGCGAACATACGAGTACTGTTGTCATCTTGGTTTAAGCTGATGATTTTCCATCTACCAATGTATTGATAATTAATTGGTAAGAATTTAATACGTAGGGTATTTAAGATTCGGTACAGCCACGTTCATTTATTTTTTTTATTGACTGTCAATGTTTTGTTTAATGTGATGTTATTTGTTGAAAGTGTTGTGTGTTTGTAAATTATTCGGTACAAGGGAAAACGAATAGTATTTTGAAAATTTTAAACGACTGAAAATTTGACTAATTTCAGGAACAAGTCCCAAAACAATTTTTATTTCTCGCCATGAGTTACATAACTTTATGAAGAATTCAGAACAAAAATCACTTCAAGATCGATTTAATCTTCTGAGGTGGGAAGTAATCACACGCGTTGACCCTTCAGATATGGTAGATTTTACCAAAAGATTTAATAATTTTTGCACACAATATAAGATTCGGTGGCAAAAATGTCATAGAACGGATCAAGTTTTTTTACAAAATAACAAGAATTGGTTTTTGTTTATGAATATTGATCAATAAGATATAATAATATTTCCTAATGTAACTTTTTTTAAATATGTGGAATTATGGAATTTGAAGAAAAAAAATCGGATTTTAATTTAAAATTTTTCGTATATAAATACATACATATTAAATATTTATTAATTTTTATTTTTTAAGAACAATTTTTTTTTCTAAAAGCACATTAAGTATGCTCTAATTTTCAATTCCATTTCCTAATTTATCGTTTTTCTTTGAAAAGTTAAAATTGTGATATAAGACCACTTTTTCCAAAATACAAAAAAGGTCATAAAAGATTAAAACAACAATTTTTTTAATTTTTTTTTTCTAATTATGCTTTTTTATGTATTTATGAATATCCATCAATAAAAAATAACAATATTTTAAAATTACGGCTTTCCTGAATTAATCGCCACTTTGCCTACCGCTCAACCCACTGTGCGTCGTTCGGTTCTCGTTATCTGACCACTCCTTGATGAAAGTTGAAACAATTATAAAATCCCGTTACAGACTAACGCTATTGAGGTTAGCTTTCAAAACCCATATGACATTCAGTTCTACTATTGAAATGGGTGTGTTCAATGTTGTAACAGTATTTATGTCCCTACTAAGTATGTTCAACCGATTTTACCAAAAACAATGAAATTTTCTAACATTAACAAATATTACAAACGTTTTAAAATTTAAATTAATTTAGAGCCCGTCTAAGGGGGTCCAAAATACTATTAAGGTTTTTTTCGCACATGCAGAAATGGTTTAATATACACGAAGAAAAAAAGTATGGTTGGACAATATTTGAAGAACATCGTTCTATGGATGGTTTAATGGTTGTGGCACAACAATATTATGACACTCACATTAATAGTATGATTCACACAGAACCATACTATAATCCCCACAACAATATTGTAATTTACATTGAGCCATACTATGATCCCCACATGATCCCATACCATATATCCTTACAACCATAGTATGATCCCCACAATGATAGGATGATTCCAAAGACAGCCGGTTCTACGGAACGGATTGACGCGAAGAACAATTCTTCAGCCAAGGGCTGTCACCCCAGCACACAGTTGCCGCTACAACAACAACAACATGATTTACACGCAACCATGTTATGGTCCATTAAACAATTGTATTATCCTACTCAACCATACTATGATTTCCATAATTATTTAAGATTGGGCTATGTTGTTATTCAACATTAGAAATTTTTATTAAGAAAATTATTTAAAAATACGTTAAATTCAAAATAATAGGAGTCAATTATTTAAAAATAGAAACATCTGTTTTAAAAATTAAAGTGTTTCATTTATTTAATATATTTTAGCTATGCAAATCTAACGCAATTTGCTTTGAATAATTTTAATTTACGAGGGCGGCTCGGAAACTTCTAAGCCTAGCACAAAATGCGCGGTATAAACAGAAAAATGTTAAGTGTTTTGGAAACTTCCATCTCTGCTATGAACACATGTTAAATTTTGTTTCGATCTGCCAACTCCTTCATATAGAAACAGGTGTTCACAAAAGACGCATCCGCGATTTTTTTACAATGGAAAAATTAGAAATGCGTGGTGTCATTAAATATTTACATAAAAAAGGTTTATCGGGACAATAAATTCATAATGATATGGTGAAGGTGTTAGGTGAAAGTGCTCCATCATATGCAACAGTAAAAATTGGGTTCCTGAATTTAAACGTGGTCGTACAAGCATTGAAGATGAACCACGTAGTGGACGTCCAAAAACAACAACGACAACAGAAATTGTAGCCAAAGTGCAGGATATGGTATTAAATGATCGACGAATAAAAGTGCGTGAAATAGCTAATATCATGGGCATCTCAAATGATCGAGTCCATTTAATTTTGCATGAAGAACTACAGATGAAAAAGCTTTCTGCAAGATGGGTGACGGACTTGTTAACAGTCGACCAAAAACGCATAAGAATGAACATTTCTCAAGCTTGTTTGGATCGTTTTCAGCGAAATAAAATGGATTTTAAGCGTCGTTTCATAGCTGTTGATGAGACATGGATCCACCACTATACTCCAGAGACAAAAGAACAATCCAAACAATGGACTGAAGCTGGAGGAAGTGCCCCAAAGAAGGCAAAAACAATTCAATCGGCTGGTAAGGTTATGGCAACGGTTTTTTGGGACTTCAAAGGTATTTTATTGATTGACTATCTGCAAAAGGGTAAAACAATAAATTCAGAGTACTACTGCAACCTTTTAGATCAATTAAATGTACAAATTCGAGAAAAACGTCCTGGCTTACAACACAAAAAAATAACTTTTCATCAAGACAACGCACCAGCGCACAAGAGTGTTTTAACAATGGCTAAAATCAACGAATTAAAGTACGAGTTGCTTAACCACCCACCTTATTTTCCTGATTTAGCTTCCAGTGACTTTTACCTGTTCCCAAATCCAAAAAAAATTTTTTGCTGGCAAGCGTTTTACCTCAAATGAAGATGCAATTACAGTTGTAAACCACTATTTTGAAGACCTTGAGGAAAACTATTTTAATCAAGGGATAGAATTGCTAGATAAGCGTTGGACTAAGTGTGTTGAAGTTTCAGGAGATTATATTGAAAAATAAAAATATTTTTGAAAAACTAACTATTCTCTTTCATTGATAGGCTAAGAACTTTCCGAACCGCCCTCGTACATATAAAAAGTACTATTATTGCGAAAGATTCGTAACAATAACATTGTTCTAAAAACCATATTCACATTTATAAAAATAACAATTATACGACATGATTGACGTAATCATATTATTGTTAACATAAAACCCAAAAAGCAATACTTTTGTTGCACCAACCATTTTTATATGGTTGCTGCAAATATATTTTTATTTTTAATTTGGCAATATTATTATTTAGCAGCAATGATAAAATTTCAAAATAACATTCAAAAAACAATTCTATGATTGCGCCTGTACATTGCTACCATATATGTGCTCTACATGTAGTCGGCCTTGGGCGTGGCCGACTACATGACACTATGATTATATGTGACTATATGCTGGGTGCTTTACAAAAAACAATCGGCCGTACGCATCCCTGCTCTATGGTAAACCTTAGGTTAGTAAAGAAGTAACTAAAATGCTGAAAATCGAAAAATTTACCAGAACTTGTAACTCTAACCTTTGTTGCCTAATTTTTAAAAACGATAGCTTATTATGCTCGAGAAAATTCAAACTTCATGCTCAATTTGTTTATATATTTTTTTTCAATTTTAAAGTAGGATATTTGCACCCAAAATTAAATTTTTTAAATTTCAAATGCCTCTAACCTCAAAACTATTGAACTGATTTTAATACCTTGTATAAAAAGGTTTTAGAAAAGCTAATTTCCTGTCATTTGAGACCTCTCTTGATCAATCGATCGGTAATAGCGTTTGGGAGTGGATCCAAAAAGCTGAGAATTTCATTAAAAAATCCCAAAAAAAAAATCAAAAAATTCAACCTTAAAATCTAAACAGAGGAAATTTTTTTAAATTCATTTTAGGAAGGAAGCCAAAATCTGTACAAAATAAATACTTAAAACTCTGTACCAGGAACAAAATCACAAACTACTGTAATAGGATCAACATAAAGATTTAATTCTAGAAACCATGAATCGTAATCGAAATTTTTGATATTTTACTCCATGCGAGAAATGGAAATTTTACGTCTCATAAATTAAGGACTTGACCTTGAATTGCCTTCTAGAGCGGCAGGACTTCAAACCAAGAACACCATTGTGAGGTGTCTATTCGAAAATAATGCCGGTATGGTTAAATTTTTATCAAGGTTGGGTAACTGTTTTTATTATAGTTAGTCAAATTTAAGCAAAACCATATTGCAAATGTGGCAAAAAGATGAGCATGATTTCACTTCGGGAGGGACCTTTTTATGGTGGCTATATTAAAAGTCAGATCGCGTAACTTAGTTGTAAGTTACACGATACATGCCGCGCGAAGTTTGACCAAGTCAGATTTACTTTGTTCCTTCAATTAGAGCGACAGGTCATAAATATAAATGGACTTTTGCTAAAGACTATAAGAAAAAATAAGCCATTAAGGTCGTATCCAACCACATATTATAAGTGGTCACTTATACTCGTAAGGCATGTGTTATATTTGCGCAGAATCGGACATAAGATACGGTTTTTTTTGCATTGATGCAGTTACTGCAGGTATCGTATTGACGAGTTCTAATAAGGTTCGTCCTTAGCGTTAACCTGAACACTGTGCCAAATACGAGGACGACCGCAAAAGTAACTGGCCTAACATAAAAAGAACCGTTTTTTTGGAATCATTATTATTTATTTTTCAACATAATCCCCTTCCAACTCAATACACTTCATCAAACGTTTTTCAAGTTTTTTAATTCCATCCGAAAAATAAGATTTTTCAAGACCTTCAAAATATGCCTCAGTTTCAGCAATAACCTCGCTATGGGACGAAAATTTTTTGCCACCGATAAATTTTTTTAAATTTGGAAACAAGAAATAATCAGAAGGAGCTAAATCTGGACTATATGGTGGATGCGGAGCAATTTCAAATCGTAATTCGGCCAGTTTTTGTTGAGTTAAAAATGCAGTGTGTGAAGGAGCATTATCTTGATGAAAAATAACTTTTTTTTCTAAATGCGGTCGTTTTATCTAGATTTCTTCACTCAACCGATACAATAATGCACAATAATATTCACTATTTATAGTTTTTCCTTTCTCAAGATAATCAATAAATATTATACCCCTTGCATCCCAAAATACTGTGGCCATTACTTTTCCTGCTGACTTAACAGTTTTCGCCTTCTTGGGACCACTTTTACCAGCTTCTATCCATTGCTTTGACTGTTCTTTGCATTCTGGGATGTAGTGATGGATCCATGTTTCATCAACAGTTATGAATCGGCGCAAGAACTCTATTGGATTACGCTGATAAATCGCTAAAAGATCCTCAGAATTGGTCCAACGGACGGATTTTTTGCGGCAAAGTCAACAAACGCGGCAGCGTTCTTGTGGATAGTTTTTTCATGTGGAGTTCACCATGTAAAATACTCCAAACTTGTTTTTCGTGTATTTTAACAATATCAGCAAGTTCTCTGAGCTTTATTCGTCTATCTTTAGTCACTTCATTAAATATTTTTCTAATGTTTTCAATAGTAGTAGCAGTTTTCGGTCTTCCAGGGCGTTGTTCATCTTCTGTACTTGAACGAACCATTTAAAATTGTTGAACCCAGGATTTCATGGTGGAGTATGATGGTGCATTATCACCATGAACAGAATCCAATTCATCTTTGATTAATTGTGTTTTCATATAAAAGTGTTTAATTACCGCACGAAACTCTTTATTTTCCATTTTTCAAAAATTATAAAACTTGTTTACTTCAATCAACTGTAACAAAGAAAATAATCATTAAATATTTCGGAAATTTTGACAGATGGCTGATAAAAGATTGCTTTTAAAAAACAAAAAAAAGTTGCTAGTAAAACAGAAAATGTGCCACGCCAGTTAGTTTTGTGGTCGCCCTCGTAACGTTGTTTAAAACGATAGGTAGGCAGAAAGAACATGGCTCAATAGAAACCGATAGTGATTCTGAACTAATCGGTATATAAACCTAGGAATATAAACCTTTTACGATTTTAGAACACCAGCACTAAGCAATTCGTTTTATACCCTGTACTATACTATTTTAGTTTACGCAAACTGTTTTTAAAAAAAATTTAATGCACAATTTTTAATTAAAAAACCTTTTCATTAAAACAATGAAATTGTACGTTCCTTCAATGAATTTTTTTTCATTAATTTACCTTTACGATTTTTTCCGTGTACACGCAGAGCAAAGATATGATTACGGTATGGTCACCGCAACAATAATATGTTCTCTACAATTAAAGCCTTGTCGTCGCAACCATAGTATTGTTTTCTGAATTTTATTTTGACAACCTTATGATTGCGGCAATAATAATATTGTTGAAATGTAACAATACTATTTTTGCTATATTTAGAAATGAAAAATGGTTGTAGCAACCTTTTAAATATTGTTGGTGCGACAAAAGTATTGTTTTTAAAGACTTACGTTAACAATAATATGATTACGACAATCATACTGTAGGGTTGAAACTATGAACAAAGCATAACAGGTTTTATAGACTATGTGAGTGTGTTTTTTTGGTATACCAAAACACATTCACACACATGATGCGGTGCATGGTTGCTGTCCATTATAAAAAACAACAACTGTCGGAAGGTAGTTCGTGGGATTTTTATTGTGTTTACTTTGTTCGGTGAAATACTCTACTACCGACTGGTTCTCGTTTATCTAAAATCTGCCTGCACTTAAGTATATAACCATTGACCGTGGTTTAATCACATTCGTTACTAGCGGTGAAGTACGAATGGTGAAGTAGCAGTCACCCCTACTGGCAACTAAAATTATTTTCGACTGCCGTAGGAATTTATATTTTGGTTTCTTGAATGAAATGTTCAATAAAAACAGCCTCAATTGTGGCTATGAACTGATTGTAATGCAATTTAAAATAAATTACTTGATAAAAATCTGCCATTTTTGAATAAGAACATTACCCAATCTTAATAAATTATTTTGGGGATCATAGTATGGTTAAGGGTGAATCATACTGTGGTTGTGAGGATCATACTATGGTTGTATGAGAAACATACTATGGTAGTGAGGTCGTGTAGATAAAAGTATGGTTGAGTCTGAATCATACTATTGTTGTGAGGATCATAGTACGGTTGTAAAGATCATAGTATGGTTGAGTGTGAATCATACTATGGTTGTGGGGACCCTATTATGTGTGATTTATACTATTGTTGTGAGGACCATAATATTGTTGTGCCACAACCATTTACCCAACAATAGTATGATCCTCTTCTAATATTGTCACTCCAACCATACTTTTTTTCTACGTGTATGATGCGGCGCGTTGCCGCCTGATCTAGATACGAGTGCTCCACTCGTTTTAAAATATGGTCGTTCTCCTCATTTTGAAATTAAGTCTGTGTGTATGGATGCATGTTTGATAATTCCCGTTATAACAATTCATTGTTTTAGATAATTATTGCTTGTTCATAAGCTTCTCTCAGGGTCCGTGTTGGGTGTGTATGTGCGTATGTAATGTCTAATGTAATAAATTTCAACAATTTATTTTATCAGTTGTATTCATAAATGCCGGCAAGGAGATTCTAATAGGGACGTATGTAAGAACGGTGACAACGGGCATGAGGGAAACCAGACACTGTGCAAAGGGAGTCATCATAGAAACGAATTTACGGCGCGTATAGGTCAAAATGTCAATGTAGCCGGAGCCGCGCCGCACAAACGACGGGCAGGGGTAATAATATAATGTAAAGTTAATGAATGCATAACCATTGTCTGGCGACATTTCAAACCTAGCTAAATACTCGTATATATATGAACATACATACGAGTATGTATAATGTAGGAACTGTTTATGTATACGATATGCATGCATTAAGATAGGGGGTGATGCGTGCGGTTTAGCAGAACTTTCCGCTTCGCCAACTAAAGTTCAATGCAGCAGCTGGGCTTTCCGTTAGCTTGAATACATGATAATTCTATGTAATTTATATTGACGAGCGATAGGGAAACTTACGTGCAAGTTTGTTATATTTCTGCAAGATACGTGTGGGCACAACATTCCGGCCATCCCACAACTTCTTACTTTTTAAGGAGAAAAATATGTATACCCTACACCAAACTGTGTTAAAAGGTATTCTAATTTATTGCTGATTGCAAAATCTAAAAGAAATGAAGAAAGACCCTATCGATTCAGCGATAAATTCAGTATCACTATTTAATTCCACTGAACGATGTCCGTCCGTCTATCTATCATAAGGCGTGTTCTATTAGTACTCACTTATTACAAGAGTAAATGGTCGCGAAGGCGATAACTTTAACACTTTATAAGTTTTTCGATCCTCATTAGGGCATTTTTGCCTCAAAACATAACCAATTCGACCTTTTAAGCGAGGCCCTTGAGCTTCGCTTGATGCTGGTGCGTAAAATGTTGAATTGTTGAGATCGATGGCGAGTCGATGTTCCACGACTGTGTCGCACCCTCAGCCATAGTCCGATCATGCCAGGCCCATGCACTTTTTGTAAAAAGCTTCGCACATCAGGCGCGGTGGGTCCTTCTTTTGAATACGAGCTCACTTTGGGCGAAGTGCTCTAAGGCTCAAACCTAGCAGCGATACCTACGCGGATAGCTCTGAGCTGGCTCAAATAGAACTAAAAAGTGAGGTCATTGTGCAAACTTTGTTTTAGGCGATTGTTGAGATCAATGTTCAATGACTGTGTTGCACAATATCAGCGACAGCAGCTACATTCGGGTCGTGCCAGGCTCACGAACGTTTTGTACAAAGTTTCGTACAGCAGGCTCGGTGGGTCCTTCTTTAGAATACGCTCCCAGCACTGACTTTTGACAAAATTGTACACGCTTTCCCCACATTGTTTAAGCGTAAAGCGAGTTGTTAATATTAAAACATCAAACGATTCAAAAAGCAACCACTAGACCACAGTTTTTTTTATCAAAACAGGAGAATTAACTAACTCTAGTGAAGTTGGACTATATCGGTCCATGTTTTCACGCTGCCACTGATTTAGGATCCTGGCATCTCAACCACATTTCATTCTTATAAATTTAATAAAGTGCATGATAGATATGTGACTTATTATCTTGGTCAAGTGCGACCAAATCTATCCATATTTTGCTATGGACCCTTTAGAGCTTAAATTAAAATAAAATCTTTGTAAAATTCTGTACATGACTGTTCTGTAGGGAAGGAATCAATATTTGTGTATTTAAAAGACATTAAAGATGACAATCATTTAGAGCTACTAAACTAACATTTGTATGGAAGTTACTCGAATTGGCTTTAAGTCGCACAAGAAACGATTAAGAGTTACCAGCTATTTGAAAAGATATGTTTTTCGTTATGAACACTAAGAAATAGTCTAACAAGAAGAGGTCCGATCGGCGAATTCGTATGGGGTCAAGTTAAACATAAAATTAACTTAAACTGATAGTACAAGACATTTCTCACATTTTTATAATGCAAAAGTGTAGTAATTAATTGATTTATTATACTTATATTTTGGTGACTATCTTATTACTTATACTTTGTGTTTTTTTTATTATATGTGACAGCGCATAGAGAAAAGGACTTAGGATAAAAAAAATCAATTTTAATTTTTTTCTTTTGATGTGGACAACATCTGAGCATCGAATGAGACTGATCCCATGCCCCAAAAGTGTTCCCTCCCAGAGATATGCGCGTTTTATGAAAGTGAAGTCGACGATTCTAAGCGCAAATAGAAAGGGACCTAATCTTTAAAATGGCTCTCCTGAACAAAACTGGTTTTTAACCTTAGGTCCATTTCTATTTTGCGCGTCACATATGCTTTTGAAGAATTCGCCAATGAAGTCTCTTGTCGTTCAATTCTCTTGTATTCTCAATGTAAATAAATTCTCAATGTATACGAGGGCTGATATATATATTTCTGGCCTATTAATGAAAATTGGAAGTATTCTCCAGCTTACTTTATACACTTTTGCATGGGCTCAAACCAATTGTCGAAGCACTTTTTTCAATCCGATTGAGACACCTCCAAGACATGGTTTTTGAACGCTTCAACTGCATCTAATGGTGACGAAAATTGTCGACCACGCATGTTTTTCTTTATGTGCGGGAATAACAAGAAGTCATTGGATGCCAAGTCAGGGCTGTACGGCGGATGATCCAACAATTCGCCGTTTTGGCCGTTCAAAATAGCGCTGGTTTGTGCCGATGTGTGAGAGCTTGCATTGTCATGGTGCACAATGCTTCGTCTTCTCTTGTTCGTTTTTCGAATATCTCCGAAGACTTTAGGCAAACAAATTGTGGTGTACCACTCAGAATTGGCCGTCCTACTACGTTGCTCAAGCGGAACAGTCGCCACATGACCAGTTTTGCCGAAGAAACAGGCGACCATTTGCTTCGAAGTGCTGCTTCCACTAACCACTTCCGTTGGATTTGGCTTGTCTTCGAAGACCCACACGGTCGATTGCTGTTTTGCTTCGGGCTCATACGCATAGATCCATGATTCGTCACCTGTGACAATCTTATAAACGTCTTTTGAAGCACCGCGATCCTTTTTTTTTACACATTTCATTGCACCAATGGACACGACCCTTTTTTGAGCGATTGTCAAATTGTGCGGGATCCAACGAGAACAAGCCTTTTTTACGGCCAGGTATTCATGCATTATCGAATGTATGCTTTTGGCAAAAATGCCCAATCATGCCTCTATCTCACGGTATGTCACATGACGATCTTGCATTATCAGTTCACGCACGGCATCAATGCTCCCTGGCACAACGGCCGTTTTTGGACGACCTTCGTTTTGAGCGCCCACGATTGAATTCATTTAACCAGTTTTTTACAGTAGTATAGGATGGTGCTTCATCACCATAAAAAGATTTAATTTAACCGATGCACTCTTGTCGTGATAGTCCATGTCGAAATTTGAAAAAAAATGATCGCACGAAAATGTCCACGATTTAATTCCAGTTTTTGTCAAATTTTTTCGTCACCTGTGACGTCTTCGTCTTTGAGCGAGCGTCAGCCACGATTGAATTCATTAAACCAGTTTTTTGCAGTGGTATAGGATGGTACTTCATCACCATAAAAAGATTTAAGTTAACCGATGCACTCTTGTCGTGATAGTCCATGTCGAAATTTGAAAAAAATTATCGCACGAAAATGTCCACGAGTTATTTCCTTTTTTTGCAAAAATTTTTCGTCACCTGTGACGTCTTCGTCTTTGAGCGAGCGTCAGCCACGATTGAATTCATTAAATCAGTTTTTTACAGTGGTATAGGATGGTGCTTCATCACCATAAAAAGATTTAAGTTAACCGATGCACTCTTATCGTGATAGTCCATGTCGAAATTTGAAAAAAATTATCGCACGAAAATGTCCACGAGTTAATTCCATTTTTTGCCAAATTTTTTCAAGTCAAATGATGGTGGTACGTCAAAACGTTCTGAGTGCGTTTATGCTTAAAAATGTAAAACTTTACAATGGAAAAGTCAGATGGCGCCAGACAACTTTTAGTGTTGCATAGGCCAGAAATATATATAGCAACCCACCATATTATTTACAATTTTGTTTCATGTTGCCCGATTTCCACACTGTAAACTAACTAGTTAATTGAGAAAGTTACTTCAAACGAACACGGCTAATATAGATTTGTTAAATTTAACTTACAACTACATACTCACTAAGCTGAATTTATTTTACTTAAAAATTCTTTTTATACCCACAAATAGCGCCCTTTATTACGAACACTTAATTTTCATGTCTCCCACTATAACATATTTTGATTAGCCAACTGTAGTTTATTAAAAATTCAGTTTTTCATGTCCGTTTCCAAATGACTGGCTGTCTGAGCGGAAGACGCCAATTAGTTGGCGGCTATAGTGGTTTGTTAGTTCGCTCAAAGGTGGTTGTTTTCCACAAAATATTACCCCTTTGCCGAGAAACTTTTCTTATTGCCACCTTTCCCCGCTCACTCGGACTAGACGATGCCTTCTTATCCTAAAGTTACCCTCATGTCGAGCAGTCTGTTTTATTGCTAATACATATTTATGGCCATCAATTTTCTGGCCATTTATTTATGCATATGTTGTGGCTTACCTTTTTCCTCCTTCCGTCCTTGCCGTTTGCGTCCTTTCGTGTTATCCGCTCGTGCCGCTACGAATTGGTTATTAGCCTTTTTGGGCTGTTATTAACGTAATTATCTTTGGGCGATAGCAACAACAACTTAGCCCTGACTTAAGATAAATTGAACGTATTTATATTTCATGGGACTTTCGTTTGTTTCGTTGTTTTTGTCCAAAAAGTTCATTACAAATTAGTGTCTATTTCTTTTGGTCGTCTCGACTAAGTGGCCGTGTCTTCCCCGTCCCTTTCTTTATTTTTTGGTCTTTGGGTGCTGGCTCCGGTGATGGGCTGTCTGACTGGCACACGTCCGTAACTAAAGGAGAAATATTATTTAATTAACTTATTTGTCTTAACGTATTAAATGCTTAAACGTAGTACCAATTAATTAAATGTTTATTGGCTTATTTATGGACGACGCAAGGCAGCGAAAACGTCTGCGAGGAGTGGGGTAAAAGGATTTTGTATAAAGGATGTCTAATTTCTTAAGGTTTTGTGACGAATCCTCGTATGTTAGCCTTAAAACAAAAACATAGGCGGTACTTTGGGGAAGCGTGAAGTTAGCTAAATCAGCGGGTTCTGATAATATTTCTGTGGCAATGGGTTAAAACATTTTAAATCTAGAATTAATGACTTGAAATGTTAGGGCTTTGTTCATCAAATTCTAAAGTCCTAAAATTTTAAAAAAATACAGAATCTTTAAAATTTTATGAAATCATCTTAACCAGTATGTGGTTAAAAACATCTAATATAAGAGGGCAGATCAATAACTCTATGACTTTTTGAATAAAACACAGTTGTTTTTGCAAAGAAAAATATTTTTTGTTTGTTATTTATTCGGTCTTTTATCATTATTATGACTTGAGCAGTTTTTTTATTCTGGTTCGAGACCTTTATGTTGTTTCTTTTTCAGAATCAACGTAAAAAGAAGAAATTGGTAATATGTATTTGCTACGGTTTCCTGGCAGACTGTACAGCTGTTTCTAAACCCGCCAAGGTTTCTCTGCAGCAGTCTTTGGCAACGATTACTTCGGCCACAAATCAAATGACTTATACGGGAGAATCATTTTTATTAATGAGAATTACCCTTTGCGTATAGTCTTCGAACTGTGCGTAGAGCAATCTTCAACGCGCAATATCATTTCCACCAATTCCGTTTCGCATGGGTCTTCGTTGAAAACCACAAATGCAAATAGCACAATCAAAGTGTGTATGTTTTTTGTGCGTACATATACTCATACATGCGTTGCACATTAGGGCGTACCAATCCTTTTCAATAGTTTGTTCGTTTTTTTTGTTATTTATTCGGTCTTTTATCATTATTATAACTTAAGCAGATTTTTATTCTGGTTCGAGACCTTTATGTTGTTTCTTTTTCAGAATCAACGTAAAAAGAAGAAATTGGTGAAATGTATTTGCTACGGTTGCTAGGCAGACTGTACAGCTGTTTTTAAACCCACCAAGGTTTTTCTTCAGCAGTCTTTGGCAACGATTACTTCGGCCACAAATCAAATGACTTATACGGGAGAATCATTTTTATTAATGAGAATTACCCTTTGCGTATAGTCTTCGAACTGTGCGTAGAGCAATCTTCAACGCGCAATATCATTTCCACCAATTCCGTTTCGCATGGGTTTTCGTTGAAAACCACAAATGCAAATAGCACAATCAAGTGCGCATGAAACAGCTGTACAGTCTGCCTGGCAACCGTAGCAAATACGTTGATTCTAAAAAAGAAACAACATAAAGGTCTCGAACCAGAATAAAAAACTGCTCAAGTCATAATGAAAAATATTTTTTTTAACATAATCTCCAACTTTTTTCCAATTTTTGTATCCCTTCCAAAAAATAGAATTTTTCGATGTCCATAAAAAAGGCATTTGTTTGATCAGTAATTTCATCGATGGAACTGAATCACTCTCACTGGGGGCTAAATCCGGAGAATGTCTCGGATAAGGTACCAATTCGTAACCCAATTCATGTAATTTTGCCATTGAGACTGGACACGTGTGCACCCGTGCATCATCTTGATGAAATGGTAATCGCGGCACGCATCTTGCAGACAGTTTTCTTAAACCCAACTGATCATGTTAAATCGAAACCACACTGCCACACTAAAATACGTATGGCTTAAAAAATCTAACGCTCATTTACTCTTCGATCGGCCAACACCCTATAGTGGATTTTTCCATATTTTCGGGTGTATTGACCTCAATTGGCCGTTCAGAACGTTTACCGTCATTTGTAACGAAAGTCAGTAAACCACTCTTTAACCATTGAAATCGATGGTGCAGAGTCCCCATAGTATTTATCAAGCTTTTCCTTGGTTTGATTAACGATTTTTTTCGCAAAAAACAATGTTCAAAGAACACTGGAAATTCACTTTTACCATTGTTAACAAAATCCACGAGGTTGTATGTTTCGAACAGCTGTTAAACATAAACTGAATGACGGAACTCTCTCAAAATTTGACATTAGTCTAGTAACAGATGGTACTTGATGGAGGCAGTGTTGCATTTCATACAACTACAAGGGAAGTTGGAAAACTCACTGAATTATTGTTCTACCCCCGTAGGTTCTGTAAAAAAGGTAACCCTGAACTGAATTCTCTTCTGGTCCACTATAATTTATCAATTCTTCATGTTATGCTCATCTATGCAAAAGGAATTATGCTTCAGCCAGGCCAAATCGTTTATACCCTCCAATGTCCATACGCTAATACACCGTCCCTTACTATGGTAAGGGTTCTATAGTGTTTATTATATGTGACGCGCAATATAGAAAGGGACCTAGGGGTAAAAACCAGTTTTGAGAGCCATTTTAAAGATTTAAATACGTGTATCTTTGGTGTACCATCACTTTCATAAAACGCGCATATCTCTGGGAGGGAACACTTTTGGGGCATGGGATCGGTTTCATTCGATGCTCAGATGTTGTCCACATCAAAAACAAAATGAAAATTGATTTTTTTGCCCTTAGGTCCCTTTCTCTATGCGCTGTCAAATATAGATAAATTAAAAATCGATATCTGATTTCATTGAGTATTGTCCCTCCTTCCATCTTTTTTCTTATTTTTGTAATCAGAATACAGTTGCCAAAACTGCAGCGATTTTTACGAAAATTTGTTCAGGTTTGCGCCATGGACAAACGCTGCTAAATTGGTGAACAACAGGTCCTGTCTTATTTCAGACTTGCACAAATTTAGCACAAAACTTAATGAATGAGAACTAACCAACTCTTGTAAATTACATCGCATCCACCCATGTTATCGCTTAGCTCTCCATTTAAAGGTCCCTCATGATTTAAGAATCTGCTACTCCAAGAGCTGCATTTGTCGTATATATGTATGTATCAAACCTATGACCTAACTTGGTAGTATTGGACCTTTCAGTTTCATATTGTCATTCAGACTTTATACAAAAACCGCCTCCTTCTCAGGCCCTGCCGCTCAAGAAGCCATATTTCTAATCCGATTTTTCCTAGATTTAGCATTTTAAGTAAGCATTAAACAACGCTAGTGAACTTTTTCTTTATTTTAATATAACCCCATACAACAATTTCTTCCGATGTGAGGTCCACTTTAAAGCGACTAATAACACAACTGCAGTTCTACGATTTTGGACCATTAATTGATATAGCTCATATAAAATCTTCTTTTTGATCTAAAAGCCTTATTTTTCGATCTAGCTCGAATAAAGCAAAGCGTATTTTGATCCACCTTTAACAGATCATGGGGAAATTGGTCCATATCAGTATGTTTTTACATAGCAATCGTGAAATTGTATGCGAAATGTATTTAGAAGTCACATATTAAGTCCTAAATTGCTCAAATGTCAGATAAAGGTGCAGAGTCTCATCACTGGCAGAGTTGTATATCACATTGTCGGCTCCGCCGGTTTAGGCCGTCTTACTTGTTACTATGACTTTCGAAAGCAATTTCATAGGAGATAAACAATTTGGCTATTTAATTTCAAACGATGGGATTTGGTGCGCCGCCAATAGAATAGCCAATAGAAAAAAATCAAAAGTAGTTTAAAAAAAAGTTCTTCGATACTTAAAAAAAAATTATATATAAAAATTGTATGTATAACTGCTTTTTAATAGATGAAATGTTGATCCGTTCTCTGTCACAAGAAATTTGGTTTCAACTTTAGGATTAGGGTAAAACAAATTTTGATTTTTTATTAACATCCTTTTTTCTAACATACGGAGGTATAATGCAAAAATCAATTTGCATTTTTTTTCTTTCTTTGATGTGGACAATATCTGAGCATCGAATGAGACCGTTCTCATGCCACACAAGTGTTCCCTCCCAGAAATATCCGCGTTTTATGAAAGTGAAGTCGACGATTCTACACCAAAGATACACGTATTTAAATCTTTAAAATGGCTCTCCTGAACAAAACTGGTTCTTATCGTTAGGTCCCTTTCTATTTTGCGCCTCACATATGCCTCTTACAATAACAAATAAAAACTTATTTTTCAATTTTAATTTTACGTATCAGAAACTCAAACAGTCTTGCTGGAATTTATGCCCCATTAGCGAAAGTTACATGTATTTTAAAAGCACTAATAGTTGAAGGCATTTCAAAAATTATTGTTTCAAGAAATCTTTGTAAGTCCATTAAAGTTAAACAAATTTTAATTTCCAAAATAATGAGAGAAAATTTTATGATTTTTTTAATTTTTCTATATACTTGCAAAAGTGACTTCCGTGTTTGCCCCACTTGCGATCTCATATTTATCTGTAATATTTAAAGAACGTTGAACTAATACAATTTGCATTTTTCACTCATAAATAGTGCTACTGAAATTTAATTAAGCCTTTATTAAAAGCTTAAGCAATTGTAGAATTTTTTACTTTTATATTATTTTTAGGGCATACGGGTGTCCCGTTCGCGTTCATGGAAATACCCATACACATTTCAGTAGTCCCTGTTGCTAAAACCACACATTCCCAAATGGCTTATTAAGAACTGTTCACAATATCAGTATTTAAAATTTTAGTTTAATTTCCAACCTTACGCTCAGGCAAAGGTTTTTCTGGGTCAAGATTCATCCGAACTAAAAAGAATTTTCTTGGATTGTGCCTGAATTTAAGCATTGCAGGAACAAATTCGGCGAGCCAGCTTCTCATAATAGCTTATCTAGTATGTAGCAGATATTAAGGCAAGTTTTTATTGATAAACACAAAAATCCCTGTCCTAGCGAGATAAACAAACGTTTAAAGAATCTAAACATTTTTTAATTAACGAAAATATGGGTATGTGCCAAAATTATTTGCTATTAAAGGACAAAAGTCGACGATTCCACCAGAAATTTAAAAAAAAATATCAGTGCTTCTTTTTTGTTACACCGATTCTAATTTAAAATTTTAAATGTCCCACCCTGTGTATATTATTTTCAAAACAAACAATTTTTATAGCGTTTGTATTTTTTATAATAAAAAAACATTAAGGATTTTTGATTAAAAATTTGAAGTTATCGTTCTAGAGGGGATTTAAGACTCTAAAGTTTTTTTTTTAACTTCTGGTAGTCGAAACTCCATTAAAATAAGTGTGAAAAACTTACAATCAATATATGAGAGGGCTTTTCTACGTCGACACTGCAATAACATGATTTTGTTATAATTTTTTTTAACTTTAATTTAAGCGGATTTTTTCCTTGTTAAATAAAACACAACTTATAAATAATAAATTTTCTTTTAATCACAAATAACAAAACCAATAATCACCTCATTTTCCCCTTGGTCTTTTGCAGCATTGTGCCATAATGCAGCGACAGCAACATGTTGCCGCAACAAATGTTGACAATGAACATATCATAAACAACAACAATAATAACAACAACAGCATTAACACCACCAACTGTTCAATAATAACAACAATTAATGAGAGCACAGAACCTGCAGTACAACCAGAACAAATACAACACCATCACCACCACGCACAAAACACAAGCGACGAAGAAGAGGAAGAGGCGGAAACACTGATTCATCGCCCAAATCAGCTGGGCGAGCACGATCGAAACGCAGCCGACACGAATACGAATACCATATCACAACAAACCGAAGAGGAAGAACAAGAGCAGGCAACAGAAAATAAACAAAATAACAACTTTATCTTTTGCCACCAGCAACAACAACAGCAGCGACCTCCGCCACCACCACTCTACCACCAGCACCAGCAAATACCCAGCGAAGCATACGAGCAAAGCAAAGAGCATGATAAAATGAACACCATAACATTGGGGCAAATGAACCCACCACTGCCAGTCCATGCCATGTTCAGAGAGCCCCGTGAGCTCATGTACTCTGCCTACTGTCGCAGCAACCCAGTGCTGAGAGGCCTGGCCTACGAGGCAACATCCGCGCCGATCAGTTTGACGCGTTCATTCGAGGTAAACACAACGTACGGCAGTTTAACGGGCTTTGCGTCGCAACGTAACAGTAACGATACGACGACAACGACGAGTACGTTCAAAACGAGTTTCGAGGCAACGGCATCGAATTGTGGTGGTGAAACAACAACGACGACGACGTATAGTTTAACACCCAATAAATGTTTAGCAGAATTGGAACGTTTGTATGCCGAATTTCGGGCTAGTGAAAGTCTAAGAGAAAAACGTTTACGCGAAACGCAAGGCGAGGACGTACGGGAAACGGGACGACGGTCGAGTGAAAACAGCGAAAATATGCGTCTCAATGTGCCCGCCAGCACGATCACCTCCTCCACCACCCACACCAGCACAGGTGATGCGGTTACGGCCACATCTGCGGAGGTGGTCAAAACAAGTGATACGGCCAAAATTAATCCGAGTACCAGCAGTGTTTTCCTAACGACCACCAATAGTGTTACGGCTCTGACCAATCCCTGTCAGCGTACGCCGAGTTTAACCATACAAGTGAATCAAAGTTCGGGCAATTTAAATAATTCGAATAATAGTAATACCAACAACAACAACAACAATGTTGGCGAGCATCACGAAAACACGGCGCAAATTGTTTTGAATCAGGCCATAGTGAATACGACGACCACCAAAAATGGTGTCAGTGTGATAAATTGTAATTATGTGAATAGTAGTAATGCCAATAATGCAAATAACAACAACAACAAAAGTATTACCAACCTATGCGATATTGCAACAAATACAAATCTCAATCTCTCTCATGCAAATATTTCGAATGCCAGTCCAAATTCCAAAAATCTTAAAGCCAATTTCACGAAAAGCATCAGCAGTGGTAGTGATAGTAGTGGTCCCCCCAAAAATACCACAAATAGTGGTAGTGATACCCATCCTAGTGGTAATAGTTCTCCTTATCATCATAGTTCAGTGCCTAAAGTGTTCGATATCGAAAGTAATAATAATACAAATTATAATGGAGGGCCGCCGATTACGCCAAATACCAGTGTCAATGTTATTCAAGTTAATGGCAACAATAATACTCCTACTGCTAACACATTGACGGCGGCCGCCACTCCTTTGTCACCCTCGCGCACCTTTACCTCGACCGAATGTCAAACGGATGATATAGCCTCGGTGCAACTGCGATCGCCGAGAACCTTACCGCCCCTTCCCACGTCCGCTGCGTCAGCAACACTGACCAACAATCGCGATCAGAGGCGTCGGGAGCGACGCGAAAGGCGTCATTTACATCACACAGCCTCGATGATGGTGGCTCCTTCGCATTCACATCATCCGGTGCGACACTCACATGTGGATCGTCATTCAATGCCAGCTCCACCTTTGCCGCCGATTCTGCATCCATCCCACATGCATCCGGGTTTGGCTCAAAGTCCCCACGGTGTTGCCATGCTGAGACCCATGTTGCCTGATATTCTGCACAATCATTACCCGCCACCATATAGTGCATTGCCACCGCCTCCGCCCATGGGCGTGAGCGGTAGTATGCCCAATCATCCCGGCGGTAATGGCCTGTCATCGTTTGCTCATGCCGGTGCACCGCCTCCGCCACCGGGTGCCACATTGTTGGGGCCACCATCGCCGCAGGCACCGCCCGGCACAACATTGTTAACGTCGGTAATATCAACGGTTCCCATACCGGGTGCCACGCCAATGGTTAGCGATGGCAGATTTACGTTACCGTTGCCGATTATCAGAAGGTAAGTGCTAACGACTTTAGCATAATTGTAGATATAAAAATAAAATTTCTCTTATTAGGGCAAAGAAAGATTTATTTTTTAAAGTCATCCCTGTACTTTATAGGGTTGTAAGAGTAAATTAGTCGACTAATCGACTGTTACAGCGACTTTTAAAAAGTCGTAATCGACTTTTGCGTCCGATTTTAATCGAACAATTGACTTTTGCACTCGACTTTTTGCTACCGGCTGAACAAATATTTTTACCTTGCGCCATTCTGTGGAATAGAATGCTGAACAACTATTTGTGCCCTGCACAATTCTGTGGAATTCTCGTAGAGTAGTATAGGTCAGTTTCATGGCAAATATTTGAGCTAGGCCCACTTTTAAGTGGGCTACTGATCAACCACGAATCACAAGCCGATTCGTCTATCTAGCTGTCCGTTCGACTGCTCTCCATCTAGAGCTTGTTATTCAATTGAAGGTTACAAAATTTTTTATTTGAGAAATCAAAACGTCATCAAGTTTCGCCTCGCAGAATTTTATTTATACCAGCCGTTACTTCGACACTAAAGTGCAAAATAATCCGTTTTTTGGAACCCTTCGGTCCATGCGTCCGAGTATAATTTCAGCCGAAATTTCAAAATAAAAAAAGTTCAAAAAATGTAAAGCAATGTTTGCTTTAAATTGAAAACACATACTACTTCTAAAAATTCATTAAGGAAAAGTCGAAAAAACGCGATTAATCGACATTTTTCTCCAAAACTCGAAAAGTCGGAAGTCGACTTTTAATACACCTAAAAAAATCGAAAATATTTTTTTTTGTCTGAGCAATGTAACCTTAGTACCTTATGATATTTATTGGAACTAGAGGATCCATACAATTTCAACACTAATTGTCATCCATACAATGTTGGGTCATTCATCTAGTGGTTAGCTAGAGTATAGGTCTTTATCGAAATGTTCGGATTTTGGAAAGTTTTATGTGACCTTAGAGTGTGGGCGTATAGGCATCCCGAGCAAAGACTTTTGTAGAAGTTGCCATGAAGCAAAAGAAGAGGAGTCAGTGGAGCATTTGCTATGGTCATGCGCGGGTCTTCAAGAATGGAGACTTAACTTCCTAAGCAGTAGATACTTTGATGACCTAGCAGAATGTAGGGGATGTAGCTCTTAAATCAGTCTTAAAATTTTTTGAACGGTCGGGCTGGCTCCGAAAAAAAATCGCAAAATAAGGTAAAGTAGTCCATTTTTGGCTTTCTTCTAAAAAAAAGCCGATTACGCGAATGCCAATGTCTCAAATGCATCCTTGACTACAATCGTCGTTTTTATAAAACTCAAAAAGTTTTACTTAATCGAAAGTTATAGACTTTTAGCCATTGGAAATTGATTCTGGGCCTCAAAGCGCCCACCTAGAAAGGCTTTTGCATATTACAGAGAAGTTATAAGAGAATAACAACTGGGTGCTATACAAAATTTAAATATTCTTAACCGGATTTAAACCTAGGTTCATTCGTTCGACAGTAGTGCGCACCAGCCATTACTCCACGACAGTCCATCTAAGCAGCTGGGGCCGACAGTTTTCTGAAGGACTTCGCTCGAGCCAGAACACCACGACGTCCGAAGGATTTTACAACTGCATTCGGTTTCATTTAGGTGCAATATAGAAGTACGCATACAGAGAATATATTTGTACCTCGAGTTATCCATCAGCATAACCAAATGATAATTGGTTAATTGTAATTTTCAGTAAGCGACCCTGAAGTATCGGTTGAAGTGACAAATTATCCGAACCTTTAAAACTAAAAAAATTTAAATTACCGTTATGTCGAGGAAAATGGTGGACTATTTTAAGGACAAAAAGGGGGAATACAAGATTGGTTGTATTTTTCACTCATTTTTTTTAAATGCGACATTTTTCAAACAAAGTAAACAATTCTATTTTGCTTATGATAAAATTCCAGTTTACATCACTAATAATTAGTTACAACAACAACATTTCGGCAAAACTATTCGTTGTCACAACTATCAGTTGTGGTGGCGTAGCTGATTTTCCCCATTTCATTGGAACGGTCGATCAAATGGTTTTGCATACAATACTAAGATCATAAAAGTATTTATCATCTTGTGGGTTGTCTTACTGAATATCCCTTAATATTATAAACATTTGGTGATTGCAATCAACATTTTTTTCTGGCAACGGAATTTGTGTACTTCTTACTAAATTCCAAACAACTTTTTCTCTGTGTACAGCTAGTATCACTGCATTTCAATATGTCATCTTTGTTTAACGGGAAAGGCCATGGTTCTTACGCTGTTTTCCGAGCCCAAATGGCACCTTTTATCTTTCTTTTTTCAAAATATTCTCCGTTAATATCAAAAGACGTTTTTTTTGGACCAAAGAGCACCTTCAAGGGTTGATATTTATATTTCGGTTCCCGAAAATGGTTTATAATTTTTCAAAATATTCTCCATGAAAATTAATAGATTTTTGCATGCGATCAAACCAATTTTCGAAGCGCCTTTTCCACTCCAAATCATTGTTTTTGAACGCTTCGGGTTGTCGTAAACTCTAACCACGCATTTTTTTCTTGATGCTAGCAAATAAGAAGAAGTCATTGGGTGCCAAATCCGGGCTGCATGGTGGATGGCCCATCAGTTTGACATCTTAAGTGGTCAAATAGCTCATCGTTTCAGCTGATGTGTGAGAGCTTGCATTG
Source organism: Hydrotaea diabolus (assembly GCA_963513945.1). Lineage (NCBI taxonomy): Eukaryota > Metazoa > Arthropoda > Insecta > Diptera > Muscidae > Hydrotaea > Hydrotaea diabolus. Next base: position 22,923,430 of record OY740720.1, on the reverse strand, counting down.
CCGGGATGCAAAATGATCCCCCTTCTCTTATTACCTTTCTTCATTTCTTCGAACACTGTTGGCAAACAGATGGTCGGAATTGACCGTCCTACGTCCACCTAAGGCACTGTTGCTACATGGCCGATTATACCGAAAAAAAGCAATCATTTGCTTCCATGTACTTCTTGCACGAACAACTTTTGTTGGATTTGGCTCGTCTTGAAAGACCCATACGGTTGATTGCTGTCTTGTTTCGGGTTAATATGCATAGATCCATGATTCGTCACCTGTGACAATGTTATACACTGCCTTTGAGCTACCGCAGTTATACTTTTTTAACATTTCTTGTGTCCAATCGACACGAGCCTCTTCTTGAGCATTCGTCAAATTATGTAGGATCCAACAAGAACAATTTTTTTTTCACTGCCAAATGAACATGCAATATCTTATTGATGCTTGTCATACTAATTCTCAAGGATGCCTTAATCTCACGGTATGTAACATGTCGGTCTTGCTTAATCAGTTTACGCAGAGCATCGTTGGTTCCTGGCAAAATGACCAAAGTTGTACGTCTTTCACGAAATTCATCCTGGGACAAGCGACATCCGAGACTGTACTCTAAGACACGATTCACAGTGGTTTTTGTTGTTGCTTTAGAGCCAAAGGTCAAAATAAGCTGTTTCAGATACTCTTGTCTCGATAATCCTCTTTAGAAATCGTAAAAAATCATCGCACGAAAATTTTCACGGGTTAATTCCATTTTTTAGCCGAAATGAATTTTTCAACTCACTGTCCGTGTTCTATTGGCTAACTCGATAACTTCACACTAGTGTACAAAATATATATAAAAATTAATTTGTTTAAATAAAACTATAGACAATGTGTTTCAAACCCTGTTTGTTTTCAATAATGAAATTTTTTGCGAAAAAACGTTATTTAAGATAAACTTAAGCGAGAACGGATATTACCCGCTTTTAGCATTTCTTGAATAACTCTTTTTCAACAAATTACAAATTTTCCAATCAAATGGTTTATGTTGTAGAAAAAGACTCGGTTCTAAAGATATTCGGTAAACAAAGATACATGGAAAATTTCTAGAAAAGTTTTGAAGTTATCGACTTAGCCAGCACCTTCTCGTTTAATATGCGAGTACCAATCCTATATGAAATGTACTTGAGACACTCTATACTTGAATCTATTTTGTTTATTTCTAGTTCTATAATTATATATTAATAATACAAAATAAACAATTAAAAAAAAACAAATAAAAAATATGCGAGTACCAAGAGAACACGCCTACTGTACCGAAAACAATTCGTTCTTAAAAGACAAAACGTACTGAGTGAAGTTATAGTTAAAAATGTCAAACTTTTCAATGAAAGTTCCAGTTTGCATCGGGGAACAGGTCCCGAAATATCCCAATCAATTCCACGACAGCCGGTTCTATGGAGCGGATAGAGCCGAGGCAGCAATGCTTCGGCCAAGCATTGCCGAGGCAGCAATGCTTCACCCCGGCACACAGTTGCCTCTACAACCACAACCCGAAATATAATTAGCAACCCTCGCATTTGCGAACAAGTTGTTTCGTATTATTTCGGTGCTGATATCGTTCTGTAGGTATATGGTGGGTTCGTGATAAAAAAAAATTAATATTCTACAACTTCGACGAGGCAACTACCTTCCGTAACTATTTCGGTTATTTTTGACGCGATTGCCAGCATCAGTTTTCTCCTGTCGCCATTAACCATTAGATCCATAATTTAACCACATAGTTTACTGCTCTATATCGATAAACTCTAAATATTATACAGTGGTCATTATCTAATGCCAAAGCATTGTGTCCGGGTTCATTCCCCCCTCTTTGAACACTTTCGAAAGAGTTGCCAAGGCGCAACCTTCTGATTATATACAGTTTGATTAACTTTGTTATGGATTTGTTATGAAATCAAATTAAACTTTTCAAATAGTTTTCATTAGTTTTCGCTTTGCAAAAACGAAAAAAACAAAAACATTTTATTTTGTTCAATATTGAATTTTATTGCCCCGCTTATTTCCCACTCTCCTTCTGCGGTCACTAATGAGTTTTGCTGTGTATTTTCTAAACCTTTTATTAAATGCTTTTCAAATCGCCCATAGCCGGCTAAGAGTGGCAAGCGGGGGGGGGGGGGGGGGGGGGGGTGGGTCAGTTTTAAGCCAAAATCTGTTTTAGTATTGTGGCTAGGTTTACGTTTTAGTTTCGCGACCGCTTCGTTTGTCTTTTTTTTAGTTGAGTCAGTCGGTGAGTTAACCCGTATCTAAATGTCAGTTGGCAAACCATTTTAATCACGTTTACTGCTAAGTAAACTATATTTTTCTGCTGTTTGTAGTTGTTGTACTTGTAGTTGGTGGCAAGATGGAGCAGCAGGCTTAGCCAAAGCCAAGAAGTGGGTACCTAGAAACGCCAAACAACAAAACATTGCAATGAAAAGTTGTTAGTATTTTCATAAATGAGTGGGTATCATCTGAAGAAATGGACGGACGGACGGACGGACTGAGGTACAGACGGATGTACTCCAATGTATAGAGATTCAGCAACAAGCCATGTTATTGTCTGGCTACAATAGTAACAACATCGTCATCACTAGCATCACCACCTCCACGACCCCGACACCGTCCAGATGATAATGGGATGAGCAGCGTTAAAATAAAAATGCTGCTGTTTTCTTGGCCGTCCGTCCATCTGGCTGTCTATCCGACAGAGTTAGAGTTCAACTATAATTTCAGCCTTTTTCTTGTTGTTGCTTCATTTCACAACTCGCAGTCGTTAGGTTGTTATTGTGGCGCGCTGATGTTGTTGTAACCAAAAAAGTAAAAAAAAAAAACAAAATCAAAAACTTTCTTTTAACATTAATTTTTATAGGTTTGACTTTTTATTATTGTACGACGAGTATGAACTGCTTGGAGGTTGCTTGGTGTTTCGGTTCGCCGTTTGCTAAGTACAGACACGACGCTGCGCCGCTCGAGCGTATGTTGCCTCTTTCTCCTTTCTAAAAAGAAAAAAAAACACTCAAAATGAAGGGGTTGGTTGCAAGATGTGAGATCCATTGAAATCTGTGTGCGCCTTGGTTTCAAAACTTAATGAAGTGAAGTGAAAACTTTTCTATGTGCTGTTTTTTTCCTCCTATTTTATTAAAAATACATAAAATTCCATTGGCATTGTGTGCAACAAGGCACCACAACCATCACCACCACCTCTACCATCAAAGCCAATCTGGTCTAGAAATGTAATTAATCTTAATCATAAAATGTATGTTTGCCATTGATTTGTTAACACACTTGAATACAAACATAAATCGTTTTCCTTGTATGGGGTTAACGGAGACACTCCGGTAATTAGCCGAGAGTCTTTATGGCCCCAGTCCATCTATAAAAAGAAGACTGAGAAATCGCTTCATTGTTAATACAACATCTTTTAAAATTGTCCCACGTAATGAGTTATGTTAAAGGGCAGTCATTAGAGACATTATTCCGATATACCAATAAATTCTAGTCCAGCAAGAAGTAGAAAATTTATAAAATAATATTGGCCTTACCCAAGTGCCAAGCAGTAAGCCAAAGATGTTACGGCTAAAATAGGACTAAATCGGTACTACCAAGGCTGAAAAATCAAGTAAAAACGTCAATAGGTGATTTCACCCGAATCTTCTATATCCTCCATGTTGAATTGTACTGGCCTGTACTTATGGGCTTCTGGGTCTATGAGTCCCTCCCTAATCTTAGCCAAATTAGGATTCGTCAACAGGTGATTTCAGTCGAATCTTCTACATCCTCCGTGTTGAATTGTACTGGCCTGTTCTTATGGGCTTCTTCGGTCTATGAGCCCCTCCCTAATCTTTGCCAAATTAGGATTCGTTGTCAAATCGCCTTTAATTTAAGTAACCATATGAACATATTCATCGGTGGTTCCTTTTTTACCATATGGGCTTATTTACGTGTAACCTGCAAGAGAGATAAAAAATTAAAATATTATTGAAAACATTAAAAATAAAACAACAGCGGTTTAAAGCTTTTCCCTTTACGAACCCCTCTTTAAGAGAGAGAGAGAGAGAGAGAGAGATAGAGATAGAGGGAGGGAAAGAGAGAGAGGTCGAACTGAAAAACTTAAATTTGTTAAGTAATTAGTCACTGTAACAATTACTCAAAAGAACATATTGAATCTATTATAAGTAAATTTTTACGTTTAGTTTCAAAATAATGCAAAGGGTAATAATAGGTCATTACCTGGTAATTACATGGTAAGGTTTTTGCTGAGTCCATTTTACCTTGCACGCGGATCTAAAAGTATGGTTGGAATGCAAATATTCGAAGAGCAACATACTATTGTTGGATATATGGCTGTGGAAAAATAATTTTATAATCCTCACAACAATAGTATAATTCACACAAAATCTTACTATGATCCTCTTAACCGTAGTATGTTTCATATACCATAGTATGTTTCATATACAACCATGCGAGGGTTGCTATATATATTACTAGACTAGGCAACACTCGTAAGTGTTGGCTGGCTCCTAAGTGTTGCCTGACATTTCCATTGGAAGGTTTGACATTTTTTTGCACAAATGAACGCAAAACCTCTTGACTTACGACAATCATTTGTGTAGTTTACAGTGACTTGCAAAAATCAATTTGGGCCAAAAATGGATTTAACTCGTGAACATTTTCGTGCGATTATTTTTCGCAACTTTCGACGAGGATTATCACGACAAGAGTGCATCGATAAACTTAGTCTCTGTATGACGATGGAGAACCATCCTATAGCACTGTGAAAAACTGGTTTAATGAATTTAATCATGTACGACGCTCGCTCAAAGACGAAGGTAACTTCACGACCTTCGTCTTTGAGCGAGGTCGTCCAAAAACGGCCGTTGTGCCAGAGAACATTGATGCCGTGCGTGAACAGATAATGCAAGATCATCATGTGACATACCGTGAGTTAGAGACATCCTTGGGCATTTCTTCCACCAGCATACATTCGATATTGCATGAACACCTGGCCGTAAAAAAGGTTTGTTCTCGTTGGATCCCGCACAATTTGACAATCGCTCAAAAAAAAAGGCTCGTATCGATTGGTGCAAAGAAATTTTTTTGGTGCTTCAAAAGACATTTATATGATCAACACAGGTGACGAATCATAGATCTATGCGTGTGAGCCCGAAACAAAACAGCAATCGACCGCGTGGGTCTTCGAAGACGAGCCAAATCCAACGAAAGTTGTTCGTGGAAGAAGCACTTCGAAGCAAATGGTCGCCTGTTTCTTCGGCAAAACTGGTCATATGGCGACTGTTCCGCTTGAGCAACGTAGGATGGTCAATTCTGAGTGGTACACCACAATTAGTTTGCCTAAAGTCTTCGGAGAATGGGGTCTCAATCGGAGTGGAAAAAATGCTTCAACAATTGGTTTGAGCGCATGCAAAAGTGCATAAATTATGCTGGAGAATACTTTGAAAAGCACTAAATCCATTTTTGATAATAAATAATCGCATTTTCATTATTAGGCCAGAATTGTATATAGCAGCCCTCGTAGCACCCGTATAGAAAAAAGGAAGTCCCTTGTTTCCATAACTTCCTTAAATCCGAGTTGCGTTTTTCTTATTAACTCTTCGATTTTTTTTTTAATTTTTAAGTGAATTACTCTACTTTAATTCTTAAGTGACTCAGGAATATTTGGAGGGCGTCGCTCATTAGATTTATAAGTCTTTAATCGTCTATAATTTTTTAGGAAATAAAAAGAGGATCTGGCCATTTCGGTTCGTCTGCCTACTGAGGACGCTTTATCAGACACGACTATCGGATGTTGGTTAACCAAAGTACGAATTTTATAATGCTTGAAAATATCTTGTATGAGGAGCGTTTTTGATTACAATCTTTTTAAAAGATTTTGAAAATGTTCTGCCTTGGGAATAATTTTATTGCATTCAATCTTAATATTAACCACGCTTAAGTCTTTCAATATTTTTCTTATTAATATTTTAACTTTTTAGCATATCTTTGCTAAAACTATGTCAATAATATCGTACGATATGACATTATTTCCCATTAAATTCTGCTTTACATCTCCCATTTTTTCGAGGTAAGGCTAGATTTAGAAAAAAAATTGGCATATCCCTCCACTAGATCATCTACAACACAGTTCTCATAATCCATATGAGTTTTAACTTCCATCAAATAGTGTTATTAATTGTACCTTTTTCCAATATAATTCGAAACGCTAATTATATTTTCTCGCCCCAAGCCCCGGCAAAGAAAAAAACAAAATCTGTTATCAGCATATGAACACAGCGTATCAGCAAAGGGATAGATCTTGACTGTATCGAAAATTTTGATTGGTTTTTACAAAATGACCGCTGTACTGACTGACATCTTGATTGATTGTAGCAGTGTGCTCGTGGGAAAAGTTCAAACAAAATTTCAAAACAATTCAGCAAACACGTTTTATTTTCTTTTTTCCAAATTAAGCATCATGTGTTGTACGATTATACATGAAGTGTTGAGTGATGCTGAATATGAGTATTGACTGAGATATGATTTTACTATCCGATTTAAAGTGTTTGTAACTGTATCGAAAGATAATATATGTATTAGGCTTTTAATATTAAAATTTTTAATACATTTTCACCGTCGGCTTAGCCCTAGGTCTAGGATTTCTGCGTAAAGAATTACATGTTGAACAACAATTGATTGGTTACGTTGTTATGTGTTTTCCATTCGATTTTGTAATTTGAACGAAGAGAAAATGAAACAGAAGCTGTTTGCCGGCGTACAATTGAATATTAAACTAATTATGCCTCAATTTCGTTCCAGCATAATCAAAAAATGATTATGGATATACTTCACTCCAAGCACAATGGGGTAGATTTGTTTTCTCTCTGCGGTTGAAAACTGACAACAAGTAGGCATTGTTTAAATGAAAATCTGAACTGGATAATTTTGTCATTTTTGGTCCGGCACCAGACCCATTATCGAGAAGATTAGAGGTATCCTAAGTGTTTTATCAGTTATTTTTTCATAAGAATAATTAAACACGCCAACGAACTGTTTTGTTTATTTGGTGGATAAAAAAAATACTCCCCAAAGACGCATGTCATCCCCCACTGTGCTTCAATCAGAATTCACCACCAACGAAATTTGGAGTACATCATCATATGGGCTGTAACGAAAGTGAACAGGAAATACAATTTACAATTAACGAAAATACAGAAAATAAAAAATAAAAGAAAATTAAAACTCATTCATTTGCAATCAGACAATATTTTTTAAAAAAAAGAAATAAAAGAAGAAAAAACAGACAATCCATAACTTATGGATTTCAATACATTAACTCTTGGAATGATATGAAAAATCTTTTATTGCAGTCACTGTCGGGTTGCCGGAGTACATATTTTTTTTGTCTTTTTTAACATTGACGTTAACGTGACTGACTGACTGGCTGGCTAGATGGCTTGCGCTGTTTTCATTTCGTTAAGATTTTTCTGTTTAGTGGTGGCTGCTGATGTTGCTGCATTTGCAACAACAATTGCTTGCTTTCAGATACAGAGAGAGACAGGCGGACAGATAGACAGACGAACGGAGTATGATTTCTGAACACATTTTATGGATTTCTGGTAATTTTGGTTCCGTTGCTTTTGCGAAACGCTAGACGCGCCGCGCGTTGACTGCTTGTTGCTTGCGCCTCAGCTCGGCTCCTCTGTGTAAGCCAATTTCACAGCAGAGCGGAGAAGGCGACTAAGAAAATGCAAAATCGTCTGAAATAAACCGTAGTGGAAGAAAAACCAAAAGACAAAGATCATTGTAATTGTATAGCAACGTCATGTCAGAGTAGCGCTCATTCATTCAGTTCGTCACTGATTGAGGTTGGCTGGTTCAGCGTTATGGCTCCGGCTTGGATTTTTGGCTTTATGGCTTAAGCGGTGCTGCGTGCGGTGCTACCTCAATAACATGCAGCAGCAGTAGCCGGCCGTGGAGGGTAAGTGGCAGCTTCGTTTGCCTACACTGAGAGACAAGATTTTGTAATATGTAATTAAATAGGCTTTCGTTTTTTAAAAATACGTTTAGTTTCGTTAAAACAACTTTATTTTCTTAAGTTGTGTAAGAAGCATGAATTTAAAGAAATCTAGCGTTATCGCTATGAAACTTGGTCATTAAATTAAAGAACGTTTCTCCTGCTTACCCAAAGTAAAAATAGAACAAAATCAAGTTTCACTTAAGAGAATATTTTGTTTCCACTTCGATTAACCTTAGAATATTCGAGGTTGTTACTAGGCATCGTTTTAGAAATAACTTAAACAAGTTAACCAAACGTTAAGTTCGGTCAGGCCGAACCTTATATATCCTCCAATGTCCATACGCTTCTAAACCAGAAAAAAATGGTCCGTTTTTGGGACCTTTCGGCCCCTGTGCCAGTCCCTTATCTCAGTCAAAGCTTCACTCTATAAAGTATATGGATTCGTAGCAAAATTTGCTTTATTTTAAGTATCCATATGTTCATACTCACTATAAATCGCCCGTTTTGACCATGCGGTACGTTTTTTGGGCCACATGAGCCAAAAAGTCCAGCAACTATGCCATTTTTGAGGTATTAAGTACGAACCAACTTACAGTATCCAGTTTAACCATTGTCCGTCCTCAAAAAATTTTGATTTGTTAATCAAATACCTAAAATCGTATACTTTTTACCAAGGTACCTTTAGTCTCTTAAAGGAAAACTTTTTCCCACCAAGGCCGATTTCCCCCATTTAAAGTCCCAAACAAATTATGGCAATAAGCCATTATCACTTAAAACTGCAGGATCCTAGGTTGATTGGCAGCTATTGCGCTTTCACCAGACACACGGACGGACGGACATGGCTAGATCGTTGTAGAATTTTATGACTACCAAGACAGTACTTATATATACACTTTATAGGGTCCCGATCAATATTTTGCGGTATTGCAAACGCATTGACAATTTTTATAAAAGTATACACAGAAAAAAATAACAAGCTGACAGTTTTAAACCCTAATCTGAATTAAACTTGATGGTGTAACTGAGATAAAGTTCCTGCGGGTCGGAATTCTTGGCCAGGGGCTGTCACCCTGGCACTATTTTCCGCTACAAAAACAAAAACAGCAACAACTACTACTCATCTAATCATACTCTAGACTTCCTTCGAATTCAAATATGGACTTGTTTTGCGATTTAACTTAGATTGTGGTCGGTCTGTGGTCAAACATTCCGTAGTATTGATGTTAGCATGGTCCGAGATATCATATGATGGTAGCAACAATCATATCAACGTAATCGCAGCCAACAAAAAAGTTATACCAACCGAATTCGGTTGTCGGTTGTCGAAAGTATGTGGTACTGCCGTATAAATAAACGAACTATAAATAAATAAATATTTTCCAGAATATAGAAACAGACTAAACTGTAATTTGGCAACACTACTCAGACTTGATTAACATTTTTGCCATAGACAGACCTCCTTATTATTCAAAACAAGAACCATTTTTTTATGGCGACCCAATTTTCCCTTGTTGCGGTCACCCAAAGATTGACAGTAAATATTGTTACATACCTTAATTAACTCTTTTCAGATTAAGGCAGTATGGGCATCATTACCAAGCTTGACTGAACATCTATCCAAATATTTATTTATTTTACTTATCAGTTGACCCATTGCAAGGCGCTAAAATATTAATTTTTTCAAAGAGTACTTGTAACCCACAATCTATAACAACAACCAATGCATGTACAAATTCAGTTTCAATAATCATCCTTAAATGTAAGCATACGTCGAGCTTAAGAATAAGTAACTGATTTTAAGAATAAGTACGAGGGCTGCTAAATATATATCTGTCCTAATAATGAAAATGCGAATATTTCTCATCAAAAATGGTTTTATTGTTTTGCAAAGTATTCTCCAGCATGATTTATACACTTTTGCATACCCTCAAACCAATTGTCGTAGCACTTTTCCCACTCCGATTGAGACACCTCGAAAACATGGTTTTTGAACGCTTCAACAGCATATTCTGGCGACGAAAATCGTTGACAACGCATTTTTACTTGATTTGCGGGAATAAAAAGTAGTCATTGGGTGCCAAGTCAGGGGTGTACGGCGGATGACCCATCAATTCGACGTTTTAGCCGGTCAAAAAGGCACTGGTTTGAGCCGATGTGTGAAAGCTCGCATTGTCATGGTACACAATGATTCGTCTTCTCTTGTTCGTTTTTCGAATTTCTCCAAAGAGAGAAATTCAGAATTGACCTCCTACGTTGCTCAAGCGGAACAGTTGCCACATGACTAGTTTTGCCGAAGAAACAGGCGAACATTTGCTTCGAAGTGCTTCTTCCACGAACAACTTTTGTTGGATTTGGCTCGTCTTCGGTCGCTTGCTGTTTTGTTTCGGACTTGTACGCATAGATCTATGATTCGTCACCTGTGACGTTCTTATAAACGTCTTTTGAAGCACCGCAATCGAATTTTTTCAATGTTTCTTTGCACCAATCGACACGAGCCTTTTTTTATTGAGCGATTGTCAAATTGTGCAGGATCCAACGAGAACAAACCTTTTTTACGTCCAGGTATTCATGCAATATCGAATGTATGCTGGTGGAAAAAAATGCCCAAGGATGCCTCTATCTCACGTACGGCATCAATGCTCTCTGGCACAACGGCCGTTTTTGGACGATTGAATTCATTAAACCAGTTTTTCACAGTGCTATAGGATAGCGCTTCATCGCCATACAAAGATTTAAGTTCATCGATGCACTCTTGTCGTGATAGTCCACGTCGAAAGTTGTGAAAAATGATCGCACGAAAATGTTCACGAGTTAATACCATTTTTTGGCCAAATTGATTTTTCAATTCACTGTAACGACACAAATGATGGTCGTACGCCAAAACGTTCTGAGAACGTTTATGCTAAAAAATGACAAACTTTCCAATGGAAATGTCAGATGGCGCCGGGCAGCAATAAATGTTGCCTTGGCCAGAAATATATGTGACGCGCATAATAAAAAGGGACCTAAGGGTAAAAACCAGTTTTGTTCAGGAGAGCCATTTTAAAGATTAGGTCCCTTTCTTTTTGCGCTTAGAATCGTCGACTTCACTTTCATAGAACGCGCATATCTATGGGAGGGAACACTTTTGGGGCATGGGATCGATCTCATTCGATTTTCAGATGTTGTCCACATCAAAAAAAAAGTGAAAATTGATTTTTTACCCTTAGGTCCCTTTCTCTATGCGCTGTCACATATATAGCAACCCTCGTACTGATTTCCAGAGTTAAAATATAAGTAATAGGTTTTTTGTTTGCATCGTTGTACTATGGAAACTGTTATAAGTAATACTAAATTATAAAAAGTAACTTTCATATAACTACTGTCATTGAAGTCATTATTTCTTGACGCTAAATAATGCGGAATGTAATGACCTCTCATTACCAAGTAATGCAAAAATAATGCCATGACTTTAACAAGTTTTTACTGGGTAAATACAATCTTTTTAAGTTCGATTCTTTGGTTTCAGTTCAATCTTTTCTGAGTGTACATATATTTCGAAGCTTTTCTTCTCCTGTTCTGCTTTGCACCGTGCGGTGGCTGTTATTGGTGAGGATGATGGCGCTGGAGTTGGCTTTTGTTGTTTTTTGATGCTGTTAATTTTGTTGCTGTTTTTACTGCTGATGTTGTGGTTGTCTTTCTGGAGTTCAAGAGTATCTTTCTTTTTTTCTTTCTTTGGGTTGCCGTTTTTTTGCTGCTTTGAATACTTTCACTTTCTGTATGAACACATCTTTTATTTTTAACAATTTAACCGAAAGACAACAACGGCACAACGCCATCAGTTTAAACGAACGAACGAACGAAAAAACGGCAAAACACAGCATATCGAAATGAAAACAAGTTTAAACAACCCCAAATAATACATTTGAACTGTTTGAAATTGTGCTGTAATACATAAACATACTCTTTCTTGCATGTATGTCGATTATAAACATACGTACAACGATTTGTTTCTTTCTCTTGGGTTTAACCACGTTTGTTTAAGCCTTTAAAGCCAAGCCCGCAAAGACATTAAAATCGAGTAAGTGGTTTTCCAAAAAACAAAAACGACGTAACGTAATAACTGGGATGCCCCCAACACCGCTGCACGAAAAGTGTTTAAATGATTTCATTTTTTTAAATCACTCTTTTAAATTGCCCATCAATGAAAGAAACCGCAAGGGAAGGCGGCGTAAGACCGGAGGCGTTCGGGATCTATTAACGCAGCTGCTGGGCGTTTGAAATAAAAGAAATTTTCGAATCTAACACTATACGGAAGATTAGGCGCCTTCTAAATAAAGTGAGCATTGCCAGAGATTTAGCCCGGCTTATTTGGTGGTTGGACTTAGTCAACTTCCATAGAAGATTGAGCTGAGACCAGAATTTAACCAAACGACCAGTAATGCCCTGAGTTCGCTTATTGAATGCTGAAAAATTTGGCCGAAAAATTATTATCGGAAGAGGTCTGTTTCAACGAGCGAAATTCATCCCTGAAGCCCAAATATTTAGCCCATACTTGGCAAAACTAATAAAAGGTCTAACGATTATTTGTATAAAAAAAATTCACCAACTGGCCGCCTCAAACATGCGACTCGCCACCCTCGATTATTGAACCTAAAACTGCGACAAATTCTTGTAATAAACTCGAGGCCAACACTCATATTGAAATTGCCAGAATATATTGGACCGATTCGTTTAAAGCGCTGCCAACTAAGTCGTTGCGTCCATTTGAAATTTCTGATATTCCATAGATAATGACAGAAATGTAGCCGCAAAATAAAGCTAGAATCAGTTTGAAATCTCATAATGTTGTGAATTAAGTTTATTATTTTTACCTACTATTCTTTTCTAGTCACACTGTAATTTAGTACCTTAGTACCACAAAACCTTTACAGTAGGTTGGGTCGATTTAGCAATATTGTATTGTATATTGTGCCATCGATTTTTCGATTGGTTTTGGCATGAGGTATTTATGAGGCGTCTCAAAAGACTGTTCGATAGAGTGTGCCGATTTGTAAGGACAAAAGTTTGTCAATATTATGCCATTGATTTTTCGATAGCTTTTGGCATGAGGAAAAAAAATAATATTACGACATATCATAAAAATTATTTCGAGGTGTCCAAATTTAATTTTTTTGACTTTTTCTCAACTTTTATTTTGATTTTCACGATATCCCGAAATCTATATGTGACAGCGCATAGAGAAAAACCTAAGGTTAAAAAAATCAATTTTCATTTTTTTCTTCCTTTTTTTGATGTGGACAACATCTGAGCATCGAATGAGACCGATCCCATGCCCCAAAAGAGTTCCCTCCCAGAGATATGCGCGTTTTATGAAAGAGAAGTCGACGATTCTAAGCGCAAAAATGGCTCTCCTGAACAAAACTTTTGATCAACTTTTCACTTTTTTTTTGATGTGGACAACATCTGAGCATCGAATGAGACCGATCCCACACGCAAAAAAAAGTATGGTTGGGATAACAATTTCGAAGAGCATCATACTATTGTTGGGTATATGGTTGTGGTACAACAATATTATGATCCTGACGACAATAGTATGATTCAAATACAACCATACTATGATCCTCACAACCATACTATGATCCTCACAACAATAGTATGATTCACACATAACCATACTATGATCCCCACAACCATAGTATGATTCACACTCAACCATACTATGATCTTCACAACAATATTATGGTCCTCACAACCATAGTATGTTTCACATACAACCATAGTATGATCCTCACAACCATAGTATAATTTACACGCAACCATGTTATGATCCCTACAACCATAGTATGATCACACACTATTATACTATGATCACCAATATAATTTTTTAGAATTGGCTTAAGTTGTCAAAAATAAAAATAAACGAAGAAAATTATTTTAAAATAAATTAAATTCAAAATAATATGAGATGTATTTAAAGGGGAAAAAATTAGATGAAATAACGTAAGTCTTTTTATTCAAAAATTTTTAGTTAAACAAAGCTAATAAAAAAATTTAAATTCCATATAAAAAGAACTATCATTGCATTAAATCCAATCCAATAAAATATTTTTAAAGCACATTTAAATGAAGAAAAATTACAATCATTCAGTTTTATTTCCTTAATCATATAATTGTTAACATAAAACCCAAAAAACAATACTTTTGTCGCACCAATCATATTTATATTGTTGCTACAACCATATTTTGATTTTTAAATTTGGCAATAAAATAATGTTACATTTCAACAATATTAATATTGCGGCAATCATACTATTGTCAAAATTAAATTCAAAAAACAATGCTATGGTTGCGACGAACATACTTTTATTGCGGAGACAATATTATTATTGCCGTGACCATATAGTAACCATATTTTTTCTCTGCGTGCATGCCCCAAAAGTGTTTCCTCCCAGAGACATGCGCGTTTTATGAAAGTGAAGTCGACTATTCTAAGCGCAAATAGAAAGGGACCTAATCTTTAAAATGGCTCTCCTGACCAAAACTGGTTTTTAACCTTAGGTCCCTTTCTATTTTGCGATCATTTTACATAATGAGTTGGTTTCGTCCGAAGAAGGAGTAGTGTTATCGAACGATTATTTTCACGAAATCGAAAAACAATCTGTGTTTTGCGCAATTGTATAGCGTTTAAAATTTTATATTTTTTATAATTTTTTATATTTATTTATACATATAAAGGGTGATCAGTCTAGAGGTATTTTTTTACAATAAAAAAAAAAAAAACAAAAAATTTAATCAAGTGTGGAATCTTTGTTGTTCATTCGAAGGGACATTTTATGTCATTTATTTTTTACATAAAATATCCTTCAAATGTTAACCGCGACTAAGTCTCAGCGTGTCCATTCGAAAGGTCCAATTTTGGATGACTCGTTCAAGCATTTCGACCGGTATGGCGTTTATGACACGCGTAATGCTGACTTCCAAAGCTTGAATCGTAGCTGGTTTGTCAGCATAGACTTTGGACTTTACGTAACCCCAAAGAAAAATGTCAAAAGGTGTGATATCACTCGGCCAACTCACCTGTCCAAAACGTAAAATTAGCTGCTTTTCGAAATGACCTCTCAATAAATTCATTGTTTGAGCAGCTGTATGGCAAGTGGCACCGTTCTGTTGCAACCAAATACCGTCAAGATTATTGGCTTTAATTTCAGGTAGCAAAAAGTCCGATATCAAGGCGCGATAGCGACCATTATTCACGGCTACGTTCCGGCCATCATCATTTTTGAAAAAATATGGACCGATGACTCCACCAGCCCATTAACTGCACCAAAACATGGCTTATGTTTGACCAATGACAGCTCTTTAACCCAAATGCGGATATTTTATTTATTGACGTTGCCGTTGAGCCAGAAAGGGGCCTCATCACTGAACAAAATTGTGGTCGAAAACAGCGGATCTTCTCGTTTCTCATTTCCATAATTCAGTTGCACAATTTTGAGACGTTGTTGCGGTGTAAGTCTTTCCATGATGAAATGGCAAACAATACTGAAAAGGAAAAAAATAAAGTTTAAAGCAACTCACGCGTAAACTCTATGAAAAAAATATCTCTAGATGGATTACCCTATACCATAACTTTTATAACCAAAACATGATTTATTATAAAGACTGAAGTTTTTACCGTTGTACAAAAAACTAAAAGAAGTTTTTGTTTAAAGAAAATTATTTAATTTTTTCATTATAAACCGTTCGTTTTGAAAACTTTTAATTTAAATAAAAAAGGATCAAGTCGCTTTCAGCAATTCTTCAATAAATTGTTTCCTTTAAATGTACAGTATTTCTTCATTCACTAACAAAATGGCCGTTTATCAATTGTCGATTTTAACTTATTGACTTGAAGACCACCTAGTCGCTTACTCAAACAAACCTCTTGTCTATAAAGTTCATAGTGGCCTAACAAGAAATCATGAAATATTTGAAACAATTTAGCATTGCCTATTAACTAAAGGCAACATTTCAAAATTTTATTTCATTTATTTCTTTGTCAGCGTTTTTTTTTAATTCCAATTTCTTTTAATTTTGGCGATTTTTAACTATTTGACAATTTCATGTTATGCAGATTTTCGCCCGGCTACGGTGAGAGACCGGACGGTTGCATCGCCTCGACGGCGACAAGTTTAATGTTAATATAAAAATCATTTTTTTTTAATTCAATGGGAAGATTTTTTTAATGGGCAGATTTTTTCTTTTTATTTCAATTTACCCTGAACTTGAAAGCGGAGGAGAGGAGAAATTTCCAGTTGACGATTGGTGGCTGAAGTCGTGTTTGTTTCATTATACAGCCGTGTCGGTTTTAATAAGCCTTGCTGGGGTTTGCAGTGGAATCTAACAAAAAAAGACAAACACAAAAAAGAGAATTCAAAACGAGTTTTTAAATCAAAATTTATTGCACGAAAATAAAGTTTAATTAAACACAATTTTTGTATGGAAGTTTTAATTTGTGTTTTCTTGTTTTGGGTGTTTGTCTTTTGTTGTTGGCGAAGGTTTCACATCTTTCAAGATGACTTTGATTATACGATGTTTCTTGGCCAAAATTGGCAGTGATGGATGCGCAGATGAGCAAAGAAATTATAAAAAGATCGCGATTTCAAAGTGATGCAACATACGAAATTGGAAACTTCAGCTTAAATTTACATTTATGTACGAGTATCTAATATCTTAACACCGTTTTTCTGCTTATCAAACGGAACTCTAAGTTACGTCACGTAACTGCAAATTGTACTTTCAAATACAACAATCTATTTTCAATACTCGTTTGTTTGTTTAACACCACATAACAACAGAAAAAAATCTGTTAATTCACATCACTCGCTTCCCTGACGTACAGCAAATAGAGACGCCAATCTTAAAACTCTTAGTAGCATGCGTTCGCTGTTTGTGCTAAACAAATTATGAACACAAATTTCCCATTATTTTATTTTTCAAAATGTTAAATGTCAAACATACTTTAAAGTCTCACATTGTGCATGATGTATAAGTATAGAAGCGTATGAACATGTGTATTTTCTAAACATGTAGATTTTCTTTTGTACTTTCAATACTCGCAAAACTTTGATTTGAAAATTAATATTTGTATTTTGTTCTCACATGAATCACAGGTCTCATAGAATATTCAGAGTTCCGCACAGAATAAAAATAGTCGCCATCCAACATTCCCACGCAGTCATTAGAGCTCACACCCGTGTAATGTACGAATAATCCTTTAGTATTGAAACGAAATGTTCACATTTTTACATCAATTTATTATCGTATATGAAATTAACATTAATTAAATTAAGTGTTTATATCGTCAATATGCGCATCATAATACTATCACGTAACTATCTCTAAATGAACACCACATGTTCTCGTAAACTAAACAAGTGTTGCAAAGTTAAAAGTGTCTAAGTCTATTTTATGTAAATGCAATAACTATAAATCACTCACAGCTTCTATAAATCACTTCTACTACTCTACATGGAAAATATTTCAAGAGCCATAATTAACGTTAACCGAAGACAAATTTCGATGTAAGTGTTTCCCTTTATATCCTTTTACCGGAACCAACCTTTTACATGGATTTCATACTCGAAATTTTCCAGAAATCACTTAGTAAATAGCAACTAAAAAAGTTAAATGTTTTTATCTGGACTAAAACCTGGTTTTCTTGTGCTTTAATCGCTAAAAGTATGAAGCACTCAGTGCGTGCTGCCAGGTCCACAACTGCAGTGCTGCCAAATTTAGGACATATGCGGCGGTCATTTTGGATATGGATTTTCACACGAACTGATCTGGATTAGAATCTGTTTTTTGTGCTAAATTTAGGTCATAGGCGGCAGCCATTTTGGGGATGGTTTTTTACACGAACTGGTTTGGATTAGAACCTGGTTTTTTTGTGCTCAGCTCACGAACAGTATGAAGCCTTTGATGCCATTTTGGAGATGGGTTTTCTCACGTAACTGATCATAAAAAATCAAACCCGTTGAACTATATGATATGCTTAAGGTCTCCGAAATCTCACATATCATCTCATAGATCAGACGAAATTATATAGTGCTTTTTTCGACATACCTTTTTGTTGTGAACTCAATTGCCCGAAACAAATACTAAGAGTTTGCGATTTTAATATAATTCACCAGAAGACATATATGGAGTATATGTTCTGATTATAACAACTTGTCTTATTGACCGGCTTAATTTTCTTAATCTTGAATTCATGCAGATTAAACTACATCTCATATCGTCCTAATTATACTCTGCATCTAGATGAGGACATAGAGCGACACCTTGGAGTCGGCATTGTGTTACAAGTCAAGGATTCAAGCTGAAAGCTATATTTATGGTGACGATACCTGACAAAGTCTGTAATCTGGTATTGCGGATGATTAGAAAATCTCAGAAATATCCCTTTGGTAGTTTTTGTGATGACTGCGGATCATACTTCAAGTCTCAGGTAAAATCATGACTTCAGATGACGTTTCCAATTATGCGGGTGCTATATCTGATAGGGAAGCAGAAAGTAAAAGAAACTTGTCCACACAATGAATATCCGCCCAACTGCACGCCTGCTCGAGGAAAGAACAATAGAGGCAAAAAACATCGTCTCAATAGGAAGGGAAGGGACATAAACAGTAATTGCGACATCGATAGTAGTCGGAAGATATTATTTTATTTTTGATACGAAACTCAAAAGGTCATCTACCATTAGTCATAGGTTTCAGCGTTATAGTCGAAAAGGTAAACAAGCCTTGAGGTCATTCATTTAAACTCGATGTTACGTTTTTGTATAATTTTTGCCGATGTCGAAGTTTGTCACACCTCGGCTGATGCTAGAGTGCGCGCTAGTAACGACAATAATTCTTGCTATAGAGTGCGAGCGGGAATAAAGCGAGTGTTAACATTAAAGCAGGTTTTGAAATTAAATTTATTTGTGTGGTCCCAAAGCACAGAACCTCACAATAGAGGTGAAATACGTCGTCTCTATAGGAATATTAGCTATCCTGTATACTTGTTTCAAATATAGCAAGTTTTGTGCCTACACCAATTATTGACCAATGCTTAACCTAATACGCCCATTATAAACAATTATAACGACATCGATAGTAGTCCTTAAAACTCAAACTCAAAAAATTATCTATCGTCATTCATAGATTTTCATTAAATCACAAAATATATTTTTATTTCCACTTTAGGTTATAACCTAAAAAGTAATGAGACATATTGGCCATTTAATCATGAAATATATTTTAATTAGTGTATGTGAATAGTTAAGGTAGTAAAATTTATTTCGACTTGAGGTCATTTATTTAAGCTCGATGTTATGTTTTTTGTTTAATTTATATTTTTCCCAATCTCGAAGATTGTCAAGGTGTTAGAATTAGCACTGTAAAAGGTGCCATGCGATGCTAGAAGTTCTTGCTAATAGTTCTTGTTATAGAAAAATGTCAAATTAAGAGCGGAGCAAGAATTGAGTGTTAATAATAAAAGAGGCTTAGGGCCCAAAGCACAGAAAATGTAAACACTTCTGTTTTTACAGATTCATTTTATTTTTTTACGAATTAGCCCGCGTCTAACATGTGAACTTAAAATTCACAATGAATTAAAATTTAGAAAACATACGAAAAGAATGTATACATTAGGGTGATTCGATTCTCTCAGTCGTATAGTATAGTAAGTGGCAATGTATAGTTGAATGTATTGTATGCCACTTTGCAAAGGTAATATTAAAAAAAATATTTTTTTATTACCTACATTAAAAACCTTAAAAATAAAAGTTGAGAAAAAGTCAACAAATTGAAATTTGGGTGCCTCGAATTTTTTTTTGATATGTCGCACAAGCTTTCGAAAAATCTTTAACACAATATCGACCATTTTTCGTCCTTACAAATCGGTCCACCCTAGTATACGTACACAATTCCTTTTAAGTAACTTACAGAAATACGAGGTTATCAAAACGAGGCGATTCCATGCTATAAACCAATAAACGACTTGTTTTGTCGCTTCAACTCGCTTTTCGTATCGCTCCCACTCTGACATGTTTCGAGCAATCTCGAAGGAAATCTAATGCAAGGCCTTGTAGCGCAATATTATAGCACTGCTTCTAGCGCGCACTCTAACAACAGCCATGGATCACTGGACAACATTTTTAAAACTGGAATGGAATAGTTGTTAAAGAGTCGGGCGCTCTTCATGCTGTGATCAGGCAACTTCAACGTAATGTTCCCTGGAAAAATCATATTTTGCATGTGTCGAAGGAAGAATTCAAGTGATTGGGTTATCTAAAGTGATAGGCTTTCAAGAAGTTCTTTTGACCTCCTTTAAATCTACGTCACTTTTATTCGTTCGAAATGGAGTACAACTCTGTCTTCTAGGCGATTGCTTCTAGGTCTTATTTTAAGTTTCTTGGCTGGGTACAAGTGAATTCGCTGAGGCTAAATCGAATAATGCAGGTTAGCCAATTCTTTCTCGAACATCAAAAGGAAGATAATTGCGAGTTGTTAGTTTATTGTTATTTAGAGTTTATTTAAAGTTTATATGCACTTTTGATATAAGTGACCTCGTCCCAGAGTTTAGAGTACTTTTCCAATAGACATTGTCCATAACACCCGCTTGTCCACAACTTCTTAGCCAATCGTTGTAGATTTGTCCTCGGATCGTGCGATGAAATATAGTGACAAATTTTTCTTAAGCCTTGTACTGCAGAGGTGATTCTTGATAAGTAAAATATGAAAGTCTAATCCCATAGGGGTCTAAAAAGGAATTTTTAGGAATTAAATTTAAAATAAATTTTCACAGATCCAAAAATCTATCAATGCTACATTAATTTTGATGCGAAGTATCATAAATTTTGGGTGTCCTTTTAATTCTAGGTACGAGTATAATGATTTTGTTTTTGCTGGAATGTAATTTTGAGTCGAAATGTTCTCTAATTTTTATGGCAGATAACCTAGATCGATATCTTGTTCTAGATTATATTATCATTTTACCGGTATTTTTTTTGAAGAGTACCCAATTTCGAATATTTTCAAATGTCAGTTGTTCCATTAAGGCAATTTCCCCCTTCTCAACTGACTTTCAAATGTGATTAAACTTCTTTTAGCTTGCGAACAGCATGTGGCGCATTATTATTTAATTATTCTACTTGAAGCGAAATAAAAACATCTATTAATTGTGCTCATAACTAATGTATAATTAAATGTGCCACCAACTGGACACGGCACTTGCAGAACGAAAACGAGTGCAATTGACAAATACGTCAACGTCTATAATTAAAACTATGAAAGCAATTAAATATTTAATAAAGTGAAATACAACAGAAATTATGAAAACATTTTATCGCCAATAAAGTGTAAACGATATGAAACCCAATGTCGCTGGGACAGGTGTGGTACGGGGTGAGGGCTGGACAACGTGTGAAATGAAATGGAACAACGAAGACTACTAAGCTTGAGTGGACGATCAAAGGGGTTTGAGCTCAGCTAGGGTTGATAGAATTAAGATTCAAATAACGCATGGATGTGATATACTAGGAAGAGTGGGTGGCTATTAGGGAAATGTGGCATCAAAATCATTTAAGAAGATCCGATAATGATCGGCGGTTTCGGCAACTTTGCGAGTTTTTTTTTTAAATTTATTTTTATTATTTCAAGAAATGTTTACAATGGTAAGTGGCCTTCGCGCCCTTAAGGCATTATAGGGGCTAGTCGACAATAGTAAGGCAATAATAAAATAATATCCAAAAAATAAATAAATTCACTAATTACGAAGGCTGCTGTATATATTTCTGGCCTTATAATGAAAATGCGAATATTTATCATCAAAACTGGTTTTATTGATTTGCAAAGTATTCTCCAACATGATCTATACACTATTGCATGCGCTCAAACCAATTGTCGAAGCACTTTTTCCACTCCGATTGAGACACCTCCAAAACATGATTTCTAAACGATTCAACAGCATCCTCTGACGACAAAAATCGTTGACCACGCATTTTTTCTTGATGTGCGGGAATAAAAAGAAGTCATTGGGTGCCAATTCAGGGCTGTACGGCGGATGACCCACCAATTCAACGTTTTGGTCGGTCAAAAAGGCGCTGGTTTGAGTCGATGTGTGAGAGCTCGCATTGTCATGTTGCACAATGATTCGTCTTATCTTGTGCGTTTTTCGAATTTCTCCAAAGACTTCAGGCAAATAAATTGTGGTGTAACACTCAGAATTGACCGTCCTATGTTGCTTAAGCGGAACAGTCGCCACATGGCCAGTTTTGCCGAAGAAACAGGCGACCATTTGCTTCGAAGTGCTTCTTCCACGAACAACTTTCGTTGGATTTGGCTTGTCCTCGAAGACCCACACTGTCGATTTGTGTTTTGTTTCGCGCTCATACGCATAGATCCATGATTCGTCACCTGTAACGATCATATTAACGTCTTTTTAAAGCACCGCGATCGTATTTTTTCAAAATTTCTTTGCACCAATCGACACGAGTCTTTTTTTGAGCGATTGTCAAATTGTGCGGGATCCAACGAGAACAAACTTTTTTTACGGCCAGATGTTCATGCAATATCGAATGTATGCTGGTGGAAGAAATTCCCAAGGATGCCTCTATCCCACGGTATGTCACATGACGATCTTGCATTATCAGTTTACGCACGTCATCAATGTTCTCTGGCACAACGGCCGTTTTTGGACGACCCTCACGACCTTCGTCTTTGAGCGAGCTTCGGCCACGATTGAATTCATTTAACCAGTTTTTCACCGTGTTATAGGATGGTGCTTCATCGCCATACAAAGATTTAAGTTCATCGATGCACTCTTTTCGTGATAATCCACGTCGAAAGTTGTGAAAAATGATCGCACGAAAATGTTCACGCGCTAATTACATTTTTTTGCCAAATTGATTTTTTCAAGTCACTGTAAACAACACAAATGATGTTCGTACGTCAAAACTTTCTGAGTACGTTTATGCTAAAAAAAATCAAACTTTCTAATGGAAATGTCAAATGGAGCCGGGTAACACTTAGTTTTGCCTAGGCCAGAAATATATATAGCAACTCTCGACATGAAGGTTGTTTTTAGATTACAAATCTCTCTGACCAAAACAACTCGAGATTTAAACAAACTTACTTATCTAATTTTAATATAATCTCCCCAATTAATTTACAAACTTTAAATTGGCTTAAAACCAAATTTTCAATCTAAATCAATTTGTCATGAATTTCCAAACATACAACGTCTAATTAGGATTTTTTTTTTAAATTATTTCCATTGCCAAGTTCCATCAATCCAAAGGTATTTCAACTAATTATTTGCCGGTTATTTTGCTTATTTGTTTTTTTTCTTTGTCGCAAATATCAGTGGGCTAAGTTCATTTAATTCCACTACAGAAATCAAATCAATTTGCAATTGCACATGACGCTGCGATATCGGACGTTGAAGCGAATACAAAAACCGATATGATCGCTAGTCATTTGTGTCCGTCAATCTGTTTTCAATTTGCTATTGTTGTTAGTGTGACTGACTGGCTGGCTGACTGTCCGTTTTTAGTATTCATTCAATGGGATATTATTTTAATTTAAAAACTTGCAATTCAGGTGAACTAATTTCAAAAACGATTCAGTTTTCATGAAGTTCAAGGTTAACCGGTATGTTTGTGTAATTATTTAACATTGACAGCGGGGAAAATGAATGAATATCGTGAGAGATTATTTTTTTGTAGTTTCAAAATGACACATTTCTAGATCAGAATCTGAGGTTGTTTTGTTTTTTTTCGAGAAAAATGACATCATTCGGTAAAGCGGAGAAATAAGAAAGACTTGTTATGCTCTGAACAAATTTTGCTAGGTATGTTATTTTTAATAGTCTTTAAGTTGATACTAGAAGTCCATACATTCGTATTCCCCTCACTATAGCTTGACGTATTTAGTTTATTTCTTCCTTTATAAAATAGGGGGATGCAAATGAATTTTTTTTTAAATTAAAAGAAATTAAATAAGATTCAAACCAACTAACATTCTCATTATATCTGGGCACAATTTTATTAATTTAGCTTTAATTCACAAACTTTCTTATTATACGCCTTAAGGGTCTAAATCTTCAGTGGAATATTCTAACTACATCGGCCCTTCAAGGGACCCAACATAAAAATCTGTAGGCATCAAATCGCAGCTTCCAGGTGATATCGCTGCTAAGGCAGATACTACGATTATCGAACTAGACACGCAAAAGATCATTATGTGTCGTTGCCATGCCTTATTTGCAGCATGGGATCTTGTAAGACAGCCGTAGAATTCAGAATTAAGAAGTCGAAGTCTCATAGAGCTAAACCCTGATTTCGCTAGTAAGGGTTGATATCTCCGACATTGTTTAATCACTAAATTTTTTAAATTCCATATCCGTGTCAGACGACTGCACCATTCCGCCGTAAGCCCCAAAAACCGATAACATCTGCCATATGTTGAAAGTCTACCATGGTGATCTTGAAAGGTTCTTCACTGCTATTTACTTGAAGTTATTTGCCACACTGTTCAGTACATGGACTGCAGAGGTAAAGCTATTCCTTATATGTGCGAGTTGCTGACGACCAACAATTCTCCTAAAATTCTTGGCGCCCCATTTGACAGTCTTCTAAAGTAATCGTATACGCTTCTGCGATAAGCTGAGAAATAGGCACAAGGTCCCTAAGTCGCTCGTCGGGAGTACTTGGGGCACTGACAAAGAAACCTTAATGACTTCTTCTAAAGCGATAGCACGGTCAATGGTGACCTATCAAAACGGCATTCTCTAAGGGCTACTTGACAATCGCATGTGGGTTTTCTGATCCCAGATGCGGCAGTTTTGCTTGTAAACATAGCTGCAGAGATGAAAATTACATTCGCCAGAAAAAAAATCGAGCTCAAACTGAGAAGCGATAACAAAGCCGATAGTCTTCAATTATTTAGTCATTTAGACCTTGTAAGCAAACAGTGCGTGAGTTAGGTAAACCATCTTAAAAGGAAATTTATAGAAATCTAAAACGACATAGCAAGTATGAGCTATCTAAAAATACCTGAATGATCGCTTCAAATTAATGCAAAATGTAGTTCTTTGCAGTCGATTTTTAATATCAGAAAATTGGCTGACATCGACTTTTTGTTTCCGATTATTTTTAAGCTTAACCTACCCTAAATATGTTTTAGCCAGTTTAAATGGCGATAGCACGGTCAATGGTGAACTAGGCAGCGTCGGAGTGGTGAACGAGACACATTGAAGGAACATTTCGACTTGCCAAAACGCCGCCCTGAGAACTGCTATAGGGAGTCTCCTTATGTCCTCGGGGAGCCACCTACATGAGAGGACGAAGTTTTTAGTATTGCGTGGACACAACAACATATTGTCGAATTAGTCCATACTGCCCTACCGACCCTCCCCTTTACGGATAGGCAGCCCCCTCCCGGCATGCCAGAAGCGATCTCCATGATCTAGAGAGGTAGGTCCAGCGCCAAAGCAAAGGCTATATCATGCAGGTCCGGCTGGCATTCACTCTAATGCAATCGCAGAAACAGTGAACTTCTTCAGAGTGACCATCTCCATGCTTGGAGATCATCCTCCAGAGTTAGTCCAGGAGGATAAGAGGATGTCCGGACAAACCAGAGTGCTATTGAATCAAATCAGATTTTGCTGCTGGTATTTGATCAATTGAGATCTGGCTGCTGTAGTCGCCTCAATTTGTACTGGGCCGAATTTACGGCAGTCTGTCAAACTCATGTCCCGCATTTAAACAGGGACCACACTATACCTAGCTACCCAACTAAGCTCATTAAGCTGTTTCCCAGGTCCAAGTAAACACTGCCAGTTCAAGCTGCCGCCTTCCTATACGTGGAAACCATCAGCAGCACAAGACGGACTGCTGCAAGAGACCTACATAGCTAAACAGTTGTCCAGTAAAACTGAGTAACATGGCCCATGGCCTAGGCCTATATATTCAATCTTCGTTAAGTGCATTCTACAATGGATCGTGGAGACATTTGGTCAAAAAAATATATTTTTTCATATAGCCCCAGCGAAATATGTTCGTCCCACTCTAGAAGTACAAAAGGTCCGTCCTTGCTTGAGCTTTAGATATATGCTGTTATGTTCTGAATAACCGAAGGGTTTAGGGTATGTCAAAGTGCGCCTTAACCGATTATAAATTTGAATGATTTTACTTTTTTTTTGTTTTAATAAAATTGATTTTTTAAATTAAGCACCTTTTCTTTGTTTTTGGCACAATCTTAACTGAAAAAGTGGATTTTCAAAGAGCGAACATTACAAAAACTCTACTTTCATCTCTGGGCTAAATTCTCCCAACATGTAAATTATGAAAGCAAATTCGTCTATTAGCTTAAAGGTTGTGAAGGCAATTCCAAACTCAGTCTTAAGTAGGTCGCTAAAAAACGATGGGAGTTTATCCCGCTCTGGGTGGCTAGGAGTTTTATAAACATTTTTATTTTTATTTAATGAAATAATATTTTTTTGCGATCATAGTCCCTGTACAGGGTGGCTGATCAATGTTGCTACCAACGGCCATTAGGGGCCCTTACTGCCCCATAGGAGAATCTCGTTAAACACTTTGTAGTTTTCACAAGATGATGCAACTTGTCACCCAGCCAGAACCATTTTGGCTGATTTCTAAAGCGAAATTAAAAAAAAACTCCACAATAGCTGATTTCTAAAGCGAAATAAAAAAACTCCACATTTTTGGCCCCCAAGTCAGAAGATCTTACTGCACCCGATGTTGTCTATTAGAGTTAAGAAGTATTCAGGACAAAACCAACAAATGCGGATTGTTTCATGCAATGTAGTCAAACAGCAATCGAGGCAATTTCCGGTTCACTACTCCTGCCAGTTATGGGTCGCTTTTTTAAAAGATATTTCACATGCATATTATTTCAATTTTATTATTTTTTAAAACCTTTAAAAATATTTAATAAATATGTTTAGTATGTGTTGTCACAGGAGCAAAGTTTAGATAGTTTTTACTGCATAATTCATTTTAAACGAAACTTACATTATTTTTTCTCTCTTTTTTCAGGTAAGTCGATCTGTAATGTGTTTTAAATAAGCCATTAATTGCGCTGGTAAGTTAAACAAAATTTTGTCGCCGTTATTAACATCGACAGCCAAAAACGGGGGGTTCATTGTGCTTCTGTAAAGCTCACCGTTTAACTAAGTGTCGAATCTGGATGGATTTTCAAAAAAATGTCGGTGGCACTCTTTGAGGACTTCATGAAAATCGCATGTGGGTTTGCCGATCTCAGATGCGGCAGTTTTGCTTTTAAACATAGCCGCAGAGATGAATATGACCTTCGTCAGAAAAGATGATTTTTCGAGCAGAATCGTTCGCCATTTCGCTCTCAAACTAAGAAGCGATAAAAAAGCGGATGGTTTTCAATTATTGAGTCATTTAAACCATGTAAGCAACAGTGTGAGGCTTTGGTCCAAAATTCTTATCAGGTTGGCTCATGAAATGTTATGTTGTCTATAAAGAAGGCAAGTCGTCAATGTTTCTGGATTTACTTTCAACGATTCTCATTAGGGCTATGGTCTGTGAATTATCCATCATACAGTATGGTTCATAGTCGGTGCACCTACTAATCGCCAGTCAAGGGAGCATTAAAATGTCTAAATACCACGGCCATTTGTATAATTATGACCATAGAGATTTTATTACTAATTCAAATACTCTACACACTTTATGACGATTGGTCCATTACTTGGACCAATATGATTTTTTTATGTTGGCATTGTACCGCCCACAGTATTAGTTTACGTAGTATGGCTTTCCATTGTCCAGAGCTGAATGATATCATGAATCAAAGACGGATTAATTTGAACTATAACATTATTTCCCCTCAGTACGACATTTATCCTTTAGCTCTAGGGTTGGTTTGATTTCAAAATGTAGAAGGACCACGTGGCTTCTGCGAATAGCTGAGTCACAGAATTAACCGTCTCTAACATCCACCAAATGCCCAATATTTGACTTAGGTGGACCATCTTAACCGGAAGTTTAACGAAATCTTAAACGACATGGGCTGTCTAAAAATACCCGACACTATTGAAAGCCCCTTAAATTTCAGGTTATCTGCGCGTAAGATCGGTTTAATTCATGTGAAATAATCACTGAGTTCACGTAAAAATTCATTGATTCAACGTTTCTTTAGTTTGATTACAGGTCATTTCTTAAAATAACTTTCGCCAATTGAGTATTATTTCTTAAAATTTTCTCACGATTAAATCATGTTAGTTCTTCTAAGAACTGAAATTTTCTCAAATTCGAGTTCATATTATAGATTGTGTCAATTTAGCCGAAAACGTCCAACGTAAGGCACCTTGACAACATACAGGGTGATTCATTCACGATTGGACAAATTTCACCGGCGTATTCCGAAGCCCAAAGGTTCTACTGTTCAAAAGTTATGACAATTTGACTAAAAAGCAAAATTTTTTGGAGGCTAACACAGCACATATTTATTTATTGTTTGTAAATTTAAACAAAAAAATTTGCATTTAAGTCAAATAGTCACAACTTTTGAACAGTAGAACCTTTGGGCTTCGTTTAGGCAAAAACAAAAAAGAAAATCCGTCCACTGGCTCAGAACTTGGCAATTTTATCCTAGTACCCTTCGACCACCAATCCGAAAATTTTCAAAAATCCGAAGACTGGCTCAGAACTAGGAAATTTTATCCTAGTACACTCCGACCAGCAATCCGAAAATTTCCAAAACCGCTGCCATTTTGCTCCCTTGCATTTTCGGACATGGTCGTAGATGGACATATTTTCAAGAAAAGAGCCAAGAAATACGCTGGTGTGCAGTTTGTGCAGCGTAAATGAATCACCCTGTATACACATGTCTTATCAGAACCCCTTTAAACTCTGCATAAATGCTTTATGAGTGCTCCATCATTTCATCTCAGAATCATAGAAAAACTAACTGATCTAGAACCTTAGCTGTGTAAAAACTATTTTCAATACCATTAAGAATGAAAATTCTTTTCCACTTTCTCCACGGCCATCAACAAAATGTCATTCATAGAGAACACGAACGACACAACAACTTCTAGAAATTGTCTGCTAATGCATCTAAGCCTTTAAGTATCCGTTAGAACGACCGAACGAACGCAAAGACAGACTTAAAGGCGGCAGCTGAAAGAAATCGTTAACAATACGGAGACCGTAGAACATGAACCAAACCATAACAAACTGCAGCGACTGAAAATGAATGGAAATAGAAGTGAAATAGAAGTGAAATAGAAAAAATAAAAAAGTACCGAACAATGGAATAACATTTCTAACACCGTCTTAGCATATTTCAACTTGTTTCTCTCTGCCAGACGGACGGCGGGACGGACGCACTGAAATTGCTTTGGCTTAAATTGAGTTCGGCTGGTGCACAATTACCTTTTAGCCTGCTCCATCGTTATGATGTACCGAATAAGTATCTACGGATGTGTGTGCGGACGGACGTACGAGTATAACACTTCAAGTCATAAATTGATTACAGATTTTTACATTTTTCTTTTTTTATTTTGCTTTGCTCTTTCGAAATTTCCCAGTTCGAATTCTATTTGGTTTCGTTGCCTTGCCTTACTTATGCCATTGTAAAATGAAAGACGAGTGATAGAAAAAACTATAAACTCTTGCAGAATTTCCTTTTGCATTATGCACACATCTACATCGCTTACGTAAATATTTTTCTACAAAATTCTGGAAATGGGTTGCCAGTTTTCATAAAAACATTTAGAAACGGCGATAGGTTCTGTCCAGTCGTACAATTCTTGTATTCCATACACCATTGACTCGATATTGAGAAGAGAGAAATATCAATTATTATATGTGACGCGCAAAACAGAAAGGGACCTAAGGGTTTTGTTCAGGAGAGCCATTTTAAAGATTTAAATACGTGTGTATTTGGTGTACCATCACTTTCATAAAACGCGCATATCTATGGGAGGGAACACTTTTGGGACATGGGATCGGTATCATTCGATGCTCAGATGTTGTCCACATCAAAAAAAGTGAAAATTGATTTTATTACCCTTAGGTCCCTTACTCTATGCACTGTCACATATGGAACGTGGATCAGAGTCCAAACTACAAACGGATTTTAAAATTATATTTATACTTGAATCCACAGGTAAATTTTACTTAAATTCCAACGATTTCTTTCTTTTTCGAAATCGTAACAGAAAAATTAGCAACATATATTCCTGAAATAAAAGGAACCGCTCTTGAATTGAAGAGCCTAGTGAAATATTGCAAAATCCTTTTCAATACTCTGCACTTCAAACAGTGATTTTATTGAAAAATTTGACCGACACGAGGGTTGCTATTTATAATTCGGGTCCGGCAATAAAAACACAATAATTTATCATTGGATGTGGTTTTATTGTTTTTCAAAATATTCTCCTTTAAGATCGATACACTTTTGCATGCGCACAAACCAATTTTCGAAGCACTTTTTATACTCCGACTTAGACACTTCGAAAACATTATTGTTGAACACTTCAACAGCCACTTTGGGCGAAGGAAAACGTTGACCACGCATTTTTATCTTGATGCTAGGGAATATGAAGGAGTCATTGGGTGCCAAATCAGTGCTGTACGGTAGATGGCCCATCAATTCGACATCTTGAGTGCTCAAATAGCTTATCGTTTCAGCTGATGTGCGAGAGCTCGCATTGTCGCTATGCAAAATGATTCGTCTTCTCTTATTATTTTTCCTTATTTCTTCGAACACTGTTGGAAAAAATGGTTGTTTGTATACCACTCAGAATTGCCCGTCCTACGTTACACTAAAGGCACTGTGGCAACATGGCTACATGGTTATACCGAAAAAAATGCAATCATTTGCTTCCATGTACTTCTTCCACGAACAACTTCTGTTGGATTTGGCTCGTCTTGAAAGACCCATACGGTCGATTGCTGTTTTGTTTCGGATTCATATGCATAGATACACCTGTGACAATGTTATATACTGCCTTTGAGCTACCGCAGTTATACTTTTTCAACATCTCTTTGCACCAATTTATACGAGCCTTTTTTAAGCATTCGTCGAATTATGTGTAATCCAACGAGAACAAATTTATTCACGGCCAAATGAACATGCAATATCTTATTGATGCTTGTCATACTAATGCCCAAGGATGCCTCAATCTCACGGTATGTCACATGTCGGTCTTGCTTAATCAGTTCACGCACATCATCGATGGATTCTGGCAGAGTGACCGAAGGTGGACGTCCTTCACGAAATTCATCCTGGAGCGAACGGCGTCCGAAACTGAACTCTTTGTACCAGCGATTAACAGTGGTTTTTAATGGTGCTTCATCGCCAAAAGTCGAAACAAGTTGAGTTAAACACTCACGCCGAAAATCGTAAAAAATCATCGCACGAAAATGTTCACGGGATAATTCCATTTTTTGACTGAGATGAATTTTTCAACACACTGTAAACAAAACAATTTTCCCTTAAATGACAATACGTTTTGAGTGAAGTTATGTTAAAAAATGTCAAAGTTTCCTCTAAAGGTTCCAGTTTGCATCTGGGAACACTAGTATTGTCAGGACCTTATATATAAATAGCAACCCTCGTATCTCCGTCAAACTAAAGGAATCGCTTTAAGATGCTCCTCGAATATTGTCACCCCAACCATACTTTTTATCACAGGTCAGTTTTGTCAGTATAAATACGTATCTTTCAGCGGCGAAAGGTGCTTCACAATGCATCCTTATCAGATGACCCAACGCATTTTTTCAGATCAGAATAAGTCCTTTCAAAGAAGTTCTATCGCTGGGAGAATTGCCATTTAAAAGCTTTTATGGTTTGGTGTTTAAAGGCAAAAGCTTTATTCTTGTCATAGAAAACCAAATTATATTTTTGAGCTATTGCTTTCATAGAAAATGTAAAACCTGTCAAAATACCGCCCTGAGAACATCAACTGGGTGTCTCCTCGTGTTCTAAAAACCATTCACATGGGGAGAAGAAGTTCCTCATCGTACACAGGCACAATTTCTAAATGTCTAAGCAGAATCTTCTTGAGTGTCGCCGCAGTTGTGTTATTCCAACCAATATCTCATGTAAGGATGCCCACACAGATCAAGTATAGCCTATACTAAAACTAGAGAATGAGTGAGATAGGTCCAGAGCTACAAAAGAGAGCCTCAAGATGATCTTAACTTAAGGGTGTTTTTTCAGAAGTGCGGCTATCAAGAAGAATTTCTAAAAACCATTCACATGGGGAGGAGAAGTTCCTCACCGTACACAAGCACAATTGCTAAATGTCTAAGCAGAATCTTCTTGAGTGTCGTCGCAGTTGTGTTATTCCAACCAATATCTCATGTAAGGATGTCCACACAGATCAAGAAAAGCCTGTACTAGAACTAGAGAATGAGTGAGATAGGTCCAGAGCTACAAAAGAGAGCCTCAAGATCATCTTATCTTAAGGGTGTTTTATTCAGAAGTGCGGCTTTCAAGAAGAATTTAAACAAATATAGTTTAATGTTATGGCCTAGAATTTAGCTTTATTAAAATGATAAGGGTTTGCCATTATGTTTTAAAAATGATGTCGGGCAAGTGGCCGCCGCGGCTGGCTCGAATAAATTCCAACAAAAAGGCCCAATTTTCAACCACTTTTGCGGCATACTCGTATGGGATCGTATGTCAGCAATAACGCGTCGAATATTCTTATCCAAGGCGTCAATCGTGTCGGGCTTATCTGCGTAGACAAGCAACTTTACATAACCCCACAATAAATAAACCAGCGGTGTTAAATCGCACGATCTTAAAGGCCACGCCACAGGCCCCCGACGCGAGATTATGCGCTCACCAAAAGTTTCCTTCAATAAATTGTTTATTTCGTTGGCTGTATGACATGTAGCGCCGTCTTGTTCGGACCAAAGGTCCTTCACATCAACATCCTCTAATTCAGGCACGAAAAAGTCCTTAATCGTGACTCTATAGCTTTCGCCATTGACTGTGACATTAGGGCCGTCTGTATTTTTAAAGAAATATGGTCCATTGATTGCCTCTGCCCATAGATCACACCAAACAGTGACTTTGAGGTTGTAAAGACGTCTCAGCAATGGTTTTTGAATTTTCATTACTCCAAATGCGACAATTTCGGTTGTTAACGTACCCATTCAACCAAAAGTGAGCTTCATCGCTGAACAAAATTTCCTTGTAAAAATTAGGATCAATGGACATCTCTCCCATTTGGCAAATCCACGATTTGCAAACGTTGTTCCGAGGTAAGTCTATTCATAATGAAATGACAAACCTAACTGAGCATAAATTAAGTGACAGCTGTCAAATAGACTAACTCCGAAAAAAGTGTGACCAGATGTACTTATAAAACCACAAGTCTAAAAAACACCCTTTGTCATGCAGGTCAAAACAATATTCACGCTGATGAAGTCGCAGCGGCAGTGCCCAGCTACAGCAGGAATTTCACTAGAGAAGAAGACGCTACCTCCACAGACTCTCGTGATTTTGGCGCTTTTGAGATCGGGTTAATTCCGTCACGGACTTATGTCCTGCATGGCATCAAGGACCACACAAGATACTGCACCTCTTCAATTGTCCGGTCAAGCCCATTCAGCTGACTCATAGATCTCTTCTGAATCATCCAGATCAAATGGCGCATTTTCTTTACCTGCATGTCGAAGCAGATCCCCCATTGGTCAGCTCCATAATTCTGCATAAATATCACTACTTTTATTTAAATTTTAACCAGATGACAACCCTGTGTCTGACTTTCTACGAATGTTTCAGAGAGTCACAACTCTAAAACAAAGTTGGTGAAATCTTTCGGTGTTTCTGTTTTTTTTTCCTCAATGTTCGCATTATACTTCTGTTTTCAGTTCGATTTGGTTTTCAGTTTGTTGTTTTCATCTTCTTCTGTCTGCCTGCTCGTGCTGTTGCTTTGTTTTATGTGTTATTCGCAATGATTTTGTAGTGGTTGTTGCTGTTGTTACTGGTTGATTCATCATCAGCTTGGTTCATTCGGGGGTCGTTACTTTGTTTTGGGCGAGTTCGAGAGATTGCTGGAGCTCTTCTTGCTTATCGTACTTACCCCTGTCAGTGGCTTGCCAAGCTCTTAGCCATGGCGAGAAGACAGAGAAAAAGAGGAAAAAGTCGGACGGACGGACTGTAGTTGCAGTACGGATGAATGGGGACGGACGGCGTACGAGTAAATCTGTTAGGTTCGTTGTCTTGCCATGCGGTTGCTGGAGCAGTAACTGAAGTTGAGCAGCCCGGAGCTGCTAGGGGTGATGGCGATGGTGTAGTAAGTTTATGTCTTATTATGAATTAAACTTGTTTTACAACTTGAGCTGTTGCTGTAGCCGTTGTTTGCAGCAGTGGCAGCAGCAGTTGATTTTATGCAAATCCACGTGAGCGGTTTTCTTTCCTTTTGTCTTTCGTCGTTAGTCAGTTGAGTCCACACCATGCGTCCGTCCGTCTGCGTTGTGGTGGCATCGTTTGTTTTCTTTTTCGCAATTCAATGCAAATTTTTGTTACCTGCTTTTTGTGCTGGAGCTGTTTTCAATCTGTTTTTCAGTTAAAGTTTTGTTTTTCTTCTCTATTACCCCCCTTCCCCTTACCATCCTCTATTGGCGGGCAATGTTGCATGCTATTATTATGACGATGATGATGGCAAAAACTGCCATAAAAACATGTTGCACGCATGCACGTTTTTCTTAAGTTTTGCATACCCCCTCACTTTCGTACATTGAGATTTCGTTTGTGCGTTTTTTTTATTTTAATGCCACAAACGAGTTTATCTTTCGATCGGTTTGTAATTATAATTTTGCTGGCGAAAACGCATGCGTGTGGCTGCAAGTTAGTGCGTTGATTTTATTTTTTTTTTTTGAAATATTCATTAAATATTGGAGTAAAGTTTTATGTCATTTATTAACAAACATTTGAAGTACAACCTGTGCTGCACACATTAAACAAAATTATGGAGGTCTTTGCTACCACAAACTCGGTTCACACCATTCACGCTGGGACGCCGCTTGGATTAATGTCAATGATCTCCGGTTTTTGTCGCTGTTGCTGTTGGTAATGCTGCCGTTAAGCTAAGCTAACATAAATTAATCAAAGGCTATGACATCAGAGCCGATGATGAATTGTTTAAATATAGTTTATTTTATTTTAGTTTGAATGCTTTGTGATGGAACATTTTTTTATCAAGAATATCTTCACATATAAAAAACTAAATTTTGATTAAAAAATTTGCATATTCAATTAAAAAATTATTCAGTCGTTATTGAATTGTAGTAGTGACTTATAATATTGTTAGCTTTTTTTCATCTGAAACATATTTTGAACAAACTGTTTAGTACATATCATATAAATAATTGTGTAAATGCAAATCAAAAAATGTCTTCGTGCCTCCTTCTCATACAGGGTTATCCATTAAGGACATAAGAATTTTATATATTAATAAAAAAAACAGAATATCTTAGATATACTTTAGAGTTCAAATTTTTTTCAGGTGTAGTGCAAAGGAATAAAATTTTAGTCATATGACCACCACGAGACCGTGTATAGCGATATATACTATGGACCCAATTTTCCACCACTCTTGCAGACATTTCGGCAGGAACGTTGGCAACTTCGCGTTGGATGTTGTCCATGAAATCGTCTAAAGTTGTTGGCTTGTTGGCATAGACCAATGACTTGATGTGGCCCCATAAAAAGAAATCCAATCGCATAACCGGGGTGGCCATTCAACCGGACGAAAAATAAGGTCCAATCAGACCTCCTGCATGAAAACCACACTACACAGTAATTTTTTGCGGATGTAATTGTGTCTCTTGAAACACTTGTGGGTTTGTTCCTGTCCAATAACTCATATTTTGTTTATTGACAAAACCACTTAGCCAGAGATGAGCTTCATCGCTAAAGATCCTTTTTCGATGAAATTC
This sequence comes from Hydrotaea diabolus, assembly GCA_963513945.1. NCBI lineage: Eukaryota > Metazoa > Arthropoda > Insecta > Diptera > Muscidae > Hydrotaea > Hydrotaea diabolus. The sequence goes on along the minus strand of OY740720.1, from coordinate 22,887,446 downwards.
TGGATTTTCGTGAATCACCGACTCTGAATTTCGGTAGTAATTTTTAATGATATCCAAACGTTGCTCGTAAATGAATTTGAACATGATGAAAATGTTGACTTCGACTAACGATAAGACACTGAAAGATCATTTAAAATGTTTGAGGGTGCTTTGACATAAAGATACGAAATTGGTGTGTCCTTATTGGAAAACCCGTTATTAAGTCTAAATCATAATTCAGCGGAATTCGAAGTTTAAATCCTCAATCTATACAATGTGACTTATATAGCAGGACGGCATAAAAAAAAAACAAAATATGGTATTGGGGAGTCGTCTGACGTAAAAGGTATCTTGAATGGAATATCTTTACTTTGCTATGACTATGATAGGGTTTCCAAAACTTTATCCGAAAACCGACATTCTGGTTTTTATTTCCAAACCCTACAGTCGGTTTCTTAAAAACAGCTAAAATCCGGCAAGTCGGTTTACTCGGTTTTTTGCTGTGGGGCTTTCAGGTTTTCGTTTTTTGCTTGCTGTATGTAAAAGCAAAGAAAGTTCATAATATTGAAGTACGCATTACTTTATATCAAAAATATTTAAGCTAAACCCACCTTTGAGTGTACCGCTCGACACAGAAACACCAGTTGGAAACTCGCATTAGCCAAAACCTTAAATATCGGGTGATCAATCAAGAGGTATTTCTTACAAATTAAAAAATAAATTCAAACCAAGTGTGGAATTTTTATTGTACATTCGAAGGAAAATTTAATGCCATTTATTTTTGAATATGATTTCCTTCAAATGTTGGCCGCAACTACGCCTAAGCGTATCCATTCTGTGGGTCCAATTTTGGCTAACTTGCTGGAGCATTTCGACCGGTATGGCGGTAATGACAAGCGTAATGTTGGCTTCCAAAACCTGAATCGTATGCTGGTTTGGTCAACATAGACTTTGGACTTTAAAAGCAAGGAAAAATAGTCTAACTGTGTGATATCACACGATCTAGGTGGCCAACTCGCCGGTCGAAAACGTGAAATTAGCTGCTTTTTGAAATGACCTCTCAATAGATCCATTGTTTGAGTAGCTGTATGGCAGGAGGCACCGTTCTGTTTAAACTAAATGTCGTCAAGATTACCGGCTTCAATGTCAGGTAGCAAAAAGTCTGATATCATGGCGCGATAGCGAGCGAGCACCATTCACAATTATGTTTCGGCCATCATCATTTTTGAAAAATTTAGACCGATAATTCCACCAGCACATAAACCGCACCAAAGCGTGTTTTTTTGTGGATATAATGGAACTTCTTGAACTTCGACTTCTTGCTCTTCAGCCCAAATGCAGCAATTTTGTTTATTGACGTTGCCGTTGAGCCAGAAATGGGCCTCATCACTGAACAAAATTTTGATCGAAACCAGCGGATCTAATGACGGTTGTTGCGGTTTAAGCCTTTCTATGATGAAATGGCAAACAAATACTGAAAAGAAAAAGAATAAAGTTTAACACAACTCACGTGTAATCTGTGAAAAAATCCAATTAAAAAAATACCTCTAGATTGATCATCCGATAGACGAACATATTTGAAGTTGTGAGAAATATTGAATGTTTCTGGTTCACCATGTGTCCCCGAACATTGGGTGACATTTTTTAGGCCGCAACGGACCTATGACTTAATACCCAGCCCATTTATGGGACGTTTATTGCACCTACGGTGTCTACTTTCAAGCAGAGCTATTTTTTAATAATTATAGTTATTAAATGGAAAATACGAAAAAAAAATGTTTTGGTTAAGAATTTTTATTTAAATCGTGCTTTCAACAGTCAGACTATATCTTCTTAAAATTTTGCGATCATCTATAGTTTATTTATATATATTTTAAAGGATCGAGGATAAGTATTTCGAGATGTTACAAACGCTCCTCCTTTGGTTGGAGATATTAATTATCCTTGAGTGCAAAGTATTAAAATTGTTCAACACAGAATCTAATCATTTTCGCTTGAAACCGCTAGAGCCCAATTTCTGTTCAATAACTTTTTTTTTCTTCATTTTTCAGTTATTGTTAGGCTTGAGGTCATAAGCAAAAAACAGATGTTGGTGTTTTTTTAATTTATTTAATTTTAAATAACCCAATATTTCGAACGGACTTCGTCGTTCATCATCAGGGGTAATCTTCCGTAAATCAAAATCTCCAACACAAACGATATTTGACGGGTAGCATATGTTCAGCCAACAAGTAAGGAAAGTTGACCACTCTGCTATTCAGAAGATTCCGCGCCTCTATATAGTATTAAAGGTGGGACTTAATATGTTACTTCTAGAGCGGGAGGGGTAGACTTATTTCGTTGGTACTATATGAAAATCAATACGGCCCTTTTTTACCCGGAATAGTTATAGATTTCATTTAAAGCTCTATGATTTATTTGATAGAATTTCAAATGTTTCCTGTATAGCGGCAGGACCTCAAACTTTAATGTTACTTGTATGGGGGCCATAACAAAAGATGGGATTAAATGGTCGAGGCTTAGTAGCAAGGAAGGGCTACGAGTAAAACTCTCCTACTGATTTGAGACCCCGTAGTTTAAGAAACATTCAATTATTTCGAACATCTCAACTTAAGAACATTAGATCATGAGACGAATGTGCAAAGTTTTCTGCGAACCAATAATGCATTCTTACTGCTAAGCCTTGGTTAGAACCCTGAGATCCATATTCTCAAAAGCACTTTAATTAAGTCTGAACCCAATTTTAATGAAAACTACACTCTGCACTGTTTTTGACATGCACGGGTGAACCAAAAATGCATATTTTTTGCAGAAACCAAATAAAAATTGGGGCTCGATTTGTATGGACAACTAAATTTTTTTTTTAGTTTTTTGCTTCAAAACTTAAAGAAGGCAAAAATTACTACTTTTAAGGCTAGTTTAAATGTAGTATTAGATGATTTTAATTGAGTTTTGTCGGAGAACTTTCGTAAAAATAATGAAAAACTTATTTTTCTTCAGCTTCCCTCTGAAGATCAACCAAAAATACCGCTTTCCTTTAATGACTTTGATGTAGACGACGTTCGGCTTTAAAACTATGCCAAACATTACTTTGCGATTTTCAAAAAATAATAATTTCTCTTATACGATTCTTACTAATTTCAAATCGATATAACTCGATTCCTAATCCTAGACCGCGAAACGCCGAGACTATATATATTTTTTTTGTCTGATATAGCTTTTCTTTCCCGGTTAGAAGAACCCCTGCCGACCACTGACCGCTACAATTAGAAGCACTGTTTTATGATTCAAAAACAATTTTCTGTTAAAACTGCTAAATTTAATATCCTGTTTTTTTTTTAAATATCCCTTGTCCTTTCCTTGTTCCAAAATTTCAAAATAAAACCTTAACTTTCATTAAAAATTTACCTTTCAGCTATTTCAGATTTTCTAGCTAAAATTAATATCAGGGCAGAAAAATTTTCCAAATCGTTATCATCCCAGTCATTTAAAGTTTAAATATAACTCCTCTATGAACCAATGATTTTCAGTCGTACCTCGGGCGACAATTACTCCCTTAGTGCGAAACATCAACCACTTGATTGCGTATAAAGAGATGAAGATGTAATCGATGCAACGCAAACCATTCATCAGAGTTTCACATTGTAAACTCAACAAATAAAATCAACTTAAGTTTGTCTTGCCAATCGCCAAACTAGCCAAGAGTGGTGTCGTAGCTTAGCCAAAGCCAAAACAGGAAAGTTGTTTGGTCACTTTTGGTCTAGTACGAGTATTTTGCAGTACGTCTGTTTCTTCTCGGTTCGTTTTTGTTTTGTATTCTGTGCTGTTTTTCATGCATCCATCTTATTCCAGATTTAACAGGGGTTTTTTCTTGTGGTAAAACTCCTCTGAAATGTTTGGCGGCGCAGGCCAGCAGCGAAATGAGTCAATTTCAAATTCGTGTTGAGCTTTGTTTTTTTTCTGCCTTTGTGGTATAAAACACAAAGATTTGCTGCTATTGTAATTTATTTGGTTAAGCCAAAATATGGACAGAAGTTTAAGATACTCGTACACAGCGCGAGAGAGACAGAGACTGTCAGACTGACAGACTATCAAACGTGGCACTTTTCTAAACATTAATCATTATTTAAAGCAAGCAGCTACATTTCGATGTTGGCATTACATTCAGTTTCTGTGTCAGTGGTTAGATGCAAAAATAGGAAAAAAAACGAACATTCGTGTAAAATTAAAAATTGGAAACGATCGGGGAAATGACAGAGTGCAGGAGATGTAGCAGACCTTTGTTGGTGAATACTGCCATCTATGCCGTAAAAGATGTCCTCAATGTTAGGATTTAGATGCAGACAAGGTAATCACAATAAAGTTTTTAAAAATATAAGGTAGCCTTCTGAATTTTTTTTAAAACAAGTAAAACAGTAGTTAAGTTCTGCGGGGCTTAACATAGCATAATTTGCTCTAATTTGAGTATCCCTATGCCCACATTTACTCGCTCGTTTTGATCAGGCGGGACGTTTTTTAAGGTTTAAATCATAACCCTCCAGCAACTAATCAAAAAATTATAACTTTTAAAGAAAATGTTGAGAAAAGTATAGTTTACATCAATGTCTCTTAGTCCCTGAAAGGGAAACTTGTTTCCCTGATTTGATTTCCCCCTTTTACTATCCCATGTCGGTTTCTAATAGCACCTGGCTTAGTTTGACTGTACAGATGAGAGCGAAATTGACTGTCTCAATTTTGTATGCCTGGGTGACTCTTTAAGAAAGTGATTTCGTAGGTCACCTTGTTTGAAAAATAAAAAATATGTTATTTTAAAAAGAAACGTTTAGAGTTGGAAACATGTCTAATTACGCCATTTTAATAATGCGGAACTATATGTGACAGCGCATAGAGAAAGGGACCTAAGGGTAAAAAAAACATTTTTCTATTTTTTCTTTTTTTGAAGTGGACAACATCTGAACATCGAATGAGACCGATCCCATGCCCCAAAAATGTGTTCCCTCCCAGAGACATGCGCGTTTTATGAAAGTGAAGTCGACGATTCTACACCAAAGATACACGTATTTAAATCTTTAAAATGGCTCTCCTGAACAAAACTGGTTTTTACCCTTAGGTCCATTTCTGTTTTGCGAGTCACATATACAGAGTAAAACACCAATTGTACCACAATAAGAAATATTAAATACCTTTTTTTAATCAATGTACGAGTATTTCATCTATTTTCTTTTATTGTATAGAAAATTCAACTTAATTTTATATAACAATTGTGTTCTAAGATTATAGACCGTAAATGACCTCCATTGACCTAACTCCATAAAAAAGTCTTGTGCAGTCAGGTTCGGTAACCTTGGGGCCACCGGAAAATGAAATTTCTGGATATTAAATTGTTTGGGAATTTTCCTTGAAGATCTGCCATCACCAGTCTGGCTATATGAGCAGTTGCTCCATCTTGCTAGAACCAAGTGCAGTTAAATCGGATACGTCTCCGGCGCAGGTCTGGGTAAAAAACTCCTTTAACATATTTTAATCACGATCTTCATTGACACCGTTTTCTTCAAAGATGTATGGTCACACAATGCAGCTTCGTGAAACTGCGCACCACACATAAACTCGTTCTAGGTGCAGTTCCGTCTCATAAAGTATTCGTGGATTAGATGCACTCCATGTACGGCAATTTGGCTTGTTCACATTGGCGTTTAGATCAAAATGGGCTTCATTAGACATAAGCAAGCAACTTGCCAAGTTATTGTCTTCAATGGCCATTTCAATAATTTTTTGGCAAAATTCCATTTGAATAGGCAAATCAAGAGGATTTGGACTTTGTACGGAAACAAATTTAAGTCATCATGTTTTTATGCCAATCAAGTCATCCGTTGTAATGACCGTCTGCTAATTGCAATTTGCGCCGATAAGTCGCGAGTCGTAACGCTTAAATTTGCCTGAATTGACGATGTTACAGCCGTGATGGAGCCTTGAACCCGAACAAAGGGATCTCGCTGGTACGGTCTTTGTGTAATGCTTCCAGATTCGTCAAACATGTTTACTAGCCTCATAATGGTCCATCTAGACGAATGAGTTGTGCCCAACTCCCGCCTAATGCAGGAATCCTCGGTTTCCCAAGCATTCATTTTAATAAATCTAAATACTAACCTTCCAACACAAAATAAAAAATACGAGGGCTGCTATATATATTTCTGACCTAACAATGAAAATGCGAATATTTATCATCAAAAACGGTTTTATTGTCTTTCAAAGTACTCTCCAGCATGATTTGACACTTTTGCATTCGCTCAAACCAAAATTGTCGAAGCACTTTATCCACTCCGATTGAGACACCTCCAAAACATGGTTTTTGAACGCTTCAACAGGCTCTTCTGGCCACGAAAATCGTTGACCACACATTTTTTCTTGATGTGCGATAATAAAAAGAAGCCATTGGGTGTCAAGTCAGGGCTGTACGGCAGATGCCCCATCAATTTGACGTTTTGGCCGGTCAAAAAGGCGCTGGTTTGAGCCGATGTGTGAGAGCTCGCATTGCCATGGTGCACAATGATTCGTCTTTTCTTGTTCGTTTTTCGAATTTCTCCGAAGACTTCAGGCAAACAAATTGTGGTGTACCGATCAGAATTGACTGTCCTACGTTGCTAAAGTAAAACAGTGGCCACATGACCAGTTTTATCGAAGAAACAGGCGACCATTTGCTTCGAAGTGCTTCTTCCACGAACCACTTTTGTTGGATTTGGCTCGTCTTCGAAGACCCACACGGTCGATTGCTGTTTTGTTTCGGACTCATACGCATAGATTCATGATTCGTCACCTGTGACGATCTTATACGTCTTTTGAAGCACCGAGATCGCATTTTTTCAAAATTTCTTTGCACAAATCGATCCAATGCGGGATCCAACGAGAACAAACCTTTTTTACGGCCAGCTGTTCGTGCAAAATCGAATGTATGCTGGTGGAAGAAATGCTCCAGTATGACTCTATCTTACGGTATGTCACATGACGATCTTGAATTATCAGTTCACGCACGGCATCAATGTTCTTTGGCACAACGGCCGTTGCCTAGGCCAAAAATATATAGCAACCCTCTTAAACCGATTGTTCACACAGAAAAAATGTTATTATGTTTTGTTTTTGTAGTGTGATTTTTGTGCCACCCTGTTTAAGCTTTCCAAAGTATTACAATGTATAGGACATTCCAAAAAAAGTGTGCCTGTTTTTTAATGTCCTCTGCAAATCAAAAAATATATTTTTGAAATAGTGAATCACTCCACCAGCTAATGTGATCAGGTTTGTTGTTGTTTGTCATAGGGGAGCGACAAGTAAAGCAAGCATATCAAATTCTGTTAGAAGCTCTTTTCGCCGTTGGTATGTGTGCTGCCGACAAGGTCTCTACTTATTTAACGATCAATATTTAAGAAACATTGCTAGATTCTGCAACATTGCTAGATTCGCGCAAAATAGAAAGGGACCTAAGGGTAAAAACCAGTTTTGTTCAGGAGAGCCATTTTAAAGATTTAAATACGTCTTTGGTGTACCATCACTTTAATAAAACGCGCATATCTCTGGGAGGGAACACTTTTGGGGCATGGGACCGGTTCGATGCTCAGATGTTAACCACATCAAAAAAAAGTGAAAATTGATTTTTTTTTACCCTTAGGTCCCTTTCTCTATGCGCTGTCACATATGCGTAGTCAAAGAGTGAGGACACAGGCGACACACTAAAACAATTCCAATCATTGAATGAGAACATTTATTTTCGTTCATACACACAAGTATGTCGATGATTTGAAAGTTTCTGTTTTTAAAACAACGATGAGAAATTATATTCATTTTAAGAGCCCTAAAATGGATCTATCGGCATGACCTGTTCCAGGATTTTTTGGTTCTAGCAGTTATCCCCTCTTTTTCCTGCGTGTCCTTTAGATCTTTTGCCTTATTCTTAGGGTGTTTTATTCTCAGCTGTCTAAAATTTTCGCTGACCCGACCTCATATGAGTTTCCATGTTGTAATGAACGAAAATTATGTCTGGTTGTATCTTAACGCATCACCTTGTTGCTGACATCAAGCTGGATCCTATCAATGGCCGCAATAATGTTTTTTTCCAGCTTAACAATTGCCCTTCTTGTCAACACGAATGACATCTTTTAGTTTTTATCAACAGCCCTCCTGCAACAGATAACACCCTACCCTTATCGTTAGACTGCAATGTAGGGCGTACGGAAAACCACAACAAAATATTGACTTGTATAAACAAGCAACACTCCACAGAGCAAACAGCAACAACAACAAACTTTCTAAGATAAACCAAGCAACAAAATCAGTAAAGGAAAAACGAATCGAGTCAATAGAACCACTGCACTTGTCGGAGGTCTGCCACTCCAGATGCTGTATTCCTCAGCTGTCAAAGGAGCAGACGGACGAGAAAGAAAAACAAGGACAGCAACAACAACCACATAGCCAAGCGATACATTTAAGCACACTTTGGGAAAAATTTCAGTAACTAACAAACCGTCTAATAAAGTAAAAGAGTATCTTACAGATTGTCGAAGTGTTTTTATTTGCTTAGACAAATGAACAAAATAAACACCCATCAATACACAAACACACATGGTCATAATGATGAAGATGATCATGATGATGATGATGGAGGAGCCACAATGACGAAGTAGACAGCAGAAAAGAAACGACACTCACATCGAAAAAAAAAGTAGAAAAGAACTCTAAAGACAATCTAAGCACATATCGTTCGCATCTAATGGATAAAATGGGGTCTCGGCGACTGCCGCTCAACATTGTAACCATCTCTCGAGAGTGAGTGGTGGTTGCTTGCTGGCATGCACGGAGGATGAATATAAACTCACATACTTACTAAACATCAGTCACAGATACGGATACATGCGGAGATACAGATACAAATGGAACCGCTCTTATTTACAAGTAAATTGCATTTGATGTGTAATGTCTATAGTCGAAAATTGGTTACAACACCAGCAACAAGAGCAACGTTAGATGTCGGATGTCTCTTCACCACCGCTAAGTGGTAGTATCTGTAGCTGTCGCTGCACAGTGGTACATTTTTAAAAAAAACATTTTTTTAAAAAAAACTGCTAGCAATAAAAGTCATAACTGAAACCTTAATGAATCGTATACCCTGCACCGAAGGGTGGATGGTATACTTAATTTGGCCTCGTAGTCTTATTGATTGTGGTAAAATTTTGGCCAAGTCCGTCCGTGTGTCTGTTGAACGCACGATAGCGGTCAAACGAATTAACTGAGTATCCTAAAATTTTTCATTATAATGGCATATTGTCCACATCTAAAAACAAAAAGTGAAAATTGATTTTTTTATCCTTAGGTGCCTTTCTCTATGCGCTGTCACATATATATTTCTGGCCTAGGCAACACTTAGTGGTGCCATTGGAAAGTTTAAATTTTTTTAGCATAAACGTACGTTTTGACGTACGGCCATCATATGTGTTGTTTACAGTGACTTGAAAAAATCAATTTGGCAAAAAAATGGAATTAGCTCGTGAAAATTTTCGTGTGATCATTTTTTACAACTTTCGACGTGGATTATTATCAAGACAAGAGTGCATCGATGAACTTGAAATTTGTATGGCTTTGAATAGCACTGTGAAAAACTGGTTTAATGAATTCAATCTTGACCGACGCTCGCTCAAAGACGAAGGTCGTGAAGGTCGTACGAAAACGGCCGTTGTGCCAGAGAACATTGATGCCGTGCGTGAACTGATAATGCAAGATCGTCATGTGACATACCGTGAGATAGAGGCATCCTTAGGCATTTCTTCCACCAGCATACATTCGATATTTCATTCAAAATTGCCGTAAAAAAGAGTTGTTCTCGTTGGATTCCGCACTATTTGACAATCGCTCAAAAAAAGGCTCGTGTCGATTTGAGCAAAGAAATTTTAAAAAAAATACAATCGCGGTGCTTCAAAAGACGTTTATAAGATCGTCCCAGGTGACGAATCATGGATCTATGCATATGAGCCCGAAACAAAACAGCAATCGATCGTGTGTGTCCTCGAAGACGAGCCAAATCCAACGAAAGTTGTTCATGAAAGAAGCACTTCGAAGCAAATGGTCGCCTGTTTCTTCGGCAAAACTGGTCATGTGTCAACTGTTCCGCTTGAGCAACGTAAGACGGTTTATTCTGAGTGGTACACCACAAATTGTTTGCCGTTCAGAGAAATTTGAAAAACGAACAAGAGAAGACGAATCATTGTGCACCATGACACTGCGAGCTCTCACACATCTGCTCAAACCAGCGCCTTTTTGACCGGCCTAAACGTCGATGATGGGTAATCCGCCGTTCAGCCCTGACTTGTTACCCAAAGATTTCTTTTTATTCCCGCTAATCAAGGAATGCGTGGTCAACGATTTTCGTGGCCAGAAGATGCTGTTGAAGCGTTCAAAAACCAAGTTTTGGAGGTGTCTCAATCGGTGTCGGGAAAGTGATTTGACAATTGGTTTGTGTTTAAATCATGCTGGAGAATACTTTGAAACACAATAAAACCATTTTTGCTAATAAATATTCGCATTTTCATTATTAGTCTAGAACTATATACCAGCCCTCGTATGAAGCGTTTTGGTCTTATTTTACAAGGATTTTTTAAAGATCTTTTACAAAACATTATGCTAAATTTGAGCCCTATCTGTTTTATTTTGTGTTTTTTAGAGTGGGTTGACCTAAAATAATGAATCGATATGGTCCTTTTTTATCAAGGTTCGAGTGATTTACATGATTCTCGCTGCAATAATTCAACCAAGGTGCGCCATCGCAACAGGAGTCATTACCAAGCAACCCCCAGCGCCCCTTTAAGCCAATTCGAAGCGTCCTATAGGGACACAACTTCTTCCTTGGTAAGGGGAGGTTTTGAGAGGTTTTAGGTAGACCTCTAAAACCTCTGCTGTTCTATGGGCCACAGAACCCGGTTGTATAAGTAATGCAATTCCACACCGAGCCGAAGCTCTCCTCGCCATTTGGCCACCACAGCCACCACGATACTCCACGAAGGGCCGCTGCTGCTAGTTGGGTAAGAACAACAGTTCTGGGGTCTCCTGACTACCCGTGGGACCAGATTTTAGTCTCCGGTCAAAACTCGTCGCCGAACAACTACTCCTTTGCGAACCATATAGCGCGGGACTGGTCAGCTAAAGCTTAAGGCATCGATCGTGAGATAGTATATATGCAGACACAAAGTGCCGACTTGTATATGTTACGGTCTAAAACCATGCTGTACATAGAAATGGCTTCCTCACTGCTCAGAGCGATGTCTATCTTTACCTTTTCCGTTCGGCGACGGTGAACGGCAACTATGGTGCCTGGAGAAGCTCTGGCAGGCGAACTGACTAATCTTAGCTTGACATACGCTAGTGGAGGCCACCGCACTGACGTCCCACTGATCACCAGAAGAAATAACGCCAATGTCGTTCAGGTCCCGTGTGTCCTCATAGAGAGGGCAGGACATCTTATTTATTTGTACAGAAAAAATTAGAATTAAAACCTAAAATCGTGGGGGATCTTTGGGCCGACATAGTCCAATGTGATCAGGGTTAGTTAAAGATATTTCATAATGAACTAAAGTATAGCCAATGTAATTACTTTAATTAAAATCTAATATGTGCCCTGAATCAGCCTCAAATCGGAAGTGAGCTATTCGAAAAAATAGGACGTTAGATTCAATCTCTTCTGAGTTGGTTTATCATCATCAATCTTATGTTTTGTATGATTCTAGGGAGACAGGTTCTAAAATCGGGAAGAACCGCAATTTCTTTTTTTGATTGTTTCTATTTGGTATAAATAAATACAATAAATTCTATGTCAATCTAATTTGTGTTCGCTTTGTCATAATAATGCACCACAGTGCACGCGTTGCGGTGTCTTCTTTCTATACTTCTTTGGGGTTTTTGGTTGCGTGTTTTTTTTTCTTTTTGAATTGTCGTATATTTTATATTTCATTTTATTTTATTTTTTACAAGATCTAATGATAAGATGACAAATATCTCTTAAGTGGAAAAACTATTAGAGTGTGAGAAGTTGTATTTGTGTTTTTTCGTTCTTGTCGCTGTCTTTTTTGTTCACTTTTGATGTTCCTGTTCATTTTCTCCTTCTTGGTGTCGGTTTGCTTTTTCCCTGAACGACTCTTACATTGTAGCAGTTTCATCTGCTCCATCGTTTTCATTTTTTCTGTGTGACAGAAGGAAAAAACCCAGATAAAATGTTTTGGTGTTTTGTTTTTTTTTGTTCGTTTTCTTAATAACTGTTGATTTTTCTTATGGATTTCTTGTGTTTTTTCATTTTATTCCTGGACATGACATACATACCCATCCATCCTTCCATCCAGCGAACCATACAATTTTCAAATTGTCAACAGAAAAGTGGTTTCTAACAATGTCATTCGAATTGCGGTTGGTTGTCTTGTTTTTATTTTGTAGCCTTCTTCTTCAAGCTGCTTGTCTAGTTTGTTGTAAGGGGTTCCTTGGCGTAATCTTGGTTTGAGATCTCCCCCCTATTGGGGAGATTAATAGCCAGCCATATAAAAATATTCGATTTCAAGTGAAAAATAATAAAGTCATGATACCACACAGAGAGGGAGCCATTAAGTTGAAGGAAATAAATCTATATTTTGTAAGACATTATGAAAGAATAGTTTATATGTCGGGCACATATTTAATTGGAATTTATGTGACCTACAATTGGGGAAATTCTTCATGATTTAATTGTGGGCCCTGTACCACAGAAATGCGGAAAGGAATGAAGCTAACATAAGTTAAATAATGATGGAAATAGATTCAGTAATAAATAAATTTAGAAATATAAAAGAATGTGGCTGCCTTAGCCTAGAGTGTGCAACTCAGGCCTGGTAAGTCGACTCTTCATCGATCTCAACACCTCAACATTTCACTTACCAGCTTAATGCGAATTTTGCGTAAAGTTCTCGCATATTTTGTACAAGGTCAAATTGACTCAGCATTTGACAGCACACAAACATTCTATTGGTCATTCAATTAAAATTGAATTACCGCAGTTTCTTCTTTCCAAATCATCAGAAAAACTTAAAATCGGTTGATATTCAACCAAATTACTGGCATATAAGTGCGTAAGATCCGAAAAACCGGTTTTTTTACCCGTAAATCCAAATTTTGAAGGTGTTTGGGAAATTTTAAAACCAGTTTCTTGTTGTACTCAGCAAGATCTATAAGAAAAAAATATCACTTCCCAGGTATTTTGACTTCATTTTTTTGTAACTGTGTCTTATTTTAAGCCAATTTGACCAACTCTTCACCGAGAACAGATTAGTTGCCACAACCGAATTTTTTTGGAACCGATGATTGAGGTTGCATGCACCTCGAGTATTCTATCAGTACAACGGAATGTTAGTTGATGCTCTGTAACGTTTAGTCATTGTATCTAAAGTATCGGCAGAAAAAATAGAGTACCCGAACCTCCAGAAATGAAATTTTGGATCTTATCGCATTTGTTGAACAAAAAGTTCACAGTTCACAGTTCTTTCAAAAGATTTAAATTTTTTTTGGGGATTTACAGATTTTTATATTGGGAATGAGAAGTCTTTGTTATATAAGTACACACAGAATAGATATTTTTCCACAGCCAAATTTTTTGCCAACCAAATGTTTATGGTTGCATGTACTATTCATAAATTACAGCCGAATGTTAATTGAGTACACAGCAAATTTTGGTAAAGTGAACCAACACTATCGGTGGAAGAGACAAAGTATCAGTAACCCCAACTAATTAAGATGATTATTGTACAACGAAAAAATTTAAAATTTTAGTTAGAGGAAAAAAATGTTTTTTTACACAACTGAAGTACTTGAAGTGTTCGCTATTAACACACAAAATGTCTGCAAAACTAACTGGTGGCTGTGGCAACCAAATGCCTTTTTCGCGTTTCATTGGTATGACCGAGCAATAAGTTGCAAACACAGTACGATGATCATATTTATCATCTTATGGTATTTAAAACCGAATATCCATTATGATTTTAAACATTTGGTGATTGCTACCGAATTTCCTTTTGTGCAACCGAATCAGTGTTGATCCCACTGATTTTCAACAAATTTTTTCTTTGTGTGTAGATTTTTGGGTATTTGACTCGAATGACAACCCAATTTGCTATAAGAACTCTTTGAAATCGGTTGTCATTGCCACGAGCATTTGTTAACTATTCCAACTGAGGGTTAAATTTTATGTATTTGGTTATCTGACCGAAATAAAAAAAAAATTATATAATTTTTTTATTAAACGACTTACACGTAGAAAAAAGTATGATTAGGATAACAATATTCGAAGAGCATTATAATAATAAGTGGTACAACAATATTATGATCTTTACAACAAAAGTATGTTTCAAATACAACCATACTATGATCCTTACAACCATACTATGATCCTCACAGCAATAGCATGATTCACACTCAACCATACTATGATCTCCACAAACATATTATGATTCACACCCAATTATACTCTATATATCTCCACAACCATATTATGATTCACACCCAACCATACTCTGATCTCCACAACCATATTATGCTCCTCACAACCATAGTATACACATACAACCATAGTATGATACTCACAATCATAAAATGATTGGCATGCAACCATGTTATGATCCCTAGAACCATAGTATGATTCTCACAACCATTGTATGATTCACACGCAATCATGTTATGATCCCTACAATCATAGTATGAGCACACACAATTACTTATATACAATGACCCCCAAAAATATTAATTAGAATTGAGTTTATATGTCAACGATAGATTTGAATTATAAAAATTATTAAAAAATACACTAAACTCAAATTAATATTATTAAACAGAAAAAAATAAGTTTAAAAAATGTAAGAGTTTTTATTAAAAAAATTTCAGTTGAAAAAAGCCAAAGCTGTTTGTTTGAAAAATTTTAATTTACGATTTAATTTAATTTCTATATAAAAAGTACGATTATTGCATTAGATCCGCAACTGTAACATTGCTCTTAAAAGCATACTCAAATGAAGAAAAAATTACAATCATTGCCGTAATCGTATTATTGTCAACATAAAACCGAAAAAACAATACTTTTGTCGCACCAATCATATTTGTATTGTTGCTTCAACCATATTATCATTTTCTAATGTGGCAATACTGCAATTGTTGAATTTCAACAATATAATGATGGCGGCAATCATACTATTGACAAAACTTAATTCAAAAAACATTACTGTGATTGCGACGAACATACTTTTTTAGCGATGAAAATACTATTATTGCTGTGACCATATAGTAACCATATTTTTGCTCTGCGTGTAGAACTATTTAATCTGATGTACGAGGGCAACCGCAAAAGTAACTGGCCTACATAAAAAGAACCGTTTTTTGGAATTATTATTTATTTTTCAACATAATCTCCTTCCAACTCAATACACTTCATCAAACGTTTTTCAAGTTTTTTAATTCCATCCGTAAAATTGAGTTAAAAATGCAGTGTGTGAAGGAGCATTATCTTGATGAAAAAGAACTTTTTTTTTTAAAATGCTGTCGTTTTATCTTGATTTCTTCACTCAACCGATCCAATAATACACACTAATATTCACTATTTATAGTTTTTCCTTTCTCAAGATAATGAATAAACATTATAGCCCTTGCATCCCAAAATACTGTGGCCATTTCTTTTCCTGCTGACTTAACAGTTTTCGCCTTCTTGGGACCACTTTTACCAGCTTCTATCCATTGTTTTGACTGTTCTTTGCATTCTGGGATGTAGTGATGGATCCATGTTTCATCAACAGTTATGAATCGGCGCAAGAACTCTATTGGATTACGCTGATAAATCGCTAAAAGCTCCTCGGAATTGGTTTTTTGGGGCAAAGTCAACAAAAGCGGCACCCATCTTGCGGATAGCTTTTTCATGTGGAGTTCATCATGTAAAATACTCCAAACTTGTTTTTCGTGTATTTTAACAATATCAGCAAGTTCTCCGAGCTTTATTCGTCTATCTTTAGTCACTTCATTAAATATTTGTCTAATGTTTTCAATAGTTTTCGATCTTCCAGAGCGTTGTTCATCTTCCGTACTTGAACGTTCTATTTGAAATCGTTGAACACAGGATTTCACGGTGGAGTATGATGGTGCATTATCACCATGAACAGAATCCAATTCATCTTTGATTAATTGTGGCGTATAACCTTTCATATAAAAGTGTTTAATTACCGCACGAAACTCTTTATTTTCCATTTTTCAAAAATTATAAAACTTGTTTACTTTAATCACCTGTAACAAAGAAAATAATCATTAAATATTTCGGAAATTTTGACAGATGGCTTATAAAAGATTGCTTTTAAAAAACAAAAAAAAAGTTGCTAGTAAAACAGCAAATGTGCCAGGCCAGGTAGTTTTGTGGTCGCCCTCGTAGCTACCATCTAAATAACTACCATGGGATGTTGGGGATTAAAACAGAAAGTATGTTTATCCAATAGAATACTTGTACCGATTTTGAACAGATTTTCTCTTAGTGTGCATTCAAATAAGTAGTACCATCTCTAAATAATAGTATGTTGTAATTTTTATTAAATAAATAAGTTATAAAGGGTGATCCATTTAGAAGTGATTTTTTAGAACAAAAAAAATATAAAAACTCAAATCAAGTATAGAATCTTTATTGATAATTTGAAAGTACATTTTATGGCATTAATTTTTTGAATATAATTTCCTTCAAATGTTGGCAACTGTATTATGGAAATGAGCGACCAAAGTATTCGCCCTATAACCTATTTTACTATATACTTTTTCATCATAAGGTTATTTCGAGCCTTATTTCCAGATTAACATTTGTTTATGGCAACAAAAAGTTTTTTACTGATAAAAGCTTTTCTTTACGTGTACTTTTTTGAATTTTAAAAAGAAACTTGGATTTGACTTCACATAATACGCTCTTAACTTAAAATGAAAAAATTATACATACTTGATTATTCTGCCATTTTAATACAACTTTTGTTTATCTCTCTTTCATTGCAGGTATGTGACAATTCTAGCCTTTTTGAGTTTAAGCCCAGTTCCCCTAAACCGTAAGTTTTTATAAAACAGCAACGCAATTTCTTTGCAATAATCAAAACAAACCTGAGGATTTGAAAGAAGAAAAAAAACAAACAAAACATGTTAGAACTCCCACAAATGTGAAACATGCATTTTCCACAAATTCTTTATTTTATAGCAGCTCAGCACCAAAAGCCAAAGATATCTAGCAATTTATTATAGCATAAATGAAATATAATTAATGAAAAACAAAGACCAAACATATGAACCTACTCCCGCCATCACATTTGAATACACACGGGGGGTTTCTTCGAGCGAAACCATTCTATTATCGGGCCATACGTGCTCTCTGATGCGTTACAAATTGTTTAATTTCGAGAGAAAAAATGTTGAATGAACGAAAGAAAAATCCCAACTTAACATGTGCGTGCATAATTATTTTAATGCTTGTGTTTCAAAACAATTCGTTTCTTTTTTTTTTAATTTCTTGTCTACCAATCAAAAATTTACTTCTATTGTATGAAGAAAACAAATTATTCGTTTTCCATGTTGCTTACATGTTTTCAGCGGACCTATGGTAAAATCGAAAATTCATATTTGATGAATGATTGTGTGAATACATCAACGCCTGCCTACTCGCTGGCCACCGACGCTCTTGTATGGCATAATCGGCATCTTCACACTTAAGGCAACAGATTCATCGTCACTGAATACAGGCACTGATGTCGCTTTTTTTGTGGCCCGTCTTTTCTTCTCTGACAAAACCAAACGCTTTTGGTTTAAGCCTCTGCCTCAAAGAAGTGAAATAATGATTGATGAATGCCTAATTAAATGGCAACGCCAAGAAATCATTAATTTTTATTCAAAAAAAGAGGACAACGAGGAGTTACATCATTTTGTATTCAGAAGTCCAGAAGTTGGAAAAATGAGTTTTATAAGATTTTCAGACCGCATGCTGGGTGGCGGCGGCGGCATCACTATTTCTGTTAATTGGAGAGGGGCTGCCAAGGTGTGAAGATTCTTAAAATTTAACAACACATAACCTAAATGAGTAAGTTAATATGCGAATCATTAGCTTTATTGAACTGATTAGGTACATCACCTAATTAGCCAAGAATTCCATGGTAACAACCGAATGTTTATTTATTTGTTTCAGTACCTTTCAGACAGTTGTATCATAAAATCTCTTTTAAAGGTATTGACTCCTTTAAAGCCCAGCAAAAACTCAATAAAACTTGTACCCACTAACCACACTTACACTGTTCTGCAACAAAATCCTCCTTTGAGCGTAATTAACTAATCCTTATGCAAAATGATCTCCAGAAGCCGAATTGAGTGTCTGTTTGTCCCTTGACTTATAATTTTCGAGATATCGTGGAATATTTTTTTGATAATCCGACCCAAACTGCCTAAGTTATAGCAGTTTTTGTAAAAATTCATAGGAATGTGTAAAGGAGGATTTTCACACAGACGTTGTAAAGAAATAAGATGCTTAATTTTAAATCTCGTTCTTAGAGTGAGAAAAAATCGTACTTTTATTATTATCCAAAACTTTGCTACAAAAAAACAACATTTTTAATTCTTTTTGCTATAACATTCACATTTTTTTTTATATTCTATTTTAAATTATGCTTTTTTTGATAGATGCAGACCAATTAATATTGCCGATTTCTCGAAAACTATACGTGATGGGACAAAACGGTCTCTCAATTATGATTCAGGAGATCACGTTACACAAAGATAAGTTGGTTTTGTCTAAAGGATGGATTAAAAGTATTTTTTTGCAGAAAAGTGTTACCCTTTGCAAAATTATAACATAAACGGTCTTCTAAAAGTTTTGACTCGGCTTAAAACCTAGCTTAACAGATTATAAATATAAATCCTTACCATTTCCACTGTTATAGCATAAATCTCTTGTTCTTATAAAACCCAGCAGAAGCTCAACAAATATTACTCCTTACCATTTTCATTACTAGGTAATGACCTCTCATTACCCTTTGCATTATTTTGAAACTAAAAATAAGTACTTCGTACTAATAGTGGATTAAATAACTATAAGTACTTATTGGTATTATGTGTGGCGGTAGTTGTATCAAATTCCAACCCTATATAACATTTTCGTTGCTCAGCTCTTTCACTTTCTCTTACTTATTTACTGTCTCACACAGACGAAGTCTGTAAAAATACCACAAGTAACTGTCAATTGTTATGACTGGCTGTAAGGCAAGAGCGTGGCTTACTTTTATCCTGCGCGCATTACGTCTGGTAATCGCTGCCTTGTAACGCTTTCAGCATGTCACATTGAACGTAGGATTTTTAAATAATCCCTAGGTCTTGAACCACTTTGGCTTAGGGGATCTGATGATTGTCAGAGGCCATACTGAAGCGCCTCAAATTTATCTGCACGACTTTTAGCATCATAGGGTGATAGAGCCTGATGTGTATGTGGCTGCACCCTCAAGTTGCATCTTATCCAACAGCTTATTGGCACATTCGACAACATGTGTATCGCGACTTCATAGGGACTTTTTGGTCGAAAATATTGAATTTGGCTTCCCCAAAAAAAAGTTATTGGCGCATTCGATACCAAGTGTATCTTCTACTTCAACAGGGCTTATTGGTCGAAAATATAGAATTTGGCTTTCCCAAAAAAAGTCCGTAGTCTTCTTGTTCTCCCGGATTAGTCGGTGGCGGTTCCAACCTAATTACAGGACTAAACGCTCATCGGCACTGCAATGTTTTGCTCTTTTAATAGCCTAAGATTTTCCACGCTTCTCTCAGTGATTAAATTGGTCTGTGGTGGCTACGTCATAATATCACAACCAGTCGCCCATTGGGACTGCCTTTTCAGCTCTTTTAGCTGCTCCACAATTCAAGCACCATTTGCATCAAATTTAGAAAACCAAATCCTGCCGCCGGGTCTTAGAGGAATGCGCTTTGCTGAGATCACCACTAGGTGTTGATCATTAAAAGCGTCCCAACACTTTGAGACACAGTTAATAAGAAGTTCCCTAGATGGCTGATTACCCTGAACACCTTGTATACTTAACTGGAATTGGGGTTGCAGCCATTGACCACTTCTTAAAGAGTAAATGGTCCATCACTAACTTGGCTAATTTTAAATCAATGGCACTCCTCGGGTTCGGATAAAATTCTGTTGCAAGAATTTGCCCATGACTACCTCGCTGAAGGGACTCATAGAGTTGGATACTGACACAGTGTTCTCCTTTTCCGATTTTGTCGACCTCCGCCTGGGGGTGATTCGTCTTAGAACGTTCTGTCATTTCTGCCTTGTGATTTTCATATTCATTTTCTTTTGCCTGGAATTTAGCTTGTCTCGCTCAAGTACCTAACCATCCGCCTCGTTTTCGGCAATAATGGAATAAATGTATTAGGCCTTTTAATACACTTAGAGAACAGTTTCGTTGACACAACCGAATTGTTTGCCAGCCGAATGATTGAGGTTACACGCATCTCAAGTTCTCTATCAGAACAACTGAATGCTCTGCAATTTCAGTTATTGAATCTGTATTATCGGTGTAACATACCAAGTATTCAAACCTTCAGAAGAAAATTGTGAAAACTTAATACTTTTTTCCCGTTTTATTGGTATGACAGTGGCAACTTAATACCTTTTTCGGGTTTCTATGGTACGGCCGTTGAATATGTTGTGATCATATTTATCATCTTGTGGTTTTTCGAACCGAGTATCAATTGCGAAGTTCGTCTTTTGCATCCGAATCATTGTAGTTTCAACCGATTTCCAACTTAGTATTTCTCTGTGCTGAGTTCTCTCCGAAATTCAGCAGGAGACTAGCGCTTTTTAAACCCTCCGCCAATGAATGGAGTGTATACTCCTTCTTTCCTCTACTCCATCTCTCTCCCTACTCCATTTTCCGCCCTTGGTCCGAAATCGAAAACAAATATCCTTTAAGGTACTGACGGTACCTCGAGCAAAAGTCACATTTTTTAAAAATTTTTTCGTAATGGTACTTAAGGTTCGACCTGGCCGAATTTAATTACATTTGCTATTGCTGTGACTCCCTTTAAAATTACCATTGGCAATGCTACTACCGCCTATGATACTATGGACCGAATGATGGATATAAAAAAGGTTATAATGGGAATTCTCACTTGGGACGCACTGAGTACCTTAAAAGCGGCCTTTGTTGCTAAACATTTTGCCTCATGTGGCCCAAAAAAAACGTACCGCATGGTCAAAACGGGCGATTAATAGTCAATATGGACATATCGAACCTCAAATTAAAGTAAATTTTGGCTCAAATGCAAATGTAGATATATATATATATATATTTTGAAGTTTTGACTGGAATTAGGTTTGGTCGCTTGCGCCAAAAGGGCCCAAAAAACGTACCTATTGTTCTAATGAAAGGAAAGGTAGATATATTTTAAAGTTTTTGCTGAAATTAGGTTTCGTCGCTTGGGTAAAAAGGTCCCAAAAAACGTCCCTATTGTTCTAATGAAAGGACCTCCACATATGAAATACTCAAATCAAGCAAATTTCGTAATGAATGCAAATATAAATTATTTTGAAGATTTTGCTGAGAGTGTGGTAGAACCCACAAGGGGCCAAAAAAGGTTCATTTTTTTGTTAAAGCGGATTCGGGGTGAATAGTAAGAAAGTCTGGCTAATCTAGTAAACGTCGTTTTTTTCTTAGTTCCGCTTGGAATTATTGGGAGTCCTAAAAAATAAACGATGCAATTTTTAAAACGATTTTGGAAAAAGGTGTTAAAGTATGCTATTTCCTCTTCTTGAATAAATTATGGTGCACACTTTGATTACCCGTTGGTTTCAAATTAGGTCGAAACAAGTCGTAGGCTGTAGAAATAAATGAAATAAATTAAGCATTATTTTGTGTATCGATCAAGATGCCGAATTTTCTTTTATAAGTTTTTTACATTATTTGTTTTTCTCTTCATTATCTAGCCTTGCTTGGAATTATCTCAAGATTCATAATTTATCACTTCGTTCTTTGTTGAAAAAATTAAAAACGTCTTTATTTGACTAAATTATTGAACTAATTCAATTATGCTCATAGAATATGAATGACATTAACAAGCGGCTGAAATCTTAATTCTCTTGACTTTGTTAATATCTTAATACTCTTAAGGAAATACAAAAGTTATGTCTTTATTCTCTTAAGAAGCTAATTCTATGTGGCCATCAACTTTAGAAAAGTCCAAAAATAAAGATGTCTCCATTTCACTCCCCACCCAACTAATAAAAATTTAAATTGAAATGTTAATGTTAATGTCGACCAAAGACGAAAAGAAGAAGACGTCGAAGTATTCAATATCATTCAGGCATTACGCGAAATTCAAGACTGTTCTAAGCCGCCATAAACTTCCAACATCTGTGACTGCGGCGCCCAGTAAACACAAATCACAGGAAAGAAACTTTAGAATCATTGAGTGTTAAATGTAAACTCAATTCGTTCTACTTACGATGACAATGGTGTTGGTGGTGCCAAAAGGAAAAATCAGTGGAGAAAAACTCACCGATGGATTCTAGCACAAAATTGAAAATCATATATCATACATAAAGTTTTTAACAACCAAAGAAACAAAAAAAACTTTAGCTGGGGCGAGGTCAACCAGAACATTCGTAATTATGAGGATGTGTATGGCCGCATACAGCACCACCAAACCATCCGCACCGAACCACCGAGCGAACGGAAAACTTCAGTTTTCAACTTGAAGCGGAAAATCCAAAAATAGTCATAAACAAAAGAGCACTAAAAATGATTTTCATTTTGATTTTCGTTTTCATTTTGAACTTCGCCATCGACAGCAGCAAAATGTGTACTCACATAAGCGTAACCAGAACAAATGCTACGGAAATCAATTTGTATTTGTTCCGACATGGAGTGAAACCAGCCGAAGCAGCGAAAAAGTGACACCTTAGAAGCATCAAATATCAATCAGGCTTTAATTAACTATAACGACTGTAAATCACAAGAGCACATGAAACAATAGCCAATACAAAGGGTTTATTAAAAATTTAGAACTTCATGGTCTGCAATACAGTGTGTGCCATTAATTGTCAAAGTCATCATCGTCAGCCATGTGGAGTTTAATTTTATGCTATTCATATATCACAACGCCTACACAATCGCCGTCACCACCATCACACTGTGATAAATTTATCACAACGCCTACACCACTGCAAATACACTGGGAAAAATATATCTTAGGCTTCCAAACTAGTTCGTGGGGAAATAAATTCAAATGACTCAAAAAAAAACATTTGAACATTTTGGAAAAGAAATTTCAAAAAGTATTGGGCTGTCAACCAAATATTTAAGGTAAACATTTTGTCACTTGTACACGCAGAACAAAAGTATGGTTGTGGTGACAATATTCGAAGAGGATAATACTATTGTTGGGTATATGGTTGTGCTACAACAATATTATGATACTCACAACAATAGTATGGTTCAAATACAATGATACTATGATCCTCACAACAATAGTATGATTCACACGCAACCATGTTATGATCCCTACAACCATAGTATGATCAAACACAAAATATGATCTCCAATATTATTTATTAGAATTTGTTTAAGTTGTCGACAAAAGATTTGATCCCCAATATTATTTATTAGAATTTGGTTACATAAATTGCAAAACACAATAGTTTTGTCGCACCCACCATATTTATATTGTTGCTATAACTATATTTTAATTTTTAAATTTGGCAATAATACCATTGTTACGTTTCAACAATATTAATATTGCAGCAATTATACTATTGTCAAAAATTAATTCAGTTAACAATGCTATGGTTGCGAAGAACATACTTTTATTGTGGAGAACATATTATTATTGCCGTGACCATGTAGTAACCACGTTTTTTCTCTGCGTGTACAAACGATAAAAAACAGCGTTCGGTGAGAAACGGGAAGATCCGCTGTTTTCGACCAAAATATTGTTCAGTGATTAGGCCCATTGTTGGCTCAACGGCAAAGTCAATAAAGAAAATTACCGCATATGGGCTGAATAGCAACAAAAAGAGGTTCAAGAAGTGCCATTATACACATAGAAAACCAATGTTTTTGTGCGGTTTATAAGCTGGTGGAATCATCGTTACATATTTTTTCAAAAATGATGAGGGCCGGAACGTTACCGTGAATGGTGCTCGCTATCGCGCCATGATATCGATCTTTATGCTACCTGAAATTGAAACCCGTAATATTGACGACTCTTGGTTTTAACAGGACGGTGCCACTTGCCATGCAGCTGGTCAAACAATGGATCTAGTGAGAGGTAATTTCGAAGAGCAGCTAATTTCACATTTTGGGCTGGTGAATTGGCCGCCTAGATCGAGTGATATCACCATTAGCCATTTTTCTTTGGGGTTACGTAAAGTCCAAAGTCTATGCTGATAAACCAGCTACGTTTCAGGTTTTTGAAGCCAACATTACGCGTGTCATTAAAGCCATACCGGTCGAAATGCTCGAACGAGTCATCCAAAATTGGGTCCTCAGAATGGAAACCCTGAGTCGTAGTTGCGGCCAACATTTGAAGGAAATGATATTCAAAAAATAAATGCCATAAAATGTCCTTTCAAATTACCAACGAAGATTCCAGACTTTTTTGAAATTTTATATTTTTTTTTGTTCTGAAAAAAAAAATCTAGATGGATCACCCTATATCAAAGGTTGTCCAACTAATTAATTATAAATAAAACAAAAAAGTTTTAATAGAATTATCTTAATATTTTTTATTATGGTAGATTGCTTTATGACAATTATGCGTGAAACAAAATATTAGCCAAATAATTGCCTCGACTTTGGTCGCATACCTCCATATTTTCAATGACTCTGAGACATATCAAAGACGTTAATTCGACAAATTATCTCCTCCTTTAGCTTTTGAATAGTTCTTGGGTTATTGAGGTACACTTTTTCTTTTAAATATCCCCAAATAAAGAATTCCAACGGTGGTAAATCACAAAATCGTGGCGGCCTTTTGATATTTCTCCCGAAAAAGGGCATCTGTTTCGTTGGCTGTGGCACCACCTTTTGGAACCACATATCGTTCAGGTCCAAATCCTCAATTTCTGGCCACAAAAAGTACGTTATCATCGCGCTATAACCAACACCATTCACGGTAACTACTAGGTCGGCGTCATTTTTGTATAGGGTTTTCCACTAAACATGCAATGCATTGCTATGGTGGTTGGAATGTAAGGAAACGGAGGGGAGAAAAATAAGTAATATTCATTGACATTTGTCTTGAACTTCTGGATGTCGTAATTGGTAGGAAATACATTTGCTGGAAGTCAATTCTACAAAAGAACAGTACAGGCGAGAAACGAATTCGATCTGCGGTTAACCGGCCAATCCATAACAAATGGGTGTAAATTCCTGAAAAGTCGTGTATCCCTGCCGAACATCCTAATGTCAGGAATAAGTCGACGGAAGTCAGCGGAGCACACTCCATGAAAGTAATGATAGAACAGCGATACACATCTCACACTCCGACAATACTCGAGGGAGACAATTGAGTTGGATACCCCACTGTCTCCAATCATCACCATCGCTCTCGTTTAAACACGATCAAATAGCTCTAAGGCTGAGTTTGGAGCAGCTGATTCAAATCATCCTTGTATCTTTGGCCTGGTAAAGTTTATATAGAAATCGAAAAGATCAAAATGCCGGGTAAAGTTTCTATAGATATCGAAATGATCAAAAGGAGTGAAATATTGCTTGCACCGCTTTAGGAAGCCACTTGAGTGCTTTTTCGACACTTCGAATACATGCCTCGCCCAACGAGCGTCACATTAAATATTTATGCCCAGAACATCAGGAACATCCGATTGTTCGATATCGATATCATCGACGGCACTGTTGGGTCAATAAATCGCTTGCCAATCGCAGCACTGTGTGTTACGTACATTAAAATCTACTCTATTCTCTCGACCCCATTCGTACATGTTCATTAAATCCCGGGCAAGTGTCTCGCCTTTTGTCTTCAATATCTTTAAGACTCGGCCTACGGTTGAATGAATATGAATGTTAGAGGTTTCTGTCATCCGCGAAGGAGTAGATTGGATTCACAGTCTGACTCAAAAAATCGTCCATGAAAATCAGAAATGAAGAGGGAAAATAGACAGACCCCTGTGGTACATCTACGGCCAGTCTATGTTTGTTGTATGAGAACCCATCTGCACAACTCTTATAGTGCAATCTCTAAGAATGCTTCATATAAAACGAGTAAAAGTATTACCGACACCAAATGCGATCAGCTTTGAAATGAGTGCACCGTGCGAGACTCTATCAAAGGCCTCGGAAGGGTCCAGAGCCACGACCTTACTCTCACCAAACTAGTGCATATGTCTGCTTAGTGATCGACAGTATGACTTTCGTAAAAATTACTCTACGGTAGACCTGATGGCTTTTTTATCAGTCGGTCTATGCACTAGTTTGGTGAGAGTAAGGTCGTGGCTCTGGACCATTCCAAGGAATTTGATAGAGTCTCGCACAGTGCACTCATAGCTGATCGCATTTGGTGTCGGTAATACTTTTGCTTTTGTTCGTTGGATACCAGATACCTCACAAGATAGTGGTTCACCATGCTCTTCATTACCTTGGAGAGCGCAGGGAAAATCGCCATAGGCCAATAGTTTGCAGGATTATTGGCTTCACCATTTTTAGGGATCGCCTGGACTTTTGCAACCTTCCAACACGCTGGGAAGACTACCGCACGGTAAGCAAGGCTAAAAAGGTTGCGAAATGGACGGGCTAGCGTCGAAGAGTACTTACACAGGACAATTAACGAGATACCATCCGGCCCGGGGACTTACTAACATCGAGATTCGCAAGAGCCCTTTTAACTCCACGATTTCTTCTCTTCTTCCACACTATCGCAAACAACATCAATGTTTTTCGCAGATCAAACTGGGCAAGCGTGCAGCGGTATTGTCACACTTCCTACAGACCCGGTTTGCTGAAATTTAAACACAATTCTCCCGATTTCAGACACATTTGGTCAAATACGCTGATTAAAAAAAAATCAGGAAGTGCACTTAAGGCATTTTGATCTAAGCGCCAGTTTTTGTTAAAGGCTTTAATAATCTTAACGCTTTGCTCAATTGTCTACTTCTCAATGATTGAGTTTGTCGAACAATGAAACAAAAAATGTCATATTAAGTTGGGCAAAAAACTGAAAGTTAAGGTGTGACTCACAATTAATATCATGCAGTTTGGTTGGACCACCCTTTTTAAAATTTTCTCACAAACCTAAAAATAAAAATATTTTCAGTTTGGCTTAATTTAAGTGAAAGTCACAATGTCCGGAAAACTGTTAAAATAAAGGGTGGGTCACTTAATTTTTTTTAATTTGAATTGGTTGTGAAATAATTTGATTATTTTTAAATGTCGGGTTCTATTGGAAATGTTGAACTTTGTCATTTTTTACTTTATAATGGAACACCATCCGATGTGTTTTCGCTTCGCCTGTTTAAGGGCACAATACCTTTACTTCTTATTTGGAAAATACGAGTATGTTACATTCTTCGGCAAAAGACTAAATCGGGAATGTCGCCTAATTTTTACTTTAAAAAAAACTCGACAGTCGGTTTATCCAAAATACGGTTTTGAAAAAAACCCGAAATGCCGGTTTTCTGAAAACCCTGTTTTTTGTACACTCTAAATATAACGAATGAATTTATTTCGAAGATTTCACTGAGATAGGTGCTTGGTCCGATGAACTGTAGAAACCAGAAATTTGACATTTGTTATGTCTGTCATTTCAAAACTGGATTCATTGTAAAAGGTTTAGAATTCAGAGGCAAAACCGCACTGAATTAAATCTCTTTTTGAACTTCTCTTCGGATTTTCTCGCGCTCTCAATCTTTGCTACTGCCTCTCTCTTTGCGTTGCCATATTTTCAAGTTTATTGTAAACAAAAAACATATGTGCCGCGCCATCGACCAGGTCGATCGACCAATAATGTCGCAGCTGTACGTTATGATGTCGCTCAAACTCCATCCACCTCAATTCGACACCGAGCTCAGCAAATTGGTGTCTCCAAATCCACTTTGCAGCGAATTTTGACGAAAGATTTGCATCTTCATGCATACAAAATTCAATTGACTCAGGAACTGAAGCCAGCTGACCATGGACAGCGAAGGGAGTTCGTTAATTGGGTATTGGAGAGACAACATGAAAATGCTGATTTTGCCGATAAAATCATCTTCAGTGACGAGGCCCATTTTCATCTTGATGGCTTCGTCAATAGGCAGAATTGTCGCATTTGGGGTGCGGAAAATCCTCGAGTGATTCACGAGAAGCAAATGCATCCTCAACGTGTCACTGTGTGGTGTGGTTTTTGGGCTGGAGGAATCATTGGACCTTTTTTTTTATGAAAATGAGGCAGGTCAAGCGCAAACAGTCAATGGTGTTTGGTATCGTGAAATGATAACCTGTTTTTCTTGCCTAGAATTGAAGAAATGAATGTGGAGGGCATGTGGTTCCAACAAGACGGCGCCACATGTCATACAGCCAGAGAAACAATTCAATTGCTGCATCAGTCAATTAAAAATTGCGCTCTTCTTGGGACACCCTTTTTTTAGTTTTTGTGCATATTTTCAGTAAGAAGAAGAAATCGTAAATTTTAGAAGTATTTTCGCAAAAGCTAAATTCAGAGAACAGTGGATCAAAGCTTGTTGATACAATTTACAATCAAACATTTCAAATAATTTTTTTTTTAATTTGCAAATATTTTTTTTTAAATTTGCAAATATTTTTTTGTCTTCTACAAAATCGCAGAACGCCGAATAATGACAGTTAAATCCTTCGCCGCATCCGTCGTCATATAACTCACATTCCGCTGCGGCAGCCGCAGTTTTCAGTTTCTACTCTTATGAACTATATCTTGCTAATATAAACTTAAAAACACTTCAAATAAGCCTAAGAAAGAAATAGTTCTGAACAGTTTAGTCTCTTAGAAATGCGAAATATTTTTTCCATGACTGTTTTGATGTCCTCCACTGTGCACCGCTTTCTTAGAATGTCTGTTAGCGTAACTTGAAACCCATATCGCCTTTGTGGTGTAGGGTATGCCAGTGCACAACAATTTCTTCATTTAACCCACTTGTCCATTGTGCCAATACAAGCTGTAGGACACATGACATTCTCATTTTTGTTTTGTAGACCATTTAGACTTGTCTTACTAGTTTTATTGGCTATTTTTATACAACGTTTTGTATCTATAAATTCTTACTCATCATCATCATCAGCAGCAGCAATGGCCAAAGTAATAAACTCGCAAGTGAGCAGAGCAAAGGCAAAAAAATCAGCTAAAACAAGTTTCTATTTGTCTTATAAAACCGTTAGTTTTTCCTGTTGCGTTCGAAAGATTTCTTTTTGGCCAAGGCAACTTTTGCTGTGTCGTTGCGGCCTGTTAGTTGTGGCCGTCTTTTTTTTGGTAACGAATGTTACTCGTTGTACCTGCTGCTGCTGCTGGCTGCACTGGCTAGAGCGAGTCATAAAGTAACAGCCTGACAATTGACTGCATCTCATAAACAAAACGTGTGCAGTTGCCAAACGGCCAAAACAGCCAACAAAGCCAACCAACTATTGAGGCAGGCATTCACAGGCACAGCACTCGAACTTCTCCAACAAGTATTAGGTACTCATACCAGCAAACACCGAGAAATAGTTTGCAAATCCAAGCCTAAAGTAGGTGGCTATTCACTCTGCTCACTTGCATCTAGCTCCGCGTAGCCAGACTGGTCGGTTCGCATCGTGGCTAGCATCGAAGAGAAAAAACAAGTTAACAATCACAGACGTACAACGGCGGTCGGTAGTAGGTGTTTAGAGTGGTTAATTGTCACAATTTGGTTTTTATGTACGCGGAGCGGAGCAGAGGCTTTCATCGATGTGGGTTTTATGCTGAACTCAAATCATTTGTGAAGATCGTTAAACGATCATTTCAATGTTGTGTTTATGTTATTGCCAAACGGACCGGCTCGGGCTCTCGAGGAAATTAAAGCTATGACTGTATTGGCCTGGCCACAACAGCTACTTCATTGCTATGGCCAATTTAGTCATAACTGAGAAATGGAAATGTGGGAAATAAACAGTTCACACACATACTTTGGAAGTGTTTGCAGGGTCAGCAGTAAAAAGTTTTTACGGATTACTTTGCATGCGGCTGGCAAGTGAGAGTCGCTATCAAAACTAATAATTTTTAAATGCTTTGTGTGTTCACTTTGTAGTGTGAATAAGAGTCGGAAATATGATTCTTTTTACAGAAGTCGTTAAAAAAAAATTAAAAGGCTTTTGTATGTTTTGCACAGCTTATGTGAAGAGGTTTAGAAATTGTTTTTTCTTTTGGGAAACTATGTAGATTTATAAAGGACTCTAAACCTTGGTATTAGTAAAATCGTAAGATCTTTGGCTATCACGACTGCGAAACGAATTTCATCAGGGATATTTTTTAATAACAGTGGAAATCATATTCAAACTTGTAAGTGAAAATTGAATATCCATATTCATTATCTATTTTTGGAAGGTTATTGATATAATGAATACTAAATTTCAGGCGATGTGCTGGAAATGCATACAATACTTTTTTACAATGGGGGATTGGAACGTCGGTATACGAGTATTTTAACATAAATCACTTAAAATATAATTTAATGTCGGAATCTTTATAATGATTATTTTTTTTTCTTTTTAGGGAATATTGACACAATATTGCAAAAGATATTTTTTCAAGTTTGAGGGTGGTAGCATAATTAAGGCTAGATCTAGAGAACATGTTGAATGCGGAAGCTACACCCTAGTAACAATGGCCAGAAAACTAATAGAGTATCTGCTGAGGCGTGTTTTGCCAAAGGGATGGTCACCCTAATTCATATTTCATGGGATATACTCGTAGAAGTAATTTAATATGGCCAAAAACGAAGTCATTTCTTTGTTCTAATTTTTTTTATAATATACAACAACAAAATAAACTAATTAAAACAAGTTCACAATTAAGTTTGTTCATGCCGAAGACTCTTCCTTCATGTATTACTGTCTAATATAAGAATTTTGCCAAGGGGCCGTGGCAACCTCTTCTTTTCTATCTGGGTGTGTTTATTTCCATACCAACATCAATTATTATACCAACTACTTTCGTCATATTCATACCAAACCAACATCAAATACACTAACTAATATCGTTCTATCGGTATTTGTTTATGAGATATAGCCTTTCAAAGTTCAGCGGAACACGACCTTTTGTCCAATTTTCGTTTTAGTCGTTTTATAATCTATAATAATATGCTTATCCTTGATTGCATTCTGTTAAAATTTTATAACGATCGTCCACTACTTTGTCCATAAATAAGACTTTTGAGGGGTATTGGTACCGCTTTCTTCTCCACCAGAATGTGTTTTGATCGCTGCCAACATAATACGTATGTCATCATATGTCGTCATATCTCTATTCATAAACTAATCAAAATATGACGACGATTTTGGAAAAGGGAACAATGCCACGCCCCCTTGTCCAATTTTACCACAACATTGTCTATAATAATTTTTGAGCCATTGATTGCATTCAATTAAAATTTTATAACGATCACTCTATTACTTTGGCCTTAAAGGGGGCGTGGCAGTGCACTCTTTTACACCAGAACGTGTTTAGATCCTTGTCACCAAATATCATCGTTGTATCTCTAATAGTTCATAAAATTTTGTGCTTTTAAGTTCAAAGCTATTAATTAATGCAGATGTTGACCCAGTCCTTTTCAGTGGAAAATTTTCCCCTCTTGATCGATCTAGCCCATTTTTAATATCGTTTCAGTTGATCAACACATGTTTCTGAAAAAATGCAGTCACCTAGCTTAAATAGTGCGTCCAAGTGAGCAAACGTGGCTTTTTCATCTTAGAGTTTTTGATACTACATATACTTTATGGGATCTCCGACTGGACTGGTACTGGTTGCAAATGAAATTACAAAGTAAATAAATCCTCTATCCTGAGGGTTTTAAAATCCGGAAGGGCGTCTTTATGAGGGCTATACGAAAATATAGACTATATAATTTTATTTTTTTTGAATCTACTAACTTACAATGCTAAATTAGAGCGTGATCGAACTTACTTAGAACTAAACTTAAGACTGGATGGGCCTTTGTGCAAAGTCAATTCGAAAACATGGGCTGACATTCATCAAGCTTATCCTAAATATCGTTTGGGTTCTAATATAATATGAGCGTTTTTGAGTGTACGTTCTGAAATCAGAAAAAAGCTTTGTTTCATATCGAAGCATGGACCAATGCGGACCAAAGCTGTTTCTACCATGTTTCATCGAAATCAGTTCACAATTGCGACCTGTACGTTGATTGCAACGATAGATGGGCAGACGTGTGGATATTACTCAATGGAATCAGGAAGTGTTACTTAAGCGATCGATATACAAACTAGGGCCTATTATTACGCCTTCAAGATGTTATAGACAGTATGGCGTTGGGTATACAAATCGAAATATATTTATCCTAAATAGATGTAAAATCGTTTTTTCCTATTTACTATAACATTTCTATTTTAAATCTGCCACCGAATGGATGGTATTCTAAATTTTCATTAGGTCCGAAACCCTCTAAAGTTGTATTATTTATTGTCTTCTACCATGAAGATCTACCCATGTTAATCTACCTAGGATCCTGAAATCCTGACTTTTGATGGCTTATGGCCATAAGCTGTTTTGATTGTAAATGGGCGAAATCGGCCCAGGGGGGAATTTTTTTCCCTTAAAAGTACTAAAGGTACGAGTACCTCGGTAAAAATTACACTGTTTTAAGTTGTTGACTAACAAACCATAATGCTTCGTGGACACTAACTACCTTAAAAAAGTAAGATGCTGAACTTTTTGGCTCATGTGGCCCAAAAAACGTCCCGCATAGTGAAAAACGGGCAACAGATAGTCAATATGGACATACGTGTACTCAAATTAAACACAATTTTGCTACCAATCCAAATATAAGGTAAAATTTTATCTGAGATTTGGGACGGGCGCATGGGACGAAAAAACGTACCACTTTAATTTGCGATTTAGTAACGTAAGTACGGTAAAGGGTAAATAAGGTTCGGTTTGGCCGAACTTAACTTAACTTCGGTTTGGATCGATCTACTGCCTTAGCCCTCTCTTAACCGTAATTTATAATCTTTGTTCCTTTTTTTGTGTCAAACACTCAAAATATTTCCCTCTTCTTTAATCAGCCTCGTAGGCTTGTCATCTGCAGTTTCTTTTTTAAGTCTACATGTCTTTCTGTATCGGTGTAATTAATATTTCTTTTTCGCTCGAATCACGTTCGTTCATGTAACATTTGTAATTCATTGTTGTACCCAGTTTCAATTTTTTTTTGTTTCGTCAGTCGGTCTGTCTATCTGAACATCTAACAGTGTTTCGTGTAAATTTTTGTTCAAAGCCGTACCATGATGTCGATGATGATGATTATTTTTATTGTAGCTGTTGCCACATGTGTTGTACGGTCACAGCCAGGAATACAGAAACCTACACACACTCATACATGTGTGTGAAAAAGCTCATATATTTACAATATTACACGTTCAGAACACATACTTATGCACATGCACGAACATTTATAATTTCAATTAAAAAAAAGCAAAAAATTATATTTGTGTAGCGACACTGTCATTTTCTCCCCCCCCCCCCCCCGTGTTTAGTCAGATTTTCATCATCACCATCACCGCCACAGTGATGATTGTTGCTATTAATTTTGCTATTGTCAAATAAGAGATAGAAATGTGGGAGAAAGAGAGAGAGAGAGAGAGAGAGAAACCCACGTACTCACACATTTATACATGTGGATAAATGTTAAATTTCTAAGGATATCTTTTTATCTGCGTCAGTATGCGATTGTTGTTTAAATGAAAGCACACAGGATGTGTTTTGTTATCAATAACAGACGAGTTAACTTTGTTAAGGGTTGTCGCCGCGGGTCCATGCAGTAGCCGAAGTGTTGCTGGGATAGTGTTGTTCAGCTTTAGTGCGTCCTAGCTGATGGTACTCGGTGTGTTGATACTTCTTCGGTCGAGAGTTAAAACAAACAAACTGTGAAGGGTACTAGGATGTCCTTTCGAGCAACTGTTTTTTTAGTTGTTGGGCACAGAGTGAAGAGAAATTATTGTAGAACGCTTGCTGCAATATACATCGTGGTAATGAACAGGTTTTTAAATAATTTCATAAAAATATTTTAGTTGCTTTCTAGAAATTAAACATCGAAATTTTTGTTCGTTTTTTTTGTACTTACGCTCAGTACATACACAATTAATGCATAAATCCACACTGCTGAGATGCCACACTTTTTCTGCCAATAATCGACAAAATTATGGTGCAACACTTTAAGAAGAAGAAAACTAATACTACTTGTACTTGGCTACCCTTTTTTTAAAACAAAGTCTCGTTTGTTCGCACATTTTACGTAATGTACGCGTTTAATTTGCTTTGAGCGTGTTTGAAATTACTGCACTGCATTAATTTTTTTAATTAACGTGCTGTTAATATTTTTCTGTAACTTAACTAAAAAATTTGGTAAAAGAACAAATATGTGTATGGTTAGTTCATATCCAGATTTGAGACCTTGGTTTTTGTGAACATTTTATTTAAATAGAAACCAAAAAGGCAGTAGAAAATTCTTTTTGTTGCAAACAGGGCTGACTGCAGTTGCGTTGAACGAAAATATGAATCAAATGTTTTTTGCAGGGTTGTTACAAATTTTTAATCGAATTCAAAGAATCAAGAAATATCACCCAATTGCAACTTTCGAATGTATAATTTCTTAGAAATTGGGTATCACTTTTGTTAAACTTGTAAATAACCTACTTTTAATAGAGTGCTTATTTTATACATCGTAATATGTATGTGCGAATAGATTTTTATTGTGTAGAAAATGCTCGGTGCCAAACTTTGCTGCCAGCAATTCTCGTTAAATATACTTGTACTCCTGCACTTAAGTGTATAGAAACTGCCATAGTTTTAGCAAAGTATAGATTTTGCCAGCGAAACTCTATTAGGTAAGGGCAATCCGACATGAAATCTGGTGAATTTGGATTTAAAGTTTATATGCGGCACTAGGAAATATTTTTAATAACAGGCGTACAATTTTTAGTCATCCATCATAGGATAAGGGTTTATATTTACTCTGTCATTCCGTTTGCAACAAAGAATCCATAAAGTATATATATATATATATATATATATATATATATATATATACACATATATATATATATATATATATATATATATATATATATATATATATATATATATATATATATATATATATATATATATATATATATATATATATATATATATATATATATATATATATATATATATATATATATATATATATATATATATATATATATATATATATATATTCTAAATCGTCGTAAAACTCGAAAAGGATCTAGCCAAGTCAGTCTGTCTGTTTGTGGAAGGTACACTAAAGATTGCACTTGTGAAACTTGTTGTTTAAAATGTAGCAGAAATAAGCGTTGATGAACTAAAATGGTTGGTATTGATAATGGGACAGATCGGCCAAGAGGTAAAAGATTCTCCCCAGACAAGGACTGAGTCAATCCCTGAAAAAATCATTATATTTGAAGTATTTTTAGATGTTTTTTTTTGCTAATATGTCACCACTATTAACTTCGATTGTTATGTTAGATTCGGCTAGGTAATATTTCACAGGGCCATGGCGATGTGATTGGCCAATGGACGCACAGTGGGATTTTTTTATACAAGCGTCGGCAAAAATTATAAGGTTTTCAGCTAGGGTTTTGAAATTATGCTAACATCACTTATATACACTACCTTTTATATAACGAAAAATAAAACATCGTTGTATTTTCCTTTTTTTCATATCTATGTTAATAAAAATTATTATCAGTGTTTGTATTTGAGACCTTAATTTCATTAAAATTCTTAGTGTAACGCATAAACTCATAAAACAGTTTTAATTTTTAAGGATTTTCAAAAATACTGATAACTTATGTAGTTTGTGATCGATGTCAAGCAGCACTTACATCTGTATAAAAACCTAGACTTATATGTTAGCTCAACATTTGAAAACAATTTGGTGGGCCATTTCTATTTATAGCCAAGTAAACATCAAATTTCTCTGCAGCACTGCAACATTAAATTATTGATATTTTACACAATTGAGAAACGGTATTTTTCCCGGAAAAATCCCACTGTGAAGCGTGGCAGCTCCCGCAGAACCCTGAACTCATGAACTATTAGCACTGTTAGAGATATAACAATGATATTTGAAACATGTGATATTGGCATGGACCAAAATACATTCTGGTGGAAATGGGGCGAGTGCTACGCCATATTTAAAAAAATCGCATTGATGGTCGGAATAATAGAACGATCGTTATAAAATCTTAACAGAATGAAATCAATGAAAAGCAAATTACAAACAAAGTTGTGTTAAAAAAGACAAAAGGGCGTATCCCCGCCTATACAACCTTAATCTTTGAAAGGCTATGTCTTGTAAACTTATACCGGTCTGACAATACTAATTTATATACTTAATGTTGGTATGGAAAGAAAAACGCCCTGATGAAAAAATGTGCTAAGCCACGCCCCCTTTGAAACATTTTAATACTAGACCGAAATCTACCATTAAGGATTTATAAGTTTTGGCTGGCAGAACTTAATTTGCCCTTTGTTTAAAATTTCTAATTGTAAACATACAATTATTGGTTCTTTAAAAAAAACACCAAACGTAATAATAAAACTTATGTTTTTTCAAATTTTTATTGAATTACAAAGCTTTACGCTTATAAACCAGAGATTAATGTAAATTTTTTTTTTAAAAAAATGATGTTTATTGTTTGTTGAGCTTGGATTTAAAATACTTGCATTTCACTTTGTAGTATATCAAAAAAGATCAGAGACCATATGAAAGGAATTTTGTCCTTAAG
Organism: Hydrotaea diabolus; assembly: GCA_963513945.1. Classification (NCBI taxonomy): domain Eukaryota; kingdom Metazoa; phylum Arthropoda; class Insecta; order Diptera; family Muscidae; genus Hydrotaea; species Hydrotaea diabolus. The sequence continues at coordinate 22,850,403 of OY740720.1, read as the reverse complement.
TTCATTCTTATCTTTTCAGTCTACGAAACAGAACAAATTTTAGTATAAAAGCGAGTTGCTTTGATTTTAAGTTAGTCATAGATGGATGCAACGAAAACGACTGTGAATATTAACTAAGTATGACTAAAAATTTTACAATTCATAAATTTTTTCGTGCTTTCTTTTTCATTTGTTCTACTTTAAAAACTGCACATCAATTTTTGGCGCTTGATTAAAAATACAGGGCGTACAGAATACATATTAAATCACTATAAAAATTGATTCGGCAGCACTAACCACTGACAGCATCAAAAACTTTACTTTAGGCCTTTTAGCACCGTAGCTATCTTAGAGGCAAAAAGTATGCGGACAGTGAAGAAATCGCTTAATTAAAATGGAAGGAAAAAAAATTTATTAATAAAATTTCAGAATTTTAAATGTTGTTTATTAAAACATGCCTATTATATTCAAAAGTACCAGTGAACGAATTGGATCTCTGAATAAAAAAACCTATAAATGAAATCTAATCAATGTTACTTATCATTCCTTATAGGTTACCCTTTTGCAAAAACTAGAATATATTAAACAAACATACAATGATACTGAATAAAATCTAAAGAAAATTTAAATAAACCGATGTTGCCGCATCAAGAACAATACACTTAAGCCGGAAACCCGAAATACATTTTCTTCAAATATCCGTATTTATGATAAATTGTTTTCGGTCGAAGGGGTGGGGTCTACTGGGAAGCTTGGCCGTCTTGGCAGTCGTCACTGAAACTCTACACATGTTCGCACGAGTATGACAGGAAGAAACACATATGCATGGCATTGTTCTCGTCTCGTCCCCGCATTCGTATGCCGTACGGCGTGTCATGATAAATTCATCTTTTATTGTTAAGGATAATAATTTTTACAAATTATACACAACATCATCATTTCCTCATCGTTTATATAAATGAATTCTGCTGAAAAATATTTAACAAAAGATGCTAAAGGAAGCTTTGAAATGAAAATGAATCACTTCAAGTGCCAAGCCAAAGCCGACAGATCTCTTGCGAACCAAACAAAGAATGTTTGCTAGTCTCGAATGAAAATATTTAATTTGGCAAATTAATTTCGTGCCATTATATGGCATATTAAGCATTTTTAGCCAAATTAGCCGCTGCTCATGTAATTGTTTGTTGCGCTAGCAACGTTAAGACGGTCGTCGCTACCTCTGCGGGTCGTGGTAAGTTGGTGACAACGATGACGATGGTGAAGAGTAAGGGATGTTTTTTTTCTGCCACTCTATGGCTCTGGCTGCTTTACTTCAGTTTGTGTCATAACACATTAGACAAATCATAAATCATCTTTAGTTTTCCTTTTTCTGCAGCCAGACTCTTCTTTCTTGTTTTCATTTCAGGGATTTTCCCCAACTTCAAGCTAAAATAACAACCACAATTTGCTTTTAAATAGCCGAAATGCAACATTATACTTGTGGCGGCAGCACTAAGAGAAAAATCATTAACCCATGCTGGGAAATAAAAAGTTTTGGCATTGACTTATTAATTGCTTTTGGTCTATTCCTTAGCAAGACTTTTTATAGATTTGCCTAGATTCGAAACTTATATGTCTTAAGTTGGTAAATATTTAGTTTGACTTTTAAATAAACGAGCTAAAGATTTCCACAATCCCACTTGAAATTTTAACTGTTTAACCAGACTGTTACAAAATTGTTTTTAATTTCTATCAAGGCAAGGCACAATTTATTTTCAATTAATGTCCAATGGTACCCAATTAAAAACAGAAAAGGGCCAACATTACAACAAAAAGAACAATTTAGTATCTCGTTTAGTTTCCGAGTTATATATATAAATATAGGGCAATCTATCTAGAGGTATTTTTTCAGAGCAAAAAAAAAATATAAAAATTCAAATCAAGTGTGGAATCTTTATTGGTAAATAATTACCTTCAAATGATGGCAACTGTATTATGGAAATGAGCGTTCGTTGAGAAACGGGAAGATCCGCTGTTTTCGACCAAAATTTTGTTTAGTAATGAGGCCCATTTCTGGCTCAACGGCAAAGTCGATAAACAAACTTGCCGCATTTGGACTGAAGAGCAACAAGAAAAGGTTGAAGAGGTGTTATTATACCCGGAGCAAACCACGGTTTGGTGTGGTTTATAAGCTAGTGGAATCATCGGATATATGATTCATGATATATGATCCAGAATATTTTGTTACGTGCATACAGTGTTGGAAAAAATAATAAGAACAGCAATATTTTCATGATGTTTTCAGCTAAAACTTGTAAAAATTAATAGTTGAACGATACTTCTGGATGTCTAGAAATAAAGTGGACTTCAAGTTTTTTAAGCTATATTTCATTCACTATTGATTGTTGGATTTGCGTTTAATTGACAAAGACTGTAAATTTAGAAAAATTGTGCAAAATTAAAAAGTGTCGGAAAATTGATGGAAGAAATTATGAATTATCCAAAACCAAATTTTTAAATGCAATTCACAGGAGGTAGGAAGCAAAACACTACTTTTTAGTTTAAACAACATTTAATGCGTTAATTAAAAAAACTACCCGTTTTGGTCTTCCAAAGAATTCCTCATCGTTTTTATAAAAAAATATTTAAATGCGACTGTTTCATGTCAACTAAAAAGGAACAGACTCCAGAAAGCCGACTTATTTTGCAAGGAGTCCACGAAAGCTACCTTTGTTGAGTAAGAAAAATAATAAGAAGAGGCTAGCTGTTGGAAAACAGCACCTTCATCGGTCAAATTGAAAGCATTTTCTTTGGTCAGACGAAACAAAGATTAGTTTGTTTGGTTCTGATGGCAAAACTAACTACGTCAACCAAAACACAAAAAATATCATCCAACGTACACTTAAAAAAGAGTGGATTATGATATGGGATCTATAATGATTTGAGGCAGCTTCTCCGCATCACAGGTTGAGCCAGTTTTCTGGATCGAGATCAGGATGAGGGCTGTAGATGATATTAATATATTGCAAAATCAAATACTTCCACTCGCAGAGGATGAAATGCCGCTTTTTGCAGGACAAGGATCCACTTGGTTCGACCAGAACAATATATCGGTACTTGATTGGTCATCTTAATCCCCTTATCCGATAGACCATCTGTTGGGCATCTGAAAGAAAAAAAATTGATCTGCATAGATAAAGGGTTGTCCAACCATAATGCACGATGTTAATTGTAAGTCACACCTTAACGTCAATTTTTTTTTAACCAACTTAATTTGACATATATTTTTTTCAGTGTTTGGCAAGCTCAAGCATAATGAGAGGGTACACAATTGAGCAGCCCGTAAAGAATGTTGAAGCCTTTTACAAAAATGGGCGTTCAAATTAAAATGCATTTCCTGCACTTCGTGATATTTGTGGTCAGCATTATCGACCGAAATTGCTCACAACCGGCAGAATTCTGCTTAAATTTAAGCAAACTGGTTCGGAAGGATATGTGAAAATACCTGGTCAGTTCGTTCTGTCATCGGGCCGTTCTTCTTCTAAAATAAGGTCGGCACAGCAGTTACAGTGAATGTGATTTGACACCACGATCAGTGATTTAACACCGTTGAACTTCTTTCTTTGAGGATTTTTAAAAAAAAATGTGTACAGAAATAAGCCAAGAACAATTCAGGAGCAAAAGTATGAGATAATTCGGTACATCAACGAAATTAAAACTCCATTATATCTAATGTCTCTGAGTCATAGAAAATATGAGCCTTAAACCACCAAAGCCATGTCGAGCATTTGGCCGATATTTTATTTCACATAAATGGTCAAAGATCGTTTAATCATAATAGACATTTTGAACCTAATTCACTAAAAACTTTCTTCTTTTTTTAAATTTAACATCCTTCGTTTTAGTTGGACCACCTTTTATAAAACCAAAAGAAAAATAAAGAAATGTGAGAAAAAGTCAAAAACTCGTAGAGTTCCATTTCCCCTTCAAAGTGTTTAAAACTTGTGAAATCTTTGCCACGTAGGTGCAAAATAGTAATAAAAGTGAATGGGTCAACCACTAAATATTAAAAATAAGATGCATAACTGATTATTATTTTATGATTATTGAGATTATTATTTTTTCAATTTACATGAACGTTCTTATTGTTTTTTTTACGTTTTACACCTTGCATTTGATTTTTTATTTAGATTTTCGTACATTCCTAAAATATTCTTGCTTAATCCTCTGCACCTATATAGAACTTGACGTTTATATCCATCGTTCTTAATATATTTGTCAACACTGTTTGTTGAGAAGTGCTAAAAAGGGTGGTTACATTTTAAGGACCGATGTTGATTTGTCGAGCAAAAGAGCCATTGTTTCGTTAGCTGTGTGGCAAGTGGCATCGTCCTGTTGAAACTACATATCGCTCACATCCATATCTTCTGAATTGGATAAATTGTCATAAAAAGTTCGTTATCATCTCTCGATGGCCAACTCCATTCACAGTAACGGCCTGACCGGCCTCATTTTAGAAAAAAATACGGCGCGATGATGCCGCCAGCCCATAAACCGCACTAAACAGTCTTAGTGGGCGCATTGTTTTTACGACAATCAATTTCGGATTATAATTCAACCATATGCGGCAATTCTGCATATTGACGAATCCACTGAAGTGAAAATGTGCCTCATCGCTGAAGATGATTTTTTTTCGAAAATTGATTTTCATTTTCATAATAAGCCTGCATAACTTTAACGCGTTGCTCGCTTGTGTTTTTTCCATGGTTCAAATTGAGTTTGTCTGAAATTGAGAAATATTAAATGAGATGCAGAAAAAAACTTGACGTTTAGTTGTGGTTTGCATTCAACATCGGCCCTTAAAATGTAACCACCCTTTAGAAACAAACTTGTAAAATATATCCCAAAATTTTTGGTATCTCGAAAACTCGACGACGTATAGAAGTAAGATTCTTTTGAGATAATCTGAGCCCAAATAACGCTTACTTGTCGAAATTTTTGAAAAGCTTCTTGTTATTGAATGTCAATTGTTTTAAGATATTCGGTATCATGCCTGACATTTCTGATATTTTTATATAATTTTTTCGTGTTCAAATATTGTTCAAAATTAATTAATTAATTTATTATAAGGCATCACAAAGTTGTTGTGCCCCCCCAAACACCTCAAATCTACCTTTTCTCTGCGTACGGAAATTGTCTTCCTATTGCTTTTATCCACCCTCGTATATGTTAATTTTCCTCTCTGCCCTTATTGGGTTAATCCCGCCACAACTATAGTTATTAAGATAAATCTGACAAAAGACAACAACCACGTCGGCAGCAACATTAGCAAAAAAAAAAAATGAAAACAAAACGTATGGAAACAAATTATATGCTATAACAACGTGAAATTCGAAACTACACGGCAAAGGAAAACTGAAATCCAAAATAAAAGCAGGCAGCTCAGCAAACACAGCTCACAGAAAAAAAACCATTCCCCACATACAAATCACAATACAACACAGACTACGAGTATAGTCGAAATAACTTTCTCTTATTCCAAGACAAAAACAAATTTTAAGCTTTGATTTGTTTCAGTTTCTGCTCCTCTTTGGTGTGCCATTGTCTTTGGTTACCCACCACACGGATGAATTCGAGATCCGAGAGTCTGGGTCCCAAACTCTTCAAAACCAGAAGATGCAAAATGCAATTGTAAAGATTGTTTTCCATTAAACAGGCATGCACTCATACATTCATACACACGTCGTATATATTAACATATATGAGGCAGACGAATGTACAACGAAGCACTGTGGCGGTGGTAGTGAACGACAAGGCCATAATGTAAAGGGCCTTGTTGAAGGGCCTTATGTCAATCAGTTCGGTGTGGCCAAATCGTATACGCCAAAAAGTATTTTTTCGAGGTAACTACTTAGTAGGGCCATAAATACTGTTACATGCGTTTTATGCTGTAAAAAATAAAAAGTACTGAATGTTTTTGGACCAAATATTTTTTAATATATTTATTGATGTATATCGCATCCAAAAAGGATCTACTTATACGAAATGTCCGCGTTTTGCCTTTACACACGCCTTAAGTCACACTGGCCAATCGTCAATAGCTGCACGAACCTCGTCCATTGGAAAATTGTCCACAGCTCGAACCAAAGCAATGTTGGGGTATCTTTTGTGACAAACCTTGTCCTCTAAAACCGTCCACAATTTGTAATCCAATTGGTTCAAATCTGGACTGCCTGAGGGCCATTCTTCAGAGGAAATAAACGCTGGCAAATTGTTTCGAAGCCAGGCCTGGGACGTTTTAGCCTTATGGGCCGACGCAGAATCCTGCTGGAAGGTCCATGGCTGGTTTCGAAACAGAGAATTGTTAAGAGGCTTCACAACAGCTTCCAAAACGGTTTCTTGGTAAACTTTGGCCAATGTTTTGACTCCTTGTTCGCAGAAATGCAGGTCAGTGACCCCATCGTAAGAGGCACCCCACCAAACCATGACTGAAGCTGGCTGATGACCCTTTTCCACCTTTGGGATCAGTTTAGATGCTTCATTATCATTTTGCTTGCTAAATTTTTCCTGAACGGTAAAATTTTTTCCTCGGTGAACAAAATTTTTCTGTGCAAAAGACGTTTGCATTTTTCAATCCCATTTTTTTAAAGCTGCAGTCAATAAATGCCCGGTACGTCGTTTGAAAGCACCAAGTCCCATTTTTTTTTATTGATTCGACTCATGGACTTTTGCGGGATATTCATCTCACGGGCCATGATTTTATGTTTTCGGAGCGGATTTCTGTGAATTCTCGATTTAACGGTTTTAATGACATGCGGTGTTTGAACAAAGCGTGGGCGTCCCTACCGGTGGCGGTCGTTTACATCTCCAGTCTCCTCAAACAGTTTTATGCATCGGTACACGAACATGCGGCTAATCCCTAGTGGCCGGAGCGTTTTGAAAATATCGCTTTTTTTCATTTTACACTTGAAAAGCGCTATTACAGCGATGGTTAGCTTTCAAAACCCACATGACATTTACGGGGTATGTTCAGTTCTACTATTGAAATGGGTGTTTTCAATGTTGCAACAGTATTTATGTCCCTACTAAGTATAGCCTCTTGAATAAAAACTTATTTCCTTCTGGGCCGATTTCGTCCATTTACAATCTCAAAAAGATTATGTCTTTAAGTCTTTATCGTAAAAAAAAAGACTTAAAGACATAATCAGGATTCTAGGTTAATTTGTGCTCGTTTAAAAAACAAGCATATGGACGGATGGATATACTTATACCTTCAATAGTTCGACCTGTAGTTTACTGTCCACAGACAGACAGAGGGACATGGCTAGATCTTAGGATTGTACTACAATTCAGAAAACATTATCTTTATGAGGTCTTCGACCTGTATTTGGAGGAGTTTCCAACGGAATGACAAATTAAATATACCCTCTATCTTATACGAGTAATGTAGCGTATACAAGTTAAATCCACGCCATATATGGAGAACCTAAAGAACAGTGAAGGTCGAAGTAGTGTAGTCTGTGACATATTTATGCTTGAAGTGACATCTGCGTATTAAGGCCCATGCATGTTAAGACCTTCTCATTCCCGTGTTTACGTCCCCTTTATTGGTATTCAGATATAAGGATAAATAAACACATTCATTTGTTAAGGAAACAGTAGAAAACAACTGTGGAAGAGCACAGATTTGTAGCCTGTATTGTCGGTTGATAAGTATGATGTGGTCGGGGCTTTTTTTTTCTCCTCCTGCCAAAAAACTTGCTCTGCATATTAATACGATACCAGAAGCAGCACTTCTGGGTAGGAAGCATTTTATTTGTTGTTGTTAAATGCAACTACACTACATGGATGTGTTTTTACGTACAAACATAACTAACATTAATTTCAAGAGTAACACATACACACACAGATGCATTTGCATACATATCCTTAAGTTTCCGGTGGCACATGAGCTACTGGTTGTGCCACCGGTAAGCCTTGATAAACATGTACCATAATAGGAAAAATAGTTACTTTGAACAGCTTTTATAAATAAGCCATAACATTTAGGGAAACTTGAAGTATTCTCTTGTCGGTTTTAGGTCCTATCAGGTCCATAAACTGCTCATGTAGTTTAGCAATTAAGTAATTTTTTTTTAAACTTTGCAAAAAGAACTGATATTTTTCATTTTCTAGAGAAAATATATATTTGGTTTGAAACATTACCCTTTAAATTACACCATATTTTTGTAAACTTTAAAAGAATAAATCAAGGAAGGCTTAAGTCGTTAGCGGCTGAATTTTTGAAACCAGATTCTCATTTGCATTTCTTTACGAGTTTCTATTAGTTGAGCACTTTTTCTCCCTTACATATTATTGTCAAAATAAAATTCATAAAGCAACACTATTTCTGCAACAAACATATTTTTATTGCAGATAACATACTATTGTTGGCTTGACCATGTAGTAGCCATATTTTTTCTTTGCGTGCACTCTCTCAGTCGATCAATGTAGGCTCTATAAAGGATCACCATATAGTCTCATTGATCTAGGCTTACCTATATACGACCACAATAGACCATAGCAGCCAGAGAATACAATTATTTTTAAACACAATACTTTAAAAGAAATGAATTTTAATATTTACCAAAAATAGTTTAGAACAATGCGTAATTCCATCATAAGCTTGGTTATTTGTAATTTTTTGTTTCAAAATAACAAAAAGGGAACCAGCAAAGAAGAGAAAATGACAAAGCAGCAGGACATTTTCCCCAAGCACGTCTGGGGAAAAAGTAGCTTTACCTGCATGTTTCGATACTCTTGAATTGATATTGAGACTTCATTTTGCTCGTTACTTAACTACAGATGTGACAGCGCATAGAGAAAGGTACCTAAGGGTAAAAAAATTAGTTTTCACTTCTTTTTTGATGTTGACAACATCTGATCCCATGCCCCAAAAGTATTCCCTCCCAGAGATATGCGCGTTTTATGAAAGTGGTGGTACACCAAAGATACACGTATTTATATCTTTAAAATGGCTCTCCTGAACAAAACTGGTTTTTACCCTTAGGTCCCTTTCTATTTTGCGCGTCACTGATGCTTATCAGTATCGAGTGCCAAGACCTCGGTATCGATACCGAATAAACGCAAATGTTGCTTCACTACCTTTGTTCAGTTTTTGAGTAGTCGTTGGGAAAAATCTGGCTGATTTGTAAATAATTTAGTCCATGTTTTTAGAACTATTTTAAAAAGGCCTTGGGCACAATAGATTTTCCAAATCTATCCTCTGGCATAAAAATTAGTGGTCCATCGATGAGTGATGCTAATGTGCATAAATATCACACAAGTTAACTCATTGTCATCGGCTGTATTGAACCAGGGCTCACCAAAAAGCTGGCCGTCGCATGGCAGAGCGCTTCAGTGCGATGTACACCATTTAAAAAAAACTCGCGGGCGCTGTATTGAGGACCATTGACGCTAACCGTGTCTGCTTCGATATTTTCTAAAAATAATGTCCAATTAAACAGCAAGCCAACCTTTCCACATAATACAGTCAAACCTTATATTAATGCTTGGTCAGTGGACCTAGTCCTAAGAGATGATATTTTTGCCAAAATCCAGATCTCCCGCCATCAAGATCCAGTGCACGAGAGCTTATCTATGATTGCCTTGCATCAGTAGAAATAACCTGATGGATGTAGGCCCAAATCTAAACTCACAATAAGCCGAGTAAGCTCTCTGGCGATGTCCAGTTAAAGTGATCAGCGTCAAGACGCCAATCCTCTGGCGATGTCCAGTTATGGTGATCAGCTTCGAGACTTCTTAGGTTTTCTTCAATGCTGGCCGCTGCAGCGACTATGTTTGCTTTACTTTACTCTACCATAATCTTTGTCTATTTAGTGGTTTAAAGTTAAAAAAAAATTCGCCCACGCTTAAACTTTTGCAAGATCCGATGGAGGACCTTGTGACATGAAATTCGCATTGCGTATTAAAAGCTGAACCAAAATTGCTACTGTATCTATTTAAAAAATGTTCACTGTTAAACTAGCGTTTACTTGAACTAGATGACATGACAAACCTTGCTGAATATTTTGTAGCTGGATGGTGGGTGTTGGTAGCTTTTGAAATAAAGGATTTTTCAACTAAAACGCACGATGTTAGTTGTAAATAAATCAAAAAGTTTTTAGAGAATTAACATTAATATTTTTTATTATTATAGAAGGATCTTTGACATTTATGAGTAACAAAAATCTGCCAAATGTTCTTAACGGCTTCGGTGGCAAACCCCTATCGGATGGACCATATTTGCAATGATTCTGAGTCATAATGGAGGCTCAATGTCGTTAATGTACCGAATTATCGGATATTTGACCTCTAAAATTGTTCTTGGCTTATTGACGAATAATTCTTCTTTTAAATAGCCCCCAGGAAAAAAGTCCAATTGTGTACTGTGGACAGTGCATTCGGTATGCTGACCAAAAAAATACGAAATGCATTCTGATTTGGTATGCTTATTTTCGTAAATGGCTTCAACAATCTTAACGCGCTTCTCATTTGTGAACCTCGCCATGTTTAAATTTGTCAAACACTGAAACAAAGAAATGTCAAATTAAGTTGGGCAAAAAAATTTGACGTTAACGTGCGACTCACAATTAACATCGTTTATTATGGTTGGACCACCCATTATAATAATTGAATATGCTATTATTGCTATATTGTTATCCTTTAAAAGTTTTTGCACTTGATAAAAATGTTTCAAATTCGGTATATGTGTCGCGCAAAATAGAAAGGGACCTAAGGTTAAAAACCAGTTTTGTTCAGGAGAGCCATTTTAAAGATAAGGTCCCTTTCTATTTGCGCTTAGAATCGTCGACTTAACTTTCATAAAACGCGCATATCTCTGGGAGGAAACACTTTTGGGGCATGGGATCGGTGTCATTCGAAAATTGATTTTTTTACCCTTAGTTCCCTTTCTCTTTGCGCTGTCACATATAATAGCAAGTAAAAACTTCGCAAAGGTTAGGCCAGGCCCAACCTTATATACCCTCCAACGTTCCTACGCTACCAAAGTGGTCTGTTTTTTGGACCCTTTCGGCCGCAGCTTAATCAGCTCAATTTTTTCAAATTGCTCTTGGATTGGATTCGTAAAAAAACTTAATTTAATTTGAGTGTCCATATGCCCATATTGACTATTGATTCAGTTCTAAACATGTGGGACGTTTTTTGGGCCACATAAATCAAACCGTCCAGCAACTATGGTCTTTTTTTTATGAATGTAGTGACTCCCTAATAACAGTATCCATTATTACCATTGCCCGTCCACAAAAATTATGATTTTTAAAGGAAACTCTCAGAAAAAGTGTACTTTTTACCAGGTAGTCCCTTAAAGGGAAACTGTTTTCCCCCAAGCCGATTGAGCTCATTTTCAATATCAAGTAGCTGATGACCCTAGACCATCATCGCCCAAAGGGTCGCCGAGATTAATTCGTTTGAACGGTTTAGTTCTTTCAAGTCCCTTGAAGGGAAATTGTTTTACCCCATAGTCGATTAAGCTCTTTTTCAATATCAACTAGCTTAAGACTCTTAGCCATCATTGTCCAAAAGTTCTGCTAGATTAACTAACGCTTTAGTTCTATCAACAGACGCGGACGGATCTCTGATCTCATTTCAATTACTGATTTTCTAGGAACCTTTAAAAGATCTTCAGATACTCTATCAGCAGACGCGGACGGATCTCTGATCTCATTTCAATTTCTGGTTTTCTAAGAACCTTTAAAAAATATTCAGATACTCCCTTATGTATTCCTTACTACTTATACATATATAGGGTGATCCATCTAGAGGTACTTTTTCAGAACAAAATAAATACTTATATAAAAATTCAAATCAAGTGTGGAATCTTTATTGGTAATTTGAAAGGACATTTTATGGCATTTATTTCTTGAAAATAATTACCTTCAAATATTGGCAACTGTATTATGGAAATAAGCGTTCGGTGAGAAACGGGAAGATCCGCTGTTTTCGATCAAAATGTTGTTCAGTGATGAGGCCCATTTCTGGCTCGACGGCAACGTCAATAAACAAAATTGCCGCATTTGTGCTGAAGAGCAACAAGAAAAGGTGCCATTATAGCCAGAGAAAACCACGGTTTGGTGCAGTTTATGGGATGGTGCAATCTTTGTTTCATATTTTTCAAAAATTATTATAGCCGGAAAGTAACCGTTAATGTTGCTCGCTTTTACGCCCTGATATCGGACTTTTTGCTACCCTTAATTAAAGCCCATAATCTTAACGACACTTGGTTTCAACAGGACGGTGCCACTTGCCATACAGCTGCTCAAACAGTAGATCTATTGAGAGGTCATTTCGAAGAGCCGCCAATTTCAAGTTTTGGACTGGTGAGTTGGCCGGTCGAAATGCTCGAACGAGCAATCCAAAATTGGACCTTCAGAATGGAAACCCTGAGGCGTAGTTGCTGCCAACACTTGAACACTCCTTTTAAATTACCAATAAAGTTTCCACACTTGATTTGAATTTTTATATTTTTTTTGTTCTGAAAAAAACCTCTAGGTGGATCATCCTTTATTATTGATGCAAATATTTGCATGACCTCGCTTCGCCGAACAAACAAATCTTGAACCCAGCCATTAAAATACTATCATCTGCATTTCCTCGATGGCCATGCCTCCTCAGGCTCTCATTTATAATTAGAGTAACCCAAATTTTGTGGCATTTGTTTAATTACCAGAAGATCAGCCAAAATATGTCGGTTTTATATCTACTGTGGTCATTTGCCTGATGCTAAGAAAAAAAGTGAAAATATTGAGCAGCCTGCTACTTCACATATGCAAACATTTTCCAGCCGACCCTCGGAATCCTTGCTCAGTGTGCTTTTAAACCCCCTGTAAACACTTTCGACTTTAAATTTTTGGGTGTTTGTGTACTTTTTTTTTGGTTTTTTTATTGTTTCATTTTGCCGGAGCAAGAACGTACCCGTACATACGTGTGCAGATTTCATCCCTTCGGGCTAAAAATACTTCAAATCGTTTTTGCACTGCTTACATTATTATTGCTGTTGTTAAGGATACTGTATTCGCAGGCACACACCCATAAATACACACCCTTTCCCAATGGCGTTGAACGTTGGTTGGCCGGGGCTGAATTGTTGTTTGGTTGTTTTGGTAACTGAATTATGAAGATAATGATAAATTTAATATAAGTTGGCAATTTAATATTCTTTGCAGCACATGATAAGGCGTCCCGGAGAGGACGGGGGGTTGGTAAGGCAAGCAAATGTGGCAAACCGCTTTGACTCGACTCAACTCGAGTCGAGTGTGTCTATCATATTTGGTTATGCACAATGCAGGGGTTTTGTTTTGTTGCCATAGTTATAATTTCCGTTGGTTTTAACACAAACACACACACACACACAAAAAGAAGCATAAAAGTAGTTATTCGATATGTGTGTGTGTGGACGCACTTCCTATCCTCCTACCACACACGCACACTTACACCGCCCACTGACAAGCGAAGATGAGACCGGAGCGATAGCGGATAACAGATTTAAAGGGTCTTATTAGAATACAGCACTGATTTGGTTGCCATCGACACTTCCACGCACTGACAGTGTCTAGCAGGAAGGATTCGTTAGGACATTTAGTTAAAGTGGAAGGGAAGAGGGTTCGTTTTTTGTTTTTGATATTTCAGAGAGTTAATGGTAGATTTACTGTTTGGTTGCAGTTCGCTTCCTGCAAGGGTCTGGGTTTCCTTTTTTTTTGGTATGTGGCATTCACTGGAGTCAGACAGCATTGTTGGGTTAATTAACATTGAAAGTTATTTTAGGCTATTGGAAAGAGATCAACTACGTAAAAGGGAAGATAAATTGGATTTCATTGTCTGTATACATACATTAGAAGGGATTTATGAAATGCCTGTTAAGTCCTTTAGGAGAATATTAGGTATAGCGCCTGTTTATGAAGAAGAAATTTGACTCCCGGCGACATAAACGAATAGGATGTGCTATGAAAGATTAGTATATATGAGCACCAATATCCAAAGAGTCTGTCAGACATCTGTTTATAAATTCGTTGTAAAAGCAATCTGATAAGATCATTTCGCGAATCCTGCATTTAATACCATTTTCGAATGAATTGATGGCTTTCGAAATTTTATAAACAAAAAATTACTTGGAAATAAACCAAGCCAAAAATTGTTTGTCAACGAAAAACCTTCAATATTTGGTTCATTCTGAGATTATGGGCCACTTTGTTGTCTTTGGTTGTTTGAAGCAAGAAAAATTAAATATATTATACTTTATTATTTACTATACAATAAATCTATATAGGACCTTTAAAGTCTTTAAAATTGTTTTTTAAAAAAATTATTTGTTCTTCAAAAATTTCCTACCAAAGTGTTCAAATATCATTACCCTGGTTGTCCCTAGCACTACTTTCAATTGAAATTTTCTCAATTTTTTACAAAAATATTAATTATTTATTTTATGAAACCAGTCCATAGTAAAAAATAATATGCAATTAATTTTGTTGCTATTAACGATTATAATTTTTTATTCAATTTATATTTTTTACGAATGTTTATTTTCTGTCCCTGAAAATGCCCAGTATTCCCCTGTAAAATCTAATATTCGCTAAAATGCAAATTCCAAACCAATTCTGATTTCAAGCAACTCAAATATGATTGAACATGACTTGAAGTGGGTGCACATCGAATAGTTTTTTCGTCAACAGTCTTACTAAAATTTAGTAAGACGTGTTTTGTCACTCGTTACGAACGTTCACACTTAAGTTGGTCATTCCCCTGTGTTGTTTTTTAAAAGATAATTAATACTTTTTATAATTTTGCAAGTGTTTTTTTTGTGTTTATTGCAAGTATAAACTTCCAGCTCAAGTCAATTTTGTGTTGGTTTTGGGGTTTTGTAGAAATTTATCATTCCCCTGCCAAAATTTTTCACAGGGTAATGACGATTAACAGATTTTTTCTTTTATTATTTCTGCAAAAGAACTGAATTAAAATGAATTTGTTGATTTTAAATAAAAAATACTATATATTTTATTTTCTACGACATTTCTCTGTTCAATAAGTCATTACCCTGGAGGTCATATTTTTAAATTGTTGCATGATTCAATTAAAAGTTAAAATTTTGATGTGTACCATTTAAAAATGACTAGTCTTTCTTAGAACTAAAACATCTACTTGAATTAAATATTAAATTCTGCAAAAAAATCGAATGCCAAAAATGATTCGAAATTGGCCCATAATCTCAGAATCACCCATTTAAAGAAAATATTATTTAAAAAAAACCGTTACAAAGATATTTAAAAAAAACAACACGCAAAGTTGCAAGCCTTTTACGAGGGCTGCTATGTATATTTCTGGCCTTATAATGAAAATGCGAATATTTATCATCAAAAATGGTTATACACTTTTGCATGCGCTCAAACCAATTGTCGAAGCACTTTTTCCACTCCGATTGAGACACCTCCATTACCTGGTTTTTGAACGTTTCACCAGCATCTTCTGGCGACGAAAATCGTTGACCACGCATTTTTTCTTTATGTGCGGGAATAAAAAGAATTCATTGGGTGCCAAGTCAGGGCTGTACGGCGGATGACCCATCAATTCGACGTTTTGGCCGGTCAAAAAGGCGCTCGTTTGAGCCGATGTGTGAGTGCTCGCATTGTCAAGGTGCACAATGATTCGTTTTCTCTTGTTCGTTTTTCGAATTTCTCCGAAGAGTGCACAATGATTCGTCTTCTCTTGTTCGTTTTTCGAATTTCTCCGAACACTTTATAGCTCGATAAGAAAAAGTTAAACCGACATACTAAAAATGCTAACAAATTATAATTTAATCTTTTAGATCTGATATTTAAATGAAAGAAATGCAAATTATTATTGTTTTGGTCTCTATGACCTATGGGCCCAATCATAAATGTCAACCAAATAAATCCATATTCGGATTCGCAATAAAACTGTCCTATGTCGTTAGTCTGAATGTGTCTGCTGTAGCCAAGAATCGGCGTCTCAGTGAAGGACTAGCCATCGATCTCTTCAAATTAATATTTCACGTACTAGCTTAATGCTTATTTTTTCACAAAGTCCTTGTTCTCATCGCTTGCAAGGTGGACTTAGAGACTCATAACCTTTGCATTTCTTATAGCTTCTCTGTTTGGACCATAGAGCAGCACGTAAAAGCTAACAATTTTCCCTGAAACATCATATATTCCGATGAGGCACAAAATACCTCAAATGAATTGTTAAAATCTTGGCCACATGTGATAAGAAATATACTTGTGTACTTTAAAAACGGTCATATTTTGTAGGTTATTTAAATAAAATGGACCTGAAAAACTTTGTTTTAATAAATCACCCATCTGTGTCGATTTTTGTTTTCATTCTGAACAAAAATTTTCTCTTAAAGATTTCCTGAATTGAACAGGGATTAAACCGGCTCAAGACCTCTTGCGTCTATATTTAAATAGAAGAATTTATTTTAGACGACCTATACTAAAATGATAATAGTAGTAATTTAGTCAAATATTTTAACACAAATGCGACCACTTTAAAAAACATTTTTAAAATTTCAACAAAAAAAAAACTCGCCCTAATTGAAATTATATAGACCACATTTTATCCCTTTTTCAAAAAAAGACGAAAAGAAAACTCAAATCATAGGAAACTTAAATATTCTTCGAAAATAAGCTCCGGACTATTTAACTTAAAACATCTCATCAAGAAAATTCAGTAAAACACAGAAATGTTTACTAATTTTTAACATGTTTTCTTGGACCATAAAAAACTCGGACCTACAACGGCTATACTTTTGGGCATCTAAGAAAAATCATTTACCCCCCGAGAAAGTCCAAACTTAATAACAAACTGATGTAAGTACATATCCTTTATTCTAAATTTTAATTTTTTTTAATATAAAATTAAAGTCCAGTTGTTTCAAGAAAGACCATCACCAAATGCGAATATTTTCGAACTAAAATGAATGCATTTCTAAAAATATTAAATTTTCTACACAAATTTGTCCAGGATTTGTCTTTAAACTCACTTCAATTTCGAGGACTTCTTCACGAAGCCATTAAAAACCAAAAAAGGCAATTTTTCAAACAAAATGTCTAAACAATCGTCAACAAACATAAATTTTCGTTGCCTCAAATTGAAAAATAGTTTAACGATCAAACACACACTCACTCACTAGCTCGCTCCTCAGACGCACAGTCGAACAATGCCTCTGCCATAAGACTTGACTTCAAATGGCATAAACGAATGCAGCACGGTCACATTAGTGATATCAACTGTTGAATGATTGCGAGTAATCAAACTATGCTTGAGGAAGGTAATCGATTTTGGGTAATACTCGTATAAAACTTTTTGATTTAAAATTGCGGAGCAAGTCCTTGCTAAAAAGAGGGCCTAAAAAGAGGGAAAAATGCAAACTATGAAATTGATTTTAAATTCTCAGGTGTTGTGGCTTTCTTTTGCGATATGCTTTACAACCGTCAATCGGTATCTGTAGACAATAATACCATTTTTGGTAATAGAATTTAACATAGGTTATACGTGCTGTTGTGGGTAGCCTTGATGTGATGGGAGTGTGCACGACTTTAATGCCATCAAATCCAGGGAGGGAACATCAAACATTTTTTTTGGCAGCGGGTTTCCACCTCGTAAATGCCGACGATTTTACGAGTAAGAGATTTATCTCTAAGCTATCTAAAAACCTCTATACAAAATTCTTATGCCGTTCGGAGCCGGCGTTAAGCAATAGGTGCCTGTCAGTGAGTATAAGAATTGAATTGTACGCAAGTCACAGCTTTGTGAGAAGTTTCTCTCTGTTTCTAAATGGGATGGTGCGTGACAAAAGTGTACGTGCTTGTAAACGAGTACATGAAATGAACCAATTAAAGTGGCTACTTGAAACTCGTAAAGGGTGATCAATCTAGAAATATGTTTTCAAAATAAACAAACAAATACAAAAATTCAAACAAAGTGTGGAATCTTTATTGTTCATTAGAAAGGACATTTTATGCCATTTATTTTTTGAATATAATTTCCTTCTTATGTTGGCCGTAACTACGCCTCAGGATGGTTATTCTAAGGGTCCAATTTTGGATAACTCGTTCGAGCATTTCGACCGGTATGGCGTTAATGACGTGCGCAATGCAATGCTGGCTTTCAAAATCTGGTTTGTCAGCATAGACTTTGGACTTTACGTAGCCCCAACGAAAAAAGTCAAAATGTGTTATATCACACGATCTAGGCCGGTACAAAACGTGAAATTAGCGTCTCTTCGAAATGACCTCTCAATAGATCTATTGTTTGAGCAGCTGTAATGCAAGTCCGTCTGAAACCAAATGTTGTCACGATTACCGGCTTCAATTTCAGGTAGCATAAAGATCGATTTTTGAAAAAATATGGACCGATGATTTTACCAGCCCATAACCTCACCAAGCAGTGGTTTTCTCTGGGTATAATCGCGCCTCTTTTACCTCTTCTGGTTGCTGTTCAGCCCAAAGCGGCAATTTTGTTTATTGACGTTGCCGTTGAGCCAGAAATGGGCCTCCTCATCACTGGTCACAATTTTGGTCGAAAAACGTTTCTCACCGAACGCTCATTCCCATAAAACAGTTGCACAATTTGGAGGCATTGTGGTGGTGTAAGTCTTTCCATGATGAAATGGCCAACAATACTGAAAACAAAAAATAAAGTTTACCATAACTTACGCGTAATCTGTGAAAAAACCCCTATTGAAAAAAATACCTCTAAATTGATCATCCTATATTGAAGGACTGCCGAGTAGAACGGCGTGTGTAATAAGACATAGTGTGAAAAAACCCCTATTGAAAAAAATACCTCTAAATTGATCATCCTATATTGAAGGACTGCCGAGTAGAACGGCGTGTGTAATAAGACATAGTAGGCAATTCAAAAAAATCTGTATATTTCACATGTTACTTCAAAATGTTGAACTTTAAGTATGTGGCAAATGGGTGCCGCGTAACGCACAATGTTCCAGATTAAACGCACCGACTTACCCCACTCCAATCATTCACAGATATAGCTCATTGGGTATATTTTTACGTTTTATAAATTCCTTGCTTAAAAAAGATTTGACTTAAATCTGGTGGTTATAGCTGATTTAATGGAATTGACAATCGTATAAACCTGAAACTGATGCTAATGGGTGGTCCAACTAAAACGCACGATGTTAATTGTAAAAAAAACTTTTCAGAGAATATTTTTTTATTTTTAGCTCGTTTGTTTTATTTCGGTCTGTTGCTTTTACACATTGAACAGGGATTAAACCGGCTCAAGACCTCTCGCTTCTATATTTAAATAGAATATTTTTTATTTAAATAGAAGGATCTATGACAATTATGTGTAAAACAAAATAGCGGCCAAATGTTTACCACGGCTTCGGTGACATACCTCTGTCCGATGGTCCATATTTTCAGTTACTCTGAGACATAATGGGGGTTCAATGTCGTTAGTTTGCCGAATTATCTTATACATTAGCTCATGAATTATTCTGGCTTATTGACGTACACATTTTCTTTGAAATATCCCTAAAGAAAGGAGTCCAACGATGTCAAATAATATTGGTCGTGGTGGTTAATTAATATCGCCTTGACGTGAGATAACACGGCTATTGAATTTCTCGCGCGAAATAGCCATTATTTCATTGACTGTAAGGCATGTGGCATCATCCTGTCGTCCAGGTCCATATCCTCAATTTCTGGTCGCAAGAAGTTCGTTATAATAATCTCGCGATAGCGAACACTGTTCACGGTAACCGCTGGGCCGATCTCATTTTCGAAGAGATACGACCCGATGACGCTGCCAGCCCATAAATCGCACCAAAAAACAGCCACTTTTTGTTGATGCATCGGCTTTTCAAAAATCACTCTTATATTCTTATTTTTCCAATCGAATTGCGGCTTGGTATTTTTTCAAAACAAAAAAAAACTCTGCTGGAATCCACTGAGGTGAAAGTGTGGCTCTTCGCTGAAAATGATTTTTCTTTGCAAAGTCACCAATCACTTCTGTCTATTCAACCAACCATTCGGTGTATTGACGACGCTTGAAATGGTTAGTAGGCTTCAGCTCTTGAATTAATTGAACCTTGTAAGAGTGTAAATTCAAATCTTTATTCAAAATTCGCATCAGTGCATATCCTGAGATGTTCAATTGTTGGACACGACGACGAGTCGTGGTTGACTGCTCTTCTGCCACACTATCTCGAGAAATATCAATGTTTTCTACAGAACCAACTAGGGGAGCATGCAAAGGTGTTTTTACATTTCCTACAGACCCGAAAATTAGCTTAAAAAAATCACGAAGTGCCCGAAATGCATTTTGATTTGAATCCCAAATTTCATAACAGGCTTTACCAATATTAACACGCTGCTTGTGAACCCCTCCTAGATTTAATTTGTCACACACTGAAACAAAGAAATGTCAAATTAAGTTGGGCAAAAAACTTTACGTACTCACAACTAGCATCGTGCATTGTGGTTGGATCACCCTTTACAAAAGTTTACTGTATAAAGTATACGGGTTACATAGGATTTTTGTTGAGGAAAATGATACATTTTTGCAAATAGTTTGCGAATATTCTAATTGTCAAAAACTATATGTGACAGCGCATAGAGAATGGCACCTAAGGGTAAAAAAAACAATTTTCATTTTTTTTCTTTTTTTTATGTGGACAACATCTGAGCATCGAATGAGACCGATCCCATGACCCAAAAGTGTTCCCTCCCAAAGATTTGCGCGTTTTATGAAAGTGAAGTCGACGATTCTAAGCGCAAATAGAAAGGGGCCTAATCTTTAAAATGGCTCTCCTGAACAAAACTTTTCATCAACTTTTCACTTTTTTTTTGATGTGGACAACATCTGAGCATCGAATGAGACCGATCCCATGACCCAAAAGTGTTCCTTCCCAGAGATATGCGCGTCTTATGAAAGTGAAGTCGACGATTCTAAGCGCAAATAGAAAGCGACCCAATCTTTAAAATGGCTCTCCTGAACAAAACAGGTTTTTAGCCTTAGGTCCCTTTCTATTTTGCGCGTCACATATAATGCTTTGCTTGAAATCCTACTTGCCCATGAAAGAAACTGTGTTTATGTTTAAGTTACCAAAACCCGAAACAAGTTACCGGTTACTTGAAACCTTTTCTGCACTAAACTCTCTAGAGGCAACAGCAACAAAAAAATATTGCCTCCAAAACTCATGGCATTGCGTTGTGCCATTGTTTTTGTAAACGCCATTAGTTGTTAGGGACCCCGGACCCAAAGCCCGTCCCGTTCTACGTTTTGTGTTTAGTTGCCGGTTACCAAGAGGTCTTTCAGATGCCATGACAGCCAAATCCAAAGCATCAATAGCAGCCAAAAAAAACTGCAAAAGAACGGATTGCGATTGATTGGTTTCATAGTTCTACGCTCGTTACACTATGCAATCACAGCCCATGCCGTGTCTGTTTTTGGCCGATTTTATTCAGCATTTTTCCTGTATTTTTTGTGAAATTCCTTTTTTCCCTTTTTTTGAGGGGTAGACAATTCATTTGAATGGAACAGCAGCAGTTGGTGCCCCAACTGTGGCATACAAGTGCATACTATGTATGCAAAAATACAAAAGTTCGGCAGGCTGCGTTGCAACAGCTTCAGTGTGTTGGAGACATAAGTTGACTGATAGATGGGGATGTTTTAGCCGTCCACAATGCATACGACGAACGAGCGACGAGCTATTGCTATTTGCAAATGCAATATTTCCAATAGCACGGCAGTGGAGTGACTTTCGCATTAAATGGAATTTAAAACTCAATTTTTATGAAATTTGAAACCTAAGCACAAAAAACACAATAGCGCCAAATACGAGTACGTTTTGGCCATTTTTTGTTTCGAAACCATAAAACCCAGTGTGACAGGGATGAGTATTACGACTGTTCGTCTGTCCGCCCAGATGTCTGGATGGTTGGCTGGTTGCGGCACAAGTTAAACCCCTATTGTTTGATTGATATGAAGATGTAAATAAAAACAGAGGAATCCTTTCAGCTGTGTTTGGCTTCTTCTTTATCTGTTTGGTTTAAGGATTCGTTGCCATGGATAACGATTTAATGTGAGGAGGATTTTTTTTTAAAGATAGCAAGAGTAATTTGTGTTCTGTAGGGAACTTTGGATTTTAATTACAAATTTAAGTTATAAAAGTATTTCCTCTCAGCATCCAGATTTTTTTTTCAAAATTTAGAAATAACTGTCGTATTCCATTAAAATTTGTTTTGCCGTAAAATCACTTAAATAATTCTCATATTCTTTTTTCTTTGCAGGTAAATCTATTATGAAAATTACTTTATAACAACTGTAATCGGTGCAACAGGTATTTATAAAAAATAGAGATATATTTCTAGCATAAAACATGGTTGTCATTTGCGGTATTGATTGATTTATTGGGCTTCATATTGTCTAATTATCATTTTATTATCTGTATTCTAGCTGACTTTTAAGATTTTTTCAGATTTGTCTACACAAAAACTTAAACCTCCCGTAATTTTTTATGAATATGGGATCTGGAATGTCTGCTCGAGAGTTGTAATACATATTTCTAAAAAACATAGAAAAACGGTTTATATTGCCGTAACTACAGTCTCCAAATCCTCTGAAAAGTACTCATGTAAATCTGTTTCAAGTTTGAGTTGAATAGGGCTTACGCAAAGTGGAAAGCGGAATTGGATTCGCTTTGGAACTGTGACATATAAGGTGGATATGGACTTTATTTTGTAGCGTTATTAATGTCTTTAATAAAGCCACCGACAGTTCGCCGGCAGTGTTTTAGAAACCGGTACAATTTGTTATAACTTGCTTCTCGACAAACCAGTGTGGTATTGGTTACGTTGAGATCTGGCTGGTGTGTCAAACACTTGTCCCTCATGACAACGAGGACCACACGACACACTTCGCCTAATTAGATGCCCAGCCAACCAACTTACCTAGTCCCCAGGAACCTGTGAACCTGAAAACCAGCTCTGCAGAGCCACACGCAGAGAAAAAATATGGTTACTATATGGTCACGGCAACAATAGTATGTTCTCTGCAATAAAAGTATGGTTGTCGCAACCTTACTATTGTTTTTTGAATTTAATTTTGACAATAGTATGATTGCGGCAATATTAATATTGTTGAAATGTAACAAAAGCATTGTAGCCAAATTAAAAAATGAAAATATGGTTGTAGCAACAATATAAATAAGGTTGGTGGGGCAAAAGTATTGTTTCATGGGTCTTATGTTAACAATAGCATGATTACGGCAATCATACAAGCAAAATCGTAATTTATTTTTAATTTGACAATGTTATTTTTACGAATCTTACACAATAATAGTAGTTTCTATAAATAAATTAAATTTTTTCAAAACAAACTACGGAATAGTAACTGAAATATTTTTAATAAATGAATTGTTTCTACTGTTAAATATATCACTCCCCTTATAAAGAGTTTTATGTATTTTTACATAACTTATTTAATAAAAATCTCTATTGTTGAATAACAACTTAACCCAATCTTGGGGATCATAGCATGGTTTTGTGTAAGTCATACTATGGTTCTAAGGATCATATTATAACAATAGTATGATGCTCTTCGAATATTGTTACCCCAACCATACTTTTTTCTGCGTGCAGCAGCTCAAGATGAACTAGAAACTCAAAACAGAGTGACCTAACCGTAGCTGATAAAACAGCATAACTTGCTTAAATATGTGTGGCGCTGTTCCGGCAATAATATGCCGAATGTAGGCCTCAAGCTCGTCCAAAAAGCATAGATTGTAAGCAAAGACTAAGGCCGCCTTGTAGGAACCACAGCGCTGATATATTGATGTGATAACGATTCTACCACAGCAAATCGGTTAACATCGCTCTATAGCGAGGACCCTTAGAGCAAACGTCGCCTCTTTCGTCATTTCGAAAAAAAATTAGGGCCGTTAAAGCCGCCATGACATAAACCGCACTAAACATTCTATCGCTGTGGATGCCGGCCGATATGCTTTGTCTAACACTTGTGAATTGCATTCGATCTCATTCGAACAAAAATGAGCCTTGACCTAGAAGAAGATTTTTGTTGGGCAAAATCTGCAGTTCCGGTCAACCTTTCGAATGCCCAATTAACAAACTCCAACAGCTTAAAAATCGGATTGACTCTTTTGTAACTGAGCTGACCGCCTTCGAATATTTCTTAACTGCGTCATACTGACCGCTTGCGCGACTATAGGCGTGATTCAAAAATTTCTAATTTGTAGGAAAATAGAAATTCAAGAAATAAATATTATAAGCGAGTACAAACCGAGCTCGCTTAAACTGGCTTAAGGTCATCCCTGAATAACTTGCTTAGGAGTTTGCATTTTCAAAACAAACTTTTTGCTTTAAATTGTCGATAGCTTTCTGAAAACAAAATAATTTTCTCTATTCTTTTACCAAGGTTTAAAGTTGTCGCGTTAGCGACCCCCTTAAAGAGTTGCCAATAGAATACGGCCAATGTTTCTTGTGTTTAGCGCCAATCCCTCTGTATTTTTGACCAATTCGGACCATGTTAATAAGATGTTGTAATCTTAATAATATTTAGAGCAGTTAGAAGAACTTTTATTACTATATGGCCAACCTTAAGATCCATTTCGGTCCATGGCTATTTATGGTACCCCAGATACCAACCCAGTCGAAATTGGACTACGTATCTTCATATTTTAGTGTAGCTCTCACACAAACGACCACCTCGATTATGGGCGCTTCTTATCTAGAAGTCACATAAAAACCCTAATCGCTATGAAATTTGCCGTAGTTCATACTAATGAATTAAGTCAGAATCTGGCAAAGATGCATCCTGTCGGTACAGATATTGTTGCATAGATCCTGTCCGACTGTGGATTTTTTAAATGTGTTTTCTTCAGCTGATCCTTAGGAAAACGGAGGGTAGGGTACCACAGCTACGGATTTTATGAAGTTGATGTTCTACCTTGAACCAGGTTACTTGTGTAATAGTCACATATTTCCTGCATTTCATTCAAAAAAAATTAATTAAAATTAAATTCAACTTTTAAAAACACCCTATTTTAGTTTATTGATCTAACTTAGACAAAAAAAGTTTAGAATTACACACAAAGAAATTTGAAAAAATGTTAAACAATACTCGTATTTGAAATATTTAAATATTTGGAATATGAAAATGTAATTTGTATTGATTCGTTTAGATTGGCAATTCGTGTAAATTGGAAAATAAAAAAGATCCTATTTTTTACTCCCCGCCATTAAATGAAGTGTGTATAAAAGACATTCTGTTCGTAACATCATGGAATACTTATTTTTGGCTCTATAAAGTGAGACGATCAAGCCAGACCGACAGACGTCGGCCTCTCTAATCCTCTGTCCGTTTAAATCAGGATTCAGTCATAACGAAAATTGCTAGGATATAATACTTAATCTGAGAATAAATAAAAAAGAATAAAAGAAAAAGTTATTAAAGTTCTTGATCCCATGGTAACTGTTGGTCCACCCTGTATCTGTTAGAATGTTGTCGTTTGGTTGGTATTGACAATGTACCAAATAATGCTAAAAGGGGGAAGTTTCTAAAAAATTTTATGACCCCGAAAAGTATGTCTCGTCAAACATGCACCCACCACTAACAACCCTACCCCCCAATACTGCCAATGCCATGGTGGACCGCAATCCGTTATGACGAGTGTAAAAGCTTCGGTTAACGGAGGACAGATCTTTCTGCCGCAAATTAAGTGTTGACTAGTGTTATTATTTAAGAGACTCTAACCCGCCAAAAGCTCGTTTTTAGAGTAAACTAGTAAAAAATATTTTTTTTTGTTGCTCAGTGTAATCGCATTTGTTGTCGTATTTTTATAAAAAAAATTGTATTGTGGTTTGTGGCTTGTTTTCTCCACAAAATACTTAGAATAGAGGTCAGTGCCATCTTTAACCATGCAATCAATAAATAAAAAATGGAAAGTTTGTTTATGGAAAAAACATATCT
Organism: Hydrotaea diabolus; assembly: GCA_963513945.1. Classification (NCBI taxonomy): domain Eukaryota; kingdom Metazoa; phylum Arthropoda; class Insecta; order Diptera; family Muscidae; genus Hydrotaea; species Hydrotaea diabolus. The sequence goes on along the minus strand of OY740720.1, from coordinate 22,824,417 downwards.
CAACTCATTTAATTCACGTTTTAATTGTAAACAACCAAAATATGTGACATTTATTTGCAACTTTGGTAAAGAAAAATCAGGCATATCAGACGTTTTTAGCAAACTTATTTTATTATCAGTTTATTTAGTTTTCAGCCCACACATATCGTTGTCGTCCACCATCCGTTGGTGGTGGTGGGATGACTGGCCAGGTCAGACGGTGCTTGTGGCGTATGTGTGTGTGTGTGAGGCTGGCCTATGGTGGGTGATGTGAAAGTTATGGTGATAATTTTATTTTTGGACAAACCAAAACGAAAAATTTCGCTTAATTTTTACAAAACATTTCACGGGTAGTGAGTGGTTTTTCTGCTTAAATGCCATGAAAGCGTAAACAGCATTAAGTAGACGGCCATGCCATACTCGGTGGCGGCAGAGGTGGTGGTGCTGCTGGAGTTTGGTGTCGGTGGTGGTGGTTTTTATATGGTCATAAACCACAATCACTTTTAATATAATTTATTATGCAAATAGTCCGCAATTTTTACCAAACAAAGTGTCGGCAATTACGTGAACTCCAAATGGAACAAAAAATAACATTTCAACTATGCCACAGCTTATCGAGACTGTTTAACATTTTGGGCATCCCCGTCGTAGTGCCCATTGTCGACATAATAAATTTGTTGGCTACTCTCTGTTAAACCATTTAATTAAGGTTTTCATTGATGCTGTTGTAGTTGATTTAATTCCGCGTTTTTGTTTTTTTTCTTTTTTGCTAGTGTTGGGCGCCAGAATGTCAACGCATAATAAAGTCATTGTCTGAGAGATATTTACGTTTAAAATCCATAAAAATAAGATGTGAAAATCACATTATAATTTATAATTGTTCATTTAAATTTATAATTGCCATGGATAGGACAGTGCTTTTATTATATGTCGTTAAAGTGAGGGGCTGGTTCTGAATGGCATTGCCGGCGGCTTTTTCCGCCCCAAATATTAAGCATTTTCCTCCGTGGCTCCATTTGGCTGTCGGCCTGCGGAAGGCTAGAAATATTTTCAAGTGTTCTTTTTTTTGCATATTCTCCAAAAATGTTTTATATGAATTTCATGAGCTGGCTAAAGTAGAAACATCATTATTCATACATTACTCTGATTAGATATTGCGGGTATTATCAGGTACCCAAAACATATGTGTAGATGTGCAAGGTACAGTGGAGTGATGAATTGACATTATCCCGGAGATATTGTCTTTTGGTGAAGATTGAAAAAAATAAACAAGAGCTGTTTCTATAAGTATAAAAATAAGTTAAATCTGCTCTGATGATTTTCCTTTCCAAGTTATTGGTGGATCCTTTGAAACATTGAGAATCTACAGGCCATTTGACCAACTACTTGAATTGAAATACATTTTGATCATACTGTTAAATGTACGATACTCTACTACGGAATGTTTAAAGTGAAAACAACTACTAATTATCGGGGTCCTTTGGACCATTGGTCTATGGACAAGGTGTCCAATTCAGCTAAATCGTAAGTGTGTTCTAAAATGTATCTCGGTCAATAACTGAATTATCCCGTGAAAATGTTTGTGCAATGATTTTTTACGATTTTCAACGTGGATTATCAAGACAAGAGTGTCTTAATTAACCTGTTTCGAATTTCGGTAATGAAGCATCATTAAGAAACACTGTAAATCGCTGGCTGGACAAAGAGTGTCCAAAACCGTAACTGAAAACCAACATTCTGGTTTTTACGTCCAAACCCTACGCTCGGTTTCCCCAAAATAACCCTACATACCGGTTTACCCGTTCTTTTGCTGTCGGGTTTTCGGTTTTTTTTTTTGGTTGTATAAAGATGTTTGGTGTGGAACCACCAAAAAAATTGAAGCTAGATCCACAGCGTACCAGTTTGTTGCGAAATTTAGCGCGTTGATATCATTTGCCAACTCTAAATATGCTTCTGGAAACGTCATTTTGGTAGAACGATTTTTGAAGACATGAGCTTCACGATCTTTGATGCATAAAATAATAAATGAACCTATTTATTCTATCAAGTCGAATTGTAAATCCATATGATTTTAAAGAAACATTTTGCATTAATGAAAGACTTTTAATAATGAAGGTTTCATTGATTTTATGAAAACCTTTTTTTCAGTCCGGATACTGATGCTATTTATACTTATATTAGGCCAGAAATATATATAGCAGCCCTCGTATTATGATGAGAAAAAAATAGTTTTGACTTTGGCCCACCCTGTAGTTTAAAATATTTCGCTTATACCTGTGTTGAATAATAACTGAACCTATTTATTCTATCAAGCCGATTTGTAAATTCATATCGATTTATTGAAAAATTTCATTAAATCAATGAAATCTACATTAAACGTCAATGCATTAATGAAAGTCTTTAGTAAAGAATGTTTCATTGATTTTATGCAAAAAGCTTTTTCAGTCTGTCAGTTCAATTGGTTATTAATATGACGAGAAAAATATTTTTGGGTTTGGATCACCCTGTAGTTTAAAATATTTTCCTTATACCTATGTAGAATAATAGCTGAACCTATTTATTCTATCACGTCGAATTGCAAATTCATATGATTTTAATAAAACATTTTGAATTGTTGAAAGACTCTTAATAAATGTTTTATTGAATTTTTGCTAAAAGATTTTTCAGTCCGGATACTGGTATCTTTTATAAATTTCATTGAAATCGGAAGTCAGATTATTAAACTTGTACGTACAGATAAAATAATTAATCTAAATTTGTTTAGAACCAATAACATTTTCGTCGGACAATAACTTATTTCCACATTTCTAAAATGTCTTAAATGGTTGCAAGGTTTAATATTTTGCTAGATTTACTATGAAATCTTGACAAATTATAAAATCTATAGAAATCAAATACTTAAAAAAATTATTACTCAATTGCTAATATGAAAGATTTTAATAAATGATTATTAAAAAAAAGATTACTGAAAACTAAAACACTCTAATTGAATATCGTTTTTTTTCGGTTAACATTCATTTGGTATTTTATCATATTTTTAATTTGGACTTTAATTTTAACAGCAAATGGTCTACAAGCGGAAAAAATCAAGTTCAAATCACTTATCAATTAATTAAAACACAAAAAATTTATTCCAAATTCTTTAATAAACGAACAGTTGAGTAATAAATTAATTTAAAATAAAAGAAGCAACAAAAAGATCTCGAACCAGAATTAAAACTGTTCAATTCATAATAAAGATAAAAGACCGAATAAATGTAAAAAGCAAAAACATAAACAGCTCAATAATTTAGACATTTAATTAATAAACTGTGGAAGTAAACAATTATAAAAAACCAGTAATTGAATTAAATATAAATAAGTAGTGTCTTGAAAGAGTCTATTAAAAAATTCTTTTGCTTAAATACAAATTCCACTTTAATGTTTTATAGTCAAAATTGTTTTGTTCAAATGACTTTGAACTGTTTAAGACCATCATTCCGGTCACTCATTTTAAGAAGACCCTTTCTTCTATGCTCTTCTAATATGTTTATAAACCTACTGGTACTATAAAAATGCTCACGTATTTTCACCGGTACATACACAAAGTGTGCCATTAAACAAACATTAACATCATTCATCCTGTCGTTCGCTAGAAAAAACCACAGCAACAAAAAACAACAAACGTTCTATAGGTACATCGTCCTTTTACAGAAATAGACCACCCACCCGTCGGTCACACTGTGCCGGCTCAACTTTATGATTATGTTGAGGTAAAACGCGGTAAGAAACCTAATCATAAATATTACGAGCAAATGAATTCGCAGGGGACGGGTATGCTATCAAAAGTAGAATAATGTAGTGGGTTTAAGAAATATTTTAGAATAATGATTAATTGAAAATAAGTTTACCTATAGCTTCATAGATGTCCTCTTATAAATCGGTGAATTTCTCAGTTTTTATACACTCCACCATTGAATGGAGTATACACTTAGTTGGGTTTCAGTTTGCAACACTTCGAAGAATTAATCGGAGATTCTAAACGGCCCAGCTATAACGCACAATGTTAATTGTAAATAAAGCAAAAACTTTTCAGCGAATATTTTTTTTCAATATTTTTATTATGATAGAAGGATCTATGACAAATATGCGTGAAATAAAAATATTGGCCAAATGCCCGCCACGGCTTCGGTGACATACTTCTATGCGATTGTCGATATTTTCAATGACTTAATGAAGCATAATGTAGGGTCAATGTCGTTAATGTACCAAATTTTCTCCAAACTTAGGTCTCGAATTGTTCTTGGTTTATTGCGCAGACTTTTATCTGTTAAATATCCCCAAAGAAAAAAGTCCAACGGTGTCAAATTACAAGATACACGGCCATTGAATTTCTCGCGCAAAAGAGCCATTTCTCTCGTTGGCTGTGTGGCACACGCAGAAAAAAAGTATGGCTGTGGCGATATTCGAAGAGGATAATACTATTGTTAGGTATATGGTTGTGGTACAACAATATTATGATCCTCACAACAATAGTATGATTCAAATACAACCATACTATGATCCTCACAACAATAGTATGATTCACACATAACCATACTATGATCCCGACAACCATAGTATGATCCTCACAACCATAGTATGGTCACACACAATTAACTATGATTCCCAATATTATTTATTAGAATTTGTTTAAGTTGTCGACGATAGATTTGAATTATGAAAATTATTCGAAAATACATTAAATTCAAAATAATACGAGTGATTTATTTCACAGTAGAAAAAATAAGTTTAAATAAACGTAAGCGTTTTTATTAAAAATATTTCAGTTAAACAAAACCAAAGCAGCTCGTTTAAAAAATTTTAATTTCGATAAAGAAAGTCTATTATTGCATTATAACATTTGTTTTTAAAATCATATTTAAATGAAGAAAAAATACAATCATACAGTATGATTGCCGTAATCATATTATTGTTAACATCAAACGCACCAACCATATTTTTGTCGCACCAACCATATTAATATTGTTGCTTTAACCATATTTTCATTTTTTAATTTGGCAATAATACTATTGTTACATTTCAACAATATTAATATTGCAGCAATTATAGTATTGTCAAAAATAAATTCAGTTAACAATGCTATGGTTGCGACGAACATATTTTTATTGTAGAGAACATTTTATTATTGCCGTGACCATGTAGTAACCATGTTTTTTCTCTGCGTGCAAGTGGCACCATCCTTTTGAAACCACACATAGTCCAGGTCCACTTCCTATTTTTGTACAGACAAGGTTTGCTAAAAATTGCTAACAATTCTCCTAATTGTGGACACATTTGCTCGTTATGCTGACCAAAAAAAGAAGTGCATGAAATGCATTTTGAATAGGTTAAATTTGCCAAACACTAAAACCAAGAAATGTCAAATGAAGTTGGGCAAAACACTTGGCTTTAAGATGTGACTCACATTTAACATCGTGTATAATGGTTGAACAACCCTTTAATATAAAAAGGCCAAAAACTTTAAAATCGGAAACATTGTTTATTTTGTTTTTTTATAAACAAAATCTTGATAAATTAGCCTGGTGTGGTCTCTCTGGGTTATCCAGATCCTTAAACTATAGGGATAACCACCTTCAAAGGGCAATCAATCGGTGTTTAAGACTCTGTGCCATCAAAAATTGACCAATGATGTGTACGAGTTGCTTGAGAGCTAGTATTTAGAATTGAGTACAGCAAGTTCACTTTTCTTTCCAGAACATTTATAGGATAGACATTTTCGCCTTTCGAAAAAATTAACTCTTAGGAAACAAATTAGCACCTGTGCAAACCCAGGGAAATTATTTCCAAAAATATGTTTTGTTTGATGGACTGTGAATCATGTTGAGGTATTCTGCTGATACTAAAGATCCTCCCGGTTTATATAGGCTTCTCTATTAAGGACCTAACAATTTTATATATTAATAAAACACCGAATATTTAAGATATAGAGTTCAAATTTATTCGAGGTGTAGTGCAAATGTTACATTTCAAGAATAAAAGTCGATTTCGGTCATATGACCATTACGAGCTCGTGTACAGCGATATATTCTTTGGACCCAATTTTCCACCACTTATGCACACATTTTGACCGGAACGTTGGAAATTTCAAGCTAAATGTTGTGTCTGAGCTCGTCTAAAGTTGTTGGATTGTTGGCTTAGACCAATGACTTGATGCGGCCCCAAAAAAGAAATCCAATGGCGTTAAATTGCATGCAAATCGAATTTGCCTTTCAGTAAATCAATTGTAACGCGTGCTGTGTGGCAAGTGGCACCGTCTTGTTAAAACCACATATCGGCGATGTCAATCTCAACCAATTCTGGCCAAAAAATAATTTTCTAACATGGCACGATAGCGATCTCTATTGATGGTAACATATTCGCTTAATGGCGATAAGCCGAGCCCTGCGTTTACATCACTCACCATAGGTATAAGTATATGCGGTTACATTTATCATAATTTTTTAATAGAATAAATACATATGTATACAGAACAGATATATACACACACATATGTATGTATGTGTAACCATAGGCATGTATTCAGCCACATTTTGCAAATACATAAATATTAAAAAAATGCCTTTTCCTACGAACCCCATTCATAAAAAAGCATTATGTAAATTGAAAAAACAGGAGGATTTTCATTTTTTTTTTAATAATGATGCATGCCCCCATAAATTTTTATGTATGTATTACATTTATTAAAATGATGAAGCAGTAACCGGAAAGGGGAACGTTTATGCTTTTCAATAATGCCTTCGACATATTTTTCTATATTGAAAAACGAAATAAATACAAGCAAAGAAAACAAAAAAGAATAAAACTGAAATGAGTACTTGTATCGGAAATAAATCCACTAACCTAAATTTACATTTCGAAGAATTTCGAATCAAGAAAAGAAGCACAAATAACCAAATCCAATCAAATACAGCATGAATTGATATGTTTGAGAATGAAATACACATTCACATAACCCCACATAGCCAGCATGGAAATGTAAAACACATGTCGTTCGTAGAACACAAAAACTATGGCATCTTAGAAGATTTTAGAAATTTTACAAATATTTTCATGTCTTCGTTTGTTGTCAGGGTCCAAACAAAATGAAGGAGACAAAAACAGAAAAACAAACAAAACACTAAAGAAGATTGCCCTGCAAAGAAAACGAAAACAAAAAATTCTTAATACAAATGCTAATAAATTTCCCCATAAAAATTGTCGTTTGTTTTCAAACATTAAGTGGGGGGAGGATGACTATAAAAATTTATATGCAAATTACATTCTCTGGCGGTGTTGTGAAGGAGCTCCGACAGCAGCATTCATGAACTGTTGGCGAAACTAAAAGTTGTTGTTGCCTTTGTATGTCGACTGAAGATTTGCCCGAAAACGGAAGCAAATAAATTGAAATTGTATTATATAAAAAAACCCCAAAAACTGAAACAAATCAATGCAGAAGACAATATAAAAATAAAATTGCAAATAGTGCTTAACTGGGACAAAGTCGATCGAATAGGGTCCTACCCAGCATTGGCAGGAGAATTGAGTTCAGGGTTTAATATTGTTTTGGAAAAGATTTATTGCAACATCGAATAAAATTTATGAATTCAATTAAAATAAATGGCACTTATTTGAAAGATGCAACTTCATACTTTTATGTAAAAAAATTGATAAAAATTAAATGTAAAAAAATATGTAAAAAAATTGATAAAAATTAACTATTAAAAATTAATTTGTGTTTTCCTTTTTAAAATTAATATTCCTTATTAATTAAAAAGCCATTTCAGACTTAATAAAAGTTGTCGAGCTCCTTTTCTCTATACACGCAGAGAAGAAACATGGTTACTACATAGTTACGGCAATAATAATATGTTATCCGCAATAAAAGTATGTTCGTCGCAACCATAGCATTGTTAACTGAATTTAGTTTTGACAATAGTATAATTGCTGCAATATTAATATTGTTGAAATGTAACAAAAGTATTGTTGCCAAATTTAAAAATGAAAATATGGTTATAGCAACAATATAAATATGGCTGGTGCGACAAAAGTATTGTGTTTTGCGTTTTATGTTAACAATAATATTATTAAGGCAATCATACAGTATGATTGTAATTTTTCTTCATTTAAATATGCTTTTAAGAACAAATGTTATTGGCACAGATCTAATGCTATAATAGTGCTTTGGTTTTGTTTAACTGAAATATTTTTAATAAAAACGCTTACGTTTATTTAAACTTATTTTTTCTACTGTGAAAAAATCACTTCTTTTATTTTGAATTTAATTTTTATTTTGAATAATTTTCATAATTCAAATCTATTGTCGACAACTTAAACAAATTCTAATAAATTATATTGGGGATAATAGTATTATGTGTGTGACCATACTATGGCTGTAGGGATCATAACATGATTTCGTGTGAATCATACTATGGTTGCGAGTATCATACTATGGTTGTATGTGAAACATACTATGGTTGTGGAGATCATAGTATGGTTGAGTGTGAATCATACTATGGTTGTGGGGATCATAGTATGGTTATGTGTGAATAATACTATTGTTGTGAGGATCGTAGTATGGTTGCATTTGAATCATACTATTGTTGTAAGGATCATAATATTGTTGTACCACAACCATATACCCAACAATAGTATTATCCTCTTCGAATATTGACACCACAACCATACTTTTTTTTTGCGTGTATGACAAAAATTATAGTTGTCAGCCATTTTTCAGATTTGAAAATCTACCAGTTTTCGTCAATTTATTAATTGATTCTTTTTAAAATTATTTAATAAGAATTGAGAATTACTTCCAAACAGCCAGTATTTTTTTTGGTCATTTTCTTTAGTTGATCTCTTTTGGACTTGATATGATGTTCCCACGATAAGCCTTTGTTGAGATGGAGCCATAGATATTTGGCATTGCTTTTTTTTGAATCCTAGAACCAATGTAATTGGAGTGTCCTCACCTTTTTTCAACGAAAAGGTTGTGTTTGAGTCTAAAGAGGCCCTTACAATTTATAAATCAAATGATTCTTTATAAAATTATTTCAAAACTTTCTGTTAAATATTGTAATTTTAGTATAGGTATTTTTCTAATTTCGGGATCAGTATTTTTGCCATAAAATATTTATTATTTTTTTAACCGTATAGAAGTATGTGATTCTGTTTCTCACATCTCGAAATAAGGGCTTTCCAATAGGGATATAACGATTTCGTATCTTTATGTCAACGCACCCTCAAACATTTTTAATGATCATCAAATGTCAAAACGTTAGTCGAAGTCAAAATTATCAAATATGCATAAAGTTCACTTACGAGCAATGTTAGGAAATCATTAAAAATTACTATCGAAATTCAGAGTCGTTGGTTCTGGCAAAGTTTTATGAAAATCCAGAATTTTATCCTAAAATAACTGGATTGAGCTTGGTACGAATTTCACTCAAGTAAGACAATTTAGAATTTCTTAATTTCTTATCTTATAAAAACTTATCAAGAACTTTTTATGTTGCAAATCGTATGGCGTGTATGTGTACTTTTTCACCATATTGTAAAGAGAAATTTAACAATTTGCCAAGGGTAACATTTTTGACATATAGATGGCGCAGATACATTTTTAATAGAAAGGCCTACAACATATAGATCGAGCTTAGGCCTCATGCAAGACAGAAATTTAGGATTTCTAAAAATTTATCAAGAACTTATTTCGCTACAAAAGCGTTACGGTATATGCGTCCTTTCTACCATTTTGTGAAGAGAAATTTATGAATTTGTTTTTAGATTTTTATCCAAGGGAAAAGTTGTTGACATATAGGTGGCGCACGTATAGTTTTAAAAGAGAGAACTTAAACATCTGTACTAAGCGTGGCATAAATTTTACTCGTGTAAGACAAAAATTATATTTATATTTCATTATCTGTGTTTTTTTTCTTTATGCTCAATCTTTTTAATGTAGGGATTTTATTCAATAGCCACTTTTAATGCTGTGTAAATTCTAAAACAAATTGTGCCAAAGAGAATAAAAAAGTTGAAGTGAAATTTATTTCTTTTAACCTGATACAGAGAAAATATTTTAAGTGTTGCACATTGAGACTTTTTTATTTCATTTTAACAATTTCCATTCTAAAACTTGTGACAAATCTTAGCTTTTGGTAAGATTTTACTACGACGACTTTCCCTGCTTCTTTATCTTGGTGATTTCTTTCACTGAGATACCATTATTCAAGCAACTAAACTATTACAAATTCGATTTGCACAGTTTGCAGCAGCAGCGCTGGATTCTTTTAAATTTTTTTCGATTTCACTTCATGCCATGCCATTCGTTACTTTTTTATGATAATGTCGTACGCGGTTTTCCCCCTTACAACATCGTTGTCGTCAATACTCGTACGTTCTTGTGGATTATATGGCAGTTCAGTTCTGCTCGGCTCGACTTTCCACCATAAGTATAGCACGAGTTTTTTCTCAAAGTATTGATAACTCGAACGATGTTTTATGGTGAAATCGACAAGGATGCTTTGGCTGGCTGCAGGATGTTGGGTGACATAAAGAATTTCTGCAAAAGTAAAATAAAAAGTGGAAACGTGTTTGGACGCATTTGGCCCCTCCAGTGTGTTTGCTTGTCGATCTTCACAAGATTTATGCTGTTGAACCGAAACGATGACATTAACTACAAAAGCAGCAGCATCGCCGGCAAACAGAAAGACGGAAATGAATCTCCATTTCCTTCTTTCTTTTTTCACTTTTGATTTCCTTATTGCAAACTTTTTCTGTCGTCGCCAACGGATTTTTTCTCGTTCATTTCTTTGTTCAATAGTTTGCATTTGCATAATATTACCAAATAGTTACAAACATAAAGGCAGACTAAAGGACGGACAGTCAATGCGACATCCACTCGCTGTATTCGGAAGATGGTAAATTGTATTTCGAGATTACAATTGTAATAATGAAATTTAGCAATGTTTGGCTGTCGCTCTGTCACCCAGCAGCAGCAGCCGCTACTGGGGGTGGCGTCTACTGCCATGACAGCTGCTGATGAAAGTCTTCGAAAAGGATAATGAAATTTTATTGAATATTGAAAAACGTGACTTTCGGAACTAATTGAAAGAATCGAAGAAAAACATTTAAAATAACTTTGTTTTCATTTTCTATTGTGTTGCCTCATCTCAATGGATGAATAGTTTGCTTTTTTCTTCTATTAAATGAAAAGTTTTGGAACAGAATCTCCTACAAATGTATTTATTTACACTACAAGATTTCTCTGTACTATTTTCTGTACATATTGAGAATTTGTATTTGTTGAGCAACATATACTAATTGATATTTTCTTTTAATTGCAGGTAAATGAATTTATAGAATTGTTGATCAGGAATGAAAGGTATTTATAGAAATATGAAGATTTCTGTATCATGAAAATATTTGCGTTTAAAACATTTGATTTTCAGACCATGACATAGAAAAAAGTATACAAGTTCATAATTAAAAAAACTTGTTGAGAGTATAGATTGGATTAAGTAAAAGCTGAATTTTATATATTCTGCACCTTAAAGAAGGTTTAAGAGAGTCCTGCCTGTCTGCACAATTAGGCGTGGTTAACTGAAGACTATTGCAACCTTATCGACCGATGGTTCGGGCATAAAGGCTGAACAGAGGCAAAATAACGTAAACTATGAGCAAATATTTAATTTTGTTATTAATAGAGAGGTTCTAATACTGATGATTTTCTAAATTGTATGTAAATGGGGTTCTACTGTGGTGCGATTATGGCTAGTTGAATCCGTCCACTATCGGGTGATTAGTCTAGAGGTTTTTTTAAATAATTTTGCACCAATAAAACGTAAAAAAACAAAATTCTTGTTCAAATTCTTGTTCATCCGAAAGAACATTTATGTTTCGAATATAATTTCCTGCCTGCCGTTGAGCCAGATATGGGCCTCATCACTGAACAAAATTTTGGTCGAAAACAGCGGATCTTCTTCGAGTTTTTGAAGAGCCCAAACACTGAAGCCTTTAGGCTTCAATTCCTATTAGGCTTCAAAAAGTCGACGGCAGCGTCGAATCGGCTTCAGTGTCATTTTTTTTATTAAATATCAACTAAGCTTTAAAATCTACTAAACATATTGAGCCGTGACAAGGCGCTGCTCTAACTAGAACAAAAAGTCGGCGGCGGCGTCGAATCGTCTTCAGTTTCAAAAATCGTATAAGTTGATAACAATGAAATACGAGTTGTTCCGCCTAGGGAACATTTTGTCCTAATTTGTTATCAGGCGTCGTTCATAGAGGTAATTACACTCGCTCAACAGGCATAGATGACTTTATTCTTCTTCGTCTCAACACCACCGGTGATTCATCATATGCCGCCAGTTGTGGTCGTTCATAAAGGTAATTACACTCGCTCAACGGACATAGATGCCTTTATTCGTCTTCGTCTCAACCCCACTGCTGATTTATCATATGCCGCCACACTTAAAATTATAGGGTCAATTTTTTCACTGCATTTGTTAATTTCAGTTGTACTGAGCTCCAATGAACACTTCGGAGAGATTGCGATTCAATCGATCATAACATTTTACATACAAGCCTGATAAGTATTTTGCAGCAGGATTTTGGGTTTAACTAATATGAAACTTACAACCAATTTGATCGATATCACCTCGGCAACTTTGTTGAACAATAGCTTTCGCCGATGTCCATTTTACAAAACTAAACTCTGTATCATTTGTAAAGAAGTTATTAAGTCGGCAATTTTTACAACAAATATTCATACATGACCCTCCCTGCTATATAAAAACATATGTTTTTTTGTATTTTATATTCTATTGCACGAGATGGGCTAAGTGAAACTCTTAATCAACTCAAACTGTTAATTCAAAGACACTACACATTTTTACAAAGCTAAATCGTAGCAATTAATTGATTTATTACATTTCATTGATTGTTATATTGCAATTAACAGTTTTGTATTGTCTGCTTTCGCCGATGAACCCTCTTCATGTTTAATTCTCTTTGGTGTATGCAAAAAGAAACAATGCTGCCATATTAGACGAAGTTTTGTTCAATGTGGCCGGACTATCATATTGCAAACTAACAAGGTACCTTAGATTGTTAGCCCAAAAGAACACAGCTAATATAAGAAAAATAATCATTAAGTTCGGCCAGACCAAATCTTGGTCGATTATGCTTTCCAAAAAAAAATCTCTAGGGGCATTTTGATTTGAACGCCCATTTTCGTAAAAACCTTCAACAATCTTAACGTGCTGCTCAATCATGTACCTCTCCATGATTGACTTTGTCAAACACTGAAACTAATAAATGTCAAGTTATGTGGGGCAAAAAACTTGACGTTAAGGCATGACTCACAATTCACACCGAGCATTTGGATTGGACCTTCCTTTATATGTTATTAATAAATTTTGCACGAACCTCATACCTTTAAACTCTTGCGAAATGCAAACACCACAGATGACCATTTTTGAATTTTTGTTGTTGTAATAAAATAGACAATTTATTGGTTGGCATAATTGAATAGAAACAGACGAACAACAAAACCAAATAGACAACAAAAATCTATGATTTACTTTACATAAACCTATTCCAACAATTATTGTTTTTTCTATTTCTTTTTTGTATTTGCAAATTGTTTCCGCATAATTTCGTAATAATTTTTGCATTTTTTCTTTATTGTTTACCTCCTCCTTTGTTATTTTTTGGGTAATCTTCATTTCACCGGTACAATTTTTGTCATAAAAGGCGAGCTTTTATATTTTGCGTGTGAAATGTTTACCTTTCCGTTTCATTGGCATTGTCTGGTGCCGGGTGGTTTTACATTTGTTTAGGTGCTATTGTGGCGTTCGCAATATGCAAATTCGATGAAAGACTTTCTAATTCATTCACTCAATTCAGCCGGTATTTGCTTCACGTAGTAGACAACGCTGACATGAACAGAAAAAAAACGTACAAGCTGTAAATAAACATTTCACACCAAAAAAAAAAAAACAGAAAGGAGAACAAAAACGTATGTAAGTCGATTTTGATGTGACTACTTTTGTGCGATTTCGTGCAAGGTTTTGTAAACACATTCTGTCAAAGTAAATATGGAGACGTTCCGAATTTTCGTCATGACTAGAGCTTAGATACACTTATTAAATCTGTGGCACGACATCATAATCGATTATATCAAAATTCACTTACAAACTTCAATATTATTATATTTTTTATATCGAGTAAGCGGTACATATATAATTTCCTACTTTTTGCCTATTCTGTAAAAAGAGGCAACTTTTTTTGTATCTAAGTGGGGCCGAGTGACTGTTCAAATATTTAGGCATTTCAATTTCTGAAATGTAGTTTATAGATCTTTTGTAACTCACTATACAAATTCGGAAGTAAAATCTGATCTCAGCTTCAGAAAAAAGTTAAGCAAAAGGGAGGGACCAGTTTTACCGTGGATTTGCTGCTGGAGACACATAACTTAACGTGCGAATTTTAAGCACAATCAGATTACATTTCGTTACTTCTAAAGCGTTAGTACATCAAATCAGAAGGAAATTGGTTTAGAGCTATATGAAAAAATTGACTAGTAGTAAAATTAATTTCGAGCAATTAAAATGGTGGTTGTTATGAGGTGGGACCTCAAATATGGAGGGGTAGATCAATCATGAACAGCGTTGCCGCTCAAAAATTTCAAAAGGAATCCGAAAAAGAGTAAATTTTGTGAAAAAGAGTAAATTTTGTGAAAAAGAATCAGAATAATAAAAAATAGTTTAAAATTTCAAAATGCATTTTATATTAGGAATAATTAAAAAAGGTGCAAAGTAAAACATTTTTCCAATTAGTTGGAACTCGTTCAAGACAAATTGTGCGGAAATACTAATCTTTTTTTTTTATATATGTTAGTCAGATTTGGATTGTTGAAAATGCTTTTCTTTATGGCAACATGACGATTCAGATTTGGTATATGACATATTCCTACTCGTATTTGTATAACTCCAATTTTTTATTCGTTCCGTAAGTTAATACAAAAAATATTTTTAAAAAACAAACATTAACTAGTCATTTTAAATTAAAAAAAGAAAGGAAAATTGCAAACTAGTTTCAAGTTTTTCGAAAAGTCTTTTGTTGCGCAGTTTCAAAGATTTTAGTTTTCCACTTGTTTAATTAAGGTATATTGACTCTTTAGAGTAATTTTGACTCTCTAGCATTTTTTAACTGTTTAGAGTAATTTTGACTCTTTTTACTCTTTCGAGTAATTTTGACTCTTTACAGTTTTTTGACTCTATAGAGTAATTTTTACTCTTTAGAGTAATGTTGACTCCTTAGAGCGATTTTGACTCTTTAGAGAAATTTTGACTCTATAGAGTTTTTTTTTAATCCTTACAGTAATTTTGACTCTTTAGAGTAATTTTGACTCTTTAGAGTGATTTTGACTCTTTGCAGTAAACAACGCCAACGCTGACCTTGAACCGATATTGTTCAACTTTACTATAGTTAATTATTAGGCGCTCATAACGTACTGCGAAGTGTGAGCCAGATTGGATTTAGTTTGTGACTTCTCAAGCGGCAGGAGCTCAAACGAGAAGAAATCTTTGCGTAGACTGAGAACAGTTTTTTTTTGCCAAAACCAAATTTTTTGACAACCGAATGTTGGTGGTTGTACGTACTATCCATGTGTTCCATCGCTAGAACCGAATGTTGACTGGGTATACTGCAATTTTTAGTAGTGGGAACTGACAAGTTTGGTTCAGGAGACAAAGGTAACCCGAATTAATAAGGTAACCCGAATTAATTAGGTAATTAGGATTAGGAGGGAACTGAATTTGTGCATGCATTGGTTGTTGATATATAGATTATTTGCTATTAGAACTTTTGGAATTCGATTGTCACAACTAGAAGCATTTGTTTAATGTCAACTGTTGAAATGTTATTTTATTTTTGTATTTAATGCTTTGAAAATATTTATAATTTGATTATAATATTTATATAACAGGTTTTTTAAAAACTTGGTTTTTACCAAGCTAGATTTGGTGACTACGAAGAAAATATATGTTGTATCCACAACAACCAATAGTTTTATTGAATTCGGTTGGAATAACCGGCTTATTGGTTGTAACCTAATTGTAGCTAGCACCTTATGGTATGTCAAACCATGTTACCATCAATACCATGGAATGTGGGTGCTTGTAACAAAAAGTATGTTTATTCAACTGAATATTTGCAGTTCGGATCGATTTCTAACTGATTTTTCTTTATGTAATTGGATTAAAAAACCTTATTAGAGAAGTCTCCTTGTTTGTCAAAAGTCTGTCTCCTTGGAAAGAGTTTTGCAGTTTTGGATAGAACTTACTAAATTACTTGATTCCTCTAATACTTCATTAAGGAACTAGCGGGGAACTTTTCTTAAATTAGTTAGCTGTGTTTAGGAAAAAGGCTCTTTAGCATTAACGATTACTAGCAACTTTAAACTGAAGGCAGCAATGTTGACCAAAGTATGTAGTATATCCATTTGTCCTCCACTTACGCCCAAAGATCTGCTTCGAAGCAAGTTTCGCCAAATTTGACATTTCAGGTGATGAATGTTATATTCGGAAAATTATTTTTAGCCGACGGACCTCTAGCAATGTTAGCTGACGCTGGTCTCATTGCTGTAGTGTTTCCATTCGTCCTCCATGGACGCACTAATTTTCCTTCTACAGCTAGCGTTACTAGCATTATGAATCTGAAGCTGTGTTCATTTCTAAGAGTCAGATCTGATAGGTGGCAGTGGGGTAACCAACTTTATTGTCTCCCTAGAGCTTTTTTCAGAATGTGGGATGCTTGTCGCCGTTCTAACGTTTCTTTCATGGTGTGTGGTCCACGAACATCCTTTGACCAATTCCGGCAGTGAGGATATTTGCCACGAATACGCAACTCTCGAGAAATTTACACCAGTTTGTTATCGATAGGCTGGTTGACCGCATGAATGTGGAATCGACTTCCGGCAAATGTATTTCCCACCAATTAAGACATCTAGAAATTCAAGACAAAAGTAACATTACTCCCTCTTTTCCGTCTGAACTTCCCTACTTTCCACTAACCAACCCAACGCACTGCTTAATAGGGGACATCCCCTTAGTGTTGGCCATCAAAAAGAATATCGAATTTATCTCTTTTTAACACATTTGAGACCGCGGACTTTCTGCGTGGCCGAAAGTTAAACTTCAGTTAATCGTCACTCACAAAAATCTCAGCTCATATTGCAAAATAATCATGGAAGCATGCTCGCTCAACGTTAAACTTATATCGTTACTATTCGAAATTTGGGACCACATTGAAATCATTCTCAGATTTTGAAGAAAAATAAGTGCATGTTTTTAATGGAAAATTTTGCCCAAAAACAAGCATTTAAAGATATATTAAGAACTTTACCGACATAATTCTCAGCGCGAAAAAAACAAAAAGAAAATCGAAAGCGAAACTGAAATGAAATGAAATAAAAATCATTACCAGGGCATTTGCTTTAGCAAACGGCTCATCGGTACGGGTATTATATTATGATTTTCTTCGTTGTAATTAGAATTTTTTGCCTAATATGTATTTATAAATTCTATATTATACCTTTTCAAGCTTACATATATACATACATTGTATAAGTATATGTGACGCGCACAATAGAAAGGGACCTAAGGCTAAAAACCAGTTTTGTTCAGGAGAGCCATTTTAAAGATTAGGTCCCTTTCTATTTGCGCTTAGAATCGTCGACTTCACTTTCATAAAACGCGCATATCTCTGGGAGGGAACACTTTTGGGGCATAGGATCGGTCTCATTCGATGCTCTGATGTTGTCCACATCAAAAAAAGAAGAAAAAAAATGAAAATTGATTTTTTTTACCCTTAGGTCCCTTTCTCTATGCGCTGTCACTATGTTCATACGATACCACATGCGATTTTCCTTTTTTGTTCTTTTATTTTTTGTTATTATTGAAAACGTGTTGAGGTGACTCTAAATAAATGCGAATTCGAATTTCATTCAATACGAAGTGAAATTCACGAATATCGACACCGACGAAGAAGAAGCAGAAAGAAAACAATAAAAAGACATCAAAAATATGTTTGACACTTCTGCGATAAAGTTGCTGTTGCTGCTGCTGTCTTTTATTTGTTGTTTGCTTGCCGCTGCTGCTGCCTTTTTTGTCGTTGATATGAATTGTTTTCGTTTTCAACGTGCGCCACCAACCAAACGTTTTTCGATTTATTTACGTACGTACTTTCATATGTACACACGCGCGCAACGCACAAACGTGTGCAGATATTTACATGCAGCACCGATATATGGGTGGCTGCACTGATCCAGGTCTATCGACAAACTCGTGATGAACTTATTTTACTGCAATACAAGCCATATCAATTGAAAATCAGAATATTTCACTTTAATTCGGAAAATTTCTTTTGAAAATTAAAACACATCAGCTAAAATTCAGAATATTCCATTTGAAATAAAAAAAATTCATTGGAGTTTCAAAAGACTACAATTTTATAGGATTTAGTTGAAATTTTGAATATTTCATTTGAAATTCAATTGAAGAGACAAGAATTGATATTCTGAAAACTCCATTTGTACGAGTAATTTAGAAAAGTCCAATAAAGATTTAAATCATTTTTTGAATTTTAAATGTAATTTGCTAAATTCCAAAGGTCATTTGAAATTCAATTGAAAAGACAAGAAATCATATTCTGCAAAATCCATTTGTAATTTAGAAAATTCCAAATTAAATTCAAATATTTTTTGAATTTTAAATGTAATTTGCTGAATTTCAAAGGTAACAAGGTATAGTCACTAGCCCAACAGCAAAGAAACAGTTTGCAGTACTGCCAAAGTCACTTGGAAGAAAAAGCGAAAAATAAATTTTTGTGAATGCTTGATGATTATTGTAAATGTTCGATATAGAAATTTAACTTTACAAACTTCAAGAATTGCCTTCGTCAAATTTGAAAGTTTAAATTTTAACGAGAAAAATTTTTAAATCAGCTGGCTGCATAACATTACTACCTTCTTTATTGTATAAGTACATTTTAAATTGTATATAAATTGAATAGTTTATATTTTATATGGAATATTCTAAATTTCAAAAAAAAAATGGAAAAATTTCGAATGGAATTTAATTGATGTCTATTTTATTTCTAATGGATTTTTTTTAAATTTCAATTAATGTGTTTTTAAAAATTTAAATGACATTTATGAATATTAATTGATTGTTTCTGAATTACATTAAAATAAGTTGTAAAATCGACAGTGTGAGAGTGAGAAAAGCGAAAATTTTTAGCTGAACATTTTGAGTTAAGTTTTTAAAAGCTTTTCAAACCCTGATACTTGAAAACATCGCTTCCAGTCTTCGCGAAAATGCCAATTTTAAAAATCCAGCTTTTTAATTGCCCAAAAAATAGTAGTTCTTCTAGGCCAGCTTGAGGGGTTGGGTCCAGCGAGTATCGTGCACAATTCATACTTCGAAAAATGATTATAGAAACTAGTAAAAAAAAAGCTGCGTGCCCGATAATATTATAGCCTGTTCTTCTGAATGTTCATAAAATCCAACTTAAAATAGGTTTTTTGACCCCCTTGGACATAGAGGCCGTCCTATTTTTTACTTATTTATTTACTTAGTTTTAAAAAATAATCTCATACTCGTATTTAAATTTGTGAGAAAATTCACTTGTTTTTGGTCAAATCGGATGAACATATAGGTGGGAGTTGTATCTTTATCAAAACCGATCTTTTTCAATTTCAACAGCTTCCTTTCTTGGCGTTAGGAACAAACTTGAGCCAAATTTCATTGAAATTTGATGTAATAAGTGGCTTCGAGAGCTTAAAACATCAAATTGAATGAACGAATAAATGTAAGGAAGATATATCTAAACTTGAACCGATTTCCTTTCCTTAACTTCGGTGTACGGTCCAAAAAACTGACTTGTGCCGAATTTCATCTAGATTGGATGCAATATGTAGGTCCTAAAACTAAAACATAAAATCGGATGAATAAACCTGTGTGGGAGGTATAACCAAATCTGAACCGATTTTCTTCAGTTTAAATAACATCCTTCCTTGATCTAAAAAACTAACGTGTCCCAAATTTCATTAAGATTGGGGTCAATATGCGGCTTTTAGAGCTCAAGACATAAAATCTGGTGAACATATATAAATCGGAGCTATTTCTAAATCTAAATAGATTTTCTTCAATTTCAAAAGCGTACGTCCAGTATCGAAAAAACGTACTTTTGTCAATTTTCATAAAGATTGGACACCAATAGCAACCTGTTATCTTTGCGATGTAATCTTCTCTGAAAAATGAGACCAAAATTCAAAATTGTTAAATTTATGATAAAAATTATCTAATTGTTTGTGAATTCTATACTTTCGTTAAAGAAATCCTAAACCCCTTAAAACAGGGTATAGAAATCTAAAATGGTTATGCCAACATCGAGATATTAGAATATGAATATGCACAAATTAGCCGTATTTCAAGGATTTGCCGAAAGTTAAAGGCCGATATCTCAGTTAATAACACTACTCAACAAAATGAAAAAAATTTCATGTACTCCGGATGCGATAATTTTTTCTGTGTAGATAACCTTGACATGAGCTCGAAAAACGCAATAAAAATTTTTTTTTTCGTTTGGTTTTTGTTTTATTTTTTTTTTAAATTTTAAAAATTTTTTTTTGGTTAATTTGTTTCGTCCGGCATAACTCGGGAACCACTAGCCCGATTTAATTGAATTAAATTTTAAAAAATTTAAAATTACAATTCCCTTAATCTGTTCATATATTGTTTTCCTATACAAGCAACAGTTTCCAAGTTAAAAATGAATATATAAAGGAAAAAACTAATTAATAAAGATTTAAATTTTTTTTTTTAAAAATCCAAAATGAAAAAAAATGTCAAATCTTATTACTTTTACGTAAAGTCACATAACCTATGAGCAAAATGAGACAAAGATCATGAAAATCGATGCACGCGTTTCCCTTTTATTCGCAATTGAGTAAAGGTATGAATTTCAAAAATTTGCTCGACATATGCACAACTTTGTCTATGGTAAGGTTTTTTCTTTTTTATTACAAAAAAAATTAAAATTTGTTGGGTGACAAAAATATATGACTTTAGCAAATTTTTGAAATTCATACCTTTACTCACTTACGTAAAAGTAATAAGATTTGACATTTTTTTTCATTTTGAATTTTTTTTGGATTTTTAAAAAAAAAAAAATTAAATCTTTAGGCAAAAAATAAGTTTTTTTATTGCGTTTTTATTGCGTTATTATTGCGTTTTTCGAGCTCATGTCAAGGTTATCTACACAGAAAAAATTATCGCATCCCGAGTACATTTTGACTGTTGACTAGTGTAATTGTTCTGAGGCACGTAAAACATTTTTTAAAAGACGAATATATCCTGAAATTTTCGAAAAAATTGGAGATGTGGGACCAATGGACCAATTTTTATAAGAGTTTAATAGGTTGCAATTTTTAGACCATGCATTGTCTTTAACTGTATAAAGTAGAGGGCGTGATAAGACAAAATGGCGTGGCTTTGAAATATCTTAAAGCCTTCTTGACACACGATTATACGACTATTAAGGAATGCAATACTTGAGGAAAGGTATTATATAGACGGCCCAGTCAAACTTAATATGTCCAATTTTGAAGTATAATTCGGCTTTTTAGAAGTAAAAAAGATTAAAAATATTGTGTTGTGGATATATCGTGGAGTTTTTGAAATACTACGGGCTAAAGTTTTATAAGAAGAAGTTCTACTGGGCAACTAATAAAAACTATAAGAAATCGAACGGACATAAAATATGGAAGAACAAATCGAGACTTTAAAAAAAGTCTTAAAGCCAAAATTGAAAAAAGTGTAGTCAAAGGCAGAAGAGAAACTGCTCGGTTCAAACAATGATCGAGTTTGGACTGGATTCAAAGATAAGAGAAATCCTCTAAACGTTTTTTTAAAGACCGAGAACTGACTATTTCATGGTTAAAATAAGATTGTTATATTAATAGTAAAATCCGCAGAGTGAAAATGATTGTAATATGTATTGATCGAGTTTGGACTGGATTCAAAGATAAGAGAAATCCTCTAAACGTTTTTTTAAAGACCGAGAACTGACTATTTCATGGTTAAAATAAGATTGTTATATTAATAGTAAAATCCGCAGAGTGAAAATGATTGTAATATGTATTGACTTGAATTGCACGATCACTTTAATTCAAAAACGGGATTAGTTAAACAATAAAGAAAGAAGGAATAATAAAATACATACTTCAGGGAGGGAGAATTTTTTCACGCCATGCGAACGTCTCTTTATAAAAAATATTAGAGATGAGTTTAAATAATGGGTGATCCAAATAGAGATATTTTTTTCAATTGCCTTTTTTTAAAGATCACATGTGAGTCGTTTCATGCTGTCATGTTATTTTTGTTTAGTATTTCAATATTAGAGATGAGTTTAAATAATTGGTGATCCAAGTAGAGATCCTCTTTTCAATAGCCTTTTTTTAAAAGATCACATGTGAGTCGTTTCATCCTGTCATGTTATTTTTGTTTAGTATTGTTTGGCATTTCATCATGGAAGGACTTACACCTGAACAACGTTTACAAATCGTTCAACTTCATTACGAAAATTCAGGTTCTGTGAGGAATGTGTTTCGAGCACTTCGTTCAACTTCTGGTCAACATAATCGGCCGACTGAGCGTACTATTCGCAACACCATCATATCTTGAGACCCAGCATTCATTATTGGATAATATTCCACCGAATAGACCACTCATTTCTGGCTCAATGGGTATGAAACAAGTAAAATTGCCGCATTTGGGACGAAGAGCAACCAGAAGAAGTTCAAGAGCTGACACTTCATCCAGAAGAAACAACGGTTTTGTGTGGTTTGTGGACCGATGGAATTATCGGTCAATATTTCTTCAAAAATGATGCCGGCGATAAGGTAACCGTCAATTGCGACCGTTATCGTGCCATGATAACCGACTATTTGATGCCTGAAATTGAAGCTCGTGATCTCGGTGACATTTGGTTTCAACAATACGGCACCACTTTCCACACATCTCGTCAATCAAAAGATTTATTGAGACAACACTTCGGTGATAATTTCACGTTTTGGGCCGGCCACCAAGATCGTGTTATCACACCGTTAGACTTTTTCCTGTGGGGATATGTAAAGTCTAAAGTTTATGCGGACACACCCGCTTCTATTCAGGCCTTGGAGCAAAACTTCACGCGTGTCATTCGCCAGTTACCAATCGAAATGCTCGAACGAGTCATCGAAAATTGGACTCAACGGATGGACCATCTGAGACGTAGCTGCGGCCAACATTTGATAGACACAATCTTTAAAAAATAAATTCCAAAGAAAGTTCTTTCATATGATAATAAACATTCCCCATTCAATTTGAATTTTCTGTGTTTCTTTCTGTATAAAAGTAAGGAGTCTGGAAATTGATCACGCGTTACTAGGTCCCCCACTGTGTGGGGGTACAAATTTTATCTAATACAGCTCACTGAGGAAAGTAATCGTAAACTGTTCACATATTTGAAAGAAGTTTCTCATCTGTTTGATCGTTTACCAAGTTATTATTTCAACTCGTACTTGGGTATGATTTTTATGAACCCAAGGTTAGATCTTCCTATATTCTTCGTTTTTTATGCAATGACCCATATGTGCTGCTATTTTTTTCTTTCATTACTTCTTGTATTGAAAAATCAACAACATCGAAATTAGGTTGCCTTTTACAGAGATCCGAAAAATAACGATTTTTTTTACATTGAATTTTTTTTAAAAAAAAGACAACAACAGCAAACAATCTTAAGATGTTTTTTTTTCGTTCAAGCTTGTCTTTGTTCCTGCGAAAGCACTTTTGTTGTTATCATGAATGGAATTGTCGCCAGCATATAAAATGCGACAATCTTTTGCAGATGAGGTGTTGAAAAGCACTGAGGAAATTTTTAAATTCTTCCACTGATTTAATTTTGTCTCCAGCGCTCAGAGGAACTTTAAGCAAATACAAGTACTTAACACAAAATATACAGAATTCCTTTAAGGGTGCCTAGCAGGCGCACGGGCGGTTGGCGGTAGGGGACGCTGCAATCAGTTGTCATATGCCATTTGTAAGCTATTCTCGTGGCAGGCGTTTCGTTTTGTTTGCTTCCTTTTTCCTATTTCATTATCAGGCTGAAATTATAGATGATGTTGATGAAAAGAAACGGAAAAGAAAGCTGGAGTACGAGGAGGCCAACAAGAAGGGAGAAGTGGGAGAAGAATGAAAAGAAATCATTATTTTTAGTGGGTGTGTGTGTGTGGTATGATGGGTGGGTGAATTGCAATCGTAAAACTGAATGAGAATTTTTTCATTACTATTTGCTGTTGCCGCTGGTTGGCATCATGGTGACGCGGGGTGTTAGTGGTGGTGGTGTCGGTCGTTGGGTCGGTTTGTGTTGTTATTACTTTTCATAATACTACGTAGTACATCGTAATAGTTTCCTTTAACATCGCCATGAATATACGCATATACGTACAGGCGGATGCTAGTGATGACTCTCCAACGACATACCGACCCAACCAACCCAACCCAAGCAACCATTCATCTATTCGTCCATACTAACTTATGTGTGTAGCTACAGTCATACACATTCACTCGCACATCTATCTTTAGACCCGGGAACCATAGCAAATGACGATGAAAAACGCAAATTCATTTCCCTCACGATAACACCAAAAATATATGTGTTTATTTTCTCGGTATTGTCTGAATGTGTTGGGACCTAGCAGCCGTCGTCGTCCTCATCATATCTAGAAAGAAAGCAACTTGGAATTACTCACATTCAAATTGTTTAGCGAGCAGCAGAGCCGAAATGCTCGTGCAGCGTAAGTGTAGTAACTTAGTAATGCCCATAGACTTGGTCGTACCATCATCATCGCTGCCGTCATCAACACTATGCAGAGTAATACTAACATCAACAGCCCACACTTATTATCATGCATATAGAGCGCAAAAAGGAAGCGGCAGATAGGTCACTGGAAAGCCTCAAAGAATGCGAATAAACGCTAAGATCCAATACTGGCAAGGGCAAGAAGAGTGGGACTAGTAGTACAAATGGAGATGACAATGACGGCAATGGCAATGTCAATGCAGTAGCTCCAGCAATATCCGAAGCTATAGCAGCAAGAGTATTGCTATTACAGTAATAGTAGCTGTAGGTGCAACTAAAGCTGTTGCAGTAGATGTAGCTGTGGCTGTAGCCGAAGCTATATCTGCAGCTTTGGCAGAAGCTGCAGCAAAAGCTTTATTAAAAGCAGTTTCAGAAGCTGTAACTGTAGCTAAAGAGGTAGCTGCTATAATTGCTGAAACGCTAGCAGTAGCTCTAGCAATACCTGTTATTGTAATAGCAGCTGAGGAGGTGACAGTATAAGTAGCAATACCTATAGATGTAGCAGTATCATGGCAGCTGCAGTACTAGTGGCTGTAACAAAAGCAGGCGCTGTAGCAGCATCAGGCCATAGCCAAAGCTGTTGTAAGGGGTGTTTTTTATTGGGGTATAGAACTTTAAGTTGGCATCACTTTTTTAACTGGCGGCCATTTTGTCAGCTGTCAAGTGATTAATATTTAGTTTGGTTTGCCATTTCATCATGAACAGGTTGACAAAAGAACAACGCTTGCAAATCGTGCAAATTTATTTCGAAAGTAATGGTTCAGCTCGCGAAGTTCACCGCAAGCTCCGTCCATTTTATGGTCGACATAATCGTCCATCAGAGCAATTAATTTGGTTAACCATGAATCGGTTAACATGGACCATTGGATTATTTTCTTTGGGGATATGTGAAGTCGCTCGTCTACGCCAACAAACCAGAAACACGTTAGGGGACTTGGAAGCCAACATTCGTGGCGTTATTGCCAATATGCTCGAAAAAGTGGTTGAAAATTTGACCTGTAGAATTGGCTTTATTCGAGCCAGCCGCGGCGGCCACATGCCCGAAATCATATTTAAACATTAATGGCATAAAATTATCCTTCCAATAAAGCCAAATTGATGGACATTAAAACGATTTTCTTGTGTTTTATTTCAATTCGAAGTTCTATACCTCAATAAAAAACACCCTTTAGTACTTATAGTTGTAGGATCAGCCGTCGTAGAAAAAGGAGCCGTAGCTTAATTTCTATCTGCTGCAGAAGGAGATATAGAAGTGTCTGTAGCTGTAAAAGAAGCTGTTGCAGTAAAACTAGCAAATACAGGGGTTGTAGCATTACCGGAAGCTGTAGTATTACAGAAGCTGTAGCATTTGATGAAGCTATAACTTTAGCACTAGCAGAAGCTGCAACATACGCAGAAGCATTATCATAGTTGTAGCATTAGTAGAAGCTACAGCGTTAGTGGAAGTTGTAGCATTTGAAGAGGATATATCATTAGCAGAAGATGTAGCATTTGATGAAGCTATAACTGTAGCATTAGCATAGCTGTAGCATTTGTAGAAACTGCAGCGTTAGTGAAAGTTGTAGCATTCGAAGTGGCAGAAAATGTAGATTAGCAGAAGGTGTAGCATTAGAAGATGCTCTATCATAAGCAGAAACTGTAGCTTAACAGTAGCAACACAGTAGCATTAGCAGAAGCTGTAACTGTAGCATTAGGAGTAGCTACAGCATTATGGGAAGTTGTAGCATTAGAAGAGGCTGTATCATTAGCAGAAGTTATGGCACTAGAAGATGGTCAATCATAAGCAGAAGCTGCAGCATAAACAGAATTAGCAGAAGCTGCAGCATAAACAGAATCTTTATCTGAAGCATTAGCAGACGCTGCAGCATTAGTGGAAGTTGTAGCATTAAAAGAAGCTATATCATTAGCAAAAGATGAAGCATTAAATTATTCTCTATCATAAGCAGAAGATGTAGCACTGGAAGATGCTCTATCAAGAGCAGAAGCTGTATCATTTGAAGAAGCTGTAACTGTAGAATTAGCAAAAGCTTCAGCATTAGTGGAAGTTGTAGCATTGGAAGTGGAAGTTGTAGCAGAAGATGTAGCATTAAAAGTTGCTCTGTCATAAGCAGAAGCTAAAGCATTTGAAGAAGCTGTAACAGTAGAATTAGCAAAAGCTGCAGCATAGGCAAAACCTACTGAATTGGCAGCAGTTGTAGCATTAGTAGAAGCTGCAGCATTAACAGCAGCTTTAACTGTAGCATTAGCAGAGGCTGAACTTGTAGCATTAGCAGAAGCTCTAGGAGTAGTATTTGTATTAGCAGAAGCTGTAGCATTTTCAGAAGCAGAAGCTCTAGGAGTAGTAGTTGTATTAGCAGAAGCTGAAGCTCTAGCAGGAGCAGTAAGAGCGTGCGTGTATTTTAAGAATTGTCACTGTGTCACTGTGATAGCTGCAAGCATGGTGCGCCAATGTGCTGTGGCAAGCAACCATTTAGACTGTCTTAGTTCGATGCCGCCTATATCAACTCAAGGCATTCTATATGCACACAACTTACCAATTGATTAAGGGTGCAGTCCTATGCAACACCTCTGCTGACCTATGGGCCTAATGACAGGGTAGCGAGTCAAACATTCCCCTGATTTTGGATCAAACCACGGGCACCTTCATACTTCCGAAGCGTCCTAGGCCAGAACAACAATTCCGGGGGCTGGTGACTTCACCGTGGTACCAGACTTAGTCGCCGGTCAGACCTCGTAGTCAAATACTTATACCAGTGTGGTGTGTGCATGTCTTTCGTACTACAAAACTCAGGCTCAAAATATGTCTAAAGCTTTTCAGCTGCGGGTTTTCCACATCTTAAATGCCGGCGACTGTGCTTCTCCAAAGTGTGATGGTTGGTGCACACGACGTAAACTCTGGCTAAATGCCAGGGTTGGTGGTAGGCGTGGTGCGTGTATGACTTTCGTACTAGAAAACCCAGGTTCACATCCGGAAAATAATGTCTAAAGATTTTCGGCTGCGGGTTTTCTACATCTTAAATGCCGGCGACTGTGGTTCGCCAATGTGTGTTGGTTAGTGCACACGACGTGAACCCTGGCTTATTATAATATTTTTTCAGCTGCAGAGTTTCCTTGGGCGGCTTTAAGAGAAAGAGTCGATTAATGCCGGCATTAAACAGTAGGACCCTGTTAATTTGCTTGATGAAGATCGATTGGCTCATAAGTCAGTCTTGCTCGAGGCATATAATGGCCTAAAGTAAAACGATTTTCCGGAAATGATTCATTGTAAAACAATTTTTTTAGAATCTATATTCCAATTTTAAAAATACATAAATTAGTCGTGGTTGTCGAGGCCTACCTGTACTAAAACTATAGCTCAGCGCGCAATATGCTGTAGCAGTTAGCACAAGCAAAAATAATGGACCTCATACATACCATACCAAACAACCAAGCATCACACCCAACATTTACTTCTTATTTGTATTCCTTAAATCTGGGTGGATGCCTCGTTCATCGTTTGGGGCGCCCATTCTTTTCTTTCCCGATGATTACGTCCATGATGATATTTGTGCATAACATTACACTGCTCCATACATAACCATGTCCGTTTGCCTTTTCCGTTCCCGGGTTGTATACTTTGTATGTCTAACTAATGTTTTTTTTCGTTCGTTCTTTATTTTGGTGTGGAGCGTTATATCGTTGTTTTCCTCTTCTTCGTCGGCCTTATCGTCATCCTCTTCTTATTAGACTGATTCTGCCGCTCCATCTTGGTGACCGAAAGGTTCTGCGTATTGTTTCCTCAGCGCTCTGGAGTTTTCTCAGTTTCCTTCTACTCTATATGGCATCGTAATTCTTCTGCGCGTCTCTGCGTTTTTTCTGGGGAATTTCTTATCTTAACGAGCGCTCTTCGAGCTGTTCCACTGCGTCGATGAAAAGCGGATACTAATAAAGGCGGAAATATATGTGCATTGCTTAAGTAACTTAAAATCGTTGAAATAAAAGGAGGAAACCGAAATGAAATAAATTGAAATCGATAAAGCAGTAGGTGATTATGTTCGGATACTATGACCCAACAACACGCACGTTAAGCAGACGGAAACCAGTACGAGTATATTTTGTCTCTTTTCCAGGTTTTGTGTAGATAAATTTAAAGGGCTTTCATCTCAGAAAAATGTTGTAATGATTATCAAAAGATCTCTGTGGATAATGTGAGATAGTAGTTACAAGATTTCATAGCAGAAAACACATTGGTGATAACAATTTTTTTTTATAAATAATTTTCCAAGATTTGTTTATAGGCAAATGATTAAAATAGTCTCAAGGTACACGTGGTTTCAATAGAAAATTTAAGCTGAAACCAACCAAAAGACATCGATTTTAATCAAGTTCTAGTTTTATTTACACTGTTCTTCTAGAGTTTAATGACAATCGCGTGGTGATAAGCAATAGGATATTCTATTGTGGTTATTTATAATGTTTATACATATATTTTGCATTTAATTTGGCCTTTGACTTGTGAAATTTTGAGGCCCAAAAAACATCGCAAATGATCAATTGTAAATACAGTATAAACTCGATAGTCCGGACCCCGCTTATCCGAATTATTCGGTAATCCGGACGGCGTTTCCCTGTACATTGCGTATTCTATAATCCGGATTGATTGCAATTCAATAATCCGGATCGATTGAAACTCAATAATCCGGATTGATTTCAACTCAATACTCCCGATTGGTTGCAACTCAATAATTTGGATTGAATGTAAACAGTTCTATAACATACATACATATGTATATATTTTTTGTTAGTCATCGTAGTATGCCTTGCAAAATACCGTTAGAATTGTGCGCTGTGAGTTGTTTATGTTGGTTGAATGGCTACACCTGCGTTTTCAGCTCAGTATTACAATTTTGAAACATCAATAAAATGGGCCGAGGAAAATAATGTAGGTGTAGAAAAAATCTTAGTCCTTCACGAAATGCGAGATCTGACTTTGGAAAAAAGCTTAGCTAATTCGCACCAAACAACAGTATTTGATTACTTCACTAAAAGAAATTAGAATTGATTTACGTTAATTTTCAAATATTTCTTTATTTGATTGAATTATATCAACGAAAATTAATGTTTTTATTTTTATTTTTGCAATGAATTAATTTATTTTTTAATAAACACATACTTAGTATTAAACAACATATTTAAACGCATTTTCAATAAAAAAAAACAACAGTTAAAAAAAACCTCGATAATCCGGAAATCTCGATAATCCGGATTGGGGTCTACAATCAATTATCCGGATTATCAAGTTTTTACTGGAAATTCAGATATGAATTTATTTTGAAGATTTGGCTGATATTAGGTTAGGATGGCGCAATGGCGAATCGGTTGTGAAGTGTTTGTTTGAATATTGACTGGGTTTTGGTTAACAACTATTATATCTATTGACAACATGCAAAATATTTTTTTCCGATGTAGATGGCTAAGAGATTAATCTCTTATTAATGAAATCGCCAGCAATTTCGAGGTGGAAAACCTGCCAATAGAAATGTTTAGATGTTCATACCGGGAATTTATAAATAGTGACAAAGGACATGGAAAACAAAGTTTGTTTGGGATGACAATATTCGAGAGCATCATACTATTGTTGTGTATATGGTTATGATCCTAACAACTATAGACAACCATACTATGATCCCTAAAGTTATTTTTAGGATTGAACTATGTTGTTATTCAACAATAGAGATTTTTATTAATTAAATAATTTGAAACGATATTACAATTATTTCATAGTCAGATTTGAGACCACGATTCTATTAAACATTTTATTCAAAGAAACCAAAAAGTTTTTTTTAAAGGTAGACGAAAAAACTTTTAGTTGCAAGCAGTGTTGAATGCAGAACCCAAGCAACAAATGTAAAAAAAACATTATCAATGACTACACAAGAAGAACACTGATTCTAAATACACGAGAATCATCCGTAGAGTAAGTAAAGCCAATAAAAGTCCCTTGCACTGTCTTCTGATTTTGCATAGGTTTGCTTCTTTAGCTGTATGCCGTATGCCAACATGCACTATATTGTTCGGTGTATGTTTCTTTTTGTATGTGTAAAAACCTTGATGCTTAGTTCATAGTCACAACCATACGGTATGATTGCCGTAATCATATTATTGTTCACACAAAACCAAGAAAACCTAAAATTGTTCCCCACCAACTATATTTAAATGGTTGCTACAACCATATTTTCGTTTCTAAATTTGGAAATTATACTATTACTATATTTCAACCGCAACATTGCTGCAATCATACTATTGTCAACATGAAATTCAAAAAATAATACTATGACTGCAAAGAACATACTTTTATTGCAAAGAACATATAAGTGTTGCCGTGAGTACACGCAGAAAAAAAGTATGGTTGTGGTGCCAATGTTCGAAAAGGATAATACTATTGTTGTCTATATGGTGGTGGTACAACAATATTATGATCCTCACAACAATAGTATGATTCAAATACAGCCATACTATGATCCTCAAAACAATAGTATGATTCACACATAACCATACTATGATCCCCACAACCATAGTATGACTCACACTCAACCATACTATGATCTCCACAACCATAGTACGATCCTTACAACCATAGCATGTTTCACATACAACCATAGTATGATCCTCACAATCATAGTATGATTCACACGCAATTATACTATGATCTCCAATATAATTTATTAGAATTTGTTTAAGTTGTCAACAATAGATTTGAACTAGAAAATTGTTCAAAAAAAAACATTAAATTCAAAATAATAGGAGTGATTTATTTCACAGTAGAAAAAATAAGTTGAAATAAACTTAAGAGTTTTTATTAAAAAATTTCAGTTAAACAAAGCCAAAGCAGCTTGTTTAAAAAATTTTAATTTCGATAAAAAAGTACTATTATTGCATTAGATCCGTACCAATAACATTTGTTCTTAAAAGCACATTTAAATGAAGAAAAATTACAATCATGCAGTATGATTGCCGTAATCATATTATTGTTAACATAAAACGCAAAACACAATACTTTTGTCGCACCAACCATATTTATATTGCTGCTATAACCATATTTTTATTTTTAAATTGGCAATAATACTATTGTAACATTTCTACAATATTAATGTTGCAGCAGTTATACTATTGTCAAAACTAAATTCAGTTAACAATGCTATGGTTGCGACGAACATACTTTTATTGCCGTGACCATATAGTAACCATGTTTTTTCTCTGCGTGTATATACGAGTAGTAACTATATCTTTTCTTTGGCATTAGTCAGTCAACACATTTTTGCTTTGTTCCAAATACTTATAGTTTCATAGTTCTTCGAAGGGTGTACTTCCCTTTGTGACCACCATCATCTACCTGCAGTCTTTTTCGTTCAAATGTGTACCTTTGAAATTCATGTTAATTTTTGTTTGGTGGGTTTTGTAGCAACTAAAATAAAATAAAAACTCTTTTTATAACTTTAAATAGCCTATAAAAGCGGTGATTCTAACCAAATGGCCTTAGAGCAACTCTTTACTTTTGGATCGGGCGGTGTAGATGTCCACACACACTCAGGTTAATAACCACATTTGGTACAAGTCGGGACGGACTGGGGTTTAATCACGTCTTGTGCGTATGACGCACATTAGGTTTTTCTTGGAACCCATTTAATGTGAATTGTGCTGTTGTGTCTTGAAGTTAGATACTCTGTTTGCTAAAGGCAGGAAGACCAAAACAAAAAGGTGTCTCGATGTTGTACTAAATCAAGAGACTCAACGACGGTTTGTGTATCTCTGTTTGGCAGTTGTATCTGTCGCTTTGTATATCGGTCGTTTGGCTCGCTTGTCTCCCAGCCTTTTTTCATTTTTCATTCAAGTTCTGCTTTGTTGATTCTACATAAATGTTGTCTTTGCGCCAAACGTCATACAGAGCTTTCTTTTCATAAATTGTGTGTACAACTTTTTGGTACACCAACCAGCACCACCGAGCACCGCGTTGCGACTCGCGTGTTTTGTATTTTAAGACAGCGCGGCGCAGAGCACACAGTGGACGGATGGCAACAACAGTTGATATTTAAGTGCGACTACGTGAGGAGTATCTCATGGATACGCAAGTGGCATATGGCGGCGGGCTCTTGTATTGGAGTGTTTCTCTGTTTATGGCTGTGATTTGTTGTGGTAGCATCGTCGTCGTCTGTTGTTCTTTTTGTGCGTTTTTTGATTTGTTTCTTCTGTTTTGTGTCTGTGCCGCAATTTGTGGGTCAGTAATGTGTGAAAACACTAAAAATTCATTCTTTGTGTACATGTATTTTATAGACATTAGATTTTTACTTCTCCTTGGTTTTTTTTATTATACTTCTTGTTGTATACGCTTTTCAAGTCGGTTTAGTTTTTATTATTATTCTCTAGGTTGTCTCTGTGTACACTAGGGTGTAACTAATTCTATTGAATAGTAACGTAACTTGTGAAGCTTAACTAAAGTAAGGCATAATGGAAAGAGTAATTGATTCGTGTGATGGTTTACTATCCTAAGGCCAGTGTTCACCTTAAGCGGAATTTTTCTTTTTCAGCTATGCGGGGGAAATTTCGTGTAGACCTCGTAGTGAAAACATTATTTAAAAAATCATTTTTTTATTATTAAGTAATCAGCATAACATTGCTGACTAACAATTATAAAAAACAATTAAAACAAATTGAAAACATAAATTAATGCGTAAAACAGTGGCCACGTCTATATTGCCGGCTGCTGTCTTTGAGCATTATCAGTTTTATGTAATACCATCTGACCCGTCAAACGTTGTTTTGCCTTCAAATTTAATTTTCACTGAAAGTCTGGTTCTGTTGCAAAGTCGTGGTGGATTGATATTTCGAAGAAGAATGACAGGTGGAACGAAATTAGGAATTTTCAATTTGTGATTTGTATGGGAGGTACCACTTGCCTTTGTCCAATCCCGCCCACATTTCTAGCAGAACTTAGAATATGTACACCAAACCATCATTTTGTTCAAATACCGTTAACTGGAGCAAAAATAATGGATTTTTGATTTCTGATTTGTATGGGAGGGCCGATTTTATGCAAACTACATGTAAACCATCTACTGACCATTCCCAACGTACCCTAAAATGTTGTACCAAACAGTTTTGTCACGCCTCCTCCGCCCACAGTCCAAAATTTTGAAAATTTCCTAAACCTTCGCGCAGCAATTATGAACAAACCCGCAGAAGCAAGTATCCAGTTTACCCCAGTCGTTTTCAAGTTGTAAGCGGTGTAATGGGAATGTTTGGAACAAAGAAGAATCCCTTTAACTTTTAAATACAGAATTTATAAGATAGTGGATTTAAGTACAGAACAAGTTTAAATTGGTTTCCATTTTCATAAATTTTTGCATTATTTCCTTTGTTTGTCTTGGAAAATATGTATACAAGTATACTTGTATATATTTATATTTGGATTTTTACGAGTATTTTACTAAACTTCTCAGAATGACAGAAAGGCTTAGCCTTTTGATCTTTTAAAATTTAAACAGGTTAAAACTGTTTGTTTAAAAAATTGTTCTCAATAACTTTTTGAAGATTTAATTCAAAATGTATTAATAAAAGTTTCTATGTTTAAATGTAACTGAATGCAGTATAAATTTCTGAACCAATTAAACATTTATCAGTCTTTGAATAAACTCGTTTTTTTAAATTTGCTATACTTTATCATACTGTTGTAAGGAATAAAAATTATTTTATTATTATTTACTATACACAATTTATCGAAAGATTTTTTTAATTTAATTCGCGTGTTTCACTTAAGTCAATTGTGTTAAAAATTTGGATATGGAGTTTTACATGCGACCAGTAACTAAAAATGGCAAAATTGGACATTAATAGTTCGAAAAAATTGCACATTATACCCATGCAAGGACTAACTTGAGGTCCTGTCTCTCTAAAAGCCACATTTTACTTCCGATTTTGCACAAATTTAGTATATTACCTCATGAGAGCAATGAATATAGCTTAAATTTTGTATTCTATAAATGTTTTTATTAGCATCTTTGTACACGTATAAGACAAAAGAGTTTGTCACGTCCTATTTTGGCACCTCCCATTCAAAAAAAACCCTTAACGAGATGTACAACAGAAAACTCATAAAATATTTTTCGATGTTGTAAATTTCTAAATCTCCAATTTTTCACTTCTCAATATTGTGATAATATTTTTATATAAGAAGAAATTCAAGTTGAACGATTCTGACAAAGCTTACGAAAGATGCACTTAGACCACTTTTCAGCCCTTATTTTAACGGCTTTTTAAGTTAACTATAGTGTAATACTCGTAAGTGGTATATCAAATACCTTGGGATAATATTGGACAAACATTTATTATTTAAAGATCATGTACTACATGTTTGCGACAAAGCAACAGAAAGAGGCAGATCTCTTTTCCCTCTACTTAGTCGGAAGTCTCAATTGAATACCAAAAATAAGCTTTTGATATTCAAATTGTGCATTCGACCAATTTTTACTAATGGGTGCAAGTATGGTCAACAAGTTGTGCCAAGACACATCTTAAAAAACTTCAAATCCCCCAGAATAAAAATCTTAAAATAATCTATGGCCTAAATAGATTAAACTCAACTTTGGATCTTCACAGGCGATTCAAAGAAGATATGTTAAACACCGTAACCTGTAGACTTACACAAAGATTCAAAGATCAGAACAGAACAGAACAGAACATCAAATTACGAATTAATAAGCAATTTGAACAATTAACTCCTTCTAAAACTTCAGAAATGAAGTTAATAGAAGATTTTTTAAAGGCGTTAATATGTTTTTTCCCCCTAATCTGTTGTAAATTCTTTAAACTTGTATCTTCACAGGCGATTCAAAAAAGATATGTTAAACACCGTAACCTGGAGACTTACGCAAAGATTCAAAGATCAGAACAGAACATTAAATTACGAATTAATAAGCTATTTGAACAATTAACACCTTCTATAACTTCAGAAATGAAGTTAATTGAAGATTTTTTAAAGACGTAAATGTAGTTTTTCCGCTAATCTGTTATAAGTTCTTTAAACTTGACTACCATATTGTAAAGTACAACACAAATTCTCATTTGCTGCAATACTAATTTTAGTTACATCTCAAGCTATGTTAATACTAAAAAATGGTTCAGCGTAATTCGTGTACCTCCAATATACGACTCAACCTGATGTAAATGTGATGCAAACTATTTTTAAAAGCTATTAATTCCACCATATGTTGAACCCGGCTATATGTTTGCTATAGTGGCAATTAGATTTGATTGTTATACCTAATATTGTAAACATTTTAGTCCACTTTCAAATACAGTAGACGCTCACAAATTAGAATATAAAGAAATTAGAACTTTCATAAATTAAAACCAACATTTTTATGCATTGACGATTCGGATATTAGAACCAAAAGTTCATATTACATGTTACGCAAACACTAACTAAAATTTTCCTTTAGTTCAATGAATTATTTTAAGTTTGAAACATTTATGTGATATAATTTGAAAGAAATGTTATTTAAAATTTCGTTTTTTTTTAATAAAATACTCAAAATTGGATAATAACAGTGTGTTCGCCCTATTTTTGTAAAAATAAAAAAAACGTCTAGAAATTAGAACTTTTCGGTAATTAAAACCACCCGGAAAACAAATTGTTTATAATTCGTGAGCGTCTACTGTATATGTGACAGCGCATAGAGAAAGGGACCTAAAAGTGAAAATCGATTTTTACTTTTTTTGATGTGATATGCGCGTTTTATGAAAGTGACGGCACACCAAAGATACACGTATTTTAATCTTTAAAATGGCTCTCCTAAACAAAACTGGTTTTTACCCTTATGTTCCTTCCTATTTTGCGCGTCACATATGTATTTTCTTCTGTAGCCTTCAGTAAATTGTAGTAAAAAAAACAGAGTTTAGGATTACAAATATTAGGTGGACAATATAAAATTGGAAACATAGCCTAACCCTTGTTGGCCCAGTAAAATTGAAATCCCAACCCTCCTCCTGACCGAATAACTAATGACCCGAAGAAGCTTAAAAAATAAGCCGTCCATTAGTGGGTGTAGGCCGGCTCAACTGAACAAAATGTCTCACTTTATTTTCTTCAAAAAAAATTTTCCACAACTGCCAGACCGTATGAATTTAAAAATATAAATTTCGTATCGAATCTCTTAATTTATTAAAAAAAATATGAGAATTTTCTCACGAATTCATTTATAAATGTTCCAAAATATGTATCATGTTCAAAATAAAGGTGGGATTTTCAAAAAATCGTTACCAAAAACTATTTGTAAAAGACGCTTAAATTTGCCAACCCCTCCACAAAGCCAACAAAATAAGGAGCACCCTAATGTTCATATGAATGTATGGCCCACTCTGCATGAGTTCAGCTGCTACATACGAGCGAGCATTGCATGTTTTTCTTTTCAGCATTTAAAGCGAACACCACACCGCTGTGCCCTCCATGCCGTCAACGTCATCGATGTTCGTATGATGTTCGTACTGCTTTCATTTTTAATGCCTTTTTTCCTCTCTCTCTCTATTCCAACATTCATTCAACAATTGGGTGAATGTCATTTGTTTTCTTTCCATAACAAAAGAAAAGACAATATTTCTACTACGACGACGGCGAAGTTTTTTTTTCAACTCCTTCTCCAACCTCCAGCAGTACATGGAGTCTACAGACCGACGTCGAGAATGTCATGTGGGAGAGGAGCGAGTGTGGGGTGAAAAAAAAACAAGAGCGACTAGCGTCATTTCACTAATTGCCGGTATGTACTAAATATTCGTATTCATTAGCAACATTTAGGTGACTTGGGCTAGGAGTCGACACAAACGTTTATTGTGATTCTAATTAAAACACTTTGTGGTCAGATGGAAACAGGGCACAAAGTCTGGAATTCTCATACGTACGTACCTAACAATGTACTTACAATACAAAACATGTCTGCGATAGTTTTACCAAAAAAAAAAATAAGAGCACAATATGATATTGAAGGCATTGCTGGAACTGGTGCCACCAGAAAAAAACACAGTTCTAGAAAATATTCTATGAAAATGGAAAGTTTAATTGTAGAGCGTTCTTTTGTGCTAAAAACATAAACCTAACGATTAAAGTGGTTTTGGGGTGGCAGAGGAACAGGTTTTGCGAAATAGCACTAAGTGGGCAGCCAAGCGGTCTTAGAAATAACCGAAAGAAAACATCAATAATTTGGGGAATAATCTCAAACATATCAACATTGCGTAAATATTTGCATTTTAAAAATGGGCGCCGCACTGTTTGACAACACTAGTTTACAAATTATGATTTTTACCTAGTCGAAAGCTCTAAATATTTTTTCCTAGAGAGTTTGGCCTTCTAAACACGAAAATGATTTTTAAAAAATTTTCCTTTTGATTTGTTTTCAAGTTAGAATTTTTGGATTTTAATTACGATGTTTTTGTAAGATGTCTTAGATTTTTGGACCATAACTCCCAAACGCTATTACCGTTTTGATCAACATTGGTCTCAAAAAATCAAAGAAAATTAGCTTTTCTTAAACTGTTCTACGCCAGTTATAAAAATCAGTTCAATAGTTTTGACGTTAGGGGCATTTAAAAATTGAATTTTTTGTGCAAAAATCACGATCATAAATTGAACAAAAATATTTTAACAATAATATAAAAAAAAATAAAAATTTATATATGTGACGCGCAAAATAGAAAGGGACCTAAGGGTAAAAACCAGTTTTGTTCAGGAGAGCCATTTTAAAAATTTAAATACGTGTATCTTTGGTGTACCATCGCTTTCATAAAACGCGCATATCTCTGGAAGAGAACACTTTTGGGGCATGTAATCGGTCTCATTCGATGCTCAGATGTTGTCCACATCAAAAAAAAAGTAAAAATTTATTGTTTTACCCTTAGGTCCCTTTCTCCATGCACTGTCACATATAAATAAATTGAGCATAAAGTTTGGACTTTCTCGAGCAAAAGAAGCCATCGTATATAAAAATTGGGTAACAAATGGTAGAGTTACGCGACCTGGTAAGTTTTTCGATATTCAGCATTTCAGTTACCTCTTTACTAACCTAAGGTTTACCGTAAAGCAGGGGCCGATTGTTTGTTGTGTAAAGCACCCAGCATAGAGTCATGTATAATCACGTCCCACTGGCCCACTAAACAACGTGTAGCCTTGAGACCACTCTTGATCAGAACGGTAATAGCGATTGGTAGTTATGGTCGAAAAAGCTGAGACAACTCATAAAAAATCGTAAAAAAATTTCAAAAATTCATCTTGAAAACTAATTAGAGGAAAATTTATTATCGTGTTTACGAGGCCATAATCTATAGGAAAAAATATTTAGAACTCTAGACCAAAACTAGTGTTAAGCTAGTAGTTAAAAGTCCCTTAAATACGGCTAGATTTTTTGCATTTGATTTAATAAGGATTCACCAACAAACTTTAGAAAAGAAAATCAATATGAGGAAAACTATTGGAAAACTTTTTTTGGGATAACACTCGGTCTATAGCAAATGGAATCACTGGATACGACTCCTCTGCGGCATTGCTAGGCAAGTTTGGCATTTCAAACTTAAGCAAATTAGAGCGTAGTTAAGTTTGGTGACACCGAATCATATATAGTTTCCATCGTTTCAGTTTGCTACTGAAATAACAATTATTATATTTATGGATCTGATTTGATCTTCATTAGTACGAGAGTCACTTTCTGATCATTTCTACTTTTATTCTCAAAGAAATATCGGCCGATGACTTTTGTGACGATAACAAAGCACCAAATAGTGCAACTGATCAGAAGAGTATTTAAAAAATCATTTTGCGGGACTAATTCCCTTGTTAAAGTTATGTGTGTTCCACATTACTTGCTATCATTTTGGGCTACCCTATAGTTAGGTAGTATGAAAAAGAGGAGTCAGATTTGTAATGCTTCATGTCCTTGCATAAACTGGTATCCATTTCAATTCTTAGATGGTTCAGCCTTGAGAGATTATTTTAGGAATTTTGTACTTTGGACATAGTCCTTAAACGTTTTCCATTCGATGCTCCTAATCCAAGTCAAGTTAGGTTATTTATCATCCCCTAAGAATCGGGGTCAGTTGTCTGCGAAAGCTGGCCGGGGCTAAGTAAGTGCATTTATGTTTCGTGGTCCTTCCCCCAAGTGCAGCAAACGCGGTTATGTAGTAATTACATCCTATTCAGATGCGACTGTACTCCTGTGTGTCTGGTGATAACACCCAGAATCTAACGAATCTATATTTTGCCTTATATCAGCAATGTTCTAGTCCTCTTTCTGTCCGGTTCATTCTACAAGATCTTCGTTGTATTTACAACAGTTTCACTATTCAATAGTGTGGTATTGGAATTGTGAGCCCATATTCTCAACTCGGACCTCTTAGCCATGAATGGCCTCGTATACACCAAATTCGTTGTTTGACTCTTCCTGGCTCTTAAGATCAACCCATTTGATCTGAAATTTCCTCTTACCCCGTTATAACTGGGCACCCAAACGATGCGTATTGTGCCATGCTAAGATAAGCGATAATCCCTATTTAATAATTAAAAACGGCACTTGACCGTTCCAAACATTATCGTCCTAAGAGTTATTTGACAATGTGTGGAAATATTCACATCTACAGTCGTCAGCCTCATATAAGCGCTGAGCCATTGTATAAAAGCGACTCCCAGCGGTCATCTGCATTAGGGTTCCATCATTCCAAGATTGTATTTTCTGTATCAGGTTTTACATCTGTCTCGTCTCGGGAGTCAGATGTCATCGTATAACTGCGAGCCCCAGCGGTCATCTGCGTTAGGTTTCCATCATTCCTAGATTGTACTTCCTGTATCAGGGTTTTACATCTGTCTCGGAAGTCAGATGTCAAACCCTCAAGGCAATGAGTCAACTATCGTGTCTCATTTCATGAGGACCTCATCATTCCTAATCTGTATCTCTATGTGCCAATGCCAATTTTTTCGCTTCGCTAACGCCGAGACAACGCATTTGTTGGACGCTTTGTTATATCGTAATGTTGCACTTCTTTTCCAACGATGTCCACTATACTTCTGGTGCTTACGATAGAAAAGGTCAAATTACGTTTTTGTAGAGAAAGTTTCACATCTCTGGATTGAGGCCAAATTTCGAGCTTACAGCTTTTCTTCATAGTGAGCTGTGAGTCATGCTCGCTCATTTCTGTACCTTAGTCCTATCCAAGAGTATTCCCTAATATTTAAACTAGTTGGATATCAAAATTGTAGTTTCTAAGAAACATGGGTCATCGTTTCCTTGTTCATTTTTCTTGTAAACAGACAGATTCGGCCGCCCTGTTTGTAATAGACAATTGAAACTAAAAATCGCTCGATTTCGATAAAAATTCGCAGTTTGATTTCTATGAAATTTAACTTCGCTGCATCTCTATAGGCTACTGCCGTATATCCGATGATTTCTTAAAACATAGAGATTCTAACTAAGTTAGAAGGAGTTTTTACCAATCTGGATTCTAATATGCGTTATCTACGCATTGTGACTATTGACTTTATCCTTCCAATTAGTTTCCTTACGCACAATTGAGTATCTGTCCCTTGACCGCCCCATCCCACATTGAGCAATCTCATTAATTGCATAATGATTTGCCACGAGGGTCTTCCTCTATTACGGCAAAAGAAAATTGCATTCCATCTGTAGCAACTCCTTCATGTTGTGAGTCTTCTTTTTCTTCTTCTTTCTTTTAATTAAAAAATCTCCAGTAAGCATAAATCCTTCGCATGTAATGGCCCGGCAGCTTCTGGTCTTCGTTTTTTCCCCATTTATTAAATTTTTCTTTCATGGCCATAAAATATTGAATGGCAGCGGGCAGTGTGTGCAGGTTCCCAGCAACCGGCTGCCAATACCAAAAGAAGTAATTACTCAACTCGTTACCACTTAAAGTACTCGTACACTCCGATTGCCGGGCCCCCCTCTCGTGAGCTCCATAAGCAATTGTACGTAATCGCATATACTTATGTGTGCATGTATGTCTGTATGTATAGGGATATTCACACAACTACATACAAACAATCACATTACGAAATATCCTCTTGAGTAAACGACCCCAACAACAACGTCGTCATAAGCAAGCGACTAATACCAATTTACCATAAAACGCAACAACACAAAGGCAGGCATTGAAAGGAAACGGAAGGAAATTGAGGAGAAGTTATCGTCTCATATTTACTCGCACACTCCCAAACACACACGTGGGGTGTGAGGGGAAAAACAGATTGGTTGGGAGGGTGGAGAACAAAAAATTAAACGCAAACAAAGGATTTTTTGTTTGTAATTAAGGAATTAGTGTTACCAATAAGATTTTCTGCTTTTATGACTGCTTTTCAACGCTCCTTTCACTCTGCCTGCCACTCCCCCCACTCAGTACCGTCCAAAACCACTTCGTCTAACACGTTTTCCCCTCCTGCACTGCGTTCAATTTTCTCAGCGTGTATGGATGAATGTCATGGGTGCACGTGACTGTTTTAGACAGTTGAAGATATAAACTTTTATTTACGGGAGGTTGCTGCTTACTTCGGCTACAAAAGAAAGTGTATCTTGTGGGTGATGATGATGAAAACAAACTGCAGTGTCGAGTATCTATCTCCGGACGATCTCCGTCCCTTACTCACTCATATACTCGTATGTACGTAGATTTGTGTAATTCAAGGGTAATTTTTATGATTACATAAAACTTATAAAATGATTACTTGAAGTGAGCGCAAACGTGCGGCGGTCGGTGAGACGCCGGTGGTTGGTTGCACAGCCCACACGGAGGTAAATATTATATTAAGTTATAATTAATAAGGTTTTTGTGTAATCAAGTTATCAAAAGAAAATAAACAAGGGCCAGGGCCAAACAACAACCCCTAGCGACGGTCCTCGATGAGGATATTAAATGTCTTTGGGGAAATAATTTGGTGGTGGTGTAAACTAAATATAATTGCAAATTACTTGAGATGTTAAGGTGCTCCTTATAGGATTTGCTGAGTTTTCCATGACAACTTCCTACTCCATCATAGGCCAATCCTCGTACTGGTTGCTATAGAAAGCAGCTCTTAAAAATGGGTGATCCATCTACAGGTATTTTTTCAGAACAAAAAAAATATAAAAATTCAAATCAAGTCTTTCTTGGTAGTTTGAAAGGACATTTAA
Source organism: Hydrotaea diabolus (assembly GCA_963513945.1). Classification (NCBI taxonomy): domain Eukaryota; kingdom Metazoa; phylum Arthropoda; class Insecta; order Diptera; family Muscidae; genus Hydrotaea; species Hydrotaea diabolus. Next base: position 22,781,263 of record OY740720.1, on the reverse strand, counting down.
TGGCAATTATTTTATGAAATTAATTTCCTTCAAATGCTAGCAGCTGTATTATCGAAATGAGCGTTCGGTGAGAAACGGAAAGATCCGCTGTTTTCGACCAATGCTTTTAATAAAAAAACATCCTTCAATCTATGGCGGAGAGAGATATTGCCCTCATTACGTATGCCCACCCCGGATCACAGAGTGGTCCGAATTAATTCGATTTAGCTTGTAGGGAACATTGGACGGACTATTCCAATTTGTATTTCCTGGTAATAGCTAGTCATCTGACCCACTGTTCCATTTAATTGTCGGTGAGAAACGGAAAGATCCGCTGTTTTCGACCAAAATTGTGTTCAGTGATGATGCCCATTTCCGGCTCAACGGCAAAGTCAATAAACAAAATTGCCGCACTTGGGTTAAAGAGCAACAAGAAGAGGTTCAAGACGAGCCATTATTCCCAGAGAAAACCACGGTTTGGTGCAGTTAATGGGCTGGTGGAATCATCGGTGCATATTTTTTCAAAAATGATGATGGCCGGACGTAACCGTGAATGCTACTCCCTATCGCGCCATGAAAGCGATCTACCTGAAATTGAAGCCCGTAATCTTGACGACAGTTGGTTTCAACAGGACGGTGCCGCTTACCACACAGCTGCTCAACAATGGCTCTATTGAGAGGTCATTTCGAAAAGCAGCTAATTTCATGTTTTGGACAGTTGAGTTGGCCGCCTAGATCGAGTGATATCACACCTTTAGACATTTTTCTTTGGGGTTACGAAAAGTCCAAAGTCTATGGTGACAAACCAGCTACGATTCAGGTTTAGGAAGCCAACATTTCGAGTGTCGTACACACCATACCGGTCGAAATGCTCGAATGAGTCATGCGGCCACATTTAAATGAAATTATATTAAAAAAAATTAATGGCATAAAATTTCCTTCGAACAAATAAAAAAAAAGATTCCACACTTAATTTGAATTTTAGTATTTCTTTTTTAATTTGAAGAAAATACCTCTAGATGGATTACCCTATACATATATGTACGAGTATGTATAATTCTTATAAAGAAATTTCATGTTTATTCCGAAATAATGCCATACAAACTATGAACAAATATGGAACTTAACAGGTTTCAAAACCGGGATACTTTTGTGATTTTTGCTTACACCATCCACCACAACACCGTTGTCAATATGGAAAATGAGACTTTATTTATTAGACGTATTTGGACAAAGTGAGAAGTCCTTTTGTTAGCAACGAATTTTCTAATTAACCTATTTCAAAACAAACATCGAGCAACTGTTGGTTGTCGTAAAAACCTGTATCAAAATTATTATTTGTTTTCAGTTTTTAATAGAAAGCAATCATTTTTGTTTAAAACACTTCTTCTGAAAAGCTCCTTTAAGATCTTCCTTTTCAAATTGACCTCCTTTTGTTATCTGTCTGCCATTTTTTATAAACTATTTGTATGTAGGCTTCCAAAATCCAACACAAAGGAATGCCTTTCACTTTAACGCATAAAATACACACTCATTTTATTGTTGATTTTTCTTTTTGTTTTTCTGCTGTTGCTCAACTCACATCCTGGTTTATGGGTAGAAAAGAAGAAGAAGGAAAATATACAGCACAATAAACTAACAAATGTCTAGTAAGAAAGAAGGAGGGAAAAAATGAGAACAATCTGTTAAAGACCTGAACATCAACAACCGACAATACCGTCAGCATAGTCAGCATCATCAGAATCAACAACGCCATCAACATCATCAGCGGCATTAGTGGCAGACGCGACAGCAGCATAAGCTTACCATTATCCATACAAGCACACAAACAGACAGACTTAGGCAGATCGACAGACAGACAGTCATGGTGGAGCATTAAAACATCATTGTCGCCAACTTTTCATTGCAAACACCACATGTGGCACTTTCCCAATGCCAGCCAACCCGTATTCACCAGCAATTGCAAGTTTCACAGCTATGCCGGTGCTGCTAGCACATCCAAGCATGGGCCAAGGCAGTGGGCTGCCAAAGAAAAAAAAATAAAATTTTTAACCAAGTGGAGACGGAAAACGATAACGTTGAAATGTTCTTAATGAACGAGTGGTTATAATCTCTTCAATGTCTCGATGAACGTCATTATGTACAATAATGATGGAAGTGACAATGATGATGATGATCATCTTCACCATTATGATGTGAATAATGAGTGATAATGATGATAATGATGATGGCCAAGTATGACTTTAAGCTAAGCATTGCTCATTCTCCATGTATACGCTGAACTGTCTGTATTTAGTTTAGTAAATTGACATACTAATTGTACATACTTATATATACGAGTATGTATGCACATAGATACGAGTACGTACGTACATTTACTCATGCATAATTGTGCAGTGTACTACTTTTGTATCTGAAATGCTTAACAATGCAACGTTTATGTCGAACAAATGACGAACAGAAATGAAAATGAACAATAGACTTGTCTCTGGCAGTCAGCAGGAAAAATAACACGGAGCAAAAAAAAAAACGATGCTATTAATAAAAAAAACATACTTTAATCTATGGCGGAGAGAGATATTGCCCTCATTACGTATGCCCACCCCAGATCACAGAGTGGTGCGAATAAATTGGATTTAGCTTGCAGGGTGCATTACAAGTAGATGGACTATACCTATTTGCATTTGCTTATAATTGCTAGTGATTTCTGACCCACTGTTCCATTTAATTTTCGTTGTCAGAGCGAACATTAGTTTTTCGCTCCAGCCTATTATACTGATGCGTTAATTAGCATATATAAGTACTCGTATCTACATACGAACCAATTATACGCCATTATTATAAAATGTTGAAATTTGAAATAATTTTTTTTTATAGATTTCTGTCTACTCATATACAGACTTCCATAGTGAAAGATGAACATTTTTTTCTTTGGAATGATGGCAATTTTCCTGGTCCACAGATGAGGCCAATATAAGTATAATGAGTGAATATTCATTAGTGCTAGTTCAAGCTCAGCTGGATTCTGATCTAAATGTAAATGTTTTATGTTTAACAATTTAATTGATGTTTTGGTGATTTTGTTAAGGAATTTTGCTGGCATTTTTGTTTTCCTTGGATATACGAATTAAAGCAACATGGATAACACAGGGGAACAAGAACGAACTTATTGGAACTTTATTGAAATTTTTTACTGATTAAGGTCACTGATTCCAAATCTAATCGCCATTTTTCTCCATATTAAATAATGTAATTTTTGAATGGGAATCGCGATTTTTAGTAATTCAGTTTTCTTAGTAAATTGTAAACAAAATCAGTACAGTTTTTGGTACCCAAGCCCAAATGACAATGACCAATTTTGGACGAATAATGCAAAATATTAAAATTTATTTTTATAGAAAGGGTTTTTTTTACTTTGGTTTTCTCAGTAAATTGTTAACAAAATTAATAGTTGTGCACCGATTTCAATGAAGTTAAGCTCATTTCATTCGAAATATATTGAAGTAAATGCTTTTGAACCTAAAAAGGTGATTTTTGGGACATTTTTATTTTTTTTATAAATTTTTAAAGAACAATTTTTTTTAAAAAAAAAATATTTTGTTTGTGTTTTATAACTCCAACGATATCTCTAAAAATATTTGGCAAATTTAAAAATGTAAGCAAGGCTTAACAATACTTTTGTTGTCGAGTTTAATACATTCCAATATACGAGGTCTGTTCAATAGAAAATGTAAAATTTAATTTTTCTCAAGAAATAATTATTTATTCATCAATTTCTATAATGTGCCAGTGTTTTTTTTTCAATCCTCGAAGCAGTCCTAATTTTTGGTATGCCCTAGATCTATTTCTGTGATTCGGTGTTTATCTCCTCAATAGTCGCAAAACTCCGTCCTTTCATGTTTCTCTTCAATTTTTGAAACAGGAAAAAGTCGCAGGGGGCTATAAATGGTGAGACATGATTATCCTTTTGACCAAAAAAAAAATACGAACATGCGACGGTTTTTGAAACGAAATTTGCTCCTAGACGCTTCATGTCCGAAATTTCTGGAAAAATGTATGGCCTGGACCAACCGATATTATTTGTTACGGCATTATTTTGGCTTATCTTAACACAGGGGCCAATCTCGTACTCGCCAGTAAAAAGTTTCAGCTGTTCTTAACCGATTTTAAAACAGGGCTATGTTTGTCATATTCGCTGACACCATTCATCGCAACACCGTGGTCAACATTGAAATTGACACCTTATCTATTAGACATATTTGGACAAAATAAGGAGTCCTTCTGTTAGCAGAGAATTCCGTGATTTTGACGATATCCCCTGAAACTTTTCTAATGGACGTAATGGATCTTCCAGGAATAGCGTTGCCATTCACATCTTCTCGACCATGATTACGGCATTACTTTCAACCAATATATTACGAACATGCAACGTATTTAAGAACGAACTTCGCTCCATGCGCTTTATGCCCAAAATTTCCGAAAAAAATGTGTAGCCTGGACTAACCAATATTACATGTAATGGAATAATTTTGGCATGTATTAACACAGGTACCAATCTTGAATTCGCCAATGAAAAGTTTCAGATGTTTTTTAACGATTTTAAAACCGGGCTATGTTTGTGATATTTGCTTACAGCATCCATCAAAACACATTGGTCATCATTGAAAATGAGACTTTATTTATAAGACATATTTGGACAAAATGAGAAGTCCTTTTTTTGCAAAAAAAATCTTAGATTTTGTTGGTATCCTCTGCAACTTTTCTTATAGTGATCCGACAATTCTCCACAACAATCTTTTTCACTTTTTCAACCTTTTCATCGGTATGTGATATGATGAATCTTCCAGGACGAGCGTTTTAAATCACATATTCTCGACGTCTCCTCTCTTGTACCATATTTAATCATTTATCTGACTCAGTGTACAATTACCATTCTCAACATTTCAACAGCCTTTGAGCACTTAATTCCATTTTGTACACAAATTCTTTGATCAATTTTTTCTGCAGCAAGCAAAAACCTCTAACCTCTCACAAACAAACGAAACACAAACATACCTAACGAACAACATATACTCAAGGCAGATGTGAATTAAAAAAAACGCTAATCGAAAGCTTCTGGCCGAGGAATTTCAAAATTCACAGACACTGTAGGTAGTGGAAGTTCCTTCATTTTTGGCATAACGGTATGTAGCGAAAAGCCAAGCTGATAGATAACAAATGCAGATTTAATTTAGCATACCAAAAACGGAAAAAACAAAATTCAGTTCTTAACGAAGAAATACCTTGTTCCCTTGAGTAATTTATAAACTTCCGGCTTTCGACCTCGCTGAAGCTTTTATTCACCCCACCATGGAATGCCTTCTAGTGGGATATAGTTGTTGGTGGTCGATCCATGTTTAACAGGACCTTATTGACAAGGTCGAATTTTCCACCCCATAAATGTCGTCGACTTTACAAGTACGTGACTAATCTCTATGTCGTGTAAAAGCGTTATTTAAAATGCATAATCGTTCGTAGCCGGTATAAGTGGTCACCCGGTCAGTACGTGATAAACTGTGAAAAAAATTTCAGCGATTAAATTTAGTAATTTTTTGTGTCTGCAACTCAGCCAAAAATTCGTAAAAATAATGTGATATTCAGATTTGTGTGGAAATTTAGTGGTTTTATGGTACCCATATGTCGATTGTAAAAGAACCGTTCTTCGGACCCAAAAATTGGATATTTAGAATAGTTAGGAAATTATACTTCTTTTGAGTACTTTTATGTCGATGTTCGAAAAGACCAATTTATAATATCAACTATATCATTTAAGAATTTAATGAAGATCGATATAAATAATTTATATCGTCTTCTATCAATACGTCAAAGTATATACTCCATTCTATTGTAGAAGGTTTAAATATAGATCTATATTTACTCACCTACACACTTGCAGCAAATAGTGTCATTTTTCCATGGGATGATTTTTCCAGGTCAATAAATCCGATAACACAAGAGTTTCCAATATTAGCACATCAATGTTTTTGGCGGCGCCCTTCAAATCTTTGTTTCCGCAAAACGAATTTTTTGACTGGTGCTTACCAAACTCTAGTTTTTTTGAGTGGATCAATGCTTCTGGAGGCGTCCTGCACATTTTTTTTTCGAGACCAGAATTTTGTGTCTGTTGCTTACCAAACCCTAGCTTACATGCAAATTTTTATTATTCACAGAATTTGTTGTTCTTTAATCTAAACATGGATATAAATACTTAATATTTTCTTTCTCCATCTTTTTTTTTTGCAGGTATGTGATAATTTGTACCTATTAAATATTTCCCCGGTGTGGTAAGTTTCAGAATCTAAACATCTGCAGTGCAGAGCTGTAAAATCTTCAATCAGTGGTTCCTACAAAATAAAAAAAACTGCTTAGTAATTTATGAATTTGGTAAAAAGTTATTGAGCTTTGACAATAGCCATTTGATGGAAATCAAAGGTATCAAGTACTGTGACATTTTGGTTATCTGCGATATTTGAAATATCCATTCCTATTGTATGGTTGAAATAGGACTTTTTAATATATTCGTAAACTTGGAAAGTGAAACCAAAGCAACTTAGGTGTATTTTAAGTTAATTTTTCTTTCCCCATTATAAGTGCAAATATGCTCGAATTTAGTAAATTTTGTGCGAATAATTTAGGTATGTTTTGAAATCCATCTATGAACCTTCAGGGTTTTGGGTTTAAGAATATTTTTTATAGTTAGCAGTTTCGGAAATAGGTAAATCGTTACACATTATTTAGTTAACATCGAATGAGTGGGGGTAATTGTACTTTGACACTTTTCTCTACCCTTGCATAAATTTACCTCGCTTGGCTTAATTTTTAAGACTTGTCATCCTTAAACCAAAAAATAACCTTTAGTATGCACTTAGATACATATAAGTAGATGTCTGTTTACATATATACGTAACTATTTCTACAACACATATTTGTATATAAACCCATAACTATATACACTTTACATACGAGTACTAAAATGAACGCGTATGTAGGAATTTATTTATTTACTCATATACTCATCTCTACTTGCACACAGTAGTGCGCCATAAACTTTTGATGACAATTGATGATACTTGGGCTACTCTGCTTGTTTTTCCTTTTTCACTGCTCTCGGTTTTCTTTTACCCAATGCTTTTAATTTCATTGTTGGCCGGTCGTTGTGTCCTCCACTTACATGCACCGCCTAACACCCACCCATCAAGTGGGCGATGCGTTCATACTATGTATCCATTAGATTGAGGTCATTTTCAATTCATTTGTTCTCTAGCTCTGGCGCCCCTTACTCGTATGCAGAAGCGTCTGCCAGCACTTCAGTGCAGTGGAGTACACATTTTTCCCCGCACTTTGGATTTATGATTTGTTGGTGGGTTCCGTTTCCATTTCACTCGGAATTTGTTTACTCGAAACATGTGGATGTGCTCCATTCACCACCACCACGATGAACATCCACATGCCAGACAAATGCTGACAATAGCTGGCTTTCTCTTTCATGTGGTTTAAAGTTTTGAATTGAATTTTTAAAGTTGTTAAGCTAATGTCGGTTGGGGTTTCTTTGTTATATATAGCATGGTTTGAGATGGAAGAAAACTGATTTAACTTTGACATGCTTGATATGGGGAATTTTCAGTGAACATATGTTGAATCATTAAAGATTTTATATAAACATTTTGAAAAAGTTTATGAAAAAGCTGTATTGTTTACATAACAAGTAGTTTTCATTAATTCCTTCCTTAAGAAAGTACCATTTTATTAGAAGAAAATTAAAAATACTTTTAATATTGGACACAATACAAACGACTTTACAGAAAACAATTTGTTCAGCTCTTTTTGAAGGTATTTAAAATAGTTTTTAATATGAAGAGATAAAACCGGCAAAAAAAGAAATTGAATCAACTAAAATAATAATCAGATTGACAATTTTCCTATTGGCAATAGCTAAAAGTTAGCTACATCTTCCACACCCAAATGTAAAATTTAGAGTATACGAGGGCGACCGCAAAAGTAACTGGCCTAACATTAAAAGAACAGTTTTTTTGGAATTATTATTATATATTTTTCAACATAATCTCCTTCCAACTCAATACACTACACAAGGGCCCTTAGTGCGGTTGCTATAGGAAAATATAGACCGATTTAGTCCAATGTCACCAGAAATAATTAGTGGTCAGTTTTTTCGTACCATATGAAATTTAACCAATATCCGTCATATAATGGGTTGGTTTATATCCTATTGGAAACATTTAAAATTTGATCGTCGCAGCATTTTCACCACGTAAATGCCGGTGAATTTACGAGTAAGAATTTAATCGCTTAGTCGTGCAAAACAAAAATGTTTCTATAAAATACATTAGTCATTCTGAGCTGCCGAAATTAAATAAGAATAGAGTATAGAGTGCTTCCCTGAAATCGTGAAGGATATTTGTGTTGTACCATATCATAACCGGATATGGACCAATTCCAATAGGATTCATCCTAAGAAAATCCTAGTGTGCAAAGTTTCGTCGATATTGGGTTGCATCTTTGACAAGTACTTTGATTACAACGATTGGTGGATATAAAGGCGGCTGAACATCGACCAACGGAATCAGATAGCGATTTTGAATTGATCGGTACAGTTTACATGGGCTTATATACTTTCCTCTTTAGTTTAGCAAAAAATTAGCTGTGTTCTTTTCAGGTTACTAAACTAGGAGTTGTATGAAAGTTACTTGGTTAATAAGCGAGTTGGCCTCAACTTGCTAATGCAACTTGTGAGCACACATATTTTTTAAACTAAAAATCAACTATGACACACCCTGCTTTATTAAAACAACTGTTTTTTTATCATACAAAAAATAATTGAACAAAAAGATAGCTAATCGGCAGATTTGTTTTGGCTTCTGCACTAGATGATATGAGTGAAATTAAAAATGAACTTAAAGACATTTTACACATTTTTACAAACAAATGAGAGGCATTTTATTAATTTATTATATAGGGTGATCCATCTAGAGGTATTTGTTTTTAAAATAAAAAAGAATACTACAATTCAAATCAAGTGTGGAATCTTTCTCATTCATTTGAAGGAAATTTTATGCCATTTGATTTTTAAATATAATTTCCTTCAAATGTTGGCCGCAACTACGCCTCGGGGTGTCCATTCTGAGGGTGCAATTTTGGATGACTCATTCGAGCATTTCGACCGGCATGGCGTGAATGACACGCGTAATGTTGGCTTCCAAGGCCTGAATCATAGCTGGTTTGTCAGCATAGACTTTGGACTTTCCGTAGCTCCAAAGAAAAATGTCTAAAGGTGTGATATCACACGTTCTAGGCGTCCAATTCACCGGTCCAATATGTAAAATTAGCTGCTCTTCGAAATTAGCTCTCACGAGATCCATCGTTTGACCAGCTGCATGGCAAGTGGCACCGTCCTGTTGAAACAAAATGTCGTCAAGAATACGGGCTTCAATTTCAGGTAGTAAAAAGTCCGATATGATAGAACAATAGCGGGCACCATTGAAATTTACGTTTCGACCATCATCAATTTTGAAAAAATATGGGCTGATAATTCCACCAGCCCATCAAATGCACCAAACCGTGGTGCGGTTAATGGGCTGGTAACATAAAATGTCCTTTCGTTTGAACAATGAAGAATCCACACTTGATTTGAATTTTAGTATTTTTTTATTTGAAAAAAAATACCCCTAGAAGGATCACCCTATATTTAATTGACTGTTTTCTTTTACAATTTTGTACTTTTAATGGTATATTTTGGCGAATTCGCCAATGAACACTCTTGTTGTTTATTTTTTTTTTTGGTGGATACAAAGAGAAACATTGTTGCCAGGTTAATTTTAATTTCATCAATGTTGCCAGATTAACATACTTCTAACTAACTAGGTAACTAAACTTGCTATCTCAAAAGAACACCGCTATTGTCATAATAATGAGAACATGGTGTGGAATATGGATATTGGGACAGGCAAAGTTTTCTTACTCCAGCAGGGTGTATTTGCATTGCCTACTATCGTGTTTTTCCTACCATCTGCAAAGTTTGCTTTACTGAGTACCAGATCAAAACTAGAATGACTTGCAAATTTCCTTCTATTAGTGCAGGTTGTTTCCTACAATATAAGTAAAAATTAAAATTCCGTCTTTCTTTCTTAAAATATTTTTTTTTTCCTTTAAAAAACCCCACAACAAGTAATTTCTTCCTATCAAAAGCTTCTTATAGAGAGTATGATTAAAGTATGGTCCCATTTGAAGCTGATTTCGAATGCCGTTTCTTGTTGAGCAGCTTTATGCATTTACAATTTATAACTTACAATTCACAATTCACAAATATATTGCCAGCTTACAACATTGCCATAAATTCTCAATAAATTGCTATTAAATCCCTACCAAACACACAAAAGAAAAAATAAATATAAATACTCGTAAAACTTCTGTAAATCTGCAGATCTGCGCCCAGCGTTCCATGCCGTAAATGTTTCCCCTCCACATGTTTGCTGTGGTTATTTGTTTCCCTTTCCTTTTGAATCAATCAAATGATAACGATGGCTAGCGATGTCGATGGCACTGATAGGGAATGTGATATTGTTTCATTTAAGAAATAAATTTTCTTTTTCTCCGACTTCGCTTCCTTTGGTTTGCTGTGGAAACTGTCGATTTTGTCATTGATTTCACAGCGCTTACCATTTATCTTCAGTTTACACTTGAGTGAACATCGCGTCGAATTGCATCGCTGGGCAACGCTAGTGGGTTGCCCCGGTGTTGTGTGGCAAATGACAGACAAACAAACACACACACAAAACGTAAGAAAACGTCGGTCCGTATAATGAATTCATGTTTTACGAGTAGGTACGTTTTTTTTTATTATTTTTATATAAAAGATTACCAGAAACGGTTATACCCCGAAGCACTGCCGTCATCACCAAAACAACCCATGGAATCAGCAGCGGACGTTGGTTGCGATGTTTCAAATGCGATGCGATGAGGCGCAGGCGCGTATTGTTTATTTCCTATGAGCATTATACAGAGTCTATGGTTCCGTTTGATGGCCGCTTCAATGGCCGTGGCGTAAAAAGGTAATGTCTAACTAAGCCAAGCTAAGCCTGGCTGCAATGTCGTTGCAGAGACCCCTCTTTTGAGCGCATCGTGTATTTTAGTCCGCATCTTTGAACATATGTTGCGCCGTGTCCGTCTGTCTTTGCGAAGCGAAAAAAGCATAAATTGTACATCTCAAAGTCACCGTTATGTATATTCATATTATCGTAACATTCGGTCGTCGCTTCATTCGTTGATATCGTGTTTTATTGCATTTTCGTTTATAGAAAGTTGTATGTACCAACGGCAATTAGACCAAAACTTCTAAGCCCGAACGAGTGAGTCGAGTTCAAAACAACACATGGCTACGACGCACGGCAGCGTGCACCAATCGACCAGTCGACATCTATAAAATTTAGCTATAACAACAACAAATTACCTTTAAGCTTTAGAAACTACAAAGTAATTGCCTGAAAATGAGCGCATTTTACTAAATACTATCATTAGTCCTTTTATGCAAATATATTTGAATGCAGAAATTGGGGGCTTTTAACATTTTAACGAGGGTTGTTGTTCAATTTTCTGCAATACGAAGCACTCAATTGGAAATTATCGAAATGTTCAGTCTAGCTTAACGGATACGTCATTAGTAATAAAAGCGGGCTATCAGAAAACCGGCATTTAGTTTTTTCCAAAACCATGACTTGATTTTGAAACCATGATTTGAAAAGGCCTAGTAAAAGGGCTACGTTTTTAGACTGTCTAAAAAGCGGAGTTTTCAGGAAACCAGCATTACGTTATTTTTCAAAATCGTGATTGGAAAAACCCCGACTGTTTTCCAAAAATAAAAAAGCTGCATTAAACGAAATTCCGGTTTAAGCCTTTGCCTAAGAATATTTTCCGTATCAGAAGTGGATTAACTGTGCCCTTAAACAGGCTCTAAATATATTTGGATTTGTGTGAAAATTTCATAAGTTTTGGTACCCTTTAAAATTGGTCCATTTTAAAATTTAGCCAAACAACAAATAAAAAATTATTTGTAACTTTAAGGGATAATTTTAAAGATATTTTAGAGTCAAAGTCAAGATTGGTTGTTTGTAAATTGTAATATCTCATGCAAAATTTGATTGAAATCGGAATTACTATGGATGTTCTAGATCGGCTGGATGTTATATTGGGAAAGATCCTTGCACTAGGGCTTTATCAAAACGTAGACCAGTATGACCGATTTTTATCTGAGCTGATTAATGATCGATCGTAATAACCTGTACCAAATTTTATCAATATTAGATGTACACGCAGAAAAAAAGTATGGTTGGGGTGACAATATTCGAAGAGGATCATACTATTGTTGGTTATATGGTTATGGCACAACAATACTATGATCCCCACAACCATAGTATGATTCACACTTAACCATACTATGATCTCCACAACCATACTATGATCCTCACAACAATAGTATGATTCACACTCAACCATACTATTATCTTTACAACCATATTATGATCCTCACAACCATAGTATGTTTCTCATCAACCATAGTATGATCCTTACAACCATATTATGATTTACACGCAACCATAATATGATCCCCACAACCATAGTATGATTCACACTCAACCATACTATGTTCCCCAAAATTATTTATTAGGATTGGTTATTGTTTTTATTCAAAAGTAGAGGCTTTTATTAAGTATTTTATTTAAAATTGCATTACTTTTAGTTCATAGCCAGATTTGAGGCCATGTTTTTATTGAACATTTTATTCAAGAAACAAAAATATATATTCCAAAGGACAAAAATAATTTTAGTTGCCAGCAGGGGTGAATTCTATTTCACCATCCGTAGACACCAAGTAACGAATGTGATTAAACCATGATCAATGGCTATATACTTAAGTGCAGGCAGATTTTAAATAAACGAGAACCAGTCGGTATTAGAGTATTTCACCGAACAAAGTAAAGACAATAAAAATCCCTCGAACTACCTTCCGATTGTTGTTTTTTTTAATGTACTCGTACAACAACCATTCATGTGTGTGCATGTGTTTTTTTTTGTATATCAAAAAACATACGCACACACATACATGTATGCTTTATAAAACCTGTTTTGTTATGTTCATAGTCGCAATCATATTGTATGATTGCCGTAATCATATTATTGTTAACGTAAATTTTAAACAACAATACTTTTGTATCACCAATCATGTTTATATGGTTGCTATAACCATATTTTCATTTCTAAATTTGGCAATAATACTATTGTTACATTTCAACAATAGTAATATTGTCACAATCATACTTTTTTCAAAATGAAATTCATAAAACAATACTATGGTTGCGACGAACATGCTTTTATTATAGAGAGCATATTATTGTTGCGGTGACCATAGCGTAACCATATCTTTTCTCTGCGTGTACTATGTGGCTTTAGAGCTACAAAAGCGGTACTATGTGGTTTTTAGAGCTTAAATATAAGATCGGTTTTATATACGTGTGGAAACCATATCATAATTTATAACGATTTTCTAAATGGTCAACAGATGTTGTCCAAAAAACTTACGTCTGCCAAATTTTATGAAGATCGGACAAACAGTTGCGACCTGTAGTTTCAACAAAAAAATTTTTGATAGAAGGCAGACCGACGGAGTGAAGAACAGACAGATATCGTTAAATCGATAATATTGGTGATTTTGTGTCGATCAGTAAACTTAAAGGTGGGTCTAGCTTTTTTGGTAGTAACGTAGTCGGTACCTGAAAATTATGATTGTGTTTTGCTTTGACATACAACAATCAAGAAACCGAAAACTGGAAAACCCGACAGCAAAAACCGGGTAAACCGACATGTCGGGCTAAGGCTATTTTTGAAAAAACCAACTGTCGGATTTGGACCTAAAAACTGGAATATCGGTTTTTGGTTTTGGACACTCTATACGCCATTCTCTTTAAAGTCCCAGTGGCCTACACTTCTTGGAAAATACCGGTCGTTGTAAAAAACTTAGACGGTAGAGCGTTGACCGTTGATCTGTTGAATGCCCTAAATAGTCCAAATGAAAAATACCAAATGTTTGTTTTATAGTTCTATACTCGTATCAGGTGATATTGAAAATAAACAGAATCTTTCGATAAGACAAATAGTTCTGATTGCTCACACAGAAAAAAAGTTATTACGTTTTGTTTTTGTAGCACAATTCGTGCGCCACCCTGTATAATAATTTCTTCAAATTCAATAGTAACTTGTCGGTTCATCGTTCGGTTACCAATTAAATTTGTTAATGTAGAGGCAATCCCAGTAGGTTCGTCTGTCTGAATGATTTAATGTTGTTGGCTTAAGGGTCATTTTGATTGGTTTGTCTAGAGAATTGACACTTTGATCGCATAACCGACTTGCCGTCTCGACTTACGATTGAATGAACCGTACACGGGACGATCTGGCGCTAACATCTAGATCATAAACAACGACTCTTCCTTCGATATCAACAACTTACTCCAGATATCTAGTAAGGTTTTTAGTATATCTCTCCGATTTATAATATTTTCTCTTTGCTCATAAAATATATTAATAGCCAAAATTTACTGATGTTTTTTTAGTTGATTCCCAAACTTTCTCAAACGTCATAAACGAATTTTTATTCAATTAAGAAATTTTGTATTAAAAATACTAAAAATGTAAATATGTGGCGCGCAAAATAGAAAGGGACCTAAGGTTAAAAACCAGTTTTGTTCAGGAGAGCCGTTTTAAAGATAAGGTCCCTTTCTATTTGCGCTTAGAATTGTCGACTTCACTTTCATAAAACGCGCATATCTCTGGGAGGGAACACTTTTGGGGCATGGGATCGGTCTCATTCGATGCTCAGATGTTGTCCACATCAAAAAGAAAGTGAAAACTTGATGAAAAAATTTGTTCAGGAGAGCCATTTTCAAGATTAGGCCCCTTTCTATTTGCGCTTAGAATCGTCGACTTCACTTTCATAAAACGCGCATATCTCTGCGAGGGAACACTTTTGGGGCATGGGATCGGTCTCATTCGGTGCTCAGATGTTGTCCACATCAAAAAAAATGAAAATTGATTTTTTTTACCCTTAGTTCCCTTTCTCTATGCGCTGTCACATTTGTAGATGGCAGCGCCACCTTTCGGGAACAAACTCAGGGCAAACCTTCCGACAGACAAAGCTAACATATTGCGGTACACCGAACATAACATTATATATAAGTATATTAAGCCATCTGCTGAGAATCACTTAGGCCATCATTTTTAGTTGGCCTACTTTGTATAGTACGAGTACCAACATTAAACCATCGCCAAACTTAATCCAACCAAACTTAATAATAAATAAATAAGCAAACAAATAAATAAATAAAAAAAAAAAACAAATTAATAAAAAAATAAATACTTATAGATAGAGGTTGGACATTACAAATATTGCATTCACCCAGATTTATTGGCAAATTTACATATGATCCCGCTGTCTATTTCAGACAGTTCCGTCAGAGACTCCATAGGCCAATTACCAAGGATCCTCTTTCGTAATCCGCTCAATGCCAGACACTGACATAGAAGGTGTAAAGAAAAGTTATCCATGTTGTTGTTGTAGCGGCACATAGTGCCGGGTTGACAGCCCTTGACCGACGAATTCTTTCGTAGGGTCAATCCGGTGCATAGAACCGGATGTCGTGGGATCGATGTTTTATCCATGACAGCTTCTACTGAAATCATTGTACGTAAGGCCCATTTTCTTTGCATGATCGATCGCTTAGCTTATTGTGACCGGTCATCACCGAAACCAACCTTTTAATCCTTTCTCTTGATACAGATTTTAGCTATTTAGTCCTCCTCTTTTTATATGATTGCCTTGTTAAGTGTGTATGCCGATACTTGGATTCGTTTCTCCATCTTAAATTCGTAATTTCGAGGAGATGCAATCGATCATCCTTTTGCATGCCTTGAGAGATATTCCAGCCCCAACATTAATCTCTTTTTCGGAACGCTCCGATCTTTGTTTAGCCAGATCCACTACATCCTAAGGACTTTCTTTATCATTTTAATATAATGTCGGGACATTTTTAAACTACGAGTATTTTATGATCTTTGTTAAAAAAATAATTGACTAAAGATAATCCAGCTTATTGTGACCGGTCATCCCCGAAACTAACCTTTTATCCTTTCTCTTGATACAGATATTAGCTATTAAGCCCGCCTCTTATTATATGATTGCCATGTTAAGTGTGTATGCCGGTACTTGGATTCGTTTCTCCATCTTAAATTCGTAATTTCGAGGAGATGCAATCGATCATCCTTTTGCATGCCTTGAGAGAGATGCCAGCCCTAACATTAATCTCTTATGGGGAGCTCCGATCCATGTTTAGCCAGATCCACTAAATCCTAAGGATTTTCTTTATCATTTTTATATATTGTCGGGACATTTCTGAACTACGAGTATTTTATGATCTTTGTTAAAAATAATTGACTAAAGATATTTTACGGACATTCTAAAAAGAGCGTCCGCCTTGGACACATTATAATATTTTATCTTGGCATTTTACGAGTATTTCATCTTTATTTTACTTGTTCGATAATCATAGTGATGACTGACATTTTTCAGGACTTATTTTAACAGACTTTTGTTTATTAGTATTCTCTCGTGATTATAAAGTTTTTAGCGTGCGTTCGATTTTATCTTCAAACACACATTTAATTTTATTGCTAGAAAGAAACCATTGAAGGGTGCGGGACAAAAACTCATATGTCGATTACAGGCTCTTAATGCATTGTCTAACTTTGCCATTTGTCCCTCGTATTTACTTAGCTCTGTACTCTGGACTTTTAAAGAAACTATAAATTTTCATAATGACAGCCCACTGCACATTTACCAAATAAAACAGAAACAAACAAGCGAACATAAACTAAAACACAGACCGAGATCTGCTATGACCCCCTCTAAGTAAACACATTAAATTTATTGAGTCTAATGTCGGGGTTTTTTTCTTCCAATATTTGAAAAATTCAACGAACAAAAAGGGCATAACCATAAAAGCCACATGACCGTGTATTTCATTGAATTTTCTTTATTTTGTTTCATTGCCCTGCTTCCCCCATACGAGTCCACCCACAAATTTTCTTTAACTCTTGATGGACTTTTGTTGAAATGCACTTTTAACAGTTCGTTCGTTCGTTGTCTAATCAATACCGCGATATGTATTGGCCATTTGCAGTCTGTCATAGCTCTGAGGCTTTAAATTCAACCCCCCTCAACAAAGACACAGTACGAAGTCCGTCCGTCCCGCCGTCCGCTGCCAAGCAAATGCATTTGCGGGCTTAAACTTTGTTTCTTGAAGACCGAAGTAAAGAGCGTTAATTAAAATTATTGAATAATGAGTTTTACATATTGTATTCATATTTCTTTTATTTGCTTATTTTTTGTTTTGTATACAAAAGTGCGAATGCTCTACCCTTGAACTACATATAATTTTCTGTGTATTCGTTACGTTATGGTTGTCTGTATGGCTTTTTTTTCAAATTTAGATATTAAAAGCGAATACTGGGGTATTTGTTTCATACTCGTGCTCATGACTAATTGTAGGCCATTATTTGCTGTACGAGTTGTTTGAAAAGCTTTAATTTAATTTGCTTGCAGACTTTGAAATCGCTGGCTTGGCCAGTTTTTCTATTCATTAATCCGGCCACGATAAAAGCAAAGTTTCTCGAGAAGAGTTATACTATTTGTTTAAATTGCCAGTAATTTCAATTTATTTAAAACAAAAATTCAAGGTTTAATTAAACATTAGGAATTAACAATGGTCTTAAATCATAAATGGATTTCGGGGCGTGATTTGGTTATCTTGATGAGGGTTTTATTTCGGAAGTCGTTGTTTGTTTTTACATGAAAAAAAATGTATGAACCAAAATATCTAAACTACAGCAGTGATTTAAATCTAACGCTGAATTTTATTACTTGTGGAATTCTTACATTTAAGTGTTTATTTGATTTGACAAATAAAAGGGCAATTTGTTGATTTCAGACGGGTTGAATCTGCGCCTCATGACATAATCCAAAGTTACATTGGCTCGTAGTGGCCTGAGGGGTACAGACCAAAATTTACCAATTATTTTAAAAAGTCTCGATTTCAAATTTACATTCATTAGTGTTCGAAATATCCAAAATTGTTTGCCCCACCAGCTCTGTTGGTGCTCAAAATTCCATGTTCTAAATTATAGTTGGCCTAAAAGATAAAAAGATTTGGAAACTTTGTTACACTTACTCTTACTCAGTTAAGTATCCTGTGTTTAGAAAGAGCTCATTTTTTGGGTGCCATGGCATTGTTGTTATTACCAGTTTTAAATACCTTCTTAAACCCAAAACTACGCTGTAAAACAGGGTAATATGACTTAGTACTAATGTCTGCAACATCATAAAGATTGGAGATATGCCCTATGTTACCCGATCGATTCGTAATTACTATCTATTTTAAAGAAAAGAAGACTGTCCGCCTGCCATCTATCGTTGAAATCTATTTGCAGGTAGCAGTTAAAAACCGATTTCGATTAACGTTGGTACATTCTTAAATATTGGGCTTAGGACGAACGCTATTGATATTGGTTCACATCGGTCTTAACTTTTATATCATACATTGGATTTTCCAGATTTTAGTTAGAGCTAAATTAGAATATGCGTCCTTAATCTGGAATCCCTTTTATTCCATTCACATTTGTAGACTTGAAAAAATGCAAAAGAGATTTATATCGTTTGCTCTTCGCTCAACCAATGTTGCTCAACCTCAGCCTTTATATGTAGACAAATAATGTAGGTTAATTCATTTGAAAGGCTGGACAATAGAAGAACCTTATCTCAAGTTTTCCTTCATAAATTGGTTTCGGGCTCGATAGATTCATCGTGTTTGTTGGCACTAGTCGATTTTTGCTTTCCTACCTGTACTTTGCGTCGCTTTAACTTGTTTTGTTTACCTGTTCATACAACGAATTATTCTCTTAATGAACCTATAACTAGAGCAATGAAAGAGTTCAAAAGTATCTCCAATCAGAACATTGATTTGTTTGATTCGTTATGTAATTTTATAAATAACTTAGATTTAATTTACTTTTAGATGTAAGAAATGGTCTGTAAGGAATTTGTACTTCCATAGACTTAATAAATAAATAAACCTACAGCTCTATAAGCCACATTAAACATCTGATTTCGCACAAAGAATTACAAGCGAATAACACCCATCTCTGTTGAAGTTTGGTCCATGTTTTCAAATATCTTCCTCCTGGTTTAAGGATCTGAAGAAGCTATAACTTTATTCCGATCACACTAAAACGGTACGTTACGAGCAACCAGTAATTAAATAAAAAAAATTCTGTTTTTTATGATTAGAAAGTGTCTTGTATCGTATCGCCGCTAAAGCAAGGCAGCATTTCGAGAATCCGTTTGACATGTGGCCGAAGGGTTTAATGATTTACTTATATGTTGTAGTATAAACGTGATAATAACTGGTGAAATTAAAAACATGGTCTCAGCAAAAAACTTTCATTGTGGCCAATATAGACTTAGTGATTCTTGTAAAAGAATTGATTTTGAAGACGATGCAATAATAAATGAATTCACTTCTATCTGGTTGTCCGTATCTGCTTTGGAATAGGGTTCTTAAACTTTTAAAAAGTCGTGTTCGGCTACTGAGTCTGATTTTTTCGAGTAGTCGACTTTTGCGTTTGACTTTTTTTTCCCACTTTTTGCTTCTAGTTTAACAAATATTTATACCATGCAGCTTTTTGTGTTACAGAGTATTATAAGTTAACTTCATGACAAATGTTTGTGACTACAAAAATTATTAAGTGTACCGATGTGCTCAGAATCACGAGCTGATTTGTTTTAAAACTTGTAATTAAACTGTAGGTAGCAATTGTTGCCCGGTCTCCATGAAACTATGTACATTTTTCGCATCAAGAACGGACGTTATATATCGGTTCAGATTAAGACATATGTAGCTCCCACACATGTGTTTTTTTTTACCAATTTTATGTCTTAAGTTCTAGAAGCCACATATGATATCCAATCTTGATCAGATGGAAATGGATTATATCGGCCAACCTTTTGTTATTGCCCCAGTACAAAAGTCTTTTCTGATATTAGACACAACCGCTTTGGAATATTCTTGTTAGTTCCGATTTCCAGCCTGTTGTATATTTATTAATTGCAATCTGGCTAACTATGGGTGACAAGACTCCATGTTGAAAATCAGCAACATTTAAACGAGAACATAAAATTCCAAAGCACAAAAAAATGATGAAATTTTCTTATAAATTCGAACGTGTCATGTTTTTAAAAATCTGGGTTAAATATAACCCCTTGGACGGCCCAAAACCCAGTTTTTGAGTGGCTTTTCTGCACATCCATTAGTTCAGGCCCGGCTTTAGTTTTTTATCCGTCCATTTTTTGGCGCCCCGCACGCGCAGAAAAAACATGGTTACTACATGGTCACGGCAATAATAATATGTTCTCCGCAATAAAAGTATGTTCGTCGCAACCATAGCATTGTTAACTGAATTTATTTTTGACAATAGTATAATTGCTGCAATATTAATATTGTTGAAATGTAACAATAGTATTATTGCCAAATTTAAAAATGAAAGTATGGTTATAACTACAATATAAATATGGTTGGTGCGACAAAAGTATTGTGTTTTGCGTTTTATGTTAACAATAATATGATTACGGCAATCATACTGTACGATTGTAATTTTTCTTCATTTAAATATGCTTTAAAGAACAAATGTAATTCGTACGGATTTAATGCAATCATAGTACTTTTTTATCGAAATTAAATTTTTTTTAAACAAGCTGCTTTGGCTTAGTTTAACTGAAATATTTTTAATAAAAACGCTTACGTTTATTTAAACTTGTTTTTTTCTACTGTAAAATAAATCACTCCTATTATTTTGAATTTAATATTTTTTTAATAATTTTCATAATTCAAATCTATTGTCGACAACTTAAACAAATTCTAAAAATTATATTGGGGATCAAAGTACAATTGTGTGTGATCATACTATGGTTGTAGGGATCATAAAATGGTTGCGTGTTAATCATATTATGGTTGTGAAGATCATACTATGGTTGTATGTGAAACATAATATGGTTGTAATGATCATACTATGGTTGTAGAGATCATATTATGGTTTAGTGTGTATGGTATGTGTGAATCATATTATTGTTGTGAAGATCATAGTATGGTTATAGTTGAATCATACTATTGTTGTAAGGATCATAATATTGTTGTACCACAAACATATACCCAACAATAGTATTATCCACAACCATACTTTTTTTCTGCGTGCGGCCCATGCGTCCGTTCCTAAACCAAAACGTTAAGCAACAATGCATCTCTTATGGTTTTAAGGACGTCGCAACTATGAGTACCTATTTTGAGAACAAAAACTTATGATTTGCAGAGAAAACACCCGAAAAAGTGTACTTTTCCGATGAACTTTTAGTCTTTTAAAAGAAATCCTTTTACCCTAGGTCGATTTTGCCCATTTACAATCACAAACAGCTTAATATTATAAGCCATCATCCCACAAACCCTACGTTTTTCGTTTATCCGCTATCGTGCTTCAGCAGACACCATAACGGACGGACAAGGCTTGATCGTCTTAACGGTTAATAATGTGTATGTACTTCTTAGGGTCTCCGATCTATAAGTATATTTCATGGTGCTATTAACAGAATGGCAAATTAAGTACTCGTATATCATCTACTAATGGGACTCTAAAATCTCGAATGGGAGAAAGCTTAAAGTCGGTTAATCGACTTTTTCTTCGCCTTGTAACCCTACTTCAGAAGAGAGTATGTCAGCTGAATTTCAGAATTCAAATACGTACAAAATCTTCAAGTTTTCTAAATCGTCTCGTATTTTGGGTAAGCCATTAGTTAAATTAAATTTTGTTGCTTTACATTAATTTCCTACAAAAGGAATGGCAAATTTCCATATACCATCCGTCTACCCTTCATGCAGCGTGTAAATATGTAAAAATTCTAAAATCTCGAATGGGAAAACGTCGAGATAACAGCCGATTGATCAACGTTTTATCGCCAGAAAGCCTATAAGTCGACTTTTTATCAGAAATTTTTGAAATAAAAATCGATAGTCGACTTCTTGCTTTGACTTTGTATCCCATTGTTCTAAAGCTGAATTTCAGAATTCAAATAAGTAAAAATCTTCAAGTATATTTTATCCAAGCCAATAATTAAATGAATTCTTTTAGCTTTACCTTATGTTTCTAATTTTTTTGCATTCAAACCAAATACCTATTAAACATATTCAAAATCATATAACAGATTAAATCTATCTAGCTATCTGTGTATGTTCCTTTGCTATCGTCGCCTTCTTTTTTAAAAATCACCTTCATTGGCATGTCGAACATTAAGAGGATGTTCGCTTAATTGATTCTCTTACTAAAAATATGCACAACTTTAACAAAGTATCTCTATAAAAGGCAACAAAGACTTGACATAATTTTCATAAAAATCTTAACCATATACGGGAATTAGCAATTTCTACACAATTGGTCGTAGCGATGTGAGCGAGCGAACGAGTGACAAGTAGCAGATAGCACATCAAAGGCAAAGTCTGGCGATAGAACCAAGTGGCAGTAGCGAAAAGATACAAAAAAGACATGTCATTCTTTACAACATCGGCTAAGTAAAAAAAGCACCGCAACAACGAAGGCAGGAGCCCCATCTGTAAGCAACAGCGAACATTGATGAAGTGACGTGTTGAGCGACACATATCAATTTAAGTCATACAGACAGACAGACGAACGGACGGACATACATTCATAAGTATAGGGTGATGTATTTATGTATGCAACTTATCAAACAGCTGACGAACGTACGAAAAATACGACTTTAGCTGGCTGTCTTTCGGTTCATCCCGTCCTCGTCCGTCCGCCACTCTGGGTACAGTGTGGGAAAAAAGACATAAAAACAAGAGCGTGATGATAATGTACATAAATACATTCAACCTTATACTATATGTGAGTATGTTACATATGAATATAGAAGTGTATGAACAAATACTCTTCGTAAGTACACTGAGACAAATTGTTTTATTTTACAATGAAATATCGGTATTAATTTTTCAATACACTAAAAGTTTGAGCGTTAATTTAAAATGTCTCTAAACAAAAATCTGACCCAGTTAAAATAATGTGAACCGCAAAAAGTATTAAAGATATTTATTTCAAGGATAAAGTTTTAAGAAAAAATCCTTTACTTCCTTGCAATCTCTTATAAATTCAGAAAAAGTTAAATTTTGCATTTTCACAAGGAAAGTTTTTTTTTCAGTGTACCAAGAAATGTATGAACCAATGTGAGAATGTATGTTTGTCCGTACCATACATCCATTTAATAATTTTGAGCTGGAAAGCCAGTGAGAGATGTTCATATGTAAATACGTCCATTCATACCGAAGCACCGATGTAGGAGCGATATGACGAAGACGACACTCCAAAGTAAAATTATTAAATTTACTTAATTATGCGTGATATGTAACAAGGCACAAGGCGAACAGCAACACCAGCGACAATACTCGTATTAAGAACAGCAACGCCACAGCCGAATAAAGACATGCGAATATGGATGTGGTGTGGGGGGCGGGTGGACTGACAAAAGAGCAAGAGACGAGCACTGAAAATGATAAATGTATAACGCTAATTAGGGTGACGCACAGTGGGATGGAAAAGAGGGAAATAAATTCCTGCTAAATGGTAATCAGAATTTTATTTGGCTTATAATGGATATTTGTGGAATAACATATCCTATGCAAAATGATTAACGATTTAAGGTCATCCTGGAAAGTATGAAGGCACATCACATGTGCTTATTGTAATTTGTTTAAGTCAACATTACCTCAAGTTTTGTATCATTTAGGAAAACTTAACTTCAAGGTGCTTCTACTTTTAATGTAAGCCGGTAATGATAAAGGAGGGAAATACTTTCTTAGTTGTTACTTCTTATGTAAAAGTAAGTGCTCGAATAGTACCCATCATAGTTTTTGCATACACAACACTACTTTGTTAATGCGTTTCCTACTGAGTGAAATACTCTACACACAGAGAAAAAATCAGTTGGAAATCGGTCCGAACTATAAATATTCGGTTAGAAAAACAGACTTTCTGTTGCAGTCACCAATATTCGATAGTAGCGATGGTTACATGGTTCTCATAACAAAAATATATTTGCTACAATAGTATTCCGGTACTCACATCCAACAAATCGGTTATAGCAAACAAATGTATTTAAACTGTTGGTTGCCACAACTGCTGGTTATGCCAACCAACCAAATTTAAAGTTAGTGAACCTTTGGATCAATAATTGTTTGTGACAACAGATACGATTTTTGTAGCAACCAACTACTGCTTAGTTAACTGTTGTAACATATTATCCGTTATCCCCACATCAGAATATAATCTCTATAATACATTTAACGGTTATAATTTCTATATATTTAAAACAAAAACACATTTAAGACTCGGGCGCAATGAAGCTTTATTTTCTTACGCTGCGCATTTTTCTATTTCCGGTAGTCTAAACACATATAAAACAGACATAAAAGACTTACAATCAATATATGACAGGGTTTTTCTACTCAGACGCTGCAATAATATAACATTTTTATAATTTTTTTTTATAAGTTTTTATATATTTTTATAAGTTTTTATATATTTGAATTATTTTTAGACAACCGGAAATTAAGAAAACCCCATTTTAGCTCTGCCGGACCATTTAAATTCAAAATTAACGTTTATTTAACTAGCTATGGTATTTTTTACCAACGACAATTACGATTTATTAGTTGTTTTAAAAATATTTGTAGCCGAAAGAAAATCATTTTCTATAGAATTTCTTAAAAGGTGCATAGATACATTTTATTTCGGGCTCAATACTGTTAGGCCTCCGCTTTTCGATTCAAATTGTTTAAATAAAACAAAATTCAAATTATCTGCTTTTGAAATCTTTAAAATAGTATAGTTAAAATATGGTGTTCTTAAATCACCTTATATCTTTTATACAACAAATTTACGACATGTTTTTTTTTTAAATAAATTTTGTTTTATCTTTTTTGGAGCAATTTTTTTTAAGAAATATTTTTTCAATGAAAATATTATTTCTTTTAATTACATAATAGATTCTATACTTTATTAATTTATTTTTTTTTAAATAAATTCCTTTTCTGGTTTCGAAACAAAATATAAAAACAATTTTAATAGT
Organism: Hydrotaea diabolus; assembly: GCA_963513945.1. Classification (NCBI taxonomy): domain Eukaryota; kingdom Metazoa; phylum Arthropoda; class Insecta; order Diptera; family Muscidae; genus Hydrotaea; species Hydrotaea diabolus. Next base: position 22,755,948 of record OY740720.1, on the reverse strand, counting down.
TATTTAAAAAACTATTTTTTAAGAAAGAATTTTTTTTTGCATTTGTCTCTAAAAATCATCGTGCTCAAAAGGTCGTACGTATTGCACAAAACACATTTCTGACTTCTTAATTGAATAATTTGCATATAAAAAATCCTTTTTTCCGGGTTAAAAATAATGAGTGTGACTTTGTTTTTATTAACTTAAAACATTATGAAAAAATTAAATTGGTATTTTGTATAAAACTAAGTTTACACTCTATCTATTTGGTTTTAAAACAATTTTTGATTTGTAAATAAAATTGTTTAACTATGTACCTTTTAAATGTTAAATACAAATATTTGGATTCGTTTCTCCAATACAAAAAAATACACTTTTTTGAATAATTGTCTTACCTTTCTTATAAAATTATTTAAAAACCAAAATAAGTACATAGGTATTTGTTTAAATTTTTATATAATAAATAATATAATTAATTTATTTTAAAGTTATTTTCTCACATAACATTTTTGATTTTACGCTTGATAAATAAATTTTCAAAGAATTAAAATTTTTTAATATGCTTTGAATCGCATTTTATCGATTTTAAAAAATTAAAATATTAAATTAATTTTCCTTCGCGAAAATACAGAATTAAAATTATTTTGCTGAAATACGACTTTATATTTTTATTGAATATTAAAATATTTTTTTTAATTGCCGATTTGTCCAAAAAATTGTTTGTCATTTAAATATTTTACACAAGATATAATATCATAGATTATTAGTAAAAAAAACTTTTATTTATAAGTTATTAATTTAGCGAACTGAAAAATTTATAAATTAATTGACAATAACTCCTATTTGTGGTGGGTTGTTTAAATATTTTTTTTCACAAAAAATCATTTATCACTATTTCATGTTAATAAAATTATGCTCAAATGATGCTAGAAAAATGTTTGACTATTTTCTATATAAAAAGAATTTTTTAATTTATTTTTTGGTTATGTTCAATTCTAAGATATTTTCATGAATTTATTTGATAACGTATCAATGCAAGATTAATTTTCGATTCAAGATCGTGTCAATCTGAAATACTCTTATTAACTAAAATCTTCAGCACATAGTAGACAACTTAAGATATTCGGTAAAATTAGAAATTTTTAATTTCTACCATTTTCCTATGTTTGACAGCACTTTTCCGGAGCATTTTCTGTTTTTGTCTGCAAAAAAGAAAAGATAAAAAAATAAAACAAAATCCTGCTAAATGTTTTGATTTAATTCAATCTTTCCTTCGCAAACATACAGGATTAAAATTATTTTGCTAAAGAAATACAACTTAATAATTTTATAAAAAAGTTAAAATATTTTTTTAAATTGTCAACTTTATCCGAACAATTGTTTAATATTAACCCAATGGAAAAATAATCATTTCAATATTTTCACAAGTTATAACATCATAAGTTTTCATTATAAAAAAATTGTATATATAAATTATTAATTTATGAAGGGTTGTTAAAATATTTTTCACGCTAAATATCAATCACATTTCATGTTAAAAAATTTTGCATGCTTAGAAAATGTTGATAATTTTTTATATAAAAAGGATTTTTTTAACTTTTTTCAATATGTTTAATAGTTCGATATTTTCATATATTTTTACGATAAATTGTCAATACATATTCAAGACTGTGTCGATCTGAAATACTTATATTATATTAAGACTTCAGCACTGTTGCTGATATTATTACAGACTTGATATAAAAAAAGAAATTTATTTTAAAGTTATTTTTTTAAATATTTTTTTTCGTTTTGCAAACAGCTAAAAGAATTTAAATTCACTTCACAAGGAAAATATTAACTTGAAATAAAGTGGATTTCCTTTTTTCGATTTAAAAAAATTAAAATTTTAATTTAATTTTCTTCCTGAAAAAAACTGAAATGTATTAAAAATTACTTTTTTTTTGGAATACTAAATATTAAATTAAATCTTCAGCCACCTGTTGCGAACGATAGTATAGGGTGATCCAAGTAGAGATACTTTTTTCAATAGCCTTTTTTTACAGATCACGTGTGAGTCGTGTCATGCTGTCATGTCATTTTTGTTAAGTATTGTTTGTCATTTTGTAATGGAAAGTCTTACGCCGTTTACAAATCGTTTAACTTTATTACGAAAATTCAAGTTCTGTGAGGAATGTGTTTCGTGAACTTCGTTCAACTTAATCGGCCAACATTTCTGGCTCAATAAGTATGTAAGCAAGCAAAATTGCCGCATTTGGGACGAAGAGCAACCAAAAGAGGATCAAGAGCGGCCACTTCATCCAGAAAAACAACGGTTTGGTGTGGTTTGTGGGCCGGTGGAATCATCGGTCCATATTTCTTTAAAAATGAAGCCGGTGAGAAGGTAACCGTCAATGGTGACCGTTATCATGCCATGATAACCGACTTTTTCATGCCTGAAATCGAAGCTCGTGATCTCGGCGACATTTGGTTTCAACAAGACGGCGCCACTTCCCACACATCGCATCAATCAATGGATTTATTGAGAGAACACTTCGGTGAGCAGATAATTTCACGTTTTGGGCCGGTCGATTGGCCACCAAGATCGTGTGATATCTCACCGTTAGACTTTTTCCTGTGGGGTTATGTAAAGGCTAATGTTTATGCAGACAAACCCGCTTCGATACAGGCCTTGGAGCAAAACTTCACGAGTGTCATTCGCCAGTTACCAGTCGAAATGCTCTAACGAGTCATTGAAAATTGGACTCAACGGATGGACTATCTGAGACGTAGCCGCGGCCAACATTTGATAGACATAATCTTCAAAAAATAAATGTCAAAGAATATTCCTTCGAATGATAATAAACATCCACCATTCAATTTGAAGGTTCTGTGTTTTTTGTTGTTTAAAAAAGTAGGGAACCTCTATACGTATTTTGATCACCCGTTATACCAGACTTCGATTAAAACTTGAACAATGCAACCTAGAAATATCCTTTCCGTTTTAACCTTCTGCTACTTTATAATTTACTTACTACTTTGGAGCTTTTTAAGAATGTCTTTTTAACCTTTTTTGTAACCTTCAATTAAATATCACTAAAGTTAAAATATCGATGTTTGTCAACCAATTCAGATGTTACCCCACTGTATACATTTTATAGCAATTAACCAAAAATGAATGGAATGGTATGAAATATTTACTTACTACGAGTATGAAAGACTGAATGAGTAGGTAGGGGGCAAATGATATATCCAGACAAAGGGACTTTAATGACAAAGCAGGGGGTCTTTTCCGACAAAGGCAAACAAACAGATAAACACACACACACTCACTGACAAGAAAACAAATCATGGCTAATTGTTGTCGGCGTGAAAGAAGAATACGAAGAATTTTTCGCTTTTATTTAAAAAGAAAAAAAATCCCGGACTGTCAAGAGGGGCCAAAGTACGTTCATCACACACAATCAAATTAAATTCAATTTTCAACACCTTTTTGGTGAAACAACAACAAATCAGAAGAAACCAAATATCCAAAAAAAAAAATGCAGACACTAAAGAATAACAAAAAAAAAAGAAAAAGATTTTGAGATTCTTAAATAATTGCTAGATTTATGATACATTAAAGTTATGACTATTTAATTATCGCGTGTTTCTGCTGTATTTGTGGTTTCTTAATGTTCAGCAATTAGTGGAAAAAGCACACACACACACAAACAAACAGCAAAACCAGCAAAAAGCACTTCACACATGGTGTGAAATATAGGAAGTAAACCATTGGTCGGTCAGCCAGACGGATTCCGATTTATTGGTGGCATGTCTGATTTGTAAATGGAGAGTTATGAACGCGCCTCAACGCGTTTCTGACGTTCGTGCATATGCCGGAATGTGTGAACCTGAATGATATGTCGATTATCTAATGATCATATGGAGTTTTCGCCATTCACATTTTCCATGATTTTTCTTTACCGTTCGCCATTGGATTTTCCCCATTATTTTCTTGAATTTATTGCTATGCCATCTTTTTACACTTCCATTCCGGCGGAGAAGGAAAAAACAGATAAATCATTTATTTTTATTTTATTTTTTTTTAATTAACTTTTGCCATTTTTGTTATTTCACTTTTGGATGCAGCTCGACGCTGCTGTGGTTACGTAAAAATACCTGCAAAGCGAAATGGTGTTTTTAGTCCAGAGCTAATGAAAACAAACAAACACTCGCTCACGTTTGGCTATAAGGCGGCTAATTGCAACAAAAGTTTTATAACAATTACAGCTAAATTGCTTTAGTTTCGTTTTTTGGACCAATAAAATCATGTTAAACACATTGCCCAGACGCTTATGCATGCTTAAATATAATATTCAATATCATCGCCGTTGATGAAGCAAAAAAAAGATTATAATTTATTTTGCATGTCTGCTTTGGATTTCAATTTCAAAAAAGTTATTGAAAAATATTGCGGATGTGTTTGGCGTGAAGTGAGGTCTGATTTGGAAAGAAAACTGGATTCAGCTGAATGAAAGTTGATTAAAATTATAATAGGCAATAATATATTGGCTAGTTGGTGTCGTAGTTGTTTTTCAAGGAAAAACAAGTTGTTTTATAATATCCGAACGAAATTTATAGAATCTTTATTAAATACCCAATCTTCGATTGGGTGGCATAGTTGGGGACACTCAATTTATTTTGAAAAAACACATATTCCGCAAATATATGGTTGTGAGGTTTCAAGTCCTAGGGCTCGGTGCAGCAAGGGATGACCAACGTTATAGAAAAACTGGTATAAAAACAATCAATTAAACGGATAGGCTTGCCGAAGAGTCTGACCATTTCTTACCGAGGATACAGAGGCAAACCTTCAGGACGGAAACTCCAACGTGACAACATTAGACATCAGACGCTGTTCTATTGGAGAACAAAATCTCAATCTCCACGGATGTTTTGGAAATGAACTCACGTGCAAGATTATGGGTTTGTACAGAATCCCTCAATCTGAAAATATCTTGATGAATACCGAGCAGATGCACATTCCGGGCGAAGCCCCCTTAAAATTCATATAAAAAACCGTATAAATGGCCAATTTATTGGAGCGATCGTTAACAAATTTTAAAGAATGAAATAAATGACTTGGAAATTATTATTAACTATGTTATGGCAAAATTGGATTCGGGGGCGTGGCACCGCCTACACAACCTTGAACTTAAATAGACAATATCTCATAAACTAATTAAGATAGGACGACGATATTTGGAACACGTGATGTTAGCATGAATCGTAATACATTGTGAAGGAAATTTTAACGGAGTGAAGTGAATGATTACCGACTTGTATTATTATGCACTATTTCGTGTTAAAATTGGAAAAAAATGGCGTGAAACCGACATCACAACCCTGTGCACAATGGGAGCATTCTTACATCTGCCATATGACCACATATCCTAAAATATTCTACCTTCGGTAAAAGATATTTAAAAAGGTCTAAAAGAAAGACGATTACGCATTTAAGCTTTATTTTTCATAGCCGATGTTAGAAATACATATTAAATGAAGCCGCCTACGCTTAAAGTTAAATAAAACCTGGCCAAAGCTGGAAAAATTATAAAGAATTTTTCGCTTAGACGTCACTTGAACCTGAAAATAAAATCTCATTTCTTCTCTTCAATAATAAATCATTCGCCTTGCCTAATGGCGTTCGAGAGGCGAATATGTATACCTTAACCCGAAGAAAAGCCGCGTAGGAAAGATATCTTTAACAAAATTGTCAACACGTCGTCTTAAGTATTCTCTCGACATATTTATAGATATGTTAGTGGCAAGTCTTCCGAAGAGTCTTCAGCATTGTCATTGTGAATAAAACTTATATAGGGCAAAAAGTATCATTTTCATCTTGTATCGCTTACTTTTTTTTTAAATAAATTTTTATTTTCTTCAAATTCTTATTAAAGAATTGCCTGCAGTTTTTATGGATAACAGATCTTGCTTACTAATACCGATACGACGATAGTAGTTGTTATAAATATAAGATGTTGGTTTGAAAAAAAAACACCCAGAGATCGGTGCCACGCCCTCTGGACAAATTTTTCATATTAAAGCTAATCCATGATGGAGGGTATATAATCTATCGCCCGGCAGAACTTAATTTTCCGCTGGTTTTAAATAAGTATTTTTTAAAAAATCAAATTTCCTGTTCCACAAAGTGGTGCATGATATACTTATACAATATCAAGCTTTATTTGTTCTTTCTTACTTGGGCTCCATCTCGTGACCTTCCGAATTCAAATCGAGAACGTTCCAATCTTACCTCCTCTGCTCTAAAATAGCTGCTGTGCCATTACAATGTATGTGACTTTTGGATGTTATTCAAGTACAATCATTTATTGATGAAAGCTCGTCGCGGAATGACCCTGGCGCCAAATATTTCCTAAACAAAATCGTGCGGTGCTTTACTGAAATTGCATGAATATGTCTTGTTATAACGCTAGCTTAGATTATCGATTCTATCGAGCTCAGATCACAGAATGTCGATTGTTCTTTATAAAGGACAATTAATGACAGCGGTGCCTCTTCCGAAGGAAATGTCGCAAACATTCCATGAAAACCACGAATTTTGTGATTCGGACGCCATCGTCATATATCGTTTGCAAAAATATTTTTTTTGGTAATAAATTTCAAATCTCAGTTACAAAGTCTATAACACTTTGTTGATGCTCTCATCTCACGTAATTTGCATTATTATTTATCTTTTGCCTGTAAGGTCATTCACTTTAGCTAATGTCACAAGTGGCAAAGCATAAACAGTTTCCCCATTCGCCGAAAGTAGACCTCATCTGGCATCCATTAATTTTTCACTTGTGTCCTCCAACTCCCTCCTATTCAATATTCGAAAACGAACAAGCTATAATTTATGAATGTCTAACAAATGCTCGTTCTATATAATTCTATTTTATTTATGTTGGAAGTTTTCAAAGAAAATGTCTCGTCTAAATATGAATACAACTCATTTATAACTCGGTGTGTGTGTTTGTTTGTGTATGTGTGTTAGTATGTTGACACCGTAACCCCCTCAGAAAGTGTCAACATGGCCAGTGGCATCCGACCTGCCAAAAAGCCCTGCCCTACCAAAAACACCAGAGACGAACAAAATAACAAAAATATTCGTAGAATCCCATTAAGGAACCAACACAGATCTGCAGTCAACCCGAACTTTAGCAAAAGAGGAGAAGACTCAAAGGAAGCGCCAACGATGGTTCCTTCATTTCTATGCTCCTTAAGTAAAATTACCATTTATCATAGACATTTTTGCTGTTTTCCCTCCTGACATTGTTGTTGTTGTTGTTGGTTAGTTGTTGTCTTCCAAAACAGAAGAAAAAGAAGAAGAACAACAACAACAAAAAGGTTAAATTATGAATGATGAGGATGACGACGGCGACGACGACGACGACGATGTTGGTGTCATAGGAATCCTTGACGGCAGACTCGTATGTTAGCGTGTTTGCAGACGCTAGAATAATTGTTTTCATTTATGATTTTCCTTTAGTTCGTAATAAAATTTGAATATTTATGATTCTAGTGAAATATTACCAACAACAACAATGGCAGAACAACAAAAAGCGTAACAGACATTAATCATAATATTAATGTACGAGTACCTATTCTCTGTTTCTTCTTTTAACAAAGTTATTGTTTCGCTTTATTTTATTCTCAGTTTCTTTACTTTATATTCAGTTGCCATGTCGAAGAAGGGCAGTGACATACAAAGTTAAAATCTGAAATGGGGGCAAAGGTGCATAACGTTTAAGGAGATGTCAAAATTATTGCCTGTAAAATTTTTTGTCAGTAGTTCCCACGTAGGAAAATTACCTTAATTTACTTTAACTTGAAAAAAACTAAATCACAATTTATAATAGTAGCCTAAGTTTAAAAAATATCTTTATTTGAAAAAATATGCCTTAACCTATCTGGAACGAGATTTCTCAATTCAAAAAAGTTAAAGGATACATTTTCTCAATTTGAAAGAATTGTTTCAGTGTAAGCAAATTGGCATCTAAGGAAATTGCTTCTATGTTAATTTTTTTCAAATTTTTTACCAATTTTGAGTCTTTCAAAAATTCCCTCACTCGATTAGAGAAAACATTTTCGATATAAGAAAATTATCTTAATGAAGAAAAACTCAATATTATAAATATTGTATATTTTTTATGGAAAAAATTGTCTAAATAAGTACGAGTAGAGATATTGTCGGCAGCATACATACATTATCGTATTGAGAAGCCGCCCACACTAACTGCGAAACGTGCGTCTTAACGCAGAGAAAAAATATGGTTGCTATATGGTCACGGCAACAATAGTATGTCCTCTGCAATAAAAGTATGGTCGTCGCAACCATAGTACAGTTTTTTGAACTTCATTTTGACAATAGTATGATTGCGGCAATATTAATATTGTTGAAAATTGTTGCCAAATTTTAAAATGAAAATATGGTTGTAGCAACAATATAGATATGGTTGGTGGAACAGAAGTATTGTTTTCATGGGTTTCATGTTAACATGATAACGGCAATCATACCGGAAAAATTTTATTTTTTTTATTTGACAATGTTATTTTTCGAATAGTAAAAATAATTAATTTTTTTCGAAACAAACTACGAATTAGTGTAACTGACATTTTTTTATTAATATATTTTTTTACTGTTTAATAAATCACTCCTATTATTACATAACTTACTTAATAACATTCTCCATTGTTAAATAACAACTTAACCCAATCTTTACCAAAATTTTTGGGGATCATAGTATGACTGTGTGTAAGTCATCTATGGTTGTTAGGATCATACTATGGTTGTACGTTAAACATACTATGGTTATGAGGATCATAATATGGTTGTGGGGATCATAGTATGGTTGAATGTGAAAATTAATATGGTTGTGGGGATCATAGTATGGTTGTGTGTGAATAATTCTATTGTTGTGAGGACCATAATATTGTTTTGGGGATCATAGTATGGTTGTGTGTGAACCAAACTATTGTTGTGATGATCATAATATTGTTGTGTCACAACCATATAACCAACAAAAGTATGATGCTCTTCGAATATTGTTATCCCAACCATACTTTTTTTCTGCGTGTATCAGACGGTAATGTGTTCGCTTTAATTTCGCCGACTTACTTTTCTTTCTTTATGCCAAACAACAACAAATCTGATCTTACTAGCTTGAGAAGTAAATCAATCTTGCAAAAAAATTGTTAAGGTTTTGCAAAATTTTTAAAATAAAGTCTCCAAATAGGAAACATTTTATCTCAATTTTAAAGTTTTTCTCAATATGAGAAACTGATTTCAACTTGAGAAATTTTTCCCAGTTTATGAATACTTTGAGAAGAATAGTCTCAATTTGAGAAAATAGTCACAAAATTTTTAAAAAAAAACTATTTATAAAAATTTGTGAAAATAGTTTGTTTTTTGGCAATAAAGATTTTTAATAAGAAAATTTGTATCTCAATTTTCAAAGTTTTTCTCAATCTGAGAAAAGGATTTCAACTTAATAATTTGTTTCCGGCTTATGAGAACTTTGACAAGAATGGTCGGAATTTGAGAAAATTGTCTCAAAATTATCATATTTTGATAATTGTCCCAATCAAAATACGAAATGTCCCAATTGAAAAACAATCTCAACTTGAGTTGTCTGAATTTAAGAAAAATTTTACGAAGTTAGACAAAAAATCTAAGTTTTAATAAAATTTGTCAGTTGGAAAACTTTGTTCTCAATCGGGACTTTTATATAAAGTAAAATGATATCCGGCTTGTAAGCCTAGTCTAAGCGAAGGCATGTCTCTCAGATCATTTCGAAGCTATTCACGATTAAACTTTTACTATCTGAATTTGTGTTATAACAATTAAAAATATAATAAATTCAGTTAAAACAAAAAACAGATTAAAAAATAAATGTTTTCCTTTGTATGTTTTATTATTTAAAAGCTTACGTCGGTATACGGAGCAGTGTAAAACAACTGGTGGGCCGATTCGTCGATTCCGTGCCACGCCCCTTTGAATTTTTCAATGACTTATAATGGACATTTTTCATTTTTTTTCATAACGCTTTTAAAATATATTTACTTGGGGACTAAATATACTTTAAATATATAAAAAAAAATTTACAGGAGAGAGTTTTTGGTTTATTATTATTCATCTGGAGTTTCATCTTTGAAAATATTAATATTTAATTTTAAGAGCGTTGTAAAATTTTCTATCAAATTTCACTAAAAAGCGCCTACGTCTTTATTGCGGTGAGAGCTCGATATATTTAACAAAAATTATTTTATATATCTTTTGCATAAAAAATTGTTTTGTAGTTTTTTTATGTTTTGTTTTTAAATATTGGTCAATTTAACATATTTCCCCAGTATTTGCTAAATGTGTTAATTTTTACCGCAGAAAAGAAATTTATTAGAGCTAGCATATATACCGAATTGTTAAACGGGCGCGGTGGAATATAAACCACTAAAATATTTTTGAGCACTATTAAAATAATATATGATTCAAAAAAAAATCTCTAGATGATATGAGGGTTGCTTTTTATATTTCGGTTCCCTCAATAAAAACACAATAATTTATTTTTGAAAATGGTTTTATTGTTTTTTAAAATATTCTCCTTTAAGATCAATAAACTTTTACATGCACACAAACCAATTTTCGAAACATTTTTTTCACTCCGATTGAGACACCTCCAAAACATGATTTTTGAACGCTTTAACAGCTGCTTAGGGCGATGAAAAACGTCGACCACTCATATTTTCTAGATGCTAGGGAATAAGAAGAAGTCATTGGGTGCCAAATCAGGGCTGTACGGTGGATGGAATCTTCAGTGGTTAAAAAGCTCATCGTTTCAGCTGATGTTTGAGAGCTCGCATTGTCGTGATGCAAAATGATCCGTCTTTTCTTATTATCTTTCCTTATTTCTGCGAACACTGTTGGCAAGCAGATGGTTGTATACCACTCAGAATTGACCTCCTACATTCCACTACTGTGGCAAAATGGCCGGTTATAACGAAAAAAAAACGCAATCATATGCTTCGATGTACTTCTTCCACAAACAACTTTTATTGGATTTGGCTCGCCTCATACGGTCGATTGCTGTTTTGGGTTCATGTGCATAGATCCACGATTCGTCACCTGTGACAACATCATACACTGCCTTTGAGCTACCGGAGTTATAATTTTTTAACATCTCTTTGCACCAATCCATACGAGCCTTCTTTGAGCATTCGTCAAATTATATGGAATCCAACAAAACAAATTTCTTTCACGGCCAAATGAACATGCTGTATCTTATTGAACGATTTTCAACTAACCTTTTTCCGGGAGATGTAAAAATACTACAATACAAAGGAATACAAAATGTTTGCTAGGAAGGAACAATGTTAATATAATTTTAAACCTTGATATGAATATTTATTGATATTATTATATAAAGAAAGAAAAATTGTCTCTTTTTAGTGTGGTCTAAAGAATTCATGTCTGCTCCATTTTTATGTCTCCACCTTAACATTGGCAAGAAAAATTGGGAGTCTATGAATTTGTTTGTTCACCATTTTGGGTATAATTTATGAATATAACAAATGAAAAACACTTTTTAAGTCCTCAGCTATACGATACCCCCACTAAACTAGAAAGAATACGGAAAAACAAAAACTTTTTCCGACTTAATGTTTATTTGAAAAGTTTGCTATTTTCGTCTTACGAAATCTGTCTGAATGTGTTTTTCTGGCAAAATTTCCCCCCGCCTCTTATCGTCTACTTTGACGGCAGCAGACTATGTTTAGTACCGTATTTTTATGTATAAAACATAAAATCATTGTCACAGATGTTTAATTTTTCCATTTTTGTGGAACACAGGTAGAACAACAGCAGCAACAACGTCAGTGACAACTATTAGGGTAAGTCAGTGTGAGGACGGGGGGGACGACAAGGTCTAGGAACACTTAAATCATATAGACTTGGGGTATGTGACTGTCGGTCTCTGTGTCTGCTGTTATCCTTGACAGGAAAACTAACGGTGCATAACAACATTTTCAGTCTGTGCCAGGCAGACAGCCCTGACAGTCAGCTTTGGCTTAATGTTTCCAGGCAACTAAGGATGTACGAGTACACTCTGTCTGTCTGTCTGTCGTACTCTTTGTACGGGTGTATTTGTAAATTGTCGTACAAGTTTCAGAATCTGTTCCTTTGAGTATTTATGAATGAATGAATTCACACCTTGCAGCGAGCTCAGCTTGATAGATACTAATTTTGTTGTTGGCATTGTTTTCCAAATTGTTTGTGCAAAAATCTCCAAAACGGGGGTGTATTTATTTTTTCAGTCTAAGGACGCAGTGTTTGTTCAGTGCCAGACAATAGCAGCTACCGCTGAAGCTGATATGACACAGGTGTTGGAATTTCAATGTACCCTACTAGAGACAGGTGGTGACTATTAATGGAAATATGCATGGAAAGCAGATTTTAGTCACTCGAGCGTATTGGAAAATAAATGCAAGTACTTTTTCTAGATGCAACACAAAGTTTTGATATTTTAATCGTATTAAAGTGTAATAGGTAGAATCGTATCGTGAAATCTAGTGGGCAAGTGATGTCCGACCGAATCTTATATACTCTCTGTTATGTGTGGCGGTTCGTAGTATACGAAATAGTCACCATTCGTCATTTTAAAATTCGTTTAAAATTCTATGGCATTTATGGAATCATAAATATATTCAAAAATGTTCTGTTATTTATGGTTCTTTTTGGTCGACATTACTGTCCGACATTGATTTTATGTTGATCTTATGCAAAAATATGGGATCGTCTCTCTCCTTCTTTTGACTGTTAAAAATATCAGCTCTTCATATGGCTGTTCTTGGTCGACATTACTGTCCCTATTACTTAATTTTTCATAACACTGCTGAAAAGCATATTCTTGCGTGATAATAAATAACATTTTTTGTTCTTTCTTCTCTTCTTTACACAAAAAATTCCCCCGTTTTATAATGGCTTACTTTGCTTAAATATTATAATTAAAATTGCTACCTTCTGTGCGAAATCTTTACTTCATCTTCTTGCTGTTCTTTGTTATCTTTCAGATCGCCCTCAGAACGTTCGGGCAAAGGTTGCTGTGGCCAGTGGTTTGCCGGTCCTCCGCTACGTGCCTTAATAGCTGTGGTCGCCTTGGGCGGTGTGGCCTGTGCTTTGGGTGGTGCTGCTTTGGGGGCCACTGGTCTGGCCGGACCGCCCAGTTCTCACTTTACAGCCGCTCTACTAATGATAGGTAAGTTTTCAAAATAAACGTACAAAAATACAAATGAAAATTACATCACCCACGCACAAAGCGGTGACAATTATGGATCATTACGAAGGAAAGCAGTTAAAGTGTTACGTTTGTGTTTATGATGATGACACATTTTTGGTTGACGCTGTAATGCTGTATTTATTTGTTGGCTGCTCTGTTTGTTTATTTATTTATTTTGGCATTTGTTCAACATTAATGTTTATTTAATTTGTGTTATACGACACGTTTGCCATGAAGTACTAAAGGGTTATCATGTAATGGATGAAAATTTTCAATTTATTTTATCATATTTGGGGAAAACCATGATAGTAACAGAAACTGTGCTACAGATGTAAGAGACATAAGACACATAAGAGGATTAAATACAAGCTTAGTCGAATATTTTAAAAAAGTATTTTGAGAAATATGAAAAATTACTCAGTTTCATGCTATTTATCGAACATTTCAATGACAATGACCATTACTAACGCTTTCGTGCCAACTGAAATTATTTTATGTAGAATAGAAGCATTAAAGATCTATGGTGCTATTGCATAGAGTATGATTGCTTTAAAATATTGATTAGTTTGCTAAGAGAAAATAAAGTTTTTGCCTTAATACGCACGCCATATCATTTATTTATCTTACTCCAATAGAGCTAAAAAAAATCAATGACTGTAGCACTTAACTTCCACACTCGACATAGCGACATTCAGATTTTAAATACTCCTGCAACTAGAATTATGCCATCGTTCCTTCTGGAGTGACTACGTTGACATGGCTCTTGCTTTTTTAGTGTTTGTCAACAATGGCAATACTTAATACAAATATAAAGTCAATTAAATCTATGATATCTGTAAAGTCCTCCACCTGAATCAGGCATATAGAAGGCTAATGATAAAAGACACTCACCAGGAATATTTCTTTATGATCCGTCAAAAACCAGCTGAACTGGTGAGTCAGTAGTATTCTTTCCTCTGCTACATTTTTACGATGTGCCATTTCTGAAAGTCACCAGTATTAGTTTTAGTGGTCCGTAACAGCAAGGCTTTAAATGCCTTGGATCCACATTAAAGAGCTACGCAAGACCATTTGAATGGCCATACAAGATATTTGCCTTTTTCAAAACATTAAGTGTATTAAAAAAGCTACTTACAGTGTTGTTCAGTGAAGAAAAATCAAGCGTATATGTAAATGACGGTGTAGATCTACCCTATATTCAAATGACAAAGACCTATAAAGGCAGAGAAAATCTAGAAATTCGCCAAGACGAGCACAAAAGCTACTAGTTTTCCCAGTCTAATGTCCTTCTGAAAGGTAAAACCAGTAGTTTTGCCATGTGTTAAATAAGGCGAAATAAATAGGTGCTGAAACTTTTCCAGCCCGTTTCTCATACAAATCACTGGCAACATTATTTTCTAGAATTGAAACTCAGAACTTCCATCTAAAAATGGCAAAAACCTCAATTCAAACTGATAAAATCTATTTGAAGTTGAGAAACTTACAATTTAAATGGAATATTTTTATTTAAAATTGAGAAAATTCCCATTGAAATTTCATTTGAGAACATTATAATTTTAATTTAAAGTTTCCATTCCGAATTGAGAAAGCTTCTATTGAAAATGATGTTGCGAGTTTCTTTTTGAAATTGTAGAACTTTAATTTAAATTGCGAATTTTCATTTCGAATTGATGTATTTTCTACTTAAATTGAGAGTGTTAAATTTATACTAAGATATTGCAAGTTTCTATTTAAAATTGAGAAATCTTAAATTCAAATTGTAAATTTATATTTCGAATTGACATATTTAAATCATCAAGAATGTTTAAAATCAAGAATGTTTCGAGTTTGTATTTTAAATTG
This sequence comes from Hydrotaea diabolus, assembly GCA_963513945.1. Taxonomy (NCBI): domain Eukaryota; kingdom Metazoa; phylum Arthropoda; class Insecta; order Diptera; family Muscidae; genus Hydrotaea; species Hydrotaea diabolus. The sequence continues at coordinate 22,740,835 of OY740720.1, read as the reverse complement.
AGAAAGAAATCTTAGATTCAAATTGTGAATTTTTATTTCGAATTGATATGTTTTCAATTAAAATTGAGAGTATTTAATTAATATTGAGATATTTCCAGTTTTTATTTAAAGTTGGAAAAACTAATAATTTGAACAATTATGAATTTTCATTCGAACTGACATATTTCCAATTTAAACTGAGAATGTTTAATTAATATTGAGAAATTCATGCAGACATTAAGATATTTTTTCAAATTGACTATGCCAATACCTGATATTGAGAACATTTCTTTTTAAATTAAGAAACATTTTCAATCGATGTTTTACACTTTCGAAAGAGATCTGTAGTAAAAGTAATTTAATTTAAATATTCTTCTTGGCTCTCAACTAATATTACAAATCATAATTGTGCGTATATGCAAAGTTAGCTTAACTTAAAAAATCCATAATGGAAAATTGACGTTCTTAGTTTTAAATATAACAACTTAGTTTGAATTGTATTTTGGATGAAAATTAAAATTTTAAATTTCAAATAAAATGTTCTCAATATGAAACAGAACTTCTCGATTTTAAATGAAACTTTCCAATTTTAATACGAAATTCTCAACTTCTTAATTTAAAATACAAAATGAAAATTTTAAATCAATTCTAATATGAGTTTTCTCAATATCAAAAAGCAATTCCTAATTTAAAATTCTAAACATAAGTTAAAACTTCCTGCGTTAAAATTTTTTAAAATTTTCTCAATATAAAAAGTGTATTTTGGAATTCTTAAGATTTGTGTAGTATATATCAGTTCCTCATGAACTAGTTGGTGTCATAATGTTATAACTAAACAAGATCTATTAATAACAATTTTGCCTCGCTGTATTTCTATAAGGCCTCAAACAGACAGTCAAAAACTTGGTTTTCTTCCAATTTTTTCCAGACAAGCATAGATCAATGCTTAACTATCCAGTTTTGTTTAGAAAAAAAAACATGTAATCTTCTAGATTTTTTGATAACTAAAAATCACACTACCTGTTATCATTATTTGCCAACAATAATTTTGATGTTTATCACAAACATACAGCACTAGTTATATAACCCTATATAGGTAAAATTTAGACTTGAGCGTATACGGTACGGTTGTTGCACACACCAATTGCGTTTAACCATTTTCATATTTTGGCCGTATTAGATTGAAACTCTCATTATTGTTGTGCAGGTTGTTTGTTTGCTGCGTTGCCTTTGATGGCACTTTTGTTGTTTTTGATGGTCGTATTGTTGTTGTTGTTAACAAAAACCTACTTAAAACCAACACACAGTACAGCAAATCGTAAATATTGACCTAAATTGAACAACATCCACAGCGACAAACAACACCGCCGCCGCAAACAACACCAGCAACACTAGGACAGCTGGCTGCAGCTAGCTGCCCATTCATTGAACGAATGTGTAACAGCACAATTTGAGCAATTGTCTTTTTACCCTCATTGGCCGTGTGAAGTGTTGGCCGTTTGTCATTTGTCTGCCGACTTTTTTTTTTGGCTAATAATGGGAATGTGCTGCTCTATTATGGGGTTTATTCGCTTAAACGAGGGCTGTTGTACAATCGCCACGGCACCCGTGAAGGAAAAGCGTTGTTATGGTTGTCAAAATCTATTTTTTTTGTTAATCATCTTAGAGGTGTGAAACATGTCGTACGAAACGGTTACAATGATTATATACTTTCGATGTTGTTGGGTAAGACCGGCAGTTGTGTTGGCGAAAAATTGGCGCTTTTTAATACTTGTCAAAGTAAAAGTATTATGGCTTGGCAGGAGATTGGGTATTTGCAAGAAAAATTGGTGATTTAGAAACAATTTTTAGTGTTTTTGGGTGTTCATTATTGTTTTTCAGAAATCGTGTATGCAGAAAACAATTTTGAGTTGATCCCCACAACCATATGTGACAGCGCATAGAGAAAGGGAACTAAGGGTAAAAAAAAATCAATTTTCATTTTTTTTTCCTTTTTTTGATGTGGACAACATCTGAGACCGATCCCATGCCCATAAAGTGTTTCCTCCCAGAGATATGCTCGTTTTATGAAAGTGATGGTGCACCAAAGATACATGTATTTAATTCTTTAAAATGGCTCTCCTGAACAAGACTGGTTTTTACCCTTAGGTCCCTTTTTTATTTTGCGCGTCACATATATTGATCCTCACATCCATAGTATGTTTTACATACAACCATAGTATGATACCCACAACCATAGTATGACTTTCACGCTACCTTGTTATAATTTCTACAAACATAGTATGATCCCACTCAACCATACTATGATCCTAAAAAAATTTTTATGAGGATTGGGTAGTGTTGTTAATCAACAATAGATTTTTATTAAGCAAATTATTGAAAAATACACTAAGCTTAAAACTGTACGAGGGATTTACAGGGTGTGAGTCGGGAACGTATACTACTTTGTTTGTTTATAATTTTTGATTAAATAAGATAGGATGGATCTTGTATTGATAAATGTTTTATCTAATGTCGGCAATTATGCATATAATACAATATCAGACAAACGTCCGCCTCTGTGAGCCTCACAAATGCGAGCCCTTTTGAGCACATTTTTCATTACATTCTCACACATTTCACGCGGTATTTAATTAATTTCAATCACGAATATTTTGTTTGAGTTGCTCAAGGTCCAATGATTCCTCCTGACCAAATTGCTCACCAGACTGTCACTTTTAATGGATGCAATGTATAATTTGAGGGGTTTCCATTACACAGAACCAACTATTCTATTTATTCACATATCCATTCAAATGAAAATGTGCCTCGTCACTCATTATGATTTTTTCATTAAAATCGGGGTTGTAATGGGCGAGCTGTAACATCCTATTGGCATATGCACGACGGCGTAAATGGTCTTGTGGAAAAAGCTCTTGTGTCAACTGAATCTTAAATGGAAACAAATGCAAATCCTTGTGCAAAATTGTGGCCAAAGTTATTCTTTAAAGACCTAGCTCCTGAGCACGGCGTCGAATTAAGGTTGATGAATTGTTTTGAACACTTTCTTGAGCAGCAGCAATGTTTTCAGCCGATCTTGCAGCACGCTGTGGTCCATGCTTGGGCCTATCAGCTACAGACCCTCTTTCTTCGAAATCATTCACTGCACTATAAATAGTGCATTTTGTTGGCACGTTGTTTCTCCCAAAAATTTCACGTAACGTTCTCATCGTCACAGTAATCGATGATTGATTTTAATAAAATGTCTTAACGATTAAATCACATTGGTTTATCAAATATTTTTCCATAATAAATTTGCCACGTCTCTACTTCACTACTAAATATGACTGCTAAATATGAACTGTGAAGTCTTATATTTACCAAAATGGCAGCGAAACAAAGTAGTATACCTTACCGGCGGACACCCTGTATTAAACAATAAAAAAGAAATACATTTAGAAAAACCTAAGTGTTTCATTTATTAATAATATTTCAGTTATGCAAATCCAAAGCATAGTGTTAAAAAAATAACAAAAACACTGTTTTAAAAACCCATAGTAAAATTTATAAAAATTACAATCATACGATATTATTGCCGTTATCTTATTATTGTTAACATGAAACCCAAAAAAAAATACTTCTGTGACACCAACCATATTTATATTGTTGCTACAACCATTTTTTTTATTTTTAAATTTGAATTGCATTTAAATAATACTATTGTTATATATGAAGAATATTAATATTGGTGCAACCATACTATTGCCAAAATGAAAATCGAATTACAATGCCATGGTTGCGACGATCATACTTTTACTGCAGACATTTTTGTTGCCGTGACCATATAGCAACTATATCTTTTCTCTGCGTAGACATTAATATAGTTTTATTTTGATGTAATAGTACAAATTGTACCCAAAAATCTGCTGATCACCACTGATCGTCATAATTCCCGTAAGCCTGTTTGTACGAGTTTTTAAGTTCACCTGAAGTTGGTATACATATTTTTCTAATTTTTTACTTTTTATTTCAATAAAATAAAGTAAAAGCACGTGGTAAAAGAAAAACGAAGAAAGCAGAAATAGAATCCACTGATACAAACTTTCAACACAATATGACTCAAATCATAGTTTTAAAGTCAAATAAAGTAAAATAATGAGGGAATCTTGGTCGATTATCGCCAAAACGTAAAAATACAAAAGAAACCCCTTCAAAAAGAAACAATGATTCATTGAAAGCCTATGCAAACATTGGGCTATTGTTGTGAAAATGAACCAAACAACAAAGACGATGAAAGAGAAAGTCAAAATCGTAACGAAATCATCAGCCGCAACGTTTGTCTGTTGCCAACGCATTTTGTTGTGGCAGCTGTAGACTCGTCCTCAAGCGTTACCATTTTTACGCCCACTAAGTGGGTTAATTTTTCAATTATTTTGTATTTCTATTGTCACTATTATTGTGCGCCATTATGCTGGCGATGACGATGAATGAAAACAAAATATAATTAAAACACTTTAATTTTATAAAAACAAAAAATATGACATTGCAAAACTCCAAATACCAAAAAGAAAGAGTACTCGTAACAAGCAAGAGTAACCCAATATTAAGGGCCCTAATTGAATGCTACTGGAGAGAAACAAAAATACAAATATACACGCTCATATATTCTGAATATTCTAATATTTCTCATTAATTTGGCCTAGAGGCTGGCAAGACGTCTACAATGGTGATTCCGGTTTTACCGCAAATGTTTACATGTCTGTTTGTTTACCTTTGACGCTTTGCTGCGCACAGTGGGGTGGATACTAATAAAAACATTGCTGGCTGCCTTCATGTTAAGGACATGTTGCCATGCCTGGTCAAGGAAGTAAGCACGAAAGGAGTTTATCACAGCGAAGCACTGCGAGATATACGAGGGCAGATCAATAATTCTGTGACTTAAAAAACAGGTTTTTTTTACAAAAAAAAACCAATATTGTTCAACATAAACTCCTTTTAGCTCAGTACACTTAGTCTAACGTTCTCTCAATTTTTGTATGCCTTCCAAAAATAGGATATTTCAAGGTCCATTTGTTTGATCAATAATATCATCGTTGGAGCTGAATCTCTTTTCATCGAGCATTTATTTAGGTTCGAAAATAGTCACTGGGCTAAATCCGGAGAATAGTAATGATGAACTACCAATTCGTAACCCAATTCATGCCATTTTCCATAGAGACTGCACACGTGTGCACCCGTGCATCATCTTAATGAAATGCTTGTCGCGGCACGCATCTTGCAGACAGCTTTCTTAAACCCAACTGATCATGTAAAATCGAAACCACACTGCCATATGAAATGCGTGTGGCATCAACAATCTTACGCTCATTTACTCTTAAATCGGCCAACACCCTATCGTGAATTTTTTCATATTTTCGGGTGTATTGACCTCAATTCGCTGTCCAGAACGTTCAGCGTCATTTGTACTTGTGCGACCACACCACAATTCAGTAAATCAATCACTCTTTAATCATGGAAATTGGTGGTGCAGAGCCATAAAGTATTTATTAAGCTTTTGCTTGGTTTTTTTACCGGAGTTTTTCTGCAATAAAATAATGTTCAATAAGCACTCGAAATTCACTTTTTTTTCCGTTTTTAACAAAATCCACGAGGTTGTATGTTTTGAACAGCTGTTAAACACAAACTATATGAAGGAACTTTCTCAAAATTTGACAGTTGTCTATTAAGAGATGGTACTTGATGGGAGCAGTGTTGCATTAAATATAACTACGAGGGATGTTGGAGAAGTCACGAAATTATTGATCTGCCCTCATATTACAAGCCATTTGACTCAGTTATTTTTTTGAAAAGACCATAGGTTCGAAATTCGAAAATTATAAGACATAATTAAAACATCAACTTGTGTTGGTGTTAATTCATTTTTCAGTTAGAATTGGATTCTTAATTTTTGTAGGCCTTCAAGAAAGACTCATAATAGAAGGGAGAAAGGTAGTGCTTGCTTTTCTAAGTCTGTGTTCAGGGTTACCGTTGAGAAATTCGAAAAAGTTGCACAAAAAGTCGTTTTTAAAAAAAATAGCACAAAGAAATCATTTTTTAAAAGAAAAGCAGAAAAATTATTATTGACGTTGTTTATTAAAAAAACGCTTAGAATTTATACAAAACCTCAAAACAATTCATTGAATATTGATCATGTAGTAATAGAGAACAGAATTGTTTATAAGACTACATAATTTTATGTTTGTTTTTTATTTATGAAAACTTCGTTTCTCTATTAAGGCTGGTTCTACATATAAAATAAAAATGTTAACTCGCTGCTGAAGAGCTATATGTTGATCCATCTAGAGGTATTTTTTTCAGAACAAAAAATATACAAAATTGAAATCAAGTTTGGTAAATTTATTGGTAATTTGAAAGGACATTTATAACATTTATTTTTTGAAAAAAATTTCCTTCAAACGTTGGCAACTGTATTATGGAAATGAGCGTTCGGTGAGAAATGGGAAGATCCGCTGTTTTCGACCAAAATTTTGTTCAGTGATGAGACCTATTTGTGGCTCAACGGCAAAGTCAATAAACAAAATTACCGCATTTAAGCTAAAGAGCAACAGAAAGAGATTCAAGAGGTGCCATTATACCCCGAGAAAACCACGGTTTGGTGGGGTTTATAAGCTGGTGGAGTCATCGGTGCATATTTTTTCAAAAATGACGATTGCCGGAACGTAACCGCAAATGGTGTTCGCTATCGCGCCATGATATCAATCTTTATGCGCCATGATATCAATCTTTATGCTATGAAGATCTTAATATTGACGACACTTGGATCAACTGGACGGTGCCACTTGCCATACAGTTGCTCAAACAATGGATCTATTGAGAGGTCATTTCCAGAAGCAGCTAATTTCACGTTTTGGACAGATGAGTTGGCCGCCTAGATCGAGTGATATCACACCTTTAGACATTTTTCTGTGGGGTTACGTAAAGTCCAAAGTCTATGCTGACAAACCAGCTACGATTCAGGTTTTGGAAGCCAACAATACGCGTGTCATTAAAGCCTTACCAGTCGAAATGCTCGAACGAGTCATCCAAAATTGGACCCTCAGAATGGAAACCCTGAGGCGTAGTTGCAACCAACATTTGAAGGAAATTATATTCAAAAATAAATGCCATAAAATGTCCTTTCAAATTGCCAATAAAGTTTCCACACTTGATTTGAAATTTTATATTATTTTTGTTCTGAAAAAATACCTCTAGATGGATCACCCTTTATAAAAAAATCATTACTGAGTTCCACGTCATTAACATTTTAGAAATTTGTGTCTGACAATGTTTCCTATATAGAATGAAGGGTTTCTAGAAAGCCTGGTTAAGACCTTCCAGTTTCCGCTTGAACCCTATTTCTGCAAAGTACCCAAACCATTTTCCCCCACTGTGTTTTATAAATACCACAAAGCCCATTGGAGCATTCGTTTCTGAAAATTATATAATTTGTGCTGTTGTTAAATTTAAAATGTTTATATTATTTAATTATTTGTCCGTCTGTCCGCTTGTGTGCGTTGACTTCTTGTTCAATTGTAATTATGTTAACATGTTAAGGTTGTTTCTGTTTTTTCATGTCGACTTTACAGTGTTCTTGCCACTGTGTGTGTGTGTACGAACGAGCGAACAAATGATGTTGTTTGCATGTTTGTTTTGTTTAATGATCGTATGTTTGTGTGCGTTTGTTGGTTGGTTCGGTAATAAATATTTTTAAAAAATTTTACTTTTACCTTTTATTTTTATATTTTTTTTCTCTTCGCCCATTAAGTACCCACTTAATTACGCTTTTTGCAACAACAACAGCAAAAAAGGCGAGAAAAATTAACATACAACTTTGCACGCACATGTACATACAGTCACACCAGACATTCGTTCAGATATTGACATTACACACAATGTCACTTTAACTGACCGTCATTCTCGGGCTAAATGATGCATAATAACCATGTGCATGCATACATAAACTTATTCTGTGTAATTTGTGCATATGTATGTGTTTATGTATTGCCTTTGTATACACATGGTTAAATATCATGTACACTGTTTGTAAACCAAAAGATGTATGTATATGTATGCGTGTTGTAAAATTTAAATATTGTGTAAAGTAAAAGTTCGAGCAATATTTGATGGCATCGGAAGGACAGTAGACGTTTAACGTAGGGAAGCACTTGAAAGTCCCTGAATTGATTTAAGGACCTTAATAAAAAGTTTCGGTTGTACTATCCCAAAACAAGTTGCCTTGTATTGTAACTAGTATTCACAGATATAAATCTATAATTTCAACCAAAAAAAAATTGGTATATTAATTTTAATACCACTTGATTAAAAATTTCGCAAATAAGCTAAACTATTTATTAAATATTGCAGTTATATTTAGTGAATGGGAACAAAACAAATCAATTTTAGTTTTTTGGAGCAACGACCATTAACTGTATCGTGTGTGTCTGTATGTGTTTTGGAGTGCAAGGGATTTTTATTATATTTCCTGGAAAACTCTGCTGTCGGTAGTTCTCGTTAAATATGTAACTGCCTGCCCTTAAGTACATAGCCGCTCAACACAGTCACAGCACATTCGTTGCTTGTTATATTGACAATACAGGGTTTTCCGTTAAGGCCATAATGATTTTATATATTAATAAAACACAGAATATTTCAGATAGAAATATTCTGTGTCAAATTTATTCCAGATGTAGTACAAATGTTATATTTTAAGAATGAAATTCGATTTCGATCATATGACCACCACGAGCCAGTGTACAGCGTTCTATTCTTTGGACCCAATTTTTCACTAATCTTGTATACATTTCAACCGGAACGTTGGCAACTTCTCGTTGGATGTTGTCTCTGAACTTGTCTAAAGTTGTTGGCATAAACCAATAACTTAATGTGGCCCCATAAAATGAAATCCAATGGCGTTAAATCGCATGAACGAGTTGCCCATTCGACCGGACTATTTCTCGAGATAACTTGTTCACCGAATTTGCCTTTCAGTAAATCGATTGTAACGCATGCTGTGTGGCTAGTGGCACCGTCTTGTTGAAACCACATATCGGCGATGTCAAGCTCATCCAACTTTGGCCCAAAATAATTTACTAACATTAAGTTTGTTTTCATCGACGAAAAATAAGGACCAATCACACCTCCGGCATGAAAACCACACCTCACAATATTTTCTTGCGTTGGCAATTGTGTCTCTTAAAGCACATGTGGGTTTGTTGCAGTCCAAAAAAGCATATTTCGTCAATTGACAAAACCACTCAGCCATTAATGAGCTTCATCGCAGAAGATAGTTGACAAGAAAGCGCTTGTTATTTTGCGACCACGGACTCCGAATTTCGGTAGTAATTGTTAAGGATTTCCAAACGTTGCTAGTAAATGAACTTTACCATGATGAAAATGTTGAGATTCACTTACATTTTGACACTGAAAGGCCAATTAAAATGTTTGAGGATGCGTTGACATGAAGATACGGAATTGTCCCTATTAGAAAACACTGTAAAAATCGTCACACAAAACTTGGGAAATTATCACTTCAATCAGCGAGGAATTTTTAAGCACAACACCACTAATAAGAAATGTTTTGTCGTGGTGAAAGACGACTTATAAATTTTGTGCCTTTTATGCCGACCTGTCCCACACTAATTTTTCGAGGTATATCTATTAATTACACTGTTCTGCAAAAATTAACTTCTGAGGCTCCACTTAGACAAAACCAACAGACGATCTCCTGAATACGAATTGAGAGTCCGTTTTGACCCATCACTTATAGATATCCGTGGTGGTTGTGAAACCTAACAATTTTCATTTCGATAACTGTACGTGAAACAGCAAAATGGATGGAATATTCGGATTCAGCAGAGGAATGTGTAAAGGAGGATTTTCATACAGACGTTGAAAAGAAAGTACATGCTTAATATATAAAATATATAATTCAGACAATTTTCGTCGGATTATCAAAAAAATTACCACGTTATAGACGTAACAGTACGTTCTTTGAACAAAAATGAGTGGTAGAACTCCAGAATTGGGGTACAGTTGGATTTGTGTGACTTTTGATTTATATAAAAGATGAAACGGATAAGAATTGCCGAAGTTTTAGAGAAATTAATAAAAATAAGTTAGACAAATTTCAAACCTTTTACAATATTTTGAAATGGTGGATTTTGTTGCATAACAGTGTTACTGATTGCACTATTTTAAATACGAGTCACAGAAAAACAATATACAAACACTGTTTTGGTATGTAAGCTGCGTAATGGTTGTTTCAATTAAATCCTTTTTAAAAAAAAAACAAAAAAGGGATTTTCCTTTCCCTAATCTGGCTGTAATGTTTGCCTAAATATTTTGTCTTAATAAATTATAGCAAAAACACGCGAAGCACTTAACAGGTTAAATCAGTAGAGATTTTTTTAAGAACGCTTTTTAAACTCTAAAATTAACCCCATTAACCCAAAAAACAACTCTGGCATCAATTTTGATGATAAGCTTTGCATCTACAACAATTTAGCAGGTGGATAGGTTAAATCCGTTAAATTTGCTCACCAATGATTCAATGAGTCGATTGGATTAATATTGTTGGTTCTAGCTTAAATATCTTGTGGGTATTGCAAATATGAGTCAAAAACGAGCATACTTATATTTTGTAAAACTTTCTTCAACAGAGTATACTCTTAGTAAGATTTACGTGGGATACATTAATTTACTCGCTGTTTACTGTATACCACTAAGGCTAACCTGTATTTTCACGTCTAAAAAATTAACAGTGACTTTACTGTAACACACATAAATAGATTACACACTTTTGTCCGCTAGTGTTGTTATCAAGAGAGGCCAGCAAATTTACCATCAAAAAGAGATGTACAGAATAAATGTCAAACAAATTAAGCGAAAACACAATATTCACACGACATTTTTCATGTAAGCCCAAAAAGGCAAATTGTTTGGAAAAAAAATGAAAAAAACATGGTTAAGGTTACGGCCTAGCCGAATCTTGTGTACCCTTCATCGTGGAGTAAGTTTGGATATTTCAAGGGAAGCAAAACCGCATATTACCATTTAGAGATGCGTTGAAACAAAACATACTCTAATTGTCATATGCAATTTAATTTAAAGTGTAGAGTGCATGACTATCACAAAAGAAGCCCTGGCGTAAAAGCATTTCCAGCAAAAGGTTATCTACCATGCAAATTCTGATGACTTTAAGACTAAGGGGGTATTTTCTGAGTCATATTTAAAACAGTTTCTGTAATATGCTTTTACCGTTAGGAGATATATTCTAACAGTGGGTCCTAGTCGGTGAGCATCTGACGAGGTGGGCAAAGTGCACTGATTTGGGAGAATTTTTTTTTAATAGGATACTATTTAATTTCGCGCAACATTCCATTAAGGATCAAGGGAAAACTTATCTGTTCACTATATAATTTATATACTTACTGACCGGGATCTACATTTGCGCGCCCGCTCAGAGCGTCTAAAGGTCCATTTACTCTTAACGGTTGACGGTAGGCAATCAGCTATTTCATTTGGGGTTGCATTTTGCATGTGTTAGAGGGAGATGACTACAGTTTGACGGTTGACGACGGTAGACTTCTGCAGGTTGCAGAATCAACCGTCCACCGTCAACCGTCAAGACTAATTGGACCATTGCATTTTATAGAGAAACTTGTACATGGCTTAGAGATATAGGTCTCGCTGTCATTAATGAAATAATGGGAGAAGTAAATAAGTGTAATCATGACCAAATTTGGCCACTTTCCGGATATTTTGTAGTCAGTGCACTTTGATGTACCCACAAATACTCTTGCAAAACTGATTCTTTTTTAGATATTAGATAATGTCAGCCTGAGATGCTGGTTTCGGATGAAAAATTCAATTTCCGTCATTTCTGCTAACTTACTGAAAAGAACTTGTACGTTTGATAGGTGGCTTAGTAAGATTCTCTTTATACAGTCGTACACAGAAAAATAATTTCAGTTCAATTAAAAATTCAAATACATATTCAAACAAAAAATGATTAGGAATCATTTGATAAAAAAATTTCAGATATTGACTTAAATATTCGTACGTTGTTTATCAAAAGTATGTTTCCAATTTCAGGGGATAAACAAATTCCCATATTTAGAAAAAAAAACTTGTATGCCGTTTATCGCAAATATTTTCGCTATGAGGTGATAAAAAATTCACATACTTTCAAGAAAAAGTTGTAAAATTGTTTCAAGAAATACTTTTAGTTGCAAGCAGGGGTAACTACAGTTTCGGTGAGCGCCACTTCAAAACCATAAGGCTCTAAGCAACGAATATGCTGTCACTATGTTTAGCGGCTATATACTTATGGGCTGGCAGTATCACATTCAACGAGAACAGCCGGCAGTAAAGTTTTTCACCAAACACAATGAAAATCTCCCGCACTGCACACATACTAAAACACATATACCCATACACCCACGATACAGTGCATGAATTTTGTGATTTTGTTGTTGTTTCCATTCATTAAATATTATTGCAATATATTTCAAATAATTGAACTTATATACGAAATTTTTAAGTAAGTAGTGAATAAAATTGCATACCATTTTTTCGTTGAAATTTAAGGGTTGTCTTTTATTCTGTGTATATACTCGTATAATTAAATCGGCATTGCAAATATAAGGACACAATTAATAAACCCACCTTTAATGTAGGGATAGTATGGTTTTAGTAAATATGTACAGACAATATACGACGTTAAAATGTTCAGCACAAGTTTATAAACTAATGTTAAACGCCAGGCAGAGTTTAATTTTGTTTTCTGTTTTTTTTATGAAGTTTCTTTTAGTTTTCGGAATTTGCTGTATACAGAGTTGAAAATTTCAAATGAAATAACGCCTTGTCTGTCATGCCTAACAATCGACTAATAACTAGTTGTTCAGTCCATTAACTTGGCCCTTGTTTTATATTTATTTTGTATTTGTTGTTATTTTACAAAAAAGAAAAGACAACAAAAAACGACATCAACTAAAAGTGACTTTGAACTCGACGGTTCACATGGCTGGCTGGCAGTCGAGTTGCCTGGCTGTTGGCCCGGTGTTATGGGAAAACTTAATGTATGCAGTTTCATCGGTTTTTTGGTTTCGGGCTTTTTGCTCCCTATCGTTTGCCTTTTTGAGTTCATGACACAAATCCATACATAGTACACATTTACCATATTCTCCTTTGTTGTGGCTGTTGTTGTTGTCTTTTTATTATTTTTAAAAATTCAGCCGGAAATTGTTTAGAAAGGAAAATTGCAAACTTCCGTATTCTGGGTTTGGCTTTTTATGTGTCATTGCTTACATGTAGCGAAAGGACCACCGGAGCAGGAACGACGTTAGCGGATACAAAATATCGAATATATGTCTTGTCAACAAAAATGCCAATTTCAACAGAGTAAAATTTTCATAGGGAAATATGGATAACCGCTTAAATGGTTACGCAATTTAAAAAGCATAAGGTTTGCTACAGTTAAGTACAGTTAAGCTCATTTTACCTGAAACTCATGCTTAAGTGGTTTGAATTCAAAATGACGTATACAAAATTTAAATCATTAAAAACTGTTACAACTTGAATACAAATTGAGAGACGATAAGTAAAGGCTGTGATAGGTTAACAAAATAACACAAAAATAGTATTAAGGACTTCATAGACTAAACGCGTTTAATTATGCTAATTTTTTTTCATACATTAAATATTATTGCAATATCTTATAAATAGTTCAGCTTTTTTAAAATTTTTTTTATTGAGCAGTGATAAAATGCATTTATCAATTTTTTGGTTGAAATTTAAGGGTTGTTTTTATCTATGCACTGCTAGTGAAATTTCTTTCTTTCCATTTTAAACTAAAAAGCAAGAACGAACAGATTTTAATTGTGTTGACTTTTTTTGGTAAAAAATACAGTGTCAGAAGTTCGCGGTTAATAAATGTACGTTAGCGCCAGCCCTTAAGTGTGCAGCCGCTTTACATTTGGGCGGGTCAATTTGTGTGGATGAAAAAACGCGACAAAGAAACCATTTATCTAAAATCATTTTTGAGCTTGCCAATTTTGCAAATAAAATCCGGCCGGCCTATATAAGAATTAGAAAGAATGAAATATTCAAATTCTTTTAGAAGATTTTTTTGAATTGCACAATTTTCTACTTTTCGTCCTGCGGAAGTTGAAGATAAATTTCTAGGTTTTTTCCTTTTATGACAGTCACATTGGCACCATCCTGTAACTTTTTTTTAGCCATTACAAAATATGTTTGAAAAAAAATTTGAATATTTGAAAATGGCTTCTTTGGCAAATATGCTTAGAAATTAAATTTCGTGAATGCGTACTCTTTGTCGCCAAAAAATGACTCGCCCTACTATACATAGTTACAGCACATTTGTTGCTTAGGGTCTTATGATGATGACGTGGCGATCACCGAAACTGCAGTAATCCGTGCTTGTAAATAAGAGTCTCTCCGAACACTTTTTAAACAAATTGTACAACATTTTTTGTTAATATGTGAATATTTTTTATCTCCTCGTAACGAATTTTTTTTTAATAAACGCTTACAACATTTTTTTTAAATATATGTGACGCGCAAAATAGAAAGGGCCCTAAGGGCAAAAACCAGTTTTGTTCAGGAGAGCCATTTTAAAGATTTAAATACGTGTATCTTTGGTGTACCATCACTTTCATAAAACGAGCATATCTCTGGGAGGGAACACTTTTTGGGCATGGGAACGGTCTCATTCAATGCTCAGATGGTGTCCACATCAAAAAAAAAGTGATTTTTTTTTACCCTTAGGTCCCTTTCTCTATGCGCTGTCACATATGAACTTTTACATCGCCTATACGAAATTATTTTTGATAAACTTTTATATTTTTGATACAACTTTTTTGTAAATATGTGAATTTTAGTATCTCCTCATAACGAAAATATTTTCGATTAAGGGTATACTTTTTTTTTTGTAAATATGTGAATTTACTCGTATATATCGCATGAAATCAGAAATATTTTCGATAAACTACTTACGAGTACTTTAGATAATATGTAAAATTTTTATCACAGGATTCCTAATTAATTTTTTGTTTGAATATATGAAGGTTATAATTAAAGCATAAATAAATTTTCTGTAAACCCTTTCGTTAATATAATACGAATGAATTCTGCGAATTAGTAAAGTTGCACCCAATTCAAAATGATGACGAAACAATTAATCAAAATAATACCCCATTGACATAAATTTTTGATCAAAGTATTTTATTGGTTGCTATTTTCGGTTCCTTTTATCCGGTAAAAAAGACTTTTATCAGTTTTGTTTAACAGCAATTTTAGTTAATATTATAAGCTTTGTGTTTTTTTGTATACTAAATTGTTGTGGAACAAATTGTCGAAAAGTATTTATGTATTTTTTTTTTCGGCCGTGTTGTAAAACTTTGAACAGAATTGTTTACTTTGGCAGCTAAAAATATGGCATCCCCAGATGCAATTGTTGAAGCCAAACCAAATAAATATTCGCATTCGAAACCTCTTGTAGAATTCCAGCAAAAAATATTGCATTAATTTTTTTTGTTCCCACTGTCGCACTTAGTAATTGCGCTATTAAATCATATAAGTACTCGTATGGGGTGGGAGATTTAACATTTTAAATTTGAATCGGCTGTAAAAACATGCTAATAACTTTTTGATAGGAAAGTTTAAACTTTTATTATTCTTAATTATGATTCTCTCCGAGCGATATAAACATTACTTCTAAAAAATTTTGTGTTAGTATATTCATCACCTCAGAGTGGACAAATCGAGGAAAAAGGAGAATAATCTCTTTGAAAAGTCCCCAAACTGTGGATTTACATATGACTTATAAAATCTATTATTTACCCTTAAGAAGTGTTTACTTCATTTATTTAAAACCTTATTTCACTATTTATCACAAATTGTTTATTAACACTTGAGCTTATACTTTAATTTTCATTGTTTCTTTGCAGGCGTTGGTGTTGTCCTGGTGACAGTCAGTGGTGCTGCTTGGCGTATGACCGCACCCGGTGGTCCGCCCTGTCTGGGCTTGGGTTCCAGTGTTGATTTAGGCAGATGTGGCAGACGGCCTTGCAGTCGAGGTGGTGGTGCACCGCAAGGTCTGCTCTATCCGGAATTCCAGCATAGACCACCGCCGCCCTCATATCAGGCCAGCATGCAGGAATATCGTTTAAGGTTAGTACAACCGAAAGTTTTCTTGCCACCCCCCCCCCCCCTTCCTCTCCCTCTCTCTCTCTCTGAGAGGTCGATGTAAGCAACTTAATGACATTAAACACAAACTCTTTGCAAAACACAACAAAAACGCCAACAGCAAAAACAAATGGTACAAGTACAAAGTAGAAGGTCCCCTTTTAGACCATAAAATGTGGCTAACCACATAATGTGGTTTAAAAAGGATTTCTATACTCGCTTGCATCCATACAAAGCGGGCTGGGCATGTGCATGTGTCTGTGCTAAGCTTTTGTACTTTTTTCCGATTTTTTGGCAAGTCCGGCGGGGAGTGTTTTTCAAACGGATTGCATGTTGTTGGCCAAAAACGCTCAAACATACACACACACGATACAGACGTTGTGAAAGACTTTAGCCCGCAGTTGGTCCGTCCGACGTCCGGCTATTGTTGAAACCAATTTAATCGAAGCGATTTTTCTGTTGGTCGTGGTTGTTGCTGGCAAAGGAAGAAAATGTTTTGCAGCCATTGTTAATGATTGCATGTCCTTGTGTCATTTGTTATAGAGTTTCCTTTAGTCGTTTGTGTCTTTGTTGTTTCCATTTCCCCCCCTCTATTTTACGGAACTTAAAAAAATGGCAATTAATTTACACAAATTGTTTTTGTGTTCTTGTATTTTTTCTTCTATTCCGCTAGACTACTACTTTTGGATCGAGATCGCCAGAATGGCGTAGTTCGTGGCAGTTCACCGCCGCCCACTTATCGTTCACATGCCGGAAGTTTGCTAAGGTAAGGATAAATTTATTTTAAATGTTGGTAATAAAACAAACAAAAAGGAACGGACATCGGACCCAAAAAGGAAAGAATGAAATGCACGACGGGATACGTTGAATGGTGGTCGGTTTTAAATTGGTCAAAGAAATAAACAACGTTATTTAGAGCTACCGAGATTAGGGTAGGTCCTTGGTGGTCCTTGTCCGATGCCAGCACTGGTGGTGTGTGTATGTCATTAGGGTTGTAATCAATCAAATTTCCATTAAGACGCTGGAAATTGGCACATGCAAAGTTTTTGTAATAAATATACTGAAACAGCAACAATTGTCGGTATGTGTGCACCAGCCTATGACTGGTGATGGCAATCGCTTCCTGATTGCAATGAGCCAGAACTTTTGTTTTTTCAGATCAGCCAAAACTAACTAATATAGCTATGAAGAGCTCTATGACATAAAACTCGGAGAGTTCTTGTATTAAATGATTTTCTGCACGACATAGACGCTTGATTTAAAGGGTGTTGCAATATTATGTATCGTAAATATTAAAAGAAAATTTCAAATAAACATGTTTAAAATTCTTAAATTCACGAGACAGTCTAGGTTTTCAATAAAAAGAACATTTTTGTGTGTATGCGAAAATTAATCGATACTTGGTTCATATAAAATGTTCGTAGCTTCCTCATGTTGGTGATTCGACTGCTCTGCTACTTCTTCTATTGCTTGTCGCTGACGTTAATCGAAAACAGTAGCGCAGCATTATTCACCACCGGACGGCCTACGGCCTTTTACAAATGTAGCGAAATGGTGCCCTACGTGTCTGCAAGCGACATTACGTAAGAAGAAATTGGTTCAGATTAAGATATAGCTCCCTTATATATGTTCAATCGATTTTACCAAAAACACTGAAATTTTCCAAAAATTAAATAAGACATGAATTTTAAAATATCGTTAAATTAGAGCCAGTCCCAGGGAAACAAAAAACTATTTTCAGTTGGCTTTTCTGAAAATGCAGAAGTGCAGGGTATAATTAAAAAATCGGTTAAAACATAAAATTTCGGATTTAACGGTGGATCCTTGCTGCCAACCCAAAATCCAGACCAAACAGTGACTCGTTGTGGATGTATTGGCATCTCAATAGTCACGTGTGGGTTCTCTGAAGCCCATATGCTGCAATTTTGCTTATTGGCATAGCCACTGAGGTGAAAATAATTCATCTGATAACACGATTTTTAGATAAAATTCTTTTCAGCTGCCAAACAATCTTTAGCCTTTTGGGCGAAGCGAAAACGCATCGGATGGTTTTCCACTTCAACATTTCCAATAAAACCAAAAATTTGAAAAAATATCAGTTCATCGTAAAAATGTAATATTGCCTACCCTGTATATTCAACCGATTTCACGAAAAACAATTACATTTTCTTACAAATTCAAATAGCTTTAACGTTTTTACTAGTTTCGAACTTCCAGTTGAACTGCCTGACTTTTGATTTTAAAATGAAGCTTATTGTTTAATCTTCTACGGTAGAAGAACTTTTCTTAGCGGTTCCTATTCTACAATTACCCTTAAAACAAATAAATATACTTATATTTAGTCAGAGTCGGAGAACGGAGTGGTTTCAAGATCCGGAGTCTGAATTCGATCCAACACCCAGTGTCAGAGTCGTCCTTGTTTTGGCAAAACTAAACCCCACTCTGCACTGATTAATACCCGACATAAGGGTCCGGCATCGCAATTAAACTCTTAACTTTGCAGGACCATTTCACATGATATGGAATAAGACACTGTCAGGTGGTTGCTTACGTCCCTCAAAAAAATGGTCTAATTGTCCACAAATAACAGACCGATCTTTATGAAATTTTTATAGCATTCTAATTTTAATCCGAAAATGATTGAACACGTCCATTTCATTAGTAGAACTGAACATACCACGTTAATGTCATATGGGTTTTGAAAGTTAACCTCATTAGCTTCAGTCTGTTACGTGATTTTAAAATTGTTTCAACTTTCAGCATGGAGTGGTCAGATAATGAGAACCGTATCGCTGTAATAGCGCTTTTCAAGTGTGAAATGAAAAAAAAAACGATATTTTCAAAACGCTCCGGCCTCTAGGGATTAGCCGCATGGTCGTCTACCAATACATACAACTTTTTGAGAAGACTGGAGATGTAAAAGACCGCCACCGGTCGGGCCGCCCAAGCTCTGTTCGAACACGGCATGACATCAAAACCGTTAAATCAAGAATTCACAGATATTCGCTCCGAAGACAGAAAATCATGGCCCGTTAGATGAATATCACGCAAAAGTCCATGAGTAAAATCAATAAAAAAAAGACTTGAGACTTGGGGCTTTCAAACAACGTACCGGACATTTATTGACTGCAGCTTTAAAAAAAATAGGTTTGAAAAATGCAAACGTCTTTTGGTGCAGCACGCTGATAACTTGCACAGAAAACTTTTGTTCATGGATGAAAAAATTTTTACCGTTCAGGAAAAATCTAAGAAGCAAAATGATAGAGCGTTTGCGGGGTCATCTAAGGAAGCATTTGAACTGATCCAAAGGGTGGAAAAGCGTCATCGCCCAGCATCAGTCATGGTTTGGTGGGGTGTGTCTTACGAGGGGGTCACTAACCTGTATTTCTGCGAACAAGGAGTCAAAACATAGGCCAAAGTTTACCAAGAAACCGTTTTGGAAGCTGTTGTGAAGCATCTTAACAAACCAGCCATGGACTTTCCAGCAGGATTCTGCGCCGGCCCATAAGGCTAAAACGTCCCAGGCCTGGCTTCGAAGCAATTTGCCAGCCTTCATTTCCTCTGAAGAATGACCCTCAGGCAGTCCAGATTGAAACCCATTGGATTACAAATTGTGGACGGTTTTAGAGGACAAGGTTTGTCACAAAAAATACCCCAACATTGGATCTCTTAAGACTGCTTTGGCTCGAGCTGTGGCCAATTTTCCAATGAACGAGGTTCGTGCCGCTAGTGACGATTGGCCAGTGCGACTTAAGGCGTGTGTAACGGCAAAAGGCGGACATTTTGAATAAGTAGATTTTTTTTTGGATACAATATACTTCCATAAATATATTAAAAAATATTTGGTCCAAACACATTTTTTATTTTACAGCAAAAAACGTGTGTAACAGTATTTATGTCCCTACTAAGTTATAAAGAAATTGGAATTTAGAAATTGTAATGCCTACTTAAGACGCGATTAGAAGGTGTACCGACTATGATACTAAAAAGAGCTATCCATAGTGAAGAATATAGATATAATATTCGCCAGGCCGAATATTTTTTGTGCACCTGTTTAATTTAAAATTCTTTTGATTCTTTCTAATACCCGGTATTTTAAAAATTCTCTCGGGGTTTTTTTTAAAACGTGTCATTTTCATTTCCCTTTTAGAACTACCTAGTAAACCAAATTTGCCAACAATGTCTGATATCAGACAATTCTGAACAATATCCGAACTCTATTGAGAATTCTTACCGCAATCGTTACGAATTCTGTTTGATTTGTCTGAGGATTTTTTATTTATTATGTTCCGAAATATCTGAACGAATTCGGCCCGAATTCTGTTAGACTTGTCTGTGGGATTTTTATTAATTTTTTGTTCAGACTTCTCCTTTCGAACTCGCAACGAATTCTGAACTATTT
Organism: Hydrotaea diabolus; assembly: GCA_963513945.1. Taxonomy (NCBI): domain Eukaryota; kingdom Metazoa; phylum Arthropoda; class Insecta; order Diptera; family Muscidae; genus Hydrotaea; species Hydrotaea diabolus. The sequence goes on along the minus strand of OY740720.1, from coordinate 22,720,230 downwards.
ATCTGAGGTAGTCTATTCGTTTAAAATTTTTGTTATTTGCTTTATATTTTACAGTTGTTGTTCTTGTGTTCAGACATGTCGGAACTAATTCTGAACGAATTCTTAACTGTTTGTCTGAGGTATTTTTATATTTAAAATTCAAATTTTAAACGTTTGGTTAGCTTAGCTGTGCGAAGGATTTTTATTGTGTTCGAAGGAAAACTCTACTGCCAGCAGTTCTCGTTAAATGCAAAACTGGTTGCCCTTAAGTGTATAGCCACTAAACATAGTTACAGCACAATTATTGCTTGCGAAACTGCAGGCACCCCTGTTTGTTACTAAAAGTCTCTCCGAGCGCTTTTTGAAAATGTTTTACAACTTTTTTTGTAGAACAAAAATATTTTCTTCTTTTTGATTGTTTACATTCAGAATTTACCATGACATAATAAGCACAGAATTCGTTCAGAATTCGGTTCGTAATGTCGGTAAAAACATCAGAGTTTAATAAGAATTAATGCCAGATTTCTGACCAAAGTCGTTCAGAATTAGTTCAGAATCCGGTACGACAAATCGAAATTTCCTTTAGAATTTCCCAAGAATACAGTTCAAAATTCGGTCAGAAATCGGTTTGAAATGTCGGCAAAAACATCAGAATTCCCTCAAAGAAGTAGTTCATATGTTTTTCGTTACGAACTCGCTTAGAATTCTGATCCGAAATCGGAACATTTTGCCGATTGTCGTACAGAATTCTGACCGAATTCTGAAGGTTTGGTTTGCTGGCCCGAGGCTAAGATTAGACATTCTTCTCGTAACCTTTAAATTCTTTAATTTAAGCACTTCGCAATTGTTTGAGTTTTTTTCATCAAAGGACAATGAGTGTTTAGTTCACATACCTCCCATACAAGAGACACATCTTGTTCAAACCAGCCTATGCTCTGGATGTGGGTAAAATACTATGTAGGTATATTCCCCCGACGATAACCTTTACTTTTTGCCTTTTTATTAATAGTGAACTCTTCTTTTATATATTTCGACTACGGTACGATTCTCATCTCTCTCTGTCGAATCAATCTTCTGGGTGGCCCAAATTAAGACAGCCGAATCAATATACTGGGTGGCCCAAATAGAGACTGAAGGGTTCAAAAAAAATGTAATGAAGGATTGTGGCTCTTGCTGTATGCGCAAAGGCTTCGTCTTATTAGAACCATATGAGAGGATTATTCTGAAATTGCGGACGCAAACAATTTTTAAATTGAGTCCTATACAGAGCCCCCTTAATGACTTCTGGTTGACCATACACATTTCAAAAAAATATGGACCGATATCTTTATCAACAACTCTTGGCCGAAGATTGCTGCTTCGGATCACTATATTTAAAGAACCCGCTGTTGTGGTATTGTCATTGACGCTGATGTAGGATTGTGACACTGATCTCTGTTCCTCAAAATGGAAGACTATGTACCTAACCGTGTTGTTACTAGGTGCTGTTCTGACCTCAAAATGACGACGATAATTTCGTTGAGCTATGATAATAGACTTGTCAGAAGAATAATAAAATTTAACAATTTTAACGCGTTGCTTCGCATCGTATGCAGCCTTCACATATTACCATAATAAACTATATAACAAAAATTACAATAATATTTTTTACCCTTCAGTCTTATATGGACCACTCAGTAAAAGACCTGAGCACTTTCAACTAAAATTAAGGATATAATAAGAAAATGGATTCGATATTTATGAACTCAATAAGTTGTGCACAACAAAGAAAATGCAATGGCATTGCAAGCGAAGAGAAATGAAAAGTTCCCTTCCTTTCAGCCAGTGAGCAGCATCTATAGTTTTTCACAATTTCCCATACAACTTGAGACTTGAGCTATAAATTATCGTCGTCGGCAACGGGGGGTTGTTGCCATGAAATGGCACGGGGGGAGGGCTGGCGCTGATGAATCTTTGGAATTTGTTGTTCTACATATATTTTGCTACGAGTTTCCCTGGGTACAGCAACTGCGGGGAACCGAGAAGATTGCGCGTGGAAAATGTGTGGAGAAATTATTGTGGTTTTGTTCGTTCGTTCGTTATTGTTATTTAGAGTAAATGTAAATTTATAGCATTTCTGTACTTCGGTGCCACAGTATGCGTGTGTGTGTGAAATATTATTTTACCACCCATACACAAATTGAACTGCAGCTAAATAAAAACTCCTATAACAATACCGGGAGTACGGCCACACCACAGTCTGCAAAGTTCAACGACAAACTTTTTTTTCTATGCCGTTAATGGTATTTTCTCTGTGCAAAATCACTGTCTGTACCGAGACGTCTGTCCTACCCTATGTCAGTCCATTTTTTTCACACTGTAGCTAAGCCACCGAATGGATTTTGGTGTAAAGTTGAATTTCTTTTTTTGTCCTTCTACTTGTACTTCTTCAAAGTTTTAAAGTTTTCCCGTCTTTGTGTAGGCTGTTGTGGGAAGGGGATGGAAAGGTCTCTTTGCACTTTTGTTGTCGAAGGGCAAAGTTGCCAATGTATGTAACACCATGAACAAAACCACTAAGCCATTCATATATGCGTGGTTAAGTTGATAAGCGTGATTTGCAAATAATTTTAATATATGCGAATTTAAGTCACATCTTTTTTTGGCATATATCCCCTACCACATTGAAAAGTTAAGGGGGATTTAGGCTATGTGAGAGTTACAGTTGGATTATTTTGGGATAGAAAGTAAAATTTGTACAAATAATGTAGGACGAATAGCAACTAGACATTAGAAAATTGGTACTAACCAGCTATTCTAAAGAGAAAATTATTTCCTTTCCAAAGATCAACCTTAAGTCCTTGATGATTTAGTCCTTGTGCCCAATTTTTATTGGCCACAAAGTTGTGGGATAATATTTTTAGTTTTTGTAATTGAACATCCAATTTTATATAGCTGAGTCTAATCGGTTCAACTACTCAAACCCAGGGAGAGTTTAATGCCAAACTGGCAGTTTTTTTTATTCATACTCCTTCATGTCCTGTCCCCTTTTTATACCCTCCATCATAGAATAAGGTGTATGTATGTTCACTTTGTGATTCTATTTGCAACGCCTCGAAATATCGATCGGAGATCCCATAAAGTGAAATTGTTTTAAATCTAAGAAGACCCAGCCATGTCCGTTAGTTCGTCTGCACTTCGATCATGTACGCGTGACATCCAGTGTGTTTTACCAAGAGTGTCTAGGTCTTGCTCGATTTGGTTTTTCTTCCGGACCCTCGGAAGGCCGCTTTTGCATGCACCCACAAATGTTGCTTTGAACTGTTAAAATGCTGGAGCATTCATATACATTTGCATAACATGTTTCAGCCAGCGCAATCGTTGTAAAAGGTGGTCCAACTTAAACGCAAGATGTTAATTGTGAATAAAACAAAAAGTTTTCGAAACATTATCTTAATATTTTTTTATTATGATAGAGGGATCTATGACAATTATAAGTGATATCGGTCAAATGCTTGTCACGGCTTCGGTGGCATATCTCTATCTGACGGTCCATATTTTCAATGACTCCGAGACATAATATAGGTTCAATGTCGTTATTGTGCCGAATTATCTCATCCTTTAGATCTTAAATTGTTCTTGGCTTATTGGCGAAAACTTTTTATTTTAAATATCCCTAAAGAAGTTCAACAATGTCAAATTACATGAATTACATAACACGGTCATTGCCATTGTTTCATTGGCTGTATGGCAAGTGGCAGCATCCTGTTGAAACCATATATTGTCCAGGTCCATATCCTCAACTTCTGGCCACAAGAATTCCGTTATGATCTCGCGTTAGGAACACCATATACGATTACTGTTTGGCCGGCCTTATTTTCGAAGAAGTTCGACGAGCATGCACAGGTGTTCTTACATTTCCCTACGGGAAATTGGACCGGTACTGAACCAGTCACGTGACAGGTCTCTCATGGATGGGGACCGGTTCCAGTACCGACCCAACTATAAGAAACGAAGCGGTAACATTTACATTTACATTCACTACATAGATACCATGTGATATATCACGAAACTGATCAAAAAGGACAGAACGTGTCATTGTACGAGTATTCATCATAGAATATCCGCCACAGAATCCATCCTATCCATTCCATCCAATCAGTTTAACTTAATTCTTCAGATTGTTTAAAACATTTGGTCGGAATGTAAATTTGCTTACAAATTTTAATAGATCTCTTACATGTAGGTCGAGGAATATATTATGGATCTTACCTTTATACTTCAACATGATTAGTAGGAGTAATTATTTTATTTTTAGTAATAGGAACTGCATTTATAGGATATGTTTTAACTTGAGGTCAAATATCATTTTGAGGAGCTACTATAATTACAAATTTATTATCAGCAATCCCTTATTTAGGAATTCGTTTAGTCCATTGAGTTTGAGGAGGATTTGCCGTTGATAATGCTACTCTTACTCGATTTTTTACATTTCAAAATCCGCTCAAGGTGTACCTGAAATCCGCGGATATGTAAAATCTTTTTTGTGCGGTTTAATGTGCGAAGTTATACCGCGAATTTTACGACTTTGAAATTTCAAGTAATTGACATACCGAACCAGTTCTGGACAGGTTCTGTTTCACCCATCCTCTATTCGGTATATTCAGGGTAATTGACTCTGCATTTCCCATAGGGTTCCTATAGACCCGATTTTCTGAAATTTGCGCACAATTCTGCCGGCTGTGGACACATTTGGTCGCTTATGCTGACCGAAAAAATTACGAAGTGCACGAAATTAACTTTAGTTTCATCGCCGATATTCGTAAATGGCTTCAGCAGTATCAACACGCTGCTCAATTGCGAACCTCTCCATAGTTAAATTTGCCAACCATTTGAAGCAAACAACAAATTAAGTTGGTCGAAAAAGTCGAAGTTTCGGTGTGAATCACAATTAATATCGTGCATTATTTTTGGGTCGCTCTTTATAATATTTTTTATTTTGCCATTTTCGTAACAAATCCACGATTGGTGGCTAATTAAAATTCGTCCAGGCCAAAATTAAGGACGTTTAAACTTGTCCTAGTTATTTTCTGTATACAATTTGTATTAAGAGTCCAACCAATATTTCGTGGATTTCTAAATTCTTGGAAAAATTTAATAACCCAGCGGAGAATATTAAAGCATTATTTGATCTTAAATTTAATTTAACTCCTTATTGCCGACTTATTAGTTTAAACCTTTGTTATATTTTCCTTCCTGTTCGAAAGTGAAAGTACTTAAAATACACCAGGAATATCTTAATTGCCTTCAAGCAATGATAACTAACTAAAAGATATTGCCTTTGCCCCCACCCTTACGGCGGCTCCTTCCAGTACTTTAAAGTCAAATAAAACAAATTTACACAACGCAACAAATTTAGATATCTTAGCCTGAAAACCATAAAAGTTCTTTCAGTCATCGACATGAATGGCTTCATCGTTACACATCCTTGCCACTCCTCTTTTCGTACATAGTAAAATGTGCCTTCCCCAGCTGGTGGTTGCCTAAATGCCAAAAATTAATCTCAACATTGTGCGAGCGGCAGAGTCTGCTTATTGCTTAAGAGCTGCTTTCTTCGGTGCCTAATTACCATTTCCTCTTATAAGAAAAAAGATCAAAGTGGCAATTATCTGTTAAATGAGCCTCATATTAATCGTCTAATAATAAGTACTCGTAAATACATCGAGAAAAGTATTCACTCGCACAAATGCTTCAAGCACCGAACGGAGCCGTTCAGTTCAGTTTTAAGCCAAAAGTGAAGAAAACTTTGAAATTGTACTTAACCAAAAAAAAAAATAAAAGAAGCAAACGGAGGAAACAAAGCCAACGGATAAAGATGGAAGAAAACATAAAGGATGTTTTATACCACTTAGTCCTTAGACACACTCACACACACACACACAGACGAGGCGGCAACTCTCGTGCAAGTCATTCGATAAGGATATACTTATTAGGAGAAAGGAATGCTGCCAACTGAAGTGGCGCTATGATGAAAGGATATTTAGTGGAAAGTGGAAAGAGTTAAGGATGTTTGTGGTTTGCTTATTCAATAATGTTGATTCGGCCGCACTCTATTTCGAATGGAGTTTAGTGAAATTTTCTTTTCACTTCCCGTTTGGGCTGAACGTTTTAAGGTTCATGTCATTCGGGGTAGGCTATTCAGGGGTGTTGGCGGGAACACAAGCAACAGTAAAAATTCGCCGTTGTTCCATTTCAAAGTTCCTTAAATATCTTGCGGATAACCAGATGGTAATGCTAGTATTTCCAATTGCAATATTTCAGAAGTTGTAAAATCATCAGATCGTCAAAATAATCCGCAAATTGTTTTTTAAAAATGTTAGAAAATAAAAAGAAAATATTACTAGAATTTCAACGTGAAATGGACGTCGTCATGGTTTAAATATGCCAGCAATTCATCTCTTGTGGAAAAGTTAAGGCGTGAGTGCACTATCATGAACCTTAAGCCACCAACCAGAAGGGTATTGACGGGGATTGAAAAAACATAGCCCCGCCATCGGCCTGTATTGAAAAAGACCAGGAAATTTATATTCGGTTACGATCTGATAAACTGGGTATCCTATAAGAGGTAATCTGGCTTAGATTGCGATAGAAATTGAGCCCACATACGTTAAAGATTGTGCTGACGCAATTATTGAAGTCAGGCGTCCATTTAGCGGATATACCAATTTTGCCTTTTATTGAAAAAATCACCATCCACAAGACTTCGCCAATCCCACTGCATCCACAGAGATTGAATTTATGAAGGGATTAATGGCACAGTGGCTTCACCGCAGCTGACGAATGAGACGCGATAACCTTCATTGGTCCTTGGGATATAGCTATGTTAACCAATATTTTTGTAAATAAGCGACAACGTCAATGTTACCTGCTTAGACTACATTTGTTTAGTTACACTGGAATACTTTCCTTTAAGAGCTACGTAAAGTCCTTAGTCTACGCTTACAAACAAGTCAGCCACATATACAGGGTGGAGCGCGGTATTTTGCTTATTTGGGAATGAAATAAAAAAATTACAAACCTTAGAAAAATTTATTTTATATTTTAATTAAAATGACTAGTAAGAGAATTTTCAAAACACGTGGTTTTAAATAGTGTTCCTGGCAAATGTCCAACTTCGCTATCCACACTCTAACTCTAACAAGCATGTCGACCGGTATTCTGCCAATTCCAGCCTCAATATTGTTAATTAGGTCTTCCAAGGTGTTGGGACGGTTGATATACACCTTCGTCTTCAGGTTACTCCAATGGAAAAAATCGCATGGGGCTAAACCTGGTGAGCATGTCGGCATGTTCACATCACCCTCAAAGAGATAATCCGTCCGGAAAACATTTGCCTCAAACAATTCATGGTAACCCTCGCAGTGTGTGCAGTGACACCATCCTGTTGGAACCACGTATCCTCTAATTGCATTGCCTCAAGAGCCGGCTAAAAAAAATCCTGTATCATAGTCAAGTACCTTCGGAGTTCACAGTGGCGGCAAGACGGTTATCCTGGAAAAAGTAAAGTAACATAAATCTCCCGATAGCTACGCACAGTCTTCGATCTCTTCGACTAACAGTGCCGCCAGAGCCTGCAGGTCAAAAAAAGCTATTTGGTCAAAATGGACGATCAATAGTCAATATGGGTTAGGGTGGGCCGATTTGTAAGGACAAACATTTTTCAATATTGCGCCATCGATTTTTCGATCACTTTTGGCATGAATTTTTTTACTTACTGAACGGGACTTACTGTTTAATCCCCGATCCGAACGGCAAATGCATTTTATATAGAAGTTTTTGTGGCTTACAGATAAATCTCTTACTTTTAAAGTCGCCGGAATTTACGACGTGCAAAAACTGCCGCTGAAAAATTGGTAGATGTTCTTACACTGGGTTGAACCTGGGTTAACTGGCATGGTAGTCGTGCACACTTTTATCACACCATGGCGGCCTATCACACCATGGACCCGCTGCTTTAAATCTAGACTTGTTGACGAATCGGACATTGATTTATGAATATTAATTGTTCTAATATTCTGGGTTGTTTTTAAAAATCTTAGTTTTTGGGCGATCTTATGACCGACATAAAACCGCTCATATCGAACGGAAACATCAAAAGTTCTTCCGAGTGCTAACAGCGAGGTCGAGGCGGGCCTTTATGATAATCCAGGGGTAAAGGCACAATTTTAGGTTCAAAATAAATTTGAGGTTGATTCATTGAAATTTCTTTTACTCCCGCACTGTAAATACTTCTTCGTAAAATGCTTTTCTTTTACGAATCTGCCAATAATCTCTATGTGCCAATCAGTTAATCGAATGTGTTTTAAGGGACCCATATACACGCCAGGCAATACATTTTTCGCAAACATTGAACTTATCAAAAAACTTTGACATCCACCCGCCTTAATACAACCCCATTCCAACCTCGCAAATATAAAAACTTCACACAAATGGATGATTACGCATGGCGTCTCTTCGATATCGTTCCTTACAGTTGTTATATAATCAATCAATATGCAAATTAGCCAAAGGTGTCAGATTAAATTAAAACTCTACAGATATGCTTTGTCAAAACCCACACCTAACCTCAAAATTTGCATACGCCTAATGTATAGGAAGAAAAAAGTCTTTTGGTTTACCTAAGAACTCTAATTTACTTTCAATATGCAAATTTCAATTAAACATAAACACCACTAATCATCGCTTCTCCCTTTTTCGCTTTCTTTACAGAGCACCCTTAACCTCTACCATACGGGTAGCCGGTGGCGGTATTGGCGCCACTGGTCGTGCTGAGAGCAGCATTGGCGGTTCCGAATACAGTTTCCCACCCAGCTATCGTTCACGTAATACTACGCCCGGTACTATCAGCAGTGAGCGCAGCATCGAAACTGAACCCTCCGGCAGGCTGTTGGCCAACGAGGACATACCCGAGCCTCTGAGCGTTGAACAGCTCTCGGAATACAATACCCTACAACAGAGGACAATGCAAGCGAGAATGAGTTCAACGCCTGCAGCAGCTACAACAACCACTACATCATCGATGGCGAGCATAGCGGGCAGCGGTGGCCTCAATAAGGCCAAATCGGAGGAGAAGCGTAATTCCCTGCAATTGGACAAAAGTTGCATAATCACCAAGAGGGACTCATCGAGTGATAAGAAGGACGATTTGGTAACAATTGTTACAATAACGCCACAACATGCGGCGGACACAGCGGACAATGTTGAAAATCAGAACAACACAAATCTGGATATAATCCAAAGTGGTTCCAGAGAACAAATTGAGATATTGGCCCATTTGTAAAACTAGAGAGAGATAGAAGTATTTTGATAGTACTTGAACTTGAAAACTATGATATAGCAACAAAATGTTGATGAAGGCTTTATTATTAAATTATTATTGTTATCATCTGAAAAAGGAAACAGTTGGAACCCTAAAATTGCAATACGAGAAGATGTGGAAGCATAAAAAGTTTTCGATAAACATCGAATTTTGCCAAGGCAGTAATTCGGTGCCCCACTGTCCATTTTTAAGTTTGAAGAAAATCACGAAATTCTTGTGTTTTGTATATTAACTTTTAACGAAATTCTCTCTTTACCCTGATCCAGATATTTTCATGTTATTGATTATAGCATGTAATTTTGTCAATTTAAAATAGTGATTTTTGCTCAAAATATCATTTTTTTAAATTTTTTTAAATTTTTTAAATTTTCAATGCCTCTGTTAAACTAATTTTAATATCTTGCAAGTATTTTAGAAAAACTAATTTTCTTTCATTTGGGACCACTCTTGATTAAATCGGTAATAACATGTGCGAGTTATGGTCCAAAAAGCTTAAAAAAAACCCATAAAAAAAACATAAAATAATTCCAAAAATTCTATCTTGAAAACTAATCAGAGGTTCATTTTTTAAACTTCATTTTCGTGTTTAGAAGGCCAAAATCTATAGGAAAAAAATATTTAGAACTCTGGACCAAAATGGCTGTCAACTAGTGTTCATATTTTTTAAGCACAACAACTTATGGCTTGAATAGAATTGGGACTTTAGTTTTTTAACCATATTTTTTTCGTGTAGCTTTCAAACGAATATTCCAATATTTTTACAGTTCGCAGATATTTATTGCACAATCTTAACCAGTATATGGCTGACAATAACTTATATCAGATCTGGCTCTGAAAACCCATTTTTTAATTTAAAATTTTGTTTCAACAAGGAACTGTAACGTCAGGATGTATATAAGCTTCTTAACAAGCGAGATAATTATAATAAATTTAAATTATTCCCACTTAAGTTGACTTAAGATATTTTAATGTGTTGGCACAGATAAACATTCTGGCATATTTATATGATCTAATGACTTTTGAATTCGGAAAGAGATCTGGAAATTGTTCAATAGCTTTTTCATGTCCTTTTTCCAAAAATGAAAATATTTTATATTTTCCTCTTCTTGGTTTCTAAATTAATATATACAGTTGATTTTGGGATTATAAAACAATCTTGGCCCATGTAATTCCCTGATTATCCTTAATTTTGGAACTCCGTTACAAACTTTAGGAATATGAGATTTGCGATTTTGGGACAATTTAAAATGTTTTTGGAACTCACTTACAAACTTTAGGAATATGAGATTTTTTTTTGGTATATGAAAAAAATATGCGAAGTCTTCTAAAAAAAATCCGTGATTCTACATTCTTTTCAAAGTCCGTATTAAAAACTTTCCCCGTAGAGCTCCTACATTTTTTTTAACCTGGGATTTTATAAAAAGTCTTTGTATTTTTCAGATAGTCTGGGATTTTATCAAGAATAGAAGACTTTTCAGAGGATCTGGGATTCTTCTCACGCTCTACTTAAAAAAAATTACTCTCGTCTAAGAATCGGGAATTCCTCTGAAAACTAAAATCCCTTTTGAGGATATGGAAATGTTAAAAAATGAGATATTGAAAAGTCTGCGGTACTGTTAAAATATTTCGACTTTGAATTAGATTTTTGGATCGTGATAATGGAATTCTGGATTTATTTTTTAGAATTGTTGTTGTTTATCAAAAATCTGAAACTTTTTAAGGACTTGGAATTTTCTTAAGAATTTGACTTTTAAGAATTATGAATTTTTTTCAATAATATAGGAATCTTTCAAGAATTTAAGGTTTAAAGAAGAATCTGTGATTCTTAAGCTCCGGAAACCTTTTAAGAACCAGGAATTCTCACAACAATTTTGAATACTTTTGAAAATATGTAACTATTTTATGAATGAGAGTTTCTTTAATTAAACTGGGATTAATTTGTGCAACTGGCATCATTCTGAGAATCTGCGATTCTTCTATCTAGAAATGTGGCTTTTTAGAGGATCTGAGAATCTTCAAAGACTCTACTAAAAATTTCAAGTTCTTCTAAGAATCTGGAATTCCCACATTGAACAGGGTTTAACCGGCTCAAGACCTCTTGCTTTTATATTTAAATAGAAGACAAGTTTTTAACAAAATGGCAAAGTGACATTGATTTTCATGGCTGCACACTGCTTTTATCATGAGATCGGGTACGTGACAACCCTCTTCAGAAAGCCTTGCTGCAATTGTTGAAAGTAAAACCGAACTCTATAAGGCCAGGCTCTCCTCAAACGAATGAGAACTACTGTTGTAAACCTTACTTTTCAAGTTTTCTTCACACAATTGCCCACGAAAATACAACTCACTCTTGCCACCTCTAAAGCGACTTCTTTTGAAAATTTAAATCCTTTTGAACATATGAAAATGTTTGAAAAAATATGCGATTTTGAAAAGTAAGGGATTTTTCTTATAAGAAACGTGATTATGTGTTCTTACACGAAACTGGACTTTTTATCAGAATTCTAAAATTTGCTTAATTTTTATTAAAAATTTGGAACTTTGTAATAACCCAGTAAACCAAATTTGCCGACAATGTCTGATATTAGACAATTGTGAACAATATCTGAACTCCATCGAGAATTCTTGCCGAGATCGTTACGAACGCTGTTCGATTTGTCTGAGGACTTTTTTTCAGAGAAATAGTTCAGAATTTTTGTCAACCCTCTAATATGTTTTTAGTTACGAACTCGGTGAGAAATCGGAACATTTTGCCCATTGTCGTACCGAATTCTGAACTTTTGTTTTGCTGTGAACTTAGAAATTTTTAAAGCTTAAGGAACCTTTTAATAAGCAGGAGTTTTTAGGACAATTTTGGATTCATTTGAGAATTTGTAGCTCTTTTTTGAATGAATGTTTTTCATTTAACCTGGGATTCAACTGAGCATTTCTTATTCTTCTGAGAATCTGAGATTTTTCTGATAATTTGAGATTCTTCATTTGAGAATCTGAGATTCTTCTGTGAATCTGAGATTCTTCTGTGAATCTGAGATTCTTCTGAGAATCTGAGGTTCTTCTGAGAATCTAAGATTCTTCTAAGAATCTGAGATTCTTCTAAGAATCTGAGATTCTTCTAAGAATCTAAAATTCTTCTGAGAATCTATGATCTATTGGATAGACAATGTTTATATTGTAAGAATCTTGTTTCTCATACAACACATTCTCACAACTGTTGGTCCTTGTACAAACCCATGATTGATGGCGACAGTTGAAATCCCCGCCTCAAACATGCCCTTCGCCTCTGATAAATTTTTGAATATTTGAAGCAAACAATCTTTTTCGGTTGCCAACCGAAAAAGACCACCTGGAAAACCGCATGAAAATATATTTACACTGCCGCTATCTGACGAGATCTTTAGACAAATGTGTATTTTCAATTACAGACGTATCGAATAAAGGGTATTTTAAAATGAGTCCAAGGACTCTGAAAACACGTTATGTATGAGCTATGGCAAAATCCTCGTTTCAAATTCAATTCCGAATTCCCCATAAACTCCTTTATGCTTCTCTTCTGCAAATTGAACCACTGTTTCCCTGTAAAAAAATTAAAAAAAATGGACAGAAAAGAAATCTTGTATTATGCATAAGAAACTAAAAAAAAATATTTTTTGTGTTGTTATTATATATATTTCGCAAGTAGTTTTTAAGGAAGCATACAAACTATATTCTCATTATTAATCCAAAGGTATTTATTTTTATATAAACTGCAAACGTAAAACAAAATATCATAAATAATTTAAAAAAAGAAATAAAACATAAACAAAAATTGTTGATTCTTTCTTTGTTAAACTTTAAGAAAACTCAATGAAGACCCCACTTCTGTATAGAATTCATTGAAACATTTTGTAAATAAAAATTTCTTTGGCGATACATCAAACATACTATATAATGATGACATACAAATAATGACAAATTATTAACCTTAAATATTATTATTATAAACAATAATAATATTAATGATAATCTTTAATATATGAATAAATGTTTTTATGTAATTTATAAGTCAAAACCAACCCCTCCCCCCTATATATACGAGTACATATGTAAATTATAAACAAAACAAAAACCAACAAACAAAATCATATTAAAAATAAATAAAAACGACAGCATTACAAATAAATGTATGAAAAAAATTGTTAGAAAAAAAATAAATATTCAAAAAAAATGTTCTTATTTCGAGGTACACGTGAAATGGAGCCTTACCGCAAGACCTCCTGCCCTTCACCCTCTCTTCAGTGCAGGGTGAAAGTAACGCAATTGACTTTCGATCCTTTTTGCGGCTTTTGGGTTAGTACGTGAATACGAGTTCCACTAAATGAGGGCACCCGTGAGTGTGCTCGTGTGCGTGGGTGTATTTGAGTGGCCACATATGCCGGTATGTGTGCGTGTGCTTATGTGCATGGGAGTGTAATTCAATATCCTTCAAATGTTGCTGTTGAACTAAATGTACTGGAAACCTTTTTTTTGAGGAGGGATTATATATATTTTTTTTGCTTTGCTTTTTGAATATGAGTGTGTGGTTTGACCTTTTTGACACCCTACGTGCAAAAATGTGGCAATAGGTGTTATTTATGAGTTGTTAGGTGCTGTTTATGACACCATTTGTTTGAAAATTTTTTGATGGAATATTGTATTTTTAGCTACAGCAGTTTAGTTTAAAATCAATGAGAAGGAGAGAAAAATGGAAGTGCATCGTTACAGACCCCTTTTCCATTCCGATGCCTATTTTGATAATGATTAGGAACGATAACTTAATACCATTGCATTTAAATATAATAATAATGTTTTTGTTTTTAAAATAATGTTAATAATTTGCGATGCCATTCTTTTGAGAATCAGGAATTTTTCCAAGCACTTAGTATTAATTAGAAAATCTAAACCTTATTGAGAGTTTTGATTATTAAAATAATCTGAGATTTTTTTAGAAACTGGTGGTATTTTCTGAAATTTGGTAGTATTTTTAGAAAGTATTTTCAGAAATTTATATCCCTTTTTATTACTATTTCTAAAATTCGGTTCTCTTTTGAAGGTTAATTGTTTTTTGATATTTTGAAATGCTTTTTGGAAATTTTGGGAACATGGCTTCTTTAAAATTTAAGAATTTATTAAAAAATTCATTTTTTTAAAGAACATTGGATACTCTAAAAAATATGAGATTTTTTTTAGAAATTCGCACTGTTTTGGTAATACTATTTTAAAAATCCGGATCTATTTTAAGAATGTTTTAACAATTTGGAATTGTTTTAAGAAACTTAGGATTCCTTTAAGAATTTACAAAAAATCCCGGACTGATTTAATAATTTGAAATTTCTTTTGGAAATTCAGAAACACGGATTCTTTAAAATGTAAGGATTCTTTACAAAATCTACTTCGTATTTGGAAAATTTTGAATTGTTTAAAAATAATCAAAGATTATTTTAAGAACCTATTCATTTTTTCGACAATTCAAAAGATTATTGTAAAACTGCGGGTCTCTTTTTAAAATCTTTAAACAATTTAGAATTATTTTTGGAAAATTGTGATTCTTTTATGAATTTATGAAAATCCGCGATTCATTTAAAAATTTGAAACTCTTTAGGAATTTTCATATTCTATAAAATTTAGGGATACTTCAAAAAATCGACCTTTTTTGGAGTACATTAGACACTTTTTAAAATTTGAGATTCTCTTTCTATTATATTTCTTCAAGCTTAAGTGTAGTTATTATTTTATTATTGTTATTTATTTGTTTCGAAAATGTACAAAGAATCCTTTAAAGTTTGGGACTCTTTAAAAAATTTACTCTTTTAGGGAGAATATTGGATACTTTAAAAACTCGGAGGTTCTTTTCAGAACATGAGAATCTCTTTAGAAGTTCGGATCGACTTAATTATCTATGATTATTTTAGGAATCCGCGTACATTTTAAGAACCTGTAATATCTGGTATTATTTAAGAACTTAAAATTCTCGAAAATCTAGGATTCACCAAGAATTTCGGATATTTTTAAGAAGTTCAGATTGTTTAAATAACCTAGGAAAATTTATAAATCTTGGTATCCTGTTAAAATTCTAAGACCTCCTTAGGATTCTGTGATTTTGTCAAAAATCTGCGTTTTTTGCTTAGGAATCCGGGTTCTTTAAAAGAAAATAGGACTCCTTCTTTTTAAAATCTTAAACCTTCTAGGGGTTCTGCGATTCTAAAAAGAATCTAGGATTTTTTGTTTAGGAATCTGGATTCTTTTAAAAAATCTGGTTTCTTTGTTATAAAATTTTTTAAAAATCTAACGGTTCTGGGATTCTATAATTCTATCTGCGTTTTTTGTTTAGAAATTTGGGTTCTTCTAAAAAATAAGATGTCGTTCATTTAAAAATCTAAGATGCTGTTCTAGGATTCTCTCAAGATGCTGGGAGAACACTGAATACTTTCACAAAATCGGCTGTCCTTTTATGAATCTGGCATTCTTTTCAGAATCTAGTATCTTATAAGAAACCAATGTACTTTTAAGATTCAAAAGTTCCTTCTATAATCTGGAACCCTTTAAAAGTCTATGGTTCTAGGATGATTCTAGAACCAAACACTTAAAAAAGTTTTTTTTAACAGTTTGGGAAACCAATATTATTTAAAGATATTGCCTAATTTGAATCAGTTGTTATTATTATCAGATACTGCACACTTTGCAAGATTTTAGGTTTCTTTGATTGATAAACATTCTTCTGAAAATCTGCTCTTTATTTTGGAATCTAAGAATTCTTTGAGGAATCTATGCCTCATTTAGGATTATTTTCTAAAACTAAAAGTTTTTTTTTAGTATATTTGAATAGTTGACATTTTGTTCTTTATTTTTCAGGTATTATTTGGCTTAGGGTCATAAGCAAAAAACCGATGTTGATGTCCTTTAAATTTACTTAATTTAAAGTATTAAAATATTTCGAACTAACGTCGTTACTCATTGGGGATAATCAATTTAATTAATTGTTTTTATCCGTCCTATTGTACTTCTAATATCTAAAGCTTTTAAAAATCTGAAATTCCTTTTTACAAAACTGATAATTTTAAAATACTGGGATTCTTTTATACTTATAACCTAGGATTATTTTACACAATTTGGATTCTTTAATTGATCTGTCAGTTAGTGTAAGAGTTATATTGCGCACAGAACCCGGATTTAAGGAAAAGCTTCCCGTTTTCTATTTAATAAAATGCTGCAGGAAGTGACTACTTAGCCGCTGGTAATTGAAGCAGCACATTTTTTTTGAAACAAGAATCGAAAATATTTACCAAAAAGTTTTGAAAGCCAAATTTGGTTATAAGGACTTTTCTTTTGCTCTTTAATCCTTGCGTTCGAGCAATTATATTTTTTTGACAATCCGTTTACTCCAACGATATTTCAGAAATGTGAAGTCTTTTTCATAGCAGAGAAATAGGGCATCCACCTAGTCGTTACACACGCTCATTCCCTTTGTTGTTGGCCAAGATAACAAGTGTTGAAATCGATTAACACCATTATGTGCTGTGGCAACAAAAAACAGAGCCAAATGAAAAAGAACCCAACCGAACGAACACTTCCTTTTCTTTGACCAAAACCCGAACAAGAACAAAATCAGAAACCAACGCCATGAAATGAAAAGTATCAAATTGCAAATGTAAGCCAAAAGTATAACAATAACCATAAGGTTTGAGTTTCTTGTGCATATTTTCGTACCCAAAAGCCCGAGCCCAGAAAGGAATTGGTTAAGCATGAAATCACTTAAAAGGCATTACGGAGTATTGATTTTAGAATTTCCATCCAGTTTTTTTTTGTTCTTCTTGTATGAGATTTCCTTTCTTCTATTATTAGTTCCCTGTCATTTGCTGTGCACAATATTGACCTTTTTTTAAATGACAATGCGACTTTGGTATTGTTAAATGTAAAGGAAAAATTAAAAGTCGTCCCAAAAATTGAGGGGGAAACTCATAAGCGGTGAATGATTCGAATTTGGATTTTTTTGGGCTGAATGGTTGGGAGTGTAAGAGCGTGAAAAATAATTTCAAACTTGTCTATGGAGGGGTGATGAAGGGCATAGAGTGTAAGAGGGTCTAAAAAATGAAATCTTACTTTGTCATTTAAATAAAAGTGGACACGAGTTGTTTTGGATCCGAAATGATCCATGAAAAATGGATTAGAAGTATTTTTGCACTTATGAGGCCACCAGCTTCGACTATGCAACGAAGTTTATCTAAATAAGCCTGGTTGACTCTTTAGTGAAGCCAAATTGAATTAATCTCGTATAATCGACCATACTGGGTATTACTATTATTTTTTTAAATATCACGATGCACGGTAAAATGACAAACCTTACAGAATATCCACCTGAATGGCATTACTGATTCCACCATCTTTAAAAACATTACGATTCAAAACAACTTTCGGTGCAATTTGGTCACGTCTATTAAGAAATTTTTTTTCCATTCGACTAAAATAAATGTGGAAAATCAAAGAGATTAGGTTTTTTGTTTTTCCTATTGACATGAGCAAAATTAGCAATTTTGTGTTAATAATTACGATGAGTTAGAAAAAACCCCACTAATGTCGTTTATGCGTAAACAGTATTTCTAAAATATATTGTGAATGAACGAAATATTTGAACCCCTTATGGTTGTTGTCCAAGATTCGATTATCTTAGCCACCAACCATACGGTACTCGTAATTTTCTCTCATTCACAATAGATTTTGCAGATCACTGTATACGAATATTCAACATTGGTGGTGTTTTTTGTTAAGCCGCATTTACTTAATTCCTCAATTGTTAGCAGCAAACACTGATCTTTTAAATTTTTCACATGAATTTTTGTGAATTGAATAAGAAAAAACGGACCAAATATTACCCAAAGTGTTTTTAATTCTCTCCAAGCAATGAATATAGCGACATGATCTTGTTCACTAAGCAAGCGTTAGGTATTTGTAAACGAAAAAAATAAACATTTTTGAAAGATCTTTTAGGAAAATCTACCAGTTCTTAAAATGGTGGAAAAAAATTCCAAAAGTGGGTTTATTTGTAAAATGGTTAGAGGTTTAAAAATGTTCCTGTATACTCGAATTCACCTCACACAAGCTGCGTGAAATTTCTTGGATCTGCGGATAAACCCAATTCCAAAATATTTGTTTCTCAACGGATTTGAGACGGAGTGTACAATAAAAGGCCGGTTTGATTCTCAGATAGAGCACAAATGGGCTGAACTTCAACAAATCAGCAGTTCTGGTAAAAAAAAAACATTTATAACCTGTACCACTTTGTAGAACAGGGTATAAAAACAAGTTTCATGGCAAATGTGTGTACCTGCCAAATTTATATGAGCTAGACCCACATTTAAGTTACCGATCGACGTATAATCAACTGATAATTTCATTTAACGATGTCCATCCTTCCAATGTAAAGCTTGTAATCAAACTTCAGGTCACAATTGTTGACCAATTTTCTTTTAATTTGCTAGAAGTAAGCTTTTTACACCAAGGACTGACGCTATTGAAATTTAAGAAAGCCGGAAGCCACATCTTACATTTAATCTTTATAAATTTCAACACTAGTAAGTTTTAGCTCCAAGGAAGTGCGTAATAAAAATTTAAGAAAATCGGCTTAGATTTAGATATATCTTCCACATATATTTTCATCAGATTTTTATGCTTTAAGCTACAGAAGCCACATATTATAAGTACATCCAAGCTGCATAAATCTTAGCACGAGTAAATTTTTTGGTCAAGGAAGCACGGCAAACAATCGGTTTTGATTATGATATAGACCTCACCGAGTTTTCTGTTTTTAGCTCTTGAAGCCACATATTAGCATATAAGGCCATCTAATGTTTCTGTGTTTAGCTCTAGAAACCACATCTTTCAACCAATCATAATGAAATTTAGCACGCGTAAGTTTTTTGGGCCATGGAAAGAAGTTATTGAAATTCACCATCGGAGCCATCGGTTCTTATTTAGACATACATAGCTGCCATAAGTACGTATATGTTCATTCGATTGAATGTCTTTAGCTCTAGAAGCCACATGTTGCATCCAATCTTGTGGAAATTTGAAACATGTAATTGTATATGTTCATTCGATTGAATGTCTTTAGCTCTAGAAGCCACATGTTGCATCCAATCTTGTGGAAATTTGAAACATGTAAGTACCTTGTGCCAAGGATGCACGCTGTGATTGGAAAAAGCTGTTCAGATTAAGATATAGCTCCCACATCTATGTTCAACCCAATTTGACCAAAAACAATAAAAATTTATCACAAAATCAAATAAGACATTTTTTGTCTTATTTGATTATGCCTGATCCTCACGTACGAACATAAATTGAATCTGACATTTGAGCCACCTCTAATAGCTTTTCTGCATGTTAATTTCAACTCTTACTCTTAACATTCAGTTTTTTTCTATTTTAAGTAGAAACAAATAAACTTGAAGAATCTGATATTTTGTTAAACAGTGATGTCAGTTATTTACAAAAACTGCGTTGACACACGTTTACAAACGTTTTACTCGAATCCGAATGTGTTGTATGGTGCAATTTTAAGTCAAAATTCGGCAACGTTCGAATCGTTTTATGGTAAGGACCCAGGCATACTGATTTTTCCTATAGAAAGGAGCAAAATACACGTTTTCGTAAACAATTGCAGATTCCTTATACAGCCCTAGTTTTTGCGACTAATCAAAAAAAACATTACTAGTGTTGCTTAAGCATATGCGGGTTTTGCAAAATCTATTGTGAATCATTGAAAATTATGAACCCCTTATGGTTGGTGTCTACGATCATCGTAGCTTAGACATCAACCTTAAGGGTTCATATTTTTCGATCATTCACAATAAGTTTTGCAAAAGCTGTATACGCATAAATAACAGTAGTAGTGTTTTTTTTATATGTCGCGTAAAATTAAACTGCATAGCGTAAACGCAATTGCGGGGTTATAAATGAGTTTACATGAGTTCTTGTGAGTCGAATGAGAAAAACTTGTGTAAAGAGGGGTGGAACAAATATTACAGAAAGTTTTTTTTACTCGTTATATGTTTTAAACGATGTCGGTATCACCAATGCCATACAGTTGTAAAAATATTCAGTAAGGTTTGCCATTTCACCATAAACCGTTTTACGCCTGTCGAACGTGTGTTAACATTAAAAATATATTAGCCCTGGAAATACGACTATTAGACATAAATACACTTGTCGTTTTTCGCCAACAGCAACAGTAATCAGGTTGATTACTACCCAGAACTGTCGATTTGGTGGAGACCAACCCAATTGCGCCTCACAAGAGCCCTAGCAAAGCCCTTTGGATATTTTATTTTGAAATTAAGTCTTTACTCGTAACTTGTGTTGTGTTTAAAGTAGATCTAAGAAATTTAACACAGCCATAGGAGAGGTGCATTCGAGTAAACAAGAACATTTACAGATCTCTAGTCAGACTAGGTGTCGCGTGTGGCCCGGCTCCGAAGTTGGCAAACTCGAGTAGGAAAAAATGTATAATGCTGACCAAAACAAATTGCGTCAAAATTATACTTTTTCCTGCTTTGTCAAAATCTTTAAACTTTTAAAACAAAGAAGATAGCGATTTAGAGTTACCACACTTACATTAAAAAAACGAATCAACCTGGAATCCTGAAAAATGTTTGTAAGCTGATAAAGATTGTAAATGGACGAAATCGGCTAGAGAAAAAAAGATTTCCCTTAAGCGACTAAAGGTACCTCGGTAAAAAGTGTGTACTTTACAAATCACAATCTTTTGTGAACGGAAAAAGATTTAAATGGGTAATGTTACTTGGGACGCTCTTAATACCTCAAAAGAGAGCAACGTTTTGGCTTCGTGGCCCGAAAAATTACCGCATGGTCAAAACGGGCGATCAATGTGGTCATTTGGGTACTCTAATTACAGAAAATTTTGCTTCGAATACATATGTAAAGTAATTTTGCACCAAAAGGGCCCAGAAAATGGACCAATTTTTTGCACCTTAGTAGCGTAATGACGTTAAGAGGGTATATATGGATTGGCATGGCCGATTATAACGACGTTTGCACTTGTTACGTGCCTATTTAGTTTTTTTTAATTCTTACAACTAAACTGGAATTTCGGTTAAAGCAATTTTGGATGTGTACTTTTGTCGTTCACGTCAGATGATGTGGCAAACAAAGCCCCAGCAGGGGGCTAATCACGGCATTCGACGACGAATGCAAATTCGAATAGAAAAATATTTCGATACGTTTAAATGTTTGGATCATGGCATTCGATCGTAATGTTTTATCGCATACTACTTTTTTTTGCAATGCTGCAAAACAAAGACTTTCAACTCAAAAGATGTGTCGTTGGCTGATTCGAGCACGACGTGGGACTGTTAAAAAATTAAATAGATAATAAGAAACATTTTACGCATTATTGCAATGCAAAAATGTAACGATTAATTATTTTATTGTAGTTAATTTATTATTTTATAACAATTCATGGTGTTTTTACGTAATTTTTGTCGAAACCACTACTGTGATAACACAAATTGAGTTTCCTAAAAGGCCGATGAAACATCTTTCTTTGTTGATTCTCTTTGCGGCAAGCATACGAGTATGATGACAAGCAGAGAAAAGCAGAAAAACAAAACAACAAGCGATTGTTGGTTTGGTGCAAGTGAATATTTTAATAAATCTGATAAAAATATAGAAAGTAATTAGTTATAAATGGATCCAATGCTATTTTTTTTACTCATCATCGTCCGATTCGGAGGAGGATTGCAATGTAAACTTAATTAGAAGAAATATTCGAATTTGGTCTGGAAATCGTTTTTTCATTATCTTTGTCCCTAAAACTAATAAAAAAGACGAATATTTTTACGTTATTTCACAAAATGTAGAAAAATACCTACATTTCTTTTGTTTTACTCTGTTGTTTTGTTTGGCGTCATTAAAAATGGTAGTGTTTGGTTTTTTTCGAAGACGGTTGTGCTATCGAATTCAACTTCGGGTAGTTGCAATTCGATAACGATTGCCGTGATCCAAATTAATTGCGTTTCGAAGTAAATTTGGTCGTTAACGAATGCGGTGATTAGCCCCCAGATCATCTAGCTAGGAACTCAAAGTCATGCTGAATTCTGCCCATATTTATAATTAAAGCAGCATTAGATTGCAGAGCAAGACCTACAACGCTCCCTTTTATTGGAAGACCTTCTAGGACGACTGCAAAATTGGCCTTTTGTAATTTTTATAAAAATATATGAAAAACAATTTTTTTTAAATGAGAAATTAACTCGAAGGTACATAATTTTTTATTTCATTTATATTAGTTTTTAATAACCTATACTGAAATTCGAACCCAGGATATGCTGGTTGCTATTCTGATATGCCAAGTACATCAAGAAATACAATTACAGGACTTCTCAATGAACAAGCTAATGAATGAGTACAGAATTAATTACAAGGACTTTTAGAGAAACGATTAGAAGCTATGGGGATCATTTTTAATGCGCAACGAAAGCCTTTTGAAAAGCTTCCCGGTAAAAAATATGATCATCCAAAGATTAATCTTGGCTCGCTCCTTTGCGATCAATGGATTACTCCATAAAACTCCTTTTTAGCAACGCTTATCCGCAAAAACGAATACTCCTTTTGAGCTCAGTAAAAACCCCAGTAAATAATATAATCATCCAAAGATTAATCTTAAATCTCCTCCTTTTAACACTTTTTAACACTACATGTCCGCAAAAGCGAGCGCTCCTTATAATCTCCTTATGGATTACAAAAGGAGTATTCGTTTCGATATCGAAACAGAGGACTAGGGGAGTAATCTTTTTTTTAGCCCCTGAAGAGCATAAAGGGAGTATATACATGGCGAAAACATCAGCTATGTCAAACTGAAATAAAAAACACATGCAAAAACAATCCCTAATTGATCCGTTTGGAGTATAAAGCGAGGCATCAGCTTTGTTTTTGATTACTCGCTTATTGCTCCAAATGGATGAACAAGTCATTACTCCTTTATTGCTCGTTTATGGATTAATCCATACATTTTTTAATTAATTTCGCAGACCATTAACGAATGTGTATTGCAACTAAAAAAGGCATTCTTTAAAGTCCTTCATGAGAAGGCCTTGGATATTTTCCCACTAGAAAAGCCTGCTTTAAGTTCATTCATATGTTCCCCACACTACAGTATTTCGGTTTTTAATCTCGAATATCTGCAATACGAGTTCGGTTTTGTAAATTGCGATTATTTAAGGAAGACCTAGTTTTGGCGTAGTACTTATAGTTTTATGACTTACATTCCAAAATATTTTACTTACATTAAATAAATATTTTCAAAATTATTGAATACTTAACACTAAAATACCTACCTTAATGACTTGGCCGATAGCCGTCGATGCTAGTGCCTTTTAACTTAGTTTATTATAATTTTTATTGTAATAAATATGTTAATAAATGAATAGCCTACCTTTACAAAAGCATAACATAATTAACAAATCTCTAACAATAAAGGATTTCAATCAAAATTTTATTAATGATATCAGCAAAAAAAAATATAGTCGTAGTGTTGATTTAAAATATTACATAATATGAATTTGTTTTCATTAAATATAATTGCAATTGTTTTATACATATAATAATAATTATATAACATATAATAAATATATATTTAAAGCAGACAGATAGATAAAAGTGGGGCCAAAAGAAAACAACAAAAATATTTGAAGGACTTCGGACCGAATAGAGAGAAACAAATCATTGTAATGCAACATCAAACTCGAGTGAGTATCCATTCAAGATGGTAACTTCAAATCAATCGACTGTTACATACTAGTAGCTAGATAATACAACAATCTGGAATCGAGTTCGAAATAACCCAAAATGAAAGGTGTCTAACACTGGCAAACAGTTTATTAAACACGTGATTTCTTTAAATTTTGTTTTTGCCAATACATTTAACGGATATAACCGCAGCTACATCCGTTGGATCGTCTATCGTTTTCCCAGATAAAGGAAGTTTACATTCGAAAAATAAAATCTAAAGTTTTTTGGAAAAACTCAAAATATGTGGCCAAAACTGTGTTTTCCCCATTGCAGGTTTTCTATTTTATTTATTTATTTTTTGGAGGGGATATCTTTAAAAGTTAGCTAAGCTTGTTTAAATAAGTTTTCTTTTGTTACATTAATGTTAATATTTTCTTTATGATTAACTAAATAAGAGAGAAGAAAAAAATTGTGGTTTTATATATGTTGTGTGGTTTTTGTTTTTTTTTTGTAATTAAATTCAATGTTTTATGCATAAATGATCCCTGATGATAAGGTGCGTGGTTTAGTGTTAGAGAATATTCTTTTTGTTTTTTTTTAGGTTTTTTAAGATTTGTCTCTTTGCCTGGTGGTGGTGGTGGAGTTGCACACTAGTACTGCAAAGTATCTGACCCATTGTGGTCGATATTAACGAGCGTGATTCTTGCAGAAGGGACGACCACCCTTATTGTAGAAGCTTTGTCCTTCCAAGTTTTGTTTGCAATACTAAAAAAAATAAAATACAGGTGTGATTAATTTCATAAAAAAAGGTATATTTTTTGTTATAGTAAAACTTTATAATTATTGAAAAATTATTGCAAATATTATTGTTTAATTTATTACGATCCTTAAATGTACTTTAGAGCTTAAGTGTCTTGATACCGATCATGAGCTAGTCATTTCCTTCCATCTGTTTGTCAAACGAATTAAGCTAGGACCAGTGTTGCCACTGAAAAAGGTATTAAAACCACAAATTGAATTCAAACCTACCAAAAATTGTGAAGCCTTTTAACAGGGTGTGACGAATTATATGCTAGCTTTATGGCAAATGTTTGTAACCGAAAGATCAGCTAATTTGATTAAACGATGTTTATTAGGATTCTAATTAAACTAAAGATTAAAGATTCTTATCAAACTACAGGTCGAAATTGTCGTCCGACATATTAAAAATGGCAGAAGTAAGTTTTTTGGACAGCCGCTATTGAAATTAAACAAAATCGGTTTAGACATAGCTCCCAAACATATGTTCAATCGATTCATGGTATTTTGCCAACGATCGATCAGTAACCTCCTCAGATGATAATGGGTCATATCGGTTGACTGCTATAGAACACCTATACATAAAATCTTTTTTCGATCAAATTTGGTATAGAATTCTACGATGGACCAACAACCAGTCCTAGACTAAGTTGACGCAAATAGGCCCAATCAAATCAAAACAAATCAAACAGTCCCTTCAAACATAGAAATATGTATAGCAAAATACATGCAAAGTTTTCAAGAAGAAAAATTTATTAATAATCATTTGGCTTAATTTGATGTTAACCCTGGGGGCTTAAAAATCGACCGTCTAAAAAGTGACAATACTAGCTGAAAATAGCACGTCTGACTTATTGTCAGTTTCTGTTAGTTCCTTCATCGGAGGGGTCTCTCCGAGACTCCTGTTTGTCGATTTGGCGATAGTCCAGGGGACTGGAAGCATGTCCTGTTGGTATGTCCATTGTACAGTGACATAAGTGACTTGAATGGAATGGACATTGTCCAGACCATCGACAGGTCCAACTTCAGTCGCTGCTTGGGGTATGATCGTGCGTTTAGGAGGTTGGGGGAGTTTGCTCGTGTAGTCTTCAATAGGGGAAGACTCACAGATAAGGCGTGGTAATGTCGTTACCTCACACAATCGTCGTTGTTGTTCCTCTGCCGTCTTGTCTCCCGCGAGGGATGCACAGTCTTTTGTTGTTGTTCGTGATGTCCATCCAGATGCCAGACCCTGGCTATCGAATCGCCCGTGAGGGCGACAGTTAATTGTTCGTGTCTTTGCTTGCATAATGGTACCAATAGCACCATTTGACATTCCAATAATTCTCGGCATACGTTTATTACTTTTCAAATTTAATTTATGCAAACGCATATTTATCGCAAAACCTACCAAAACACGGCTTAGCCTACCATCCTACCAAATGAAAGAAAAACCCACCAAAAGCCCAAAACGGCAACACTGGCTAGTACCCTAAAATTCTTAAAAGATGGCGATTGATAGTCATAAGTTGGATTGCGATTGTAAATGGCCCAGGGAAGAAACAATACCATATTAAAGGACGATTTGCCTTTAATGGTATATTTTGAGTATTGGCTTCACAATCACAATTTGTTTGTAGACGAAATATGGATTAAATGGGGATGCTTAGCTGATGCGCCATTAATCCGGTATGTGATGGAAACCGATCGATTTGGTACTTAAAGTTTGAATTTGACCTCAGGAGTAGTTAGATTTTAATTGATTGATTCCAATTCGTTTGCAATAAATCAATATGGATGCTAAAAAAATGTGGTGGCTTTCGTGACATATTCAATAAAAATTAATATTCTTTAAAAAGCCCAAATCTACAGCGAAACGATCGACTTGCATAAGATACCGAAATAAAGGTATTTTTCTCGATAGGGTTTTATTATTGAATTGCGTTAACTTTATTTTTTCATATCATATCAATCTCCCTGCGCGTCGTTTCAGTGTTTCGGCTCTACAAAAGCTCGAAGAAGAGCCGCTGTTTTCGGCCAAAATGTTGTTCAGTATTGAGGCCCATTTCTGATTCAACGGCAACGTCAATAAACCCTCAACAGCCGCATTTGGGCTGAAGCGCAACCAGAAGAGATTCAAGAGGTGCCATTATACCCAGAGAAAACCACGGATTGTTGAGGTTTATGGGCTGCTGATGATTGCCGGAACGTATCGCGCCATGATATCCGACTTGTTGCTGCCTGAAATTGAAGACCGTAATCTTAACGACATTTGGTTGCAGGACGGTGCCACTTGCCATACACCTGCTCAAACAATGGATCTATTGAGAGGTCATTTCGAAGAGCAGCAAAATTCACGTTTTGGACCGGTAAGTTGGCCGTCTACATCGTGTGATATCACACCTTTAGACTTTTTTCTTTTGGGGCTACGTAAAGTTCAAAGTGTATGCTGACAAACCAGCTACGATTCAGGTTTTGGAAGCCAACCTTATGCGTGTCTTTAACGTCATATCGGTCGAAATGCTCGAAAGAGTCAATCAAAATTGGACCCTCAGAATGGACACCCTGTGGCGTAGTTGCGGCCAATATTTAAAGGAAATATATATTCAAAAAATAAATAGCATAAAGTGTCGTTTCGTATGAACAATTAAGATTCCACACTTGATTTGAATTTTTCTCAGGTGAACCAATGGCTAAGATCGTAACACTCTTTTTTTCAGTCAAATCAGCCCTTCTTACTACATTAATCGCTGAAACTCTCTTAGTGCCCGTTTTCACAAGGTACTGCCTAAAAGGAAGATATACAAACAGACTCAAAATATGAACTCATCTCTAAATGATCGACCGACCTCTGGAGTATAATACATAATCAACCTGCAGAAGAACAGGACATATGAGCTGTAAGGTCCTTCTTGAGCCTCGCAGATATTCAGGACATATATAAAATCTATCTCGCCCATAATCTGCGCAATAGAGTTTTGGTTAAAAGACAAAAGTCAAAAAGAACATACATTTTTAAATATATATCCTGATGCTTAGATACACGTGTATAAAAAACTAAATAGGTTTATCATCTTATATTCCAAAGAGGCTTTCATAGGTTCAATATGTATTTGTGTAGCCTAAGAGTTTAAATTAATTACAGAAACTAACAGCTAATTTCACTGGGGATTGCATTATAGGATTTTCCCTTATTTGTTTCGTTGAACAAGTGGTGCATTTGGTTTTTAGATCCAAAAACTCTCTTCTGGAAGTTAGGATACTTGTTATACTGCAACGATACTAAAGTCCCAATTGCAGAAATTTACAGAGCACCAGCTAACATTCGGTTGTACGGATGGAATACACGAGGCGCATGTAACCACAATCATTCGGTTGGCAAAAATTCGGTTGTGGCATAGAATCTGTTCTCTATAGATAAAGCCCAAAAAGTAAAATAAAGACCTCATATTCATAACTACATAATAATAAAAACATATTGTATTTTATAGCAATGCATACTAAAAGATTTTCACAAATTAATGTCGCTTGAGATTGACAACAAAGTTTACTCTTCTAGAGAATGTACTAGTATATAAAAATTGACGATAGATCATGAGCATAAAAGTTATTTAAAACTGTTGAAGCTTTGAGGGCAGTAATAAATCTGTTCTGACTTCCCATGTCTTCTATTGACTTTTTGCCGACAAGAAATTATTAAAGGTCTTAAAGATAAGGTACGACTAGTTTAAGATTATTACTCAATCCAACTATTCCGAAGGCGACAGCAACATGGTTCTGGTAATGAAATTACCAACAGCCATTTACAAATATTTCAATGTCGATGGAAATATTCGAACATTTAAATTTGTTTTAATTGCCTACTTAATATTGAGTTAACACCTCTTTTGAATGTAAGTTATTTCGCCCACTCGGTACTATTTTTTTCCAAACATACGCTTTTTAATTAGTCGACAGATGGACTTCCTTAACAGAAGTTCTGTATGTGAATTAAAAAAAACTTAACGTTTTAGTTTCTTTTTATGTACAAAATTTTTATTTATGTGTCGTTAATTGAAATCTGAACGCTATTTGGGCCCGTCGCGGGATAGCAGGATTTAAGAAAAATATTTCCCAAATCCTGGGAAATGAAAATCAAGAAAAATTGCAAATTATAAATCGTACCTACCATTAAGTTAAACTTTTACTCTGTGTATCCTGTCACTGGATGATCTATACGTCCCTTTCCTCACCTTCGAACGAGTATTCTTCTGTTGGTGTCTTTTCATGAATTATTTCCATCGCCCCTCACAAATGGTTATTCAGTACGAAAATAACCTTTTGTCTTTTGACCTGTCCTAATGTATTTCCATCGACAAGCCAAGTTAAAGTCTATTAGCTTCCTTTAAAATATATATTCGTTATTATCCTTAAGTAAGAGGTTCCGACTCTAGTCTTACTAAAACAAGCACACTAAAATACAGGAGGTAGCACCTACGGTGTCAAAAATAAAAAGGGATCACGCACAGGTCTGATTTTGTGGTGAACGGAAACAAGACAAAATGCTTGCAACTGCTACAGGAATATATCGACATAAGAAAGGCGACATTGATGTGGCGCAAAATGAAGATATCACACACAAGATCGAAATGAAGGAAAGACCTTGCTTTAAATGCCAAAATCAGCTTGTGGAATCAATCTAAGTCCATGGCACATCCATCTGTCTATCAATCAGGTGCAAAGTAAGGGAACCTACATTACAACAAAGTGGTAGAAAGACCACACCACTAATATCCGTAAGGACTTACCTAAGCAAGCCCGTGATACGCTCATATAAAGCGAGCATTTTATATCAATCTGGTGCGTTTATATTTCTAGCTTTCTATTAATAAAATCCTTTTTCTAATTCCCTCAAATCATAATCGCTTAACATTTTTTTTTTTAAATAAATACCCTCAGAACCCAAGTAAATCCTCTTCACTTCCTTGAAGTGAGCACTTCTGGGCATAATCATCCCAACAAGCTAGAGAAGTGCTTTTGTTAATATCCTTCTCATAAAAGGAAAGCAAAAGATGAAAATATAAATACTTACAGTGCAATTGAAACATTGGCTATGGTAATTATGGTTCAAGGCCTCAACCCATCTATCACCGGCTTCGACGGGGAAACCACAAGCGAAACACTTGGTGGTGAAGAGCTCATTCCAATCGGCCTCACAGTAGGGCATGCCATCCTCAAGGAAGAAGGGAGTATTGCCAAACAATTTACCACAATGGCCGCACGAGAAGCACTCCGGATGGAAATGTTTGCCAATAGCATTCAAGCAATCACCCTGTACAGAACCAAAATAAAAAAAAATAAAACATTAAGGATATTTAGAAATATAGAAAAAAGGGGTGGATACTAACCTTGATTTTGCCACCGCACTTGCTGCAGGCGGGAGCCAAGTACTTTTCGAAACAGTATTCACAGTAAAGATCGCCCTTCTCCTCGACGAAGCCAATGTCTTGCAAGGGACGACGGCAGTTGCCATTGATGCAGTGGAAATGGTCAGGACACCAGATCTTGCCCAAAGCGGTAATGAAGGGACCTCTGTTGGATAAAAGTACAACAAATACAAATGATTAGTGTGAGCTTTTTAAAAGGCAGCAGTGTTAGTTGGAGGCAACAAAAAAAAAACGCATAAAGCCACACTTACGAAGTTATTTCATTATTGCACTGACAACATATGGGCCGCTTACCATCCTTGAGCAACTGACTTACAACCTCTTCATTTTCCGGCGACATGGCTTTGTTGGTGTCAGCCGCACCGTCTTTGCCCAAAGGCTTGACACTTATGCTAAAAACTGCACCATCTTTGGGCTGCTCGTTCTGGCCTGTGGGTTCAATGTACGAACGTCGGTCGATGGCATGACTGGCTCTACGATTGGAGCGGTCATTGTTGCGATATATCACAGTTTCAGAGGGAGGCAGATTGGCGTTGGCCACCCCAACGTTACCAGTTTCGGCTTGGACTCGCTTTGCCAACGGTGATGAGGGCTTATATTTATTATCACATATATCCAAAACTTTGCCCATGGGATGATTGACACTCAACTCGTTTGTGTAGACACCTTTGGCAATTGGCGTTGCGGCAATGGAATCCGCCGTTGGCGTAGGTTTAAGGTCCACAGTTTGTTGTAGGGCTATGACCGGTTTCAAGGCAGCCGGTTCCATAGGATTTATATCTTTGAAATCGTCGAGATCCAAACGTTTCCGTACCACCATAGGGCTACGCGAAAGATTGGAGCTACTATTGCTGCGCAAGCTCAGAGAACTGCCGCTGTGCGTTGAAGATGGTACTCCACCATTGGCACCATTGGCCAAACGGGCCTCCAGCATATTGGAGATGACTTTGCCCGCTTCGGCCATAAAATTGTCCATTTTGTTGCCCATATTGATTTTGCTGATGGAGGCGTTGAGCATTGCTGTGGGATCATCGTGGGCGGGTAAGTCAGTTTGCTGTAAGGAGGCTACAACGGGAGCAGCCTTGGCAGAGAAAGCATTTGTTTTAGGATTAGCTTGGGATTTGCGAGGCAAGGTATCACTAAACACAGGGGGTTTAGTTATGAACTCTGTAAAGGTAATGGACAAAAAACAAAAGCAAAATAACAACACAGGTTAGAAGGGCAACAAAAACAGGCATGCAATATGGAACAATAAATTTAAAAAATTAATAGGATTTGTCGAGGCGATTTCTACTACTCGACGAGGGGAGGAGGGGTAACACAACTCCTTAAACTCTCGGGTCTGACAGAACTACAATTCGACTGCAGTTGCCAATTATTTACCTTATCTAGACCATTTCCAATTAAAATTGAGCAAATGAAAATCAAATAAGAGAATCGTAAACACAAATTGAATTTGAGAAAATTCAAATTGATAATGAGAAAATACAAATCGGAATTATGAAGCGTAAATTGAAATTAAGAAAATGTAAATTGATATTAAAAAAATGTAAATTGCAATTGAGAAACGTACATTATAATTGAGAATGAGAAAATACAAATTTGAATTGAGAAACGCAAATTAAAATTGAGAAAATACAAATTGAAATTGAAATAGAGAAACGTAAATTAATATTGCAAAATTACAAATTGGAAGAAAAAACGCAAATTGGAATTGTGAAACGTCGCTCAAAATTGAGAAAATACAAATTAGAATTGAGAAACCCAAATCGATATTGAGGAAATACAAATTGATATTGAGAAAACGCAAATTGAAATTGAGAAAATACATATTAAAAGAAAAACGCAAATTGATATTGAGAAAATGCAAATTAAAATTAATAAACACAAATTAAAATTGAAAAAATACAAATTGAAATTAAGAAACGTAAATTGAAATTGAGAAAATACAAATTGAAAGAAAGGCCGCAAATTGAAATTGAGAAAATACAAATTGAAATTGTAAAACGCAAATTGAAAAAATACAAATTGAAATTAAGAAATGCAAATTTAAATTGAGAAAAACAAATTGAAAAAATACAAATTAAATGGACGAAATCGGTTCAGGTAAAACATTTCCTTTAAGAGACTAAAGCTATCTCGGTAAAATACGCTCTTTTGAGTATTTGCTTGAGGACGGACAATGATTTGAATGGGTATTATTAGTTTGAATGCACTAAATACCTCAAAAAGCCCATAGTTACTGGACTTTTTGGCTCATGTGACCCACACGCATAGCCAAAACTGACATATGGGTACTCAAATAAAAGCAGCAATTTGCTACCCATTCAAATATAGATGTATTTTGAAGTTTTGACTGAGATTAGGATCGGACGCATGAACCGAAAGGGTCCAAAGCACACGGCATTTTTTACGCTTTAGTAGCGTATGGACGTAGAGGGGTATACAAAGTTCGGCCGAACTTGACCATGTTTTTTTTTTAACTGACAATTGTCATTAATTTTTGGGGCATTACTAAACATCTTGCCGTTCTACAAAGGATTGAACGGTTTAGGTCATATGAAAGAAAACACTGCAACCTTTATTATGTAGTCAGATTTTAATTTAAAAAAAATTCATTTTTAAAATTTTATATTTTTTTTTAAAATCTGAAAAAAATTATGTTCGCAGTCGCTGAAGTAAAAAATTTCAAAAAACTGCGCATAATTTTAACAAATTCATCAAGTAGTTATATAACGGCCGAATTGATTGGAAATACTTTGGCGTTGATCGGTACCCGATGTACATTTTCTCAAACATTTTCATTAATGGCTCCTCCAAGGAAATCATGTAAAACGCGATGTCACTCTTTCATTATTGAAAATGTTTCTGATGAAAATGTAATACGCAAACTTAGTAAAGCATCGGCGACTAATTTTATAATTAATTAAATTAAAAATATTTAATAATTAAAAGTAATTAATTTTTTTTAAAAACTTTTAGTTATGCCCAAAAATGACCGAACTTAACCATGCCCTTTTCAAATTTTAAATTTAAAGCGATAATTAAAACTAAGAAAATACTTTTAACTGTCGATCCAATTGGTTTTTCTCAATTTCAATTTGTGTTTTTATTTTCACTTTTCGTTTTATAATTTTTATTTCTGAATTTAAATTTTTTCAAACAAATTAATAATAAAAATTGAGAAAATAATTCCAATTCCAATTTTTTTTCTCAATTTCAAATGCGGCATTGCAATTTTCTCTCAATTTTGACTTGCATTTTTAGAATCCATTTTATTTATACTCAATTTCAATTGGAAATGGTGTCGACTGTTATCAAACTCTTAGTTGACCACTCCGTAAAGGATCTTCGTAGAATATCCTTTCGCAATGATGACGTGATTGCTGAAAAACCCGGACGTGAAACCACGAGTGCCGTCTGTAGGCACACGCGTAGGCACCCTTCGTTCGAACACAAAAAAACAAAAGTTAATTTCGCTTTAAACTTTCGACAGAGAGCAAGGTTGCCCGCAAACATCTGGCAACTCTCTCCCGCCAAAGTCTCACATTTTTCAAAACAAAAACCAAAACATGCAAAAACATCAAAACAAAAACAACACATCAGAATTAACGAAGATTTTTCGTTATCCTTTTTGCTGACCTGATTTGGGTGCTGCAACTGTTGCACAGTGGCACACGGACACCGGGTCCAGCGGGCTTGTTCATAACACCACGTCCACGTTTGGGTGCCGAGGTGGCACCGTAAGCACCGCCCTTGGGAGGAACGCCACCTGCAGAACCAGCAGAACCGCCAACGTTAGATGGAGTAGAAAAACTTGTTGTTGTGGCCGAAGCACTCGAAGCAGCAGTTGGTGCTGGCGCAGGCGCGGCTTGCTTTGGCGCTGGCTGGCTAGAAGCGTTGCCTGAACCTAAAGAAGCATTCGGCCGATAGGCGGCATTACTGACATTGTTATTGCTAGTGACTTGCATATTTTGCTGTTTGCAGCACGTATGACCGGGGCGACAGAATGTGCCCGTGACGGGGCACACATTGGAGGGTATGGTGCCCGTTGCAGTTTGGTTAGTACCAGCTGTGATCGATTTGAAAGCTTGATTATTAGTGGTAGCAGAAGCTTTGGTTAGACTAGAGCTAACGGTGTTTACTTGTTGCTGTTGTGAAGATGATACTGACGAATATGTAGTTAATGATTGCTGTTGCTGTTGTTGTTGCGTGGAAACCACAGATGATCCATACGCAGTAGACAGTTGCTTCTGCTCCTGCTGCTGGCGGCTGCTAGCCAACGCCCGACTAGAGGCGCCAGAAACGAAATAGCTCGGGGGCTGAGGTTCATCGTGAGGAGGTAGAACTGGTTTTGTAGGGAATTTCGACGAAATAGGTTCCTCGCTATGAAATTCTGGAAATTTAGTATCGCCCATATTGGCAGCACGTGCGCTAATGGCCTGCGACTGGGGCGTCAAGTTGGTTATCTCCTGCTCCAAGCCCGACAAGCGTCTGGCCTGATTGGCCACATAGCCTTTGCCGTAGGACTGCCGCCGGTCCATAGAGCAGCTCTGCGATCCGGTACGTATCTCAACGGTCTTAGCCGACGAGGTGTGTTCGAATTCTTCGGTCACCTTGCGACGACGTTCGATTTGCGTATTACCCACCTGGGTTGTGGTCTGCGACTGCATTTGACTCTGCTGTTGTTCGGCCATGCGAGACGATTGTTCCCGCCTTTCCATGGTCATATTACCCATTTGATACTGCTCTCGCTTTTCGGGTTCTTGAGAGTAGCTCTGCATACCCGATTGACTGGTGGCCTCAGTATGTGAGAGCATTTGCTCTTGCTTTTGGGCTTGTTGAGCGCCCAAATAGCTTTGGCCCGTTGTAATGGATCCAGCCTGCAAGACACGTGGGCTCAGCGTGGATACCTCGTTATCCTTAAGGCGTGGCGCCCGAATGGCGGCCAAGGGATTTGGTGGTGGTCCGGGAGCCGGCGAACGAGCACGATCTGGAAATGGAGAGGCTGAACGAAGATCATAGGCACGGGCATGAGTAGCTGGACATTCGTCAAAGCACAATTTTTCGGGAGTTTGATAAGACGGTACAATAGGAGCTGGTCTGGAGGGCGTATAAGGCCGTGAGGGGGTCTGCGATTGATCTCTCACCACATGTTCGTCCAGAGCTTGGAAAGCCATGGTAACAGGTCCCGAACGATCTTCAACTATAATGGGAACCGTGGGTTTAGTTGGTTGCCTAGCATAGGTGGTAGTGGAAGCAAGAGAGGAAGCGGTGCTCTGCTGTTGCCTTTGATCCGACTGAGCGCTCTTGACGGTTGAACCATAGGCATTAGCAGAGGATTGCTGTTGTTGTTGCTGTTGTGTACTGGAGCGTGTTGACATTTGAGCTACAGGCTTATGTACAGTTTGTCCCAGGGAGCCATTGTTGGCATAGGTGGGTGTTTGCGGTGTATCTACAAAAGCTAGAGGAACGTTTTCACGCAACTCTTGTGGTTCGGGTGTGCGTATGGGACTCTGCGAGGGCAGCACGGTCCAATTGCGCTGATACTTGGGTATATTGTCGGGACGATGAAGACCCGTCGATGATTTCTGTTTCAAATGACTAAGCGGTGATGGTGGCGGAAAGAGGACCTCAGAGTGTTCGAGTTCTTCGGCGGTTTCTTCGATAATTTCTTGGGCATCGTATTTGGAGAGGGTCGAGCCGACATTGTCATAAGCCATAGTATAGGAGGAGGATGCAGAGGCTTGTGTTAGATTCGAGGCATATGAGGATATTTGTTGCTGTTGTTGTTGTTGCTGTTGTTGTTGGACTGCGAAAGAGGTGTTAGAGGAAGAAGAGCTAGCTTTGGTAGAGGAATACAATGAGGATTCTTCGCGTGTATTAGTCTGTTGCTGGTAGTTTTTCTGTGAGTTGGAAGTAGTGTTGGTCTGTTGCTGTTCCTGTTGCTGCAGGAGCTCTTGCTCCTTTTGCGAGAAATAACTACGCCTTTTCTGATAGCGGTCTTGAGCATCGCAAAACTTTCGATATTCGAGATCGCTTTCGGCTTTCGTATAGGATATAGACGTTCGTGGCGTGGCCGTAGACGCGCTAGAGGATAGAGGCTGGCTGGACGGTTGGAATGCTTGCATAGCCGCAAATGCTGACGTCGACGACTTACGCTTATCCGTCGTGTAGTACTCCACTTGGTCCACGGATGGCTTGCGTAGTCCCAATTCTTCCTCCTTATCCAGAACCTGAAATTCACGTTTCTTCTTTTCCTGTTCCTTTTGCTCCTCCTCAAAGCGGTGGGTGGCATTCTCCGGATTGAGAGGAGTATATTCTCGCTCCGATGCGGTGCACAAAGCATCGGCCATGGTCAAAACTCCCTTGGGCGTGGGCAGATCCAAGAGATGTATGGGCACATCGCGATCGAAGTGGCCTTCGAAAGGTCGGTCGGGAGCTACGGTTAAAGCACTTACAAATGGTGATTTTGGGCGATAATCTTCACGTACATAAGGTTTCATATCCATGGGAGGGGGCATATAGGGAACGGTCTCCTCGGGCAGAGGAATGGGGTCAGAAGCCGGAGGAGCGAATTTCAACTCAAAGGCCGGAGCAATAGTCATGGCCTTCGATAGGGAAGGAGTGTCCCAAATGGTATTAATAGCAACCGGTTCGGGCTCAGGTTCTGGGGAAAGTGGTCTCTCATAAGGTTCTGGCTTATCTTCAGCTGTTGATTGTTGTTCGCTCAACACCTTAGAGATTTCCTCTGCGGGATCTGCCTGACAACAGCAGTCATCGCAGGGCTTGGGGCACAAACAATCGACCATGTGGAAGGGAGTTTCAGGGGCAGTGGTCAATACGGCGACCATGGGATTAATCCATTCCTTGGGTGTAGGATTGGGAATTTTCGTGGGGGGTATTTGCTTAACAGGTGCTATTTCATATTTGATTTCAGGTGTGGGTTGGAAAATACGTTGACTTTCCAGAATATGGGAACGGTCTTCTATAACTAAACAATCTTCATTGGCTTCCTCGTCTTCATACTCAACTACTACACGCGATTCCAAAGAATCTTGTGTTTGGGTTAAGGGTTCTTCGTATTGGCTTTCGTCTTCATTACCTTGGTGCGTTGGCGTCTCAACTACTTTCACTTCGGGCTCATCTTGAAATACCACACGTCGAGGTCCTTGGAAACTTTGCTGGGGTACCGGGCTCGGCGTGACTTCTCTTACCATATCGACCAGCTTATACGTACACAGGGAGGGCATTAGGGTATCAACGCATTCTTGAGCACTCCGGCGACCGGACAAATATTCCGATGAGCTCAGCTGCAAGTGATCCTGATTTTGCTGCATGGCTGCCACTTCCATATCCATGTGGTAGTCAAATTCCGAACCCGATTGGTCGTACATCTGCTGCATTTGATAAGCTTGAGCCTGGGCGGCATACATGCGCTGATATTCCTCGGAAGTGGTAGTGGCGGTAGTGCAGGTCGAGGTGTACGAATCCGAACCAGATTCGCATTCTGTAGCTTGTACGCCACTGGTTAGCTGAGGAGCCGAACGACTTTGCCATTGTGGCTGGGTTTGTTGTTGGGCTGGTTGATCATCGCTGTGGTCCTGACCATGCGCCTGCTTCTCTCCTCTCTCGGGAGGAGGCGGATTCTCTATGGGCTTTACCTCGACATGTTGCGTTTCAGGCGGCGGTATATAGAGTGGAGCCGCCGTAGGCGTACGATGACAGTCATCTTGCTGCGGAGGCCAACAGAAATTCGAGCGAACCTGTCTGTTGGTCTCCTCAACTTCGTAGTCCTCTTCGAAGTACGTCTCAGCATATTGCGGTTGCAAGCCTTCCTTGGTGGCTTCTTCTATACTCGAAGCCATTCCAACAGCGGTGGGGATGTGGTGGGCAGTTTGGGAGGTTTTGTTTTTTGGCAGAGTATCCAAAGGCGTGTGTTTTTGTTTTTTTTTTATTTTGGTGAGAGTTACAACAACAGTTTGGACGATGACGAGGATGTTGGCGATGAATGGTAATGATGGTGGTGGCGATGACATGATGGATTTGTATGTGAGGTTTTGTGTTTGTGGTCAAAACGAATTGGGGTTAGTGGTTATATTTTTCACCCCCAAAGTGAGTGTTAGTGGAGAGGACAAAAGATTAGGTTGGGTTTGTTGTATGGATAACATCAAACCACAGGGAAATGTATATTTTTTATACATATGTATGTATGTATAGTTGTATGTACATTTAGGAGAAAGAGAAATAAAATAAAAATCGTTTTCATGTTAGATTTGTTGCAAGCAGCGATGCATATTTTTGTTTTTATATACAGCTAAGCTAAGCATTAAGACGAAGAGTGAGTGAGAGTAAATTTATCTGCTTTAAAAAAACACAACTGTATAACACAAATGGACCCTAGTCTTTTTTGTTGAGAACGGCGAGACGTGGTAATGTGAGAGGAAATGTTTTGTTGGAAATGCGAAAAAAAAAAAATTAAGCAACGTTTGGAGAGAGAAGGTCTGGAGGACGGTTAAGTGTTCTTGGAAGAGTATAACAGTTATGGAAGAAACTCTTGCAACATTTTTGAAATTTATGTTTTTGAGACAAATGTATTCCAGAAAAAGATGTATGTATTTGATTTCCTTAAATGATATGGAGTATAACAGTTTTGGCGAAAACTGTTATACTATGGCATTTTTCAAATCTATAATTAAAGTTTACGAGGGGAGAAGTGTGTATAGGGGTTTTGCAACAGTTAGGAAATAAACTGTTATACTTTTAAATTTTGTACATGTATATTTTTTACTTTTGGAGGGGAAACGTATAAAAATCAATCTTTTACAAAAGTAATGGTGTAAAGTGTAAATCCAGTTAATTTGAACAATTTATAAAATAACCCAGTGGTCTATTACACCCTTAAACTAACGAGCAAAGTTCGATAAAAAAGGAATTTTCATTTTTTATAAGAACATGTTTTATATACAATCTAGATTACTGGCAAATAAAAACGAGACTTTTAGCCATGGGATATGCCATAACCACAACTCTATACTGGCCTGCATTTGCTTCTTCCTGCCTTGCCATTGGGTTTGAACGAAAGTTTAACAAATATGAATCAAATAATTTTCCGCCGCAAAGTTTTCGTGTAAATGCCTACATAATTTATTTAATTTCTTACGAATAGGAATTTCTAGAATTTCTTGTATGGTAAGGAATTCAAAAACATATATAAGTATAGACATTTTTATTTTCCGTATGGTTGTATATGAAAAGAATTGAGAGTAGGTAATTGATATTCAGAAAGTAGCAGACAATTTTCAGAATTTACAGCGATATTTGTATACCCGATTCCTATTTAATTTTGTCAATCTACCCTGATGTTTAACATTCAAATAATTGCAATACTGGGAAGTCATATGATTGATATTTGTTCTAGTATAAAATGACAATGTTCAACCTTTCCAATTAAACAAAATTTTGAAAAAATTATCAGTACTTTTTTTACAGCTGATTTAAATTTAAAATGTTAAATCGGCCATCCAATATTTAAGGGTCAATTAAGGCTATTCAAATTGGGACGATTAAGTGTTGACAGTTCAAGTTAGAGTAAGCACGTAAGCGGCCAAATGAAATGAGGAAGAACCTGGGCCTTCTGTTCGATGATGGTGAATATTCATACAATGCTAAAGACTTTTATTCGTCGAAATCAGCGAAAACAATTTCTACTAAGGCACTTAAAAAACTACTGACAATGCAGTGAGCCTAGACCCTAGATCCCAAAAAGAAATTTAAATATGTACACAATTGTTTAAAAAGATAAGTTTTTAGTTGGGGAAATCTACTTAGAATTAAGAAACTTTACCTTCAAGAGGAAAACAGAGTCATAAGCTGTTATAAGTCGTATAAATCGGCAAAAAATCTTGCCTTTGAAGGCCTTAAAGTACCACCGAAACAAGAATGGACTTGTAGAGCCCCAAAAAAAGCAGTTTCTTCGAATGCTAATTTCAGTTCGAGTCCAAATATGCTTTTATTTATAAGAGCGGACTGAAATTTGTCATCGGGCTCATGAGCCTATTTTATTACTAATTCAAATTAAAGGGTGGTCACACCATAATGCAGCTTGTTAAATGTCACACCTTTATGTCAAGTATTTGGCCCAATTTAATTTGACATTTCTGTGTTTACTTGTTTGACAAACAACGAATCCAAAGTGGATTCGTTTACAAGCATAATTGTCGCCTTTGGGCAAATAAGAATCCACGATTGATTGTTGAAAAGCCGATACATTCACAAAAAGTTACTGTTTGGTGCGTTTAAAGCCGGCGGCGTCATCGAGCCGTACTTAGAGATCAGATAGGCCAAGTAGTTTAGTAAACGCTTCACTATCGCAATATGATAATAGGCTTGTTGTGGACAGAAACTAAGGATATGGACCTGGGCGATATGTGGTGCCAACAGAACGGTATCACTTGCGACACAGCCAACAAAACAATGGCTCTTTTGTGCGAGAAATTCAAAAGCCGTGATAGCTCACGTCGTCGCGATATTAATTGGCCCCCACGACACCGTTACACATCTTTGTTTGGGGATATTTAAAGGAAAAAGTGTACGTCAATAAGCTAAGAACTATTCAAGAGCTAAAAGATAAAATTATTCGGCACATTAACGACTTTGAACCCCCTTTATGTCTCAGAATCATTGCTATTATCGACCATTGGATAGAGGTATGACACCGAAGCCATGTATATAGACGATATTTTGTCTTACATATAATTATCATAGATCCTTCTATCATAATGAAAAGTATTATGAAAATTCTCTGAAAACCTTTTGTTTAATTTACAATTAACATCATTCGTTTAAGTTGGACCATCCCTTATATCGTCAACAATTAAAAAAGTTGTGTACTGAAGTTTTCCGGTGTATGAAATACTATTTTTTTTCTAAAATACTTCTGAAATGTTTTTTAAAAAGAATGTCTACTGAAATTTTAAGTAAAATCGGAGCGTGGTGTACATTATTTAATCCGATTAACATTAGTTATTTTTGGTCCATGTCTACGCCAAACCACCGGCTTTAAAACCTTTCGAATTTTACCCCAAGCCTAAGGATTTATAGGACAATCACAACAAAGAAGGAAACATGCACAAAATTGAGAACAGAAACATAATGAAAGAACAATAAAAACAATAACGCACACACATACGCACACAAAAACAAAAACTGTATGTGTAGTTATATGTTTATAGGAGAAAGTAAGAAAAAGTCATAAAACTATCATTAGTGTTAAGTGTAATTTTAGTAAGAATAAGAAACAAAAGTCCATTTCGGCCGGCACTCGGTTGTCTGAAGTGCTTAGGCGAAATTAGACCCGAAACACGGTTAAAACTTTAGTTTGAGTTTATTTTCATCTGCGTTTGTGTTCTTATTCATATTTTGAAACATTACCAAAAAGAGGAAGAAATCTTTGTATACAAACTCGTGTAAGAACATGGCCAAACTGGGTGAAAGTTTGCCAAGGATAAATCTCATTTGCAGTTGATAAACATCGCTTGTTTGGCTTTTATTGAGAGATAGTTTTGTTTTATTGTTTGTTATCGTCATCTATGATAAATGTAAGACATTCTTTTATACATGAATTATGAATTCAATACAACCACACATAATTGTTTTAGCTTTTTTGTTGTTGTTCTTATCTAGTACATATTTTGTTTATATTGTTTGTCTAGTTTTGTCTTCTGCCTCTATTCTCAGGGTCCTTGTGATGTCCCTTGACATGCATGACTTGAATATCACATGCTGCGTGGACATCGATGGGGGGTTGGGTTTTTACATACAGTAAGTGGTGGATGTGGACGTTGAGGTGGGTGCGTGTGTGGGTATGCAAAATATTTATAACAAATTTGGCTTAATATTGATAGTAACCTAAAAATAAAATGGGGTGCAAGTGAATAAAGTGTATATTTTAAAATTTTTTTTTATCTATATTTATGGGTATTGAAGGTATGGCAGGGACACGTTAGTAAGAAGCCGGGTAAATCAATAGCGTAATTGTCGGTTAGAGATTCACAGAGAATGGTCTAAACCCAGAGATTTCATTTAAATTTGTCTTTGTATAGAGAGAAATACATTTTTTGTACTTATAAGAATAAATTGAAGTCTTTTCTGATTGTGTACAGACAGTTTTCAATTTCGGTGCTTCTGCAGTTAGGAACACTTCTTATGTAGTGTGGGCTATTTAAAATTCTAAATTTGAATCGAATGTAAAAAAGTACTGATAATTTTTTCAAATTTTTGGTTTTATTGGAAAGGTTGAACGTTTGTCATTTAACAACAGAATATCATTCATACTCGTATGACTATCACAACTGGCACGGCAGCTTGTTTAGCAGGAGATGGAGAATTTTGCCGAAAAATCGTGTTTTCAGATACAGCTCATTTTTATCTCGTTGGCTATGTCAATAAGCAAAATTTCCACATACGTGACAGCGCATAGAGAATGGGACTTAAGGATAACAAAATGAATTTTCATTTTTTTCTTTCTTTTTCTGATGTAGACAACATCTGAGCATCGAATGAGACAAAAAGTGTTCCCTCCCAGAGATATGCGCGTTTTATACAAGTGAAGTCGACGATTCGAAGCGCAAATAATTGAGCCATTTTTCTTTGAAAATGAGCAAGGATCCGCCGTAACCGTCAACGGTGAGCATTACCGCGCCATGTTCAACGAATTTTAATTTTCAAAAACTCAAGAGAATGACATGGACGGCATTTGGTTTCAACAAGATGGGGCCAAATGTTACACAGCCATCGGAGCAATTGATATTTTCCGCACTGTTTTTGAAAATCGAATAATCAGCCGAAATTGTGATGCCGATTGGCAGCCTCGGAGCTGTGATTTGAGCTCTTTGGATTATTTTCTGTGGGGAGCCATTAAGGATAAGTACTATGCAAAGCACCTAGAGACAATTGAAGCGTTGAGACATAAAGCAGAACATTTCGTCTGGAAAATTTTTACGGATACTTAATCAACAAATAAGTCTATAGGACTCAAATCGGTGCAAAATTAGTTGTTTGTCAATCGAAATATACTATCGCAAATTTCATTTAAATCGGAATTAA
Source organism: Hydrotaea diabolus (assembly GCA_963513945.1). Lineage (NCBI taxonomy): Eukaryota > Metazoa > Arthropoda > Insecta > Diptera > Muscidae > Hydrotaea > Hydrotaea diabolus. The sequence continues at coordinate 22,676,829 of OY740720.1, read as the reverse complement.
AATAAAGGTTCTAGAGCGGTTGCGTTTTATATCGGGAGAGATCCTTGCGATAGGGTTTAGAAAGCCACGAAAGTGCCAACAATATGTTCATGTTCAGCCCATGAGTCCGTTCTTCATCTCAGCCAACAAATTAAAGTTTCTCTAAATAGATTCGTAGCAAAATTGTCTTTAATTTGTGTACCCATATGTCCACGTTTACTATTAATCGCCCACCATGAACCTTTTTTTGGGCCACATGAGCCAAGTCGACCAACAACTATGCTCTTTATTGTAAGTCCAATGTATACTTTTTAGCTAGGTAAAAAAAGCCCCCTAGTGGAAACTCTTTCCCCCAGGGGAAAGAGTTCCCTGGGGGAACTATCCATCGCTAATCCATCTTTATGCAAATTTTGGATTCCTAGCGTGATTCGTTTAATCGCTATTGTGCTTCAACAGATACACGGAAGGACGGACATGGCTAGATCGTCTTAGAATTGTACATCGATCAATAATATATACTTTATAGGCTGTCCGATCAGTACTCCGTGATGTTTCTAACGGAATCACCCCTGCGATGAAGGGTATAAAGGCAAGCACATTTACCATTTAAATAATATTCATTTGTTATTTTCCATTCTTTCACGTTTAAAAATTAATGCAAAGTAGGTTGAAAAACGACGCGTGGGTGAAAGATTCTGTTCCTTACCTACGCATACAATTAGCTGGTTGGGTGGCAGATAGCGAGGAAAACATTCTGACATTGAATCACAATTTAATGATGTTATTCACAAATCAAAAGGATTTCCCGGAATATCCTAGAATTTCGAATTTCTTTTGATGACATGATTCGCTGCCAGATCTCATTATTGCCTTTCCATTCACTTTGTTGGGGCTGTCATGCCAATAGCATCAAAAACAACACCAACACTCATACACCAGCAGCCGGCAGTAACCGCCAAGCAATTATGACGGTTGTTATGTTGCCAAACTGATTAAAATTGTTAATAAGATGACAATGGGGCCTGGATGCATGGATGGCTGGATGGACGGATACGTCGTCGATCGAACACATGCCGACACACGACACAAGAGTACGTATATGCGAATTAACATATGTATTTATTTGTACACATACATGTCAACATACATACATACAAACATATGTATCTATTTGTATTTATTAATATGTCTGTACACATATCGATTTCCACGGAATCGAGAAGCAAAATAACAGACGGACGGACATACAGACAGACGAAAGTTTCATTGCGTGCTGCCAGGACTTCTGTGCGTATAATTTGTTTATGGTAATGAGTTTTTATTGTTATAAATATATGCGCAGAATGTTGTTGCTGTTGTTGTTTCAGTTGTTTTTATTTTTTCATTATTGGCAGTTATTGGCGGTGTGTGTGTGGCTGCCATCCTCACACAGAGTGTGTCTCCTACTTGTCGCAATCAAAACGAGCGAACGAAATTTGTTTTTTGCTTAATTCGCTCGGATTGAAATAAACAAAAATGTAGGGGAGGGGGCGAAAAACTCCAGCAGAAGGCAATAATAAGCCCAACCATGCAGACAGAAATTTCGCATTTTTATCATTATGTTGGTTTTACACAATTCCACATATAATTCATGGAACGCTCCACGCCCACCGCACCGCACTGCACACAGTCAGACAAGGCATATCAGCACATGGAGCACACTGATGGAGACATTCAAAGGAGTTTCCGGCTTATCGGCGAGTAAGAGTGTATGTGTGCATATCGTAAATGCAAATACAATATCCGTGTACAAAGGAGGATACAAAGATGCGGAAACACCAAATGAAAATACTTAATATTAACCTTCTTTTATATTTCCCAAAGAGGCTCCTTCCTATGTGGAAAAACGCTAATAAAAAGAGAGATTCAATACTACAGAACCAATAGTAACAGATTCAACTTTTCACACTTTAATCAATTTTTTTCTGTAAAGCGCAAAAAATGTAGACACCCTGTACTGCACGCAGTGCTAACACTGGTTGACCAACAAACGACTTTAGCTGAAAATTCACTTTTAAATCCACCCTGTACTTTAATACAATCAGTTAAGTGACTTAGCAGTTCCGTGTTTAATGCTGCTCTATTGCTTACAAAGACCACAGAATGATTATGTATAACGAGAATTTTTGAAGAGAATATTCATTTAATAACCTTGTACAATATAAGTACTTTACTGCGTTCATCAAGAACTGCTTTTAACTTCAGGTGAGTGTACAGGGTGGAACGAGTTCAGATATATTTTTTGAATCATACATTATTTTGTCGGTGGCAGCGTCTTTCATTTAAAATGTTGAAGGCCTTTAGGCCAGTCAATGAAAGAAATCATTTAAAGCTAGCGGGAGAACATTTCTAAACTGTTGGAAAAGCAAAAGAAAAAATAAAAAGAAAATAGTTTTCTCCAAATTTTTCTCGATTTAGTTTGTCTTATAACTTTTAGCAAATTAAAAATCTCGCGTAATTTTTGTCTAAGAGAGTAGTTCGGAAAATGTATAAAAAAAAATGGGTATAACTTTTACTAAACATCAAAAACCTCCCCGTTTACGAGATATATATCCTGATTAAAAAAAAAAACGTCAATGCAATTTACTTCTGTTTAATTATAGATTCAACTTTTCTAGACAAAAGCTGACTAATTAATATAGGGTGATCAATCTAGAGGTATAGGTTGAAAAGGTTTTTTGGTGGTCCACTAAATGAATTCGTTGCAAGTATGATTTAGATTGCTTCTCATATCAGATTTTCAGAGCGGTAGGAATTTAAGCCAGTCAGAACATTTATATGGAGACTACCCGATAATATGAACCGATATTTTCCACTTAGTTGTTTCTTTCAGAGCTGCCTATCATCGACTGATATTGTTCAGTATCGCCAGCATTGGCATATATTCATTATAGACAAATGTGCAATAAAAGTTTCCTGTAATGAAAATCTAACTGAGAGACATTTGCGTGGGGACTTAAAGCCGCATTGCCTGATTTAAGTACTTTTCCATGATCCGAAGGTGCACAATGGGCAATAATTTGTCAGAAAAAAATTTACAACTGATCTATAGTAGCAATAAGTTATTAAATAGCCAATGATTTGAAATAACTTCTTGAACAAAATTGTTAATTTTTGACTATTTACTTAAGGCGTTACATAAATGAAAGTCCATACAAATTGTATACATACATAAAAGTTATGATATGCTTGCTCATGTGCTACATACATATACATATGTACACTAGGGATACAACTTTTTAACAATTTTTTAAAATATCAAAATTGGCATAGCACAGTCCAATAGAGCATAAAAAACTATAAGGGAACGTATATTTATTTTTTCGCTAAGGTCAAAAAAGTTCACGCACCAACCGCGATGAAGTTTTGAAAAATTTTAATTTTCTTTTTGGTTAAGAAAACTTAATAATATGTTTATTTAAAATAAAAAAAAACTTAAGTATGAAATTGCATTAATATTTACAGATGGTAAGAGATTTTTCCAGCAAACCAAAACGCATCTTTAACCTTTTTTAACGAAAAAAAATAAAAATGTGTAACGAATAATCTCTCATAATGCTAATAGTTAATTCGTTTACTAACACTTGCAACATTTATCGCAGGTGGCAGCCTGTTGATAATTGACCAATGAGCCTAGGAGATCCAAATCCCCACTTAACGAAGTTTTGTTATTAATTCGTTAAGTTGCTATTGGCCAATAAGAATTGAGCTTTTAAATTCTATACAAGCTAGCTTTAACTTACAGCTGTTTAGAAAAACCAATTGGTGCGTGAACTTTTTCCAGAAAAATTACAAAAGATTATGATTTTCGTGGTTACTAGGACATGGTTGACCTCATGGTACTATGCCAAAAAATTGGTTGTATCCCTAATGTACACGATATAGCACACTCACACAGGCAGGCAGACATTGGCTGTGGTACAACTTCCGTTTCCGGTCTGGAGCGTAAATTTCATATGATACCCTGCACTATTCTGTGCAACAGGGGTTTATAAGCTAGTTTAATGGCTAATGTTTGTATCTACCAAAAAAAATTGAGCTAGACCCACTTTTAAGTGGACCGATCGACTCAGAATTACTAGCTGATTCGATTTAACGATCAAACTACAGACCGCAATTGTTGTCCGATCTTCATGAAATTTTGCAGAAGTAAGTTTTTTTTAAGCAAGGACGGAAGCTATTGAAATTGTAGAAAATCGGTTAAGATTAAGATAAAGCTCCCACACATATATGTTCATGCAGAAGTAAGTTTTTTTTAAGCAAGGACGGAAGCTACTGAAATTGTAGAAAATCGGTTTAATTAAGATAAAGCTCCCACACATATATGTTCATCTGATTTTATGGCCCTGCCTAGCAAACCTAACGTTTAGAATTCGGTCAGAATTCTGTACGACAATCGGCAAAATGATCCGATTTCGGATCAGAATTCTATCCGAGTTCGTAACGAATAACATACGAGAGAGGTTGACACGAATTCTGAATTACTTCTCGGAATAAACAAATCATCAGACAAACCAAATAGAATTCGTAACGATTTTGGTAAGAATTCTCGATTGAGTTCATATATTGTTCAGAATTATCTGATATCAGACATTGTCGGCTAATTTGGTTTGCTGGCCACAAATTACATTCAATCTCGATGAAATTTGGCACACGTGAGTTTTTTGGACCAAGCCAGCACGTTATTAAAATCGAAGAAAATCAGCTCAGATTTCAAATCTTTATGTCATTTCAAACATTTTTAATAATTTTTCAGTGTCACAACGTTAGTCGAAGTCAACATTTTCCTCTTGGTGAAGGTTACTTACGAGCAAGGTTTGAAAATCATTAAAAATTACTACCGACATTTTAAGTCGGTGGCTCTGGCAAAGATTCACGAAAAACCAGAATTTGATCGAAAAATCATCTTCAGGTTTGAAGCTCATTTCTGGCTCAGTTGTTTTGTCAATAAACAAAATATGCATTATTGGACAGCAACAAACCCGCATGTGCTTCAAGAGTCACAATTGCATCCGCAAAAAATGACTGTGTGGTGTGGTTTTCAAGCCGGAGGTGAGATTAGATATGAGATCATGAGAACGCTATCGTGCCATGTCACGAACTTATTTTTGGCCAGAATTGGATGAGGTTGACATCGCCGATATTTGGTTTCAACAAGACGGTGCCACTAGCCACACAGCACTGGTTACAATCGATTTAGTGAAAGTCACGGTCGAATGACCACCTCGTTCATGCGATTTAATGCCATTGGATTTCTTTTTTATGGGGCCAAATCAAGTCATTGGTCAATGCCAACAAGACAACAACTTTAGACAAGCTCAGAGGCAACATCCAACACGAAATTGCCAACGTTCCGGTCGAAATAAGGAAAATTGGGTCCAAAGAATAGATCGCTGTACAAGGGCTCGAAGTGGTCATATGACCGAAATCGAATTTCATACTCAAAAAGTAACATTTTCACTACACCTGGAATAAGTTTGAACTTTATATCTTAAATATTCTATGTTTTGTTAATACTCGTATACGAAATTGTTAAGTCCTTAATGGAAAACCCTGTCAAAGCCAAATATTGCATACAATCTTGATGAAATTTGGTACGCGTAAGTTTTTTGGCCCTAGGAAGGACGCGATTAAAATAAAGGAAAATCGGTTGAGATTTAGACAAAGCTCTTGCATATAAGTTCACCCGATTTTTCTGTTTTTAGCTCTAGAAGTCAATCGTAATGTAATTTAGCATGATTACGTTTTTAGGTCAGGGAAGAACGTTGTCGAAATTGACGATAATCGGTTCAGATGCGGATATAGCTCCAATACATATTTAAATATGTTAATAAGATTGTATGTCTTTAGCTGCAAAAGCCACATATTACACCCAATCTTGATGACATAGTTGCTTGTGTTAAGGATGGAAGCTATTCAAATCAGAGTAAATCGGATCAGATTAAAATATTGCTCCCAGATTCTGTTCAACCAATTTGACCAAAAACAATGAGACTTTCTCACAAATTTAAATATGGCATTAGTTTTGAAATCTGGATAAATTTAGAGTCCGTCCAAGGTGGTCCAAAAAACTTATTTTAGTTGGCTTTTCTGGACATCCATAAGTGCAGGGTATAATATAGTCGGCCACGCCTGACTTAAGCTGTTTTTACTAGTTTTTTTTTTGTCGCAGCGCATGGAAGTGATACATGGTTGCATTTTTGCAGGAAATTGTAAATGGATGTGTAATACAAAACGATAATAAAACAGATATAAATCAATACACAGACATGCATGTATAAATGCATGTATATTTGACCAGGCATATATGAAAACCTTACATAAATATGTACAGTTGTATATATATATGTAGATGTACATATGTAGATATTGATAAAGTTATCAATAGTTTTACCGATTTCAATTAAAGTTTCCCCTCCAATTTCAATTGAATGATTCGAGCGCCAATCAACAACAATGTTGCTTAAATATTTTCGATAAACAAAAAAATTCGCAGCGAAAAACATGAAATGAATTAAGCGAAAGAGAAAAAGAGAGCATACTTTTCCAAACTACGGTGAAAATTGAATTTTTTCCAAACTACGGTGAATTTTGTTGGGCAGGAAGGTATTGTAGGTGTGTGTGTGTGTGAAAAACAAAGCAATTGTGCGTAAAAATAAAGCTTGAGCTGAATTTTCATTGAGAACAAATTTGTCGAAATTGTTTCGCACTTTTATGTTATTTTTTGTTTTTTTTTGTACAGGCGAATTGTTTTATAAACAGTGCAGCAACTACTTTAAATGTGGTTGCACCACATGCATTCAGTGGCTAGTTGGGCCTATTGTTTTTGTAGTATTCGTAGTTGTTGTTGTAAGTTTACCTTGTTTGTTGTAACTATTATAGCTGTCATAGCTGTAGGATGGTGTACTATAGGAAGGTATAGTTGAGTACCTATTGGGTCCACCTACACTGGGCGATTTGTATTGTTGATGTAGTGGTGTCGACATATTATAATTGCTGCTATAATTGTTGTTGTTGCTGTACAAAGACTGAGTTCTACGAACTGCATTTGTATACGCATGATTTGGGAAAATTGACATAATACATACAGACAATATCAATAGTTGGGGTATTAAGAAGAATAACTGATTCTTAAAAGTTTCCAAAACGAATTACGGTCAAAAAACAAAAGCACAACAAAATTTTGCTGTTAAAGAATTTCCAAAAAAAAAACAATTCCAAATTCCAGTTTCGAGAGGAAGAAAAAAACGAAAGTAAGCATTGTTGGGACCAAATGTGTTCTGTGAGAATGGTGGGTTGGGTTAACTTTTCAATTTTGTTTAAAAATTTCGAATTTCTCTAGTGTGTTTTTAGTTAGGGTTAAGGCAGAATTTTGAGTAATTTTTTGTTCGGTGTTAAGCTGGTGTTATCGTTTACAAAGGCATTTATCGGTTCGCATGTTTGGTTTTGGGGGGGTTTTATTATTATTATTTTTTGTAAAATATTTTTTTATTCATATAAATAAATGTTAAATATATATATAAAGTTTAAACTTTATTAAGAAAAAAATTGGGTTTTTTTAATTATAAACAAAATTAATTTATATCAAAAAAAGAAAAAACATTTTACTAGAAATTTATCTACAAAATTTTAAATTATCCAAAACGTGTGTATCTTTAGTTTTACTTGAAGTTTATCACATTTTCTTTTTGTTTTGTTTTATTTCTTAGCATTTCATCAAACCCAATCTCCTTGATTTTGTAAAAACTCTAATTCATCATGGTCTAGGAGTTCATTAAGCTTACCTTGTCCTTGGCCAACATTGGAGCGTGGCAAAGTGGCATAGGCATTGCCAGCGCTTGGTTTAGGCTGAGTTGGTGGTGGGGCATTCCATTGCTGTGGCTGGGGTGGGAAAGACACGGGCGACTTGGGAGCAGCAGCTGGTGGAGCGGCGCCATAGGGGCGAGCATAGCCCTGGTTGTTGACCTGTAAGAGACAGAGGAGAACAAACATGAAATAGGTGAGGAGATCTAATATTGAAAGAAAAATGTCTTATTTTTTTAGGAGGGTAAATTATTTATAAAAAAAAATATGAGTATTTCCATAAATTGTTGGTGTTCTATACAATATAAAAGTTGTAATGTTTTCGTAGCTATTTAAAAGAACTCCTAATAACCAAAGAAGTGATTACATACGAGACTTATTTATCTATATTTTGTTACGAAACAAACAGAGGTCTCGCTATAATTAGTGTGCACCGGTCAATAAAAGTTTTACACTAGCCTATCGGGATCTTAGTTTAAAGCAGTCTCCAAACGGCTAATGTGTTTTTATAAAACAAGCTCTCCCATAGCTTAGAAAGTAATTACTTAATTAGTTCAAGTAAAAAGTTAGACATTTAAGATTGGACCTTAGATGTTCTTTCTTAACCGGATTTGAACCAAAGATTTTCGTGTGGCAGTTGAACACGCTGTGTTTTACACGGGCGATTTGTTCAAGAAAATCGCGTTTTTTTGTAAAAAAAAGATCTAATGGTAGTTTGTTGCTGGCCGATTGCCAGAGTTCCCCCAACCCTAAAATGTAAATAGTTGTTTTTTTTGAATTACCTCAAAATTGTTTTAAAACTCTCTCTGTGGACACATTAAAACTGTGAGATTGAGTCATTTTGTTTTGGCAGCCGCAAAAGGAAAAAACTGCTGATTTTTTCAAAATACAGAATTTAAATGCTATGATGGTTACTGTGCATCACTATCACAAGTGGTCCATGTACAAAACGGAGTAGGATATTTGCAGCGGCTTTTTTACGCCGAAAGTGCCAGCTACTTTGCTAGAGAGAATCATCTCTAGGCGATATAAAAGCTCATAGAAATGGTGTGATGATTAGTGTGTTCGACTATCACACAAGCAGCCAAAGCCGTGTAGGCTTTCAGCGGCAGGGTTATCCACCTTGTAAATGCCAATAACTTTAAGAGAAAGAGATTACTTTGTAAGTCGTGTAAAAACTTGTATACCTACATAAATGGTTTGAAAGTTATCACAAAAGTAAGCAAACTTCAAAGCCGGTTAGGTTTTTAGCCGCGGGCTTTTCCACCTCATACGTATAAGTGTCTAAGACTTTACGATTAAAAGGTTAATTCTCGTCAAGTAAAAGTTTCAGTAGCATTATGGAGCCGGGTTTAAACTGAAACTTCCCCGATTAGTTCTTAATGGGATATTGAGCAAAGTTAGAAATTGATATTAAATGCATTTACTGACTATTATATTTGGGTTTGAAAAAACCTGTTCAAACCTTAAAACAAACCATCTGTTTTATGGATTTTCAGATATGCAGCGCACTTGTTCGGCTAAAGGACTTAACTCAAAATTGTCAAATTTTAATTTTTTGTAAAATGGCAAACAGAGGTTCTTATATACTCAAGTAATGCTTGGCCTTTCCGGCCGCGTCGGCGAAATAAGTTCCCCGTCTTCGCCGCAGAATTTTACGGCGCACGCCGCCTCCGTTATCGTTGGCTTCTCTAAACCGTTGAGGACATCTGTTACAATAATTGGCAGATGTCCTCAAAGTTGGACTATAAGATCCATCCCAACAATCCTCCGAAAAATGCAACAGCAGTGCTGAGTGGGCGTTAAACTGTAGTGCCCAGTCTAAGTTTAAAGAAAATATCGTAAGCGATTGACTGCAGTGAGTGAATTTTTCTGTCTGCTTTTTATAGGGATGTTGTAAAAGGCACATTATATCGTTGTATTGTGTTTGTCCCAATTTAACTCAAAATTTCCTAAAAGTCAATTCAGCCTCTGCAGAGCTTAAGAGCTTCAAGCAAAAGCCATACGTAATCTAAGAACTCCGATTATATCCCGTATGATATAATCTTTTTTTTTGCACGATTTTAAACATTAAACTAAGCAATCTTTAAAAAAAAATAAAAAATAGTTTTTTTGCATAAAAGTAAAACAAAAAAAATGTTTAAAAACATTTTAGTAACACTTAATTTGCGACAGAAGATAGTCCACTTTAGCTGATTCAGGACTGCTGATCATGAATCTGGCCTTCGATTTGCCAGATTCGCTTAAGTTTAGAAGATATTTACATAAGCCGTTTTTTGGGGGTTTTGAATAAGAGGACACCTGACTAATTTATTTGTGAACCGATATTGACTTGAGGGCGAAATTGGCTTTTTCAACGATATGCAGCTCTTTTAATTCAGATAGGAGTTCATTACGGATAGTTGACTACCCAACCTTCTGCCGCATTTTTTTTTTCAAATTTGGTTGCCCAGTATAATCTTTATGGCCCTATTTTCCACTCTAGAAAGTCGAGAATAAATATATATTCATCTTTTACTGGCAACAATGCATCAATACATTTGATTAACATTAGTTTTGACAGTTTATATTTGGCAGTCGTGAAGTAGAGACATGGCAAATTTATTATGGAAAAATATTTGATAAATCGTTAAATATTTTATCAAAATCAATCATCGATTACTGTGACGATAAGAAAGTTACGTGAAATTTTTAGGAAAAACAACGTGACAACAAAACGCACTATTCATCGTGTTGTGAATAATTTCGAAGAAAGAGGGTCTGTAGCTGATAGGCCCAACATGGACCACAACGACTGGAAAAGTAGTATACCTTTTCGACGGACACTCTGTGGTATACCTTCACGGCGGACACCCTGTATAATGCCAGGTACGAGACAACCGTCACGACCAACGTGTTGCAGCAATTGTGTTGCATGTTCACAAAACACGCGGCAACACAGCTACACACGAAGCAACGTTGGCAACAACGTGTTGCTGTGTTGCTTCATCGGTTTAGGATATGCGAATGCACATTATTCGCATTATATTGAATTTTCGCATTTGCAACAACCAATTTTGAAACATTTGCATTCGCAAGAAAATATTTCAGTACTACATTTTTTGTGAATTATTTTTCAAAAACGTTTGTTTTTCGTTAAAAACTTTTATGAAAATTTGTGTTGCATACTGGAAACAATTGGATTTTTTTTAATTTCCTGAAAATGATGTTCATTTCTAATATTTTACATAAAATAATCAAAAACAAATTATTTGCTTTTGCTTTTCCAAAAACTAAATTTGGAATATTTGCTTTCTCTAAACCCACTTTCGTTACATCCCTATTTGAAATATCTCGAATGCATCAGAAGTATCGACAATTGACTCCATAACTTCAAATTACAGCGGCGCGTTGGGCAGAAACGGTGCTTCGGCCAGTTTTTTTACACAACATTATGTAATGCGACATATTTAAGATGGGGCAGACAAATCAGGGCAAAATAAAAAATTTTGCTTTTCATCAAACCGCTTTTTAAATACTTACATTTTGAACTGACCTCATATTAACTAAGGTTTAGTCTTTACGACTACGAGTAGTAAGAGTACTCCCTATGATATTACGGAACGCATATCATCTTGCAGGGTTTAAAATAAGATTTTAAATGCTTTTTTGCGAGTCAAATTATTCTATGTTTAACACCTTTTCTCTAACAAACGCAAAGGCAATCCAGGTTGTATGAAGTATGGCTAGGGTCAGACCTACTAAATTTTGAAATTTTGAAACGATGGCATACGCCAAAATCAGGACAGCGCATTAATAACGTACTTTTCATTTTCCGAAGTTATCCATTTTTTTTAATTTTTGTTCGGAAATAAGATTTTTAATTCTTTTTTGCATGACAAATTATTCTAAGCTTAACACATTTTCTCTAACAAACTCAAAGGGAATGGCTACGCCAAAATCAGGTTTAGGTTAAGTTTATGTTATCACTATTTTATGGAAATACCCATGATGAAAAATGTTTATAAACACGTTCTGTTCCTTAGCAACATGTTGCTAATCTCCGTCCAATAACAGTCTTTCAAAACGTATTTATATGGAATTTGTTAATAATCATCATAATAAAAACCACTTCAGATTTTTATTCTATCAAAAGTTGCTACTGCCACAATGACAAAATAGACCGGGAGGGGCAGGGGACAAATCACTATCAAATGCATGCAAACGATAACAGATAACGAAAAACATCACTAGGTACAGACTACAGTCGAGAAGCGTCGTTCATCACCAACCGACGTCATTTGCGGTGGTGCGGCAAAATGCATGCTGCATGAGATGTGATACTACTTACCTTATAATTGACATTTGTGCCCTTACCCGGTGGCACCACACTACGGATGACATTGCCCGTTAGTGTTACATATTCGAAAGGCTTGTCGCCGTTGCCGCCACCAACACCGTTGCTGGTTGCGGCAGCCGATGTTGTCGTATTAATTTGGCCATAAATTGACGAGGATTGTTGCTGCTGCAGTTGCTCACTTACACTAGGCGCTGGGGCCATGGTCGAGGACATGTCGTTAGTACCCGTGGTGTTGTTGTTGTCGGGATTGGAGTTCGAATTGTTGTTGTTGGTGGTGGTGTTGTTGTTGATGTTGTTGCTATTAATAAGACTCTTATCTACAATTGGTATATTGCTACAAGGTGTTGGTGCAACCTGACATGAATCAAATTTCAATTGATTATTGAGTGTGGCAGTTAGGGCAGCAACACTGGGCAAACTAGTGTTGTTGTCGACAATGTTGTTGCTATTATTGTTCTTGTTGCTGATGCTACTATTGTTAGAGGGATAGTGGTTCTGGTGTTGTGGGTGTGGCAATGTTGCCGACTGGCTTGTTACAAAAGGTTTGGGTATGCTATTGCTGGTGTTGTTGATGTTGTTGTTGTTATGGTTTATATATGAATTGTTATAGTGTCCTGTGAGTGGGGGAGTGGTGTTGGCGTGTAGTTGATGTTGTTGTTGCTGACTGTTGCTGTTGTTCTTGTTCTGTGTCAACAATTTATTGGAATACTCTTTTAAGAATTTATTATAGACCTTTTGTGTTGTGGGCACTGGACCGCCGCCGACACCGCCACCGACGATCCCTCCTCCACCAACTGCCGGGGCCGTTTGGTTGGCAGCACTTGTCGTCTTATTGTAGCTGTTCATATCGTTCTCATTTTGTTTGGTCATCAGTTTTGCATTGTTGTTGGCTGTGTTGTGATAATTCTTCACCGTATTTATATACAAATCCGCATTATTGTCCTGGGGCATGGGTGGCGGCGGCGGTGGTGGTGGCAGTGGGGATGTCATGTAATTATCACTGCCGCTACTAACGCCACCGACACTGCCATAATTCAACGAGGACGACGAGGTTTGTCTTGAGTGCAACGGTGAGGTGGAGCCATAATGCTCCAATGATAGTGTTGACACCGAGGTGGCATCATACGCTTGCTGCTGGTGCGGCATTTGTTGCGGCGGCAACTGTTGCTGCTGTGTATAGTGGTGGTTGTAGGGTGTCGGCGATAGGGAATGTGTAGAGGAATGTGTCGTATTGGAGCCGGATGACATTGATGAAAGGCTGCTCTGTGTGCGTGTGTGTTCTTGCGGAATGTTGTTGGCGTTGTGGCGCTCTTCATACTGTTGCAGTTGTGTGGGTGAAGGCGGCGGCGGCAAGGGTAAATCGTTGAGATTCATTTCTTCTTGCTTTTGTGGATTGAAGTGGGTGGGTAGGTGGGTTCGGTGTGGTTTGGAGGTTGTTAATTAGCAAAAGTTAGCAGTGCCAAGCAAGCGGAAATAATTGTTAAGCGTTTGTTCACATATTAAAATGAAAATAAAAAGAAACAACAACAAAAAAATGTTAAACAACAAAGTAACAAAACGAAAAGGAAACAAAAAATATTAAAAACAACATGTGAGACACAACAATTGCAAAATGTATGTATGTATGTTTTAAATGTGTGCATAATTTTCATTTAATTGCGAGTTTCTGTGGTGATTTTTTATAGCAGAGTTTTTAAAATTGCCCACAAATAGTGAGTGTTTTAAAACATCAAAGGGTAAATATTAGAGAATTCTCGGTTGAGAAATTTAACTTATGAATTTCAAGACGACTGGCTATTAGTTTACCCATATTTAAAGTATGTTTTTTTTTAAATTAACCTATTGTGGAAGAAAATAATTTTCTATACGCGAATACTCGGTTGAGAAATTTAATTTATGAATTTCAAGCAGATTGGCTATCATTTTACCCATATTGAAAGTATGTTTTTTAAATTAACCTATTGTGGAATTTCCTACAGTCGAAAATTTTAAATGCTTTAGTCCACATTTACACGAGACTTGAACTTTTGAACTTGCCTCTTGTGTTTACACAAGGCAATTCGGTTACGGCAATTTTTGATTTTATTCGTTCTGGTTTTCAAGTGTGAAAAAAAACTTCAATAATCTGCCGCCAACTTCACACAACTAAAAAACAAAAGGAATCGACAGTACGGACAAGTTTTTTCCCTTTCCATTCCCTTTACCCCTCCTACAAACTGAGAGTTGCGGCAAGTATAAGTAAACTTGCCGCGTGTAAATGGGGACTTGAACCCGAGTTTTAAAAGATTGGAGTACGGCCAAAATACGGAGATATAAAGTTTTCGCCCCTCTTCTTAAAATGTCTCATGTCTCTATGAAAAGAAATATTAATTTTTTTCAAATAGAACAGGTGAAATTAACGGCTCGAAACCACTCCCTTAAATAAAACTCAAGTTCTTTAAAATGGCAAAAATACATGTATTATCGATTTAAAGTCCGGCCCTTATCAAGTAAACTAATTGGCTGCCATTGTTGAAGGGCATAGTGAATTCTTTTAGACCAGGTTCTCACTAAACGAACAAGAAATTCTGTTGCGCATCTTACTCACTCTTACGAATCTTGTAATTTTTCTAACAAATAATAATATAAAAGACTTAGTTTTAACAAAATGACAAAGTGACAAGAATCAGCGAGGCTTACTGCTTTTATCGTGATTTCGGGTCCGTGACGACCTTCATCAAAAAGCTACTTTGCTGCAATTGAAAAAAGGAAAACTGAACTCTTTAATTAAGACTCGGTTCTTACCGAGCAAATGAAAACTACTGTTGTTAATTTCACTTACGAGCTAAACATGACTTTTTTCTCATGATTCTTGACATTTTTCTCACGAATTTAATTAAATATTTGAAGATAAAACAAATTGTTTTTCCAACTGAGCTTTAGATATTAATGAGAATTACATCTGTTCAATTTAAACGAATTCTTTTCGTGAGTTTGCTCACGAGAAGATAATTTTTTTAAAAAATAAACATAATACATTAAAAAGGGCATTGATCACTTGCGAAAGGTAGAAGCAAACAACTTTCGTTCATAAAAAATACTTTCGTAAAAAATATATTTTTACTTTTTGAGAGATAGAAATAAAATTATGAAAATAAGTCTTTCTAGTTTACATTTTAGCCTTTTATTATAATTATAATCTGAACAATTTTTATTCTGATTATTTTGAAAGAGTAAATTACTCCACAAGCTTATTAGATCAGGATTGTTAATCCTTATCATATGCAAAAGAAAAAGTGTCGGCGAACTTAAAGCAAACACATCACCGTTTGGTAGACGTACGTTTCGCAATTGGTGTGGGACGGCTTTCCTTTATGTGTGCTGCCGACTAGGTCTCTTCTCATTTAACGATCTATATATAAGTATACAAAACATTGCTTGATTTTGCATATGTGAAGTATTAAGTCGTAGAGTGAGAACACAAGCGACTCATTGTAACAATTCCTATCTTATTGACGGACTGTCCGACTGACGTTTTTTTCTGGTCCGAGACCTTTTTTGTTTCCTTTCCGATTCAACGTAAAAATTGGTAAAAAGTATTGTTTTTAAACCCGCCAGGATTTTTCTTCAGCAGCCTTTCGCAAAGAATATATCGGCCACAAGTTTAATGACTTATACCGTAATCTCATTCAACTTAATGAGAATTATCCTTTTTGATTTAACGTAAAACTTTTCCGATTCAACGTAAAAGTTTTTAAAAAAGTATAGGCTATGGTTGCAAGGCAGACTGTACAATTGTTTTTAAACCCGCCAGGATTTTTCTTCAGCAGCCTTTCGCAAAGATTATATCGGCCACAAGTTTAATGACTTATACCGTAATCTCATTCAACTTAATGAGAATTATCTTTTTTGAGTATAGTTTTCGAACTGTGCCTAGTGCAATCTACAAAGAAAAATATCATTTCTAGCAATTATGTTTTGCATCAGTATTTATTGAAAATCGCAGATGCAAAAAAAGAAAATCTAGTTAAGCGAGAGTTTTGCTACTTTATGCAGGATACAAACCACGGATCTTGTTTTTTTTTTAAATTTCGTGAGAAAATTGCTTTGTTTTTAAAGATTTGTTGGTGATAACACAAGGTGCTGTTGCAACTTAGGCGAATGCCTTAAGCAACAAAAATCCCATGAACCCCATGTTCATTGTATCGATCGACACAGAATCATTCTTTTTATTGAGATTTATCCACCTAACTCTGTCCCCCTTTCCGCACTTCGAATGGGTGCTGACATCTTGTTTTGGCGGCTTCTTTCAAGTGTTTTGTTTATTGTTCGGTCACTGATGCCAAATAATCTTGTCAAGTTACACGGTTGAGCAACACGCCCACATGATGTAACTCTATTATCGAAATTTGTTGGTGAACACATTTCGTAAGAGAAACGTTTTGGCCAAGAGATCATCTGTACCGATGGGGCAAATTATTGGATTAATTGCTATCTTAACGGAAAAAAAAAATTGGCGAATATAAGACGATGCTAAACCACACAACATTTCACCAGGTGGCAATAAATCCTTGCGACCTTACTGTTTAGTGCAGTTTGTGGATCGGTGGCATTATTCGTCCGTTGTTTCTCTAAAATGACAAAGAAAGAGATCAAAGACTACTGATCAATGATTCTCGATCAGCTAAAACCTACTTGAATGAAAGGGATATTGACATGAGTTCCACAGGACTTATGTTACACGCAGAGCTCAACAAGATCTTACGTTTACTACTTAGACCATTTTTTTGATGGCTAATCTAAGTCAACGTTAATTAGGTCCACTAGCCCGAAACCATCGATTTTTCACGAGGGTTATATTAGAACGTATACCGATTTGGTAGAAATTCTACGTGGGTAAAGTTCGAAAGTGAAAAACGCTATGCTATCTGTTTATGGAATCTGTGGACCCAGTTGCGATAACGAAGGGAATAAAAAAAACATACCGTGAGCTTAAGCTATTTAAAATACAGCGATTTCGCTAAAACTTGTGGGCAGAATGGACTAGAATGCTCTAGCTAAGAAGGCGTTAGACGACAATAACCACGTCATGGACAGACAGAGAAGGCCCTAGGCAATGTTAGAAGGACGACCAAGTGATACTTCGAACTGGAGACATCATGGGCAATAATGCTATTTTAGATATAATGTAATATATTTTTAGAAAGTCTAATCTAAGGATTGTAATCCATAGACTTAAATCAATAATAAATAAACTCTGAAATACTCAAAAATCCGTTTGCCGACATAGACCAACAATAACTGTAGTGCCAATTTAGGTAACAACGTTTTATCGATCAAAACTTAATAATACTTTTTTGAGAGCAACTCGAGTACAGGAAATAAATAAATTCCACTTGGTATCGGTTCATACATTAAAATTGCAAAGTTTAAATGACATAAATATTAATCAGTTTTAATAAAGTATTGAGAAAAAATCTAAAGATTTAGAAATGAAAGAAAATATTTCATTGAGCCAGTTAGAAATTACTAATGGTTTAGCTGGTTATAGAAAACTTCAATAGCATGAAAGGAAATAATTATTTTCACTTAATGAATGGAATGCAAATAAATGATATTTGCTATTATCTCACCAGAATCTCATACTACTTTCAATTCAAGTGTGGTCGGTCATTTTTAAAATTTATAAATATGACTTGAAATAGAAGTATTGAACATTCAATCTAACATTGAACATAAAATGTTAGTGAAGACATCACAACCATTAGCTAGATACAGGTAAGTATTAGAGAGAAAGGTTATTTAATAATTTTCCAATATTAGAACAAAAAGGGTAACCATCTGAAGAAGGAGAAGCGCTTTAAGTTGTACTTAGATTTGAGTCCGAGCTAAAGCCAGGTAAGTAATAATTAGTCAACAAACGTTGATAAATCACTAAAAAAAAAGGTAGAAATGCTACTGAAATGGTGTCTTTTAAGAATTCATCATCAGCCATTTAGTTTGGCATTTATTCCGGTATTATAATATAATGACAAAACGCGACGTTTGTTGGGAAAGCAAATGGCCTTTGCATTGATTTATTTTCATTTATTTTAAGACTATTACATCTGTTATAGTTAACTAAAATTTTAGAAAAAATCCAGAGAAAGATTTATTAATTTAATTTAACGACAGTAAGTTCCAGGTAACCTGGCTTTCTGTTCACAAGCTTGCATTGTGTATAATAGGGTGGCATTTGTAAAATATCAGCACGGAAATCATTGTGCAAGTAGCAAAATAAATAAAGTTACTTGTACGATATATAAGAAGAATGACATGATACAAAATATTGTGTCTGCCTAAATAATATAATAATGATGTGATGGGCGTCTCCACCACTCTATCGCACTAATATAGTCCTTCTCCCGATGTTATACATATTTCCCACATAATTCTGGCAACAGCTCCCACCAAGCTCAGAATACGACAAGTATAAAACGGCTACAGCAGCAAATATTACTGCCCATAACGCAACGTTGCAGGGCTTGCATGAAAGGTCAAAAAAAAAACGAGAAGAAGCGCATATTTCGGCTTAATTCGTTAAAATATTGACTCTGTTATATAGAACGAAATGATAACATTATTGAGTCTGACAATATTGAAGTGATGGGTCTCCACCTCTCTATTGCATTTATATTGTCCTTCTACCGATTGTTATAAATATTTCCTATTTAATTTGGGCAACAGCTTCGACCGCTCACACCAAACTCAGAGACAAGTATAAAAAAAACTACAACAGCAAATATTACTGCCCATAACGCAACGCTGCAGGGCGTGCAAGGAGAAGCCCATATTTCGGCTAATAAGGACCAAAATGGCACGTATTGTCAGAACAAGCGATCAATAGTCAAGGGTATTCAATTTAAAGTCAATTTTTCTCCAAATCAATATGTGGATTTATTTTAAAGTTTTGGCTGAAAAAGGTTAAGACTTTTAAACCGAAGAGTTACAAAAACGGACCTTATGCCCCCAAAATATGAGCACCGGTGAATATAGAAATATAGGTAATCAAATTAAAGCAGGTTTTACTACGAATCTAAAATTTTGATTTATTTTTAAGAATTAGCAGAGATTGGCAGGAATCAAAGGGCTCCAAAAATCGAGACACTTTAATACTGAATTCACCATAGATGGTATATTAGTTTCGTCCTGGCCGAGCTAAACGTTTTTTGCTTGCTAGTTTGTATCAGATTAATTACAAAAGGCATAACTACTTAGTTGAATGTCGGATTTGAGCGGCTGTCGGTATTTGTACAGCCTTTGGCGCCGAAAATTTCGATTCAGTTAAATGTCGAATTTAAGCCACCGTCGGAATATTTTTCGGGCTTCACCGCCAAAAAGTTCGAGTCGACTTGTACCTTTGATAAATAGGTAAGAGTTTAACCTGCCAATAGTCTACTGGCTGTGCTGCTCAAGGCTGGATGTTTTGAGTTGGTTAAGATCTGCATAGACTAATCGGGGTAATTTAATTAACAGAAATCCGGCCTGCTGTTTGAAACTCAAAAAACAGTTTATAAAAATTATTTATTTAAGAGAAGTTCCCTCCTTGCTTTTTCCATTAAGGGGATCGTTAAGAGAAATTAGAAAAACTTTCGATATACCAAAAAATTAGTACATCCAATAAGTGAGATCTGTTAAGGCTTTAACTATTTTATAACTAGCTGTGATAGATTATACTTTCAAATTGCTGGTTCTAATCTTCTAATAATAAATCTGAATATTTTTAAAAGGGCAACTTGAGAAAACTATAACTTCCTACGTGTTAAAATAGTATAGCAAATTGAATAAGGCGACTGTTAAACAATTTTAATGGATTCCAAAATACTTTCACTTCATAGGGGGATTGTGAGACAAATATTAATCAAAAATAAAAATAATTCATATAATAATTCCAAAGATATCTACGACTTTTGTTAGGATTCAACTTCAGATTCTTAATTCCAATTATCACATCATTAAATGGCAGTACAATTTTAAACCAATAAAGTTCCAAAATAGTTTTTTGGAATTGTAGTACTTTGGTAGTCAAAGACCTATTCTTTGTCTGGATAGGTTAATCCTATCATGGCTACGTCCCAGAATGTAATGAATTAACCTCTTAATTTATCATTCAAAGTATGCGTTTCATAAGCAAGCTTCAATCAGGTAATAGGTCAAGGTCATTATTTAGGTACAGTTAACAAACATTCACGGATTTTCAGAGTGTTCAACAAGTACTTTTTTTAAATTCCACCAAAGAGTATTCCAATATATGCCTTTTGTTTATGTTATTAAAAATATTAATTGTATTGATTATTTTTGTGGTTACAACGAAAACTCTTGCAATTAATTATGTAATGGTGGTGGGGTTATATTAATTGTATCGATTGAACTATTCGATGAGTTAATGACAAATTTACTTTACGAATGTGCTATTCTTTTTCTTGCTTCCTTAATTTCAAACAACACCAAGGTACTCTTTCTGTGTGAGTGTATATTTTTTCGTTTTTTTTCTTTTGAAGACTAAAATAATTTTTTAAAATAAAAATATAAACGGGGGAGGAAAATTTAAAAGCCAGATATCACATAAATTATTAAAAAAAAATATTTTTTTTTTGAAATCCGTATAGAAAAAAATGAAAATCGTAGCAGTTTTCTTTTTCCAAATTTATATTTCAAACGATTACCGCACCGAACCGAACCGTATACGTTGACTATAAAGCAAACCAAGAAATCAGACTAAATTTGCGATACCAACGGATGACAGCATTAAGTACATATCGCCGTCGGTACATTCAGACACTTTGAACATACATGCTAACCACAACAATAATGGCTGCGACAAAATGTCATGTACTGTGCATATGTGTGTAATCTTAGACATAAGGGTGGGTCGTGCTCTTCGCAAAAAAAAGAAAGGAAGTTGTCGCAACATTACAAAACTTCAATTTGTTTGAGTACACAAACAGTCCGTATTCACACTAGGCAATTTTACTTGCCTCAACTCTCAGTGTAGGAGAGAGAGGTAAAGAAGATTAAAAGGAAAAATACTTGCTCGTACTGGCAATTTCTTTTGAGTTTTTCGTAGTGTGAAGTTGGCTGCAGATTATTTTGACATTTTGTTTTAATAACTCTTATAATAATTACAAGTTAACATTAATGAAATAAACATTTTTTTTTATTTCTCCAAGTTTTTTTTGTCACATTAAACTCAGAATGAATAAATCACAGAATATTAGAAAAGGCAATAATGAAAACAAAAAGTACCGAAACCTATTTGACTTGTGTGAACACAAGAGGCAATTTCAAAAGGTAATCATAAAAATTGGCCCAACTATAATTGCCTCGTGTGAATGGGGACTAACTAAAACTGAGATAGCACTGTGCTCTGGAAAGAAATCCAATGAGCAGACTATAAAAGCTCGTCAAGGTCAGTCTAATGAATTGTGCACTTGATTTGGTCGAATTGAAGCACCCACCACTGCACCTGCTGTACGCAAGTTTGTGCAAAAAGTTCATGAATCTCGCATGGTGGGTAACACACGTTCATCTTCGTTACGTAGGCACCTAGAATATAGACTCGCTTACGAACTCAACAACACAACATTTCACGCCTGATGCGAAAAGCTCACATTTTCTGCTTTCAGAACTCAGCCTCTGCTTTATCGCTTCTCAGGTGTGACGCTAGAACAGCTAAAACTGACTACGATTTTGCATGAAAATGTATCATTTCTGGCCAAGCAAATTTTTTTTATCGGCTACTAAGTTAATTAGCAAAACCGCCCCATCTGCGGATCGGAAAACTGGGATGTGATCATAAGGAAGCCAATGCATAATCAGAATGCGATTGATAGGTGATTGGAGTGGTGCGATTGTTAGCCCATCTTTTTTATTGAACATGCCTCTGAATACGCTATTTTGGTTAATGTTGAGGACTACAGAGGCGGAAGATTGAAAGCATGGACTTGGAGGATATTTGGTTTCAGCTGGCATGATCAAACATTTTTTGTGGTCGAAGAATAAAGACAAGAATTTGGGCGATCTTTGGTTTTGGCAGAAGGGCGTGTCATTTCTGACAGCCCACCATACCACATTTAATACTTTGCGGTAAACGAGAACGATAATTCATTAACGTTACAGGCCTTATGGCAAATGTCGAGCAAGCCTTTAGTGAGATATAGCCGGAAACCATCAACAAGGTCTTGGAAAATTGTATTGAGAGAAGTCACATAAACAAAATTGTCATTTTCAATAACAATGGGAATGTTTGTTTGCTTTTTTCGGTAAATCAATAATAGGCGAAAATAATAATTTTTAATAATATTTTACAAAGTTTGAAACAGAAACTTGAATTAAAATAAACAGTAGACGCTCACAAATTAGAGCCACTTTGTTTTTCGGGTGGTTCTAGTTTTCGAAGAGTTCTAATTTCTGGACTTTGTTTATTTTTACAAAAATAAGGCGACTAAACTATTTTTATCCAATTTTGAGAATTTTATTAAGTAAAACGAAAACTGAAAAAACATTTCAGTTAAATTATATAAGAAAAACTAACATTTTATTAGCTTTCCACGTCGTAAGTCTCTATACCATGTCTACAAAAACGAAACAAAAGTTTCCCTATAAAATGCATTAGCCGTTCGTAGACGGTGCTAACAGCAGGTCTCGCTCAGTGAGTGTAGAAAATATATATTGCACAGCTAACTAATGCTAGAGTTCTTTTCCCTTCTTCCTTTATGGAATGTTATGAGGCTTAAGTACGTAAAGCTTGACCTCAACTATTTTCGGCACTCTTTATAAATCCTACCTAACTAAGCTTAATATACATTAAGTTAATTACAACCACCCTTGCTCAGAGCAACCCACGTTAACGTACATACCGACGTCTTTTTGTATGTCCGCTTGTAACTGAAACAGAAGCTAAAAGTGATAAAATAAAATAAATAAAACACAAAAACACTGGCGACGGTGAATACCAAAAACTTTACCGTGATCTTTTTTAAATAGAACAGCTGTCCATGCGAATTTTTGTTAACAAAAATAAAGTGCACTTTTTTTCGGTTACAATTTCGAAAAAAACAACCACATTTTTTAAAAATAACCTAAAAGACGAAACTACTCATGCCATGCGATGGCCTGGCATCACTCTAAATGTTTATCAATGCACACACCTTAAGAAGTTGATTTTGTTCTCTAATCTATTTTCTTTTTGCCCTGTGCTCGATTTTCATCGATGCCGTCGATTCGACACGAAAAACTCTGAAATTATATTTAGAAATGCATGCATTTTTTGCGAATGAGTAAAAGTAGAAAAAAAGTGAATAGGTAAGAATGCAAAATACAATCGAAAAAACAAAAACCAGTCAAACGTGCTGCAGCCAATGCATGTGAGTGTCATGAACGAATCTGAGGTTCGCTATAGCTTAAGGGTGGGAATAGGGAACAGTCGAATTTTTTGTTCCTACAAATTTTAAAAATTTTCTGCAAATTTTGGGTTTAGATTGTTTATTTGGTAACGAACAATTTGGCCTGCAAATGCTGGTATGCTTCCTGTCAACATGAATTTTATTTTTTTCAATAAAACTTAAGTTTTTTATAAAAACTAGTACTATTTGTAATAAAAATTACATTTATTTATTCTAAATTTATTGCACTAACCTGCCAAAATAGTTAGTTATTAATATTAAAATAATCATCAATATAAATGTAATTATCTATTAAATATTAGGTCCTTTTGTACTAAAATAATGTAATTTTTGAATGATAGACACCCTTCTGCATTACGCCGGTTTGAACTCAGATCAAGTAAGAATTTAATAGTCGTACAGACCTAAAGTTAAAGCTACTACTCCTAAAACTATATGAAGCTATGTTGGACACAGTCATCATTATTCATTATGTTTTTGGGGCACGAATTTCATGTTGACAGAGTCTAAGGACTATGTTCATATCTTCTTAGTCGCGTCTTAGTCACGACGGTGAGATATGGAAGTTTATATTTCCCATTCATTGCTCAAAAGTAAATGTTTTTGCTTTTATCGTAATTACTTTACTATTTATATTTCGGGTCCGGACAATACTAGTGTTCCCAAATGCAAACTGGAACTTCCATTGGAAGCTTTGACACTTTTTAGCATAACTCCACTCAGAATGTTTTGTCATTTGAGGGCGAATTGTTTTGTTTACAGAGTGTTGAAAAATTCATCTCAGTCAAATAATGGAATTATTCCGTCAACATTATCGTGCGATGATTTTTTACGATTTTCGGCGTGAATTATCGAGACAAGAGTGCTCAAATCAACTTGTTTCGACTTTTGGCGATGAAGCAACATCAAAATCCACTGTTAATTGCTGGTACCAAGAGTTCAGTCTCGGACGCCGTTCGCTCCAGGATGATTTCGTGAAGGACGCCCAACTTCGGTCACTTTCCCAGAACCCATCGATGCTGCGCGTGAACTGATTAAGCAAGACCGACATATGACATACCGTGAGATGGAAGCATCCTTGGGCATTAGTTTGACAAGCATCAATAAGATATTGCATGTTCATTTGACTGTGAAACAAATTTGTTTCCGTTGGATCCCACATAATTTGACGAATACTTAAAACAAGGCTCGTATGGATTGGTGCAAAGATATGTTGAAATAGTAAAACTGCGGTAGCTCAAAGGCACTGTATAACATTGTCACAGGTGACGAATCATGGATCTATGGATATAAACCCGAAATAAAACAGCAATCGACCTATGGGTCTATCCAACAAAAGTTGTTTGTGGAAGAAGTACATCGAAGCAAATGATTGCGTTTTTTTCGGTATAACCGGCCATGTTGCCACAGTGCCTTTAGTTGAACGTAGGACGGTCAATTCTTAATGGTTTGACAAGTTTGACAAGAAATGAGAAAATATAATAAAAGAAGACGGATCATTTTGCATCACGACAATGCGAGCTCTCATGCATCAGCTAAAACGAAGAGCTATTTGACCACTCAAGATGTCGAATAGATGGGCCATCTACCGTACAGCCCTGATTTGGCACCCAATGACTTATTCTTATTCCCTAGCATCAAGAGAAAAAAATGCGTAGACAACGATTTGCATCACCCGAAACAGCTGTTGAAGCGTTCAAAAATCATGTTTTGGAGGTGTCTCAAACGGATTGGATAAAGTGCTTCGAAGTGGTTTGTGCGCATGCAAAAGTGTTTTGATCTTAAAGGAGAATATTTTGAAAAACAATAAAACCATTTCCAACGATAAACTATTGTGTTCTTATTGCCGGACCGGATAGCAACCCTCGTATTACATCTGAAAAGGTGCGAAAATAAATTCAATTTTGCTTCAGGTGTTATAACACAAGCAGTTTCAAGTCCTCTCGTCGTGACTGAAAAGTGACAATTTAGAGAATGAGTCTTTTTTGCAATGTTTTTCGGTGGAAAATCAAACGTCCCGCATAGGCTGAATGGTATTTTTAAATTTTCGTTTTGTTGTTGGCAACACAACAAATTTTAATCTATGACAGCATTAAGAATAGCTTTTCTCAATTCTTATGTTTTAAAAGCTAACAAAGTTTCAATGCAATCCTACTGTTCCAATATTCATTAAGGTTTGCCATTTCATCATGCATCACTTTAGGCCTGGAAACAAATATTTTCGGATCAGTTGTCAGTACGCAAAGAAAGTTTTCTCGTTAAGTCAGTCAAAACACATTAATTAACTCCTATTTAAAACCCACTTTACCAACTAAAATATTGTAGGTAAAAACATTCAGCAAATTAAAAAAAAAAAAACAAAATCAGTGACTAATAATATTGATAACAACTTATCGAGTACTGCTGCCTCTGAGCAATCACTGTTTACCTGTCAACAACAAATCGATGGCCGAACGATAGCGTCAGCTAATGAATAACACTTCTTTTGCTGCGAAACACAAATGACTGGTCGGAGCAAACAAAAAAAAACAAAAAAAAAATATTTGTATTTATGTCGAATAAGCCAGAGCATTTTATCTCCATTGTTTGGCAAAGTAAAGGCCACAACAAGTTTATCAGTAAAAATTACTCAAAAAAAATCGAACTGAAAAGTTCGGAAGAAATAAGAAATGCTAAATATAAAACGCAATTAAAATATTTGTTAATCGAAGAAATTCCTGGCCTAGCAGGAAGGAGTTGAGAAATGCTTTGAAAAAGAAATAATGACGAAAACAAAAATAAATATTCACACTCGAAACGTCGAATATGAAACTGATGTACATAGCATGAGTTTAGAAAATGTAAGGTCCCTGTGAGATTTTCTGTTTGGCCAAACAGGTATTTACCAATTGTTATATAACCCACTTCTTACGGCTAAAAAGAGTGTACTTATATGCCAGTTGAGCTATATCTGTCTGTGCACACGACAGATAGTTTCAACTATCGAAAGGAGTAACCAATAGTTGTTCAATTTTGCAAATCACTGATTTTTTTTTTAAATCTGCCTATGGCATTAAAAAAGGGACCTCCTTTTTATATCCCTCTCACATATGTATCACTTAAATCAGAACTTTAAAATAATTATGAACCAAGTGTCTGAACATTGGATACCTAGCGAAGCCCGTTTAAATTACCTCGATTAAAAATAATCTATATCAAAACTCTTAATTCTCCTAAATTTGGAACCACCCAATATTTTTTGATATGCCAGTTGAAGTCTGAGTTGATATCCACATTCATGCGAGAAACGCAATACGGCCACTATTTCGTTTATGTTGTATTTTTAATACGCTTTAGTCAATCAATTCTAAAATAAGAAATTCAAGTCAACCTTAGTGGCATTGTGAAATCACACGAACGTTGTAGCTGATCATTGATTGGCCTATTAGCGCTCTTACTGATGTCCTTATATGGCACAGGAATATAGGTGAACTGGCCGAACGTATCGGCATCACAGGAGTGGACTACTACTCGAGCTGCCTCCATGAAGGCCATGTTGAATTGATAGAGCACTTGCTATGTGTCTGCCCTAGCTTTTAAGAATTTGGACTGACCCATTTAAGATTTTTCAACATTACAAATAACCTTTTAAGAAACTCTACAAATTCACCTAGAAGAGAGATCGTTTTGGAATAGAACGCCCAAATCCTTGAGCATTCGGGTTACATTAATAAATATATATACATATTTTTTTAATATATCCTTTTTTCGTCTATCTCTCAAATCTTTCTTCTTTCTCTGATCCTCAGTCATAAAGTAACTTACTGGGACAAAAGGCCTCTAAGTAAACTTGTCCATTATGAAAGCGGGCAATCTTTTGAAAACGAATGAACCTAGGATCCTGAACTGCTGCATGATGATGGCCTAAGCTATTTGGGACTGTGAATGGGCTTAATCGCCTCAGGAGGATAAAAGTTTCCCTTGAAGGGACTAAAGGTACCTTGGTAAAAAGTACACTTTTTGAGAATTTGCATAGCAAAAAATAATTTGGCACGCACTTAACACCTCAAAAAGGCCATTGTGGTTGCTGGACTTTTTGGCTCATGTGGCCATGGTCAAAACGGGAGATAATAGGATATATGGACATAAGTGTACTCAAATGAAAGCAAATATTGCTGCATTCAAAATACACAGTAATTTTAAGAGAGCTTTAACGACGTTTTTACGTGTTCGATTTCGGAGTGGACTGCCAATTCGGAATCCACAGTAAAACAAGAAGGACTACAAATATGAATTCAAATCATCGCTACACCTTCTTCGAGGTGTTTTCTATTTTCTATTGAAAATTCATTTTCTATTTGAAATTCAGATTTTCCTTTCAAAATTCAAAAATAGAAATACAAATTTGACAAACTAAAATTAAAAAAAAAAGTAAAATGCAATTTAAAAA
Organism: Hydrotaea diabolus; assembly: GCA_963513945.1. NCBI lineage: Eukaryota > Metazoa > Arthropoda > Insecta > Diptera > Muscidae > Hydrotaea > Hydrotaea diabolus. Next base: position 22,648,817 of record OY740720.1, on the reverse strand, counting down.
GAATGTCATCTGAAATTAAGACATTTATTGAAATTAAAGAATTAAAAATTTTATTCAGAATATTAATTTAAAATTCAAATTTTAAACTAGAATATTCCATTTAAAAAAAACATGAATTACAAGTGAAACTCGGAAAACATGAATTGAAGTTCGAATGACATCAATTTAATATCAGAATATTCCATTTGAAATTCCGAAAATATTCCATTTAAAATACTACACACTCAAACAACAGATTCGTTGTCATAACCGAAAATTTTGACAACTGAAGATTGTGGCTACGAATTTGATCATTACAGCCGAATATTAGTTTTTATCTACTCGTATCTCTCTATAGATCTATCAAAGTATTTCTCGATTTAATATTTATTAGAACAACACTATTTGTTGCTATTACTAATTGTCAGCACGTACCAACAAAAATGTGTATGTGACAGCGCATACAGAAAGGAACCTAAGGGCAAAAAAAAATCAATTTTCACTCTTTTTTTTGATGTGGACTACATCTGAGCATCGAATGAGATTGATCCCATGAAAAAGGGTCCCAAAAGGGTTCCCTCCCAGAGATATGCGCGTTTTATGAAAGTGATGGTACACCAAAGATACACGTATTTAAATCTTTAAAATGGCTCTCCTGAACCAAACTGTTTGTTACCCTTAGGTCCCTTTCTGTTTTGCCCGTCACATATATAAAATAATAAGTTCCGACAATAGAAGAATCGGACAGCCAATTATATAGACATCATTTCATTAGTACAACCGAATAGTAAGTTGTGTGTACCACAATATTAACTTACCTATCATGACATGTAGAACAAAATTTTCATTAAGATTGTTAACATTTTGTGGTTTTTTTGGCAGTTGTGTTAAAACAGTAGTTCTCATTCGTTTGGGGAGAGCCTGGCCTTATAGAGTTTGGTTTTACTTTCAACAATTGCAGCAAAGCTTTCTGAAGAGGGTTGTCACGGACCCGAAATCATGAGAACAGCAGTGTGGAGCCACGAAAATCGATGTCACTTTGCCATTTTGTACAACCTTGTCTTCTATTTAAATATAGAAGCAAGAGGTCTTGAGCCGGTTAATCCCTGTTCAATTTTGTGGTTTGTAAACAAAGTTTTCTTAGCCAACAAAATTATGGTAGTTCGGACCTATTTTTAAGCGACATTTTGCAGTGTTCGTTAATAGTGCAATATCATTATTGAGAGAAAACGAAATTTTATCACTAACGGTCTTCTTTCTTAATAAAGTGAAAATGGAAAAACATTTTACAAAAAAGTGCGTTAATTCTGCAAAAAACTTATCACTGTAATTTTTAATTTTTTTCTTCCAAATTAAAGTTAAATCTGCTAATTTGTTAGTGGACATAGACTATATCGGCCCGGTGTACTTCAGAACACATATGGACAAAACTACAAGCACTAATATCTTATCGATTCGTTGGACAATCTGCACAAGTTGCGTTGCCAACCATTACACTGAATATATAAGTACTTATACATTACCTCTTTGCTGACTCCTGCTTTCTGCAGCAGTGTTTGTACACTCAGCTATCATTGAAATTGGAAATATCATAAGTACATCTCGACACACATTTAAAACACACATACATGCACACAGCCATATAAATTATAAATTACAAAAAATAACACATAAAATTCAATATTTTAGAAACATCTTCATAGAAAATCCATTAAAAATGAAGAGGGGAAAATTTTTATATATTTTTGTTTTTGGTTAAAAAAACACACTAAACTATTCTTACTCATCATCTCATATCAAAACATACACTGGCACTGTTCGTATACACTGTGTATATATGAATGTATACAAGAGTTTTATACACGTATGCATGTGTGTTTTGCAAACACATACTTGTAAGAGAAACCAGCAAAGACATACACACACGCGCGCATTCTCAAACAGAAAAAAGCTTTTTGCTAACGCAAACACTTTTTTATTTGCAAGCAGCCAAAAAGAAAAGCCTTTATTTAAAAAAAATATATTTTTTTGTTTTTGGTGTGGTAACGATTGAGGGTATTCCGAATTTGGTGTGATACTACGTATGGTCAGACGATAAGGTGAACTCAAAACTTTAAGTTGACAATAATATTCGGGACATCTGGGAAGCAAATTGCGAAAAAGGAAAGGGCCTCTTAGAGGGTCTGTATATCTAAGGCCGATTTGGCGTGGTCCAACTAGGCATCTAGACGCCGCTCTAAAATATCCGTCGTCCTTGTGTGACCTCACAAAATGTAGGAACTACAGAGGAACAACTTTACTAAGCATTATATAAAAAGCAATCACGAATATTCTTAACACAAGGCTTGCCACAGTGCTCAACGCCACGCTACGACCATAGCAAGCTGCGTTCCGTCCCAGAAGATCCGGTGTTGATCACGCTAACCGTCTTAGGATTGTCGCCGAGTAGTCCGTAGAGTGGCGATCATGTGTCTACTTCATGCTTATCGATTTTAGGAAGGTTTTTGACACCCTCTCATATGAAGCTGTATGGTCTGCTCTACGCTGCAAGGGAATTCCATGGAAAATTATCTCTCTAATCGCCAATTTATACTCTGATGAGAATTGCCGGGTGCTGCAAGTCGCTAATAAAATTGCTTCAGAAGAGGTGTATGACAGGGATGAGTTGTATGGCCTCATGCAACATCCTTCTAGACTTCATTGTAATAAATGCCACACGCGCCTGCAGAGGCATAAGCTTAGGGATTGCAGGGCCGTCTGGAAGACCTCAACTATGTGATAGATATCTATCTATCACAGATACAGATATGCTGAAAAAACTATAAATGTCGAGTAGAGTGGGACTAAAAAATAATGCAGCGAAGATCAGAATGATGCATACAGCGCATTGGCAACACAGCCATTCCTTTTCCAACACTAACCCGTGGAAGACGTAAAATCCTTTACTTATTTCGGCTGCACCATTACAAAAACAGGTGAGTCAATCCAAGACATAAGGAGCAGGGTAGATAAGGCGAAACAGGCATTTGGTGTCCTTAACCCTGTAAGGCGATGGCCCCAACTATCGACTCTAACCTGAAGTCTATCCTGCTGTATGGCAGCGAATCCTAGAATGCTGCACCCAGGGACATCAACAGCATCCATAGCTGCTTAAGCTGAATTTTACACATATTCTGGCACGCACACTGTAGGAAGGCTGACCTAAGGCATATTACCCACCCATCCAAGTCGAGATACGCAAACCCAGAGGAAAACACCAGACGACATTAGCAGAATGCCCATAGTTTGGAATCCTTAGGGTCAGAGGCGTGTCGGAAAACCATTCCCCACATGAAGAAGACAGCTCGACTGTGAAATAGAATCTACTGAACGGAGTTGGAGCGAACTTAAACGACTGCCAAATAAAAGAGGTGAATTAAATAACTTTGTTGTGGCCCTATGTTTCTTAAAGGAATTTAAAAGGACTTAATAAAGGGTGGTCTACCAATAATGCACGATGTTATTTGTGAGTCACACCTTAACGTCAAGTTTTGGCCCAACTTACTTTGACATTTCTTTGTTTCAATGTTTGACAGGTTGAATCGTGGAGAGGTAAACAACTGATCCTTTTTTTGAAAATTGGAGTTCAAATCGAAATGTATATCGTGCACTTCGTGTTTTTATTGGTCAGCATAATCGACCAAATGTGTACACAATTTGGAGAATTGTGCGCACATTTCAGCAAATCGGATCTGAAGGAAATGTGAAAATACCTGCGCATGCGCATGCTTACTCAGTTTGTTCTGCGGAAACCATTAATGTTGTTCGCGATAGTGTGGCAGAAAAGCCGTCAACCTCGACTCGTAGCCGTGTCCATCAATTGAACATCTCACGTACAACACTGATGCGGATTTGGAATAAAGATTTAAATTTAACGCTAACAAGGTTCAATTGATTGAAGAGCTGAAGCCTTTTACCATTTCATGCGCCGTCCATACGCCGAATGGTTGGTTGAACAGACAAAAGTGAATGGTGACTTTTCAAAGAAAACTATCTTCAGCGACGAGGCAAACTTTCACCAAAGAGGATTAGTTAAAAAGAAGAAATGCCACATTTAGGCAAATGAGAATCCTCACGTGATTGTTGAAAAGTAGATGCGTTCACAAGGAGTGACTGTTTGGTGTAGTTTATGGGCTGGCGGCGCATTGGACCGTACTTCTTCGAAAATGAGGCTGGCGAAGTACTAGTTACCGTGAATGGTGTTAGCTATCACTAGATGATAACGGAAGTTTTGTTGCCTTTAGTTGAGGATATGGACCTGCACGATATGTGGTTGCAACAGGATGGTGCCACTTGACACGAAACAATATCCCTTTTGCTCAAAAAATTCAATTAATTGGCCGTCACGATCATGTGATTTGTATCCATTGGACTTCTTTCTTTGGAATATTTAAAAGAGAAAGTGTACGCCAATAAGCGAAGAACAATTCAAGAGCTAAAAGATGAGATAACTCGGCACATTAACGACACTGAACCTTCCAGAGTTATTGAGAATATGGACCATCGGCTAAAAGTATGCCACCGAAGTTGTGATAAGCATTTGGCCAATATTGTGCTTCACACATAATTTTCATAGATTTTTTTATAAAAAATACTAAGATAATTCTCTGAAAACCTTTTATCTGAATTACAATTAACACCGTGCGTTTTAGCTGGACCAAGCTTTATTAAAAAAATATTGGCCTACTTTTATGTGCTTAAAAAATATTATCTAAAATCGGATTTTCTGTTTTTTTCCAAGGTAGAATTTGGTATTTTTCGAAAAGTCAAATAATCGATTTATTTTCTGTCAATGTCCTCATTCATTGTCACTTTATCGTGAATACCCTCAATGTTCATTGTAGTGGTATCTATAGGGTACATAGTATGCATATATAAAAGTGTATATGTAAATCGTTATATATTTGTTTTGAAATTCTCTGCCATGTTCGTATTTATATTTGCATTATGTTGCAGGTTTTTCTGTTGTTCTGCACTTCGGTCGTTGTTCATTTTTCTACTCGTTTTTTTTTTGTAAGCGATTTTCTGTGTGTCTTTTTTCCTATAAAACAATGTAACATAACGTAAACATACAAAAGTTGCTATTTTTCTGTTTTGGGGTTTTTTTGCTTTTTTGCTGATGCCGCTGCTGCTACATTTTCATGTGTGTCTTGTGGATGCTCTTCGAAAAAAAAGAAAAACCCCGAACAGAACAACAGGAACACTTGCACCAAAGTCAAGCACTTGCCGCCCCGTTTCTGGCTGTATCAGAACTTTTAAAGTTCCCGCAGTCGTATGAGAACGTTTGTGGCCAATATTTGCGGTAGCTGCTTTCGTTTGGGCCAACAATAGGCGTGTTCGATTGGTACTTTGGTTAATAAACGAGTAGGTAGTCGCTTAGGCGATAACTTTTAGAAATTTTTGAAATTTGTATTTTAGAACTGATTGTCTTTTGGCCTCAAAACTGATAGATTTGAAAATTGAATTTGTGGAAAAAAAGTTATGCGAGAAATACTTTAAGCGAGCAATAAACTAGCTCGCTAAAGGATTCTTGAATAACTTTTATTCCACAAAATACAAATTTTCAAATCAACCGATGTTGATGCACAAAGTCAATCTGTTTTATTATATTTAACCCCAAAAACTTTATATATTCACAACAAACGATTTATATCGCCTTTTATCAAAAATTTTCTGTAAACAATATAATTTTTGTATTTTTGTAAAATGGATTTAAGTTATCGCATTCACCAATCAAACACGACCAATGTGCAGTGTTTGTGTCGCTGTTGGCCAGGGCCGTTTCTTTTCCCACCCGCCGTTTGACGTGTGGTGAGGTTGGCGTTACGATATGTGCGTGTAACGAAAATTTTAAATCATGAGACGAGTAACAACATGAAGGCCAGTGGTGTTCAAGGAGTCAACTGGAGTGGCAAAGTGGTGGAGTCGTGGAGTAGTGGCAGTGTTAGTAGTAGTTACAATAATACGGTTTACTTTTGTGGAGTATTACAACATAAATTTTCATAAACTTTTAAACATTTATTTGTTGTTTTTGTTTTATTCTGTTTATGCTGGTATCTATGTATTTCTCCGGGCAAAACTTACCGGTGCAGGAGTTGGGGTAGAGTTACCATTGGAGAAGCCATTGTTGAAGCCATGAGCATTCAAGGCCGAAGAGATGGTCGTAGCACTCAATTTGGTGTGGCTGTAAGGAGAAATGAAAATAAAACACAAATGAATTTCATTACAATCTAAAAACTCTCAAATGTGGGATGTTTACTAAAAGTTCTGCGTTTTTATTATATTTAACCATAAATTAATGAAATTTCAAGAAACATTATACATTAGTTGAAAACTTATTTATTTTCGGACAAAATTCCATATTGATTGAATTTCAAAGCTTTGCAGTGTTTGTTTGCAAGAGTAAACAAAAGTTCATATATCGCGCTTGTTTCACAAAAGGGTATTAACTTAAAAATTTTTAATTTTTTTGTGGATGCTAAAAACCGTTTGCTAATCCATCTGAAGTACTCTAAAACATTGAGTGTGTCATGGCATTTATTTTAACGAAAAAGTCCGAACATAACTATGTATGACTTTTACCGTGGGTAGATATGAACAGTGTGAATCATTTTTTTTTTTACAAATACTGACATTCAGAAATATTTGAGTTAATACACTTTGTTAAACAAAAGCGATATGGTTACAATTTGATTAAAAAAAGAAAGAATCAGTAAAATTTTTGTTAGCACTCAATTTTTAAAAGTTTTTCAGAAAACACTATTAGAAGCTATAAGTGTTTTGAATGGGCTATTTTAAAAGTTATTTAACTTTGGATGCGGCTAATGTGGCTATCTTTAAGCTTGGTTGGCATTAATGTTATATAGGGTGATACATCTACACGAAGAAAAAAAGTATGGTTGGGGTAACAATATTCGAAGAGCATCATACTATTGTTGGTTATATGGTTGTGGCACTACAATATTATGATCATCACAACTATAGTATAATTCAGACACAACCATACCATGATTCTCACAACAATATTATGGTTCTCAAAACAAAATAGTTATTCACACATAACCATACTATTATTCCCACAACCATATTATTTACACTCAACTATACTATAATCCCCACAACCATATTATGATCCTGATAATCAAAGTATGTTTAACATACAACCATAGTATGATCCTTACAGCCATAGTATGGCTCACATGATCCATACATTGTTTTTGTAAGGATTGGGTAAAGTTGTTATTCAACAATAGAGATTTTTTTAAGAAAATTATGTAAAAATACATTAAACTCTTTCTAACAGGAGTTATTGAACTAACAGTAGGACAAAATATTTTTTTAAAATATTTCAGTTATACGAGTACTGCAAAAAATTAATTTATATATAAACAGAATTAATATTGCGTAAGATTCGTAACAATAACATTGTCAAATTAAAAAAATAGCCAATGTTGCTGGTATGATTGCCGTTATCATATTATTGTTAGCATAAAACAAAAAAACACAATACTTTTGTTGCACAAATCATATTTATAATGTTGCTACAACCATATTTGCATTTTTAGATATCTCTTCTCTGAGCGTAGAGGTATTTTTTCAAAACAAAAAAAAAATTCAAATCAAGTGTGGAATCTTCATTGGTAATTTGAATGGACATTTTATGGCATCTATCTTTTGAATATAATTTCCTTCAAACGTTAGCAGCAACTACACCTTAGGGTTTCCATTCTGAGGGTCCAATTTTGGATGACACGTTCGAGCATTTCGATCGGTATGGCTTTAATGACACACGTAGTGGTGGCTTCCAAAACCTGAATCGAAGCTGGTTTGCCAGCATAGACTTTGGACTTTACGTAATCCCAAAGAAAAATGTCTAAAGGTGTGATATCCCTCGATCTAGGCGGCCAACTCACCTGTCCAAAACGTGAAATTAGCCGCTTTTCGAAATGACCTCTCAATAGATGCATTGTTTGAGCATTTGTGTGGCAAGTGGCACCGTCCTGTTAAAACCAAGTGTCGTCAAGATTACGGGCTTTAATTTCAGGTAGCATAAAGATCGTTATCATGGCGCGTTAGCGAGCACCATTCACGGTTACGTTCCGGTTATCATCATTTTTGAAAAAATATGCACCGATGATTCCATCAGCTTATAAACCGCACCAAAGCGTGGTTTTCTCTGGGTATAACGGCACCTCTTGAACCTCTTCTTGTTGCTCTTCAGCCCAAATGCGTCAATTTTGTTTATTGACTTTGCGTTGAGCCTAAAATAGGCCTTATCACTGAACAAAATCAGATCTTCCCGTTTCTCGCTGAACGCTCATTTCCATAATACAGATGCCAACATTTAAAGGTAATTATATTCCAAAAAAACGTCCAACAATTATGGCCCTTTTATAAGTTATTACATGCGTCCCAACTAACAAGTATTCATATTGCCGCAATGTATTTGGTTTTAAGCATAGACAATGCCGTGACCTGTAGGTAATATGATTAAATTTAAACATATCGGTACATGCTTTCGAATAGTCTCCATGTCAATGGCGCTCTAAAAGTCACAAAAAAATGCGATTGTGCTAAATTGTATTAAAGTGCGTTATGATGGCTGGCCCCCATATAAAAAACCTCTTCGTGTCTGTGCTATATGGGATAAAATTTCGATTTAGCTCAAATGAAGAATAGGTCGTTAAGTTTGACCAATAAATATTGCTGGTGAAGTTGGTACATAGCCTTCTATGTTTCCATAAAGTCCCACCCGCCCGCTCTCGGTATCTTATATTAAGTTCGATGGTATTTTAACAGAGCCGCGATATTTTCTGAATATCAAAGTGGTGTAGACCATCTCATCCGCCCGAATTAGGCGATTTGCAAATATTTTTCTATCGTTTTCTTAAAATTAATTTAATTTTAATTTATTAAATTTTTCTAAGGGCAGTATTTCTTATAAAAGATGAAGATTCCGTTATAATACAAACATAGTACATACGAGTACTTATATATACTTATAATACAAATTATCCGATAATGTCGATACATCGATATTATTAACTAAAACTATCGAAACTAACGACTGGGGCGACTATAAAGTAGATAGTTTGACAGATCTAGTTCCCATTTAATCATACGAACATATGTTCATACAATTATTCACAATTAATTATTCGAAACCCACAGAAAAAAACTTTTTTCCCCAAAAAAAAAGTGTCAATAAAATTGTAAAATACATTTGAAAACGTTGACAAATGATTGTCAAGTGTTGTCAAATAGCAAACAACCTCAATAAACCCAAACGGCCACTGACTAGCTTTGCTCAACATTACGAATTCATGCATATCTGTCAGCGTACTGACGTAAACATTTTCAAATGAAACAGAGGTCGCCCTCTGCCCACCACAATCTGTCGTATTTGCATTCAAAAGCCGTTTGATGATGACACCCAGCCAGGACTAAACGGATGTCGGGCGGATCATCAACAATTTCATTTTCGTATAAAAATGTACAAATTGAATTAAAAATCGCAAACAGAGTATTATCTAAATTTACAAACACACACACACACACATATGGGTGTATATGTGTATGTAAATGTCAACATTCACATGTAGTATTTAAAGTTGCCAATGCGGATGTGAGGCTAGTCCACATCAGCATCCGTCCCATTGTGTTCCGAATGTATGTGCATGCGTGCGCCAGGAAGTGTTAATGTGTGCGTGCGTTTGCATTTCCGGTTTGGTTATTTACTTTTGCAAGCGATTTACACACACGCATATTCTCAGGCTTATTTGTTGTATGTGCCCATAGTTGGCGCAATGTTGATGCGGTCAATACGGCTGCCAATATGTCAGCCATAACGCCGTATGTTCAGTTGCTTCAGTTGCTATTGTACATGAAATATGGAGAAACGCAAATACTCGTACACGTATAATTATACGGACGCTTGGGTTTGTCGTACGCGATTCTGAGCGGATCCGCATTTTTATGGGTGGGCTAAATGATCCATATACAAAAAAAAAACAAATAAAAGATATTTATATGCGTTGTTTACAAAGTATCACTGAAGTGTGCAAAAAAAGGCATTTGATTGCAATAATTTCAAAAACCATAAGTACGAAGCCTGATGTGGACGGGCGGAAATCATAAACCATTAATGATGACCGGCGTTCGATTAAGTGAACAGTGAATTTTAGAATTTCTCAAGCAGAAATTTACCCCACAATAGGAAGAACGCCGTGCTTAAGGTTTCGGATAAGTCTGACTTTAGCACCTTAGCTCACGGCGGTAATGGAATATTAGTGTAGTCAAACTAATTAAGAAAAGTTTGTCTTTTTATGAAAATTGCAATGTTCTATATATTTTAATATGGACACAACATTTTTATATAGCTGCTTTCGAATGAAAAACAATGCATTCTTGGGAGATACAGGGAAGTTAAGTATCCTGTTTCAATTTTATACAGGTTGCTTTAAGCAGAAACTTTAAGATAAAGTTAACATTTGCATAATATTAGATGTATTTCGGACTTGAATCGGGATTACTAGTGTTATAGATGTGATCAATGCTGATCACCTCACGGCGGCTTGTAAAAAATAGAGATTAGATAAATATATATACTATACTACCCTGATTATATACACGCATAGAAAAGATATGGTTGCTATATGGTCACCGTAACAATAATATGTTCTCTACAATAAAAGCATTGTCGTCGCAACCAAAGTATTGTTTTCTGAATTTTATTTTGACAACAGTATGATTGCGGAAATAATAATATTGTTGAAAGGTAACAATACTATTTTTGCTTAATTTAGAAATGAAACCATATGGTGGGTAACCATGTAAATATTGTTGGTGCAACAAAAGTATTGTTGTTAAGAGTTTACGTTAAGAATGATATGATTACGGCAATCACACTGTATTGTTTAGACTATAAACAAAGCATAACAAGTTTTTAAAGACGATGCAGCGCATGGTTGTTGTCCATTATAAAAAACAAAAACAATCGGAAGTTAGTTCGAGGGATTTTTATCGTGTTTACTTTGTTCGGTGAAATACTCTACTACCGAGGATCATAATATGGTTGTGATGATAATAGTATGATTGAGTGTGAATCATACTATTGTTGTAAGGATCATAGTATGGTTGTGGAGATCAAAGTATGGTTGAGAGTGAATCATACTATGGTTGTGGGGATCATAATATAGTTATGTGTGAATCATACTATTGTTGTGAGGACCATAATATTGATATGGGGATCATAGTATGGTTGTGTGTGAATCATACTATTGTTGTGAGGATCATAATATTGTTGTGCCACAATCATATACCCAACAATAGTATGATCCTCTTCGAATATTGTCACCCCAACCACACTTTTTTTCTGCGTGTAGTACTACTTATATATACTAGAACTAGTACTATATACTATAGTACTTTATAATCAGGGTACTCAATAGTGCAGTAGTTTATAATAGAGGTACTGAATAAAGCTATAGTATATTCCCTACTGATGAGAGTTCTGCATAACTTTCTAAAGACGTTTTATGATATTTTTAAAAAAAGGAAATAACCTAATATTTAGATAGACTTTCTAAAAAACATTGCACAGAAGACATTTGTTCTCGATATCCCTCATATAAATCTAATATATATATATATATACAGGGTGGGCGATTTAACATTGTACATTTCAATCGGCTTTAACAAAAAGAACTACAATTTTTTTTAAATTTCTGGTTTTATTGGAAAGGTTAAACTTTGTCATTTAATAATGGAAAATAATATCATTCATATGACTACCACAAATGGCTCGGCAGCACCTCATCCGATTAACCCAATTTTTCAGTACATTATCGCTTGTTTCGGTTCGAATTTCATCAATAGCAACTTCGATTTCATGTTTCAACGCTTCAATTGTCTCTGCACGCAAAAAAAAGTAAGGTTGTGGTGACAATATTCGAAGAGGATAATACTATTGTTGGGTATATGGTTGTGGTACAGCAATATTATGATCCTTACAACAATAGTATGATTCAAATACAACTACTACTATGATCCCCGCAACCATAGTATGATTCACACTCAACAATACTATGATCTCCACAATCATAGTATGATCCTCACAACCACAGTATGTTTCATATAAACCGCAGTATAATCCTCACAACCATAGTATGATTCACAGGCAACCATGTTATGATCCCTACAACCATAGTATGATCACACACACTCTTATACTATGATCCCCAATATAATTTATTAGAATTTGTTTAAGTTGTCGACAATAGATTTGAATTATGAAAATTATTCAAAAATACATTAAATTCAAAAAAATACGATTGATTTATTTCACAGTAGAAAAAACAAGTTAAAATAAACGTAAGCGTTTTTATTAAAAAACATTTCAGTTAAATAAAGCCAACGCAGCTTGTTTAAAAAATTTTAATTTCGATAAAAAAAAGTACTATTATTGCATTAGATCCGTACCAATAATATTTGTTCTTAAAAGCATATTTAAATGAAAAATTAAGTATGATTGCCGTAATCATATTATTGATAACATAAAACGCACAACACAATACTTTTGTCGCACCATATTTTCATTTTTAAATTTGGCAAAAATACTATTGTTACATTTCAACAATATTAATATTGCAGCAATTATACTATTGTCAAAACTAAATTCATTGAACAATGCAATGGTTGCGACGAACACACTTTTATTGCGGAGAACATATTATTATTGCCGTGTCCATGTAGTAACCATCTTTTTTCTCTGCGTGTGGATGCTTTGCATAACATTTATCTTTAATCACTCAAAGGGCTAATAGTATAATTCTCAATTTCGACTGATTATTCGTTTTTCAAAAATAGTGCGTAAGAAATTTGTGGTTTCGTTGGCAGTGTGACATGTGGCACCGTCTTGTTGAAATCAAATGTCGTCCATGTCACGGAAACGGCGGCTCCTTCCTCATTGTTAAAGAAAAATTGACAAATGATGCCGCCAGCTTAAATCCACACCATTAAAGACTCGTTGTGGGTGCATTGGTTTCTCAATATGCAAAATTGCCCATATGCGGCAATTTTGCTACCACCGAGCTGAAAAAGAGCTTCATCTGAAAATACGATTTTGCGGTAAAATTCTTCAACTCCTGCCAAAAAATCTTAGCCCATTAGGCGAGGCGAAAATGCATCGGATGGTGTTCTATTGTTACATGACAAAGTTTAACCTTTCCAATAAAACAATAAATTTAAAAAAATGATCAGTCCATTTTTTTAAAGCCAATTTAAGATTATAAAATATATAAAAAAAAACATAAATAAAGGCCGAAACTACGAAACCGATCTTCCTGAAATTTTCACAGAATATAGCTGCATGACCGATGGTTCAAATAAGTATATATACTACTTTGAGTTTATAAATCTTAAGTGGGCGGTGCCACGCCCACACTCATAAATATTTAAAGTTATTTTAACTCAAAAACTAAAACCTAAGATAACATTACTACTGTAAACACATAAATTGTCAAATGCTATAAACGGATACGATTTTCAGAGGGGGAGTGGTACCGCCCACATATGCTTTACACATCCAAAGCTGACAAACTATAATAGTTAGAAACATCAGATATACCATAAGTGAGTAACAAAATATGTTCGGGTGAGAAATTGGCGGTAGAGAAGGAGATTCTCACATGCACTAAACGGATACGATTTAAAAGGGAGCGTGACTCCAGCCACATATTCAAAAACTAAAAACATCCGTGGGAAAAGTGGGCTGTATAATAACCATAATTATAGGCAGATCGTCTTAAAATTTACACAGTTTGCTATTGTGGGCGAAAAATTTGTCATAGAGTATACAAGTGTGTAAATAAATAATCTCTGGGGGAAAGTGAGTGACTCTTTTTTATAAGCAGTTCAAATCCGATAATTATAGGCAGGTCGTCTTGAAATAGTGCTATAGTGGGTCAAAAAAAATCACAGAGCATACACGGATACAATTGTGCAAACAATTTAAGTAAGGAACGTCAGATTTGGAATATTCATCTTTAGTGTGTACAGAAATGAGCTTGGGGAAAAGTGGGCGCTTTAATGTCCAAATATAGGCAGATCATTTAAAATTCACATACTATAAAGGAACTGATAAATTAAACATATGAATAAAACAGTTGAAGTTAAAAAAAAATCGCATTTTATACAGGTACTTTACAAGCATTTTTGTGTGTGGCACAACCTACAAATCAGATAGTAATGTAACTTAAGTAAAAGTCATGTATTAGTTGAAATTATTATTTTAGAAAAAGCATCGGGTTACAGCTATAAATTAAAAAATGGGAAACAAATGGTACACATATGTAGACATATCCTAATACATTTTACATATTTCGAATCCTGGAAATGGTCGTAATCTTTTTATAAACCACATTCTACTTCTGTAAACCTTTTTAAAAATAACAGGTATTGTTAATGAAAAGTCTACTATAGGCAATTTAAACATTCGCATCTTAAATCCAACTTCTTTTTTTTTTGTTAAAATCGTTGTAAATTTTATAAGAAAAAACTAAAAATACCACTTATGGGTCCAAGTGCACCTTATGAATAGTTTGTATTAATGATACTTATACGTCTACTTACAGATACTAAAGGAAGCTAAATAATCGTGGTGCTTTATGTGAGGTTTAAATAAATTAGACTGGATAGAAATCAGCCAAAGTTAAGTCATTTGTTAACAAAAAATTTAAATTATGTACCTGATTTAATTTTTTTTTTTAAATTTATTGTAGCCTCGTTAGTGCTTACCTTGGATTGAGGGTTATAAGCAATTGATATCCAGGCCTGCTACGAAAATGGCTACAAACAATTAATTTTACTACATTTTCTATATTTTTTAAGATTTTAGTACTGGTGGAATTTTCTCTAAGACGCGAACGTAGTTGAAACTTTTTGTTCACAAATGACATAATTATGGCGGATTTGCAACAGTCTTATTTACCAAGGCTTAACCTAAAACTCCACAAAAAATTCTTTATGCGCCGTGAAATTTACTTTAGAAGTTTATTGTTTTCCCTGCAAAGTTTTGTATTCAAAATTTTTTTTAATTGACATTGACGATTTTTTAAAATTCGAAATTTTTCAATTCTATCAGTTCCCTTAAAGAATCATGTACAGCGTTTTTTTTGTAGAACACTGTGCAGTGTTGGTACAAAATGGCCCTCGAATATTTTAATATCCCCATTGCAATAAAACATGAAAGCGCATACAAATTAAATTACACATTTTTTCGTCTATTTTATGCATGATCTGTACTTTTTTTTAATTTTTTGATTGTTTGAATTGTCTCTTTTTTGTTCAATTGAATACTTACGGTTTAATTGGTACGGGTACATAGCCCTCAGTGCCGGGTGGTGGGTTGTTCATGGCGGCCAATTTGGCATGGATGTCACAGTACAACTTGTTGTTGAAATTGTAGTAACCTTGATTCTTCAAGCTGGTGCCACAAGTGGCACACTTGAAGCATTCAACGTGCAAGTTCTTATCCTTGATGCGTACGAAAACACCACTTGATATTTTTTGTGAGGGTAAGAGAAGAGAATAAATAAATCAATTAATTTGGTATTCAATAATAAAATGAAAGGATGGTATGATTTTTAATACGGCGCACAAATGTATGTATGGAGGAAAGGGATGAATATGAATGTGGTTATGGTGATGCTGGATATAACAATTTGAAAGGACACATTCGTAGTGAAGATTGGAAGGGGGTAATGCCGCAATATTTTTTACAAAGATTAATTTATATTTATATGTAATTCTTTTTATAGAAAATTTAATGTTTTTCATATAAACTTGCCCTTTTTCAAAACGATTTTTAAAGTAGCACAGGGTGGCTCAAAAAAGACCAAAGGTTAAAACATTTATTACATTTGGTTTATAGTTTTTAGCAGGTTGCATAGTTTTTTATGGAGATATATGCTGAATACATATTATGTACAGCAGCGCGTCAAAATTTATTCATCTGGCAAGTGTATTAGCTTAACTCAACGAAATTTTCGTCGTTATATTAATGTCAGAACAGCACCCAGTAACAATATGATCAGGAACTTTGTCTTTCGTTTTTAAGGAACAAGGATAAGTGTCAGAATCCTAGGGTATTACATCAGCGTCAATTGCACCCCTCCAGATGTACTGTCTGGTGCGGTGTTATAGCTGATAAAGTCAAAAATCTATAGTTTTTTTTTGAAAATAAGGAGGGTCAACCAGAAACCATCATCGTGGCTATGTATAGGACTATGAATGAAAATTGTTTACGTCAGCAGGATGTAACTGGAAAAGTGGATTTCCACTGAGTCATTTACCTGCTGAGAAATTTATCCCATGAAATTGTATTGTAAATCGGCAGTAGAAAGATTTCACTTCACAGATCAGTTGAAGGCGGCCTTCGGTATTACAAGATTACAGACTTTAAATTTGGTATAAGAGATTTTTTTTAAAAGATTTGGAATTTAAAAAAATATTTTCTAAGAAATACAAATATTTATTGTTATTTCTGCAATGTCCTTTCTGACTGGCATTGTCAAAGAAATCACTTAAAAGTATAAAATTTACATATGTGACGCGCAAAATAGAAAGGGACCTAAGGGTAAAAACCAGTTTTGTTCATGAGAGCCATTTTAAAGATTTAAATACGTGTATCTTTGGTATACCATCACTTTCATAAAACGCGCATATCTCTGGGAGGGAACACTTTTGGGGCATGGGAACGGTCTCATTCAATGCTCATATGTTGTCCACATCAAAAAAAAAAGTGAAAATTTTTTTTTACCCTTAGGTCCCTTTCTCTATGCGCTGTCACATATATTATATTTATATTATATAAGCATCAATTGATTTAATCCAAAGGAGGATTTTGTCGCAGAACAGTGTTATTAAACGGTCGATAGAAAGTGAACTTTAAAACTTTACGAGAAAAGTTTGAAAAAAATTTGTACAAAAGAACTGATGGTCTTTATGCATCATAAACCGTTTGATTTAAAAAAAATATAATAGTAGTAATCGAGCTCGCTTTCCAAACATTTTAATTAATAAAAACAAGCGGGTTTAAACGCAAATTGTCCATAGTTTCCTGTAAACAAATTCACTTTTATTGTATGTACAATGATGTGAAGTTATCGCGTTAGCGATCTCCTAAGCATATTGCCAATAGAACACAGCAGGGTTTAAAATGCTAACGCAATTTTAGTCAAAAGTACAGAATTTGTCAATTAGTTTTAGCATAAAAAAGTCAAAACTAATATGCGAACAAATGCTAAAACTAAATTAGTCGTAATATTCAGTTAGCGTTAGCAAAATAAACTAACGCTAACCAAAATATGCATATATTATTAGCAATGGAAGAAGAAGCAACTGCTGATTTTGCTAACGTCTTTGCTAAATTGTGCTAATTTGGTGACTAATTTCGACTTGTGTGTTTGGTTCGGTTTTTGTGTGTAACCGAAAATTGTGTTCGGCTCGAGTACGGTGTTGCCTACCTTTGATAGACAATAAGTTGCGTTTTTAAAAAATCGCATGAAACAATATTGCTGTGCGTTTCTGTAGCTGTTAAAGGTATATATGTGACCCGGTCTACGAAAAGGGACCTTCGGTGTGAAAATATCATTTTTCACTTTTTTGGCGATTCGGATAGACTAAAGTGTGCTCTTTCTAATGGCGCAAAGCAGAAGTTTCCAACTCGTAAAGAAGTTTGTCAAAGAACGAAACTAACCTCTTCATCTACACTCATTTCACATGACTTGTTTATCTTTAACAGCTGTTTTCTCGAAAACTTGTTTTTACACCGAAGGTCCCTTTTCGTAGACCGGGTCACATATATAAAAACAAGTGAAATTAATAGCACAGAAATAATTCGAGGTAGGTACTCGTATATATTTACATATTGTTTATACATATAATATAATGTTATGTACAATGACTAATAAATCACTGCATAATGGAGTCCACATGGTTAGATCCGTTTAACTTCCAACGGGAATGTTATATGTTCCACATTTAACATTGGATTGAGGAGATGCATAACGAACTCTGAAAATGCTGAAATAATAAATATTCGTAGAATAAATAGTATGACTGTTTAACAATTTTTTAATTTTTGAAGGCTATTTATTTAAAAAATCTTGTATCAGAAATCCCCACTACGGTACCACTATTGGATACTTTGCGTCATGTTCCGTTGACAACACTGAAACCAGCTCAAATTTTTTGCTAACGAAAAATGGTTAGTCAAAATTAGCAAATTTTTAGCAGCACATTAGTCAATTGTGGTTAGCAGAGGTGTGTCATTTTTTTGACTAACGCTAACGCGAGCTAACGTTGGTCGGACATTAGCTTTAGCTCTGGCTTGTGGAAAAGATTGTTAGCATTAGTTTAGCAAAATGATGCTAATGGTTAGCGGACTGGTGCTTTTAAACCCTGGAACACAGCCAACGTCTAGGTGCAAATCATACTGCCCACAAAGAACGTGGTTTTTTAAGTACCTTTATCCCTATTCAATATAATATTTGGATCGACTAAGAAGCTAATTTCTTGGTTCCAAGTAATAATTGTATCGTTTATCTTCTAATATTATGCGGAATAATTTTAAATGTGATCTTAAAAAATAATTTATTCTTCTTTATCAAAACAGAGTCATTAAAACTATTTCCAACCGAAAAAATATGTCTACAACAATTTTCAGTTCTAGTAAAACCAAAAAATATCAAAACATTTATTTCATTACAACCGAAAACTTATTACAATTCCCGGCAATGTTTTATTAAATGTTAAACTCCATATGTTTCAATTATAATTTCGGATTTTAACTCATGGGGGCAGTTGTAAAATCTATTAACATTTCTTTCAACAATTTGCGGTTAATTTATCAAATTAATTTTCCATGAAATTACACACGGACCAAAGAGCGACGACGAATCAGGGGAGGGGGCGGGTTGGAAAAACGCGCCGATAATAATGAATTGATTGAAAACAGTACTCACTACCAATTAATTTACGGTTTATTAATCATAATGAGTATTGATATTGTATACACTCTGCGGAACACACGATATATAAACGAGTGTATGTGTCTGGCTAGGTTGTTGGAGCGAGAGTGTAGTGAAATATGAGCTGAAATCTACACAAACACTCATGTACGCAAAAACATAAAAGTTATGAATATTTGTATGGAAATTTTATCAATTAAATATTAAAACCTTAATAAATAACATACAGCAACTGACCACCAACCAACCAAACCATTCAGATGTTGGCATGGAGAGCTCGTACAACAATGAACGTTGCTTTTGTTCCGAGGGTGACATGGGGTAGCAAATTTCGAACACCCTATCTCACCGAACTACATACATAAATAGATGTTTGCACACTAACGCACACACACCACAATATTGGCTATAATAAAGTTGTGTTCAAAGTTCACACACAGTGTCAGACGGTTGGGATACAGCCTAAACTCATACACATACGCTCATATTTTTGTGCATGCTTTGCGAGGGCGTAGTGAGAAGTAGTAAGCAAAATGGATAAGAAAAAACTTTTCGATTGGGAAAGTTAATACCCCCTTTAACGTTCTCTATTAAATGTATTTGGATGTCATCTCGTCCAGTTCAACAATTTACAAGGCTATGCTTATTTAAACGACTTTTAAATAAGCATAGCCTTTATAAGAACAATATATGCATTGGACATTGTTGCTTATAAAGTCCTGGCCCCTGAGTCTGATGGTACGTATTTACGTTCATCCTACAAGTACACGTGGGTTCGAATCAGTGCAGAGATATCAAACGTTTTCATCAGCGGAATCTGTACCTCGTAAATGCCGGTGACTTCACCATATGTGACAGCGCATAGAGAAAGGGATCTAAGGGTAAAAAAAAATTCGCCTTTTTTGATGTGGACAACATCTGAGCATCGAATGAGACCGATCCCATGCCCCAAAAGTGTTCCCTCCCAGAGATATGCGCGTTTTATGAATGTGATGGTACACCAAAGATACGCCTATTTAAATCTTTAAAATGGCTCTTCTGAACAAAAGTGGTTTTACCCTTAGGTCCCTTTCTATTTTGCGCGTCACATATCTTAAAGAGCTCCCGAAAAACCTTTAAAAAAGGACCTCAGACAACTTAAAAAAACCCGCACACTTTATTGGCTCTATAAAAGGGCTTGCTGGTGGCTCGCGTATATCAGATTTTTAACTCAGATTCGTAGTCCTGAGAAGTTTTTATAGCAACAATTAAAGTGCTGCATTATGTTGAAGCTTTTCATTTAGCAAAATACTTTTAGGATAAGAAGCAAAATCCAATCACGCCTTTTTTTAGTAGAGGCAGCACAGGATAAGATTAAACTGAAGATCGGGGGTCCATGGCCCAGCAGAGGAATTAAGGGCAAGTGAAACAAGTAAAAACGTCGGCCAGGTCGAACCTTGTACGACGTTTATTTTGAAATTTCTTGAAAATTCCTTTTTTTTATGCTGGCACACTTGTCTCAAACATATGTGCTTAGTTGAGTTCGCTAATGTTAAGTGTAGTTTCTTTGTAAGAGAGATACAAGTTTGACGTGTTTTGCTTGTTCGGCGATTTTCTGCTGTGTAAAAAAACTGGATCAATGAATTTGCTTCATGTTTTGTGTAAAAAATGTAATTAAGTGCTCAAAAGTTGAAAGTGGCATAAAGCGATTGTAGTCTGAGTCAAAAAGATTTTTACAAATGTGCAAAAGCTTTTCAAAGAAGGCCGGGAAGACGTGAGCGAAGACGATGCTCGTCCCGAAAGATTGATCACATAAAAACCCCTTGAAAATGTTGAGAAAGTGAAGAACATTTTCATGAAGAATCGTCCAATAACTATTTGAGAAATTGCAGAGGATATCGGCAAATCGGATGGCTCATGCCGAGAAGCAATACGTAAAAAACGCCCGGAATTGTGGAACAACAATTCATGGCTTTTGCATCACGAACAAAATCGTCATTGTTTTTGGCCGAAAGGAATACCGTAACCATGCCTCAGCCACCGTATTCACCAGATTTGGCCCCCTGCGACTTTTTCCTGTTCCTAAAATTGGAGAGACCCATAAAAAAACGGCGCCGATTGAGGAGATAACAACCGAATCGCTGAGAAAAATAAAGGCCTTACCAAAAAGTGCATATCAGAACTGCTTCAATAATTGGAAAAAAGGTGGCACAAGTTTATATGTGAGGAGGAATACTTTGAAGGAGTTAAAATAGATATTAATGAAAAGATGAATATTTGTTTGAGAACAATTAAATTTCACCTTTTCTATTGTACAATACTCGTACAAAATTACTACTTATTTTCTTTAATTAAAAAACCCATATGTGACGCGCAAAATAGAAACGGACCTAAGGCTAAAAACCAGTTTTGTTCAGGAGAGTCATTTTAAAGATTAGGTCCCTTTCTATTTGCGCTTAGAATCGTCGACTTCACTTTCATAAAACGCGCATATCTCTGGGAGGGAACACTTTTGGGGCATGGATCGGTCTCATTCGATGCTCAGATGTTGTCCACATCAAAAAAAGAAAAAAAGTGAAAAGTTTATGAAAAGTTTTGTTCAGGAGAGCCATTTTAAAGATTAGGTCCCTTTCTATTTGCGCTTAGAATCGTCGACTTCACTTTCATAAAACGCGCATATCTCTGGGAGGGAACACTTTTGGGGCATGGGATCGGTCTCATTCGATGCTCAGATGTTGTCCACATCAAAAAAAGAAAAAAAATGAAAATTTATTTTTTTACCCTTAGGTCCCTTTCTCTATGCGCTGTCACATATGTCCATATTGACTATTGATAGCATGTTTTGACCACGCGGCTCGTTTTTTAGTCCACATGAGCCAGAAGTCCAGCAACTATGCTCTCCTTATGTTGTATTAACAGCGTATCGACTAAAATTTTCAAGCATTATCCGTTCAAAAAAAATAATGATTTGTTAAGCAAATACTCAAAAAAAGTTACCTTTTACCGAGGTACCTTCAGTCCCATAAAGGGAAAATTTACCCTCCCGCCCTGGTATACCAAAAATTAAGGCATTCATCAATTGATGTAATCAAACTAGAGGCCCAAAGTAGGATACGGTTAAGGACGAAATTGGTCCACATTGGCCTATGTCACATACGCACAGGCTTATGGTTTCAACTAGGCGCCACACAAAGTAACCTTACGATTTGAGACTCAGTTCTAGAAAAGCAGCATTGCAGCTCTATAATCCCTTTATCAAAACGACCTTAATTTAATTTATCATAGTTCGTAAAGAGCGACCTGTAACTTATCCCTGTTAAATTAAATCATATTGGTCCATATTTTTATACCCTCCACCACTCCAATAGATGGTATATTAGTTTTGTCATTCTGTCTGTAACAACTTGAAATAATCATCGGAGACCCAACAAAGTATATATATTCTTGATCCTCTAAGACGATCTAGTCATGTTGTCCGGCTGTCCGTCGGTTGAAAACAAGATAGAGCCTGCATGAAAACAGCTTGGGAGCTGAAATTTGGCACAAACATTTGTAGTTAACCTAGCATGGTTGGTATTGAAAATGGGCTACATAGCTCTACGGGATGTTGGTGTTGGAGACCCTCAACCGACACTACCTCATAAAAATTAGTTTTTTATTTGGAAATATCCGTCCAGTTTCTTGAGCCAAATCACTGAAATTTTGCAAATAATAATCTCTATATAGGCGCAATTATCTATGTAAAAATGGTTTAGATTGGACCACCATTTCTTGTACCTCCCATACAAACGGCCTTATGGGCCTTGGAAATAATATGACTATAACTCACCACAAACTTGACCTATCGAAATGAAATTTTACACATCAAGATTTCTATATACAACACACTTCTACGCTGAATTCGGTTGAGATCGAAATAGTCCTACTGGTACCTTCCACACTAACGGTCTCATGGGCCTTGAAAAATAATATGACAATAATTCACCACACACTTGACCTATCGAGATGAAACTTTCTACATAAAGATTTTTATATAGAACACACCTCTGCGCCAAATTCTGTTGAGATCGGAAAAGTCCTACTGGTACCTTCCACACAAACGGTCTCATGGGCTTTGAGAAATAATATGACGATAACTCACCACGAGCTTGACCAATCGAAATGAAATTTTGCACATAAAGATTTCTATATAGAACACACTTCCGCACCAAATTTGGTTTTATTTGGGAATCTGGTAGTGGGTATCCAAAGTTCGGCACAGTCAAACTTAACATTTTTACTTGTTATATATTTCCCAGTCAAGGTCTTTGGTTTTCGACGGCACTGCCGCTCTGGCCACCTATTTAATTTGGTCTTAATTACATTTATCATCATAGTGCGTTATGAGCGACTAATAAGCAATCCTTTTAAAATATTAAATGGTCGCTTCAGAAATTAAGGCATGCTATTCTTGAAGCCATATATCAATTTGATCTTGCTCATACTTCGTTCAAAGGCTGCAAGTTTTCTGTATATTAGAGTGGTATACAGTCGGACTGATATTGTTTTTTATACTGTCTTTAGGGAAGATCTTGTAGGCGCCATTCTTTTAATAGACTTCACGGTTATCATAAATACCCTAAAAACGAATTCGAAACAATCAAATTCCTTAGCTTGACCTGTTGCTTAGACCCTTGGCCAATAAGTCAAAAAAAAATTAAAAAAAAGGATAAACAGGTTTTCACAACCAGTACAATTTCCACGCGAGACAAAATAAGCGCTAATTTCAAAGACTCGAATAAATTTGGAAATGAGTCCAAGGAACGCAAATCGGGTTTCTACAACAATATAATTCTCAAATTCATTTTACATATGGGCGAGGCCCTTGGACAGAAGACCAGAAATGCCTATACCTTTTTTTAAAGAGTTGATTAAATTTTGCACGGACATAAGGGTTGAAAAATCGGCTCCTTAAAAAAAGTAATCCACTAATTTAAATCTACTTTACTTTCCCGCGTGGCCGTTGGACAGTTAGCGCGAAATGTCTGATCCTTATTTTACAGATTTTATTGAATTTGGTCACGGAGCCCTGGAACAAAAAACCGGTACCCTTAACGAACGAAATCCTTAAATTCGAATGAACTTTAAATATGGGTTTGGCCCTTGGGAAGAACGCCAGAATTGTTTGACATTTTTTTGGAGATTTTGTTAAATTTGTACATAAACTTCCGTGCCGAAAAGTAGGGCTTTGTGTTGACCTATGACACCTTCTAATATAACTGGATACACATTTTTCTGTGAAACATTTGAAAAAGGTCTAAATGAAATCAAACTACTTGCCACTACTTTGAAACTAAACCATCTCAAACATAATGCTAGGTACACACGAGGCAACCGTCGAGAGCAACGTGTTGTAGCAAATATTTTGTTGGTTCACAAAACATGTGGCAACAAAGCTACATACGAAGCAAAGTTTGCTTCAACATGGCTGCATTGCTGCAACGGTAGCCGCATGTGTACCTACCATAACTTTACACCATACCCTCGTGGATGGCTACAACATGATGTGCTGTCTGCAATGTTGGTTCATTCGTATGCAGTTGCATATTATGAATATTTCAATTTAAATGATAATTTGTTGAGTGGCTTCGTTGTTGTTGTTGTTGTTACCGTCTGCTTGATATGTAGACATGTACGTGTGTGTGTGTGTGGCTTGATTTTTTGTCTGCATTTGGATGCAGCAACTGTAGCGCAGCTCCCAGTTGCTAGAGATGTAGTAGCTGTTGCAGATGCAATTGCAATTGCCCGCGCAACGACAGCAGCACCCCATCCAACCAACAGCAAAAAAATCATCACAGGAATTTTTAATGATGCCGGGTGCGTATTTCAGGAATGTTGGATGATTTTTACCGCTGTCATTGTTATGGCCATTGCCTTGTTTGTTGCTGTTACAATGGGAATCGAGACAAGAATGTACAAAAAATCCATGGACTCTTGGAGCATTTTCCTATGGTAGAGGTGGTATAGGAGGACGGACGGCGGCAGGAGCAGGGTAAATGTTGTACAGTTTATGGCAAACATTGAAAACAGCAACAACAACAGTAACAATGAAATTTAAATTATAATGTTAAAATGCACTCGAACACACACACGCTCACACATGAACGCTCGCTCACTTCCCACAGACAGAAAGAGTAAAACAT
Source organism: Hydrotaea diabolus (assembly GCA_963513945.1). Taxonomy (NCBI): domain Eukaryota; kingdom Metazoa; phylum Arthropoda; class Insecta; order Diptera; family Muscidae; genus Hydrotaea; species Hydrotaea diabolus. Next base: position 22,623,607 of record OY740720.1, on the reverse strand, counting down.
GCACATGTATTTGTCCGTTATTCCTTACACTATGCCAACGCCACACATCGAACAGGCCGGATGTCCGCTGGCCGTAAAGGGTTTCGGCTGACCATCCTCCGAAGCAGCAGCGGCGGCGGCAGCCCTTTCCATTTCCTCCTTGTACTCGGGCGTTTGCAATGACGGGCACACGGGCATAACAATAAGTCTGGGATCGGGTTGTTCGGGTGCCGCTGGCTGGGCCGGTGGTACCACTTTGCTGGGCGCCGGCGTGGGTAAACTGGGACGGTGCGTAGCCTCCGGTGCCAGAGTATTCTGTTGCAAGCTTGTACCGATACGTTCATCCTGCTCGTGATGTTGTCGTTCATTGCCGCCAATGGCATGACTTCTGGTGGCATAATAATTGGATGCACTTGGCGGTTCTAGACGGCGGAATGGAGTTTAGGCGTATTTTGTTTTTTTTTCATATTAAATTATATTAATTAGTAATGGAAGATAAAAAAAGTACAAAACAAAATTATATTTCCTATAAAAATGTAAACCCTCCAATCAAAATAAGCAAAACCTATGCTCTAGAAATAATTCTAAAGACTGTTGGCTAAAAATCCTAATATTTAGACTCCTTGCTGTAATGGGAAAAAATTCTTAAGCTGTCATTATCGATTTCCTGATCGACGTTTGGAATGAGATGTAGATAATGTTTCGTACATGGGTTATTAACAAATATTTCTCAACTTTTTACTAAAAATGTGAATGATAAAATATTATTTGATGTAACAAAATCGATAACAGCTTGAAAGTATGCAAACTGACGTCCATAACAGTTAGTAAACTTAAACAGATCTACTTAAGAACGAAATTAAATTAAAATAAAAATCTTTTTCACATATAGGTTATCACAATGATTTGATGTAAATGTATCGGAATTCCAATGCGTGATAATATGAGCACCACTTGGCGCTGAATTAAAAAATGATTAGTACGACAGAAAGATGTGGAGTAATAAAATAATTGACTAAGATTCCTTACATATTCTTGTGTGTTTTGTAAAAAAATATATTGCAATTATATTTTAGGGCTGTGAAATCTGTTTTAATCAGCAATGGAAGTGTCCTTATCAGATTTTTGTTATTTCGTGAATTATTTTTCAATTCGTAATTCATGAAATCTACTAAACTTTTTTTGTATAGAGGGTGATTCATTTACGACTGGACAAATTTCACCAGTGGTAGGATTGTTTTTTTTTCTCTGTAAAGATAGCCCTACCTTTGTAATTTCCGAAATTACCTACACGAAGTCCAGAGCCCTACTGTTCCAAAGTTATAAATATTTGACTGAAATACAAAATTTTTTTTTGTTTGGAAGCAAAGTTTTTGTATTTGTAAATTAACACACAAACCATTTTTCACTTCAGTCAAATAGTCATAACATTGGAACGGTAGGACCTCTGGGATTCGTTTAGGTTCACTGGTTGAGAACTTAGCAATTTTACCATAGTACCCTCCGACCATCAATCCAAACATTTTCAAACTGCTGCCATTTCGCCCCCTTGCATTGTCGTAGTTTGAGATATTTTCATGAAATAAGCCAAGGAATACGCTGGTGCAATTTGCCCAGTCGTGAAGAAATCGCCTTGTATAGCTTTTAAATATTGACATTGCATTTAACAAATATTATAAGTTAATCGGCAAGTCAAATCAAATATCGAGTAAGGCTATGGTTACTCGTACGTTATACAAACAAAGCGCAGATTCCCTTAGTTTATTTAAAGACGCTTTAGGGTTCTGAAAACTCTGTAAGTTTCTCAGAACCCTAACCCTAGTTTATTAAAATCATAAACAAGAAAATTTGTTATTGAAAACCTCTGTGGTTTACCGACTCCGATGGCTATTAGTAACAATTTGAAATTTAAACTTGACAAAGGTCTTGTTGATCTGGAACGACTATCCTGCCAGTAAAAACAGGTTTAATTCGGGTAAGAACATCTAAAAACTTTTAGCGGCGGGTTTCCACCTCGTAAATGCCAGCGACTTTACGAGTAAGAGCATAATGTATCTAAGCCATGTAAAAAATTCTCTATAAAAATGCATTAGCTGTTCGGAGCCGATTTTAAACAGTAGGTCCTGAACAATGAGTATTAGAATTAAATCGTGCACAGCTCACTGAGTTCAGAGTAGTTTCCTCTTGTTCTTACAAAGGATGTTGTGGGACGTAAATATACTCTAGGGAAATAATTATTTAAACCCTCTGAGAGTTACCCACTCTTAAGGAAATCTGTAGACTCAAATATTTCATCAGTTTCTTGTTAATTTGAAAAATCACAGTATAGATAAGCGCCATCTACAATTTCATTGAATGGATCGATAGTTTTAGTAACATGCCGATTATTATACTGGAGAATAACATTGGCTTTTTACTGTCAAGGTCAGAAAATGTAAGATTTTTGCAAGAAATGTTATTAAGTTTCTTTATTTATAATGTGGCTGAAACTAAACGAGCTACTGCCATCTGTTGACAAAATCCGCAAATATAAGGTGATCCAAACATAATGCACAATGTTAATTGTGAGTCACACCTTAACGTTAGGTTTTTTGCTCAACTTAATTTGAATTAATTTTGCTCAACTTAAAGAAATGTCTTTGTTTCAGTGTTTGACAAATTCAACCATGGAAAAGTACACAATTGATCAGCGAGTAAGGATTATTGAAGCCTTTTACGAAAATAGGCGTTTAAATCAAAATGCATTACGTGCACTTCGTGATTTTTTGGTCACCACTTTCGACCAATTATGTCAACAATCGGGAAAGTTGTACACAAATTTCAGCAAACCGGGTCTGTATGAAATGTGAAAACATCTGTACGTTCTGAGGAAAACATTAATGTTCTTCGCGATAGTGTGCCAGAAGAGCCGTCAAACTCGACTCGTAGCCATGCCCAACAATTGAACATCTCACAAACATCACTGATGCGAATTTTATACAAAGATTTAAATTGACACGCATACAAGGTTCATTTGACTCAAGAGCTGAAGCCCACTGACTATTTCCAGCGCCGTCAAGACGCCGAATGGTTGGTCAAACAGACAGAAGTAAATGGTGACTTTACAAAGAAAATCATCTTTATCGTCTAGGCACCTTAGTGGCATCTCGTTAACAAGCAGAATTGGCGCATTTGGGCAAATGAGTATTCACAAGTGATTGTTGAAAAACCGATGCATCGGGCCATACTTTATCGAAAATTTGGTCGCCTCAGCATTTACCTTGAATGGTGTTTGCTATTGCAAGATGATTACGGACTGCTTGTGGGCAGAAATTAAAGATATGCTTCTGGACGGTATGTGGTTCCAACAGGATGGTGCCACTAGCCACACAAACAATAGCTCTTTACGCGAGAAATTCAGTGGCCGTATTATCTCACATCGCAAAGATTTATATTGGATCTTGTGATTTGGCACCGTTGCACTTCTTTTTTTTAGGGGATATTTAAAAGAAAAAGTGTACATCAATATACCAAGAACATTTCATGAGCTAAAGGATGAGCTAACTCGGCTCATTAACGACATTGAACCTCCATTATGTCTCAGAGTCATTGAAAATATGGACCATCGGATAGAGTTATGCCGAGCGTTAGCCCGATATTGAGTTTCACACATAATTGTTACAGATCCTTCTATCATAAAAAAATTATAGAGAAAATTCTCCGAAAACTTTTTGTTTAATTTACATTTAACATCGTGTGTTTTAGTTGGGCCACACTTTAGCTTTCTTTAGGTAACCTTTCCTGATTATGCAAATTAAATGTAATATGGTAAGAACTACTGAAAGAGACACCTTCAACTTCAAAAATTTCTGTTTCGGGTTTTCGAGCTTGGTCATAGATTAGATGTAAACTTTTTTTGTGAGAAATTGTATTGACGCAACTTTAAAGGCCAATTTTTATCAACAATTTTTAGCGTGAATGTGTATATAACTCACTAAAAAACAGTTTTGAATGCTGATATAAGTGTCCACCAAACCAAAAACATTTTTTTAAAGAGAGTATAACCATTAAAAAGCTTCAGTGGTATGGCCCGCCTGTTATATGAAGGCAGAATCTTAGCTCTTCCTATAGCAAACCAATTGCTATTTTGAGATTTGCCTTTATGCCCCAAGTGATAAAGAAAAAGTCACTTTTTAGATTTTTCTTTTAATGTCTAGGCGCATTATTATACTCGTATGTACTTCTCTCTTAAGAAGTTTTATTATCGAGAGGATAAACATTAAAAAGCTTCTGTGTTATGCCCTTGCGTATGAAGGCAAAACCTTTACTCTTTCTATAGCAAAGCAATTGCTAATTTGAGATTTTGCCTTTACACTCCATATGATAAAACCACAGATATTTTTTAGTATTTCTAGCTACAATCAAACTTCTCGGCTTCTCTTCTTTTTGTAAGTTCTCTGCGTTGGTAAGAAAAAAAAACAGTTCGCTACATACATCTACAGTTCGCTTTTGTTATCTATACTCTTGGAGTTTCTCTTGAAATTGATAGGAGAGAGAGACAATTTTGCAAGTAGCATTTACTATTAACAATTGTGATGTAAACGCCCGTATGGGCTCTCGTAGTTTTTATTTTTATGATAAATTATCTCTAGAGTCCTATACAGTTTGCTAGTGTGATATATATTCCCGTAATTTCTCTACTAATTAGCAGGTAAGAGAGAACATTTGCTATTGGCGTCTAGATATGGCAGTGCTCTCACTGATGTTAGGTGAGAGAGAAAAATTCGCTAATGACCTCGATCGTTAGCGTAAGTGATATTTTTTCTCGTAATTTCGAATGTGTTTGTTTAGTTTATGGACAGAAAACATAAGTGCTCTCACAGTTGTTAGGTAAGAGAGAAAATTTCGCTAGTGACATCGTTGGCGTAGGTGATATTTTCTCTCGTAATTTCGAATGTGTTTCGTTTAGTTTATGGACTGACAACATATTTTTCGAATTAATGGATATTAACGTTCGGCTAATTTTCTAACACTTAAAGGCCCATTTAGTCTCGACGGTTGACGGTGAATTCTGCAACCTGCAGAAGTCTACCGTCGTCAACCGTCAAACTGTAGTTATCTCCCTCTAACACATGCAAAATGCAATCCTGAATTGAAATAGCTGATTGCCTACCGTCAACCGTCAAGATTAAATGGACCTTAACACAATGTTTCTTCAACTCAAACACGTTGAGGTGAATACCCTTAATGTTTTGTTTATGAAATGTCATGCGATCTGTGGCAGTTAGTCAAGACATAAACCACTGACGACGAAAGTATATGAGTTGATGAATTTTTCGCCGTTTTGCATTACTTTGCAAGTGAATTTTCGTTTCATTTCTTGTATTCCAATGTTGTTGTTGTTCTCGATTCGTTTTTAAGATGCTATTTTTCCGATTCATATGCTTTGTTTGCATGTGTAGCAAGTGTGTGTTAGTTGGTTGGTACATTTATTCGTTAATTTATTTTTAAAAACTTATTTAAATTTAGATTTTGCCAGAAAGAGACAAAAAGAAGCTGGCGGACGGATGGATGGATGGTTTACTTTCGGTGTGAGTGTTTGCTGGTGGTTTCGATGGATGTACGGATGAATGAATGATAGGGGTATGAGAATGGTAGACAAAGGAAAAACTTACGTAATGAGACGTTCACAATTGAAACAGATATTTTGGCCAGTTGGCAAACCTCCAGTGCTTGGAGGTTTGGGTTGAGTTACTGGTGCAGTGACATGTCTAGTAGCCGTTTGTTGCTGTTGGTAGTCATGTTGTTGCTGGTATTGCTGTTGTTGAGGTTGATAATGTTGCTGTTGTTGGGGTTGTTGATATTGTTGTTGTGGCTGATGTTGTTGTTGTTGTTGTTGTGGTGGTGGTGCTTGTTGATGATCTTGATTGGGATAGTTGCTGAAGGCTGTTGTATACGGATAGTATGTCGACATGATGACAATGTGGAGTTTTTTGGATGAAGATCACAAGTCAAAAATTGCGTTTAAGATGTTGTATGTTAGGTGGTGGACGGTATTGTGGTGTTTCCAGTCCGAAAGTGTACAGTCAAATGATCAAACATGAATAAAAAATACACACAAAACATAAAACGAAACAGCCATCATCACATACATAGAGACATTCCAATAAGTATAAAATGAAAGAAAGAAAGAAGAAAACAAACTTATTTCAGTCAATAAATAAATATGCAATACCAGCCGACCAAAAACAAAAACAGAAAAAACCAAAATAAATGGCAAAACAGATGTCAAGATCCTATGTACTATATATCTATTAACAAAACGTCGGACATTTTCAAGGTCTTGGTTGGCAAGTTTTAAAAAAAATCAAGTATGTATGTACGCATATGAGAAATATAATAAATTTTGTCCTACGCTAAATCCCTGTCATCCAAACAAAACAGCCTATTTTCAAATACTTTTTCCCACTAATATTATAACATCTGTCTCTCTAAACTAAATCTATAAATCAAAACTATTATCAATAGATAATGGACTATTGCCTCCATTAATTATATACATTAACTGGGCTACGATATAATAATCATGGATATTACCTGGAGTTGAGGTACCAGATTCCTCTTCGCGCAAGAATTTCAAAACTTCCGATTTATCGGCCTGGTATTCCTTTTCGTTTTTCTTGAAGTTAACACTGGAAAGAAAAGAATGACAACATATATTAGAATTAATCATTTTGTTAAAAATTTTAAAAACCGCCTTAAAATATGCTATGATTTTGCGATATATTTTCATTAACATTACACTGGTCAACAACTTGTAGACATGACATTGACATACATATCGTTTAAATAGTATATATATTTTAGTTGTTGTTGTTTATTAGGTGTTGACAAATTTGATCATATAAAGTTAAATTTAGACAAATTGTGGCAATTAATCTATAAAATTTTAAACGGCACTCGTCGATGAATGTACCGAAAATGTCTTTTTGTTGTCAACAAATTGACATTTACATCTACTTATATACATTTGTGTTCAACACATTTTAATAAAATTTCTTGAGCAAATTATAATTATATTTATCTAGCTAAGATTATATTTAGATCGACACTTTGATTCAATGTCATTATCATGACGTAAAAATTATACTATAAGACTAATGAGTGGCGTTCTTTATCATAGGGTGGAGTGTTTACTCATACTGTTAGTTTGTTTGACACACCTTGAAATATTGATCAGGCGTAGATTATTTAACCCAGGCGTGATTACTTGGTACTCACGAGTAAGTGGTCGCTAAAGCGATAACTTTAAAATTTTAAGAGCTTTTTCTTAAATTTCTTTGTATAGAAGAAGTTAAAAAAAATATATAAAAAATTTGTATTTTGCAGAAGAAAGTAATTCAAGAAATACTATAAGCGAGTAATAACCGAGCTCGCTTAAGCTCGCTAAATGTTATTCTTGAATAACTTTCTTCTCAAAAATTGTAATTATTTAAAATAATAGGGTTAAACGCAATTGTCTATACCCATAGTTTACTGTAAACAAAATTTTTATATTCTTGGAGAATGTTGTGCACTTATCGCGTTAGGGGCCTCCTAAGCGAGTTGCCAATCGAACACGGCCATTAATATCCTTTGTAAAACTACTAACAGGTTAGAGTGTAAGCGAAAAATGCAAGGTACGTTCTACATGTTTTATAAGGGTTTTTCAAAAGTGATTGTTTTATGTTAACGTGTGAATACTTTTTTATCTGTAATTCTAATAATGTTTTGAATCTAAATCCTACAATTTTTGTGAGCCTAGTGGGTACAAAATTCGCTTAGCAGATCCTGAGTTTTTAATACCTTGTGTCTCGCTTAGGCTGACTACCCAATCTTTTGTTCGGTTCGGTGCCTGCTCACAAAATGACTCTGAAGTACCTCTGGTTTGAGCGCACTTCCTACAGTTTTCAAACCAATAATTCTCGTATCATGCACTACTCGGTCTCTGCACCAGAGTATCAGCCTGTCTGCTTTCCTTTGTAGTTATTGTCTAACGCCTTTCTGTCGTGAGCGTTAGTTTTTATTAGACCGACATGACCAAGCCAAAATAATTATTGTGTTTTGATGTGTATACGCCAAAGTTCATTGTTCATCCTCAGCAAGTACTTCCCCACTTTGCAGATGGATCTTAAATTTTACATAGGCTTATCCTTTGAATATTCTTAATACAAATTCATCCACTTTTTATAGCACTCATGTCTCGGCTTCACATATAAATACGGGTAGTATCAGTGTATAATAAAGTGTAATCTTTTGTCGAGGGAGGGCTCCGTTTTTAAGCTGTTTACCAAGCCCAAAGTAGCACCTATTTACCAAGACGATCCTTCCTTTGTTTCAGAGCCGACATCGTTTAATTATATTATGGCGGATCTAAGGAAGACAAATTCCTCTGTCATTACGACGTTGAAACTGCTAGCCGAAACGATTTCGCATTTATTTTCTCAAGGCGCATCTCCTGCAATTTCGGACTTGTCCTCATTAAGCAGCAGACCTATCTTAGACGACTCTAATTTGAATTTTGAAGAAGCCCCCAGTTGCTTCTGTCCTCACGACAATAGCTGTGTTCTTTTCAGATTACTAAACTGGCAGTTGTATAAAATTACTCGGTTGACAAGCGAGATGGCCTCAACACACTATGGAAACGAGTTAAAGTCACCACACGCCATTTTTTCACAAAAAATTAAACATCACACCACCTGCTTCATAAAAAGATATTTTTTGTTATTTATTTCAACAAAATAAATAATCAAACAAGATGTCTCATCGGCGCACTCGTATTGCGTTTATTTGCACGCGATGGGATAAGCGATACCATTAATCAGCTTAAATTGACAAATTACAGAAATTGTACACATTTCCACAAGACAAAAGTGTAGCAATTAATTTATTATATTTCATTAATTATTTTATTACAATTTATAGTTTTATTTTATTGTCTGATTTTGATGAATTCGCCGATAAACCTCCTTGATGTTCAATTCTCTTTGGAGTAAACAACAAGAAACAATGTTAAATTTAGCTAGGGTCCCTTTTTGCGAACTCACTAGGTAACAATGAAAAGAACACGGCTTATGTCTGTCTATGTCGTCTGCTTGGTCGAGGTAGTTAGTATTCTTACTCGAGGAAGATCCCTCTGTCCGGGATCTCTAGTTATGGTAAATGGTATGTAGAGGTCAGTTCCAATTTTAACTGAGGCGTTGGTGTTTCTCACTGTCATTCTACAAAGGCGAACAAGTTTTATCCATACGCTTATTTAATCTATTCTAAACTTATTCAGTCACATTGATACGATTAAATCTGTTCAGTGAGTTTGGGCTTCAATCTTTCACACAATTAAGTTGATAATATTTGATATGCAATTAAATGAGGTAAATTTTGCGGTAGTTGCCGCAGAATGTTCCCACATTGGGCATGCATCCGGTCATTGATACGATTAAATCTGGTCAGTGAATTTGGGCTTCAATCTTTCACACAATAAAGTTGATAATATTTGATATGCAATTAAATGAGGTAAATTTTGCGGTAGTTGCCGCAGAATGTTCCCACATTGGGCATTAATTCGGTCATCCTAGCCAATGCATACCTTATCAACTCACCTCCACCCGTATAATTATAGTATAAATATAGTTCCATCGGTATAAAACCAGCTGCTAGTGCTTTTGTTGGTAAGGGATCGATCCGGTCAAAGAGATCGATCAACACTGCAATTCTGTACCTTGGCCTGATTGCCGATGCTCTTAGTTCGTCGACCTGACTTATAAGTTCATTGAACGGAATGCGCACGTATATGGCCGCGGTTTCTTCTTGCGCCTGATCTTGCTTTACCCAGGTACCCAGCAGAGCGTAATATCGTTCGCCTGAATTCTGGTAAAGGCTAGAAAGCAGCTTATGGCAAAAAGTGATTTTGTGGTTTGGCCGCCGACATTTTGGCGGGAATATATACACTGATAAAATTTAGTTGGAAATCGGTTGGAACTTCGAAAGGCCGTTGCAAAAGGAAAATTTCCATTGCAATCATCAAATATTTATTATCGTAACGGATATTCGGTTCGAAATACATACCAGGAGATGATAATTAAGATCATCGAATTGTGAAACGCGGAAAAGGCAATAAATAGTTTTGCAAAAATATTGTGGTTGTAATCATTTAATGGCGAAGATAACTACAATTTCGTCATATTAAACAGCTAGTCGTTGTGGCTATCAGTAATTTTTAAAAAATATTGTTTTTATAACCAGTTGTTGGAGATAACTAAAATTTCGTCATTTCGTCGTCTAAAGGATTTATTTTGTTGAATAGAGGGTTTGACTTTAAGCCAAGCAATTAATCCACTTTTTTCAGTAAAAATCTTCTTACTTTTGCACTTTTTTCTCGACATAACAAGTGAGATGAACATTTTATTTTTGAAAAATTGTGTATGTGGATTTTAAGACCCAAAATTATTTTCTGGAGGTTCGAGTACTTTGAATGTTTCACCGATACTTCCGTTCCAGTTACTGAAATTTTCAAAGCTACAACTAACATTCTGTTGTAATCGAACGGTTGGCAAAAATGTTCCCTCTCCGCATAACATATTTTGTTTACATTAAAAGCTTTAATGTTTTTTTTTAAATGATCTTCGCCTTATATTTTGAAATTCGTTAGGGAAGAGAAAACAATCAGATGTAGTATTTCTAAAGGGCTAGAAGAAATAAGTCAAACAAATGGAGGCAAAGTCCAAAAGGTAGGGATTTCTCAGCTAATCTTTTTCAGTCGTATGGAATTCCATAACACCTCGGGAGGTAAATTTCAAAAGGTAGGGATTTCACAGCTAATCTTCTTTAATCATATGGAACTCCATAAAGCCTCGGGTGCATCCCGATCAATCCCATTTACGGGAATCTAATGTTATTCTGACAAACGTCAATTATCTTTCTCAATTGAAAATTGGGCAAGCCTCAAGTCAATATATAATTTTAATACAAATGTAATTTATTCTAGATAAATATAATGCATTATAGGAAAAGTATTCACTAAGTGTCTTAATAATATTTGTAATCAATCTTTAATGGAAATAAATACTAAAGTCGAGTCCGATTAATCCCAATCGCTAATACTAGTAGTCGTGGTTGTAGCGGCAGACACGATATCGCTGTTACAGCCCCTGACCGAAGAATTGGATAAATCCGGCGCATAGGTCTGGCTGTAGAGGGATTGGTTGCGTTTAGTATTTCCTCAATATTCCCATTATGAACTTCAAAGATTTTGATTTTCTTATGACAACATTAAGAGCTGTGTGGGTGTTGTATTTTCGGGTTTTTTATGAAGTATTTATTAATTTGTTTATGTTTATTTAGTATTAAGTATACACACAAAAATTCTCAAGAGCAAATAAATCTAACAGTTTCAGATGCGTGGGCAGTTCCTTGCGTTTGATGGATATGCTTAACGCACAGATGTATGTGTAGCCGCAAATTTCATTAACTAGTGGGGAAATGGAAAAAATCATTTCGCTATAAGATGATAGGGTAAGCACAAAAAACATATTCATGTACTCCAACCCAATAATGCAGTGAATCGCATCTAATGCAATTCAAGATGAACAATAGCAACCTTAATTGCGATTTCCTTGTGCCAGTAACAAAAGCAAAGCAAGTTCAAATTTTACTGCAATTTTGCTATTCTCTCTCCACTCCACTCGCTTTGCTGCTGCAGCGTAAACATTTGTTGCTCAGTGTGCCGTAACAGTTTTCAAGACTAAAGCATACTTTAAGGAGCAAACCTTTTCAGCTCGTCGAACAATGTGTTCGTTGTATGCATATTTATAGCCTACTTTTCCTTTCACGAGACGTCATTGTTGATGTTGTTCGCAAAGTTGTTGCTGTTTGATATTGCAGCCTGCCTGCTGCTGCTGGTTGCTGTCGACAGTGCTACAAATTTTAATCAGTAACGTTAAGTACCTTCCTTACATAACAATACGCTTAAAGGCATTAAGAGAACTTAATTTGACTTTATCGTGAAGGAAGACTTCACACAAAATCCCCGCATGACTCAGGGGAGTCGATGTAGGAGTAGCTCTATATCCTCTTAAATTCAGTTACTAAGCCACTACCATGCAGAAACATCTCCCATATGCGCATATGAGCAAAGTCTTGTAGGTACATGCCGCGATGCATGTAAATAGTTTTCTAGGTTAAGCTGATGTAGCCTGGTGTTGTGTTTAAAAGTATGATTAGGAAATAAGGCGAAAAAAACTTCACTTTCCTGCGAATCCTTAGAGTGAAGTTTACCACCACTGAAAACGCTCGCTCGCACTAGAGCGAGTGAAAGCAGGCCGTGAGCATAAGTTTTGCACGGAAAAACTTTAGCAACATTTAAACTTTTAGCCCTCCAGAAGGAACTGACGCTCGTGAAAAAGTGTAAATACGCAGAACAACAAGCGCGAAAAAAGCAATTGTACGTCTATGAATAATAATGTTTAAAAAAAATCCCATGTTGAAACAATAATGTGGGTAAAAAAAAACAAACTTGTAACATACATTATGCACTGTCTTTTAAGACCGCTACTTGGTAAAGTTATCACATTTAAGAGGTTAGATTCTTAGAGAAGCCCAACAAACGGAATTTCCATTTTCTAAAAAAGCAAATATATTCAGAGAAAATATCTTTTAAGAGAAACTAATTTTTATAGAGGGCCCGTTACAAAGCTCCATTCGTGGCGCATAAAAGCTTAATTCTACCCATAGCAAACTAATCTCTTACTTTGAGCTTTTTCCTTTATAAAATACGCCATCATATAAGAAACTTTAAATATGGCCTTCTTCGGAAAGAAAATTCGCCAAAAAGCTTTTGTCAGCTGGCGTGGCAGAAAAAGGCAAAAACTGTATTTTATTTGATAGCCCCCTCTACCCAATTTAATTTCTCGGATATTTTAAAGTTCCATAAAATAAGAGCAAAAGCTTTTTAAAACCATTTATAATGAGCTTTTGTTTTTATGTGCCATATTTTTAGATCTAATGGACTCCTCTCTGGAGGTTTTATAGTATATCCCGTAAAGGCAAAACTTGCATTGGGTCCATAGTAAATGTTTTGGTAAATTTTCTAATGGACTTGTGTTTTATAAAATGTATTTTCTCTAATCTAAAGAAGTCCCAATAGATATAAGTTTTTAATTTAATGGCTTGATATATGCCATCCTCTCTGTAGGTTTTATAGTATGCCTCGTAAAGACAAAACTTTCATTGTGCCCATAGTAAATATATTGGTAAATTTCAGCTTTTGCCTTATTTTTTTTCTCAAATCTAAAGAAGTTCCAAGAGAATTATGTTTTTTACAACGTGATTTGATTACTTCATTTAATGAAGGGAAAAAGCTTTATTCTAATCGCTAATGAGCTAGCGATGTCATTTGTTCAAAGCTCCCCTTCTCCAAAAAGACAGTCTATAAAAAAGCTGTAGTCTTTAGGCGTAGCAAAGATAGACAAAATAATTGCGAACATAGGAAGAAAATTGATCTATTGGAGCTTTTGCCTTTATATGCCTTTTATGCGGTATAAGACCAATTCAACAATATTATTTGTGATCTTGAGAAATTCTAATAAAAATATAAGCTTTTACTAGGTTAATTAAAAGGATAATTAAAAGGTTTTTATTGAAATTTCAACAGATCAGAAAAAAGAATTGTACACAGAAAGCTTTGGACTTAAAGTTTTTTTCTAGCGGCTATTCAATTGTTCTCCTGCAGAGAGAATGTCCATTAGAAAGTTGTGGTGTTATGGCGTAGCACATGAAGATCCAAGTTTTATTCTATTCATTGTCTACAATTTAATTTTTCGGTTCTGCAGAAGTTCAAGTTTAAAGAAAAGCTTTTTATTTTATATCGTGATGCGTTAAGGAAAAGTTTAAATCTACCTACAAAAAAAATCGATACCTAGCTTTTGTTTTTATGCCCAACGTCATTAGATCCAAGCATTTTAGTTGGTCTTCTCCAGAGAGAATGTCCATAAAAAAGTAGTGGCCTTATGGAGTAGCATATGAAGATCGAAGTTTAATTCTATCTATTTAAAACAAATTGATAAATTCGAGCTTTTGCCGGTGCTATGCCCCAAGGTCAAAACTTTTTTAATTTCGCTGAGAGAAGTTCGAAAAAGTTCCAATAGAAACAAAAAAACAAACACTTCGCTAATTAGCGTTTATGTGCGACGCCATCAGCGTAAAGTCTTTTGATTGCCTTTCGACAAAAAGGCGGTCCATTGCAAAATTATGGTCTATTGGCAATGCCCACAAAAATTTTTTCTGATAAATTTAAGCTTTTGTCTTTATGCTCCATACGACCAAATATTTCTAAAGGACTTTCTGTCTATAATAAAATGCATCTAAAGTTGTAATAAAAGGCTTGGACTACAATGTTGATATTGTAGAGCTTTTTATCAGAGCATGTTAACGGAACTTCTTTCGAAAAATTATCCACCTTATCTTTACAAGTGTTTGCGTGACGTTTTCTGAGATAAGAAGAACAGAAATACTGTAGAAACAAATATCATTTTTAAGCGCTGGTGCTCTGGGCGCTGCTTATAAATTAAAAATCTTAAAAATAACAAATGGCTTGCTACGGCAATAATAAAGATTTTGTTTCAATATCAGAGCTTTTTAATGGCACTTCTCTCTATAAAATATCTTCATATGCGCCTTGACGTAGCGCATAAAGACACAAGCTTAGTTCCACCTATAGAAAACCAATTCCTTGTTTTACTACCAAAGCTTTCATTGGAACGCTCTATATAACTAAAGTCTCTTCTCTCCTCTATTTCACATTTTTTTCAAGATTTTCTCCTGCAGTCTGTTTCATAAAGTATTTAACGTATAAGGTTAAATTTGGCTCTTTGAATAAAAGTAAAAGCAAAGAATGCTGCCAAAACTCTTCCAAGCACCGCTTGAAAGAGTTACATGATGTTTATGAACGAGAAGATTCATCTATTCTGACGAAAGGAACGAGAAATTAATTTGTTCACGAGTCTAAGGATAAAAAGATGCATCTGAGTGGTAACATTTCAAGGAGTAGGGCTTCTTAATTGACCTGTTTACATTCTTAAACCGAAATTGTAGAATGAAGACAACTAATTTATTGTGTAGCTTTATTAAAAGAAACAAAAGAGTTCGATAAATAAAAATATGCAACACCTGTTATTATAGCTCATCTCTGATTCGCTGTAATCTACCCCTAAAACATTGTTTTCCAACCGAATTGAAACAATGATGTCCTTTTCCCTGCGAGACTGTGCCTTTTTCTTTGCCATTTAAAGTTTTCAAATGAAATTATTAAACAAAAAAGAAACAAAGCGTTTTTTTGTGTGTTCTCTCCAGATATTATTATAAACTTTTTGGTAGAAAATTAAAGAGCAGTAAAAAAGTAACAACAAAATAAAGCAATTCCGCGTACAAGGAGGAAACAAGAGGAAGACAATGTGTTTATATATTTTGTATAGGAGACTACTTACCCAAGGACACCGCCAGCCAAAACTTCAGCCTGAGCCGAGAGGGTTTCTGCAATAGATTCATCGCTATAAATGCCAACTGGGCTGTTGTATTGTTTATTGACAATGCTCTTAACGTTGCCATCAACGCTGTTGTTGCCCTGCGAAAGAAAAAAAGGAAAAAACAGACATGAAGTAGGGGAAAATAGGGTATTAAGAAATTGTAAATCCAAAATATCAACAAAACAATGAAGGAAAAGATTCACTCGCTCTCAATAAATAGCAGCTAGAATAGAAAGAAGAAAGTCTTTCGAAACTTTGTAGGTACGAGGGCAGTTTCACAAATATTTAAACTGGCTAGGAAAACACCAGTCACTTGTTGAGAAATGAAGATGTTTTTCGTCAAATTATGCTATAGTTTTAGCTAGGACGGATTGTGCTGAAACCGCCCTCGTAATTATGTGTCAGTATTCTATAAAATATATTTACCCTTACAACATTTGAAAGTTTCTTTCATCGTCCATCATCAAATGCGTTACGCTTTGGTCACTTCAAGACGATATTTGGAAGATAGTTTGTATTTTACAAGAACAATTTACATTAAAGTACAGTCGTCTCTAAATCATCCAGACGGGAATTGGAAGATTGTTTGTTGTTTACAACACCAGCCGAATATCACATGTGCCGTAATGGATATATTGAACAACATTATTCACTTCTGCCAAAGTCGCAGTGGCCGCGAAATAAAATTAGAATCAAAAGTAACTTCAAAGAAGGCACTGAGAAGTGAAAATTGTTTGTTATTTACAACACCAGCAGAAAATCACATGTGCCGTAATGGATATATTGAACAACACTTCTGCCACTTTCAGACGCTTTAGTCACTTCCAGACGTTAAATGGAAGATAGTTTGAATTTTACAAGAACAATTTACATTCAGTCGTCTTTACATCATCCAGACGGCAATTGGAAGAAGGTTGTTGTTGTTAACAAAACCAACCGAAAATCGCATGTGCCGTTATGGATATATTAAACAACATTATTCTTATAAGGGGTGTTTTTTTGGGGTATAGAACTTTAAGTTGGCATAATTTTTTTAACTGGCGGCCATTTTGTCAGCTGTCAAGTGATTAATATTTAGTTTGGTTTGCCATTTCATCATGAACAGGTTGACAAAAGAAAAACGCTTGCAAATCGTGCAAATTTATTTCGAAAGTAATGGTTCAGTTCGCGAAGTTCACCGCAAGCTCCGTCCATTTTATGGTCGACATAATCGTCCATCAGAGCAATTAATTCGGTTAACCATGGATCGGTTAACATGGACCATTGGATTATTTTCTTTGGGGATATGTGAAGTCGCTCGTCTACGCCAACAAACCAGAAACACGTTAGGGGACTTGGAAGCCAACATTCGTGGCGTTATTGCCAACATACGGCCCCATATGCTCGAAAAAGTGGTTGAAAATTGGACCTGCAGAATTGGCTTTATTCGAGCCAGCCGCGGCGGCCACATGCCCGAAATCATATTTAAACATTAATGGCATAAAATTATCCTTCCAATAAAGCCAAATTGATGGACATTAAAACGATTTTCTTGTGTTTTATTTCAATTCGAAGTTCTATACCTCAATAAAAAATACCCTTTCTGCCAAAGTCGCAGTGACTGCGAAATAAAAATCAAAAGTAACTTCCAAGAAGGCACTAGGAAGTTACTCTTTGTAGTTACGCAGAAGTGGCTTCTGGATGTTAACTCTGGGGGGTACAACTTCTCTGTACGGAAGACACTTATGCGATGAGTTTTAACTTCCTAGCGTCACTTCCGCGATAGAAAATGCTGACAGGGTATATACCTATACAGACGTGCGAGTGAGTGTGTGTGTCTCTGTGTTGCATCAGTATGTGTCTTAAAAAGCCATTTCCTGAACATCATTTTGCGAGTTTATTAGATTGTTGTTGCTGTTTTTTTGTTTTTTATCTCTTCTATTTTTGCGCCTTTTGTTCTTCAAAATGAGGTCATAAAGTGTTTTGCTTTAATAATGCCCCATAGTAAAGCAATCAGAGGAGACGCGCCGACAGACGAAGCAATAAAGGAAAAGTTTATCAACTCTCCAAAGTGATAAAATTATTAGATTTTATGTTGTTGTATCGTCCGTACAAGTGTTCTCAGCTCACTTGTTTTGATTTTATTTGATAAATTGTTGGCGAGATTTTTCAGAACTGTTTAAAAGTTCCAATTTTCTTTTTTATGTTTCTTAAATCGCTGTTATTAATATTTTACATTAGGAGTCTTTTCTATTGTCCGCTTATTGGGCTTAATTAATTGATAGATCTTTTGGCCAGATGTGATTTGCGAAAATCTCAGAGGGTAACTTTTTTAGAATAAAAATAAAGTTTTAAGTTATAAAGTAAAGTTATAAAGTTATAAGCAGGATCAAATATAAATCGCGAACCAACGCAAGAAAAAGAGAAATGGAGATACGTTTTTGATTCCTGTTCACTTTTTTCTAATATTTAGAATTTTGAAAAATATTCTAAATATTACAGGTGGCTTGTATGTCCTTTAAATGATATCGATAAACAAAATTTAATCCATTTAATGATATGGTAAGAAGGATACAGGTGATTTTATCTAACAGCCGTTTTAAGGTAAACTGTAAAGATAGGTTCTTTAATGTTCACTTTATAAAAAGTAGGCTGTACATATTATCGTTACCAAGCTACGTATAAGCTATCCCCTTTATAAAATGAAATATTAATCATTGATCCCATAAAATAGCTAATGTATTTGTATACCCTTCACCACACTGTGGAAGAGGGTATTAAAGTTTGTTCCCAGGCAAATGTTTGTAACTGCCAGAAACGTAATTGGAATTGAAGAAAATTGGTTCAGATTTAGATATAGATAGCTCTCAGAAATATATGTACATCCGATTTTTATGTTTTTAGCTCAAGAAGCCAAATCTTATACACGAATTTGATGAAATTAAGCACACTTTAATTTCTTCGACCAAGAAACGATGTTGCTTAAATTTATAAAAATCTATTCAGATTTTTGATATCTCCCATACATAAATGTTCGTATGATTTTTATGTTTATAGTTCGAGAAGCCATTCAATCTTTTTGAAACATAGCATGATAAAGTTTTATGGGCCAAGGGAGCACGTTATTGAAATTGAAGAAAGTCGGTTGAACTTTTGCATAGAACTCCTACACAAATGTTCATCCGAATTTATGTTTGTAGCTCTGAAAGCCACATATTACAACTAATCTTGATAAAGTTTGCGCAAGTAAGTTTCTCGGGCGCTGTTGAAAGTAAAGAAACTCGGTTTAAATTAAGTTATATGCTAAAGCTCCGCATATATCTTCAACCGATTTCACCAAAATGAAACAAACGAGTTAAACAAATGAACTTTTCTCACAAATGCAATGTACCCACAAAATGCGGGTTGGAAGCCATTAAAGAATATAAAACTATCGAATGTTTAAGTACTCGTATATACTTAGCAGGGACATAAATACTTTTACACACGTTTTATGCTGTAAAACAAAAAGTACTGAATGTTTTTGGACCAAATATTTTTTAGTATATTTATTGATGTATATTGTATCCAAAAAGAATCTACTTATTCGAAATGTCCGCCTTTTGCCTTTACACATGCCTTAAGTCACACCGAACCATCGTCAATAGCTGCACGAACCTCGTCCATTGGAAAATTGGCCACAGCTCGAACCAAAGCAGTCTTAAGAGATCCAATGTTGGGGTATCTTATGTGACAAACCTTGTCCTCTAAAACCGTCCTCAATTTGTAATCCAATGGGTTCAAATCTGGACTACCTGAGGGCCATTCTTCAGAGGAAATGAACGCTGGCAAATTGATTCGAAGCCAGGCCTGGGACGCTTTAGCCTCATGGGCCGACGCAGAATCCTGCTGGAAAGTGTATGGCTGGTTTTGGAACAGAGAATTGTTCAGAGGCTTCACAATAGCTGTTTTGACTCCTTGTTCGCAGAAATGCAGGTAAGTGACCCCATCGTAAGAGACACCCCACCAAACCATGACTAAAGCTGGGTGATGACTCTTTTCCACCCTTGGGATCAGTTCAGATGCTTTCTTAGATGACCGCTCATACACTATATTATTTTACTTGTTAAATTTTTCCTGAACGGTAACAATTTTTTCATCGGTGAACAAAATTTTTCTGTGCAAGTTATCAGCGTGCTTCACTAAAAGACGTTTGCATTTTTCAATTCTATTTTTTTACGCCCGGTACGTCGTTTGAAAGCCCCAAGTCCCAAGTATTTTTTAATGATTCGACTCATGGACTTTTGCGAGATATTCATCTCACGGGCCATGATTTTCTGGAGTGGATTTCTGTGAATTCTTGATTTAATGGCTTTGATGACATGCGGTGTTCAAACAGAGCGTGGAAGGCCCGACCGGTGGCGGTCTTTTACATCTCTTGTCTCCTCAAACAGCATTGGTAGACGAACATGCGGCTAATCCCTAGTAGCCGGAGCGTTTTGAATATATCGTTTTTTTTTTATTTCACACTTGAAAAGCGCTATTACGGCGATACGGTTCTCATTATCTGACCACTCCATAATGAAAGTTGAAACAATTTAAAAACCCGTTACAGATTAACGCTATTAAGGTTAGCTTTCAAAACGCATATGACATTAACGGGGTATGTTCAGTTCTGCTATTGAAATGGGTGTGTTTAATGTTGTAACAGTATTTATGTCCCTACTAAATAGATTCCATTCGTTTGATGCTCCAAACCACATAATACTGGTCGATACTAAGGTCCTTAAGGTCCAAAAAATGTGCACATATGTGACGCGCAAAATAGAAAGGGACCTAAGTGTAAAAACCAATTTTGTTCATTTTAAAGATTTAAATACGTGTATCTTTGGTGTAGAATCGTCGACTTCACTTTCATAAAACGCGCATATCTCTGGGAGGGAACACTTTTGGGGCATGGGATCGGTCTCATTCGATGCTCAGATGTTGTCCACAGCAAAAAAAGAAAAAAAAGAAAATTGATTTTTTTTTAACCCTTAGGTCCCTCTTTCTATGCGCTGTCACATATGATTATTGAAAAAAGCAAATTACACGATCTTACACTGAAAAAATTATGTTTGTACTATTTACGAAACATGTTTCTTATTATGTTTTTCGTACATTCTTCATTATAATGACGAGTTTTTTCGTACATTTTGTGTATTTTTTTGACGATGTTGTTACAAATCTACGAAGCGGCTTCATACAAATTGTATATCTTTTCCTTTATATGTGTTAGGAAATGTTTCTTATTTTTAATATAGAGTATTCGTAAAAATTTATATATTTTACAAAAATGTTATTATTTTGTATGAAATGTCTCTATTAGTAAATTATAATAACCTAATTATTCGTAACTAATAATTACTCGTAATTTTTAAGAACTTGTGCTTGTGCAAACCGAAAAGCAAAATTCTCATTCATCTCAATAAGATAAATTATGAAAAAATTTGATAATTTTTATGATGGAATTTCATGGTTATTTTAAAAATTGTCATAAATATTATAAACAATTTTCAGAAAATTATTGAAACATTTTATGGAAAAATGTTCATTTAAAACTAATTCATAAAACAATTGAAATGTCTTCTAAAAAAATAAGAAAATTGTCCGGCCAAGCCCACTCAGCTAACCCCAAGGTATCTTTGGACGCATCCAGTTGAAATGGCGCACATCATCCACCTGTATATCGAAGCAGACACCCTATAGACGAACAGGACCTACGAAACAAAATATATTGCTTTTTAAAACAACATTACCACCTTCTAATATTACGACTGCAGTTTTTACTTGTAAGTCCCAATCATTGACTATAGAAAGGATATCGAATACGAGTACAATTTACCGAGAGAATATTTCGAGTTTTTTCTTATTGAATGTTTAGGGTGGGAGTTAAAGCCGCCTCGACAATCGTTGGATGTTTTCCTAAACATTATAAGAATATTAAAGAAACTTTAAGCCTTTTTCATTAATACTCAAATGCTAGACTACTCTCCATTTTCATTACTATTTAACCACTGAAATCTATTATTGCCATATTCAGCAAATTCCTAAATTTATATACAAATATTACTGTAACTTTTGTCCCCTAACGCCTGCTTACCCCACAAGACACACCTCCTACACAAAAACTGAAAAGCCTTTAAAAGACCTCTCGAAATCCCAATGCATTAAGGCTAAAGCCTTTATTATTTGAACCCTTAAGGAGAACTATTCATATTTCATATTTTGACACATTTCAAGCAGCCAATGAATACAAATGTCATCTAGATGAGACATAATATCACCAGGCACACACACACACCCATACACTTCGTGTGAGTATCTGAAACTCTCTAAGGACAAACGAAGGATATAAGCCCCAACAACCCCACAATGACAGCAAAAAAGGAGCAGCAGCTGCAGGAAAGAACAGGAAGAGTGAAACAAGGAAAAAAGGAACTCACAACTAAATCAAAATAAAATGTTGTATAAATTTCAATCATTTGTCATGTAATTTTATTAAAATGTCATCCAGCAGTTGAGCAAAGGTTGCCACAAAGGATCTCTAACACTTTCCATCACTAATCTCCTCCCTGCTCTCCTAAAGGACACACACAGAGGCTGTTACGAGGGTCGAGGATGTACAAAACAGGCAAACGGAAGTGAGGGCGGATGTGTTGGCCCCCTTAAAAAACCCTTTTCAAAAGACTTTTAACACTTTATGAAGTAAAGCTAATTTACATTATTATGTTGTACAAGCCAGAAGGATACAACCCAATCGGGTCAGGTCGGATTATACCGACTACTAATGAATATTGAAGTGTTGAGTAAAAAAAACGAAATGAAAATAAAAACTAAACAGACACACACACACAGATCCTTATAAAGTTTTGTGGTTCTATTATTATTTGAATTTTTCCGGATACTTTAACCCATGTCCATGAATATGATTATCATTTTGACTGTACTTACAAAAGGTCTGGCCGAATTGTTATAGCCACAGCCAATATGTTGGGACTCCTGTTGTTTGTGAGCCAATGAAGTTTTCGTCACTGTTTGCAAATGGGTTGCATTGGGTTGAGGCATATTTCCAGTGAGTTGAACATGTGGACGCCAGGTCGAGCCACCTCTGCAGAAAACAAAATAAAAACATTATTATTTGCATAGAACAGTGGTCGCATTTGATAAGCATTTGGCAACGAAGAGTTGGGAAGGGGGTTTTGAAATTAAATTCAATTCTCCCACCTACCTTTGAATTGTCATAACGAAGTTATTGCCGGAGCGAACGACAATATCTTGAGCATCCTTATGGCGCAAATTGAAAACGTCGACGTCGTTGATTTTGAGAACAGCATCACCGGGCACCAGACCGGCCTTTTCGGCTATGCTGCCGCCATTGACCTGAAAAATGAAAATAAAGAACAGAGTTAAGTCAGAACAGGAAATCAAGTAAGGGAAATTGTATGGAAAATTATGTAAAGGACATTTGCAAACAATAGTTCTCATTGGTACTCTAAAGTAATTGCACTATGAGCTAAATTTTAATAATTTGATATATAGTAGGTACAAAAAAGAGTTTAGAAAACCTTACTCTGTATTAAAGTTTTGTATACTCTGAATTTATGATTCTTGAAATAATTCAAGAACTTTTTAGAAATTTGATTATTTTGTTAGTGAACATGTGAGTAATACAAAGGAGTCAGAACGCTTTATTTAAAAGATTATCTCATGTGCAGCTTGCGAGTAATTATAAAATTTGTGTCCCTTCATCCACCGGTGAAAGCCAATGCAAAGCCCAATGCGATAAGGGTCTGAGCTGATTAGTAATGATAGGATAATTAGTTCTATCGCCTCCTTTACGTCATTACATGGGTTGCTATAGCTAATCTCAATTTTTAGATTATAATATGTGCGAGGGTTGCTATATATTTTTCTGGCCTGTGTTGCCTAGGCGCCATCTGACATTTCCATTGAAAAGTTTGACATTTTTTAGCATAAGCGTTTTTAGAACGTTTTGACATACGACCATCATTTGTGTTGTTTACCGTGACTTGAAAAAATCAATTTGGCAATAAAATGGAATTAACTCGTAAACATTTTCGTGCTATCATTTTTCGCAACTTTCGACGTGATTTATCACGAGAAGAGTGCATCAATGAACTTATATCTTTTAACGGCGATGAAGCACCATCCTATAGCACTGTGAAAACTGGTTTAATGAATTCTATCGTGGTCAACGCTCGCTCAACGACGGAGGTCGTCAAAAACGGCCGTTGTTCCAGCGAACAATGATGCCGTGCGTGAACTGATAATGCAAGATCGTCATGTGACATACCGTGAGATAGAGCCATCCTTGGGCATTTCTTCCACCACTATGCATTCGATATTGCGTGAACACCTGGCCGTAAAAAAGGTTTGTGCTCGTTGGATCCCGCACGATTTTGCAATCCCTCAAAAAAGGCTCGTGTCGATTGGTGCAAAGAAATTTTGAAAAAATACGATCGCGGTGCTTCAAAAGACGTTTATAAGATCGTCACAGGTGACGAATCATGGATCTATGCGTATGAGCTTGAAACAAAACAGCAATCGACCGTGTGGGTCTTCGAAGACGAGCCAAATCCTACGAAAGTTGGTCGTGGAAGAAGCACTTCGAAGCGAATGGTGCCTGTTTTTTCGGCAAAACTGGTTATGATTTTCGTCGCCATAAGATGCTGTTGAAGCGTTCAAAAATCATGTTTTGGAGGTGTCTCATTTTGAGTGGAAAAAGTGTTTCGACAATAGGTTTGAGCGCGTGCAAAAGTAAATAAAAAAAACAATAAAACCATTTTTGATGATAAATATTCGCAATTTCATTATTAGGCCAGAAATATATATAGCAGCCCTCGTAAAACTATGTTCTTCAGGCCACAGTGTTATTCCCTGGCCCCTAGAACACATTGTTCATTCGTTCTTTAGTCTTATTGTCAGAGAGTGGAATGAACTTCTAGGTGACGTGTTTCTCGTCATGTAAAATTGTTATCGATTGCAGTGGAATGTGAAAAGACTCTTATCAATGTTATCTTCTTCCCTTTATAATTTTCCATATAGGAGATAACATGGAATGATATTTCAGGAGAATTGGGTAATAAAGGCTCTTAGCCTTTTAATCGAATTAGGCCAATTCCGATTCACTATGTGGCTCCTTATAACTCACAATGTAAGCAAGCAAGATCGGATCTAAAATGTGGCAAGTAAAGAGGGTGGCAAGTAAGGAGGTGTCTTTGTATAAGGGTACATATCGACATGCACCGGTATGGCCTGATTTCACCGGAGTTACTGCTGGCAAATAACGTTCTATACGAAAATTGACCAAGCCAGAGTCAATATGTTATTTAAAATCGGGTAGGACTTTTGTATGAAGATTTTTAAAAATGTGGTCGATTTAGTTTAGCCCACTGGGTGCACCGCTTGAAGATTTTAACCAGCACAGGGTTATTGATGACTCGTGCGACGTTATTTAAGCGAAATAATTTCGAATGTTGGCCACGAGTTTGACGTAAGTGGTTTGCTTGCGTTACCTCTGGACCTGAGATGTAGTCCGGGGAAGAAAAAAATCGGGAGTTGTTGAGATCGCCAATTCATCAACGTTTGCATTGAGATGTACCAATTCGAATTTATGTTTCACAAGTTCGACCGCTGCCTCTTCTTTGTCACTTCGAAAGAAAGAAGTTTTGATAATAACGCCATGTCCTTGACCTCATCGATATATGTATGTGTATTCAGTGATGCTATCTCGATTATTTTTGGATTGTCTCCAATAATGTCATATATTCATGTTGATGTATGTATACTTAGTAGGTACATAAATACTGTTACTCAATGTTGTAACAGTATTTATGTCCCTACTAAGTGTACATACATCAACATGAATATATGCCACACCCATTTCTATAGTAGAACTGAACATACCCCGTTAATGTCATATGTTTTTGAAAGCTAACCTCAATAGCGTTAGTCTGTAACGGGATTTTAAAATTGTTTCAACTTTCATCATGGAGTGGTCAGATAATGAGATCGCTTTAATTGAGCTTTTTAAGTGTGAAAAAAGCGATATTTATAAAACGATCCGGCCACTAGGGATTAGCCGCATGTTCGTCTCCCGATGCATAAAACTGTTTGAGGAGACTGGAGATGTAAAAGACAGCCACCGGTCGGGCCGCCCACGCTCTGTTCGAACACCGCATGTCATCAAAGCCGTTAAATCAAGAATTCACAGAAATCCGCTCCGAAAACAGAAAATCATGGCCCGTGAAATGAGTATCACGCAAAAGTCCCTGAGTCGAATCATTAAAAAAGACTTGGGACTTAGGGCTTTTAAACGACGTACCGGGCATTTATTGCAGCTTTAAAAAAAATAGGATTGAAAAATGCAAACGTCTTTTGATGAAGCACGCTGATAACTTGCACAGAAAAATTTTGTTCATCGATGAACCGATGAAGCTATTGACGATTGGCCAGTGCGACATAAGGCGTGTGCAAAGACAAAAGGCGGACATTTCGAAAAAGTAGATTCTTTTTGGATACAATATACGAGGGCGATTGCAAAACTAACTGGCCTGGCACATTTTCTGTTTTACTAGCAACTTTTTTGTTTTTTTTTTAAAGCAATCTTTTATAAACCGTCTGTCAAAATTTCCGAAATATTTAATAATTATTTTCTTTGTTACAGGTGATTGAAGTAAACGAGTTTTATAATTTTTGAAAAATGGAAAATAAAGAGTTTCGTGCGGTAATTAAACACTTTTATATGAAAGGTTATACGCCACAATTAGTCAAAAATGAATTGGATTCTGTTCATGGTGATAATGCCCCATCATACTCCACCGTGAAATCCTGGGTTCAAGAATTTAAAATAGGTCGTTCAAGTACGGAAGATGAACAACGCTCTGGAAGACCGAAAACTGCTACTACTATTGAAAACATTAGACAAATATTTAATGAAGTGACTACAGATAGACGAATAAAGCTCAGAGAACTTGCTGATATTGTTAAAATACACGAAAAACAAGTTTGGAGTAGTTTACATGATGAACTCCACATGAAAAAGCTAACCGCAAGATGGTTGCCGCGTTTGTTGACTTTGCCCCAAAAAATCGTCCGTTGGACCAATTCCGAGGAGCTTTTAGCGATTTATCAGCGTAATCCAATAGAGTTCTTGCGCCGATTCATAACTGTTGATGAAACATGGATCCATCACTACATCCCAGAATGCAAAGAACAGTCAACACAATGGATAGAAGCTGGTAAAAGTGGTCCCAAGAAGGCGAAAACTGTTAAGTCAGCAGGAAAAGTAATGGCCACATTATTTTGGGATACAAGGGGTATAATATTTATTGATTATCTTGAGAAAGGAAAAACTATAAATAGTGAATATTATTGTGCATTATTGGATCGGTTGAGTGAAGAAATCAAGATAAAACGACCGCATTTAGAAAAAAGTTCTTTTTCATCAAGATAATGCTCCTTCACACACTGCATTTTTAACTCAACAAAAACTGGCCGAATTACGATTTGAAATTGCTCCGCATCCACCGTATAGTCCATATTGAGCTCCTTCAGATTATTTCTTGTTTCCAAATTTAAAAAAAATTCTTGGTGGCAAAAAATTTTCGTCCAATAGCGAGGTTATTGCTGAAACTAAGGCATATTTTGAAGGTCTTGAAAAATCTTATTTATCGGATGGAATTAAAAAACTTGAAAAACGTTTGATGAAGTGTATTGAGTTGGAAGGAGATTATGTTGAAAAATAAATAATAATAATTCCAAAAAAAACGGTTCTTTTTATGTTAGGCCAGTTACTTTTGCGGTCGCCCTCGTACATCAAAAATATTTTAAAAAATATTTGGTCCAAAAACATTTAGTACTTTTTATTTTACAGCATAAAACGTGTGTAACAGTATTTATGTCCCTATTAAGTATAAGGTTAACTTAACTATTTTGTATGAACATTTGACCTTATATAACGTTATTTTGTCTTTGTTATCAAACATTTGCCATGAAAAATTTAATCACACACATGGTTTAAAAAATCATTGTATTTTCGGCTCAGTCTAGGCTTAAAGCACTACACACCACCCGGCAATAGAAATTAAAAGATTTCCTTAGTACAACCATAACTCATAACTCTAGCGTTTAACGGAAAAATTGTCATAATTAAAAGCATTTTTTGACAACAGGCTAAATACTCGTATTCTCCTAAACACCACGACATCGAGCAACAATTCAACAATTGATTTGCACCACATAGCCTAGCCACGCCACGTGAAACAACAATATTTATTCCTTCCAAACCGTTAACAATTCAATTATGCTTTGCATAAATCACGGGTCATTTGATCAGCCATGTTAAGCAAGGCCGCTTGCCATGGCCCCGAAAGGGTGGTCGGAATGCAAAGAACGTTCTTTGCGAAAACAATGACCACCAGAACAACAGCCATTCAATGGAACAAACAACATTTGGGGTTAACTACACACACCTCCTGGTTGCAGCAACGAATTGTTTTTTGTTGTTGCTGTTTTTCGGTATTTCTGTTTTTGCTTTTGGCCGTTAGACCTAAACAAAAATCAACCCAATTGCGGTCTACCATGGAGCAAAGTGTTCGAGCAGCCCCAGAATGTGGGGGGTTGTGTGAATAGTCAGAGCACAAGCACAAATTGTCATGAGTTTACATAGCACAGGTTTAGGTCCAGGACCAGTTCCAGTTCCAGGCGAGCTAACAACTAAGCAAACAGTCAGAGAGAGCAAGTCTAACAATCGAACGAATGTACCAACAGCAGCAGCAACAACCACGGCAACCAACATTAACAATACAAAGAGTCGCAAATGAATTTATTATTGCACAAAAGCAGCACAGGAGCAACAAACAAACAAACAACGACAGCGGCAACAACAAAAAATTATGAATCAACAATAGCGGCAACAGCAGCGGCGACTATTGCTGCCGCTGACTGTGAGCCCGTGATTTGTAGCCATTGTTGTCGGTGACCACCACTATCGCCATCACCCCCATCCTCATCAAACGCGAGTGTAGTACGTACACATATGAAAATCTTTACAGAACGACAAATTTGGTTTATTTGTTTAAGCCTTTGACGGTCTGAATCCAACAAAAGTCTGAACACTCTGCCCGCCCCGCCTTCCCACCTACCATACAACCTACCATACAACCTACCCGGAGTCGAATAATGATGATGGCTGAAATCCTCCGCGCGAAAAGAAAACCCCAAAACCGAAACCAACAACAGACCTCCGGTGCATGCAGCGGTTTATTTGAGCGTATATCCTTGTACGCGAATGCACATGACGGCGTCATATAAATCTATTGTGTTCCTGTATGCCAGCCGTGCGTCCGTTTGTCCGCCACGGCCATCTATCGATGGAGCGGGTTATGCCACTTTCCCCAGCCCCCTCCCTAGCAACATTGTTGTCTGTTTTGTGTGTTTTGTTGTGCTCTTGGGTGGATTTTTAGTGCTTCCTATGGAGACTCATATAAATTTGTCCGATTAAAATCATAAAAACTAAACAAAATGCAGTTGCTATACATAAATTTGCTTGTTTGTCTTTTTTTAAATTTTTTTAGAAGGACGGACAACATTTTGTTCATAAATAAAATATTCAATTTGTTGAGATTTAAAATATGTCTGAACAAAAAAAACAACGAGTCATTCGGCAATTTGTTGTTTGGAAAATATTTCATAATGGCATTGTTTCGTTAAAAGTGAATTTGTATAGGTACAAACATGGTGCAATTAACAAGGTATAGTCACTAGCCCAACAACAACAAAAACAGTTCAGACTTAAACAAAGTTACTTGATAGCGAAGGCCAAAACTAAATTTTTGTGCATAATTAATACAGAAGTTATACTTTACAAACTTCAACAATTGTCATTGTGAAATTACAAATTTGAAAATTTAAATAACAGCTGGAAAAAATTTGAAATCAGCTGTTACGAGTACTACTATACATAATTCTTGCATAATAATAAAAGTGCGAATATTTATTATCAAAAATTGTTTTTCAAAGTATTCTCCAGCATGATTTATACACTTTTGCATGCGCTCAAACCAATTGTCGAAGCACTTTTTCCACTCCGATTGAGACATTTCCAAAACATGGGTTTTAAACGCTTCAACAGCATCTTCTGGCGACGAAAATCGTTGACCATGCATTTTTTTCTTGATGTGCAGATATAAAAAGAAGTCAATGGGTGCCAAGTCAGGGCTGTACGGCGGATGACCCATCAATTCGACGTTTTGGCCGTTTTAGCCGATGTGTCAGAGCTCGCATTGTCATGGTGCACAATGATTCGTCTTATCTTGTTCGTTTTTCGAATTTCTCCGAAGACTTCAGGCAAACAAATTGTGGTGTACCACTCAGAATTAATCGTCCTACGTTGCTCAAGGGGAACAGTCGTCACATGACCAGTTATGCCGAAGAAACAGGCGACCATTTGCCTCGAAGTGCTTCTTTCACGAACAACTTTCGTTTGATTTGGCTCGTCTTCCAAAACCCACACGGTCAATTGTTTTTTTCGGGCTCATACGCATAGATCCATGATTCGTCACCTGTGACGATCTTATAAACGTCTTTTGAAGCACCGCGATCGAATTTTTTTCAAAATATATTTGCACCAATCAACACGAGCATTTTTTGAGCGATTGTCAAATTGTGCGGGATCTAACGAGAACAAACTTTTTTTACGGTCAAGTATTCATGCAATATCGAATGTATGCTGGTGGAAAAAATGCCCAAGAATGCCTCAAATGACGATCTGGCATTATAAGTTTACGCACGACATCAATGTTCTCTGGCACAACGGTCGTTTTTGGACGACCTTCATGACCTTCGCCTTTAAGCGAGCGTCGGCGACGATTGAATTCATTAAACCAGTTTTTCACAGTGCTATAGGATGGTGCTTCATTGCCATACAAAGACTTAAGTTCATCGATGCACTCTTGTCGTGATAATCCACGTCGAAAGTTGTGAAAAATGATCGCAAGAAAATGTTCACGTGTTAATTTAATTTTTTTGCCAAATTGGTTTTTTCAAGTCACTGTAAACAACACAAATAATGGTCGTACGTCAAAACGCTCTGAGTACTTTTATGCAAAAAAATCTCAAACTTTTTAATGGAAACGTCAGATGGCGCCAGGATCACTAAGTGATCCTTCTTATCCAGAAATATATATAACAACCCTCGTATGTGACTTTTAGAGCTATAGACATGAAATCAGCTGAACATATGTGCTCAACAGATCTGAGCTGAACTTGAACAGATCTTAGCTGATTTTCTTCAGCTGTAACAGCGTTCGTCTTTGGTAAAAAAAAGGACTTCAGCCAAATTTTATGATTGGAAAAAAATTGCGAGGTGTAGTTTAATTACAAGCTTCTGATGTATTTACATCAGATGGACGGACGGACAGACTTATATATTTGAATTGCATTAACTTATGATTCTGAGTTAATAGACACACTTAAAGGGCCTAGCTCAAATATTTTTGGTAGTTGCAAACATTTGCCATGTAACTAACTAATAGTACTTTGTAACACAGAGTGATGCATGGTATAGATATTTGTTCAGCTGACAGCAAATAGTCGAACGCAAAAGTCGATTGCTTGATTAAAATCGGATACAAAACTCGATCACAACTTTTAGTTTTTACAACAAAAAAAATCAATTATTCGTCTAATCGGTAATCGACGTTTAGAACCATTGTAATCCCTCTCTATTTAAGACATTGCCGCATCACAAACAACGCACGAGGTCCAATCTAAGAAACTTATCGTAAATTCATTCAATGCTCAATAAAAACTTTATGTTACTTTTTGTGCAACCATCCATCAACAACTCACAAACAAATGGCGTTAATCACGTTTTAAGGGGGAAAGAAACATCATTTCCACTAAACACGTTTTGGAACTCAATTAAAATTTCTAATTTATTCGCCTAACAAAACAAAACACCTTAGCAACTAATTTCTCAGTTTAGCAATTAATTCTAATTCATGGTGAAATCGCGTTGTTCACTTGCGAGTTTTCAAGTTAATTTGGGTCCATTTCCTTTTGTGAAGTTTTTAGCACGTGGCCGTCGCATTGCCCACATTTCTTGTTCGAAATTTGTCAAACAAAATATTAATACATTTTATTTAAAATTTTAATGCCGTTTTAAATCCTTTGGGGATTTTAAAAACGAAACTCACACGCATACGTACGTAGCAACGTTCGGCACTGCGATAGTCGGTTGGTGGCAGTGGATGGAAAAGCCGGGCCAACAATCCACAAACACTCCGGTGGTTTCTTTTGGGTGTACGGGACGACTATGGCAATTTATCATGTTATGGGTAGGTACCCAGGTGCAATGAGCCAGGCACGTTAACAATTTGTGTACGCTGAGACTCATATACAAACAGTGGAACATACATATTTATATACGGACATGTATTTCTCGTTATATACGCGTGTGCATATGTATACCTCGTATATTCTCGACTATTTTGTTGTTGATATACATACACACATTTTGGCACAAATATATTTTTCCGCTTGTTTCGTTTGTTTGTATTTTATTTAAGTTTTAATATATGTATGTATGTGCGTGTGTAGATAGGAGTAAATACAGGAGAGATCAAAAATATAATAGAGCAATCTATGACACACTGAGCAAAAAGTAGTGCAATATGTTTAGCAGAACTAGTTGAAAAATTTCAAGTAATAGTTGAGGTACACACAGAGAATTAATATGGTTACTACATGGTCATGGCAACAATCAACTGTTCTCTGCAATAAAAGTATGTTCGTCGCAACCATAGTATTGTTCGTAGAGCAAACTGGATTTGGTTAAACAAATATTTTTAATGAATAAAACACGTACAGATTTTTTCTTCTGTTAAATCACTTCTATCATTTTGAATTTTATATATTTTTAATTTAACTAAATACAAATGTATAATGTTGACAACATAATCCAATTCTAAAAAATCATTTTGGGGATCATACAATGGTTGTAGGGATCATAACACAGTTGCGTGTGAGTCCTACTATGTTTGTGACGATCAATATATGTTTGTGGGGATCATAGTATGGTTATGTGTGAATCATGCTATTATTGTGAGGATCAAAATATGGTTGTAGGGATCATAGTATGGATGTAGTTGAATCATACTATTGCTGGATTGGAGGATCATAGTGTTGTTGTGCCACAACCTTATACCCAATAATAGTATGATGCTCTTCAAATATTGTTATCCGAACCATATTTTTTTTCTTCGTGGTCCAGTTTTTGGTCAATATGAACATTTTTTCTAGTCGGCATATCAAAGACCACTTTTCCACCAGGATGTTTGTATGCAAATACCCTTCACCGCTGAGGGGATGGTATACTAAACGTCTCACTTCGTTTGTAACACCACGATATATAAATCGAATGCCCTTTAAAGTATAACGGGCGATTAATCAAGAGGTATTTTATTCAATAGTTTTTTTTTCCACATATAACGAGTGAGTTGTGTTAAACTTTATTTTTTCAGTATTGTTTGCACTTCATCATGGTAAGACTTACACCGCACGAAGTCTCAGTATTTTAGAGCTTTGGCTCTTTAAAAGCTCGAAGAAGATACGCTGTTTTTAACCAAAATTTTTTTGTCAGTGATGAGGCCCATTTCTTGCTCAACGCCAACGTCAATAAACAAAATTGCCGCATTTGGGCTGAAGGGCAACCAGAAGAGGTTCAAGAGGTGCCATTATACCCTAAGAGAACCACGGTTTGGTGTGGTTCATGGTCTAGTGGAATCATCAGTACATATTTTTTAAAAAATTATGATGGCCGGACCGTAGCCATGAAAGGTGCCCGCTATCGCGCCATGACATCGATATTTATGCTACCTAAAGGCCGTAATCTCGACGACAATTGGTTTCAACAGGACGGTGCCGCTTGCCATACAGCTGCCCAAACAATAGACCTATTGAGAGGTCATTTCGAAGAGCAGATAATTTCACGTTTTGGGCCGATGAGTTGGCCGCCTAGAACGAGTGATATCACACCTTTAGACTTTTTCTTTAGGGCTATGTAAATTCCAAAGTCTGTGCTGACAAACTAGCTACTACTCAGCATTTGGAAGCCAACATTATGTGTGTCATTGACGTCATACCGGTCGAAATGCTCAAAGGAGCTATCCGAAATTGGACGACCCTTAGAATGGGCCCACAAAACGAAAAATATGTTTTAGCTTTAGTTGCTAAGGCACAGTGTATAGGGTTCGTCCTACCCCATCTAAACGACTTTTTTACTTGTTTGATTTCGAATTGGACTGAAAATCAACTGTTTGTTGAATCGGCAATCCACAGTAAAACCAAATGCACTACAAATTTTAATTTAAATTATCACTATACCTTTTTACTTTGAAAATACCTACAAACAATAAGATTTTGTAAAAGGTGGTCCAACCATTATGCATGATGTTAATTGTGAGTCACACCTAAACGTCAAGCTTTTTGCCCAACATACTTTGACATTTCTTTGTTTCAGTGCTTGACAAAGAAAACAAAGGAGAGGTACACAATTTAGACAGTGTTTTAAGATTGTTGAAGCCTTTTTTCGAAAATGGGCGTTCAAAGCAAACTGCATTTCAAGCACTTCGTGTTTATTTGGTCTGCTTAACCGCCTTAGCGGATTCGTTAACAATCAGGATCGGAGAATTTGGGCAAATGAGAATCCACAAGTGATTGTTGAAAAACTGATCCACAAAGAGTGACTGTTTGATCCAATTTATAGGATGGCAGCGTCATCGGTTTGTACTTCTCCTGGTCAAGCAGTTATCGTGAATGGTGTTCGCTATCGCGTGATGATAATGGACTTTTTGGGGCCTGAAATTTGGGATATAAACCTGGACTATATGTGGTTCCAACAGGATGGCGTCACATAGCCAACGAAATGATGGCTCTTTTTCGCCAGAAATTCAATGGCTGTGTTATCTCACGTCATGACGAAGTTAATTAACCGTTGGACTTCTTTCATTGGGTATATTTAATGGATAAAGCGTAAGTTAATAAGCCAAGAACAATTCAAGAGATAAAGGATGAGATAATTTCGCACAGTAACGACATCGAACCTCTATTATGTTTCAGAGTCTTTGAAAATATGTACCATCGGACAGAGGTATGCCACCGAAACCAAGACGAGCATTTGACCGACATTTTTTTTCACACATAATTGTCATAGATCCTCTCTATAGTAATAAAATATATTAAGATAATTCTCTGAAAACTGTTTGTTTTATTTACAATTAAGATCTTGCGTTTTAGTTGGACCACTTTTTATTCTGTGTTTGTTTAGTTCACAAATTAAAAACTAAACTTTTTGGCGCCATTAGCAAAAGCTAAGGCGCTTTTAAATGGAGTGATTTGATTACTATTGTTCCAACTTGTTTATCCGTGCAGGATATTAAAAAACTGGATCATAACAACAGCAGTTATTTACTCGTATGTTGTTTTATAGAAATACAAATAAAACTGCTGATGAATTCATTTGCTTATGTGTCGAGGGTATTAGGCTATGCTGTAGAGGGCTCTAAGCATGGAAGCCTACAAAATAAAGACCGATCAAGGTATAAGAATAGCTGCTTATCAAAGATTATCATAAAACATGACAAAAAAACATTTGGAAAATATTTAAAAATTATCCATACAATGCGGGTGACCTCTTCAGTGGAATGTCTCAAGCTCAGTGTTTATCCATGTTCGCAAAATAGGTTATTGAGAATATTTATTCGAAAACATTCAAAAGTTATAATTATATCTTTAACTAAAATTTGCTTAATTTACGCACAGAGCTGTACATATAGGAATATATCGGACAATTATTCGGTGTTTGTATGCGGTGCTGGGCGATATGTCATTGTGCCCGTGTATTGTATGACAACACGCCAATGAAACCAACAACACTAATTGTATTTTCCACATTCGAATAGTTTGCCGGGTGCTTGGCTCGTGCCACATATTATTTTTTTTTTCATTTTTATGTGCACATGACGATCGCCATCCTTTTTGAGTGTGTGTGCCTGTCTGCCACAGAAACAGCCTCCGCATGAAACCAATGCAATGCAAATGAAAACAGGCAGAAATCTAACAGGGACGGACAGGCGTACCAAGAGAGAAGTACGAGGATATGAGGACGTGGCATGGGAATCTCTCATCAGACGAGTGTAGAACGGGCGAAACTCAGGAAGAACGGTCGGAAGGAAGGAAACTTATTCGGTTTAATGGTAAAACACAAAACTAAATTATTGTTTTTTTTTGTATTTCTCGCTAGTTCCTCTTTTTCTGTATTTCGTATGGATTCTGCTGTTTCTGTCGAGGCTCTTCCACACACACACACACAGCCATGAATGGCAACTGTAACTGGGGATCTGGGTAATAGCCTGCCCGGCATGCCGCCAGCCTGCATATGTTGCCAACTGTGTCAGTTCAATGATTGATAAAAATCTCTTTGTTTCCGGTGGTTAGCATCCATACGTAGTCATACATGCATGTAGACAAATTATATTATCCCCCCTCGTCCCGACAGAAATTTCCATATTCCTTAGCTCGCTTACACTAATCCTTCTGTTTGCAACAAAATTGTTAGCAGCTCGTTACATCAGTTAAATAGACAAAACTAGTCTGAGTGTGTGTATGTGTGGAAGTTTCCAGAAGGACGAACGGGCATGGGAGGGCCGATCAAGCACTAAATTGTATTAGCTGCTGCTGTTCCGAAAATAAACCACAGGGGAGCATTTATCAAGTCGGTAATATATTTGCAATCGACAGTTTTATGACCACCTCGGGTTTGTTTTCAAACATTGTAAGACAAGACAATTTTAAAGTTTGGGGGGGACACGTGCTAACAGTTTGTAATCCAAACACACACATGCTAACAAAGCACAGTGGTGCGAATGCAAATAAATTTAATCCATAGGATCTTCTATGGAAAATACAAACGACTTGGAACCAATAAGAAAATCTAAAGTAGGGAAAGGACGCCAACACAAAGGACGACTATACACACACAGAGAACAGATTTGTTGTCAGCACCGAGTTTTGTTGCCAACCGAATGTTGGTTACATGTAATACCCATGTATCCTATAGCTACAACCGAATGTTGATTGATTGAACGGCAATCTTAAGAACCGATTTGTTGCCACAACCGAATTTTTTGTCAACCGAATGTTGGTTACACGTACTATTCTTGTATCCATCGCTACAACTGAATGTTGATTGAGTAGACGGCAGTTTTAAGTAACATGTACTTCATAATTGCTTGGTTGTCATAACCACCAGTTGTAGCCACCAATAGTTAAACTGAATTCGGTTGTTATAACCGAATTATTTGATGTAAGAATCGTAATATTATGGAAGCTTCCATCTTATGGTAAGTCAAACCATATTATTATCATTACCGCGGAATGTTGGTGATTGCAACAGAAAGTATGTATATTCAACCGAATATTTGCAGTTCGGACCGATTTCCAACTGATATTTTCTCCGTGTGCACAAAAGGTTTCTCGTGACGGTAGAAACCGGAGGGTGTCAAATCCGGACCAACGGATGAGGCTCCAGCCAATCATATAGCAATAATGACGGATTTGGCAAGGCTTAGGTACAGCTTCCTCATTACGTACGTATTATTTATAGACCCTGCACTACTCTGTGGAACAGGGTATTCTAGGTTAGTTTTATAGAAAATGTTTGTAAGTACCAAAAATATTTAAGCTAGACCCTTTGTACCGATCGAGATATAATCACCCGCTGATTTCATTTAATGATGTCTGTCCATCCATATAAAAGTTTTAATCTAACTACAGGTCGGATGTCCGACTTTTATAAAACTGTATAAACGTTTTTTAAACCAAGGACGGACGCTAGATTAATTAAAATCGGTTCAGATTTAGATATAGCTGCCATTTATATGTTCCTCCAACTTTTATAATTTTGGTTCTAGAAGCCAAATTTTAAATCCAATTTCGATGAAACTAAGCACCAGTACGTTTTATGGGCCAAGGAAGGCAGCTTTTGAAATTGATTTAGATTGAGATATAAGTCCCACATATATGTTCACCTCCAACTAATGGGGCTATAGCAGTACAAGCACCGATATGGACCAAACACTCAAAAGTGCAGGGTATAATAAAGTCGGCTACGACCATCTTCCGCTTTTTTTACTAGTCTAAACTTGAGAAAGATCAGACCTCATATGAAGCTCCCAGGGCGGCAGAGACTGTAATCGGTAGGGACCGACTTATGGGGCTATATAGTCATGAATTAATACTCGTACAAGTATGGACCAATTTGGTTCACGTATTTAGCTCCAACTGCACACAAGTCCAATATATATCTCCCTTCCCCCTTAATACATGTTATAACATTCGCTTTACTGCCTCACAAGTTACTTGAGTAAGACCTCTTTGAACTTTTTCGAAACCACTGTGCAACAGCAGATATCCACAAATGCTGATTCAGATGCAGATACCGATACTGCCATAGCCATTTACTTTGCAGCTAACTATTGCCACCCTAAGTTTTCAAATTTGCAAGTACAAAATTTGCAGTGGAAATGGAAAGTGTCAGTGGGTG
Organism: Hydrotaea diabolus; assembly: GCA_963513945.1. Lineage (NCBI taxonomy): Eukaryota > Metazoa > Arthropoda > Insecta > Diptera > Muscidae > Hydrotaea > Hydrotaea diabolus. The sequence goes on along the minus strand of OY740720.1, from coordinate 22,585,465 downwards.
GATGTGGCAGTGCCCGTAATGGTGGCCGTACCAGAGCTTGAAGGCGTTTTGGGGGGAGGGGGGTTTCTTGTTCAGTTTCCCGTTTAAAGTCATTTAAAGTCTATTTGAGTTCATGTCAAGTGTCGGTGGACGTGCCAAAATGTCAATTTGTTTTCAGACAAACGGACTGTCGCTCTCCGCCGCGGCCTCCTTCGCCGTTCGCATCTGTGCGACGTTAAACTAATTGTCGAACAAATTGTCATGTATCAGTGACACCATAGCCATTCCCCCCTCCCCCCGCTCCCAATTGATGTATTCAAGAAGGAAATTGTAAGTTTTCCTTTGCACTGTTTTTGTTTGCGGGGTTTTTTTCATTAAAAAACAAGATTTACATTTTTATTTCAAACTGATTTTCTGATTACATCTCCGCTCTGACAGACAAGTTGTGAGGCGTGTACACGCGCGTCGCATGTAATTGTGTTTTAATTGAAATTTGGTTCGGGTTGAAAACTTTCAAGCTGTAAAAGTCAATGAAGACATGATAGATTGGTTTTTAATTACAGAGCAATAGTGAGACATCACTTGTTACTTACTTAAGCCCCATAGTATCCCATTCGGGAACAGGGGGAAACTTTCTAAAATCAGTAAGCTGTGCATGACTCAGTTCCTATACTCGCTCACCGAAACCTATTGTTTAACGCCGGCTCCGAACGGCTAATTCAATATTAAAGAGGATTTTTACATGGCTTAGAGGTAAATCTCTTACTCGTTAAGTCGCTGGAATTCACAAGATGGAAACCGACCGCTAAAAATTGATTGAACCTGGGTTTACTGGTATGGTATTCGTGCACATTTCCACCACACCATGGCGGTCCAGAGATTCTAAAAATCAGAACATTCTCGTAAAAATGGAAATGCTTCTGTCTGATTTAAAAGCTCATGAGAGTACAAAACGAAGTTTTTATTAAAAATCCCATAATTGAATTGAATTGAAGGGTAAACAAAATTAATATTTCTATCAAAACATGTCGACAAATAAAGTCCGGCCAGGCCGAAGCTTATAAAGCCTCCATCATGGATTTATAAACATTTTTTCAAGGGGGCGTAGCGACGGTCACTTTTCCATTCGGATGTGTTTCCTTCCATACCAACATCATAAATACCAACGTCTATCGTCATGTAGGTATTAGTACACTAGACATGGTATTTTAAATTTTAGGGTGGTGTGAGCGATGCCAGGCCCTTGAGTTAAAATTTAATACAACATAGTCTATAATAATATGATAATCATTGATTTTATTCAATTACAGTCGAGCCGAGTCATTAATTCACCCATTAATACGTTTTTTTTTTGAAGGGGGCGTGGCACCGCCTACTTTTTCTCAGAGTGATTTCGTCTCAGGCCAATATAGTATGTTTCAATTTTCATAGCCATATCTCTAATGGTTCATGAAATATGGTCTATATTGAGGATTGTGAGAGTGGTGCCACGCCCCTTGTCCAATTTTAACTCACCAAAGTATATGTGACGCGCAAAATAGAAAGGGACCTAAGGGTAAAACCAGTTTTGTTCAGGAGAGCTATTTTAAAGATTTAAATACGTGTATCTTTGGTGTACCATTACTTTCATAAAACGCGCATATCTCTGGGAGGGAACACTTTTGGGGCATGGCATGCTCAGATGTTGTCCAAATTAAAAAAAGAAAAAAATGAAAATTGCTTTTTTTTTACCCTTAGGTCCCTTTCTCTATGCGCTGTCACATATACTAATTCTCTAGTTATTGCTTTCATTCTGTCAAAATTGTATTCAAACAGATCGATTAAATTTAAACGATATCGTAGGTCCATAACATTAGCCGTAACTGCAATTTTTCAAAGGGGGCGTGGCGTCACCCACTTTTTTCAACAGTATGCATTTGGATTCATGCCAATATCAGATGCTCAAAATATTATCGTCAGATATCTAATTATTTATGAGATATGGTGTTTCTATGTTTAGAGCTTTGAAGACAAAGCCACGCCCCTAGTCCAGTCACACCGTAATGTACCATAGAAATATCACACAGTCGAGCTTAACTTTATGTGGAAATTTTGTAATGATCGAAGTTGATAGTGACGATATGTAAACAAAAATCCCTCAAAATACTAAAAATATTGAGATTTTTCCAGAGATTGCCTCCGTCCTTGTGTGGGGAAAAATTTTAATTCTTGACCGATCTGGCCCATTTTCAATACCAATCGTTCCAATTCATCAACACACATTTCCGCAATATTTAAGCCACCTACTACTTTCAATAGTGCGACTTGTAGTTTGCCTTTAGCAGACGGCCACGGCTAGATCATCTGTGAATTTTGAGATTCTGAATAAATATACTTTATGGAGTTTGCAACCAGTATTTAGGAGAATTGCAAAAAATGGTCCTTTTAATTTGATAGAGACACGCACGTCCCGTACATTCTACACAAATAAGGCTTTTTTTGGTACGGAAATATTAGAAAAGCGCTTAATTCTACATCCATGGAGAACGGCGAAGAAGTCTTATAGACGACTGTCAAGGAGTCTGTATAGACGACTGTCAAGGAGTCTTTATAGACGACTGCCAAGGAGTCTTTATAGACGACTGCCAAGGAGTCTTTATAGACGATTGCCAAGGAGTCGTTATATACGAATGGAAAGGAGTCGTTATAGATGGTTGCCAAGGAGTCTTTATAGACGACTGCTAAGGAGTCTATATAAACGACTGCCAAGGAGTCTATATAAACAACTGCCAAGGAGTCTTTATAGACGACTGCCAAGGTGTCTTTATAGACGACTGCCAAGCAGTCTTTATAGACGACTGCCAAGGAGTCTTTATAGACGACTGCCAAGGAGTCTTTATAGACGACTGTCAAGGAGTCTTTATAGACGACTGCCAAGGAGTCTTTATAGACGACTGCCAAGGAGCCTTTATAGAAGACTGCCAAGGAGTCTTTATAGACGACTGCCAAGGAGTTTTTATAGACTACTACCAAGGAGTCTTTATAGACGACTGCCAAGAAGTCGTTATAGACGACTACCAAGGAGTCTTTATAGACAACTGCTAAGGAGTCTTTATAGACGACTACCAAGGAGTCTTTATGGACGACTGCCAAGGAGCCTTAATAGACGATTGCCAAGGAGTCTTTATAGACGACTGCCAAGGAGTCTTTATATACGACAGCCAAGGAGTCTTTATAGACGACTGCCAAAGAGTCTTTATAGACGAGTGCAAAGGAGTCTTTATAGATGACCGCAAAGGAGTCTTTATAGAAGACTGCCAAGGAGTTTTTATAGACTACTACCAAGGAGTCTTTATAGACGACTGCCAAGAAGTCGTTATAGACGACTGCCAAGGAGTCTTTATAGACGACTACCAAGGAGTCTTTATAGACGACTGCCAAGGAGCCTTAATAGACGATTGCCAAGGAGTCTTACAAGACGTCGGCGAAGGAGTCTTAATAGACGATTGCAAAGGAGTCTAAATAGAGGTATGCAAAGGAATTGAAATAGAGAAATGCTAAGGAATTGAAATAGAGGAATGCAAAAGAGTCTCGTAAACGACTGCAAAAGAATTTTACTAGGCGACAATGAATAAGTCGCATACTCCATACAAAATTTACTATTTGATCACCTGCTTTAAAATGTCAGCCTGAAGCTTGCAGCAACGGTATGAACATGAAAATCTGCCCTGTTTGATATCATAATTGATTGCAAGTGTGATCCTCACGCTTAAACTATTCAAACTGATGAGCAAGGAAAGGCTTAGATACTGACATAGAGGCTTAAAACAGAAATTCATTCCATTTTACGTCAAACAAAAGTGAACTCATATGTAGAAGGTAATGTGTTTTAGACTCCTTTACAAAACCAGTAAACCACCAACAGCCAACATAATATGAAGGCCTTACGAATTGAAAAACTAACTACCAAAACAACGTAAAAGCGGCACCACTGCCATACTAGGCTATCTCTCACTAAAGCTCTACAGCTTTAATCCCTTCAAAACCTTGTTAAAATGCTGCTTCTTTGAACGAAAGATTTTAAACTGTAACAGAGCAACCCACATTACGACTTTAATCTCATAACTGACAACAAGGCAGAAGCCCCCAAATCCCCAAAACAAAATGCTCTAATGAAAATGTTGCGCTTCCTGCCCTGTCCGCAGTGTTTCTTTAAAGCATATAATTAAAATAAAGAAGCTTATAAAGGATTATCACACGTACCCTTCTGTCTATCTCGCCGAGAAAGGATTTAAAATGTATTCTTTTTTTGCTGTCGTTGTTGTTTGGTTGCTGGTATGCCGCTGTCATAGAGTAAACACACCTGAAACCCCAAACGATAACAACGAACGACAAGGACACACTGTAGCAACAGCCAGAGCAGCAGCAGCAGCAACGAGTATGTCGCACTCAACTTTAAATGACATGATGACAATTATAACAAGGACACTAACAACGAGTGCAACAACAACACCAGCAACATATAACACTTTTTCTGCCATAAACAATATGGTTGGACAAATAACTTTGGCATCCCCATCGTTGGCTGTGCCTTGTCCTCCACTGGTTTGGTTTGGCTTGGTTTGGTTAACAAACACAAACAACACGAGACAATAACAACAACCGACAAGAGTCCTGGCTGACACTAAAATAACGCATGCAGGTTGGTTTGACATGCTGGTCGAAAGGGAGTACATGCATGGCCAGATTGGTATACGGATACGAGGGGAGTTTAAAAGAGTTTTAAGCCTTGAAGGGACTAGGGTGGAAGCGTGGATTTTAAAGGAGCAGCAAAAGGTGTATGGGTTACAATACTTGTACTTGTTTCAACTGAAAATATTTTTACTAGATGCCCAAAAGAAGTTGTCATAGACGATCGAAAAAACTTTACATCAGAATGAAATAAACTGTAAATAAGGCTAGTATTGCCATGAAAGGCCTACCATCCGTTTCTCCGACTAATGTATAGTAATTGCTTCAACATAGGTTTATGCAGCATTTACTGTAAGATGTCGGCAGTATAAGTATAAAACTGGAGATATAGCCACTAAAAACTCTTAGATCTTCTTACTAAACTGTATTGTAACTTCGGTCGTTGCTTCTATGGAGCATTTAATGCAGGATATCGGCCGTTCTAAACTGGAGGTAACGCCACTAGACACTCTTAGGTGGTCTTAATAATCTTTGATTTGAACTTCAGTCGTTCTGTGAAAGCTACGAGCCGTATCGACTACGCTTAAGACAAGAATCTAGTTTGAATTGTCGACTACCGAGCCTTCCGCATGCAACCAATACGATGAAAACACAGAAGTGATAACAAAGGAGTCACAATACACGACTGCAAAGCATTCCTACAATGAAGTCTGTAAAAGAATCTGTAAGACGATATTAAACCAATACCCCCGGCCTAATGTTAAATAGTTAAAACAGATAACTAAAAAGTTGATATTCTAAGGATTCTACGCCGTCTACAGAGGAGTTTAGATGACATGGTCATGCTTTTAAAGTCATACATAGATGGATGCTAAGAAGTATTTACGACGACTGCTCAGCAGTCTTTATGGGAGACTGCTAAGGAGTCTTCATTGGTGGCTTAAAGGGCGTGCCCATTGACTAATTCAAACGACTGTCAATAGACGACTTCAAAGAGTGTCCATAGATGACTTTAAAGACGACCACAAAGGAGTCTCTGTGGCTGACTCCAAAGGAGTACCTAAAGGCGACTGTCTATTGGCGATTTCAAGTAAGTATATGGAGACGATAAATAGGTGTACATAGACGACGATGACTATACACAACTCTCAAGATGTCACTGTATAAGACACTAAGGATTTCACTATTGACGACTGCAAAGGGCTTATACGCAACTTTAAAGGAGTACCCACAGACGACTGCAAAGGACTCCTAATACACAACATTACGCAAGTGCCCACAGGCGAATTCAAAGGAGCCTCTATAGACGACCTCAAAAAATGCTTCTTAGATGAATGGAAATGATTTTTTACAACTGCCTTCGAAAGTTATTTCCAATGAAGACTGCATAGAAGTCTATATAGATGATTGCACAGAAGTCTCCATAGCCGACTGTAAAGGAGTCTGAAACGATTGCTTGAAATAAAACTCAACAGTCAACTTTAGGAGATTCTCCATATGTGACGCGCAAAATAGTAAGGGACCTAAGGTTAAAAACCAGTTTTGTTTAGGAGAGCCATTTTAAAGATTAGGTCCCTTTCTATTTGCGCTTAGAATCGTCGACTTCACTTTCATAAAACGCACATATCTCTGGGAGGGAACACTTTTGGGGCATCGGATCGGTCTCATTCGATGCTCAGATGTGGTCCACATCAAAAAAAAAGTGAAAAGTTGATGAAAAGTTTTGTTCAGGACCGCCATTTTAAAGATTAGGTCCCTTTCTGTTTGCGCTTAGAATCGTCGACTTCACTTTCATAAAACGCGCATATCTCTGGGAGGGGACACTTTTGGGGCATTGGATCGGTCTCATTCGATGCTCAGATGTTGTCCACATCAAAAAAAGAAAAAAAATGAAAATTGATTTTTTTACCCTTAGGTCCCTTTCTCTATGCGCTGTCACATATATAAATTCAAAGGAATTGCCACAGACAAATTCGAAGCAGTCTTTATAAATGACCGAAAATGGTTCATCACAGACAGATGCAAACTTATCTCTATAGAAGAGTAGATAGAAGCCTTAATAGACGACTACAGAAAAGACTTCGACTGAAAGTTAGTCCATAATTAGAGTAAGTGAACTCCTCATAAGTAAGCAAAACGAATAGTTTGTAGAGAACTTAAAATAAACTCCACTGAAGCAGTAAACGAGTCTCCATAGTCGGCATTAAAGGAGCCTCCATAGATAACTGCAGTCTCTTTAGATAACCTTAAACGAGTTTTTATAGAGGACTTGGCTGGTTGGTTTCACATAGAAGGGTCCTGAAAAGAAAGACCCATTCCTGATGAGTATAGACGACTAAGCCAATTTTCGGCTTTTTGTGCGATCCTGTTGGTCATTTTCTTAAGTTAAAAAAGTCGTCTATGAATGTTTTGATAATTCCCCAAACACGACTGTAAAATGCTTTTTTGTGTCGATATTCTCGTAGGTCTCGCAGGTCTCTCACATGTTTGACCCACTCTTACAATGATATTATTTACTAATTTTTAAAAAAATGGCTTTGACTTTATTTATTTAATGAAAATTCTATACGGAAATATGAGGCAATTACACACACAGAGAAAAAGTCTGTTAAAATCGGTCCGAACTGCGATATATCAGTTAAACAAGAAGACTTTCAGTTGCAGTCACCAAATGCTAATAATAGTGATGGAAATTTGGTTCGACGTACCATAGGATGATTGCTTTGCCAATGTAATGGAAACATAGTATTCGGTCACTTTAAACGAAGACCTTCTGTCGCTTGTAGTTTTTTATAGAAATGTTCGATGCAACCAACAATTGGTAAAGACAAAAAATAATTTCGCTCTTATAACCAAAAACGGTTACATCTTAAAAATAATTTAATTGTAAAAGTGATATATAAAGACACATAACTAAAAAAAACATTACGGCGAAATTTCAAGGTTTCTCTGAATAACATATCGTCGTACAGAAAACTTAAATATATCTTTCTTTCGTACCCGAAAAAGTTTATCAATGTGTCCGAAATTGGACAATATTATTGGAATTTACTTTGATTAATTTGATTTAATTGGTCTTTTAGTCTTTATTTCCAAAAAAAAATTCCAATATCATTTCAAATTCATCGCTTTCTTTTTTGTCTCTTTCACCGATATATTCAGTTTCATTTACTAAAGATTTCAGTACACGAATTAACATTCGGTTGCTCTAATAGAAACTTGATAGTACATGCAGCTTCATTCATTCGGTTGTCACACAAACTCGGTTGTGGCAACGAAAATAGGCCCATCGTCTTTCTGAATTTGTTATTCTTAAGACTTCACACAAGGAACAGATTCGTTGCCACAACCGAATTTGTGTGACAACCGAATCATTGAGGTTGCATTTACCTTGAGTATTCCAACACTACAACCGAATGTTAGTTGCAAGTAATTATGTCAGTAATTATAACTAAAGTATCGGTAGAAAATACGAAGTATCCGAACATTCAGAAAAGAATTTTTTGATCTAAAAGTCCACTGGCCGCACTTGTTTAACGAAACAAAAAAATTAATTTTTATTAGAGGCAAAAAGCAATTTGCTCTTACACTTAACGTACTCCTTAACATAGGGAGGGTCATGTCGAGGACGAAGAGGATAAGATGATGGAGGATTTTAAATGAATAACTTGGATTAACGACTGGCTAAAAGCAATAATAAAAGGATTATTATCAATTTTGTTTATGATGAATGTTAAGATATCATCACCAATATTCGGTTACAACAACAAATTGTAGGCAAAACAATTTGTTGTCACAACCGCCAGCTATGACAACTAAATACATTTTATGTGTTTCATTAGTATGACCGATCAATTGATTGCGTCTACAATACGATGATTATATTAATCATCTTGTGGTAAGTCGAACCGAATATCCATAACGATTATAAACACTTGGTGATTGCAACAGAATGTTAGTAGTTCCAACCGATTTCCAATTTTTTCTCTGTGTGTATATAACTTTTTTAATTTTCTTTCATCTGGGCCTCCCACGACATTTTGAAGATGTTACCGTTTTTGAGAATTCATGACCCAAGAATTAATTGTATATATGTATAGGTTGTCATCTTTCTCCATAGATGAAGATAAAAAAGGAAGTTGAAAGAATTTGCATTGCTCTAATAGAGAGTCGCAATAGTTTTAATTAAGAGCGATACAGTAACTTTGTAACATAAAGCGACACCTAGAGTTTGCAGACATTTTGTCTTGGCTTGTCTCTAAACTGACACATAGAGTTTGGAAATATGCTAGAATTTTTGAAAAAAGACTTTGACTCAGAAAGTCCCCTCAGAAAGTCTGTCGCGTAATATCAAAACACAACACTCTCAGATATCTATTGGCTACGACAGAACATACTTTGCAAATGACATAAAGGATTGACTATCATCACAACATTTACAGGGATGTAAAGCATAAAGATTATAAGATGTACCTTCTACTTATTGTTTCACACAAGATTTCCAGATCCTAGTGAAGCTGAGAATATGCATCAATTCCCAAATAGATCTTAACATATTCCATGAACTTTAGCTTCAACCCTCACACACAACATGTTCAAATAAAAAAATCGATGTGCCCACTCAAAACACAGACCCAGGTGCCATCGTTAAGCTAAACTCTCAACAAAAACTAAACGTACAAATAACTGCTGATGAAAACATAAGACTGGTCATAACTTGGAGTGGTAACATGTTCCAACATCATCATCATCTCACATCGCTACGCATAAGTTTTTGGCCAACACCCGATTTACTCAAGAAGGCAAACCCACAAGGTTCGAGGGTCGGATAAAAAGATAAAACACTTCTGCCGCAATAAGAAACATATGTTTAGTACTAGTAGTAGTGGTGTTCGTACGAAGTGTAGTGTGCCACAGTATTAGTTAACATAATATATGTATGTAAGCATGATTATCTTTGTTTGTTAGTGTGTGTGTGTGTGTGTGTGTGTTAGAGTATCGTAAAAGGTAAATAGCTTTGAAGCCTAGGATTGTCTGTCTGGACATCGGGATGTCTGTGCGTTTGTATGTCGAAGTAGAGAAGAACGTTATTTATAAGCGAACACTCCATATGCATTTGTGAGTGTTAAAGGATAGTCGCAGCGGTGAGAAGAAGGGCCCAGAAAGGCCTTCTGGGAGCCCTTCTTAGGATGCTCGGAGGTTTGCTTGCTGCAGTTTACTCTAATTTAAAACTTACACAGGGTTAGAGCAAGGTCTGTTTCTATTCCTGCTATTGGTCTTTCAGAATGCTTAAAAAACTATTAAAAAAATTTCTAACTGAGAAATTACTTTTATATCACTTAGATTTTAGTTTTTATTAATTTTTTGATTTGCCTCCAATGGAATTCGAACCCACAACCTTCTGCTTAATCCGATATGCCGATATGCTACGTACTGCACGCAAAAAATGGTCGGGGTGACAATATTCGAGGAGCATCATACTAAAGTTGTAACACACAACCACAATAAGATCCTCTCAACAATAGTATGATTAACACACAACCATACTATGATAACCACAACGATACTAAGATTCACACTCAACCATTATATTATTCGATCACCATATTATGTTCATTACTATGGTTGTGTTTTACATTTAACCATAGTATGATGCTTAAAAACTGTAGTATGTTTTACATGCAACTATTGCATGATACTGACAACCATATTATGTTTTACATGCATCCATAATATGATACTTACAAACGTAGTATGTTTCACAAATACCCATAGTATGAACCTCACAACCATAGTAAGAGTCCTACGCATCTGTTTTATAGCATCTATAGTATGATCCCCTCAACCATGTTATAATCCCTAAAACTATTTATTACTTGTTATTTAACAATAAGGATTTTTAGCTAGCCCTATGCTGTTGTTTTAGTTTTTCATAATGAATACATCGTGTTTTCAAACCATATTTATATGGTAGCTACAATCATTTTTTCATTTCTATAAGTAAATTTAGACTTAATACTATTGTTGCATTTCAACAATATTTACAGTGCTACAATTAATACTATGGTTGCGATGAACATGCTTTTATTGCAGAGAAAGCATTATTGTTGGCCTGCATTGTCTCTACGTGTGGCCTACCGAAGCAAAAAGTCTTTTAATGTCAATAAGCTTATATGTCTTCACTGTCCATCGTTGTGGCGAACAGCTTCCGTGCTGCCTTGCATGGTAGCATGCCTTTCACAAGAAGGGAGCCAGAAATACTTAGTGGATCTTTCTCATTGCAAATATGAAGTCCTCCTTGCAGGCTTCCTCAAAGAATGCAACAACGAAGGAGAAGAAGATTTATTACAAGACCTTCTAGCAGGCCTTCTTAGAGAAGCAACATAAGAATGTGTGGTGGATCTTTTTTCTTTTGTAAAGGACCTTCTGAAATGCCAACTTTTGAAAGGCTTTAACAAATTTGTAGGAGTTGTTTGTGTTGTGTGTCCTAAGGTAAAGTATCTGATCGGTTCAACTTGCGGAACCCAATGCAATCCTTATTGACTTTACTACAAGTCGTCTCACAGACCTCCGCGTGGTAACTCCTAGGCAACGGTGTTTTAACATCCTTCAAAGCACGGCTAATGTGTGAGAGGTGACCTGGCCTCAGGCTAAAGAGGTTGAGATTTTGTTTGTGGCCCTCTTCAAAAAAAAGCAGTGAAAGCTACAATAAATAAAAAAAAATCGGACCCCTAAACTGTTGACGACTAAAGGTCCACGATTTACGGATATTTACATGAAATGTACGAACACTTCTGCGTCAAGGTGCCTCTATTCGCAAGCGTCCTCCAAGAATACAGGACGGACATTACCGCCATCCAGGAGATAAGATGGAGAGCGCATGGCATAAAAAATTAAAAATTGCGTACATTGCAATTCGAATGCGTATTTATCTAAATAGGCGCAATTTTCGTCATTTTCACCCCAGACGAACGCCCGACCACAATACCCATTAAAGCTACATTTAGTATTTGAAATTAATCTAATTTGTGCACATGCGCAGACAGATAATACGGTTGAGAAGACGAAAGGTAAGGACGAGGAGACGAAAGATAAGGACGTGGAGATGAAAGGTACTTTTTATAAGCGCCTAGAACAGAAATACGACGCTGCTATGCTATTAAAATCGTTCAAGGGAAAATTAATGCCAAAGTTGGCAGGAAATATTTTTGGCCCGTTCTTCGGAAAGTTCAGACTCCATGCTAACACCTCCGTATTGGATATAAAAGAATGACTTCTAAAACTTCTTTTTATGGGAAGGCCTTGTAAATTTTCTCGCTGGCTAACTAAACATGTGTGTGTGTGTCTGTATGGGCTGAATGTGTAAAGTTTTGTGTTCATCATGTTTTCCAATTTAGTTGATGTTCTTGAAGTTGTATAGTATATTAGAGCACAAACCTCGTAGTCCTCTAAATGTAAATTACACACAGACATGCACGAAGGTGGTATGTTAGTTTTAGAGCTATGTGGAAGTTTCGCTAATGAAAATAAACTTGCTTAGAGATTTTGACGGTGCATCGGCAGAGAATGGATAATGAGAAAAAGGCACGAAAAAACCAAAATAAATTTAACTTTACGATACATAAACCCCAAAAAATATTAGAAATATTATGATGAACATTAACCTAAGAATTTGTAGTGTTTCCTTTTTAAGAAAAGCATTTCAGGCATTATTCTGGAGGAAGATATATATACGAGACTTTTCCTATCAAACTAGACAAACAAGCGTTTACGTGGCTTCGCTTATTCTTAAATTTTAAGGAGTGGCTTGGGAAAAAATCTTTAAAAAGGGGTATAAAGGAATTTCGAGTTACGGAAAATATTGAAAAACGCTGCCAACATACGTATGTTTGACCTAATTTGTTAATACCTTGTTTTGTCTTTGAGAGTATTTTAAGACTAAATTACAACGCTGCTTGGCAAAGTCCTGAGTTTCCGATCAATATTTCGAGGTTTTGCAAACGATTGACAAAGTAAATCTAATGGGTGATCAATCTAAATGTATTTTTTTAAATAAGGGTTTTCCCAAAGATTATGAGTGAGTTACGTTAAACTTATTTTTTTTTCTTTTAAGTATTGTTTGCCACTTAGTGCGAGCTATGAGCTGGGGAAATCATCGGTCCATATTTTTTCATAAAAAAATGATGGCCGGAACGTAACAGTGAATGGTACTCGCTATCGCGCCTTGATATCGGACTTTTTGCTACCTAAAATTGAAGCCAGTAGTCTTGACGACATTTGGTTTCAACAGGACGGTGCTACTTGCCATACAGCTGCTAAAACAATGGATCTGTTGCGAGGTCATTTAGAAAAGCAGCTATATTCACGTTTTGCACCGGTGAGCTGGCCGCTCAGATCGTGTAATATCTCACCTTTAGACTTTTTTCTTTGGGACGGCGAAAAGTCCAAAGTCTATGCTGACAAACTAGCTATGATTCAGGTTTTTGAAAAAATATTGCCTTGTCATTAACGCCATACCGGTCAAAATGTGCGAACGAGTCATCCAAAATTGGACCCTCAGAATATACACCCTGAGACGGCCACCATTTGAAGGAAATTATATTCAAAAACTAATGGCATAAAATGTTCTTTCAAATGAACAATAAAGATTCGACGCTTGATTTGAATTTTGGTATTTTATTTTTTTTAAAAAAAGGCCTCTAGGTTGATCACCCTACAATACAAACACTACAAAGTATATGAAGGGAATATAAATTTTGCGTGATCAACGACGTCGACTACTTGTAGAAGCATTTAACATGTATTCTGCTTTGATTGTTGGTTTAATCTCAAGCAAAGTTTCTTTCCGAAGTCTGTGCAAGCGATTGGTTCTTTTAAAAAGTAAGCTTTCGAGTTACCTCGAAGCGAGTAAACAGTTCAGCCAGGTAGAATCTTACATGCCCTTCACCACTTTAAGCAAATACTCAAAAACGTAAACTTTTTTATAGAGGTGTCTTAATTCTCTTCAAGTGAATATTTTTTGTCATATGCCAATTTTGCCTATTTACCTTCCAAAAAAGCTAATGACTATAACTCTTCATCGTACAAAATTACGGAGCCGTTGCTCAATTCTTTATAGCGTCATTGCGCTTTCAACGTACGGTGGAATGGACATGGATAGATCGTCTTAGAATTTTATGAAAATAAATAATAAATATTGATAATAGGGTCTCCGACATGGATAGATCGTCTTAGAATTTTATGAAAGTAAATAATAAATATTGATTATAGGGTCTCCGATCAATAACACTAGTCTACAGCAATTTTGGTCCAGAGTTCTAAAAATTTTTTTTTTTACTTAGATTTTGGCCTCCTAAACACGAAAATGAATTTTTAAAAATGTTTCTCTGATTAGTTTTCAAAGTAGAATTTTTGGAATTTTGTTACGATTTTTTTTATTTTGAGATGTCTCAGTTTTTTTTACTATAACTCCCAAACGCTATTGCCGATTTAATTAAGTGTTTCTCAAATGAAAGGAAATGACTTTCTAAAATAGAGAGCAGGGGTGCCTATGTCCGATTGTTTTTGGTAAAGCATCCAACATAGAGTCATGTATAATCACGTCCCACTGGACTTCTTCCCCCACTAAACAACATATGTGACAGCGCATAGAGAAAGGGAACTAAGGGTAAAAAATCAATATTCATTTTGTTTCTTTTTTTGATATGGACAACATCTGAGCATCGAATGAGACCGATCCCATGCCCCAAAAGTGTTCCCTCCCAGAGATATGCGCGTTTTATGAAAGTGAAGTCGACGATTCTAAGCTCAAATAGAAAGGGACCTAATCTTTAAAATGGCTCTCCTGAACAAAACTTTTCATCTACGTTTTTCTTTTTGTTTTTTTGATGTGGACAACATCTGAGCATCGAATGAGACCGATCCCATGCCCCAAAAGTTATCCCTTCCAGAGATATGCGCGTTTTATGAAAGTGAAGTCGACGATTCTAAGCGCAAATAGAAAGGCTTGTTTTGCCCGAGAAAGTCCTAACTTTATCGTCAATTTATTTATATATTTTTAAATTACTGTTTATATATATTTTTTTTAATTTTAAATCGTGATGTTTGCATCAAAAATTTAATTTTTTTATATTTTAAATGCCTCTAATGTCAAAATTAGTTTAATACCTTGTTAGGAAAAGTTTAAGAAAAACTAATTTCTTTTAAGTTAGGACCGCTCTTTTTTGGGAGCATTGTTCCACAAAGCTACGACATCCCCCAAAAAAATATTTAAGAAAAATCCAAAAATTCTATCTTAAAAACTAATCAAAGGAAGTTTTTAAAATTTATTTTCGCTCTATAGGAAAAAAACATTAAGTATTCTGGACTAGGAATAAAACCATAATTTAAAAACTAGTGTCATTTGAAGCTTTGGAAACGTGATGACAAATTTTGGGTAAAAGTTGTCCTAAAAATGCTTAGAATGTTGGTTGAAACTGAAAGCGAAAATATTTCAACTTCATGGATAATATTTAAGAAAAACGAAAGAGGCAACCCGTGCAAAAAAAAACATTGTTTAAACCTTCCAGCAAACCAAACGTTTAGAGTTTGGTCAGAATTCTGTACGACAATCGGCAAAATGTTCGGATTTCAGATCAGAATTCTTACCGAGTTCGTAACGAAAAACATATGAGAGGGTTGACACGAATTCTGAACTACTTCTCGAAAGAAAATCCCAGACAAGCCGAACAGAATTCGTAACGATTTCGGTAATAACTCTCGATAGAGTTAAGATATTGTTCAGAATTGTTTGATATCAGACATTGTCGGCAAATTACGATTACTGGGCTGTGACAAATATTATCCCTTATTGTTATACCAACCCTCGCTCACTCAAAGCCTAATGCAGATATCTATACCTACTCCAAACCTACACACACAGCCATACATACGCATATTAACATCGTTAGTGGATAGTGTAAGCAATGTCGTAGAAATTTTATGTTTCCCCCGATGCAAAGGAAGAGCACACAAAAAGGTGTAGTTTTTCCTTAGACCAGCCTACAGCCCCACATTGGGTCTCACATGTATAAGAATGCCGCCACAGTGTTCCGAGTTACTTATGCTCAAGTACTCGTATATGTATGAGGATGGAAGAGGGGACGGACTTATGTGTGTGCCAGAGTGTAAGGTCGTACATTATGCATGGAAGAGTATTTGTGTGTGTGTGTGTGTGTGCAAAGATAATTGTATGTGTGTGTGTATTTGCATAAACGAAAAGCAGCACATCATATAAACATACAGGCTCACATACTCATACTCACAAGAAGCTAGGACCAAAATATCCTTGTTTATGGTAGTGTTTGCCTAACGTTCGTATGTATGCGTGTGAGTATTTGTAAGTCTGTGTTTACGTGTTGACCTCCTGTTAATAATAATGTAAATGATGATTTACTGTGGTAGATGTTGAAGAAATTTATTTAGGGGCTTACTTTTACAACTTTCACACACTCACACTCGCATTGATGATGACGATGACGACGATGATGATTAAAACAAGCCCACACTCACCCATAGTCACCCATTTCAAGCCACATATGAGAATCTTATGTTGCATATTTTTTATTTTATCTCTTCTTATTACCGCCATTATCTTGGTTATATGGGTTTGAGGCTCCCCCAACTCGCCTAGCCATATTTCAGTTCGGAAGTTATTAAAGTTAGTGGTTTGTGAAATGTAAAACTTCACTTCATTTATCACAACGTCTATATTCTAAAAATGCAACTTCAGTCCCTTAAGGCATTCCACGCGGCCCAAACAAACTCCCTCTATTCGTCCCGCCGTCCACAGCATAATGACCATTGCGGTTAAGGATAGCTGGCAAAGGTCCTGCAAGCCTGCACACATACACACGTATATAATTTAAATAAAATTAATGCAAAAACCACAGTAGGGGTAATGGCATGGCATACAAGTGAGAAGGTCGATGTTCAATGCATGGACGTGTGGTGTGTATTTGTGAATGTAGCCACTCCCATAGAGTGGAGTTGAGTGGGTGTTTATTATTAATTATGAAATGGATAAGATTTCTTAATGGATTTTGCAAGGTTGATCAAATATTTTAATTAAAATGTATGCTCATGCCAGGCATTTAAGTCGGCAAATACTTTTCGCTCCCCACTGCAGCCCCCGTCTGCAGTTATTTTGGGGTTAAATGGTCAATATTAAGAAATGGTCTATGGGAAAAAACAGAAAAAGGGATTTTAAGATTATGCAGCCTTAACTTGAGGAGTGTTATAATAACTTAAAAGGCTTTAGGGTCGTTTAATTTTACGCCGAATAAAAGCAATGTAAGTATAGCTGAAAGAAATAAAAGTAAACTGGTAAAAAAGGAGAAAAAACGAAAGGCGATGATAATGTAAGATGCAACTACTAAATTTTACTCAACCAATACCATCTTATGATAGTAGATGCCTACTACTTTCCTTAAAATCTTTGAAATCTGGAAGATATATTGGTTCTAGTTTGTTTTAACAGGAATTAATTTGTGGTAAAGTTGATTCTCTTTAATTATTATCACTCATTCGGTTAAATGCACCATCTCGAATATTAAGACATTACGAGCACGACCGCAAAACTAACTGGCCTGACACATTTTCTGTTTTACTAGCAACTTTTGTTTTTTTTTTTTTGTTTTTTAAAAGCTTTTTTTTATAAGCCATCTGTAAAAATTTCCGAAATATATAATGATTATTTTCTTTGTTACAGGTGATTGAAGTAAAAAAGTTTTATAATTTTTGAAAAATGGAAAATAAAGAGTTTCATGCGGTAATTAAACACTTTTATATGAAAGGTTATACGCCACAATTAATCAAAGATGAATTGGATTCTGTTCATGGTGATAATGCACCATCATACTCCACCGTGAAATCCTGGGTTCAACAATTTAAAACGGGTCGTTCAAGTACGGAAGATGAACAACTCTCTGAAAGACCGAAAACTGCTACTACTATTGAAAACATTAGAAAAATATTTAATGAAGTGACTAAAGATAGACGAATAAAGCTCAGAGAACTTGCTGATATTGTTAAAATACACGAAAAACAAGTTTGGAGTATTTTACATGATGAACTCCACATGAAAAAGCTATCCGCAAGATATGTGCCGCGTTTGTTGACTTTGCCCCAAAAAATCGTCCGTTGGACCAATTCCGAGGAGCTTTTAGCGATTTATCAGCGTAATCTAATAGAGTTCTTGCGCCGATTCATAGCTGTTGATGAAACACGGATCCATCACTACATCCCAGAATGCAAAGAACAGTCAAAACAATGGATAGAAGCTGGTAAAAGTGGTCCCAAGAAGGCGAAAACTGTTAAGTCAGCAGGAAAAGTAATGGCCACAGTATTTTGGGATGCAAGCGGTATAATATTTATTATCTTGAGAAAGAAAAAACCTTAAATAGTGAATATTATTTTGCATTATTGGATCGGTTGAGTGAAGAAATCAAGATAAAACGCATTTAGAAAAAAAAGTTCTTTTTCATCAAGATAATGCTCCTTCACACACTGCATTTTTTACTCAACAAAAACTGGCCGAATTACGATTTGAAATTGCTCCGCATCCACCATATAGTCCAGATTTAGCTCCTTCTGATTATTTGTTGTTTCCAAATTTAAAAAAAATTCTCGGTGGCAAAAAATTTTCGTCCAATAGCGAGGTTATTGCTGAAACTGAGGCATTTTTTGAAGGTCTTGAAAAATCTTATTTTTCGGATGGAATTAAAAAACTTGAAAAACGTTTGAAGAAGTGTATTGAGTTGGAAGGAGATTATGCTGAAAAATAAATAATAATAATTCCAAAAAAACGGTTCTTTTTATGTTAGGCCAGTTACTTTTGCGGTCGCCCTCGTACGTTCCCTTAGCCATTGAAACGCATCTTTCAAATTATGCTGTTAATGAACCCTGGAATAAATCTATGAAGATTTTTAATACAATTTGTGAACATTTACGAGGGTTGCTATATATATTTCTGCCCTAGGCAACACTAAGTGTTGCCTTGCGCCATCTTACATTGTCATTAAAAAGTTTGACATTTTTTAGCATAAACGTACTTAGAACGTTTTGACGTACGACCATCATTTGTGTTGTTTACAGTGACTTGAATAAATCAATTTGGCAAAAAAATGGAATTAACTCGTGAACATTTTCATGCGATCATTATTCACAACTTTCGACGTGGATTATCACGACAAGAGTGCATCGATGAACTGAAATCTTTGTCTGGCGATGAAGCACCATCATAAGCACCGTGAAAAACTAGTTTCAGGAATTCAATCGTGGCCGACGCAAAAACGGCCGTTGTGCTAGAGAACATTGATTCCGTGCGTGAACTGACAAAGCAAGATCGTCATGTGACATACCGTGCGATAGAGGCATCCTTGGGCATTTCTTCCACCAGCATACATTCGATATTGCGTGAACACTTGGCCTTAAAAAAGGTTTGTTCTCGTGGGATCCCGCACAATTTGACAATCGCTCAAAAAAGGCTCGTGTCGGTTGGTGCAAAGAAATTTTAAAAAAATACGGTCGCGGCGCTTCATGCTCTCATACATCGGCTCAAACCAGGCATCCAATGAGTTCTTTTTATTCCCGCACATCACGACAAAAATAAGTGGTCAACGATTTTCGTTGCCGAAAGATGCTGTTGAAGGTTCAAAACCCATGTTTTGTAGGTGTCTCAATCGGAGTGGAAAAGGTGCTTCGACAATTGGTTTGAGCGGATGCAAATTGTATAAATCGAGCCGGAGAATACTATGAAAAACAATAAAACCATTTTTGATGATAAATATTCTCATTTTAATTATCAGGCCAGAAATATATATAGCAGCCGTCGTAGTATATTACACTTCATTGGGTCTCTGATCAATATTTCGTGGTACTGCAAACAGAAGACAAATGAAGTCTACCTTCTCCTCTTCAGTGGAGGGTATAACAAAGTCTAGTATGGACGGGCTGAATCGTATTAACAATCCTCCGTTGAGCACAAAGTAAGCAAAAGTGTATTTTTTCCAAAGTTCCTTTAGTGTACCAAAGGAAAACATTTCCCCCCTGAGCAGATTTCGCTGATGTAAAATGCAAAATTGCTTACGATCATAAGGCATCATCGTTCTAGATTAAGTCGTTTGACTGCCATGAAGCTTTTAACGAACGTTTACACAGATAAGTGGCGGACGGACACAGAAGGCTGGAATATATCGCAAATACACCTTAAATATACCGATTTTATATTTCGAGGTGCTGCAACCGAAAAACTTAAAAAGGCATACAATCCACTTGTGTGGTGGGTAAAAAAAATATTTTATTCCTTTAAGGCTGAATCTTATAAATCCTCCAGCGTTGAGAAAATGTTCTTTCATTCGAGATAGCTTTATACTTAAATAAAAAAATTATCCCCCACAAATTATAGCCCATATACAATCCTAAAGAACTTATGACTATATGCCATCATCAGTCAAAATTTCAAGGTTCTAGCTTTATTCTTTTCACTGTTATCCTGCTTTAAAGTGATGGGTGGACGGCCGTCATATATCTCGTATATACTTTAAAGGGTCTCCTATCATTATTTCGAAGTGTTGCAAACGGAATGACATATATATAAGTAGTGTACACTACATCCTTCGGTGGATGGTGTAAAAATGTCCATAAGCTCGGCAAGGCCGAATCTTATATACCATCCACTGTAGAGAAAAAAGTGTACTTTTTCCGAAGTACAAGGTATATCATGAAAAATTTCAAGATATTAGCTTAATTCGTTTGTCGCTATTACACACCGGCCTCCCCGTTAAACGAGCTTTTAACAATAAGTCGATTTTATGGTATACTAATTTTACTACCATACCCTACACTATACAACGTTACAGGGCACTAAAACTCAGGAAGGAAGACAGACTTCATGTCTATTATACCAACCAATTCCATTGTGGAGATGTCCGTCTTCTAGCCCAAGGACGAACTCTATTGACATTGGTCCATATCGGTTCTTGGTTTTTTATACTTGTAATATAAACGTCCTTTACTTATGAGCGACCAGTTAGACGATGATTATCCGTATGGTTGTTAAATAATTACAGGTCCCCATTAGGTCTTGATGTCGTCGAAAATTTGCCCATTGTTCGGGTTTGGGCCAAGAACGAACCCTATGGAAATTGGTCAATATCGGTTTATGGTAAATAAGAGGGCGACCGCAAAAGTAACTGGCCTAACATAAAAAGAACAGTTTTTTTGGAATTATTATTATTTATTTTTCAACATAATCTCCTCCCAACCAATACACTTCATCAAACGTTTTTCAAGTTTTTTAATTCCATCCGAAAAATAAGATTTTTCAAGACCTTCTACATATGCCTCAGTTTCAGCAATAACCTCGCTATTGGACGAACAATTTTTGCCACCGAGATTTTTTTTTAAATTTGGAAACAAGAAATAATAAGAAGGAGCTAAATCTGGACTGGTGGATGCGGAGCAATTTCAAATCGTAATTCGGCCAGTTTTTGTTGAGTTAAAAATGCAATGTGTGAAAGGAGCATTATCTTGATGAAAAAGAACTTTTTTTGGGGCAAAGTCAACAAACGCGGCAGCGTTCTTGCGGATAGCTTTTTCATGTGGAGTTCATCATGTAAAATACTCCAAACTTGTTTTTCGTGTATTTTAACAATATCAGCAAGTTCTCTGAGCTTTATTCGTCTATTTTTAGCCACTTCATTAAATATTTTTCTAATGTTTTCAATAGTAGTAGCAGTTTTCGGTCTTCCAGAGCGTTGTTCATCTTCCGTACTTGAACGACCCATTTTAAATTGTTGAACCCAGGATTTCACGGTGGAGTATGATGGTGCATTATCACCATCATACTAATTGTGGCGTATAACCTTTCATATAAAAGTGTTTAATTACCGCACGACACTCTTTATTTTCCATTTTTCAAAAATTATAAAACTTGTTTACTTCAATCACCTGTAACAAAGAAAATAATCATTAAATATTTCGGAAATTTTGACAGATGGCTTATAAAAGATTGCTTTTTAAAAACTAGTAAAGCAGAAAATGCCAGGCCAGTTAGTTTTGTGGTCGCCCTCGTATACATACTACAAATGTCTTCGGCGATTGCAGAACCAACAGCTCTATGAATCAGCAGCGTTATGAGCGACTAGTTGGACTTAAAACTTCATGTTTCGAATAGCCCCTAACTAACTTTGGGAACCCACTGTGAGGGCTCTGTTATATTAAATTTATATACACATTTATATTGCAAAGTTAGAAAAACAGCAGTTCTGCTTTTCTGAGATTTCATTTAAATAAAATAAGACTTTCAAGTGTTATAGATTAATATCTATTTTTTAAATTCCTCTACTGTGCGCGGTTATGGTTTACAAAAAAGTGAAAAAAATTCGTAAATTCTTTTATATCGATTTGTAAAGTTTCCACAAACGCATCGATTGGACGTTGTCATAGAAATCTACGTTCATGCAAAACACACCATTTTACTCAGGTTCCTGGAATTGTAGGAATTTAACATTTATTCGAGGGTTTTGTTTTGCACTTTAATAGGGCAACCAAAAAAAAGTGGATACAATTTGTATTCTGACGCCTGCTCTACCCCCGGGAGGATGACCATGTACGAGATATAGCAAATCAAATAAAAACTGAAAGCAAAAACATCTCTCCAACAACACTTTGAGATATGCTGCCTATTTTCAAACGTAACGTACACTTTTTTAGCGCGTACCTTCAACTATTATTAAAATGTTGTGTTGGCCCCACTTCCAAGGCCCCCAACCATCGAACACAGGTACATGGAATGAGTGACGGTCGCATTGTACTCTCTATAGAAAACAGATAAATGTGAAACATGGAAACTTGGTGCGAAACATAAAACTTTATGCCAGCAACAAAACAGATGCAAACAGTTTCGGTGTACCGGCAGAGTATCCGGCAAGAGCGGATATTGAGTTCAAGCTTAAATTGACAATTTAATGAAAAATTGCGATTCGTTTTCTGACACAATATCGGGTGTCTGTAGGGTTTTTTGTATTTTATACAATATGTGTTGGACATTTTTGTTTTAGGATTTGAAAGGCAACAGCAGGTTAGTTTTCGAGTGCAGCAAAAGTGTGTGGAGAAATACTGTGTGTTTGAGCATATTTCAAAAGTTGGTGCATACTTTTAGGGGAGCCAATAAATACGCTATTCTTGGCATACTTTATGGCGGCGAGGCAAATGACGTTAGAACAGTGTGACAATGTTTAAAATAAAATATTTGTAATGACATGAGTTGCTTTAAAAGGGGTTGTTTTATGCATAGAAGTGGAAGCTATGACCTAAAATGTCGTTAAAACTTCAGGGTGGCCGACAGATCCGAACCGAAAAGAAACAAGTAAAAACGTCGTTATGTTTGGCCAGGCTGAACCATATATACCCTCCACCGTCCCTACCATACATAAGGCAGCCAACATCCTAGTAAGGTACAAGGTGGAACTTCTCGCTCTGCTAAAAAAGCGCAAAATATTGTCCTTAAAACCTTTATTTGGATTAATAGTAAACTATTTATTTAATTTGAGTACCCATATGTCTATGTGGCTATTAATCGCCCGTTTTAAGCATGCAGGGCGTTTTTTGGGCCAAAAAGTCCAGCAACCATGCCTTTTTTTAGGTATTTAGTCCGTCCCAATTAACAATATCCATTAGACCATTGTCAGTCTACAAAAAACTAAGATTTGTTAAGCAAATATTCAAAAAAGAGTGTACTTTTTTACCGAGGTACCCTAAGTGCCTTGAAGAAAAACTTTCCCTTGCTAATTTCGCCGATTTAAAATCCCAAATAGCTTATGAACATATGAGCTGTTTGGGATGTGTGGCCGCTTTCGACTTTCAAGAGACACACGTACGGGCTGCAGAGGGGCACACGGGCGGACGGACATGACTAGATCGTCTTAGAATTTCACGTCGATCAAAAATATATGTACTTTATCCGATTAATATTTCGTGGTGTTGCAAACAGAATGACAAATTTAGTAAACCATTCACCCTACAGTAGAAGGTATAAAAATAATATGAATTGTTTGACAGATTAAAACAGCAAGAAGCGGTAACCGTTAAGGCTGTCTGTAAATTTTATAGCGAAAAATAAAATACTTTAGCAGTTTTAGCCACTTAAAACTGACATATAGATGGCGCTAACGTCAGCGACCTACAGAGTTTTAATATTAATTATAGTTTATGGATTTTTAAGAGATTATGGATTATCAAAAGTTGTTTTTTCCGTTCAGCGAGTTCGGTCGTTTATTAGATTGTCTTAAATCATATTTGTATGGGTACTTTTAAATTCAATCAAAAATAAATTTTAATTGCGTGGTCGTGTTCACTATTGACCTTAGCCCGAGCTTGCAAACCCGTAAAAACTTTCGCAATTAAAGAATCCATTTTACAAATCTATACTCGTTGGGTATTCTAAACATACAAAAGCTTTTCAATGAAGGAAAAGTTCATAAGTATAGTTCTCCGAACTGAATAGTCTCTCAAAGTATAGTTATAAAGCTGACATGTAGATGTCACCAAGGGATGCAGAGTGGCTAATAAATGTTGGTACAAGAAATATATCCTTTTTCTTTGTAAATAATCAGAACCATTTTTTGGTAACTTATTTTAGAGAAAAGCTTCCCAAAGAAAAATGGTTTATAATTATACTTTTCCGGACTGAATAGTCTCTGAAAAGTATAGTTATAAAGCTGACATGTAGATGTTGCTACAAAAACATATATCTTTTTTTTATAAATAATCAGTATCAGTTTTTTGGTTACTTATTACAGAGAGTGTTCTTTTCGTTTAAGTGAGTCGTTATTACGCATTGAAATCTTTACTAGTTGCCCCAGAAAGAGTTAAGGCGCATTTTTGGCGACACTCTTCCGAGCAAATGGACCACGTCAACCATTTTTTCCGAGCGTGAGATATTCACATAAAAGGCCTTATCATCGATTTCGCTCAGTTCGAACGCAGGAATTTATTGCTGCTGCGATTAAAGAATATCCGCCAACTAGTTTATCGCCTTAAATGGATTTACATGTAGTTCCTTAAAAAAAATCCAAAAACAAGAAAACTAGTTGCTTTAGATGTCAATTTACTTGGAATTTTCTAAAAAGCTGATTCTCCAACATCGAATGGTGTGTAGATAAAAGTTTGTCATTCCATTTGTAACATTTCGAAGAACTTACCTGAGACCCTTGAAAGTATATTTTATCCTATTGTTGATCACCGTAAAATTCTAAGACGTTCTAGTCATGCTCTGCTGTCTATCTGTACGTCGAATCAACTGTCTACTAAAAGCAAGATTCCGTCCACTGCGCTGTTAAGTTGGAAATATGGAGGAAAGTAGCTCGTGGTCATGATACCGCTTGAGCTTTTCCTTGGGGTTAGAACCCCATCCAGAAGAGAATAAAAAGAAAACAGCCTGTAGCAGAAATACTACGTCAGAGTTCACACCGACAGCTTCAAAATGCTATGTGTAGCTGAAGCTGGTGTATGCTCTGATGATGGACATTTTGATATTTATGCCTTAAGGTGACCATATTTCAATAAAGAATTTTATTCCAACCCGTTAAACAGTATGCAGTTAATAAGGGACAAGAATGCAGACCTATTCGAGGGATTTATATCCTTTATTAAAAACAATATTTTAATTATGTCATGACTGCTAGAGCATTTTCTGGTCAAACAGATTTTTTATTTTAATTCGAACCAATTTCCGAGGTTTCTTTTGTCTCAGTGTTACATGTAAATCACCAAACATTTCATTAATTCTTTAATTATTATGGCAAAAGTCTGGTCAAACGTTTTAATTGTCATCCCTCCGCCAAAAAAAATCGAACCAAAGAACTACTTGTATTGAATATAACGAACTTTACAAAGAATCAAACGAAAAAAAAAAACCTCAACAGTCTACATAACAATGTCCGTTAAAACTAAACAACCGTTGAAGTGCTTGGTTTTCGGTTATTATCTCCATGGTTTTTTTTTCATTGCGTTTTCGATCAAATGAATATTCATTTTTAAAGTACCCGATATTGCAGTTTTATCGGGAAAAATTCAACCGTAAAAACAAAATCCTCCAAATAGCAGATAAGGTTGTTTGTAAAAATGCAAAAAATGTGTGTTTGGTTTTGGTGCTTTTCTTTTCGTTTGGCGTTTTTATCCATTAGCGTTTTTTCTCACTTTTTTTGTATTGCCACCAGAAACATCCCACAGTTCGTTTATATTTTTGCTACATTTTCCTGTGTTTTTTTTCTTTTTGTTAACCCAAATTTGTAGTAGATTTTTAACGTTTTTTTCGCCCCTTAGCGTTTTTTTGTATTCCATACGAAGAGTGCTCCCAACAAAGTGACAATAAAAATTTGTGTTATTTTTGTTTGCATTTTTGTTGTTATGCTGTCGGTAGGGCCAGTAATATAAGGTCTTTCAAAGAGATTTAAAAGATTAAAATGTTAAAAATGTATATACGTATACTGGATACTGGACCAAAATACAGTAGGTTTGCATATATGTGGCTGCAATATATTTGGGTTTTTTCTTTTGTTTCTTTTTGCTTTTGAAGTGGCTTTTTTATTTAATAATATAGTGGATTTTAAAACTGTATCCGAAAAGTATTCAATTTGTTTATTTACTTTATGCCGCCTGAAAGTATGCTTTGTTGTTTGCGTTATATAGTCAATATTGTAAAGCTTTTGTAAAAACATTGGAACTCGATTGGTTCTATTGGTCATCCTAAGTTTTTACATTGCTCTCGTAATGAATTTTGAATTTGTTTTTGGGGCGAAGAAAACAAATATTGAATGAAGAGGAGTACTTAAAATATTGTGGGTTGAAAGACCTCTGAATCCTGTAAAAGCCAAAAATCCAAAAAAAAACAAATTTCGGATGGTGACACATCTACTTCACCGAGTCCTCGTATATAAATTGATTTGCGGTAGTAGAGCCCACCGATGACCCGGGTTCTGGTCGACCAAAAACGAACGCTTCTTCACTGCGAGGAAGAAGGGGCATAGGGGAAAAAGGGGCAAACTTAAAATATTGAGGGCTGAAAGACCTCTGAATCCTTTAAAAGCCAAAAAGCAACAATTTAAAAAAAAAAAATTTCGGATGGTGACACATCTACTTCGCCGAGTCCTCGAATTTAAATTGATTTGCGGTAGTAGAGCCCACCGATGACCGGAGTTCTGGTTGACCAATAACGAACGCTTCTTCACTGCGAGGAATATAAAAGTATCCACCACTAAGTCTACAGCCGCGCTGTTTAGTGCATGAACTACATATATGTGATTGCCACTTAATGTGAAAGTCGGTGATGTCAACATCGCGACTACCAATTTCCCTTAAAACCCTTGGGGTCACATTGGACAGCCTTATTCGATCCTTTGCGCATGCTACAGCTATGCGGCGAACGTGAGTACGACGCAGTGGAAGAAAATTAAACCTTGCCAAAATGCTGTCTTAAGAACATCAACAGGGTGTCTCCTTAAGTCTTCTGAGGACCATCTACATAAGGAGACGAAGGTCCTTGCATTGCGCAGATACAATTTCTTGTTGTCTAAGCAGTATCTGCTTGGGTGTCTTCGTAATAGCCATCTCAACCACCATATCATGGATAGCATGCCTTCGCCCCAGCAGATCAGGGTACCTGATTTAGTACCTGATTTAGTACCATGATTTAGAGAGAGGTCTAACGCTATAATAAGAAGCCTTAAGATCATCGAAACTATTTAAACGACATTCACACTGAGGAAGTTGCAGGAACACTATCCAGCTATCGCCTAACTGTAGTGCTAGGGGAAAATCCCTCCACCAGAGAAGAAGAGGCTACCTCGGCAGACGAGTGCGGTGCTGGCTCAGCTAAGATCTGAATGGTGCAGCCGCCTCAATTCGTATTGGGCGAGTTTTGATACTAACGTTTTGGAAGTTTTTCCGCTGCCTGCCATCAGGGACAACATGAAGTGATGTACCCCTTCAATTGTCCGACAAAGTCCGCTTTGCTGAACCCCCAGTTCTCTTTGGACTCATCCAGTTCAAATATCACTCTCCCTTCGCCTGAATAACGAAGCAGATCCCATATAGACGAACATTACTTACAAAACAAAATAAATTGTTACATCAACAGCTAAAATCTCTTAGGTCGACCAAATCCCTACATAGCGACAAACAGTTGAAACAAGGTAGAAGCCAAACGAAATACGGAGGGACCCTGACACTAGACAGTTTAAGAATGTAAATGGACGAAATCGGCCTAGAGGTAAAAAATAACTCTGTGCACTATTTGATGACATATTTATTATACTTATATCTTGATTATTTGTAGGCTTCGAATTGTCAGTAGATACCCACCGAAAACCTCCAAAATGGGCAACGTTTTTGTACGCCCATATGGCCTAAAGCCTGTTTTGGTACAAATGTACACTTATAAACCGGGACATATGGTCACTGAAGTTTAACTTAATCTATAAATGGCTCAAATAAGAAATATTTATTTTAAGAAATATTAACAGTGAACCCTCGGGCCCAAAAAAGGTCATATCCACCCTTGCATTTATTTGCAAGCTGGAGCTGAAATTGGCGGTTGTTCCCATAGGGTACCAAAAATGTGTCCATGTGGCCCAAACAAACGAGCACATTTTATTCAATCGAATATATAAGTAGAGTCGGGCTTAAATGAGGCCATAGTGTCGCAGAAACGGCTCTGAAGGTTCAAACAAACAATAACGATAGCAGTAGAAATGGTAAAATTAAAGCCATTTTTGCTACGAATTGAAATTGATCTTAGGATCAATCCAAAATGAGAGCTTTAACCCATGGACCCTACCGGCCCAGAAATGGCTCTTATGGTCAAGATAACCTAGCAGTAAAAAATATATACAAATGGTTACTTATATTAAAAAAAACCATTCTGAATCCAATTATTGAAATATTTTTAAGATTTGAATGAATGGATCTCAGGGGTCCCAAAAATTCTCCTAATATAAGTAAAAAGATTTAGGTACTCAAATGAATCGATTTGAAATACTAATCTATTTGAAATTGTTAAAATTAGTAATAATGGCGATGGACCCTAGACGGAAAGGGTCTTTGTATTAAGGGCATTCTAAAATTCAGGCCAATGGGCCGTTGCGATGGAAACTAGGCGTATACATTCTTGTTTCTTTCACTGGATAATTTACAAGATTTTAACCAGCCGAACTCAATGCCGTTTTTTTCTTGTCGTAATTAACTTACATGGATTGTATTGAATATTCAGTTGTATGGCACATACCTGGAAATACAAGAAAAGAAAATTAAATTAAATATGCAATTTAAGTAAGAAAAAAGTTATTTTGTGTTGTAAAGGATTTCTATTTATATATTTTTTTAATCAATAACATCCCATCAGTAAGAATACGATAACAGATTATATTAAATAACCTAGAAATACAATCTCAGGTCATAAGCTGGTGCGATTAGAAATGGACGAAATCGCTCCAGAGAAAAAAAAAATTCTAAAGGGTAGTCCAACCATAATGCTCGAAGTTTATAGTAAGTCACATCTTAACGTCAAGTTGTTTTCCCAACTTAAGTTAACTTTTCTGTGTTCCAGTGTTTGAAATACAACCATGCAGAGTTTCACAATTGCGCAGTGCGTTTAAATTAGTGAAGCCTTTTACGAAAATGGGGGTTCAAATCAAAATCCATTTCGTGATTTTTTTTTTTGGTTTAGCAAAATCGAGTAAATGTGTCCACAATCGGGAGAATTGTGCGCAAATTTCAGCAAACCAGTTCGGTAGGATATGTGAAAGACCAGCACATGAACGCCCAGTTAGTTCTGCGGAGAATATTGACGTAGTTAGCGATGGTGAAGCAAAAGAGCAGTCAACCTCGACTTGTCGTCGTTCTCAACAATTGAACATCACTGAAACAAGTTTTGACTAAAGATATAAATTCACAAGCTCACAACGTTCAATTGACTCAAGAGCTGCAGTCTGCTGGTCATTTCAAGCATCTTCAATACACCGAATGTTTAGCTGAACAGACAGAGGTGAATGATGTCTTTCGAACAAAAAAATCTTACTTGGCTTACTTGAAAAAAATGCAGCAATAGCTCTTAAAATGTATGAGATACAGTTCGAAAAAGTCGAAAAATTTAATCTCTCTTTTTAAATTTGTAAACCGTGAAGAAAGCGAAAATCGGCAATAAGGGAAAAAAAATTTCCGCATTTTGTGAACAATTACTTGCAAATATGTAAAAAAAACTAAAAAAAACAAAAAAAAAAACATTTAAACTTTTTATTTAAGTCGGCAAATACGAAAAGTAATCAACTTCAGGCTAATTTCTATAATACTTATATATCCAAGCCTGATTTTAAATGTTAATAGCTCATTATAATAATCCTAGCCTCCTCGGCTACAATTGTTTTTTTTACAGAGCTCAAAAATATTTACTAGCTCAAAAGTTGTAGAATTTTGACCGATGGAAATCAATCCTTGACCACTGTGCGTTGTGGCGATGTTAATTGTCCGCTAAGATCATGTGATTTGACACCTTTGTACTTCTTTCTATGGCGATATTTAAAAGAAAATGTGTACGTGAACAAGCCAAGAACAATTCAAGAGCTAAATGATGAGATAATTCGGCACATTAACGACACATTGAACCTCGATTATGTCTCAGAGTCTTTGAAAATATGAACCATCGGTTAGAGGTTTGCCATCGAAGCCGTGTCGAGCATTTGGCCGATATTTTGTTTCGCACATAATTGGCATAGATCCTTTTATAATAAATTAAAATATTAAGATAATTCTCTGAAAACGTTTTGCTTTATTTACAATTAAGATCGTACGTTTTAGTTGGACTACTCGTTTTATATTTCATATGGTCTGCGATCAATATTTCGAGAGCTTGCAAACTTAATGACAAACTTAATATACCAACTTATCTACGAAGCAGGACATAAAACTTGTTATTTTAGCGTATATAATGAAGGACTTATGAACAATTTTCAAAAGGTAATGCATACTTTTAGGCTTTGCTTGCATTGCACTAACATTGCCTACTTTAAGGGATTTTTCAAAAGTTGAAAATGAAACTTCACTATCTTCAAAATTAAGCATTTTTAGGACTGCATTGTCACGATAAGGAGAAGTGCATTTACATAGCGTTCAGTGTTGACATGTGTGTGTAAGTGAAATAAATCGTAATATTTCTTACTTATTAGTAATAAGCATTTAATGGTTACTCACATATGTAAGTATATTTTACAATTGTCTTCTTTCTTAAATGAACACACCTCATTTTTCGAATTCACCAGACTGCAGGTTGGTCTCTTAGGTGTTGCTAAATTATTTAAAATATTCATATTACATCAATTAAAAATCTCTATGCTCATATTTGTATTAAGTACATGCACAGCATCTCTGCGAATGTACTATAATCCGATAACCTGTTAATTTAATAAACAGCCTGTATAATTCTAAATAATATTTAAAAATAATAGAAAAGGAATATTTTAATAAAGGCAAATATTTCAAAAATTACAGATATTTTAATATTTTTAGAGTGATTTAAGGATAGGATACCATCATGGTACAACGAGGAAGGTAGTGTCATGCAGACAGCTGGATAATAATTATTTCTTTAGAAATTTATACTTTCAAACTTGATAAAGACAATTTTTCAAGTTTGTAAAGCTGATTTTCTATTTCACACATCATGATAAATTGTTTATGTATGATAAGGCCAATTTTGATCTAAACGGCAATTAAAACAAGCAAAATTGTCGTATATGGAGTGAATCTAATCCACAAAAAATACTTAACGAAGCGGAACTGCCCCAGAACACGTTACTGAGTGCTGCTCAGTTTCATCAAGCTGCATGGTTGGGGCTATAGTTCTTTGAAGAAAAAGGTGTAAGTCCCCTTTCACACGAGGCAACTTTACTTGCCGCAACTTTCAGTTTGTTCGAGAGACAGGTAAAGGGAATGGAAAGAAAAAGGGAAAAAAAACTTCCCCGTACTGTCAAGTCCTTCTGAATTTTTTGTAGTGTGAAGTTGGCTGCAGCTTATTTATGTATTTTTTCAAATAACGAATAAATCACAGAATGCCAGAAAAGGCAATGATGAAAATAAAAATTGCTGTAACCGAATTGCATTGGCAAGTTTTTCAAAAGGAAATCATAAAAATCAGTATATATTAATAGTCTTTTTTAATTACTCAGCTAAGAATTTATGTTAACTATTTCCAATTGGGGCAAATGTGTTTATCAGTGGCAAACTCCAAAAATTTGGTGAACATTGGCAGATTACGTGTAGCTTGACATCAACCAATTTAAAGAAAAAGCTGGCATAGATAGAGCCAGTCTAACAATTAGTAAAAGAGAATTAGGGACATAATAAGCTTAAACCTGAACAATTTGGATCGATCATACATTTATCAAGCAAAAAAACAATGGCTTTGGTGAAGAGAAAGCATCATAAAGTTACACAGCAAGCTCATTGACGGCAACTGAGGTTTGTAGGAAAAGGCTTGCATATGATGAATTTTTTGCGTATCAGCAAGAGATAGCCTTAGTTCATTGTTATCACTGGTGCTCTGGGAAGGACAATTTAGTGATTTTGCAAATGGTGCGCAAATTATGATCGACCAGTTTATCGCATCTGCAGAAACAAAGTCGTAGCGATTAAGCGGTCTAGTTTTAATGTTGCCCCAAGGATATAAAGGGCACAGTTCTGCCCGTATAGAGATTTTTGTACTCGATTCAAACTTGATAGGAGGTACAAATCATATTTATCTACAAGAAGGTAAGATGACGTAGTAGATAGAAAATTTGGACTAAGCAGTTTTATACAGATTACGTTAAGATTATCATAGAAAATAGTATAGATAAAGTTTATACGAGGGCTGCTGCATACTTATATTTTTCTGGCCTAATAATGAAATGTGAATAATTATCATCAAATATGGTTTTATTGTTTTTCAAAGTATTCTCCAGCATGATTTATACACTTTAGCACGCCCTCAAACCATTTGTCGAATAAAAAGAAGTCATTGAGTGCCCAGTCAGGGCTGTACGGCGGATGAACCATTAATTCGACGTTTTGGCCGGTCAAAAAGGCGCTGGATGGAGCCGATGTGTGCGGGCTCACATTGTCATGGTGCTCAATGATTCGTCTTCTCTTGTTCGTTTTTCGCATTTCTCCGATGACTTTAGACACAAAAATTGTGGTGTACCACACAGAATTGACCGTCCTACGTTGTTCAAGTGAAACAGTCGCCACATGACCAGTTTTGCTGAAGAAACAGGCGACCATTTGCTTCGAAGTGCTTTTCCCACGAACAACTTTCGTTGGATTTGGCTCGTCTTCGAAGACCCCTACGGTCGACAACTGTTTTGTTTCGCTCTCATACGCATAGATCCATGATTCGTCGCCTGTGACGATCTTATAAACGTCTTTTGAAGCAACGCGATCGTATTTTTTTCAAAATTTCTTTGCACCAATCGACAAGAGACTTTTTTTAAGCTATTGTCAAATTGTGCGGGATCCAACCAGAACAAACCTACCTACGGCCAGGTGTTCAAGCAATATCGAATTATGTTGGTGGAAGAAATGCCCAAGGATGCCTCTATCTCACGGTATGTCACATGACGTTCTTGCATTATCAGTTCACGCACGGCATCAATTTTGTCTGGCACAGCGGTCGTTTTTGCGTCGGCCTCGATTGAATTCTTTAAACCAGTTTTTCACAGCGCTTTAGGACGTTGCTAAACTGCCATACAAAGATTTAAGTTCATCGATGCATTCGTGTCGTGATAATCCACGTCGAAAGTTGTAAAAATGATCGCACTAAAAAGGTTCACGAGTTCATTCCATTTTTTTTGGCAAATTGATTTTTCCAAGTCACTGTAAACAACACAAATGATGGTCGTACGTCAAAACGTTCTGAGTACGTTTATGCTAAAAAATGTCAAACTTTCCAATGGAAATGACAGATGATGCCAGGCAACACTTAGTGTTGCCTTGGCCGGATATATATATAGGAACCCTCGTACAATATATATTTATTCTGAATACAAATCGCTCACTTTGAATGGCTCTGGAGCCCAAAAAAAAACTATATCTACGAAAAAATATTTGCGGATTTTTTTTAGTTGGAATATTAACTTTAAAAGGATACCACAAAGTTTAAAATCGAAGAAGGTCAGTTTTCTGATTTTTCTCAATGAAACGGAGCACTGTGCGTAAAGCTTCTTCTGCCGAAAAAACATATACTGTTAAATCAAGAATTCACAGAAATTCGCTACGAAAACAGAAAATCATGGCCCGTGAGATTAATAATAATTAATAATTTTGTTCACCGAGGAAAAAATGTTTACCGTTCAGGAAAAATTTAACAAGCAAAATGATAGTGTATGCGCGGTCATTTAAGGAAGCACCTGAACTGATCCCAAGGGTGGAAAAGGGTCACCACCAAGCTTCAGTCATGGTTTGGTGGGGTGTCTCTTACGATGGGGTCACTAACCTGCATTTCTGCGATCAAGGGGTCAAAACATAGGCCAAAGTTTATCAAGAGAACGTTGTGGAAGCTGTTGTGAAGCCGCTTAACAATTCCCTGTTCCAAAATCTGCCATGGACTTTCCAGCAGGATTCTGCGCAAGCTCATAAGGCTAAAACGTCCCAGGCCTGGCTTCGAAACAATTTGCCAGCGTTCATTTCCTCTGAAGAATGGCCCTCAGGCAGTCTAGATTTGAACCCATTGCATTACAAATTGTGGACGGTTTTAGAGGACAAGGTTTGTCACAAAAGAAACAACATTGGATCTCCTAAGACTGCTTTGGTTCGAGCTGTGGCCAATTTTCCAATGGACGAGGTTCGCGCTATTGACGATTGGCTAGTGCGACTTAAGGCGTGTGTAATGGCAAAAGGCGGACATTTCGAATAAGTAGATTCTTTTTGGATACAATATACATCAATAAATATATTAAAAAAATATTTGGTCCAAAAACATTCAGTACTTTTTATTTTACAGCATAAAACGTGTGTAACAGTATTAATGTACCTACTAAGTACTTTTTTTAACTTTTCTTATCGATAAGATTCGGTCTGGCCAAAATTAACTATTTTTTTCTTTGAATTTTCAATACTTTATGTGGCCCATTTCCAAACCCCTCGCCGAATTTTCTATACTCAAATTTAATATATATGCTCCATATATTCCTAAGTATTCAATTAATAAAGCACACTTTAACGTCTAAGAGAAAACTTTTGGCCATTGCTCCTTACTACTGACTTAATTTCCTGAAAACTTTATCCTTTCCTGGGAGAAAACTGAAAGACCAAACTAAAAAAAAACTTCAACCAAAGCCAGAGTGTAGGAGCGAAAGCACAAAGTCTTATCATTGCACTTTACACTATAATCGCACAAATGTTTGAAAAACTAACATGATCCCATGCCGCAGGGTACAGAGAACACACACAGGATAGCAAAGCCCTAAAAAATAAATGAAATCTGGTTAGAAGTACTCGTATATGAGAAAGAAAAAAAGAATCTTTTAAAATTAGGTAATACCACATTTCAGATCATAATACTCCTTAAGAAAACTAAAAATCTAAAGGCAGAGGGAAAACTTTTCGCCAATATCGCTGATTCTTGGTTAGTGGGTGCTGTACGTACGTCGGATTCTGTAGTATACAGCATATTTGCCAACAAACCAAAACTTTATAGCATACTTTAAGGCTTTACATAAAATGTTTGAAAATCATTTTCTTACATTTTCGTTGCACTAAATTTGTGGTGATTTTTCCCTCGTATTAGTTTACCGAAAATTGTTATGGCAAATACTAATTTATTTGGCAAAGATTATTTATCGCAACCCAGTACATGGAGTCTTTATACGGGGTAGAAGATGAAAATTCACACACTACACACGTTCTGTATCGTATCGTCGTACGTTTCAGTCAGGCAAGACAAATATGTAGAGATAAAATAAATTTGCTTACAAATTAAATTGTAAATATTTGTTTAACATGAGAAGATGTATACAACTACTTTTATGCTATTTAAAGTCTTACGAGAGCAATGTGAAAATAAATTGTATAAATTAATAGATGTGCATTGTTATGTATTAGGGTGTTTAGCAAAAATTGCTTAGAGTAAAAACCTTGCGTCAATGACGACAAGTAAACACTTCCCAGAGAATTTAGATGATAAATCTTAGTTTGTGTTCTTCGGCATAACCCAATGTAGACCATATTCAAAAATATTCTATGCATACTCGTAGCTACGAATCATAAAGATGCACACACACAGTCTCAACCACGCAGAGACATAGATGCAAAATTTCAACATGTTGGAGAACATAGAAGTTTTAGTGTGTGTGTGGTCGTTGAAATAAATTTGAAAATTTTACATTTTGCCTGGATTCGAAGAAACTTATGCTGTCTATTCAAGTTTCTTGAATAGTTTTCTTTTCAAAGTTTATTCGTGTGTATTAAATTTAATACGATAAATTCAATTTATGTTTTATTTAGAAACATGCAAATACGATATAAGTATACACAAAGCACAAAAATCTGAGGGGGCGGGGTTATTATAAAGGACATGGGGCCAAGGGGCCTCCAAAAGGAGATAAACAACAAGTGCAAGCCTTGTTGTAGAAGTTATTTTTATTCACATGTGGACTTTTGCTAAAAATATACTTGACTTTTAACTAACAGAAGACAACGACCAGATTTTTGGAGATATCGTACGAGTAAGTTATGTAGGACTTCCAGATATCTGTTGGAAGTGTTTTGAAATTTATTTTTAATTACATTAGATATGATTAGGTTTTTGAAAACAATTCTTAGACTATAATTTGCCCGATGGCAGCTCACCTCTGTAGAAGCTAGAATACAAAAAACGGGGTTTTCAGAAAATTGGAAAAAAACTACTACGAAGAAAAAAGTATGGTTGGGGTAACAATCTTCAAAGAGCATAATACTATTGTTGGGTATATGGTTGTGGTACAACAATATTATGATCCATACAACAATAGTATGATTTAAACAAGCATACTATGATCCCCACAATACGAGGGTTGCTATATATATTCCTGGCCTAGGCAACGCTAAGTGTTGCCTGGCGCCATCTGACAATTCCATTGGAAAGTTTGACATTTTTTTGCATAAACGGTACTTAACGTTTTGACGTACGTTTACAGCACAAATGATGGTCGGCAAAAAAATGGCATTAACTCGTGAACATTTTCGTGCGATAATTTTTCACAACTTTCGACGTGGATTATCACTTCAAGAGTGCATCGATGAACTTAAATCTTTGTCTGGCGATGAAGCCCCATCCTATAGCACTGTAAAAAACTGGTTTAATAAATTCAATCGTGGCCGACGCTCGCTCAAAGACGAAGGTCGTACCAAAACAGTCGTTGTGCCAGAGAACATTTATACCTCGCGTGAACTGATAATGTAAGATCGTCATTTGACATATAGTGAGATAGAGGCATCCTTGGGCATTTCTTCCACCAGCATACATTCCACCAGCATACAAACCGTAAAAAAGGTTTGTTCTCGTTGGATCCCGCACAATTTGACAATCGCTCAAAAAAGGCTCGTGTCAATTGGTGCAAAGATATTTTGCAAAAATACGATCGCCGTGCTTCAAAAGACTAATCATGGATCTATGTGTATGAGCCCGAAACAAAACAACAATCGACCGTGTGGGTCTTCGTGGGACGAGCCAAATCCAACGCAAGTTGTTCGTGGAAGTAGCACTTCGAAGCAAATTGTCACCTGTTTCTTCGGCAAAACTGGTCATGTGGCGACTGACTGTTCCGCTTGAGCAACGTAGGACGGTCAATTCTGAGTGGTACTCCACAATTTGTTTGCCTGAAGTCTTCGGAGAAATTCGAAAAATGAACAAGAGAAGACGAATCATTGAGCACCATCACAATGCGAGCTCTCACCGGCCAAAACGTCGAGTTAATGTGTCATCCGCCGTACAGCCCAATGACTTCTTTTTATTCGCGCACATCAAGAAAAAAGCGATCAATAACCATGTTTTGGCAGTGTCTCAATCGGAGTGGAAAAAGTGCATCGACAATTGGTTTGAGCGCATGCAAAAGTTTATAAATCATGCTGGAGAATACTTTGAAAAACAATAAAACCATTTTTGATGATAAATATTCGCTTTTCTATTATAAGCAAACAATGGTATTATTCAGACACAAAAATGCTATAATCCCTACAACCATACTATGATCCCCACAACCATACTATGATCCCCACAACCATATTAAGATCCCCATAACCTTAGTGTGTTTGTCAGACAACCTAGTATAATCCTTACAACCATAGTATGACAACCATGTTGTGCTCACTACAACCAAAGTATGTTCCCACTCAATCATGCTAATCGTATAATCCCAAAACTATTTAATAGTGTTAGGTACAGTTGTTACACAGTGCAAGACGAAAAAACATAACCATATGTGACGCGCAAAATGGAAGGGGACCTAAGGTTAAAAACCAGTTTTGTTCAGGAGAGCCATTTTAAAGATTAGGTCCCTTTCTATTTGCGCTTAGAATCGTCGACTTCGCTTTCATAAAACGCGCATATCTCTGGGAGGGAACACTTTTGGGGCATGGGATCGGTCTCATTCGAAGCTCAGATGTTGTCCACATCAAAAAAAGAAAAAAATTAAAATTGATTTTTTACCCTTAGGTCCCTTTCTCTATGCGCTGTCACATAAACGTGATAGAAAACCAAAAAAAAAGACCGGTGTCTCCCAGTTTTGCCCAAAGTCAATCACTTTTTTTTATGGGTCCCCAAAGATTTTGAGCCTAGGTGTCATTTTTTGCAAAAAGTGATCATTGTTCCAAGCTCATATCTTGCAAACCGTTTGGAATTTTGGCAAAGTTGTAGTCTCGTCATAAAGAACAAAAATTTTGATAGATTTTTTTAAAAAAATGATTTATTTTACCTTTTTCCCCTGGTCAGGTCCATAAGTAGCAAACCGTTTAAAGTTCAAGGAAACAATCAACTAGAAACATTTACCTAAGATCTTAATAAACAACTTTCTAGAACTTATAAACTTCCTAGAAATGATTCTTAACACCGTTGAGGCAGCGCCGCAAAAGTGAAAAATTTAACGAAATTGTTTTAATTTCATTTGTTTTTTCTTTATGGCAAGAGCTGATGACTGATTGATCTTAATGAACAGTACCCAATTGTATCAATATTGGATATAGTATGTGGCTAAATGCATAAAATCGGTTGAACATATGTGTGGGGGGCTTATCTAAATTTTAACCGATTTTCATATGTAAAACAGCCTTTGTTCAAAAAAATTTACTTTTAAAAATTTAATGATAATCGGAGAACAATTGCGATCTGAAGTTTGAAAACAAGCTTTAGAAAAACAGCGGGCGGACGCATGGAATGACAGACAGATATTGTAAAATCGAATCTACTGGTGATTCTGAGTCGAGCGGTACACTTAAAGGGCGGTCTAGCATACATATTTTTGGTATTTACGTATTTCGTACAAGAATCTTTGCTTTTACAGGCAACAACCAAAAAAAACCGGAAGGAAAAAAACCGACATGTCGGGTTTTTTTTATCAATATTTGAGAAACCGTTTGTCGGGTTTAGACAAAAAACCGGAATGTCGGTTTCCGGCTTCAGTTTTGGACACTCTAATGTAGAGCCGGTTATATTACCTTTTAATGTGATAAATATTGTCCTTTTATTGTGGCTGCCCTCACTTTTATAGCTATTTTAGGTCCGTAAAGACCTTTCTCAAAAAGCTTCGCAGAAGGAAAACTATACCCTTTAAGATGAGTTTTTTTAACAAACGGATGATAACTGCTACTGTTAATTCATATTTCGAGTTTTCTTTAAAAAATTGCCCACAAAAATACAAATTGCCCTTTACCACCTCTAATATTTATGTGTTTTTTTTGGACTTTTAAATGGGCCTTATCAAAAGGCCCTCACAACCATATTATACCCTCCTGTCAGAAACATCTTTATGTTGTGTCTCCGTGCAGAACTTTGTAGTATCTTAAAGACGTTGGAGTTTTTTTCTACTACTTTCGACAACACTCATTTCGTAAATTTATACAGAAAAGCAATAATTTGCTAGATAATATTTATGAAATTGACTTAAAAGGTATCGTCAGCAGAAATTTAGGTAAGTCAAATGCATATGTGCAAAATTGTAGGAAGTAATTAAGAAATGTAGTAAATTTCAAGGGATTATTTCAACGAAGAACATTTTATTTTAAAAATTAAAAAATATTTTGAACCAAACACATAATCGCTTATTTTGAAATACTTAAGAGCATTATAGAGCAATCTTTGCAATTTTTTAATTATAGGAAATCGTTCAGATGTATACTAAAGGGTGGTTCAACCATAGGGAACGACGTTAATTGTGAGTCATAACTTCAATTTTTCTGCACATCTTAAGTTAAGATATCTTTGTTTCAGTGTTTGACAAATTCAACCATAAAGAGGTCCACAATTGAGCACCGCGAAAAGATTGTAGAAGCCGTTTACGAAAATGGGCGTTCGAATCAAAATGCATTTCATACACTGCGTGATTATTTTGGTCAGCATAATCGACTAAATGTGTGAGAAAATTGTGCGCAAATTTAAGCAACCCGGGTCTGTAGAAAATGTAAAAGCACCTGTACATGCTCGCACAGTTCGTTCTGTCATCGGGCCCGTACTTATATGAAAATGAGGTCGTCCAAGCAGTAACCATGAATGGTGTTCGCTATCGCGAGATGAATATGGACTTCTTGTGCCCAGAAATTGAGTATATGGACCTGGATGATATGTGGTTTCAACGCGAAGGTTACACTTGCCACACAGCCAAAGAAGCAATGTTTTATTTCCGCGAGAAATGCAATAGTCGTGTTATCGCACGTAGTGGCGATGTTAATTGGCCGCCATGTGATTTGACTTCTTTTATTTTTGGGAATATTTAAAAGAAAAAAGCATTCAAGGCTCTATCCATCGGATAGAGCTATGCCACCGAAGCTGTGGCAAGCATTTGGCCGATATTTTGTTTCACACATAATTGTCATAGATTTTTCTATCATAATAAATAATTAAAATATAATTCTTAGAATTCTTCTGAAGAGGGTTGTCACGGACCCGAAATCATGATAAAAGTAGTGTGCAGCCACGAAAATCAATGTCACTTTGCCATTTTGTTAAAAACTTGTATTCTATTTAAATATAGAAGCAAGAGGTCTTGAGCCGGTTTAATCCCTGTTCAATGTTCTTAGAAAACTTTTTGTTTTACTTACAATTAACATCGTGCGTGTTACTTGGACCACTCCTATTAAAATTGTTAGTGCCACATCGAAAGGCCATATAACAATTTTAATATTTTACGATTTTCCACAGAACTGATATAACCTTTTGTAGTTTGTGATCGATGTCAAGCTTAAATTTTAGCGGAACATTTGTGAACAATTAGGGGGCCATGGCTTACCATTTCTTTTTAATTAAACAATATTTCCAAATAAAAATTTTAGGTGCATACTTTTAGGGACACTTTTTTTTCATAGTTTTTTTCTCTTTTTGTTTATAATTTTTTCGATTTTTATTTTTTTGTTTTTATTTTTTTTGTTTTGCATTGCCTTATGCACTTCTTTTAAACAGCAGTAAAATTATCTTTAACAAATGTTTGATGTTATTGGTACCATTTATACAGAGACACCTATTCTACACCATTTCTATTAATTACTGAAATAAAATGTCTCTAAGGTGTTTTTCATAAAATGTGTAACTTTGTTTATACGAGTATTAGCAATTATAAGCAGAAAATAATATTTATTTTCTTGCGACATAAACACCGATGACCACTGAGCTTAACTTTTTTTGACCAAAAAAAAAACAAGAACACGTAGGGTATCCCATTGGTCCAACTGTGGACTTTCTACTTGTTTTCTTCCTACGTGTCATATTTCCATACAAATTTTACATCCTCAAAAGGAAGCTTATTGCGCGTACGAGCCCATATATGCCCAGCCACTTCTACTGGCATCACAATGACCCTAGCGTCTGAATAATCTCGTATCTGGCCAATATTCTATTTGCTCAAAAATGACAATAAATTCAATCAGTTAATCGTTGAGACATTCAACATCAGTATTTAGTACTAATTTGTGGTTGCTATTGAAGATACTCGTAGGAGCGTGTTTAACATTAAATAAATTGACATTTAAATCGATTAAAAAATAAAAAAATACAAAAATTTTAAACTACCAAAAATTAAATTATATTCAAACAAGTTTGAATTGTTAAAACGAAGGTGATAGCTGCAATTTAATTTAATACAATTTTATAATCAAGCAATCATTTAAATTTAAGCAATCTTGTAGTTTCCCTAACCATGTTGCATACTTTTAGGCATATCTTTTTTTGCGAAAAGTTCCAAGTAATGCCGAAATTTTATGTTTTCTTAGAGATTCGGTTTGTAAAGCTTTTGTACATGAAGAGTTGTGCAATTTTTATCAATTACTCTAATTAAAAAAGATTACATAACGACATCTAAATATCTGCAATCTATTGTCATAGTAAACATTTAAAGAAGAAGAAGTTAAAAGCTACAAGGATGTTTTGTTTTTAAAGCACATCTATTGTGTAACCTAACATGTTATTTTAAATCATGTGCTTTAATTATTCATTGCTTTTTCTTATAATAAATATGTAAATTTATTTTGTATGCAAAGGCATAGAGAAATAAGTTGACTTTTAGCATACTTTTAGGCTGTGGGATTCTGTGAATCAGATTGTATGGTTTTAGGCTTTCCTTTTATTCTCTCTATGTGGTATTAAAGCTAGTGATTCGATTATTTTGTGTTTGCTTTAAAATTCAATGGCAGGACTTTAATTGCTGTGTTAGGCCGGCTTATTGGGAAAACTTGGCAAATTTTAATCGAAAAAAAATTCGGCAATATATTTTTGCATTTTGAAAGAAAATTGGTCCCCAGAAGCTATTAAATAATTTTGGAAATCAGATTGTTTAAAGCATTATCTGATATATTTAATATACAGGGTACGGCTAAAGTAACTATATGATGAAAAAAAATTAAACTGTTTTGCTTGCGAATTTTTCAACTTTTTTCATTTGATTTCAGGAATTAGACTGAGTGAGAAATATATAAATGGAACGCTATACGAGTACAATAGAGCAGAGTACTATGATTGTTTTTCTATTCCTTGAATATTATTTATACTCAAAGTGCATACAAAAGATTTTATGGTGTCAGAACTGCTCCAAAAAGTCAAATCAATCGTTCGGGGTGAATAATTTTGCTGATGTTGGGGATGTCGGAGATTCAAGACGTACGGACAGTACTCGATTAAGCAAATGGGCCGAAAATATTGATGTGGGAGGAAGACCGTCACCAGTAGACATTAACGAGAAGACGATCTGCCTAGTTGCAGCTTGCTGAACGCTTTCTTTGGCGAGTTTTGGAACACGTTTTGCACCTCTTCCGCTAGAAAGTACTACTACTAGACCAAAAACTGAATCGTAGAAACTTCGCATTGCGCCTAAAAACTTCGCATATGCTAGAGCAATTTTAAATCGTGCTAACAAAATGAAAACTTTTTGTCAATATAAATGATGGCGGATGAATTACGGCAATTTTAATATTATCTCTTTTCTTTGATAGTCAAGATAACCATAAACTTCCGAGTGAGTGTGTG
Organism: Hydrotaea diabolus; assembly: GCA_963513945.1. Classification (NCBI taxonomy): domain Eukaryota; kingdom Metazoa; phylum Arthropoda; class Insecta; order Diptera; family Muscidae; genus Hydrotaea; species Hydrotaea diabolus. Next base: position 22,542,045 of record OY740720.1, on the reverse strand, counting down.
GCACTATCCTGCCTAAGTTTTAACATATTCACCTCGTATTGATCTTTATACGGAAACATGATTAGTTCCTCTATTGAACAAGCCGGTAATAAACGACATTGTTCGGAAGATAATAACAAAATGAAAGAATGAAAGACAGTGAAATTGATATTGCCACACTAATGATATGCCTCCGATGAAGTCAGCACAACCAGACAAAGTCAACGAAACAAAATGTTATATCCACACCCCAAAAAAAAGTGATACCCTCTTACGCAGACGTGCCGCATGTCCAGCAAACCAGCACTAGGAGTGGGAATCCGTAACACTGACAATGATATTTACCCACCGCCAAATATGTGTGCATAACCATTGTGCAATGATGACTTTAAACAAAGCCAATGGTTACGGACTGAGACCGGCCACTACAGATGGATGATGATACCATTCATGCCGACCACCTCCACTATCCTGACCATTGCCCACTATCAGCCACACAATTCCTTCCTACCTGACAGAGCACAGAGAGTGGCATGGCCATTATTCTATGTCCATGTCCAGGGTCATATCCATGAGTATGAGAAGGTATATAAGTTTAAGGGTAACCCCACTGCACGACCAACCGACCAGCAGCAGCAGCCTTCAAAAAGCGTATGCGAGACCAGTGTCAGGAAATGCCACACAATACTTTACAAATGAGCATATGGAGTTACTTTTTGAATTTGTACAAGAACAACAAAAACACAGAACGCTTCCAGCTTCCTCCACCACCTACATTCATTCAAGCTGCATACATACATGCTGATGTCTACAGGTACACCTCATTGTGGTCCGTCCACGTGAGCTGTGTACGGAGTGGGACTACATAAAAATGGATTTGAGTAACTTTTCCATATGAATTATTTCTTCCTTCCACTATTGATATCAGGAAGTTTTATCAATTTCAGCATGCATTCATATGCAATAGACGGACAGAAATACACGGCAAAAAAGGCAGTTGAAAAAAAATGTCAAAAAACTAGCCGTCCAAGCCAATGTTTATGTATAAAATCAAAATAAGGTCTTTTCTGACAAATAGGAGCCATTTTGGGCTAACATCCAAATTGTTGAATTTCCTTCCCTATCAAAAGAAAAAATGTTGTCAGTAAGAATTGTTTTCATTAAATATATGAAAATATTCATGCATATTATGAAACTTTTAAAAAATATTGATGAAATGTTAAATTCAAGCTCAAAATTTTTGTATATTTATTTATTTTTTTTTGGATATTTCGATCTTTATCGAAGATCATCTTCAGGAATCGGGCTAACAATAAATAGAGCACACACTTTGCTGAACTGATGTCTTCTTCGTCTGACAATCAGTTGATTTTAATAAATAAATAAATACATATACAAAAAATACTGACCTCGAGGGGTTTGAATTCAACCTTTACAAAAAGGGTCGAAAAAAAACCTCTAATCAAAGACTTACATAAAATATATGAAATATTGCACATATCTAAAGAAAATATTTCATTGGGTAAAAATCAATTTAACATTCCATAGATATTACACAAAAATTTGTTAAGTGTAGAAGCGAAACGAAGGCTATTTCTTGTGAATGGGTGCTGGTTTGGGCTAAGCAAACAACTGTAAACCAATTCCTTAATCGACGCTTTAAAATACGCTTATTTAAACTATTCTTCTTTTCAGCCGAAAAAAGTATTGGATGCTGGATTAAAAAGTATTGAAATCAAAATGAGGCTTTTTCTTGAAAATAGGTGCGACATTGGGTAAAAATCTACCGAGTGTACCTCGTTCTAGCTTGCATATTGAATATATAAAACTTTTATTAATGTATAAAACTTTGCACATATCTTATGAAAATATTTGGGGAAACTCAAACATTTCACAGATATTACACAATTTTTTTTTTATGAAGAAGCAAAGATATATTTTCCGGCAAATGGGTGCTGCTTTGGGCTAATTACACAACTGTAAACCGAGCCCTAACTCAACGCTTAAAAATACGCATATTCATCCTATACTTTTTTATAACAAAAAAAACATATTGGACGCTGGATGAAAAAGTATAGAAATCAAATGAAGGCTATTGCTGGAAAATATATGCTACATTGGACTAACGCCAAGAAAAAACAAAGAAACTTTTTAAAGTCTTTTAAAAGAAGCCGGTTCATAAAATTGCAACTACTTTACAAACTTCACGAAATTTACGAAAAACTTCGTCAGTAATATAAAATATGTACGAACATACAAGGGTTGCTATATATATTTCTGGAGCTATCTGGAAAGCTTGACATTTTTTAGCATAAACGTAATCAGAACGTGTTGAAGTACGACCATCATTTGTGTTGTTTACAGTGACTTGGAAAAATCAATTTGGCAAAAAAATGGAATTAACTCCTGGGCGACGTGAATTATCACGACAAGAGTGCATCGATGAACTTAAATCTTTGAATGGCGATGAAGCACCATCCTATAGCACTGTGAGAAACTGGTTTAATGAATTCAATCGTGGCCGACGCTCGCTCAAAGACGAAGGTCGTCCAAAAACGGCCATTGTGCCAGAGAAAATTGATGCCGTGCGTGAACTGAAAATGCAAGATCGTCCTGTGACATACCGTGAGATAGAGGCATCCTTGGGCAGTTCTTCCACCCGCATACATTCGATATTGAATGAACACCTGGCCGTAAAAAATGATTGTTTTCGTTGGATACCTCACAATTCAACAATCGCTCCAAAAAAAGGCTCGTATCGATTGGTGCAAAGAAATTTTGAAAAAATATGATCGCCGTGCTTTAAAAGTCTTTTATCAGATCATCACAGGTGACGAATCAAGGATCTATGCGTACGAGCCCGAAACAAAACAGCAATCGACCGTGTGGACCTTCGAAGACAAGCCAAATCCAACGAAACTTGTTCGTGGAAGTAGCACATCGAAGCAAATAATCGCTGTTTCTTCGGCAAAACTGGTCATGTGGCGACTGTTCCGCTTGAGCAACGTACGACGGTCAATTCTGAGTGGTACACCACAATTTGATTGCCTGAAGTCTTCGGAGAAATTCAAAAAACGAACAAGAGAAGGCGAATCATTGTGCACCATGACAATAAGAGTTCTTACACTTCGGCTTAAACCAGCGCCTTTTTGACCGGGCAAAACGTCGAATTGATGGGTCATCCGCCGTACAGCCTTGTCTTGGCACCCAATGACTTCTTTTTGTTCCCTAGCATCCAAAAAAATGCGTAGTCAACGTTTTTTATCGCCCGAAGCAGCTGTTGAAGCGGTTAAAAACCATGTTTTGGAGGTGTCTCAATCGGAGTGGCAAAAGTGCTACAAAACTGCATAAATTATGCTGGAGAATACTTTGAAAAACAATAAAACCATTTTTGATAAAAAATATTCGCATTTTCATTATTAGGCCAGAAATTTATAAAGAAGCCCTTGTTAAAGGAAAAAAATGTTTTCAAAATATTTCCAACATAACTCTTTCAGTGTAGTAGCCGTGATGGGCATTTGTATAATAATAAAACAAGGACACATATAAAACAGTCTTAAAAGGGTTTGTCCCTAGCCCACACCTAGACAACGTACAAAGGCTCATTGAGATCGAATTTTTAGTTCGACCTGTACTTTGATTTCAACAATAGATGAACAGAAAGACCACATATTATTCTGAAGGACCTTTAGTATACCATTTAAAGGAATCGGAAGAGAAACAGAGTTATGAAGGAGAATGGAAATAAAAATATTCCTAGGCACTGTCGTCAAAAACCGCATGCTAGCAGCCAATTTAAGGTTATAAAGGAGGCTCTTATTTAGATGCCAGAGTCTTAGTTCCTGTATACTCAACCAGCAGTTTTTTTTTCTACTGCAGTCATTTCGGAATATTTCTATACAACCAGTCTTCATCTTGCCAATGCCAAAACCAGTGTTTATCTATATTTTAAAAACCTCCAACAAAGGAGGGTGTACTTAATTTGTCTTTTCTTCGTTTGCATCTCGAAAGGCGATCTAGCCTTGTTCGACTATCTGTTTGTCTGTCCCCGATAGCGGTCGAAAGAATAAGGAAGCTAGGACCCTGAAATTTTGTATAATGATGGCTTATGCAAATTTCTTTCTTCAATCAAAAATGGAATTATTGTGTGTTTTTAGCCAAATCCCTAAAATTAATCTTTAGTATGTCCCCGAAAATGGGTCACTTTTTTGCAATACTAAAAAAAAAAAGAAGCCACGGTGGAGGGTATATGAGATACGAACCGGCCGAACTTAATTTTGATTTTACTTGTTTTTTTAGTGTGAGGAATGAATATATTTTGAGAAAATACGTACAAAATTTTTAATCAATACTTGAATTTCTTTTTAAAATAAATATTTTATAACAGGCTGGCAATTTTGTGTGTTGATTCTGGGAATTTCTTTATCGCAGTCTTTTGTAATCAAAATTACATTTGATTTTTGCATTGTTAAGGGCAACTCTATTTCTTCCTGTGTAGTATAAGTGCACGGCAGATGGAACCGGAGGCACGAGTAGAGCACAAGAGATCCATAGCATGAAACATCATCCTCCTTAGGAAAAAAAATCCGATTTTAGCAGAAAGACGGACAAGCACATGTAACATTCGATCATTTCCTTGGGCAAAGCCTTTACATACACACACGCACACTCGGGCGAATCAATGACTTAGAAAGTCAAAACCTTATTGTGGCTCTGGACTGTCTGTCTTTCACTCGGTATGCCAGTGGCATCATTTGTCCAATGTCCATAAAACTGACAGTGAATATAGATAAACACAATGCAGACGTATCCGCAAATCTAACACATACACTCAACTCACTACACGCCATAGGAGTTCATATATCATTTGGCTTAAAGGGGAGAGTGAAAAGAAGAAGTAGAAACCAAAGAGAATGCATAGAAAAAACAACAGTCATCCTCAGTGGTGGAGAATTTCCTGGCCCGGACCATATTATCATGGCTAAACGACCAAATAACCAACACGTGCACAACGCATCTGTTTCAATTGTGCTAAAGGAGAACTGCAAGCGAGGTGAGGTTATTAAAAAAGGTTTGCTATGACGAATCAAAGAAGTGCTCTATGGGAAGGAACTGAATAAAGGAGACAGTTAGATGAAGAATATTTAGGTTGAAATGTTGGCCCAAACTCAGTCTTAAAGGGAGGAGGAACATATATTTCTTGTCAACGCTCTAATCTGATAAGTTTGGATCATGCCACGCTTATACCCAAGCCTTTAACCAATATGACCGCCCCCTTTCGTGTAGCGCCCCATGAATCTCCAAGTAGATTAGATGATATCCTGCATACATTGCCAGTGCCCGGTGCTGTGCGGTGTAAATGTGTAGGGAAAACTACGTGCCTTTGGTTAAATTTGGTTTATTGTAACAACTTTAAAGTCTGTATTACGTCAAACGTGTTTCCACAAGTGATGAAACGAATTTGACGATATACGCCACGCACCGATGGAACCAAAACCCATTTCACTTGATGGCTGTGGTTGTGATACTCCGGCACAAGAGCGCCATCAAATGTGGGAAATATTTCACAATTTGCCACACCATTCCCAGTGGGTTAAGGACCACATACACACAGAAATTCCCTACGCTCGTACAGCATCCTTTAGTCGCTGTAAACCATACAGAAGGACATCTCTAATTTCTGCCAGAAAAGATGACAATATCACGTTATATAAACGGAAACAACCAGTGCCAGCAAAGACAATTGGAGGAAACAATTGTGAAAAGGTGAACCTTTTCCTATTCATAGCAAGCCTCAATTTCTAGTATCTCTATTCAAAAATTTTCGACAACATTTCAAATGTCTATGAAAGGTAACAATTATTACCGGAAGTCATGTATCATATGAGCCCATAGCAGAGTTGGTTTTTCTGTTAAAGGAAGGACCTTACTTCAATGAAAGCATATCTACCTACGCACACAGAAGTGTGTGTCCCTTATTGTATTACTTACACATGCGGTAGTAGTCTGCCAATCTGGCTTGTTACAAAACAAAACATTAATGAGAGTTTTAAGCCTGCAGACTTAATCTCATATCTACCCACACACGTATGGTTAAAGTTCAAGTTGGATATGTTGATTATCAAAACCTCATTGTATTCTACAAAAATCAGCACGCAAAATTCATTCGTAGCCTTATGTGGCTGGCAAATAGATAGAGCACCTAAAAGTATACACTACGTTTGCATGGTATACAAACAGCCAAGATTAATATAAAAAACGCTATTATTGTAAAATAAAGTTATAGGAGAGAGAAAGAAGTCTTTTAATACAGAGAAAGTTAAATACAATTATTCGTATTTAATAAAATATGCCCTAAATTATGCTTGAATTTTTATATTAAACTTAAAAGGTTTCACATAATGACAAATTTTAATGTTGTTCTTAAATGCCTTAATGTATTCTACGAAAGTCCGCACGCACAATTCATAGCATACTCGCGAGAGCAGCATTATTTGGTAGGCAACTAGACAGAGCGTCTAAAAGAACACAGGGTTTTTGAAAGGTATACAAATAGCCACCATTAGTATGAAAACGCTCTGCTTATTGATGAAAGTTATAGGAGAAAAAATTCTTTAATGTAGAGAAGGTTGAATGCAACTATTCGCCATTAATGAAATATGCCTGGAACTATGCTTGAATTTCTATATTTAACTTAAAAAGTTTTACATATTGGCAAATTTAAATGTTGATTTAAAAACCTTATTGTATTCGACAAAAATCAGCACGAAAAATTCATAGCATAGCAGCGAGTAGAACCTTAGTTGGTTGGCAAATATAAAGAGCACCTAAAAGTATACACTGTTTTTGCTAGGTATACAAATAGCCACGATTTATATGAGAAAAAAACGCTATGCTTGTTGACAAGTTATAGGAGAGACAAGTCTTTCAATAAAGAGAAGGTTGAATACAGCTATTCGCATTTAATGAAATATGCCCTTAATTATGCTTGACTTTTTATATTAAACTTAAAAGGTTTCACATAATGACAAATTTTAATGTTGTTCTTAAAAGCCTAAATGTATTATACGAAAGTCCACACGCAAAATTCATAGCATACTCGCGAGAACAGAATTATTTGGTAGGCAACTAGACAGATCGTCTAAAAGAATACACTGATTTTGAAAGAAAAGTGATAGGAGCGAGTAGTGTCTTAATATGGATAAGGTCAAATACAGATATTCGTTTTTAAGAAAAATGCTCGAAATTATGCTTGAATGCTAATATTTGACATAAAAATTTTTACATATTGAACCATTTAAATGTTGATCCTAAAAGACAAAAGCTAAACTTTATAGCATACCTGTGAGTGCAGCAATACACTGATTTAGAAATAAAAGTGCTAGGAGGAGAAGTCTCTTAATATGGATGAGGTTAAATAAGGCCTTCATTTTGCTTGCACATTTATATTAAACTAAAAAAATTTTATATATCGACAAATTTCAGTTATAGGAGAGGGAATAATTAAGAGAAGGTTGAATACAACTATTCGTATTTTATTAAGTATGCCCCAAATTATGCTTGTATTTTTATATTTAACTTAAAGAGTTTCACTTATTGACAAATTAAGATGTTTTAATTTAAAAGCCTTAATGTATTTTACAAAAGTCCGCAAGCAAAATTAACAGCATACTCGCGAGAGCAGCATTACTTACAGCGCCAAAAGGTATACACTACTTTTGCAAGGTATACAAATAGCCAAGATTATTAGGAACACGCTAATGCTTTGTTGAGAATAAAGTTATAGAAGCAAGAAGTTCTTTAATACCTATACAGAGAAGGTTGAATACAACTATTCGTATTTATTGAAATATGCCCTGAATTATGCTTGCCTTTTTATATTAAACTTGTGAAATTTCACATATTGACAAATTTAAATGTTAATCTAAAACACCTAAATGTATTCTACAAAAGTTCGGACGCAAAATTCATAGCATACCTACAAGAGCAGCATTATTTGTTAGGCAACTAAAAAGAGCGCCTAAAGCATATGTGACGCGCAAAATAGAAAGGGATCTAAGGGTAAAAACCAGTTTTATTCAGGAGAGCCATTTTAAAGATTTAAATATGTGTATCTTTGGTGTACCACCACTTTCATAAAACGCGCATATCTCTGGGAGGGAACACTTTTGGGACATGGGATCGGTCTCATTCGATGCTTAACGTCAAAAAAATGAAAATTTATTTTTTTTAGCCTTAGGTCCCTTTCTCTATGCGCTGTCACATATACTGCTTTTGAAAGTTATAAAAAAGCAACAATTAATATGAAAACGTTATGCATGTTGAGAAAATCGATAGGAGATGTAAGTCCCTTAATATGGATGAGGTTAAATTGCAATATTCATATTTTAAAAAAAATATTTAAATTACAAACTTGCTGTTATTGACGGATTTAAATGTTGATTAAAATACCCTAATTTTATTGTATTCTACAAAAATGGGATTACGCATAATACATCGAATCCCGAAAAGAAAAGCCTTATGTGGTTGTCAAATAGGTAGAACACCTAAAAGTATACGCTGGAGGTATTCATACAACCACGTAGAAAATGAAACGGCATTCCTTGAAAAGAAGAGTGGTCCCCCTCGCTACAAAGACACAAAACTATTCGAACTTACAGAAACATGCCTAAAAGTGTGCTTTAAATAACAAAATTTCAATATTCACCATTGTAAAGGAATAATTTTAAGGATTGCAAAAACTTAAAAAACTCAAGAAATGTTTTTTTTCCAATATTCAATTATTTTATTCCTTTTTTAGAGAATTGAATTCTTTTCCGTTCAATATTTACTTTAAATTACATTTTTTTACAAAAACCGTTGCATATTTTTCGTATATTTCTTTAAAAAAAATAGATACATCAGCATAATTCTCAGTTATATTCATATTCATACGAGTACCTGCACGTCTCTACTCCCATTGTATTTATTTGAATATATGCTTCATACAACTTCATACTCGTACATACATACGAGTATATGCCAAAAGTTATGCTTTGAATAGTTTTTGATTACTCGCCTCAAGGTATGCAGCAGACAAGTTTTGTCATATGACAAATTTGCGCTAAACTTTTGGCAAGTTTTTGTAGTTTTCTTTTTTCCAATTTTGATATTTGATGATTGAAGTGGAGTAGAAACATAATAACGATATTGACTAAAATAATATATGGAATAAATATTGGAAAAATTTATGAAATTTTATTTAAATGACAATAAAGCGACATGTAAAATATCACACCCACTCCGTATTGAGTTTAAGGGAAAAACAAGGTTATTAATAAAAAAAATAAAAATCTTTTTAAACTCAGTTACAGGGGATCATGTGATAGGGTTAAAGGGGGAAAATAACAATTTCTTTAAACTCAGTTACTAGGCACCATATTGTAGGGCTGTCTTGGGTGCAAAGCCAGTGGAACGTGGAAGGAAATGAGTTAGTCAGACAAAGCTCAGCATTTAGAGAAGATGTCCACGACGTTAAAACAACCGGACGTGTATAGAATAAAAGATTCTAAAAAGGATTGCCCAGAACTGAGTTACAGGAATAAGATGCGATGTAATGACAGAAATTCTGTTATAGATTAGATATATCGGCGGAACTGTTGTACTAATGGGACTGCATGGAAAAAGTCTTAGACTTATAAAAGGAGTTGCAACGAGCAATGGCCATAAGATTGGTTAATAGATCCACAGCAGGAAGTATATGAAAGAGATTGTACTGCGTCAACAACGATGTAGACAAAATAGGCTAGCGCAAGACTCATTGTAAAATTGGGAAATACTGTAAGTAAGAGCCTATTACGGCAGAACGAAATGGTATGCGGGTACTTAACAGAATTTTCCATTAAAGGTGCACTGTATCGAAGGCCACTGTATAATCACATTGCATAAGGTCAATAATGCGAGTCTGTACAAAACCAGAAGGCAGTGCATAAATGGATTTGTATTGTGTTCAGGTTTTTCGAAAGATGTTTTTTAAAATATTTTAAGTATTTACATTATTTATCGCTTATCGGTTCCCACAATAATATTATTACACCATAGTTAAGAGCATTATAATATAGTTGTGTGTGAACCATAGTATGGTTGTGAGAATAATGCTATGGTTGCGGGAGTCATGATATGGGTCCACAATTTTACAAGCTTTTTACACTCAACCCGTAGTAGTGAGAAATTTTTTGAGATTACTAAATTTTTTTTCCACAGAATTCTATCAAGGTCCTAGAAGGACCGACAGAGTCAGGTAAGGACGTATGCAATTTTTGACTTGTTGATCTATTCCTACGACCCGAGGGTTTCTAATAGAGTAGTCATCAATTGATAATTTCGGGTCTGCTGCATGAGCCTTGAACACGGCTACTTACATTGAAATATCCTGGATATGAATAAGGATTTTAAGCGATTAAGATGGTAACTAAGCTAGATTAGCTTCGTGTTCTCTCAGGTCGTAGCACAAGACCATCATTCTCTGAGAGCTTTTGTACGAGTAAATGAGATTGTGCTTGCATTTAGAAAGGGGAGTACACTAGTGTCAAAAAACCAGGCTTTTCAAAAAACTGGTATTTCGGATATTTTTTTCAAACCCGTGATTTGAAAAGCAAACTGTCGGTTTTTTGAAGTAAAAAACCGGCATTTCAGTATTAGATTTTTTCCTCAGAATGGAATATAATCTCTGAATCAAAAGTGAAGAAATTGTGCCCATGAACAGGCTCTAAATCTACACAGATGTTAAAAATTAGATTATAATTAAATTTGGGTGAAAGTTGTATTATGTTTGATACTCAGATGCCTATGTTTTAATCAGTCAGATTTTCGGACATAGGGTCCTTGTCACCCAAATTTAGCCAAACTGCAAAAATAATTTTATTTTTAGCTTCGGGGGAAAATTTAAAGCTATTTCAAAGCCATAAGTCCGTGAATATAGAAGCCATTGGGGACTATATTAAAAAATATGCTTTTTTTGACTCAAATCAGTTCAAGAATGGTTGTTTGTGAATCGTAATACACAATACCAAGTCGGATTTATTTCGGAACTAATATGGATTGAAATCAGATTTAGATGTTCTAAATCAGTTGTATGTTATACCGGGGGAGAGCTTCGAACTGGGGCCATATCAATACTGGCATCAGCACGATCCATTTTTAACTGAGCTGATAACTTATCGATAAACTGTGCAAAATTTTATTAATATTGGATGTTCTGAATGGTGATGAATCTTCTTATAGAGGTATTTTTTCAATAGGATTGTTTTACAGATCACGCCTCAGTTGTGTTAAACTTTATTTTTTTTCTTTTCAGTATTGTTTGCCATTTTATCGTGGAAAGACTTACAACGCGAAAACCACGGTTTCGTACGCTTTATGAGCTTGAGGAATCATCGGTCCATATTTTTTTAAATTTGTAACGGGTGATTAATCTAATGATATTTTTTCAATAGGGTTTGTTTCACTGATTACGCGTGAAATGCTCGAACGAGTCATCCAAAATTGGACCACTAGAATGAAAACCCTGAGGCGTAGTTGCGGCCAACATTTGAAGGAAATTATATTCAAAAAAACAATGGCATCAAATGTCCTTTTGAATGAACCAAAATGATTCCACACCTGATTTGAATTTTTGTATATTTTTTTATTTTGAAAAAAATACCTCTAGGTTGATTTCCCATTATGTGTCTTCTAGAGCTAAATACATAAAATCGGTTGAACTTATAAGTGACGCGCAAAATAGAAAGGGACCTAAGGTGTGTTTTTTTCTTATTTCATTGACTTGTGAACAAAATCGCAAAAAAAATAGAAGCTAATGAACATTCTGTCATTGTCAAATTGAAAAACAAAATTGAATTACTAGAAATAATCATCCTGTGTTGTTTTTTTTTTTGAAAATTCGAAAGTAAAATGCGGAGACAAAGCCAGGTAATAATTCTTTGTTATCCGCTTGATGTTTTCTGTAAGTTAGCATTTGTATTCGTATTTATGTTTATAGATTCTATCCCGCCAAAGAATTGCAGAAATTCTAAATGAAAATGATGAGTCTTTTGATGATGCCTCTGATGAAGATGAAAATTTTGAATGTGCCCAGCCTGAAATCAATGAGTCGGATTTATCGACAGACTCGTTAGAGAGTATTGACAGTCTACGTAGAGATACCCGATCATCCCAGACGCAAGAAAATAATGAATGCTTTTCCGCAAAAGATGGTACGACTGGACCAGTTAGTTGCAACTTACACATGTAAACGTCAAACTAAGCGCTGGCCGGTGGCACTGTTCTCGAATATAATCGATGTTTCGGGATATAACGCATATGTTATATGGACCGAACTTTATCCCGAATGGAACAGTAATAAAAATTTTAAACGCCGATTGTTTTTAGTAGACTTGGCCACATCCTTGATAACCCCGCACATTGCACGTCGCAAGAGAATGCCGTATGGTCCTTCTGCGAAAAGAGTCGTGGAAAAGATACAGGAAGCAGTAATAGCAGACACTCCCAGTACATCCAAAGATATTCAACCTCAATGTTCTCCCTCATGCTTCTTGGGTGAAAGGCAAAGATGTTTTTTTTTGTCCACATACAAAAAACTCTAACAAGCATTCACTTCGATAAATGCAAAAATTTTATTTGCAAACAGCATGCTGTTACATCTTATTTGTGTCTAAATTGCCAGAAATGATATATTTTTATTAAAATAAAAGAATGAAACGATCTTGTATGAAATAACTTTTGATTTGTATGTACCTTATATCTTAAAAAAATAAAAAAAATGTTGAGTTTACCATTATACTGATATGTTTTTCCTATTGGGTCAAATTGACCCACAAATTGTTTATTAGGGGTAGAATGTGAATTTGTGCAGAAGGGTTAAAAAAACAAATAGCTTTATTTTTTTTTTAATTAACTATACGATTTGACACTATCATTCCAACCTTCTTTTCCTTACAAACTAAGGCCAATTCAATGGGAATTTACAATTCTTCTTGTTGGTTAGGTAAAGCTCTTTTCGCTTCTGTTGCCCGGCATAAAACCTGTGTTTGCCGAATTATACCCGTATCCACCTACTACCATGCCACGACAGGTCGTCTCTGACACATACCCTGGGAATTGTGCCCTAACAAAATCGTTTAAATTTTTGGCTTTTCCACATTAAATCGAAGGATTATCTACCTGTCAGGTGTTCACATGATAATATGGAATTTAAAGAAAAGCCTTTGCCTCACGCCGTCCTCGCAGAAACGGTTCGGTAATATATGTTACCTAGGATTATCATACTCGTATGCTTGGAAATTTATCCACAATTAACCATGTTTATAAAGTAGAGATAATAAGTGTTTTCAGCAGTAATTTCAACGGAAAATTGCTACAATTTCAATGGCTTGCCAGCAACATCAACAAGACAGGCAACCGGCAACAGCAAGTCTAACACACACACTCGCACATACATTTGTAGATACATTTGTTCAGCTATCTCCTGTAGCCAGCAGTACATTGGAGGCGGAAACTCAAACTCTATCCAACAGGCATTACGGAAAATTACATGTTGACATGATGGTGGAATTAACACATAAACAACATATGCCTGTCTATGTATGGGTATGTGTGTGCGTGTAGCGTACACATACATATGTAGCCATTCCGCCATAAGTATGTGTATATTAAAAGCCATTTCCATGGAAAATAATTTCCCTACCTTCACACAGAGTTACACACATTCACATCTGGGTTAAGTGTATGTATGTCAGCGTAGGCATGCCCTTACATTACCCGCGTTTTCGACAAATGCGAATACGCAAACCTACGGCAGAGTCTTAGGTGGAAATTTAAAACCCAAGAAAATATGAGACACCATGAGATATACAAATTCACTCTCTTCTACACTGAGGAAAAAGAGCATAAATGATTAAACATTCGAGGAGTTGGTCAACGAAAAAAGAAATAAATCAAAAATTATTTAATTTCATTTTGGTTGATTATTCGATTTTCAAAAAAGTGCGTCAAATGCCGATGGTTACGTTGGCTGTGTGACATGTAGCCCCGTCTTGTTGAAAACAAATGTCGTCCATGTCATTCTCTTGAATTTTTGGAAACGAGACTTCGTTGAGCATGGCGCGGTAACGCTCATCGTTTACTGTAACGGCAGCTCCTTGGTCATTTTCGAAGAAAAATGACCAAATGATGCCGCCAGCCCAAAACCCACACCAAACAGTGATTCGTTCTGTATGCATTGGTTTTCTAATAGTTGGAGTGGGTTCCCCATATGCGACAATTTTGCTTATTGACATAGCCACCGTGATGAAAATGAGCTTCATCAAAAACACGGTTTTTCGCTAAAACTCTTCATCGCCTGCCAAACAATCTTCAGACCAGTGGGCGAAGCGAAAACGCCAAATATGGTGTTCCATTATTAAATGACAAAGTTCAACCTTTCCAATTAAAAACAGAAAATTAAAAAAAATATCAGTAATTTCCATATTTGACAGCGCATAGAGAAAGGGGTCTAAGGAAAAAAAAACAATTTTCACTTTTTTTTGATGTGGACAACATCTGAGCATCAATGAAACCGATCCCATGCCCCAAAAGTGTTCCCTTCCAGAGATATGCGCGTTTTATGAAAGTGATGGTACACCAAAGATACACGTATTTAAATCTTTAAAGTGGCTCTCCTGAACAAAACTGGTTTTTACCCTTAGGTCCCTTTCTATTTTGCGCGTCACATATAATGATAGCCCGAGCCACAGAGTGTCTTCTAAATTTGTCGTTTAGTTTGCAACACCACGAGGCTACTCCCCAAGTTTGTGTGGGGCATACATGAACACATGTGCTGATATGGTTTTAGTTTACTAAGAGTTGCCCTTCTCTCTTACATCGCTCGAGGCAAAATCGGACCGGCGGGGCTTAAAATCGAGATGGACGTTTGTATGGGGCCTATGTATAAGCCTGGACCGCTACGATCCAATTTCACCCTGCTTCGCAAAGGTATCTCATACATCAATATGCTAAATTTGAGCAAGATAGGGACACATATGACGTAGCAGGGCCGCTTGGGAAGTATAGGAAAAAAATGAAAACATGAACCGTCCAAGTTATAGACTGAGGATTACCGCGCACGTCCTTGTTTTTTTTTTGCAAAATCACTGTACTAGGGGTTTATACAAATATAGTGTAGGTTTTAAGTGTAAGTTTTAACAGCCCACATATGGTCTGTGGACTCTGATCTGTCCTGTGAAGTCCAGATTAATTAAACGACGATCTTAAGATCTTTAAAATTGTACCAACAAATAGGCTCTGGATTCTGGTGCTTTCCGTTTACAGCCCGAATATGGGCTATTCACCTGTTAAGAACGATCGAATTAATTTGTGACAGAATCTCAAACCGGAAAGGCCTTGGTAGAAGCTCTTCGATAACTTTGGCTAATAAGGTGGGGTGGGCACGGAAAATTTGCTTTTTTGCACTGCAGGCTGTGGCGGTACTGTTGGTCGAAGAGAGTGGAGAGTGTGCGTGGCTTATAATGGTTGACGGGAGATTTATATTCGTCTGCCTGTCAGTTGCCATCATGCATTGGACACGTGAGGAGAGGTGTTAAAAGGTATTTTTCAAATTTTAATTAAAATATAAAATACATTTTCCTAAGATTCATAATTTTTTCATTTTATTCCCAAATAAGCAAAGTATCGCGCTCTACCCTGTAAAATTTCACCAGAGATTTCTATTGGTCGCCCGATACGTTCTGTATGAAATTTGGTCAGAAGTGGAGCATAAGGTTTTGAAGTAGAAAAATACCTTTGTATAATATGAAAACATGAACTAAAGAAAGCGTAAATAGACAAAAGGAATCGTGAATGGCACAAACCCGAAATATGTGTCACGATTTTTTTTTTTAAATTGGTTCCCATCTGTACATTGATTAAAATGATTGATTAATAGACAATTATTAATTGATTGAATTAGAAAAGGATTTTGTATCTATCGGAGTATTCAGCATGGGGCCTCAAATATTCGTTCCTTTTAAATTTTATAAAATCAGCACTAAGCCAAAAAACTTCAGTGGAAAAATGTGTAAGGGCTTCGGGAACAAACATTTTTAGAAGATCTTCTTTTTGGATCAAATACATTGCCTTTCAATATAAGCCATACCAGAAGGTCTTCTTTTTGTACCACCGAAGTCATTTCAAAAAACTTTTTTTGGGCAGCCGCTATAACACGAGTAAACCCAAGTTCAACTCTGGGTATCTAACAATTTCAGCGACGGGTTTTCGTCTCATAAATGCCGGCGACATTAAAATTGTTATTCAAAAACCGGTATTCGCTACTAATTTTAAAGTCCACTTGATTTCAATTTTATTATTATTTTTGCTATTTTCCAAACATTTACTCCGCAAAGTTCCACAAGAATTTTCGTTCAGTGTATAGTGTTGCCACTTATATCGTATATGCTACCTTCTCGAGAAGTAACATTTAATAAGACGGCAAATGAGATACCCGCGTCCTATAGAAATTGTTGTGGGGGGAACATGTTCAAATTACGCTACATGCGGAGGAGACGTACGTATACAGCCCATTGTATCCGTGCAAATGCAACTTTCAACAGACGCACGTATAAAACCGACTACTTTGGAGCTTTAAATTTCTTTTACTGTGAGTGTGTGTGTGGAACATTGAAGGCTTCGCATTATCTTCTTAGACCAACGGGAAACATGACGACGACGTTGTATTGCTTATGTTTGATGCCTGACTGAGACTGCCACGTAAAAAGGTATTTTTTGTCGGTGTGAGGAGTTTTTTTTTGGGGGAAATCAAGGAGTTAATAAGAGTTGTTTTTGAACTGTACCTTAAGTGAATGTACACGTTCCATTTGGTATCATAAGCTCATGGCGGCGAACGCAGCACGCAGCACAAACAAGATTAATTAAAGTATGTAAATTTTTTCCCGAAAATGAAATGATTGCTGCCATGATGACTGAGAATAATTGAAGGTGGATTTTTTTTAAAAGAAAATGAATTTGGAACAGTGGTTTAGTGGAGTGTAAAGTACTGTTATATAAAGGTTACATCATGGGAATAGAAATATATTGAATAAAGCTATTCCTAAAAGGAGTAGGTTTATAATAAACTGGATTATGGCACCCATATTTTCTCCCAGAGAACGATTTGTAATATGATGTTTCGGGAATAGTATTTTTCTTGTCATTCTATAATTTGAAGCCGTTTCTGTTTACTCTTCATAATTTTAGGTCTATAATTTAGAGTAGGTGATTTCCACGTTTGTTATTTCCACGTCTATGTTGCCCTTACTAATGCTGAACTATTGAATTTGGACGGAAACAAGGATGAAAATGAAAAGGAAAACGAAGAAGCACAACCCGCATTTCCAGTCACATTGAGTGAGGCAGTGATATCTTTTAATACCTTATGCCCTCTGAAAGGACAAAAGTGACGAGTTTTAAGCTCATATTAATATCGAAAATTGATTGGACTGTGATAGATTTAAGTCCCTGCCTCCGGAGAATATTACAGATTTTTTCCTAAATTAATGTGAAAAAAACAAAACAAAATTAAATTTACTTCTTGATTGAACTCATAAAATTTTGAAACTCTTGGTAATTTGAACTTTTTCTCTGGTCCCTTGTTGTGGTTCCTGAGAGTCCCTTTCAGGAATGACATGAAATATTTAGGCATACATGAAATATTTAGGCATTTGAACTTTTTCTCTGGTCCCTTGTTGTGGTTCCTGAGAGTCCCTTTCAGGAATGACATGAAATATTTAGGCATTCACTTCAATAAACTTTTTAAATTTAATAGACATGCTAGGTCTGTTTTCCAGAGGGGCTATAGGATTTTGGGATATTTTTCGAAAATTCTGTGGAATAGGAGTTTACCGGTAGAGACGAAACTATTACTGTACAAGACTAGTATACGCCTGGTCATTTTATATGGTTTCCCAGTATGGTTTAATGTATCCCCGACAGTTATAAAGGAATTTGAGATATTTAAGAGAAAGATATTAAGATATTGTATTGGTAAAAATTTTGAGTCGTTCTCCAGGCGATATTCGAATAAGTATATATATAAGGAATCAGATGCTACTCCTATTGGTCTGTATATTTGTGACGTAATTAATAAAGTTATTACAAGCCCAGAAGGACATTCGATGGTCAGATGTTTGCTATTTATCTCCGATTGGATTTTTGAATGAAAGTCGGGCAGATTTTGATACCTCGGTTTCCTTTCGTCCCGAGTTCTACAAAAAAGTGGTTCCGGGTGCACATAGAGGATAGCATCTTTATGATTGGACTATTGTTAAGACTCTTGAACAGCATTTGTTAAAATCTCTTATTTTTTTACTTATTTTTCTATTTTTTTGTTGTCTCTATCCTCTCCTTTTTTGTAATCAACTCCTCCCCTTCACCCACTAATTTTAGGCTAGTTATAAGTATACGTTTAAGCTAATTACAGGGTATTTCACTCCTAAGACCGCTTTAGCCTCGGGAGCAAGGGCGAACACACACTCATAAGATCTACATACAAATTAAAAATATGTCTATACACAGAAAAGACTTGGTGCCGTTAGCTGTACGTTATTGGTAATTTAGACAATACATTATAGTCATAAGCAATTTCTTGTTCATAGATCTAGTATATGTCTGTCATTGTTTTTGAAAAGAGTCTCAATAAAATAAACTAAACTAAAAAAAAAACTAAAAACTGGTCCCTTGAGCTTCAAATTATCGAGTGTAGACTATATTCTGCCTCTCAAAAAGTATCAGATAATGTCCGACTTTGCTTAAGCCCCAGACAGCTCCGCGGAGTCTCTTGAAGCGCAGTAAATGGATCAAATGGGACTTGAAGAAAAATAGTTCCCCTTTTAGGGAGTAAAAAAACTCAGTTTCACATTTCACTTATACAACTTAATTGAACAACTTCAGAAATAGCTGTGCTTCAATGTCGAAAGTTTAGCCGCAGTATATGTCTTATAAATGGAAGTGGTCTTTGGGCCCGGAGTTTCTAAGGCCGTACCCCACTGTTCATGTATTAAGAAATCGTAAAATTTTATCACAAATAAAAATAAGTACCTATATTTAAAATTAGGGCTAAATTGCAACTTGGACGGACTCGTGTGTCTCCAAATCCCCCAAACTATGGACAAATATATATATAAAAATGAAATGTGGTTTGTTACACCGCTTAAAACTTGAAAACGACTGGGAAAACTGCATATACTCTTCTGCGGGTTTGTTCATAACTGCTACGCGAAGTTTTAAGAAAAAAGCAAAGTCGAAATTTTGGACTGTGGGCGGATGAGACGTGACAAAACTGTTTTTTTTTATCTAGAAGGCTGACAATTAGTACAAAATTTTAGGGAACGTTGGGGAGTGGTACCTCCCATACAAATCGCAATTTAAAATCCCATTATATCTGCACCTGTTAACGGTATTTGAATAAAATTTGGTTGATGGTTTGGTGTACATATTCTAAGTATTGCTGGAAATGTGGGCCGGATTGGACAAAGGTACGTTGTACCTCTTGTACAAATCACAAATTAAAAATCCATTATTTCTGCCCCTGTTGACGGCATGTGAACAATAATTGATATGTCGGTTCGGTGCACCTGTCGTTCTTCTACAAAATATCAATCCACCACGATTTTGCAAAGGAACCAGACTTTTAGTCCAAATAAAATTTGAAAGCAAAACAACGTTTTCTGGGTCAGCTAGTATTGCTATTAAACAACAATAATATGTTATCATGCGTATATACTTTAAATACCCCATCGAACTAAGATACCTAGGGTACCAAAAAATAGGTCCTCGAACGTGCAGAAATGGGTAATGATAAGCCGTGGAGTTTCCTCACAAATCTGAATATTCACTTACCTTTGGGGTTTGTCTAAATTTCGAGTCCGCTTCTACGGGACTTAGATACCCAAAAAATCGGACTTGTTCAACAAAGGACATGTGAATACTTAAAACCCATGTAATTTTATTCGGGACTCTGAATCTGACATTGAGCATTCGGTTGAATGCGAGATATAGAACCAGGGACTATTGGTTCATAGGGAATAAAAATGTAGGTCCTATCAAACATGGACCCACCACCCAATACTGCTAATGTCAAGTTAGAACGCAATCCATGGTAAAGAGTACAAAACCTTCGGCTAGTCCGAACTTTAAAATTATCCACTTGTTCAGTAGTACTAATAGTCCCTTAAAAGGAAACTATATTCCCTCTAAGCTGATTCCGCTCATTAGAGCAACTTACAATCGACGTTGTAAAAAATGTCAGGTTCCTAACTTATTTTTTGTGATCCCTATCTTACTTTCCACCGACGGGAGTTCAGATATGGCAAGATCGACTTAGAAGTGAATAGTGTCCAAAAAAAACCGAGGATTTCAGAAAACCGGTATTTCGGGTTTTTTTCAACCCGTTTAAAAAAAAATACCGGTTGCGGGGTTTTTAAAAGTTGAAATTCGTTATTAACTGAAATTCCGGTTTTTGCCTTTTGTCTAAGAATGCAAAATATTTTCCCAATAAGAAGTGGAGTAATTGTCTCCATTTCTAGACTGTAGAATGCAATAGGTTTTGAGAAAACCGGCATTTCGTGTTTTTTTCAAAACCGTGTTTTAAAAATCAAGACTGAGGGGTTTTTAGAAAGTTAAAACCGACGTTTACTGACATTCCGGTTTAAGCCTTTTGCCTAAGAATGGAAATATTTTCCAAATAAGAAATGAAGTAATTGTCCCCATTTCTAGACTCTAGAATGCAATAGGGGTTTGTTTTTTATTTAAAAAA
This sequence comes from Hydrotaea diabolus, assembly GCA_963513945.1. Lineage (NCBI taxonomy): Eukaryota > Metazoa > Arthropoda > Insecta > Diptera > Muscidae > Hydrotaea > Hydrotaea diabolus. Next base: position 22,521,245 of record OY740720.1, on the reverse strand, counting down.
AATAACTAGACTGGCATGGCAGACTTTATTACATCCCGGACTTTAGGATGTGCAGAACAGCCATCGGGTTCTAAATTTACCCAGATAAAAAGGTAATTTTTGAATTTTTCAGCAACTTTCATTGTTTTTGGTAACCATGTGTCCAAACAGCCAATATAATTTTATTTTTGGCTTCATAAGAAAATGTTTCAGACAAATTACACTAAGATGGATGTAATATGTGGCTTCTAGAGCTAAAGACATAATATCGGTTGAACATACAAGTGGGAGCTACAACCAATTTTTAACCTATTTTCTGAAAAGTCAACAGCCTCCGTCAAAAATAACTCCTGCCAAATGTTTGGAAGAAATATGTGAATTCTAGAGCTAGATACATTAAATCAGATGTAAATATAAGCCGATATTCTTCAATTTCAATAATATCTGTCCTTGGTTCAAAAACCTGAATTTTTATCAAGATTTAAAATCGAAATTTTCTTTGAATAAACCGGCATGTAGGGTCTTACTTACGAGGTTTGCTTTTTATATTTCGGGTCCTGACAACACTAGTGATCCCAGATGCAAACTGGAACTTCCATTGCATACCTCCATTTATTTAGCATAACTTCAATCAGAACGTTTTATCATTTGAGGGCGAATTGTTTTGTTCACAGTGTGTTGAAAATTCATCTCAGTCGAAAAATTGAATTATCCCGTGAACATTTTCGTGCGGTAATTTTTTACGGTTTTCGGCGTGGTTTATCGAGGCAAGAGTGTTTAAATCAACTTGTTTCGACTTTTGCTGATGAAGCACCATCAAAAACTTCTGTTAATCGCTGGTACAGAGAGATCAGTCTCGAACGCCGTTTGCTCCAGGATGAATTTCGTGAAGGACAACCAACTTCGGTCACTTTGCCAGAAACCATCGACACTGTGCGTGAGCTGATTAAGCATGACCGACATGTGACATACCGTGCGATTGAGGCATCCTTGGGCATTAGTATGACAAGCTACAAAAAGATATTGCATGTTCACTTTGCCGTGAAAAAAATGTCATCTCGTTGGTTCCCACATAATTCAATGACTGCTCAAAAAAAAAGGCTAAGAGATGATGAAAAAGTATAACAGCGGCAGCTCAAAGGCAGTGCATAACATTGTCACAGGTGACGAATCATGGATCTATGCATATGAACCCGAAACAAAACAGCAATCGACCGTTAGGTCTTTCAAGACGAGACAAATCCAAAAAAAATTATTCGTGGAAGAAGTATATCGAAGCAAATCATTGCGTTTTTTTCGGTGTAACCGCCCATGTAGCCACAGTGCCTTTAGTAGAACGTTGGACGGTTAATTCTGAGTGGTATCATCTGTTTACCAATAGTGTTCGAAGAAATAAGGAAATGTAATAAGAGAAGACGGATCATTTTGCATCACGAGAATGCGAGCACCCACACATCAGGTAAAACGATGAGCTATTTGACCACTTAAGATGTCGAATTGATGGGCCATCCACCCCACCGTACAGTCCTGATTTGGCACCCAATGACTTCTTCTTATTCCCTAGCATCAAGAAAAAAATGGGTGGTCAACGTTTTTCATTGTCCGAAGCAGCTGTTGAAGCATTCAAAAATCATGTTTTGCAGGTGTGTCACAATCGAAGTGGAAAAAGTGCTTCGAAAATTGGTTTGTGCGCATGTAAAAGTGTTTTGATCTTAAAGGAGAATATTTTGAAAAACAATAAAACCATTTCCAGTGATAAATTATTGTATTTTTATTGCCTGACCCGGTATATAATTATTTAAAACAAACTTGGAATACTCTACAAGTCGACGACTGTATAATTTATAGTCTACGAGGGCGACCGCAAAACTAACTGGCCTGGCACATTTTCTGTTTTACTAGCAACTTTTGTTTTTTTTTTCGTTTTTTAAAAGCAATCTTTTATAAGCCAAGCCATCTGTAAAAATTTTCGAAATATTTAATGATTATTTTCTTTGTTACAGGCGATTGAAGTAAAAGTTTTATAATTTTTGAAAAATGGAAAATAAAGAGTTTCCTGCGGTAATTAAACAATTTTATATGAAAGGTTATACGCCACAAATAAACAAAGATGAATTGGATTCCGTTCATGGTGATAATGCACCATCATACTCCACCGTGAAATCCTGGGTTCAACAGTTTAAAATGGGTCGTTCAAGTACGGAAGATGAACAACGCTTTGGAAGACCGAAAACTGCTACTACTATTGAAAACATTAGAAAAATATTTAATGAAGTGACTAAAGATAGACGAATTAAGCTGTGAGAACTTGCTGATATTGTTAAAATACACGAAAAACAAGTTTGAAGTATTTTACATAATGAACTCCACATGAAAAAGCTATCCGCAAGATGGGTGCCGCGTTTGTTGACTTTGCCCCAAAAAATCGTCCAATAGAGTTCTTGCGCCGACTCATAGCTGTTGACGAAACATGGATCCATCACTACATCCCAGAATGCAAAGAACAGTCAAAACAATAGATAGAAGCTGGTGACAGTGGTCCCAAGAAGGCGAAAACTGTTAAGTCAGCAGGAATAGTAATGGCCACAGTATTTTAGGATGCAAGGGGTATAATATTTATTGATTATCTTGAGAAAGGAAAAACTATAAATAGTGAATATTATTGTGCATTGTTGGATCGGTTGAGTGAAGAAATCAAGATAAAACGACCGCATTTAGAAAAAAAAGTTCTTTTTCATCAAGATAATGCTCCTTCACACACTGCATTTTTAACTCAACAACAACTGGCCGATTTGAAATTGCTCCGCATCCACCATATAGTCCAGATTTAGCTCCTTCTGATTATTTCTTGTTTCCAAATTTAAAAAAAATTCTCGGTGGCAAAAAATTTTCGTCCAATAGCGAGGTTATTGCTGAAACTAAGGCATATTTTGAAGGTCTTGAAAAATCTTATTTTTCGGATGGAATTAAAAAACTTGAAAAACGTTTGATGAAGTGTATTGAGTTGGAAGGAGATTATGTTGAAAAATAAATAATAATAATTCCAAAAAAACGGTTCTTTTTATGTTTTGCGGTCGCCCTCGTATTTAGTAAACGCCTGTATTCTATACAGCGTCGTGAGTATTCTCTGCAAAAAGATATTCCCAGTCGGTACTGAAAGGGAGTACTTATCAGTCTTCATTTCTGGAGGTATACAATTACAATTTCTGTTAAAAACACTATAATATACATACATACATTAAAGGGCCCAGATCAATATTTCAAGCTAATATTAACGGAATGACAAATTTAGTATACAGTCCATCATACGGTAGAGGGTTTAAAAAATTAGTTTTCGTTATTTTCTCTTATCTAAAATAAAGCTTTTCTCTTATTTAAAATAAAACTGTACATTCGAAGTCAGTATTCTACAAAGTCGAAATTCATCGAAGTATTCCTTCAACCTTTAGGAGCGGCTTCAAAACAATCTACAATTTGCATGGCTTCAGCCCACTGTCAGCTCATTACCTATTCCCTGTCGGTACTGAAAGGGTGTACCAGGCGTCGCTCTTTTCTTGAATATTATACGAACGTCTAAGAGCTGATATATATACTATGTTGTTGTTGTTTTTCTAATTTCAAAGAAGCGCAAGGCAAAGAACGTTGCTAAAAAAGCAGAAACGAATGAAAATGAACACAGACACGAACCTCGCCAACGTTAACAAACTCATCAATGTTCCTGTTGGGGGGTAAATTATGTATTTTCTACGAGAAATGGCATCAAACTCTGAATGTTCTTTGGCATTCGCCGCGACGTTCAGTGCGGGCGGGCGGGCGCCTTATCCCTGGTCTATTATGCTGCTCCTCGGCATTTGTGGCATATTGTTTGGCCGGGATTTGACGTTTGCCGTTTGTTTGGCAGACTGGCTGGTTGGCTGGCTGGTGCTGGGAAACACTTTTCAGTGTCAGTCATTAACATACAACGCCGCAGCATCGACAACCCGTACAATGTACGACAACAACAAGACCAAGCAAGTATCCACAACAATAACAAACAACAACAACAAAAATAAATTAACTTGTGAATAGGATTTAATTAAGGTTTTGGTGGTTTTGATGGCTCTGCGTTCGTTTTCTGTTTAGCTCCGTTTCTGTTTCGTTTTTTTCTGGCCAGGGTCTTGGTGGCTGCCACAGCCACCCCGTGCCGCTGATACTTACAATAGACGAATTGTGCGTAAAGTGTTGAAAGTTAAAAGTGTTAACAACAAACGTACCTGAAATGATAAGAGAAGGCGGAGAGAGGGGGATGAGTATTAAAATTAATTTGTTTGTACAAATAATGCAAAAGACGAAGTAGAAGAAGAAATGGCATTAAAAGTTATGGTTTTCAAAGGAAGCGTGCTTTTGAATGGAAATTCACTTCCTAAGGAGAAAAGGATTCTACTTCATTTAGGGCGCTAAAAGACTTTTAGTACATTTAAAAAGGAAGTTCAAAAATTGTGAGATATTGACTTGACTATTGAATTCGTTCAAAATAAACGAAGTTTTTACGAGCGACAAATAACTTAATTTAATAAAGTAAAACGACGTTAAGTTCGGTCAGGACGAATCTTTTAAACGCCTCACCTTGAATACCATTTGTAAATGACAAAACTAACACCAAACATATTTAAAGGCTTTATATCGCGTGATCCATTCCGATGTTCCCTTCTTTTTTAAAGAAAAAAAAACACAGAGAATTCAAATTGAATGAGAATGTTTATTATAATTTGAAAGAACATTCTTTGGCATATATTTTTTGAAGCTTAAGTCTATCAAATGTTAGCCGCGGCTACGTCTAAGATGGTCCATTCTTTGAGTCCAATTCTCGATGACTCTTTCGAGCATTTCGACTGGTAACTGGCGAATGACACGCGTCATGTTTTGCTCGAAGGCCTGAATCGAAGAGGGGTTTGTCCGCATAAACTTTACACTTTACATATCCCCACAGGAAAAAGTGATATCACATGATCTTGGTGGCCAATCGACCGGCCCAAAACGTGAAATTATCTGCTTACCGAAGTGTTCTCTCAATAAATCCATTGATTGATGCGATGTGTGGGCAGTGGCGCCGTCTTGTTGAAACCAAATGTCGCCAAGATCGCGAGCTTAAATTTTAGGCATCAAATAGACGGTTATCATGGCACGATAACGGTCGCCATTGGCGGTTACGTTCTCACCGGCATCATTTTTGAAGAAATATGGACCGATGATTCCACCGGCCCACTAACCACACCAAACCGTTGTTTTTTCTGGATGAAGTGGCAGAGCTCTTGAACCCCTTCTGGTTGCTCTTCGCCCCAAATGCGGCAATTTTGCTTGTTTACATATCCATTGAGCCTGAAATGGGCCTCATCGCTGAACAAAATTTGGCTCGAAAACGTCGGATCTTCTTGGAACTTTTCATGAGCCGAAAGAGCGAAACCATGTCGCTTGGGAACGTCGGGCGACTTAAGTTCTTGCACAAGCTGTATTTTGTACGCTTTCAACTTAAGATCTCGACGTAAAATGCGCCAAGTCGTTCCATACGTCAGTCCGAGTTGCTGCGAACGGCACCAAATTGACTCTACACGGTCTACGTGTACACCCTCAGCTACGGCCGCTACTTTTTCTTTACTGCGTGCTGGGCGTATAATAATGAATGCAGTGTCTCAAGATGAGTGATGGTGCTGCGAATAGTTCCTTCAGTAGGCCGATTATGTTGACCATAAGTTGAGTGCACGAAACACATTCCTCACAGAACGTGAATTTTTCGTAATAAAGTTGAACGATTTGGAAACGTTGTTCAGCTGTAAGTCTGCCCATGATGAAATGCCAAACCATACTAAACAAAAATAACATGACAGTATTACACGACTCACACGTGATCTGTTAAGAAAAGGCTATTGTGAAAAGTATCTCTACTTGGATCACCCTATAGTAGATTGCCCCCTTAGAGAAAATATATGTTTACTATGTGGTTACGGTAACAATAATATGTTCTCTGCAATAAAAGCATGTTAGAAGCAACCATTGTACTGTTTTTGAATTTTATGTTGACAAAAGGAAAAAACTTTATGTTAAGAAAAGGCTATTGTGAAAAGTAGCTCTACTTGGATCACCCTATAGTAGATTGCCCACGTAGAGAAAATATATGTCTACTATGTGGTTACGGCAACAATAATATGTTCTCTGCAATAAAAGCATGTTAGAAGCAACCAATGTACTGTTTTTGAATTTTATGTTGACAATACGAGGGCTGCTATATATATCTCTTAATAATGAAAATGCGAATATTTATCATCAAAAATTAGTTTTATTGTTTTTTAAAGTATTCTCCAGCTTGATATAGACACTTTTGCATGTGCTCAAACCAATAGTCGAAGCACTTTTTCCACTCCGATTGAGACTCCTCAAAACATGGTTTTTGAACGCTTCAACAGCATCTTCAGGCGACGAAAATCGTTGACCACGCATTTTTTTCTTGATGTGCTGGTATAAAAAGAAGTCATTGTGTGACAAGTCAGGACGACTTATCAATTCGACGTTTTTGCCGGTAAAGAAAGCTCTGGTTTGAGCCAATGTGTGAGAGCTCGCATTGTCATGGTGCTCAATAATTCGTCTTCTCTTGTTCGTCTTTGGAATTGCTCCGTAGACTTCAGGCAAACAAATTGTGGTGTACCACTCAGAATTGACCGTCCTACGTCGCTCAAGCGGAACAGTCGCCCCATGACCAGGTTCGCCGATGAAACAGGCGACCATTTGCTTCAGTGTTTCTTCCACGAGCAACTTTCGTTGGATTTGGCTCGTCTTCGAAGACCCACGATTGCTGTTTTGTTTCGGGCTCATACGCTTAGATCCATGATTCGTCAACTGTGACGATCTTATAAACGTCTTGTAAAGCACCGCCATCGTATTTTTTTTGTTTCGGGCTCATACGCTTAGATCCATGATTCGTCACCTGTTACGAACTTATAAACGTCTTTTGAAGCACCGCCATCGTATTTTTTTTGTTTCGGGCTCATACGCTTAGATCCACGATTTGTCACCTGTGACGATCTTATAAACGTCTTTTAAAGCACCGCCATCTTTTTTTTTTAAATTTCTTTGCACTAATCGACACAAACCTTTTTTCGAGCGATTGTCAAATTGTGGGGGTTTCCAACGAGAACAAACCTTTTTTACGGCCAGGTGTTCATGCCATATCGAATGTATGCGGGTGGAAGAAATGCCCAAGGATGCCTCTATGTCACGGTATTATCAGTTCACGCACGGCATCAACTTTCTCTGGCACAACGGCCGTTTTTGGACGACCTTTACGACCTTCGTCTTTGAGCGAGCGTCGGCCACGATTGAATTCATTAAAACAGTTGTTCACAGTGCTATAGGATGGATGGTGTTTCATCACCATACAAAGATTTAAGTTCATCGATGCACTCTTGTCGTGATAATCCACGTCGAAAGTTGTGAAAAATGATCGCACGAAAATGTTCACGAAATAATTCCATTCTTTGCCAAATTGATTTTTTCAAGTCACTGTAAACAACATAAATGATGGTCGTACGTCAAAACGTTCTGAGTGCGTTTATGCTAAAAACAATGTCAAACTTTCCAATGGAAATGTCAGATGGCGCCAGGCAACACTTAGTGTTTCATAAGTAATTAGTTTCACAAGGTATCGAGTATCCAGAGATTTTTATCCGGCATTCTTCTCATCACTACATTTTGTATTCTCTACATTGGTCAGTGATTATCTACCTGATTCATCCCTCTTCTTCTGATTTCTTTCGAGTTTTTCCTGACCAAATATAATGTCTTTTTACAACTTCTTTCAAAAAATCTGAAGATAAAACTACTCGGCAAAAACTCAATGGCAAATCGAGCAGAAAAATATAATAATGCCCTATAAAAAACTGTGTTTGATGAAAATTAATTGCATTACAGTGACCATGAATCATTTCATTTTTAAGTCGTCTTCTTATTAAACAGCGACAAAATGCTCCCAATGATCTTTCATTAAACAACAAAAGCCTTTCTTTCCCTAAAATTGATAAAATAGCTAGGCTCACTTTAAGCCTTTGTTTAATTCCCACAGTATCTGGGCACAGTTCTTTGATTTGTTTCATATTTAATATCGATATTTACGTTGACTTAATTTTGCACCAGTCGTAAAGTAACAAAATTACAACTCAGTTGGGGATTGTGCACCAACCCCGACTTTGGCTTTGTTTGTTTCATGTTCCATGCTCCATTCTCATCTCGTTCGTCTTCTCTGGGGGGCAGTAACCAAATGGAAATTGCAATACACTTTTTGAAAATCAACAGACAGACTCCCCAAAGACAACTAACAAATAACACGAATAATATATGCCTGACTTAACATTCTACATACCAACAAAACTACAAACGACTACAACTCCCGGGCAGAGACTTTCGTAGCTGAAGGCCAACAACGGCAGCAGAAGTTGCAGAGGAGATTTTTGCGTTGAAGGCCAATAGATGGAAAAGCCCTTACCAGGCCGACACAGACTCCTAGTCAACAGTCACACACAGACACAGAGTACCGCAAAGTCTCAAACATTCAGGGCAGTTGTACGTGTGGTTAACAGGGAGTCCGTCGCACAGTGGGACGTTTTCATACAAGCTGCGGCAAAAATTAAAGTAATCGAGCAAGGGCTTTGACTTTTTTTACACAACTCACATATTGCCAAATTAGATTAAGAAACATGTTTTTGTTCAAATCCGCCCACAACCACGCCTACCTCCTGTAATAAAATAAAAATCGTGGTATTTTCCCTATTTTCGTAACTATAAGTATATTAATACAAATTATATTAAAATTTAAAGAGCCACGCCTTTAACATTTTTTTGTTCAAATCCGCCCACAATCACGCCTACCCCCTATATAATGTAAAATAAAAAACCGTTGTATTTTTCTTTTCTTATTTCTATGTTAATAAAAAATAATATAAAAATTTAAAGAGCCACACCCAATGCCCGTATACAAATTTTAATTTTTTATGATTTTCGAAAACATTGATATAACTGTTTGTAGTTCGTGATCGGTGTAAAGCAGCACTAACATCTATATAATAAAGGGTGGCTGATGAAAGCCGCTACAAAAAAATAATACCGTTTTTTTCTATTTAATGAATTTGGTTGTTTTTTTTATTTTGCAGATTGATTTTTAAAATTAAAAAAACGAATAACTGGGACTGAAACAAGAATTTGGATTGTCCGCCGCTAACACGTCCGTAGTTTCGGTTCAAATAAAGTATAGGCGCACGTTTGGCGGCAATCCTCCGAGCAGATGGACCATAATGAGACTTGTCAAATATTTTGCCAAGCATGGGACAGTCAACAGAAGACCTTACCATCGAAACCCTTCAGTTCGGACGAAGAAAACAATCGCTGCTGTAGCTGCTGCCATACAAAACAATCCAAGAGTTTCGACAAGAAGCTTATCTGCCCAAATGGATATAAGCAGGCAGTCCTTGCAATCAATTATGCACAAAGATTTGAACTTATTTACATACAAAACTCAAATGGCCAGCAAACTTAAAGCAGCAGACTTCCCAAATTCGCTTGGAATTTTGCCAGAATATGCTTCAAATGGTGGAAAAGGACGGAAACATGTTGAACTGTCTTTTCATGTCTGACGAGGCCCATTTCTATTTAAACGGCAACATAAACAAACAAAATTGTCGAATATAGAGTGCTTCCAACCCACAGATACTCCATGAGATGGATTGCATCCACTTCGTGTCACAGTGTGTTGTGCAGTTTCCTCACGCTGCATTAACGTGCCCTACTTCTTCGAAGAAAACGGTAACATCGTTACGTTACTGCCACCGTTACTTGAGCATGTTGAGAGAGTATTTCTATCCAGAATTAATCCGAATGAGAATTTCTTTCAACACTGTGTGGTTTCAGCAAGATGGTGCAACTCTTCACATAGTTCGGTCTGTTATGACAGAATTGCGCCGCTGCTATCCAGAAACTCCACATTCCGTTGGCCACCAGGTCGCCTGACTTTTTCTTGTGCGATTATTGCAAACAGGAAGTCTACAAAGCAAAACCAACAAATTTGAATGAACTAAAGCAATCCATTCGAGAAACAATTGCGGCAGTTCCTGCCTCAACACTCCAAGCAGTAATGAACAACATTTAGGTAAGAAGCCGCACATGTATCAACTGGCAGGGGCCATTTAAATTCCATTATTTTTAAAACTAAATTCAAATTTTTCAGTTAAGCTATATTTAATAATATTAAATGAGCTTTAACATAAACAAAAGAAAAATTAATTCCATACTCTGAAAAAAAAATTATTTGAGTTTCGTAATGTATTGATATTCATCAGCCACCCTGTATAACTACAGCCTAATATGCAAGCTGAACATTTGTTAAAAATTAGAGGCCATGGCTTACCAATACTTTTTTATTAAGCAATATCAAATCAAATTTGTACTATAAAACTATCGATTGATTGGCAGGTATACAGAACTTTTCAGTGCATACTTTTAGGGATTTACGAGTATAACTAATTAAACAAAATTCAGTCGGCTTAACACTTTACAATTTAAACGCTTTTCACGTTGTAAAAGGAATCTATTGATGGCTCTCAATGTGGAGTCTCTGTAAAGGCGGTAAGAGTGAATTGTTTTCTCGTGGGCAATTGTGTGAAGAAAACAACAGTACTTCTCATTCATTTGGTAAGAGCCTGGTCTTGAAGAATTCGGTTTTCTTTCAACAATTGTTGCTAAGCTTTCTGATGAAGGTCGGCATCAGAAAGCTTAGCAACAAGCTTTCTGATGAAGGTCGTCACTTTTTTAAAACAGCTAAAGAATAATCATTAAGAAATGTTTTATATTATAGGTAGCATTATAAATAACAAATATATGACCTAAACAACTTATGTATCTAATCTCTTCGAAAGAAAGGTGTTAAATTTTTGACAACAATCGCTGCGAAGCATTCTGATGAAGGTTATCACGGACCCGGTTATCGCTTTAAAAGCAGTGAGCAGCCACGAAAATAAAATCACTTTGCTATTTTGTAAAAAAATTGCCTTCTATTAAAATGAAGATGCACGAGCTCTCGAGCCTGGTAATCCCTGATTAATTGTTGAAAATATTCATAAACGGCTGCATTAATACGAGAATTGCTATTTATATTTTCGGTCCTGACAATGCTAGTGTTACCAGATGCAAACTGGAAACTTTGACATTTTTTAGCATAACTTCACTCACAACGTTTTGTCATTTGAGGGCGAATTGTTTTGTTTACAGTGTGTTGAAAAATTCATCTCAGTCAAACAATGGAATTATCCCGTGAACTTTTACGTGCGATGATTTTTTACGATTTTCAGCGTGGGTTATCGAGACAAGAGTGTTTAAATCAACTTGTTTCGACTTTTGGCGATGAAGCACCATCAAAAACCACTGTCAATCGCTGTCACCAAGAGTTCAGTCTCGGACGCCGTTCGCTCTAGGATGAATTTCGTGAGGGACGTCCAACTTCGTTCACTTTTCTAGAAATCATCGATGTTGTGCGTGAACTGATTAAGCAAGCCCTTCGCTCCAGGATGAATTTCGTGAAGGACGTCCAACTTCGTTCAGTTTGCCAGAAACCATCGATGTTGTGCGGGAACTGATTCAGCAAGACTGACATATGACATACCGTGAGATTGAGGCATCCTTGGGCATTAGTATGAGAAGAAATTGTTCTCCTTGAATCCCACATAATTTAACGAATGCTCAAAAATAGGCTAGTATGGATTGCTGCAAAGAGATGCTGAAAAAGTATAACTGCGGTAGCTCAAAGGCAGTGTATAACATTGAAACAGGTGACGAATCATGGATCGTTGCATATGAACCCAAAACAAAACAGCAATCGACCGTGTGGGTCTTTCAAGACGAGCCAAATCCAACAAAAGTTGTTCGTGGAAGAAGTATATCGAAGCAAATCATTGCGTTTTTTTTTCTTGTGCCTTTGGTGGAACGTAGGAGGTAAATTCTGAGTGGTATACAACCATCTGTTTGCCAACAGTGTTCGAAGAAATGAGGAAAGATAATAAGAGAAGACGGATCATTTTGCATCACGACAATGCGAACTCTCACACATCAGCTGAAACGATGAGCTATTTGACCACTCAAGATGTCGAAATGATGGGCCATTAACCGTACAGCCTGATTTGGCACCCAATGACTTCTTCTTATTCTTTACCATCAAGAAAAAAATGCGTGGTCAACGTTTTTCATCGCCCGAAGCAGCTGTTGAAGCTTTCAAAAATCATGTTTTGGAGGTGTCTCAATCGGAGTTGCTTCGACAAGTGGTTTGTGCGCATGCAAAAGTGTATTGATCTTAAAGGAGAATATTTTGAAAAACAATAATTTTCCAATGATAAATTATTGTGTTTATGGCCGGACCCGAAACATAAATAGCAACCCCCGTATCGGATATTTCCCTACCAAGTTTAAAGAGGACAAACCTTCTGATTTCTCATCTTCATATCCTACCATAAGTCACTTAAAAAGACCTCAAACATTCTAAAAAAAACTTTTAAAATAAACTTATAAACATCTAAGATCTTTTTATAGGGCGCGGTTCACCGTAATGGCGATCTCGTGATTGTCAAGATAGACAGACTGTCTAAAAATTTTAATACCAAATGTTGCTATTCTAAATATAATCATTATGTTAAGCTGACCTTATCCTAGTTTAATAAAGATGACTTTTCCGCGATATTTTGTACAAAAAAAATTGTAGGTAAAAAAATGATGTATTCCTCTTAATTAAAAAAACTGCGTCATTTTATTTTTGATATTTTACACTCATCCAAGTTAAATAAAGATGACTTTTCCACGTTATTTTGTACAAAAAAAAACATTTTATATAAATAATGATTTATTCCTCTTAATTAAAAAAAAACTACATCATTACATTTTTGACTTTTTACACTCAAAAAACCGTATTTTTGCGGACCAAATCCCACTGTGCGTCGTTGAGAAGACGGGTCGACGAAATGGTGTAGCAACAAAAATTATGTTACATGTTCTATTGGCCATAAACAATGGAGTGTTAAGGTAGTTCAGTAACGAGATAAACACAATAAAATCATAGATTCATTCGATGGAGTTCACAATTGTTCCTTCGTCCACTATTCACTGTTGTTACTGTCGTTGCAGTCAATTGCTGCATAGAATTCAAAAGGCACCTCTGATCGTCAGACATGCAGACAATAAAACAAAAACTGGTCGACAACTGCAACAACAACAACAATGTGTAGGAATTCCCTTATGGTAAAGAAACAATGATATGGCCAACAAGTAGAAGAAATACGCCGCTACAACGAAAAAAGGCTTAGTTGGATTTGGCCTCCGTGTCGCAGTGAATGGGGATGAGCCCATAGGCCAGAGCAACCTAAAACAAAACAATTCATTAATTCCCCACAACAACAACAGCCAGCAGTTAAAAGAAGCCTCCTATTGCTGCAATTGATAAATTGACAGCAACTTCAGCTGCAGCGGTGTGAGTTGTTTGATTTTTATTTTTTTTGTGCATTTTCAAAATTTTCCAGAATTTAATTGTTAAAAGATTCTTTTTTTGTATTCTTTGAAAAACATTTTGAAATAGTTGTAAGTGATTTCAATCAAGTTAATTGTACACTTTTCCTTTTTTATATGCCCCCTCCTCCAACTCTGATGAATTGCCCTGAATCGATTTTTGTGTAATTTGAAAAATTAAGTTGTTTTCTTTGTCTGAGAAATGGAAAATTTTTAATTGAAAATTGTTTACATTTGTTATGATGATTTATAAAGATTGATTGGAGGTTGGTATTCTCGGGATGGGTTCAACAACCTTCGAAAGTGAGAAGTGGTTTCGGGAGCTTCAGAAAGGTACATTGGAAATGACCACAACAGTTTGGGCATTAGAATTTAATGTACTTTCGTTGTATAGGTTTATGATTACCCTTTTTTGGAAATGCATTTTAATGCTATATAGACACGAGGCAACCGCCGAGAGCAACGTGTTGCAGCAACTATTTAGGAACAAATCTAGTTTAGTAACAATTGTCAAAAAGTAGGGCAATGAATTCATTAATTGTCGCCCATAACGTATAATGCAAAAATTGAGAATGAATGAACCTGGCCGTAAAAGAGGTTTCATCTCGTTGGATCCCGCACAATATGGCAATCGCTCAAAAAAAAGACTCGAGTCGATTGGTGCCAAAAATTTTTGAAAAAATACGATCGGGGTGCTTCAAAATACGTTTATAAGATCGTCACAGGTGACGAATCAAGGATCTATGCCTATGAGCCCGAAGCAAAACAGCAATTGACCGTGTGAGTCTTCGAAGACGAGCCAAATCCAACGAAAGTTGTTCGTGGAAGAAGCACTTCGAAGCAAATGGTCGACTGTTTCGTCGACAAAATTGGTCATGTGTCGACTGTTCCGCTTCACCAACGTAGGACGGTCAATTCTGAGTGGTACACCACAATTTGTTTGCCTGAAGTCTTCGGAGAAATTCGAAAAACGAACAAGAGAAGGCGAATCATTGTGCACCATGACAATGCGAGCTCGAACACATCGACTCAAACCAGCGCCTTTTTGGCCGGCCAAAACGTCGAATTGATGGGTCATTCGCCGTACAGTCCTAACTTGGCACCCAGTGACTTCTTTTTATTCCCGCACATCAAGAAAAAAATGCGTGGTCAACGATTTTCGCCGCCAGAAGATGCTGTTGAAGCGTTCAAAAACCATGTTTTGGAGTTGTCTCAATCGGTGTGGAAAAAGTGCTTCGACAATTGGTTTGAGCACATGCAAAATTGTATAAATCAGGCTGGAGAATACTTTGAAAAACAATAAAACCATTTTTGATGATAAATATTCGCATTTTAATTATTAGGTCAGAAATATATATAGCAGCCCTCGTAAAATGTGGCTTCAAAAGCTGCAGATTCTGCAATCGGAAAGGCCCTTTGTGTGGGGGCTATATGCAAATATGGACCTATGTGGTCCAGTTTCACCCCAGTTGATAAATACTCATAAGGTACCATGCAGAATTTGGTTGGATCGGGTGTTATTTGTAGTTGCCATAGCTGCAGGACCTCACATCGACCTGGACCTTTGTGACACATGCAAATTATTTTGTTTACAGCGTGCTGAAAAATTCATCTTAGTCAGAAAATAGAATTCGTGCGATATTTTTTTACGATTTTCGGCGTGGGTTATCGAGACAAGAGTGTTTAATTCAGCGTGTGTCGACTTTTGGCGATGAAGCACCATCAAAACCAGTGAGCACTAACCGTGAATGGTGCTTACTACCGCGCCATGATATCGGACTTTTTGCTACTTGAAATTGAAGCCAGTAATTTTGACGACATTTGGTTTCAACAGGACGGCGGTGCAACTTGCCATACAGCTGCTCAAAAGTTTGATCTATTGAGAGGTCATTTCGAAGAGCTGCTAATTTCACGTTTTTGACCGGTGAGTTGGCCGCCTAGATCGCGTAGTTCAGACTTTTTTCTTTGGAGCTACGTAAAGAACAAAGTCTTTGCTGACAAACCAGCTACGATTCAGATTTTGGAAGGCAACATTACGCGTGTCATTAATGCCATAGCAATCGAAAGGCTCGAACGAGTCATCCAAAATTGGACCCTCAGAATGGAAACCCTGAGGCGTAATTGCGGCCAACATTTGAAGGAAATTATATTCAAAAAATAAATGGCATAACATGTCTTTTCGAATGAACAATAAAGATTCCACACTTGATTTGAATTTTTGTATTTTTTTTTTAAGAAAAAAAATACCTCTAGATTAGTAGCAGAGGTGCAACAAAGCCCTAAGCCCCTCATCAACCTATAAAAATTTGCCTTCAGAAAATAGTCAGGGTACCTAGAAATAGCTCTGGTCATTTTATGTTAAGACACCCCAGTGCAATGGCATGTTTAAATCCATAACGACGTAGAATCACATCAACCCGATTTCATGTTATTTTAACTCAAACAACATTGCTTCACACAAAAAACATTCCACTACACATATCGTATCATTTTCAAAACCCTGGAAAAAATATCGCAACGTTTTTTCCACAACTTCTGTGTGTCATCACCAAAACACGCTGCATCTGCATATCCAACATCAGAGGTATCTGCTTTCTAGAAACAATGGTGCCGATGATAAAAAGAAATCTTTGCAAAAGGGAAACTGCGTTTGCATATCATTTTTGACGTTTTTCTGGGGTTTTCTCAGTTTTAGGGTGTTTTTTTTTTTGTTTGGACATTGTGTAAACAGAGTCGTAAGGGAGTTTACCCCGATGATTGTTTTTCCTGCTGTTTTTTCTACCATCCTCCCTATTCAACTCCGAACAATATGGTCTTCTAGTGAACATTTCTAGTCTAGTCGTACTCGCTTAGTCAAATCATGCGGAGTCTGCGAAAGACAAGGTATAAACTTTATGGTGCAGTTATTTAAATTGATGTTATGGTAGCAGCAGAAAAAAGCGACAGGTAAGAACGGATTTAAGTTTAATGAAATCGAAACTTATATACCCTATACCTTAACGCGTAGCAGACAACCGAATATATTTGCAGCAACTACAAACTTTTTGCACCATCAAACTCACATACGTTGCCACAAATAAACAATGGATGGAGTGCAAACGATCCGATAAGCATAAAATTTATAAGTGTTGCAAATTTACTTTTCACTGACTGCATACCAAAAACCTTAGTGTAGGGTATATAAATGTCTGCATTGTTGAGATTGAAGTCATTTTCCGCAATGAGAATGTGTATGACTTCATTCTTCTGATACTTTATTGACATTCGTAGACAATGCAAAACTGAGTTTTAATTCAGAGCAGCATTTGCTAATTCCTATTAAAGGAAACCGACACACAGTGGGGTTTTTCCACACAAGCTGCGTTTAAAAAGCAGAAGGGGTCTTAAGAGCCCAAAAATTGGTCCATATTTCAATGGACACATGGGTTCTAAAAACAATAAACTTTTGTTACGAATCCAAATTCTACGTTCGATTAACCCTTTACTGCCTGCCCATAGATCGGCTCGCACGATTTTTTTGAAATTTGGAAATTTATGTCCAAAAGACCATAAAAGTTGAAAGAAAAAAATTAATTTAGACTAATCTTTCCTCTTTTCTAAAAAAAAAATTACCGCAATATCGCTCACCTGGCCCACGCTAAAATTATTAAAAATTACACTGTGGAACATTTTAGGGGTTATTGTCTGGGGGGTGAGAAATTCCAAGTCAGGGTGATGGTACTAGGTCAGTATATTAAAACCCTCAAAGGGTTTTGCGTTCGTATGTGCCAGTTTTTTTATGACCTTTTACATTTTTTCCTTATCTTGATGTTTTTTCGCTTAGTAACTTAACTTCACTTAATTGTAAATAAAAGCAGAACGCGTTAATCGATTTCTATGATCTATGTCGCATTTTGTTTATAGGTTATGTGACTTTACGTGAAAGTTATAAGACTCTACACGTTTTTCCGTTTGGGATTTATATGTTTAAAAAAAAAAATTTTTTTTTTTGGCAAAATTTTCTTCATAAATATATTTCTAATTGCAAAAATGTTGATGGTAGAGAAACAGTATATTAATGGATTAAAGAAAATGTAATTATTAATTTTTCTCAATTTATTTCAGCAAAATCCAACTAGTCGTTCTCGAGTTATGTCAAACTACGTTTTTGCCAACATTTTACAACTAAGCGAAAAAACATCAAGATAAGGAAAAAATGTAAAAGGTCAAAAGTGGCACATACGAACGCAAAACCCTTTGAGGGTTTTAATATACTGACCCAGTACCATCACCCTGACTTGGAATTTCTCACCCCCCAGATTGGCTGTTGTACTGTGTTATTTATGTATCAACACTTTCTTGGGTATTTAAATACCCATTAGGCAGGAATTTGAGACCTTGACCCATGGGTCTTAATGTACATGTCACCTAAAAGTGCACTTACCGAAAAAATATGGTTACTTTATGGTGACGGCAACAATAATATGTTCTCTGCTATAAAAGTATTTTCGGGCAGTTGTAATGTTTTTTGGATTTTATTTTGAAATGATAGTATGATTGCGGCAATATTAATATTGTTGAAATGTAACAATAGTGTTTCTGCCCATCAAAGAAATGAAAATATGGTTGCAACAACCATATAAATATGGTTTGTGCGAAACACTTTTTTTTGTAAACAAAATTATGAATACGGCAATCACACCGTATCATCGTAATTTTTATAATTTTAATAGGGTTTTTAGAAATTGTTATTGTTACAAATCTTATAATGTCACTTCTTTTCCGCAAATTGAGATTTTTAAAATAAACCGCTTTGGATTTGTACAACTGAAATATTTTAATCAAATGAAACGACTTTTTAAACGAATTTTTCTATAAGAATATTAAAAAAACAATCTTATTCTTTTAAATGAAATGTATTTCTAAATAATAGACCCAATAATAATCTGTCTTTTTGATTAACAACATAACTTAATTTTAATAAATAATTTTGATCGTAGTATGGTTGAGTTGGATCGTACTGTAGGTATCATCACATAATTGCGTGAGGATCAGGACACAGCTTTAATGTAAAGATCCTTCTCGATTTCAGAACCTACGGCTCTTAAAACCAAATCTTACAACTGATTCTTTGTGTATCATACTATGGGTGTATGCTAAACATACAATGAGTGTGAGGATCATAATATGGTTGTGGGACTCGTAGTATGGTTGAGCATCAATCATATTTGTGCGGATTACTGTGTGATTGTATGTAAATCATGTAATTGTTGCAAGGATCATAATATTGTTTGATGCTCTTCGAATATTAAAGTATAATCCTCAGTCATACTTTTTTTGTGTAGATTATTTATTTAAGATATTAAGGTCCCAACACAATAAGTTTATATTAAACATGCACACAAAGGAAAAAATATTTTAAAACTACAATGATTCGGTCGCAAAAGAGGAATTTCGGTTGCAGTCACTAAATGTTTATAATCGAAATGGATATTCTGTTCGGAATACCGCAAGACAATAGACATGATTGTCGTACTGTACTTATAACTTATTGATCGGTCATACAAATGAAACGCGAAAATGGTATTAAGTTGCCGCAACTGGTGGTTGTGACAACCAATAGTTTTGCAAACATTTTGTTGTTGTAACCAATTATTAATGATTATAACTAAAACATCATCATAACCAAAAAAAAATGTTGTTTAATGGTATTTTTTTAAAAATAAATTAATCATCTTTTCCACATGACCCTACCCAGGAACATTTTAGTACCTCAGTTGTGTAAGCAACCAGTTTTTTGCGTTTGACTAAAATTAAAATTGTTTTCGTTAAACAAGTGTTGATTTTTAGATCCAAAAATTCTCTTTTGAAGGTTCGGATAATTGCTATGTATGTCGGATACGATATTACTTATATTTATACGTTTTAGCCGAATTAGAGACATTGGGTCAGAAAATTGGGTCCAGTATATATAGTGGGACGTCTTGGTGTTATGGAAGTGTGCACTACTATCGTTCCACTAAACCACGGTTCTAGAAAACCTAAACAATTTTTCAGTGGCGAGTTTCCACCTCGCCAATGACGGCAATTCTACGAGTAAGATATTATTCTCGCACTTCTCTATAAAGCAAGTAAAAAAAATAAAGTCGGGCTTGGCCCTACACTTCTCAGCTATTGAGAGGATTAAGCACCACTGCAGCTGGAGCTTCAGCAAAACCGGACTCAAAACGACCTCAAATCGAGAGGGAATTTTCTGTGGAAGCTATTTGAAGTACCGATATAAACAAATTTCACCAGAGATGGATGTTGATCACTCGAAATGCTCCGCGCGAATTTTGGCCAAACTCGGATGGCCGTGGCTTTTAGAGCTGTAGGTTCCAAGATCGGGAAAAAAAAACTATGTATGATATCAAATATGCGCCGATGTGAACCAATTTAAATAGAGCTTCGTCGATATCGGCTCATAATTGCGATCTTTAATTTGATAGCAACGACAGATCAAAAATCAGCACTGTATTATGGGTATTATAAAATCCTGTACTACAGTGTGGTGAGCGTAGCTGTTCGATGCCGGCGTTATACTGTAGGTCCTGGTAAATCAGAATACATACAAGTAATGTGCTGCACAGCTCACTGATTTGAGAGAGGTTTATCCTTGTGGCTTAATAAGAATTTGTGGGACGTAACTAAGTAAACTTGGACTTTATATTCGAATGCTCCTAATTCCATACTGTAGAACAGTCGCTGGTGGAGTGTACTATAAAATTTTTTGCCCGGTCGAACTTACGAATTTTTTACTTGTTACTGTCTACCACCTGAGTAATATTTATACCCTTCATCACGCTGTGGTACTGGGTATTATGACTTAGTGCTGATGTTAGCAATACTTTAGAGTAATGGAGAAAGATTCTATGTTAAGTATACCGATTAACTCAGAAACATTATATGATATCATTGAGCGATATCTTTCCGTCCGTCTGTACATCTATTGTTGGAACTTAAGTTAAGGTTGCAATTATAAACCGATTTCAAATAAACTTGGTAGACTCCTCAAGTTTTGTTCAAGGACGAACCGTATTGAAATTGGTCCACATTGGCCCATATTTTGATATAATGCAAAGGTTTTAATCTATTTCAAAGCCTACAGCTTTAAAAGTTACTTTTGACAACTGAGTTGACCAAATATCACACAGAGATAATCTGGTGAAATTTAATCGTATCGGTTCTTGTTTTCAAATAACTCTCACACAAAGTTTTCTCGCGATTTGAGGTACTGCTGCCTGCTACAGCAGCCACAAATGACATCCGATCACACCTAAAATTTGCATGATACGTTATTAGCCACTATTATTTGACTCTTGTGAAATTGGACCACATATTTTCATATAGCCACTTCACGAAGGTCCTTCGCGATTTCAGAACCAACGGTTTTTAAAGAGCCAATTTTTACATGCGCTCCCGACCAAATTTCGCATAAAGCGCAACCAACGACCAACACAGACCATATGTGACAGCGCATAGAGAAAAGAATTTTCATTTTTTTTTTCTTTTTTTGATGTGGACAACATCTGAGCATCGAATGAGGCCGATCCCATGCCCCAAAAGTGTTCCCTCCCAGAGATAGCGTTTTATGAAAGTGAAGTCGACGATTCTAAGCGCAAATAGAAAGGGACCTAATCTTTAAAATGGCTCTCCTGAACAAAACTTTTCATCAACTTTTCACTTTTTTTGATGTGGACAACATCTGAGCATCGAATAAGACCGATCACATGCCCCAAAAGTGTTCCCTCCCAGAGATATGCGCGTTTTATAAAAGTGAAGTCGACGATTCTAAGCGCAAATAGAAAGGGACCTAATCTTTAAAATGGCTCTCCTGAACAAAACTTTTCATCAACTTTTCACTTTTTTTTGATGTGGAAACACCTGAACATCGAATGAGACCGATCCCATGCCCCAAAAGTGTTCCCTCCCAGATGGGCGTTTTATGAAAGTGAAGTCGACGATTCTAAGCGCAAATAGAAACGGACCTAATCTTTAAAATGGCTCTCCTGAACAAAACTGGTTTTTAACCTTAGGTCCCTTAATATTTTACGCGTCACATATAGTGCCAAGTTTTCACATAGGTCAAACACAAATATGCCCCTAGATTCGAGGTCCAGCAGCTCTAGAAGCAACAAATTACACCCAATAGCGCCAAAATATTGGCACATGGTACATTATAAGATTGCATTTATTAATGAAAAACTGGACTACATAGGTATGTATTATCGAATAACCCCTATAGTACAGTGGTTCTTCCCGATTTCGGAATCTGCAACTTTAGAAGCCACAGTTTATATCAGATTGCTGCCAAATTTCGCAGAGACCGTTACGAGCCGTTACCGATGTCCTGTAACATTAGAAAATATCGGTAAATTACCCTGCCGATTTGACGCCCATAAGCTGTAGAAGCCACAAATTATACACGATCACCCTCTATTTTTGTATGAGCGAATAAATAACTTAAACATATTGAGTCCGCCCTTGCTCAAGCTAAGGATTAAGGTGCTTAATCCTTTGAACTGCAGACTGGTGTAGGGTATCTTATAGCACTAGGTCACAAATAACAAAATTTTCTCTGTTATTTGTTTCTAGCATACTTTTTCCCATTGATTTTGACCTACTAAACACGAAAATGAGTTTTAAAAAATTTTCTGTCGTTTGGTTTTCGAGATACAAATTTTTGAACTTTTTTTTTTAAATTTTTGGAGGTACACTTACAATTTTGAGCATATCTGTCGTCTTCTTTGACCTATTTGATGGCAGAAAAAACCATATAAAAATTCATATAAAATATAAAACACGATGCTGACAGCAATTTTGGTTTTTTTTACGTATAGCTGGCATTTTTACAAAATCAAACAACAAATGGCGGACTTATAATTTTTGAGAATGAGTTGTAGACGGCTCAATTTTCTTTAATTTGAGTAGTAGTAGGATCAAATAGGTCAAAGAAGACGAAAGATATGCTCAAAATTGTAAGTGTAACTCCAAAAATTTAAAAAAAAAGTTCAAAAATTTGTATCTCGAAAACCAATCGACAGACAAATTTTTAAAACTCATTTTCGTGTTTAGTAGGTCAAAATCAATGAGAATAATTATGCTAGAACCAAATAACAAAACGACTGTTGGCTAGTGTAGTCGGCCACGCCCAACTTATACTTTATATAATTGTTTTTGCGGTGTTTCTCCATAATTATATATTTTAAAACTTACTGTACTGGGAAAAAATTAATTTTTTATTATTTTTATTTCCAAATGTCACATACCTGCAAATAGATAAAGGGGAATAAAAAACATTAGTTTTTAATAACCGATTAAGTTTTAATTTAGTTTAAATTGAATTATATTTAAATGTGTAGCAATGTAATATCTACAGCGATACAAATATTCAGCAGATATCGTAATGATTTTTCTGGCTTCTGTCCAGTATTAGGTGAGTCATCCTAATATTCCTCTAGTCATTTTTAATGAGCAAAGCTTAAACGTCAACAATCCTATGCGGAAAAGGGTCATACTCATGGTAATCCTTCGACAAATTTCCTTCACAAAAGAATTATTGTGTTTTTGATATTTCTTTAGCACAAAAATGGCTTCAATTTCCCTAGCTTCCTTTTGGTCTTTCCCTTCTTCACCATATATCTTTATCATTTTGTTCTTACCCCATTGATAAATCGCTTTTATGAATGATTTCGGTGATTTATTGTCCCTTTTTACTTTCCTCGCAGCTATGCTCTTTTTTAATTGTAACCATAAATCTTCGGTTGGAATTGTTTGTTTTTATATTTTGCTTGTCTCTACCTCTGCAAAATTTTCTTTCAGCCACTTCCCTACTGTGGAAATATTTACGGATTCACTGCTGCAACTAACAATTCGTTCTGTATTTAGTCTTTATTGGTGTGTGGCATAAATAATTCCTTTGCACAGAAATACGAGAAAATCCAACATTGCAACACTTAATGCGGCCGGTTGTGCGATGTCTGGTTGGCTGGCTGCTTGCTTCGCCGGCTAAAAGGTGTCTTTAATGCTAAATGCCTTTAAACACTTTTCATTCACAGAACGAAGGTAGCCAGTCGAAACGAGTCAGCCAGCCAGTCGGGTTCCGCCAGTGCATTAGCAAGTGAACTTGCTACCTGTTCTTCAGGTTGGATTCGGACGGGAAGGCATCGAGTGCAAGGTTTTTTTTCTTCTTTTTTTCCATTTCTTGTGTACATTGGCGGCACCGAAACGTTGTGGAAACGCTAATGTAAATGAAATAATTTCTAAATTGCATGTTGTTGTAATCGTTTTCCTTCGTTGCACTTTGACGCGTCGTGTTTGTTTTCATTTTTGGACGATTTGGGAATACACTCGAAAAATTTACGTCTGTCCAATCAGATATCGCAGTGAGAGATCAATTGTGAATGTAATTTAAAAAAAATATATTTTCTAGGCAGTTTTGAAGACTGCGATTTAAAAAAATCAAACTGATAAGTTCTGTCAACGAATTTACTAATTGTGCTCAGTTTGCTTTGACATTTGCAACTGTGTTTTTTTAATTAATGGTTCAGTAGGAAAATGATACCGTGCGCTCCAATTAATAAGCGACATATTAATCTATTCAAGCGACTGATATGATAAACAATGTAGACAATTCGTAGCTTGGATCAGGCCGAAGATTTTATACTATTCACTATGGATTGCGATCCAGTCTTGCATTGGCAGTTGTTGGTCAAGGGAAATTTTCGTGGCCTTATGGTCAACGTCTTCAATTCAGCCAAATCGCAAAATTTATCTCGTATTCAGATTCGTGAGGAAATGCCATTGTTTTTACGTACGCACATGTTTAGTGTTTAAACGGTTCGGCTATTGGGTCCCTAGGGCCCGTAGGTCTGAACCTAGAATTAAATTTAGACAAATTTTAAAATTTTTTCTATAAAAGAATAAGTGAGGAAACTCATACTTGAAGGAACCTACTTGTCGTAGCCCTAGGTACCTTAGATCCTTGGTTCAAGGACGGAAATGTTACTGAACTCTGTAAGTGGAGCTAATGTGACACTTGGATTCATGACCAACTTTATAGTTTATTAATACCCATGTCTGATTTTTAGGCGACTAGGGCGGTCCGAATCCCATATGGTCGGTACGAGTCCTAATGTGGCTCCAATTTTAAAAGTATTGGTAGTTACGTAGTTCTAAATCACATTATCTCGAAACTGGGGCAAAACGAACACTTAATTCGGATTCAGGAGATCATTTTACATGAAGTTCAGATGGTTTTGCCTATTCAGGAGATCATTTTACATAAAGTTCAGTTGGTTTTGCCTAAAGGAGATCCTGATAGTTAAATTTTGCAGAACAATTTTATTGGGATTAGAACATTTAATCGTTTCCCCGAATATGGGGAGCGGTTTTAGTGCCACTATGGCCCAATGACCACGCCCACTTATGGGACGTTTAATACATCTTTGGCTAGGACTTCCAATCAAAGTTATTTATATAAGTCACGTACTTAGCAAAAATTAGTACAAATTTTAAATAAAAAATATAGTCAGGACCTTTTTTATCCTCTCCAAAAAAGAGTGCATGGTATACTAAATTTGTCATTCCGTTTTCAACACCACAACATATTGATCGACATTATAAAGTATATATATATATATATTGTTGATCATGTACTTCTAAGACAATCTAGGCATGTTCCTTCGATCGATTGTCCTTTCATCCGTCAGTAAGTGTAACCGTCCGTCCGTATGCCTGTTGAAAGCACGATTGCTGTAAAACGAATCAACCTAGTATCCTTTTTGAAGAAGGTGGATTATGAATTTTTGCTGTTAAGGATTATAAATGGGCAAAATCGGGATTGTAAATGGCAAAAGAAAGAAAAAAGTTTCCCTTTTAGGGACTACAGGTAATATTTAATATTTTTTGTTAATATTTTATTAACAAATGTTTGTTGACGTACCAACTGGGGGACGAACCAAGGGTTAACTGGGGACGAACCAAGGTTTTATTTGGGACGCACATTTGGAGTCCGATATGAGTCCGATTGGACTCATAATTCGGAGTGTGAGCGCTCATTATGAGTTCTTTTAGGAGTCCAATATGAGTGTGTTTCCCTTCTTGCGATGGTCGTCATATATGAGTCCGAATTCATATACCATATGAGCCTCTTTTAGGAGTCATATATGACTCATATTTTAGAGAAAATAAGAGTTCTTATAGGAGTCCAATATGAGTGTGTTTCCCTTCTTGCGATGGTCGTCATATATGAGTCCGAATTCATATACCATATGAGCCTCTTTTAGGAGTCATATATGACTCATATTTTAGAGAAAATAAGAGCTCCTATAATATATCTGTTTCTTTTATAGTAAAACAACAGAAAATAATAGCGAGAACATAAATTATTTTTAATACTAAACAAAGAAAGTAAAATTCAGTTTTTATTCAATTTTTGGTAAAAAAAAAACACAAAAATTATATAAAAATATTCCTTTTTTTAAAAAATACTTTAAAAACTAATTAGATTCCTTGTTTTGAGTTTTCTTATTTCTATATTTAACTCGGTCTCGCGCTGTTTGAAACCACTTTATTGTTATTTTCTTAAAATCCACCTCATTGCCAAATTTTCGAATTTACTTCGAATTACTGAATTTTTGTTCATCGATGAACGCAGGTGTTCGTTGGTCGTTGAATTAGGGGAAACACAAGTAACGGCATTTCCAAAATACAATACACTCCGCTTCACTTGAATAGGTAATACATTTTTAGAAAACCCCAGACCATCACACCCCCTTTACGGCTATGATGGCGACACAAAAAACGTTCCTCTTTTCTAAAATCTTGATAATAATAGTTGAAATCATCAGGGCCATCAATATTAAATTTATTTTCATCAGAGAACACCACTAAAGTTATAGGCCTTTCTTTGTATAAAAAATGTATTTCCTATTCAACTGAAGCGGAGTGTAATTGCAAGAGATGATGACTCATAACTCTGAGCCTCATATTTCCTACATTGTTTCCACTCATTTCGGACTCATAACTCTGAGCCTCAAATTTCCGTCATATTTAATACTCATTTTGGACTCATAATTCTGAGCCTCATATTTCCTACATTGTTTCCACTCATTTCGGACTCATTTCGGACTCATAACTCTGAGCCTCAAATTTCAGTCATATTTTATAGTCATTTCGGACTCATAATTCTGAGCCTCATATTTCCTACATTCTTTACACACATTTCGGACTCATTTCGGACTCATAACTCCGAGCCTCATATTCCCGTCATAATTTATACTCATTTCGGACTCATAATTCTGAGCCGTCCGAAAATGTTTACTGGGTTAATACCTTAAAAAAAAGAGCGTAGATCCTAGTCGATTCGGTACATGTGGCTCGCATGGTCAAAACAGGAGATTAATATAGGGTGACCAATCTAGAAGTAGTTTTTTCAAAATAACAAATTTACAAAAATTCAAATCAAGTGTGGAATCCATATTGTACATTCGAAAGAACATTTTATGGCATTTATTTTTAGAATATAATTTCCTACAAATGTTGGCCGCAACTAGGCTTCAGGGTGTCCATTGTGGGGGTCTAATTTAGGGTGACTCGTTCGGGCATTTCATCCGGTATGACGTTAATGACACACACTGTGGTTTTCGCAGTGTAAGTATTTCCATGATGACAAACAATCCAAAGAGGCATAATAAAGTTTAACAAAACTCATGCGTAATCTTTGGAAAAAAACCTTTTGAAAAAATACCTCTAGATTGATCAGCCTTTACCTAAAATTGGCACTTAAAGTCATGTAAATTTTGCTATGAGTTTAAATTAGGAATTATTTTAAAGTTTCACCTAAGATTAGTGTAGAATACATGGGCCGAAGGGGACAAAAAAAAACGGCACTTTATTTTTAAAAAAGAACCACTGGTTAATGTGGACGAGTCGTGCAGAAATTAAAGCCGGTTTTACTAAGGTTCGGACGCATGGACCGATGGTTGAGGTCATATAAGGTTCGACCGAACTTAAGGACGTTTTTACTTGTTTGATCTTCTTTTGCTCATGAGCCCAAACTGAAATCTCAGAGAAGTCTCAAACATAAATAAACATTTGGATTTATAACGAAATCTGTATAAGTTTGAGTACCCATCTTCACTATTGGTCGCTCGTTTTGACAAAAAGGGATGGATTTTGGCCCCTAAGGTTCAGAATCCCTATTTCTTGCCACTACATGCATATAAATGGAAGCAAAATTTCAATAACTTTAAGTGGCCATAACTTCATGTTTATTAGCAACAGTTCTTAGGGGCCTTTTTTGGGCCAGTAGAGTCCAAAGATCAAAAAACTCTTCCCAATTTGATGATGAGTTAAATGCGTTTTCGATAACAATCCTAAGTAAGCCAAGATGAGTCTACAAATAATTAGCATACATGCTAATTATTTCAGTCCCTATTTATTTAAAGATTTACAATACCAAGCAACTTATGACAATAAACCATTATTGGGACCTGAACGATATGTGGTTCCAACAGGATCGATTCACTTGCTACACAGCCAACGAAACAATGGATCTGTTGCGCGAGAAATACAATGGCCGTGTCATCTCACGTCGTGGCGATTTTAAAAGGCTTGTGTCGATTGGTGCAAAGAAAATTTGAAAAAATACAATCGTGGTGTTTTGAAAGGCGTTAATAAGATCGTCACAGGTGACGAATCATGGATCTATGCGTATGAGCCCGAAACAAAACAGCAATCGACCGTGTGGGTCTTTGAAGACGAGCCAAATCCAACGAAAGTTGTTTGTAGATGAAGCACTTCGAAGCAAACGGTCGCCTGTTTCTTCGGCAAAACTGGTCATGTGACGATTGTTCCGCAATCGAAAAACGAAGAAGAGAAGACGAATCATTGTGCTCCAAGACAACGCAAGCTCCAACACATCGGCTCTAACAAGAGCCTTTTTGACCGGCCAAACCGTTTTCGGGTCCTACCTCAGCTGACACGGCGACGGAGTACATAATCGTGTTAGTACGAGTATTTTACGACAATCAAATATAATTCCTCTTTATAAGGACTGCGGTTAACTCCAGGTGTTGCAAACGTAATGACAAATTTAGTAGACACTACAACCTTTGGTAGAGGGTAATACAACAACTCACTGTAATATTACCACCATCGATTCAGAATTGGAAAAAGGGCTGTGTATTTAAAAACCCCAAACTCTGAAATATACTTGAATGGGCATTTTACCTTGAGTGTATCTTCACACATGTAATTATAATTAGTATTTTAGATTTGTTTGTTTTATTATTGAGTCTTTTTTTTCGTTTTCCGTGCCATGGCGGCTACTCTGCTTTTTCGGTTTATTTCGTTCAAATCACGCACGTGTTAAACTCGATTGCGCCCCTCGACTTTTTCTATTTGTTTTGGCTGGCTTTGTTTGGATTTCTATACAGGTAAATCGGCCCTGTTTACTTTGTTCCGATCTTATGATTTTATTTATTCCAAGAGGGAAAATTAGTTTTTTATTTTTTAATTGTTAGTTCACACAGCAGAGCCGCCCGGCAAACGTTTCGTTTTGATAGACGAAAATGTAAGAAAATAAATAAAATTTGACTGAATTAGGTCAGAGTGTTTAATTTTTAAATGATGGAAACGTGTTGTGTGTGAGATTTTAAATGTTAGAATATGATTGATTCTTGGGACTATTACAAATGCTAGAGTCTCAGGAGAAATGTGTTTTATGATTTAACTTAGTGAGCAACGACTGGGTACATATTAATCAATGTGCTATTAAGCTAGTCAATCTATAACAGCAGTATTAGAAGTCATAGATATAAATGTATAATGGATGTCGGTGTGACCCTAAAAGCTATTTATCACTACAAAGTGCTGAGAAATCCTCTTTTGAAGTATGAGTTCGGCAATAGTGGGAAAAAAATAATAAATATGGAATATAAGCAGACATTTTTTTCTGCCCATGATAGTTCGAATTTTCTGTTTTTCTTTCTTTCTTAATAATGATAAAATTCATTTGTTTATGATCAAAGCAATGGTGATGTTTTTAGTGAAGCCTCGAAAAATAAGACTCGATCGAAAAACCAGAACAGTTAAGTCATTTGTTTACAAAACGTGCAATTTTGTTTACGTCAAAAGGAAAATAAAAGATGTACTACTCCGTTCAATACTTTGACTGTATAACTGCCCAGTACATTTGTACCCTCACTCATGGGGCGTGGCAGTATCCTCTTATCTATCAGGTAGTTTTTCTTTCCATACCAAAATCTTATAACGGGTGGCCCAAATAAGACCAGCTGATGTGAAACACAAATAACTTTTTTATTTTTTAACATAATTTATTTTTTCTTTTTGCAGATTATAACTGAACTCTTGGAAATTTAAAATGAATACGTACAGTCCACAAATTATCGATTTGTATTATTCTTCTCAACGATCAAATGTTCTGACTCAGCGAAGTTATCGCCGTTTTTTTAACGTAAGATTAGCGCCCACATCTTCTATGATTACAAGTTTAGATCGCCGTTTTGAGGAACTGGGTTCAGTTGCCGACCGTCCAGGAAGAGGTGCTCATCGAAATATTTGTTCTGAAGAGAACGCGGAAGCTGTGCAGCAGCTTGGCGCTAAAAAGAACCAATTCCTGTATCGAGCAAAATGGTGGTCATTTGTCTGATGTCATATTTCACACAAAGTCACGTTAAATTTCCATAAAATGTATTTAACATATAAAAGTAAATCATTTAAAAAAACCGCTATTACAAGAGTTATACGTGTCTAACATCACTAGGTCTCATTTGGGCCACTACTCCAACTCATTGGGGCCACTACTATCAACTTCTTTCATCATATCGGTCTTAGTTCACGAGATGTGGCCTTTCAAAGTTTAGAATTTTATGTTCGGGGTCAAATAATAATTACTTTAGACATAAAAGCATGGCACTGCCCACTTGTTGTCTAGGAAGTGTATGAATCCACACCATCATTTGTTCCCAATAATATCGTCATATCTCTTCCAGGTTATTAGGCAAATTAAAATTAAAATTGTCATTTTAAGTTCAGGGTTGCGTGGGCGGTCCTTTGTCTAATTTTATATTTACATTATCTTCAATAATTTACATAATACCGCACACTATTCCTGCCGGATGTGTTGGCGTCTTTGCTAGCATTGTAGGTTTCAAATATCATCGCCATTCCTTGAATACCACATGAGCTATTGTCTTTTTATGTTCTGGTTGGTGATGGCAGTGCCACGCCCCCTATTGGATTGGATCACATCGTAATTTTTCCTACAAATATTTACCTAGCCGAATATAACATCATGTGAAAGTTTCGTAACGATCGGAGTTTATAGTGGTTATAAATATTCTTAAATACTACAAATCAAGGGGTTTCCACCCATAATGCACAATGTTTATTGTGAGTCACACCTTAACGTCAAGCTTTTTGCCCAACTTAATTTGACATATTTTTGTTTCAGTGTTTGACAAATTCAACCATGGAGATTTACACAATTGAGCAGAGCCTTTAAATTGTTGAAGCCTTTCGAGAATGGGCGTTCAAATCAAAATGCATTTCGTACACTTCGTGATTTGTTGGTCAGCATCGGTGAATGTGTCCACAATCGGGAGAATTGTGCGCAGAATTGCAGCATTTGGGCAAATGAGAATCCACGGTTGATTGTTGAATAGCCAATGCTTTGACAGAGTTTGACTGTTTGGCGCGGTTTAGAGGCGTCATCGGAGAAAACGAAGTCGGCCAAGCAGTTACCGCGAACGGTTAATGACAATGGACTTCTTGTGGCCAGAAATTGAAGATATAGACCTAGACGATTTGTGTGTTCGAACAGGATCGATTCACTTGCACACAGCCAACGAAACAATGTTCTGTTGCTTGAGAAATGCAATGGCCGTGTCATCTCACGTCGTGGCGATTTTAAAAGGCTCGTGTCGATTGGTGCAAAGAAATTTTGAAAAAATACGATCGCGGTGCTTTAAATGGTGTTTATAAGAACGTCACAGGTGACGAATCATAGATCTATGCGTATGAGTCCGAAATAAAACAGCAATCGTTCGTGTGGGTCTTCGAAGACGAGCCAAATCCAACGAAAGTTGTTCGTGGAAGAAGCACTTTGAAGCATACGGTCGCCTGTTTCTTCGGCAAAACTGGTCATGTGGCGATTGTTCCGCTTGAGCAACGTAGGACGGTGAATTCTGAGTGGTACACCACAATTTGCTTGCCTGAAGTTTTCGGAGAAATTCGAAAAACGAAGAAGAGAAGACAAATCGTTGTGCACCATGACAATGCGAACTCTCACACATCGGCTTAAACCAGCGCTTTTTTGACCGTTCAAAACGTCGAATTGATGGGTCATCCGCCGTACAGCCCTGACTTGGTACCCAGTGACTTCTTTTTATTCCCGCACATGAAGAAAAAAATGAGTTTCGTGACCAGAAGAGACTGTTGAAGCGTTCGAAAACCATGTTTTGGTGGTTTCTCAATCGGAGTGGGAAAAGTGCTTCGACAATTGGTATGAGCGCATGCAAAAGTGTATAAATCATGCTGGAGAATACATTGAAAAACATTAAAACCATTTTTGATGATAAATATTCGCATTTTCATTATTAGGCCAGAAATACATATAGAAGCCCTCGTATAGTGGTGATATGTATAAAAAATACTAAAAATATTATGATTTTTCCAGAGTTTAACTTAGTCGATGTGTTGGAAAAATTTATAAAACTTGAGCATCTGGCCCATTTTCAATACTGAGTCCATCACTTAATTCTGCAAAGTTAATAGACGGACATGGCTAGATCCATCAAAATTTTACGGTTCAGAATACACACACATATAAGTTGGAAAGACTTTCGAAATCTTGGTAAAACCAAGATTGAAGCATTTGTACCCTGATGGGTACGTCAAAAGCTTGAGAGGCGACAAAGCACTTCGTATTACTCGCATTAAAATTTACTTGATATATTGGACCCTATACGGAAATGGCCAGTAAATACCGGCTAATTGTCTCAGTAAACTCCTGCCAATTGCCTCATTTAATATTTTGAAGACTCGGCCTTCGGTCGAATAAATATGAATGACAGAGATTGCTGTCATCTGCAAATGAGTAGATTGGATTCATGGTCTGACCCAAAAGATCGCCAGTGAAAATAAGAAATTAAGAGGATGAAAGGTCAGAAACCTGTGCTACATCTCCATGTTCGCTGGGTGAGAACCCACCTACAAAATAAGTTCGATATATATCGAACAAAGGTATTACCGAGACCAAAAGCTATCAACTTCGATATACGTGCACCGTGTCAGACTCTATCAAAGGCCTTGGAGAAAACCAAGGCCACGACCTTACTTCCAACAAATTAGTGGATAGATCAACTCCAACGCTCCGATAAGAACGGCATCAGGTCTCCCGTAGAGCTGTTTCTACGGAAGCCATACTTTCGATCACTCAGGAGGTCGTGGCGAGCATATCGCAATTAACCGATTACCCACAGGATTATTGCCTTCACTTTTTTTTGGGAATCGGCTAAATGTTCTTAACCTTCCAACACGATGGAAAGACTCGCGAACTGTAAGCAAGGATTAGAAGGTTGCGTAATGCACAGGCTAGCTTCGAAAAACACATACATAGGACAAGTGCCAAGATACCATCCGGGCCCGGGGACTTACTAAATACAAGGTTCGCAAGAACCCATAAGTTGGAAAAAAATATTTGAAAACATATTTGAGGCATGGAGCTAAATACGTTTTCGATCTCGGGAAGAGGTTGATTGCTTTCCGGCAAGGCTGAGTTTCCAGCAAACATTTTAGCCAGTTGGTTAGCTTTATCAACTAGAGGGCGTTAGAAGCTTTAAAAACCTTCACTGCTTCTTTAAACTGTCTAACTTTTCCAATTTTTGTCTTGCTCATAACACAACATTCACCAAAGCTACGTGCCAATAACATTAATGGGATGAATAAACTGTAATAAATAAACAATTTGAAGTAGTTTTTGGGCTGTTCTTTAAATAATTTTTCGAAGAAGTAGCTAAACCCCGAATGGACTTGAGAAAATTCCATTTAATTAATACGCCCATAATGACATCCAAAAGAATTTAAATATATTGGACTTTGGCTGGGCTTTTAAAAAATCCTCTCAATCCATACGCCAACTGAAACATGTCAAAGGGTTGAAATACATATATATTGGAGTTTGGCTGAGATTTCTTTCCCCGCACCCATTCATTTAATGCCTAGTGCCTTCTCTAAAAAAGAAAAACTAAATAATCGCCCACGTATTTGCAATAAAGTCAAGTATCACTGACTTTGCGGTAAATCATGCTTTGACGCATCACAAATCCATCACTTTCAATTAAAGGGCTTAAATTCCTCCACACACACACACATAAGTACACACACACTCTCAAAATGTATTTTCATATTTGTATGTGTTGCTTGTCGGTGGAATGTCTGCCTTATTTATGGCCCAAAGGAATGCCGGCATTATCATTCACTCTTTATTTGTATTGCCAATAAATGAAAGAAAAAAAATATGAGGAGAACGGTCTTTTTTCTATCCTGCATTGCGTGTAATCCATAAAACAGGCAAATATTAACCATAAATCATTATGATTTAACGAGAATAGACCTCGGGTGGCGGGAGGTGGTAAATAATGCTACCCAAAATAAATAAATACATATGTGTGTGTGTTAGAGAGAAATACTTCAATACGAGAAATATCAATTGCTTAGAGTGTATCGCCGACGACAACGATATGTTTTGATGCCGATACGATACCAGGGCATTACAATTTATGTCATAAATAACAATATTGTCTCAGACATACCCACACATATATCTTCGTTTATTTCGGGGACCATCTTTCCTTCTTAGCTCTTTAGCTCAATTCATCGAGGAACGGGTATAACAAATGACATCGCAACTTAAAGGAAAATTCAATAATAACGCATATGCAGAGGATGTCATAAAACATTATCGAATGGATTTAGATATATTTAGATGCGATGTTGGAGGAATATTAAATTAAGAGACTTTATAATGCTGGCGAAGAAACATTTTTCTATTGTTGTTATATCATAATTGCATACACGCAGAGATATGGTTGCAATATGATCACGGAAACAATAGTATATATTTTGCAATAAAAGTATGGTCGTCGCAACCATAGAATTTTCTTTTGAATTTCATTTTGACAATCGTATGATTGCAGCAATATTAATATTGTTGAAATGTAACAATGCTATTCCTGCCAAATGTAAAAACAAAATATGGTTGTAGCAACAATATAAATATGGTTGGTGCGACAAAACTAATGTTTTTTTGGGTTTTATATGAACAATAATATGATTACTAGTAATTTTTCATAGTTTGACTATGTTATTGTTACGAACATTACGCAATAATAGTACTTTTTATACGAAACTTAAATTGTTTTAAAACACACTACTTTGGATAAGTATTTCTACTGTTAAATAAATTACTCCTATTAATAAATAATCAGGGTTTTATGTTTTTTTAAATAATTTACTTAAAACAAATCTCTATTGTTGAATAACATCTTAACCCAATCCTTACAAAATTTGTTTGGGGATAGTATGATTGTGTGTAAGTCATTCTATGGTTACGAGGATCATACTATGGTTGTATGTGAAACATACTATGGTTGTGAGGATTATAATATGGTTGTGGGGATTATAGTATGGTTGTGTGTGAATAAACCTATTGATGTGAGGACCATAATATTGTTGTGGGGATCATAGTATAGTTGTGTGTGAACCATACTATTGTTGTGATGATCATAATAGCATATACCCAACAATAGTATGATGCTCTTCGAATATTATTATACCAACCATACTTTTTTTCTGCGTGTAGATAAGGATTAGAGTCATCAATCTCTTTGTATACCCTCCATCATAGGATCGAGAGTAGCGTCACTTTGCCATTTCGTTTGGAAAAACTCGAAATACTGGTCGGAGACAACATAAAGTAAAATGTTCTGTGATGTTCTAGCCTATGTCCGTTTGTCTGTAGAAAGTGGACTACAGGTTGCACCATAGATGGCTGGAATTAAGTAGAAATATGTGCTGATGCTCTGAAACGGTTGGTTATGGCAATGAACCCAACCGATCTTTTTAAAGAAATAACATTGTATTTTTTTGGGGGCTTTGTGAGCTTATGTTACTTTCAGCCTAGCAATATTTGTAGGCTGCACTACGATGTGACTAGACAAGGAGGCGTGTCACCGCCTAACATACACAGAAACTTGTGGCCAAAGTAATGGAGCGATCCATATAAAATTTTAAGAGCTCTAAAATTGGTAAAATATTTCTTTTTTAGTTACCACACGCAGAGAAAAGATATGGTTATACTATGGTCCCCGCAACAATAGTATGTTCTCTAAAATAAAAGCATGTTCGTCGCAACCATAGTATTGTTTTTTGAATTTCATTTTGACAACAGTATGATTGCGGCAATTTTACTATTGTTGAAATGTAACAATAGTATTATTGCCAAATTTAGAAACGAAAACATGGTTGTAGCAACCATCTAAACATGATTGGTGCTACAAAAGTAATGTATTTTAAAATTTACGTTAACAATAATATGATTACGGCAATCATACAGTATGGTTGCGACTATAAACATAGCAAAACAGATTTTATAGAGCATACCGCACATGTATGTGTATGCGTATGTTTTTTGATATACAAACACATTCACACGATACAGTGAATGCCCAGTAAACCAAATTTGCTGACAATGTCTGATATCAGGCAATTATGAACAATATCTGAACCCTATCGAGAATTCTTTCCGAAATCTTTACGAATTCTGTTCGATTTGTCTAAGGATTTTTTTTTCAGAGAAGTAGTTCAGAATTTTTGTCAACCCTCTTATATGTTTTTCGTTACGAACTCGGTAAGAAATCGGATAATTTTGCCGATTGTCGTACAGAATTCTGACCGAATTCTGAACGTTTGGTTTGCTGGGTGCTTGTTGTCCATTAAAAAAACAACAAAAATCGGAAAGTAGTTCGAGAGATTTTTATTGTGTTTACTTTGTTTGGTGAAATACTCTAATACCGACTGGTTCTCGTTTATTTAAAATCTGGCTGCTTTTAAGTATTGATCATGGTTTAATCACATTCGTTTCTTGGGGTCTACGGATGGTGAAGTAGCATTCACCCCTGCTGGGAACTTAAAGTATTTTCAACTGCCGTTGGAATATATATTTTTGTTTGTTGAATGAAATATTCAATAAAAACATGGCCTTAATTCTGGCTATTAACTTATTGTAATGCAATTTAATATAACTTGCTTGATACATCTAATGAATCCTAATAAATAATTTTAGGGATCATAGTATGGTTGAGTGAATCATACTATGATTGTAGGGATAATAGCGGGGTTGTGTGTGAATCATACTATGATTGTGAAGATCCTACCATGGTTGTATGAGAAACATACTTTAGTTGTGAGGATCATAATATGGTTGTGAAGATAATAGTATGGTTGAGTGTGAATCATACTATTGTTGTTAGGATCATAGTATGGTTGTGGAGACCATAGTATGGTTGAGTATGAATCATACTATGGTTGTGGGGACCATAGTATGGTTATGTGTGCATCATATTATTGTTGTGAGGATCATAATATTGTTGTGCCACAACCATATACCCAACAATAGTATGATCCTCTTGGAATATTGTCACCCCAACCATACATTTTTCCTGCGTGCATAAAATTGATTTTTTCACAAATTTTGAATTTGATAACCCATAAGTAAACACCTACATTGCATAACACTCTTTCCAATCACTAATTTCATAGGCTGAACAATGCGCATGTTTCTTATGAATGAAATCAATGATAATCATTTATAATATATAATGTTGTTTTAATTGGATAAAAGGGCGTGGTCCCTTCTAGTCGGAACTTTGAAAGGTCAAATCTCGTAAACTCGTAGAAATATGTTGCTAGTAGTTGGCATATAACGGGTGATTAATCTAGAAGTATTTTTATGGGTTTTACACTGATTACGCGTAAGTTGTTTTAAGTTTTATTTTGCTTTCTTTTAGCATTGTTTGACATATTATCATGAAGAGACTTACGTACACCGAAGAGACAACGTCTCGAAATTGTGCAACTGTATTATGTAAATGAGCGTTCGGTGAGAAACGTTTTTCGAGCGCTTAGACCTTTTTGGCTCGACGGCATTTCTGGCCAACGGCAACGTCTATACAGCAAATTGTCGCATTTGGGCTAAAGAGCAACCAGAAGAGGTTTAAGAGGTGCCATTTGTGGGCTGGTAGAATCATCGGTCCATATTTTTCACAAATTATGATAGCCGAAACGTAACCGTGAATGGTGCTCGCTATCACGCCATGATATCTGACTTTTTGCTACCTGAAATTGAATCCCGTAATCTTGACGACATTTGGTTTCAACAGGACGCTGCAACTTGACATACAGCTGCTCAAACAATGTATCTATTGAGAGGTCATTTCGAAGAGCAGCTAATTTCACGCTATGTGCCGGTGAGTTAGCCGCGTAGATCGTGTTATATCACACCTTTGGACTTTTTTTTGGGCTAAGAAAAGTCCAAAGTATATGCTGACAAAACAGCTACGATTCAGGTTTTGGAAGCCAACATTACGTGTGTCATTAACGCCATACCGGTCGAAATGGTCGAACGAGTTATTCAAAAATGGACCCACAACAGAATGGACACCTTGAGGCGTAGTTGCGGCCATCATTTGAAAGAATTAAAAAAATACATAAAATGTCCTTTCGAATAATCAATAATGATTTTTTATTTTGAATTTTGCAGATTGATGACCCGATGCATGAAATATTTCGTGATATGACGAACATGTGCAAAAATTATTAAATCAAAAAAAATTTCAATTCTTCTTCTTTGACCAAATGGGTATTTATTTTATTTGTTTATGTTGTTTTTCACTGGGCTGATTGGTCAGTCTTCCTTCATGCATTTAATAAAACCAATTTATTCCATGTTTTCCCAACGTTTCGTTAGCTTTTTTCTAACTTCTTCAGGGGATGTTTAGTTGTAAATCCTGTCGACAAAAAGTGTTGTTATTTATAATTTCCTATGATATGTTAGCTTTACTTACAATTAGTTTTACATTTCATTCGTCATAATTTCTTATTACTATTAAAAAACTGGACATCACGAAACAATTTAATAATAAAATAATAAAAAAAAATTAATGGAAAATTTCATTTATCGGGTGATGAACCTAGAGGTATTTTTTTTCAAAATAAAAAAATGCGGTGCAGTGTATCATGTTGACGCCCCTCTCCGCTTTCAGATGATTTTGTTGCTTTGTTAGGCACCAAACGGTGCTAAAAAAAATTTCTAGCACACGAAACAGATTTCTTTAAATGACTCTCTTTAAGCGTTGCCGATTCTTTTTGTAAATCTGTCGATTTCTAAACATTTCGTGTTTTTTTATGAACGAAAAACATAAAAAAATCTGCTTATATGGCAACTCGGCTCTCGGCCTAACATTAGCTTTAGAGTACTTTTAGGGATTATCTCTCTCAGCTCGGCTAATTTTTAAGAGTTGTGTTCATAAAAGCCATAAAAAAAAGAGAAATTTCTTTATTTATATAAAATATTTTGTGATTTTCATGAACATATTTGTTTCAAATGTTCGTTATACGAGTTCCACAGTGGTGTAGCGTGTTAGCTATCCCTGTGAAGGGACAGATGAAGTGGAAGGCAGATTTATTGAAACATTATCCTGGTATGTTTAGCTCGAGCTCTTCTATGCAACTACTCTATGTGTAAGTCAAACTACCCAACGGATAGGTGACCACGCAGACCGATTTTTAGCTCCCTCAGCTCAGCTAATTTTTAAGATTTGTGTTCATATTGCTTAAAAAAAGTTTCTTTGGCCGAAAAAAGACAAATTTCTTAATGTATAAGTACTTATATGTGACAGCGCATAGAGAAAGGGACCTAAGGGTAAAAAAATCAATTTTCATTTTTTTTCTTTTTTTTTGATGTGGACAATATCTGAGCATTGAATGGGACCGATCCCATGCCCCGAAAGTGTTCCCTCCCAGAGATATGCTCGATGCATATGAAAGTGAAGTCGACGATTCTAAGCGCAAATAGAAAGGGACCTAATCTTTAAAATTGGTCTCCAGAACAAAACTGGGTTTTAACTTTATTTCCCTTTCTATTTTGCGCGTCACATATATAAAATATTTCGTGATTTTCTCGAACATAATTTTTTCAAATGTTCGTTATACGAGTATCACAGTGGTGTAGCGTGTTATGTGATGACCCTTTCCGCTTTCAGATGTTGTTGAGGCACCAAAAGGTCCTAAAAACATTTTAAGCCTAAGAAGAAGATTTTTTTTAACGACTCGTTTCGAATTATTATTTAAATATGTCTATTTTAAATTGAAGAGTTTTTGTGTTTTTAATAGAAGAAAAGCCCAATAAATCTGGCCTCGCGGCCGTTGGCCTAACATTTGCTTTAGGTTAAGAGATCTTTAGCTGATTATCTCCCTCAACCCTTTTTTTACAAATGTTGCGCAGCAAATACTTAACTTAAGATCCAAAAAATATTTTTTCCTGAATTGGTCAGAATCAAGTTCTCGTCTTTGTTTCGGGACACGTGAATGAACAAGCCTTGCTTTTCAGACCATATCCTTCTTTCCTTTGGCCCATAAACAATTGAATTCAGTTTAATATTAATAAATCCCCATTCCAATTTTCCGATGTCCTACAAAACGTAGTACATGTGCAGAGAAAATAAATGTAAAGAATGAAGCAACAGCAAAAAGAGGAGAGAAAACAACAACAACCGAATTGCATAAGGAATAAAAATCTTTCCGGTGTGTCCGCCTGCCGTTCCCTCTCTCGCTCTCTCTTGCTTTCGCCGTGATATGACCTAAAAATGCATTGAACATTAAATATTTGTTCGCATTCCAATGGAGAATGAAATGAATCGATGACATTAATCCTGTTCTCACAGAAAAAACATTGTTGTGTTCTTCCAGCACTGCTCCCCACTCCACTCCACTCCACTCCATGCCACTTCACTCCACTCGAACCCCGATCGATGAATAAGTAGGAGCAGCAATGCGAGGTTCTGTACTTCAGTTGTACTGCAAGTCGACAAGCACTGCATGGCATGTCAGGCGGGCGGACAGGCAATGCTGCCATGCAGTAACGATTTGCTTGGCGTTACTGCATGTGGCAGCCTGCTTCATCGTCACACACACGCACACACACTAAATCATGGAGTGTATCGCTGTGTTTGTGTGTGGGGCATGTGGTGGAAGCCCTTAATATCCTGTTTACATAAATATGTCGTAGCAAACAACTACAAATTCTTAACATACATTCACATCATCGCCATCGTCGTCATATACGGGTACTTTCGGTTTGTTGCTCTGCAACAGGAGCATGAGGACTGTAAGGCAATGACTGACTGACTGGCTGGCGAGAGGAGCAACAGCAACGCAAGTGGAGCAGCTCTGGAAAATGATAAAAATGTTGTTGATGTTGCTGCTGCTGTCGTGGTCGTTGTCATTGCCGCCGTTACCGCTGTCGTTGCCATTGCTCCATGTTCAAATGTACAATTCAATTGAAAAATTCCTTACATAACAGCGTTTTATTGCTTAAATGTCTATTGCTGTTCGTAATTCTCATTAAAGATCGGTGTGGCATGCTTGGCTGGAGTAATTCTATGTAACTTTTCTATGGGAAAATACTCTGTCAGATGAGTCAAAGTGAAGGGACAGATGAAGTGGAAGGCTGATTTTTTTGGAACATCATCCTGGTATCTTTGGCTTGAGCTCTTTTATGTAACTTCTCTGTGTGTAAGTCAAACAACCCAAAACTAAAAGAGCAGTTGACCATGAAGACAACATTTTTGGGACCTCAACCTATTTAAAAAAATTCGATTGCAAATATTTTTGATCATGCACGGCTTCTTTCTCTTTAAAAGCTTATCACAAAAATACCAAGAATAGAACATGTTGGGTCCATGTTCGACAGAACTTCATTGTTGAGTGGACCAAAGGATCTTGGGTATCTCGTACATTTGGGGCTCAATAGATTTTCATTAAGTAAAGTATCGGGAATATTTTTTTTCTTCAAATTTTGGCCGCAACTACGTCTCAGGCTGTCATTCTTGGGGTGCAATTTTGGATGACTTGTTTGAGCCTTTCGACCGGTATGGCGTAAATGACACGCGTAGATTGACTTCCACAACATGAATCGTAGCTGGTTTGTCAGCAAAGACTTTGGACTTAACGTAGCCCAAAAGAAAAAGGTCTAAAGGTGTGATATCACACGATCTAGGTGGCCAACTCACCGGTCCAAAACGTGATATTAGCTGCTCTTCGAAATGGCAGATGTACCTCTAGATTAATCACCCGATAGTTGAAACATATTGAGATTGGTGAGAAAATTACACTGCTACTGAGTAACTAGCCTTTCGACAGGTATGGCGTAAAGGACACGCGTAAGGTTGGCTTCCACAACATGAATCGAAGCTGGTTTTCAGCAAAGACTTTGGACTTTACGTAGCCCGAAAGAAAAAGGTCTAAAGGTGTGATATCACACGATCTAGGCGGGCAACTCACTGGTCCAAAACGACATATTAGCTGCTCTTTGAAATGGCTTCTTAATAGATCCATAGTTTGAGCAGATGTACCTCTAGATTAATCACCCGATAGTTAAAGCATATTGAGATTGGTGAGAAAATTCCACTGCTACTGAGTAACTACATGTCAATGTTCAACGGCACTCCAGGAACCTGTGAACTATGGGCCAATACCTCAAATATAGTCAAATCGAAGAGTTTGTGCTATTTTCAGATTCGTGACGCATATTTGTGTTTTTTCTATTCCCATATGCCCGTAGCTCAACAAGGCTAATTTATGGGCGCTGAGTGCAAAATTGGACCAAATCTTAATTACTGGTACTTATTAGGATGTATGAGAAAATTTCACTGTTTTAGGCAACTGTAAGTTTTCGAACATTACGGGACGGTTTTTTTGGCCCACGCCCATACTAGTAAGTCAACTACTCCAAATCTGCCAAACATTTAAAAGAATATCTTATTCAGATTCAGAAAATTCCACTAAATCTGTGTATCCCTTTGTTCCTGTTCAAAAGAACCAATTTTTTGGCACTCTAAGGACCTTAGACCAATGGCTCAAATAGATAAAATTAATACGTATGATTTAAGGATTCCTGGCGAAGTTATATTGTGATATTAAATAAAGGTTTTTTCTACTATCTTTTTTCTATGTATTTTGTAAAACTCAAAGAGGTAATATAAATAATTATAAATGTTAGAACTTGTTGAAATTTCTTAAGATAAAAACTCAAAACCTGACGCATTGAATTATTGATAGTTAAATAAAAAACAAAGTTATATTCTTTTTTTTACAACTTATATGTCCATAGTTTAAGAAGTCCGATGTTTGGGCCCATATCGGCCGATCAGAATTTGAATTTGGCACAAATCATAAATAAACGAACACATTTGGGTTTGTAAGGAAATTTTACGTTTTCTGGGTACTCATATGTTCCCAAATGTTAGTCGACGGTTTTTGGACCCATAGACCTCTGCAAATCTGAAATCTTTAAAGACATATCATATTCAGATTTGTCAGAACATTTCACTGATTTTGAATAGCAGGATGTCCATATTGGGAAATAAATATTTTGCTGCGCTCTAGGGACCTTACCCCTCAAAACATTTTTCGAATCGTAAAATTAATGAGAATATCTGGTTCGTGACGAAATTTTATTGTTTTACAATTGCCATAGTTCAAGGTAGCCGATTTATGGTCTGAATCTCAATTTAGTCTAAATCTTAAATACATATATGTATTTGGATGTGTGAGATTTTTCTGAATTCCCATAAGTCCCCGTTTATAAAGGCACGGTTTTTGTGACACAAAAGCCAAAACCCATAAGTCCCCTTTTATAAAGGCACGGTTTTTGGGACACAAAGTCCAATGACCACGCCCATATATGGGCAGGTTTAAGCATCTATGTCCACCATTCCAAAAAAAGCTGACTTAAAAGTTAATTAATTAAATAACATAACGGAAATTCCAAACTTTTTAAAAATTGATCAGGACTTTTTTGACCCATTTTTTGAGTTTGAAGACTTTAGAACTTTTCGTTTGAACAGAATCGTGCTTTAAACAGTGAGACAGACGGACATGGCTATATCGTCTTAGAATACATTTACAACGATCAATATATGTAACAGCACATAGAGAAAGGGACCTAAGGGTAAACAAAATCAATTTTCACTTTTTTTTTGATGTGGACAACTTCTGAGCATCGAATGAGACCGATCCCATGCCCTAAAAGTGTTCCCTCCCAGAGATATGCCCGTTTTATGAAAGTGAAATCGACGATTCTAAGCGCAAATAGAAAGGGACCT
Source organism: Hydrotaea diabolus (assembly GCA_963513945.1). NCBI lineage: Eukaryota > Metazoa > Arthropoda > Insecta > Diptera > Muscidae > Hydrotaea > Hydrotaea diabolus. Next base: position 22,477,215 of record OY740720.1, on the reverse strand, counting down.
AATCTTTAAAATGGCTCTCCTAAACAAAACTGGTTTTTAACCTTAGGTCCCTTTCAATTTTGTGCGTCACATATAAGAACTGCTTCAAAGATTGGCCCCCAGCGACTTTTTCCTGTTCCCAGAATTGAAGAGACCCGTGAAAGGGCGGCGTTTTGCGACGATTGTGGAGATAAAACCCAAATCGCTGAGAAAGTTCAATGCCATACCAAAAAGAACATATCAGGACATCTTCAAGGATTAGAAGCAACTCAAAAACAAGTGTTTTATATCTGAGGGGGAATCACCTTAAAGGGGGCAAAGTAGAAGTTAATGAATAAATAAATATTTTTTGGGAAAAATTAAGTCACCTTTACTACGAGCTATTTCACGCACTTTTATTCGTCGATCATTTAATACCATATCATGCACTTTGGCTACAATTTCTGTTGTTGTTGCTGTTTTTGGACGTCCACTACGTGGTTCATCTTCAATGCTTGTACGGCCACGTTTAACTTCAGCAACCCAAGTTTTTACTATTGCATATGAAGGAGCACTTTCACCTAACACATTCACCATATCATTATGAATTTCTTGTCCCGATAAACCTTTTTTATGTAAATATTTAATGACACCACGCATTTCTAATTTTTCCATTGTAAAAAAATCGCGGATGCGTCTTTTGTGAACACCTGTTTCTATATGAAGGAGTTGCCAGATCGAAACAAAATTTAACATGTGTTCATAGCAGAGATGGAAGTTTCCAAAACACTTAACTTTTTTCTGTTTATACCGCGCTTTTTGTGCTAGGCTAAGAAGTTTCCGAACCGCCCTCTATACATACTCCCATTAATTGTATAAGATGTAAAGGGAGCTTTTTAAAAATTGAGTAAGAGCCTAAAATGGATCAGATGATTAACAAGAAGACGAAGAACATACCTCAAAATTGAAGGGAGAAGCCGTGACGAAGTAAAGGCCACATTTATAGTTTCATCCGGCATTGAAAACGTCAAGGTGGTAAAGGAAATTGATTACCTCGCATCCGCTTTTTACCAAACACTTATTTTAACACTGCTTACATATGTGGTCCAAGCAAGGGCACTTGCAAAATCACACAGAGTTGTATTAGATGTTTCGAGATCTTGTGAAAATGTATGGACCCACCTGCGAATCATTAGCCCGACCTAAATGTAGGTCTGCATTAAAATAAAGTGATTGAGATGATTTTTTTTTTATAAAATAACTTTTGTCAACATGACTGGCTGACTATAGGGTAACCGTGTTTATTGCTCATACCAATGTATGCAATTTGTCGCAGTTAGCAACGCCCCCTGTACTGCTAGAGAACACTTTGGCTCGTACTAGTTATAACTAACTAGTACAAGTACCACAAGCTGTAGACCTCCTCCTGTCTCTCGGTCTGTCTGTCCGACGTGTCTTATTTTATACGATTTTTAAGCCACTTTTATTAAATTATACTACGTTTTGTTCTCTTTTTTTCTATTCTCCACTTCTTAAGTTGCCTCTTGATTATTTCGTTTTCATTCTATTGTTAGTTATTTATATTGTGCTTTTATCAATTAATTTGCAGTTTGCCAAAAGGTATTTTTATGCAGCAAAACTCCAAGGAGACGGTCGTACCGCACCGGCATGGAACGGCACGAGACACGGCTCAACAACATCCATGCGAAATTCCACTTGGCAGATACGAAGAGCACTCCAGCATAACTACACCAGCCAGGACATGCATTCTACTCCTGGGTTGGCTGCTTGATATCTTTCCAAGAAACGTAATGATTGCTGTTACACATAATGAATGAAGGACCAACAAAAGGAATTGTGTGCAACGATAGAGCGCGAGTGTTTTTTTTTTGCCGATGTCCTTCTCCAGCAGAGTTGGAAATGGTAAGACGTACGTAACAGAAAAAAAATAATTTATCTACGACTAGGCAACGGAAATGGCATCTGGTTTGGATTATATTATTAGCATAGAACAAGTAATTAATTAAAATGGGATTTTTTCACAGCGTAATATAGGTAGCTATGTCGAGGTATTCAATAGCTGAAAGCTATCGAGTGAAAAACAATTTAATTTACGTTAAGGAGCCAAGGAGGCAGAGTCCCTGTGAAACGGTGTAAAAATAAAAATATTCCTTTAAATCACTGATTTAGTTTAAGCTATGCCTTTTTAAGACTTACATATAAAATGGTATAAGACGGGATATATTTTTGGATCCATCCTCACCTACGACTTTATAGTCTTCTGGCAATAGAAGAGTAAAGAATTCTATGTAGGCTTGGCCGAAAAATACTGAAACTGCAGAAATTTCAGACGTCTGACGTTTGCAAAAGCAGCGCTACAGGAAGGTCAAATACAAACAACGAGGTCCTACAGGTAGATTATACAAATCTCTTACGGGATCGACTGAGTGGGCGGTGCTTTATGGGGGGGCGTGGCATACACTTGTTTCTTATGGATATACACAGAAAAAGATATAAGTAATGCAGGAAACAAAACATTTCAGAGACATTCATGCACTAGACAAAATAGTTATGTGGGTTCCAATTTACGCTCGAATAGTACCCTGTGTGCGTGAAAGGTGCAATAAGGGGCGTGGCTATGGCTCCAAATTTTCTTCAGCTAGTCAAATTTATATTCTATTTGCTAAATACTTATACGCTGCAGAATGGTATACTTAAAAAAGTTTCAGTAGGTTGATCCGACTTACATATCCCCTTATCCCATATATGAAATTTAAATTTTCCTTCCTTTCATCCTCCATTGCTGGACCAGTTCCAATTTATACAAATCTCGTGCGGGGTCGACTGAGTGAACGGTGCTAGAGTGGGGCGTGGCACACTTTTTTTTCTTATGCACATACACAGATGAAAAAAATGTACTGCAGAAAACATTCGAGAGAAATTCATGCATTAGGAAAAAAGTTATGTGGGTTCCAATCTACGCTGGGATAGTACCGTGTGTATGTGTGTGTGTGGAGGGTTCAATAAGGGGCGTGGCTAAAGCATGAAACACATAGACGACGACAGGCTACCGACCACAACCTGTCAAAAATAAAATACACGACTGCTGGTTGTTGTCTATGCTACTTATGTAGCTGTAGTTGAATTAAACTATTTTCTATTTTTGTGGGCGACAATCAACAGGTTAGAGCTGTCAATGCCTGAAGTGGCGCCACTGAGATTATAATCAGCTGTTTATTGCTGAAAAATTTTCACAATTCGTTGTTTAGTTTTGGTAAATTTTTTCTTTTTGTTTGTTTATTGAAGTAGGTAAGTATTTGATCAGCTGTTTACTTTGCAGTTGCCGCCTTGAAAATAATTCAGTAGCTGACACGCGTCTACATTTGCAGTCAGCGGCATATGTAGTCGTGTGTTCGTGTAGCCTGTCGTCGTCTATGTGTTTCATGCTTAAGACTTCAAATTTTCTTCAGCTAGTCAAATTTATATTCTGTTTGCGAATTCCTAATTTTTAGAAGAATCTTATGAAAAGTATTAAATTTGTTGCGCAAATTCCAAAAGTGGGCGAAATGGTGCATTTGCATTGGATGTACCAGAATGGGGCGTACCATCCACTGTTTTTGTACACGTGTGTAAAAACGTTATAAAAATAAAAAGGAGTTTCAATTTAAGCGGACTGGCCGAAAGTTATGAGGGTTCTAGTCTGCACTGAACAAAAGAAATTTGTGTAGGAGGTACCGAAAGGGGCGTGCCTAGGAATCCATTTAGATGTCACTAAGTTAATCTTATTATTGTGGTTTGAAGTATGGATTTTGTATGAGTGCCATTAAAGACATTTTAAGAACAAAAAGTGGGCGAAATTGTGCATTTGCATGGGAGGTAAAAAAAGGGGAGTGTCAACCCCTTCATGATGTGCAAGTTTACAATTAAAGCATATTTCACGCGCTGATATGCGGATACTAATCTGCACTGAAACAGTATTGATTTTTAATGCGACCGTGCACATAGTATTGACGATATAATAAAAATACCAAAAGTGGGCGTAATAGTACATTCGTGTGGGAGGTACTTGAAGGGTTCGGAAGGTTTGGCTCAGTTTTAATCCCTAAGGCAGTTTTGGAAAAATATTACGAGGCGCAAATTAAAAAAAAAACATTTGCTAGCTCCTTTTGAAACCTAATTCTAAAATCCTATTCTTCACCACGAGATACGTGAACCTTAAAACTCTGTTCTAAAGTATTGGTTTTGAATAAGATCCTATAGATAGTATTAAAGATATTTTATGAATACAAAAAGTGGGCGTAGTGGTGAATTTGTGTGGGAGGTACCAGAAGCGGTGTGGAAATTTTCCAGTTTTGAAAAATATTATGACATGCACAAACGATTGCTGGCTATTTTTAAAGGAGCGCTAGGCAGTTTGAAAACAAATTACGCAAAATTTAAAAACTGTTGATATCTCCTTTTAGGAGTTGCTAGCACAGACGGACATGGCTTAAATGACTAAAAAGTCATGAAACGCCGATTTGGTAAAAATATTTGTAGGAGCTAAAATGTTGTTCCGATGCCTTACCCTTTTTGTCCCTATCAAATGATGTATTACCCAGTAGGATGAGACTTTAATATGAAGAAATTTTGGAAGGAAAGATAAGAAAATCGCCTTTAATGCACCAATAGTTTATAACGTTTCTTCTAGAGCAACAGTCACTCTAAACGCGAAACTACTTTCTATAGGCGTTGTATGAAATAAAGGTCCGATTTTATCCAATTTAACAATGGTAAGTAATAGATTTTTAACAGATGTTACAAATTAAACCACAGTCAGAGCAATAGAACCTTAACTGTGAAGGGACTTTGAGCTGGCCGATATAGTAATGGATGAATTGAGCAAGATAAAAATAGGCAAGTTCGTTTGGTCCTCGCTTATGAAACAAGTGGTCGCTAAGGCTATAACTTAAAAACTTTTCGAGATTTTTTTTTTAATGTCTTTGTATACAAGAACCTATACATTTTATACGTTATAAACCGTTTATTTGAAAATTTTTAATTTTCAGCGAAGAAGCTATTTAGGAAATACTATGCTATACTCACTAAACTCGCTGAATGTTATTCTTGAACACCTTTCCTCCCAACCTTTTTTATTATTTAAAACAAGCGGGTTTTAACACAAATTGTCTTGAATTTTCTGTAAAAAAAACCGTTTTATATCTTGTACAATGGTGTGAAGTTATCGCGTTAGCGTCCTTTTAAGCGAGTTTCCATTCGAACAAGGTCAATATGCTACTTCTAGAGCGAAAGGTCCTTAAATTGAGAAGTATGGGGGCTTTAAGAAAATATATACCGATTTGCTCCAGCTTTGCTAAATTTAATTACCCTGTTCTGCATCAAAATCTTCCTTCGGACAAAACCAACTGCTCCTTATGTGAAATGATATCCTGAATACGAATTGAGAGCCGATTTTGCCCCATCACGTATAGTTTTTAAGATATTGTGAAATTTGGAAACGTTATAGTACGTTCTTTATAACTTTGTGCAAAAATGAGTGGAAGAGCTCCAGAATTTGGGTAAAATTGACATTAAAAACATTTTTTAACAAAATAAAACTAATTTCGATTTAGTTTGGCTTTAAATTCTAAACTTTTTATTTGAATTTAATCAATTGTAATTTATATGAAAGATGCATTTAATATCCATTTTTAAGTGAATCGAATAAGCATTGCCGATGTTTTAGTCAAATTAACACTCAGAAAAATTGCTTACTATCTCGAAAACTATACTATAAGTATATACGAAGGGGCAAAGCGGACACTCAGTTCGGATTCAGGAGATAATTTTACATAAAGATCAGATTTGTCTAAAGAAAGGCTCAACGTAATGCAGAATAGTGTTATTGGTCACTCATAACGTACCATGCGAAATTTGAACACGATCGATTTATAGAGAGAGAGAGCGATCAAATGTCCCGTCGCTGTCAAATAACATACGCCGATATGGTCCAGTTTCACCAAAGTTCAAATTTGGTCCCTCATAATGAAAATCTCAGCACAATCGCAGTTGACCTCTTGAGCATCAGGACCTTAAATCGGAAGGGGTAATTGTGTGGAGGATTTTCGAAATATGTTTTAATAATCGCTGTTAAAGATTCGCTCGTATCTTCAGATTCGAATTTTGTACTTTAATTACAACGATAGATGGACAGACAGACGCACAGATATTGATCAATGAAGCCAAAAAGTAATTCTTCTAATCTATTGCAATTTTTAACGTAGGGTCTGCCTTCTTTAAGGTTATACGTACATCAGCCTTTATACCCTAAACATAGTGTGTTGCAAACTTACAAATTGTTTATCAATTGGTATTGAGCATCAGACGCATAAATAAAACATACCTGGAAATAATAAGAAGAAATAAAATTCATTAGTATAAGTGTAAATATTTCGATAAAGGAAATCTTGATTAAAATGAGAACTGCTAGGTTGAGAATGTACCTAAGTACCACAAGATCCCCTTAAGAAGCAAGGGAGAACTTGAAGGTAAGTATAAATAAATAGATTTAAGACCTGTTACAGTTTGCCAATTGGATTTAAAACCAACTGTAAGTCAGAGGCACTACAAATCCTTAAATTTCCCTTGCTTGCCCCGCTCTACTTTCTTTGACAGCTTTTACCGCCATTCGATAACACTTAGCAAATCACTCGACCACAAAGAGCATCTCTTACTTTATTTTTTCAATTTTCCATTTGCCCTAAAACCCCAAAATAAGACATTCAATTTTATTGACATCCAAGGATATACGAAAATGTGTAATCACATGTAAGCATCCATTTTAATCAAGACCATTTTAATCCATACTTTACAGATACAATTACTTAAGCTTAATTGCTCGAAGGAAAAATCTATTTTTCTTGTTTCCGAACGCTCGAGCTATTCTGCGTGTGTGTGTGTGTGTGAAAAGCAAGCATTTATTGCGGCTCGGGGAACACTTATGATAAATTGCAATTTATTATCAACACCGCGCGCCGACATCAAACAATTTAAACGTTCCGTGGCTGAAAGAAACGTTTGGCGAATAAACCTAACAGCAACGACCTGTTTAACACAAATACTCATACCTATACATACACAGAACCTAACACAGATATGCTGTTCATACACACACAGGCACGCACTTATAAGTGCTGCGAACACAAACACACACACATACGGGAAACACTTAAACACAACCACAAAACCTTTTCGCAATATTTTGCTAAATACTAAAAGCTCCATTTAAGCTTCGCATAAAGATTTACAGCGATAATTGTTTAAGTGTTAAATGGGCTTCGTTGTGTGCGTTTATAGGTACCATACTCACACGCACATGTATGTGTGTGTGCAAGGTTGTGAAAGTGTGTGTTAATGATATTGAGAAACCCTTAATGATGTTCAGGAAATATGTTGGCCAAATCAAGACGTTTGATTGCTAAGAAACACAAAAGAGGCCTAAACTCTTGACGAAAGGATTATAAGTTTTTGAAATGCTGCCCTTTTATATTTCTTACTCACTCTAAGGTTATATCTTTCTCTCTCCCTCTGTCTGTATCCTTTGTTTGGTTTGTCCTCGTTATGTTGAAGATATGGTTTTAATGGTTAATAATGGTTATAGGAGGTTAGTATAAAGACTTGGGTTTTATTTTCTTTTGTTTGTTGCCTTTCTGGCTTGCCTGAACATCGAAGGATTTAGTGTATACTAAATTTGTTGTTGTTGTTGTAGTGGAACACGTAGTGCCCGGGTGACAGCCCTTGGCCGAATATTGCTGTTGCTTCGGGTAAATCCGGTGCATAGAACCGGCTGTCGTGGGATTAATACTTAATTTGTCAGCGGCTTAAAATATTGATCAGAAATACTATCCATGCCCGTTTGTCCCGGCTTCACTGCGTCTGTTGAGAGCACCATAGCGTTTAAACGAAATGAACTAGGATCCTGTAAACGTACATGATAATAGCTTGTGGTCACAAACTGTTTGGGATTGTAAACGTTTGAAATCGGCCCAGGGGGAAAAAGTTTAAATTTGAAGGCTTGGAGGTGGGGCAAAATAAATCACCTTATCGGAAGGTGTTACTGATTTTGTCAGGCGTCGTACGTCAATCATGTCCGACATTTGTAGACTAGACAAATGCAGACTACAAGCAGAAAAACAATAAAGCGCTATAAATCCAAAATATAGGTCTCTGAGCCCGTCTTAGGTTGTTGGCTTGTTGGCATTGACCACTGACTTGATGGGGCCCCATAAAAAGAAATCCACTGGCGTTAAATCGCATGAACGAGGTGGTCATTCGAACGGACCATTTCTCAAGATAACACGTTCACCGCACTTGCCTTTCTATAAATCGGTTGTAACGCGTGCTGTGTTGCTAGTGGCACCGTCTTGCGCGCAGAAAAAAAGTATGGTTGGGGTGACAATATTCGAAGGGCATCGTACTATTGTTTGGTATATGGTTGTGGCACAACAATAGTATAACCATAGTATAACCACAAAACCATACTATGCTCCTCGCAACCATAGTATGATTTACATCCCAACCATACTATGATCCTCACAACCATAGTATGATTCACACTTAACCATACTATGATCACCACAACCATAGTATGAGTCGCACTTAACCATACTATGATCCCCACAATCATATTATGATCCTCACAACAATAGTATGTTCCACATACAACCATAGTATGATCCTAACAACCATAGTATGGGTCACACGCAACCATACTATGGACCTCAAAATTATTTATTATTTTATTAAATAAATTAAAAATACATTAAATTTAAAACAATAGGTGTGTTTATTAAACAGTAGAAAAAATCCATTTAAAAAAAAACGTAAGCGTTTTTATTCCAAATATTTCAGTTAAACAAATCCAAAGCAGTTTGTTTGGAAAATTTTAATTCCTATTATTCTTTCATAAGATCCGTAACAATAACATTGTTGTAAAACACATACTCAAATTAAAAAAAAAAATTACAGTCATACCATATGATTGCTGTAATCATATTATTGCTAACATAAAACTCAAAAAACAATACTTTTGTCGTACCAACTATATTTATATTGTTGCTGCAACCATAGTTTTATTTTAAAATTTGGCAATAATACTATTTTTACATTTCAACAAAATTAATATTTTTGCAATCATACTATTGTCAACATGAAATTCAAGAAACAATACTATGGTTGCGACGAACATACTATTATTTCAACGAACATATTATTGTTGCCGTGACAATATAGTAACCATATTTTTTCTTTGCGTGTGTTAAAACCAGATATCGGCGATGTCAAGCCCATCCAATTTTTGCCAAAAATATTTTTTTAACATGGCACGATAGCGCTCTTCATTGGCGGTAACATGACGATTGTTTTCATCGGCGAAAAATAAGGCCCATTCACATCTCCGACATGAAAAACACACCGTACAATAATTTTTGGCGGGTGCAATTATCTCTCTTGAAGCACATGTGGGTTTGTTGCTGTCCAATAATGCATATTTTGTTTATTGACAAAACCACTCAACCAGAAATTAGCTCATCCTGACTGGTGGGACAATTATTACGGCCGAAAATTGGAGTAAGCGCTCATAAAATTGCGACAACCGACTCAAAATTTCGGTAGTAATTTTTAATGATTTCCAAACTTTGCTCATAAGTGAACTTTACCATAATGAAAATGTTGAGTTCGACTAACGTTTTGACATTAAAAATATTTGAGGGTGCGTTGACATAAAGATTTGAAATTGTTATGTCCCTATTGGAAGACCCCTTATTTTTTTCCCGTCAAAGTATAACACCTCGGACATAAAACACTTGCACCAGTGTTTTTTTCCAATCCTTTAGGCCTGTCCTGATATGCACTTTTTGGTAGGGCCGTGAGCTCTCCCAGCGATTCTGTTTTTTACTTCAATCGTCGCAAAACTCCGTCTTTTATGGATCTTTTTAATTTTGGGAACAAGAAAAAGTCGCAGGGGCCAAAACACATGGGCTAAGGCATGATTCGGTATTCTTTTCGGTCAAAAAATTACGAAGAAGCATTGATGAGCGCAGCGCTTTTGGAACGAATTGTATGACATGAGTCAACCGATATGCAGACATCCTCTGCCACATCTCTTATAGTGATTCGACGCTTCTCCATAAAAAACTTCTTCACTTACCCAACATTTTCATCGGTTAACATGGACCATTGGATTATTTTCTTTGGGGATATGTGAAGTCGCTCGTCTACGCCAACAAACCAGAAACACGTTAGGGGACTTGGAAGCCAACATTCGTGGCGTTATTGCCAACATACGGCCCCATATGCTCGAAAAAGTGGTTGAAAATTGGACCTGTAGAATTGGCTTTATTCGAGCCAGCCGCGGCGGCCACATGCCCGAAATCTTATTTAAACATTAATGGCATAAAATTATCCTTCCAATAAAGCCAAATTGATGGACATTAAAACGATTTTATTGTGTTTTATTTCAATTCGAAGTTCTATACCTCAATAAAAAACACCCTTTACCACTTGTAATCATTTTTTTGACTCCGAGTACAATCACCATATGCCACATTTCAAGTGCTTTTGAGCACTTAATTCCATTTTTTACACAAAATTTTATGCAGATTCTTTGAACCATTTTTTCCATGGCAGAAAATCGCCAAACAAGAAAAACACATTTTTGTTAAATTTTCCTCAAAATTGGAATTAATAGATTTTTTCTGAAAGGTTTCTAAAATATTTTCAAAATGTCAGTTTTCTTCATTAAAACTGGTGATCGATCGATTGAATCTCTGGGTGTAATATGCACCACCTTTTCTAACATTATGTTTCCCTTTCTAACCAGTTATACTTAGTTACTAATAAATTGACAATTTTTCATTGGTGTGCCCGATTTATTGGTTAAAGATATTTTATAAGTTAATAAATGCAACCGAAATCTTCTGTTCAAACAAAATTAGTGTAGCTTTAACCTGGGTTGATTTCAAATACGAGTACTTTCCTACACAGAAAAAAAACTTTTTCGTTTCAAGTAAAAAAACTGAAATATTCAAACAGCAAATTAACTAGGAATCCTGTGATAAAAAGTTTCACATACGAGGGCGGTTCGGAAAGTTCTTAGCCTATCAATGAAAGAGAATAGTTAGTTTTTCAAAAATATTTTTATTTTTCAATATAATTTCCTGAAACTTCAATACACTTAGTCCAACGTTTATCTAGCAATTATATCCCATGATTAAAATAGTTTTCCTCAAGGTCTTCAAAATAGTGGTTTACAACTGTAATTGCATCTTCATTTGAGGTAAAACGCTTGCCAGCAAGGATTTTTTTTAGATTTGGGAACAGCTAAAAGTCACTGGGAGCTAAATCAGGAGAATACGGTAGGTGGTCAAGCAACTCGTACTTTAATTCGTTGATTTTAGCCATTGTTAAAACACTCTTGTGCGCTGATGCGTTGTCTTCATGAAAAATTATTTTTTTGTGTTGTAAGCCAGGACGTTTTTCTCGAATTTGTACATTTAATTGATCCAAAAGGTTGCAATAGTACTCTGAATTTATTGTTTTACCCTTTTGCAGATAGTCGATCAATAAAATACCTTTGAAGTCCAAAAAACCGTTGTCATAACCTTACCAGCCGATTGAATTGTTTCTGCCTTCCTTGGGGCACTTCCTCCAGCTTCACTCCATTGTTTGGATTGTTCTTTTGTCTCTGGAGTATAGTGGTGGATCCATGTCTCATCAACAGTTATGAAACGACGCTTAAAATCCATTTTATTTCGCTGAAAACGATCCAAACAAGCTTGAGAAATGTTCATTCTTATGCGTTTTTGGTCGACTGTTAACAAGTGCGGCACCCATCTTGCAGAAAGCTTTTTCATCTGTAGTTCTTCATGCAAAATTAAATGGACTCGATCATTTGAGATGCCCATGATATTAGCTATTTCACGCACTTTTATTCGTCGATCATTTAATACCATATCATGCACTTTGGCTACAATTTCTGTTGTTGTTGCTGTTTTTGGACTTCCACTACGTGGTTCATCTTCAATGCTTGTACGACCACGTTTAAATTCAGCAACCTAATTTTTTACTGTTGCATATGAAGGAGCACTTTCACCTAACACATTCACCATATCATTATGAATTTCTTGTCCCGATAAACCTTTTTTATGTAAATATTTAATGACACCACGCATTTCTAATTTTTCCATTGTAAAAAAATCGCGGATGCGTCTTTTGTGAACATCTGTTTCTATATGAAGGAGTTGCCAGATCGAAACCAAATTTAACATGTGTTCATAGCAGAGATGGAAGTTTCCAAAACACTTAATTTTTTTCTGTTTATACTGCGCTTTTTATGCTTGGCTAAGAAGTTTCCGAACCACCCTCGTATTTAATAAACTATTCGTAGGTTGTATAATAAAATTATTTCCAATTTCAAGCGAAAAACAAATTCACATATTTTCAAAAATAATTGCATCGAAAATATTTTCGCTATGAGGTGATGAAAAAATGCAAATGTTTACAAAACAATTTGTATTCCGTTTATGGAAAATAATTTCGTATCAGGCGATGTAAAACTTAACATATTTACTAAAAAGTTGTTAGCCGTTACTTATTCATTATGAGGCGATAAAAAAAATTCATATACAAGTATTTACCAAAAAAAAAGTATTAATATTTTTTTAAAAAGCAGTTGGAAACATTTAGTTATAAGCAGGAGTGACTGCAGTTACGGTGAGCGCCACTGCACCATTATAAGACCCCAAGCAACAATTGTGATGTAACTATGTTTCGCGGCCTTACACTTAAAGGAAGGCAGTTTAGCATTAAACGAGAACTATCGGCAGTAGTTTTCCACCGAACACAATAAAAATCCCTCGCACTGCAGACATACTAAGCCATATAAACAGAAACAGGATACAGAGCTCGATTGTTGTTTTTTCATTCAATTGTAAATAACAAATGCAATATCTGATAGTTAAGCTTATTTACTAAATTTTTTATTGGCTTGTGATATAATTTAAAAACCAATTTTTTGGCTGAAATTTTTTAGTTTTCTGTGTACGAATTAGATGCAAAATGTTAATTTTAAAGCTGTATTTTCTAAAATATTAAAGGACCTTAGTAAAGGACAAAGTTGATTTCTTACTAATGTTTTTCCTGGGTTTTTAAACCAACAATGTCATTATTAATTGTCTTAGAATTTATTTCGAATTTAAATATCGATATACCATCGATACTTCTCCAACTTATCTCACTGACCCTGTCCTAGCATAACACACACTGGCACACTAAAAAAAAACACACACACACACCAAAACGTGCCAAAACTACAGTTCACTAACTTAGTTACACAACAAAATAAAACTATTTGCAATCATTTAAAAACAATTTGTTTACGCTTAAGCCGCACCGAACAGTAGCAACCAACACAACGCCAACAGGCGCAGGCAGCTGCCTTTGGGTGCAAAATCCAACGAAGCAGGAAAACAGCTGTGCAACGGAAACGGAAATGAAGCAAGAAAAGGCAATACGAAAACTATTTTCATATACCAAGTACCACCATAAGCCTTAAGGCTCCACACAAACATATCACTAATACACACGCACGCACGCACGCCTCTCCTTGTGAGGCATGGCCACTCACAGGCACGCATACATGCACACACACGCATTCTCAGAGATTTCTGGCGAACACTTCTTTCGATATTGAAGCTCATATTAAGTATTTTACGGTTTTTACGTGTCATTTCAAAATAAACAGCAGCAGCAGCAGCATCATTGGCAGCAGCAAAATGGAAATGAAAATCACACGACACATCGACTGCTAGCGAGACAGAAGGAGAGATACAGAGCGAAAGAATGCTACAAACTATGGGTATAAAAATAAAAATGTAGTAGTAGCAATAATAACAGCAACTGCGATGGTTGCTCCTGCTGCTACTATTGCTACTGTCGATTAACAGTGGGGGGTAGTCAAAAATCTATGCAGAGTTTTCAGATTTTTATTTTCGTTTTGTATAAGGAATATCTTTTTTTTCGTTTTTATACTCGTACTTTTTGCATTATTTTCAAAAAAATATAAGTTATGCCTGGAAAAGGAGGGATTTATTTATTGTAAATACATTGCATACAAATCAAAAGGGAAGCTTTCGGCAGAATCTCCCTCTACTTAATGGTGGTTAACAGGGAATTTCTAGAAAGATGCACAAATATTTTGGCATCACTATCCATCCTTGTGTGGGGAAAATGTTTAGCTCTTTATCGATCCGGCCCATTTGCAGTATCAACCGTTTCAGAGCATCAGCACATATTTCTGCAAATTTTCTACCACCTAGCGTGTAGTTTTCTTTCCACAGACTGACAAACGAATAAGTACTCCATTGGCTCTCCTATAGTGTGTAATGCGAACAAGAAGTGAACTGACTTAGGTGCATACTCTTTGGGGATTGATTCCTACTTTTGAAGCACTCGTCGTAGACTGGAGCAAAAATATGACTTCATCGGTGATAGCAATATTTTTCATAGACCAGATATCGATGATGCAGTGTGAGGTAAGCTGATAAAAATCGCTTATGAACGTTTTATTTGCATTTTTGCGTATTTTTGAATTTAGAATACCTACTTTTTACCTCACACAGTCAATAATGTTCGCAATAGCAAATTTTAGATTCAATTTGAAGATTTGGGCGTGGGTGATTTCTGGTTTCTAAAATAATTCTCTACGATTTTCTCAGTCGTGTTTTAATTATCACGCGACCATATGTTATATTGTATTGTGTGTGGCAAAATATATTTGTATGTATTTTATGTCACCTTTTTTAATTAGTTACTAAAAAAACATTAAAGTCAAAAGCTAATAAGAAGTAAAAAAAATTGTATAAACTTTTTTTTCTTCATGGCTGCATGGTTGACAACATAACCCAATCCTAATAAAAACAATTTGAGATCATACTATGGTTGTAAGGATCATACTATGGTTGTATGTATTGTGGGGATTATAGAATGGTTGAGTGTGAATCATGGTTGAAAGAATCAAAGAATGGTTGTATGTGAATCATACTATTGTTGTGAGGATCATACCATTGTTGTGTCACAATCATATACCCAACAATAGTATGATGCTCTTTGAATATTGTTATCCCTAACATACTTTTCTTTCGTGTGGTTTTAACAAGAATGTGCCACCTGCCACAGTTTTGTAGAGACGAGTATTTTGCGGTCAAATTTCCAGCTCTAATACTTTACGTCCCGGCGTATGAATTGACCTTTGAGATCGTGGGATGTTACAACTCCTAACGTCGTACCTGCCCTTACGAGTAGCAAACATAACATGAAAATTATAACAAACACATGAGGCGTGTTCTATCGGTAAAAAAAAACTTCTCTCAAATCAGTGAAAGAAGTTTGGCTGACCGGGACCTTCTATTTTACGCCGGCTTTGAACGGCTAATGCATTTTGTAGAGAAGTTTTTACAAGGACTAGATATAAATCTCTTACTCGTAAAGTCGCCGGCATTTACGAGATGTAAAAACCGCCGCTGAAAATTGCTCACTAGTATTTGAGCCTGGGTTTACCGACATGATAGTCGTGTACACTCCCAGCACAACACGGCGGTTAAGTTCTAAGGAAAAAGCTTAACTTGACAATAGAAACGCTGCAACTTAGTGGCATTTCGCTAAAGTCCTCCACTGTGCCAACTAGGTTGTTTGTTGCGTTATCTCACTAGAGAATGAAAACAAATATGGAAACACATCCTAATCGCTGCAATAAGCACTCATGCGTATGAATAATATTATTTATTTTCTACCTACCCCGCCCCATACAAGTATATTTCACATATTTTATGAATGTATTGAAAGCGTGTGTGTATATGAGAGTTTGGCCGAGAGTGTATTTATAAGTTTGCGTGTGTCCTTCTACACACACCACAAGGCAACATATTCAATAAATGCCCTGGAGTGCTATTGTAGCGTACACTACACGTATCTGTGTGTAGTTCTAAGCGTGTGCCATCAGTATTTTGATAGTGTGTGTCAGTATGTGTGCAGCATGTTTTATGCACATACACAAATAAAGAATAATCGTTGGGCATGTTTTATGAATCCAAAATTGATATGCATGTTAAGCTTGAAGTATTTCAGAATTTTTTTGTCGTATTCGTACGACAGGCTTCTCAGTTCATGTTTATCGCAATCAAAACATAATTCATCTTGAAATTTCTTCAAGGCATCCATGATGACTTCCATATGCCAGTGATAGTAGTTCGCTAAGGGATAACCTAGTTTGTTACCTAAAGGATGTCGGAAATAGGAAAATGACGTAAGTTAACTGAATGCGAAGTTGGGGGTTCTTAAATTGGTAGAAGAAAGAACCGTGGTAGTAGCCCATCTAACTAAATATCGTAGCTGGCAGCAAATACTTCTGCAGGAAGTCTGTTTCCAAACGTGGTTAAACTAGTAGGGAAAGTCGTAAGTCGGGCTTGGACGACTATAAAATACCCTTCACCACTGTGGTATTTAGAGAATTAAACACCTTTGTGTGGCGCTTCAGCAAGGTCGGACCTAATATGCGAGAGTTACTTGCTTGTCGCTCATAACACATAATTCAAAAATTGAGCGTGATCTGCTATAATTCGTAGCTTCTAGTTCAGCATGACCTCAAATTAGGTGGGACTTTTGTGAGGGGGCTATTCAAAAACATGGACCGATATGGTCCAATGTTTCAGGGCATGGCTGCTGGTCACTCGTAAGCGTTCAATGCGAAATTCGTTAGGAATCGGATGTAAAATGTGTCTACTAAATTGGCAGATTCTGATATCGGGAAGGATCTTTGTGTGGGGGCTATACGAAAAAATGAAAGTGTGTGATCCTGTTTTACTACAGTACATAAGGGGTCACTCACAATGTACCGGGCTCAATTTGGGAGTGATCTTATCCCATAATGCTCACATTTTGTATGATTCGTTAAGAGCGACAAATAATTAAATCTAACATTCTGAGTCCAACCTTACTAAAGCTTCAGAGGTCCTCAATCTTCCGAATAGCAGAGTGGTGTGGAGTATTTCATACTCCATCATGTCCGCCTTTTTTTTACTTGTTATATTATTTTGCTTCGAAATGACGAAGGAGAAACCGTCAATGGTCTTCGATTCGGCGCGAGGATAACTGATCGATCCATTCAAGCTGTGACTCCAACCAGACGGCGCCACGCTTGAAGTTCTGAAGGATTAATTTTGCGGCTTTAGTGCAGCTCTTTAGCCTTTCTATTGCCTTAGCCAACTTAATTATGCCAAACACTAGAGACCAACATTAGTTGAGACATTTCAACGATTTGATATTCCACAGACAGGAGCCTTATTGTAGCTATGTAGCTATGTAGCTGTGAAAAGAAAATTCAATATCTCACACCACTGGTGAATAAGTTTTTCTTTTCTGATTATTCTTAGCTAGAACCCGCGTACATTAAACATTTTTAGGACTGCTGGATTTTCGATAGATATCATTTCTCTTAGAAAACCTCAGACATCACAAATCAATGCACGTGGTCACATTAAGATGCAATATGTGGCCCTTGAGCTGCTCCTTTGTACAAAGTACACATGAAGAAAAGACAACCCTTAAATTGCATCCAAAAAATTGGTATGTTAACTTTATCACCACTCAATTAAAAATTTCGTTAATGTGATAAACTATTCATCAGATATTGCAATGATATTTTAAAAAAGGAAACAATAACAAAATTCATGCACTGTCTCGTGTGTATGTGTTTGCAAGCACATTCGTTGCTTGGGGTCTTATGCGAAACTGCAGCAGAACCTTTTCGACTGCTTCTTGAAAAAGTTTAGAACTTCTTGTGTAAATATGCGTTGAACAACCTTATAACGAAAGTATTTTCGATAAACGACATGTGAATTTGTTTATCGCTTGAGAGCGGAAATATTTATAATAAACAACGTACAAATATATAAGTCAATATTTGAAGCTTTTTATCACAAGTATTTCGAATTAATTTTTTTCTGTGTACCAAACAATTCTACAATATACGACAATGTAGCAAATTTCGTCACATTTGCGACCTTGATTACAACGATAGATGAACAGATGGACGGACATCGCTCAATAAAATCCGACGTTGATCGATCGGTGTAATAAATTTAGAGGCTATCTGCCTTCTTTTAACGAATCTCCCTTTCCTCGATCAGGACTCAGTCATAATTGCCTGCACCAACGTAATGTACACACAGAGAACAGATTTGCTGCCACAACCGATTTTTTCCCACGGAATGTTGGTGGTTACACATACTACCCATGAATACCAACGCTACAACCAAATGTTGAGTGACGGCAATTTTAAGTAGAGGAAGCATACAATATCATACGCACAGAGATAATGATACGGTAACCTTAACTTATTATAATGATAATTGGAACTAAATTTTTACATGTAATGGTTGTTGTTATAGATTATTGGCTACAAGTACTCATAAATTCGGTTGTCGTTAACACTAGCATTTTTTGGCTGGACCAACTGATAGTACCATTTTATGTATTCGATTATCCGACCCAAAAAAAAGTTGTTTTTATTATTTTTTTTTATTTTAAGCTTTAAAAATATTAATTCTGTTATTTGAATTATAAACAGTTTTTTTTTAAACTAGGTTTTTACTTTCAAATCTAATAATGTTAGTAGCCACCAGTGGAACGATGTTATGCCTCAAATTGGTAAAGCGGGTCAAAAAAAATAAATTTTGGGTTAAAAATGTCAACAAATTTCGAGATAAAGCTGACTATGATATATTATTTAAGTCAAGTAATTCAAAATTTTAAACCTATACTATGCGCTGTCCCATATGTAGCGCATAGAGAAAGGGACCTAAGGGTAAAAAAAATCAATTTTCATGTTTTTCTTTTTTTGATGTGGACAACATCTGAGCATCGAATGAGACCGATCCCATGCCCCAAAAGTGTTCCCTCCCAGAGCTATGAGCGTTTTATGAATGTGAAGTCGACGATTCTAAGCGCAAATAGAAAGGGACCTAATCTTTAAAATGGCTCTCCTGAACAAAACTGGTTTTTAACCTTAGGTCCATTTCTATTTTGCGCGTCACATATAGGTAAATGCGACACAAAATACCTGAAATGAATTAAGTGCTGGCTACAGCTGTAATAAGATATATATTTATATCGGTCATATTTTGCAGTTTATTTAAAAAAAAGGAGGGGACAAATTTTTTTCAAATTGTCCCTCAGTGTTTTGGTTTCCATTCTGAATAAAGCTTATTCAATAAATTTGAATAAAAAAATATATTTTTTTTAAGGACGAAAAGACTATTTTTTAGTAAATATTCCGATTTTAGTGTAGACGATCTGTACTAAACTCAGAATAACGAAATTAATTGACAACACTTTTGTAGAACATAAAAAACATCAAACTTCCGTTAAAGAACCTTTTTTCACTTTTCGAAAAAAGACAAAAACTACACTCCAATCTTAGCGATAGGATGTTAGTGTTTTAAAGAAATGAATTCCATGCAAATTCACTTAAGATATATCATCATGAAAATTATCTAAAACAAGTAATATTTACTACATTTTAACCTATTTCATTCGGCAAAACGTTGCAAATGGCCGATAAAAAATAACTTCGACCTACCGGGCCAGCCTTTTGAAAATTTACTATGATCCTTGTTTTCTAGAAGGAATCGGAACCGAAAAATTAGAACTTTTGTTGCATAAACTGGGTTTATTACCACTTGTTGTTCATACCAATGTAACATGTAAGGGGTGGTTAAAATTTAATGTAAACTACGCCTAAATGTCAAGTTTTTTTCCGCATTTCATTTGATATTTCTCAATTTCAGACTAACTCAATTTAAACCACGGAAAGATACACAAGCGAGCAACGCGTTAAAGTTATGATCAATTTTCAAAGAAAATCATCTTCAGTGATAAGGCACATCTTCACCTCTGTGGATTCGTCAATAAGCAGAATTGCCGCATTTGGGCGAATGATAATCCAAGAGTGAGTGATTGTCGAAAAAAACAATGCACCCACAAACAGTGACTGTTTGGTGCGTTTTGTGAGCTGGCGACATTATCGGGCTGTATTTTTTCCAAAATGAGGTCGGTCAGGCAGTTACTGTGAAAGGTGTTCACTATCGTGAGATGATAAAGAACTTTTTATGGCCCGAATTGGAAGATATGGATGTGGGCGATAAGTGGTTTCAACAGGACGGTGCCACTTGCCACACAGCTAACGGAACAATGGCTATTTTGAGCGACAAATTCACGTCGTGGCAATGTTAATTGGCTGCCAAGATCATGTGATTATAAACTTTTGGACTTATTTCTTTGGGGTTATTTGAAAGAAAAGGTGTACGTCCAAAAGCCAGCAACAATTCAAGAGATAAAGGATGAGATTATTCGGCACATTAACTGTATAGAACCTCAATTACGCTTCAGCGTCATCGAACCATCGAATTTGGACCATCGGATGGAGGTGTGCCGCTGAGGTCGCGGCGGTCATTTGGCCGATATTTACCATACCAATATTATCATAATAAGAAGAAATGACAACAATTACCGAAATAATTTGGGTTTTATTAAAAATTAACATCGGCCCTTAAAATGTAACCACCCTTAGATATTGCTTTATATATAAATTCATTCTATTCCGATTGGGACATCATTGCTATGCTTCTTAAAACATCTATGCAGAGACGTATTTATGTTACTGATCAGTTAAGCCATTGCAATATGGTAAAATAATATTTTTTCAAAAACCAACAATTGATAACAAAAACATATACATGTATTTCAAATTCAGTTCCAATAATCATCTTAGTATGTTAGGATTACCGATGATTGTTTTCATCAATCAAAAGTTTCTGTTAACTCTACTAAAAATATCTGTCGTCCCAATCAACATTCAGTTCTAATTGTGGAATACATGGATAGTACATGCAACCGCCAACATTCGGTTGGCAAACAAATCGGTTGTTGCAACAAATCTGTTCTCTGTGTGTACATAACTATAGTCCTTTACTCTACTAATAAAATAATCGCGAAGACTCTGTAAATACCTGTAAAGGTATTACAGCTCTTTATCGTGAGGTTTACGCTAAGCCAGGCTTTAAATTCAAAGGCATGCGATCTATAATATGTGACGCGCAAAATAGAAAGGGACCTAAGGGTAAAAACCAGTTTTGTTCAGGAGAGCCATTTTAAAGATTTAAATACGTGTATCTTTGGTGTACCATCACTTTCATAAAACGCGCATATCTCTGGAAGGGAACACTTTTGGGGCATGGGATCGGTCTCATTCGATGCTCAGATGTTGTCCACATCAAAAAAAAGTGAAAATTGTTTTTTTTTACCCTTAGGTCCCTTTCTCTATTCGCTGTCAAATATGATGAGTTATGGCAAATGTTGTTTGCGGGATAATTGTTTTGATAGTCAATTCCATGGCGGTCCGACGCCCACGCTCTGTTCGAACAAAAATCCGCTCCGAAAACAGAAAATCATGGCCTGTGAGTGAATATCACGCAAAAGTCCATGAGGCGAATCATTAAAAAAGACTTGGGGCTTTCAGACAACGTACCGGACATTTATTGACTGCAGCTTTAAAAATAATAAGACTTGAAAAACGCAAACGTCTTTTGGTGAAGCACGCTGATAACTTGCACAGAAAAATTTTGTTCATCGATGAAAACATTTTTACCGTATCCAACCGAATATTTGTGGTACGGGCCAATTTTCAAAAGATTTTTATCTCGGCGTGTAGACTATTAACCCCATGGAAGCGACCATCAAAACAATTATCCCGCAAACAACATTTGCCATAACTCATCATATAAATATTTCTACACTTAAGTCCTTTCGCAAACTAAACAATTATGATCATAACACATATGAAATCCCTTCGGATATGCGCCATCAGTCGACGTAGACACCCAAACAGAAAAACATTTCCGAGCCATCAGTTTCATGGTCCATTTTATTATCCAAATACTGTCAATTTATATTAATCTCATAAATCCCCCATTGAATAGATGTGTACGTACGAGTGCTCGTTCGAGTATGTGTGAGGCCAGCTAGACAGCCAAACCGAATCGAATCGAATCAAATCAAATCGAGCAAACCATCATCATCGGAATGAATCAAATTGCTGCAATATTGTGTTGTGTTGTTATTGTATTACTTAGTTGCCAGCGTACGAATTGTTCTTGTTTCGTGTTTTTTTTCTGTTGCTTCGCATCTTATTTTGATGTTATTACCATTGAGTTGTGGTTTTGCAATTTAACAATTGATTACACAATAATACCAATACTCAACCCATTGCGAAGATATTGAAACGTTTGTTTTTCTTTCCCATACCACCCGATCTCTCGTCGCCATCCCCGTATGTGTTGCAATCTAATATTGCGCAATAAATTGAAATGTTACCGAAACAGCAACGGCCGCGCGACTGAGGCAACAGAAAACTGAAATGAAATTCTCACTTATGACAGGTATCTGGGCTGTGGGCTACGGGCTGGGGCTAACGCAGATGATGAGTATCTCTTGTGACAAGACGGGTAGGCAATTTTTTCCCTGCGTCTAGAAAATTCGATATTTTCCATATTGCGACGATATCGCATGTCGTCAATAAAACCACAATGAGACTATGGCTTGAGGGTATTCACTGAAGACAGGCAGGAATTGGGTTTTGTTGTCATCTCTTATGGTTAGAAACATTTAAAATCAAGGTAAGAAAACATGTAACAATTACCGATTACAGCGCAAAACAAAAAGTGGTTTTTGCGAAATTCGAGTAGGCGACGTCGTAATCGTTTTGTTTAGAGTTAACAAGCGAAAAATGGTTTAGACAATGCAACCGAATATTGTTCGATTTATTGGCATATTCTCAGCAGACAAAAATGGAGGCAACACGTTGGTGGTGAAACGTCAAAGCGGAGATTGACAGTTTCAAAAGGGGTTTAAGTATGCACCGAAAAAAAAAGAAAAACCCTTAAGTTTAAACCAAAAAATTGGTTTGTGAATTTTTATGAACACTTAATTAAAACATTTCGTAAATAAGCTAAACTATTTATCAGATATTGCAATGGCATTTAATTTAAATTGAAACAACATGCATGCATGCCCTGCCAACATTTGGAAGTTTCTTTCATCGTCCATCGTCAAACGGGTTACGCTTTAGTCACTTCCAGACGTTAAATGGAAGATAGTTTGAATTTTTCAACAAAAATTTACATTACAGTCGTCTTTAAATCACCCAGACGTCAATTGGAAGATTGTTTGTTGTTTAGTACAACACCAGCCGAACAACATCAAACACTTCTGCCAAAGTCGCAGCGACCGCGAAATAAAATTAGAATCAAAAGTAACTTCTAAGAAGGCACTAGGAAGTGACTCTTTGTAGTTACGCAGTAGTGACTTCTGGAAGTTAACTCCGGGGAGTACAACTTCTCGATACGGAAGACACTTCTGCGATAAGAAAATGGTATCGCAGACGATGAGTTTTAACTTCCTAGCGTCACTTCTTAGTCACTTCCGCGCTAGAAAATGTTGGCAGGGAGTGCACGAATTTCACCACTGCCAACATTTTCTACCCCTGCCAACATTTTCTACCATTTCCTTATCGCAGAAGAGTCTTCCGTATCGAGAAGTTGTACCTTCGGAGTTAACTTCCAGAAGTCACTACTGCGTAACTACAAAGAGTCACTTCCTAGTGCCTTCCTGGAAGTTACTGTTGGTTCTAATTTTATTTCGCGGTATCTGCGACTTTGGCAGAAGTTGTTTAATATATCCATTACTGTACATGTGATTTTCGGCTGCTGTTAAAAACAACAAACAATCTTCCAATTGACGTCTGGATGATTTAAAGACTAATATAAATTGTTCTTGTAAAATGCAAACTATCATCCATTTAACATCTGGAAGTGACTAAAGCGTAACCCATTTGACATGAAAGAAACTTCCACATGTTGCGAGGGCTGTATCGTGTGTGTGTGTAAGTATTTTGGTATGTTTACCGTGCACGGGATTTTTATTGTGTTCGGTGGAAAAGTCTACTGCCGGCAGTTCTCGTTAAATGCGAAACTGCCTGCTCTTAAGTATATAGCCGCTAAACATAGTTCCAGTCCATTCGTTGCTAGGGGAAAGTTTACAAAGTCGAAGAAAAACCTGGTATTTTTATTAAGCAAAACTTATATCGGCAGTCGACTCCAGCATCACCGACTTTTTGGCGGTAAAAAGTCGTTTTATCTACTTTTATTTTGACTTTTTCCTATTCGAGATTTTAATAACCTTTGCATATTTATACACTAAGCCGAAGGGTGCATGGTAACGTCCGTGTATCTTTCCCATTGTAACACCACGAAATATTGATCAGAGACCCTATTAAGTACAGTATTTATCGCTTATATGCACATCGAAATTTTCACGAATTTAAATGCTTAAAAGCGGGAAACGCTTTTACAAAAACAGGGTTCTTATAAAAGCAAATTGAAATTGTTCAAGTTACGCTGCATATAAGTGATAAATGCTTATAACCAAGGAGCATTTGAGCGGTAAATACTGTATATGTGACAGCGCATACAGAAAGGGACCTAAGGGCAAAAAAAATTTAATTTTTTTCTTTTTTTGATGTGGACAACATCTGAGCATCGAATGAGACCGATCCCATGCCCCAAAAGCGTTCCCTTACATAGATTTGCGCGTTTTATGAAAGTGTAGTCGACGATTCTAAGCGCAAATAGAAAGGGACCTAATATTTAAAATGGTTCTCCTGAACAAAACTTTTCATCAACTTTTCACTTTTTTTTTTGATGTGGACAACATTTGAGCATCGAATGAGACCGATCCCATGCCCAAAAGTGTTCCCTCCCAGAGATATGCGCGTTTTATGAACGTGAAGTCGACGATTCTAAACGCAAATAGAAAGGGAACTAATCTTTAAAATGGCTCTCCTGAACAAAACTGGTTTTTAACCTTAGGTTCCTTTCTATTTTGCGCGTCACATATATATTAATGATCGTCGTAAATTGTTAAGACCGTCTGGCTATGTTCGACCGTCCATCGATGTCTGTTAAAAGCATGATGGCGATCAAACGAGTTATTCTAGGATTCTTCAATTTTGCATGATGAATCCTTATGATCCAAAGCTCTTTGCGATTGTAAAAGGGCGGAATCGTTCTTGGAAAAAAATGTTTCCCTTGCTGTCTGAATAGATCTCAGAAAAAATGTACTATCTCTATCGACCAACATCGGGGTCGCTGCTTGCCCTAAACAGGCAGCGATTCGTGCGGGCTATTGTGACACACTTCCGGCACCACCGGCTCAATATTAACCGTGGATTAGATATTGGTTTTAGGCATCAGAGAAATGATACTTTAAAATATCTTTTCCAGACTGTTTTCCTTACATTAGTTTCAAAGGCTGGCTTTCGGGCCGTTTTGGGGGGCCTTTTCGGCCCTAGCTCCGTTCCTTATCTCAGCCTTTTAGTAGCTGCACGAACTTCGTCCATTAGATCAGTTCAGATTCTTCCTTAGATGACCGCGCATACACTCTATCATTTTGCTTCTTAAATTTGTCCTGGACGGTAAAAATTTTTTCACCAGTGAACAAAATTTTTCTGTGCAAGTTAGCAGCGTGCTTCACCAAAAGAGGTTTGCATTTTTCATTCCTATTTTTTTGAAAGCTGCAGTCAATAAATGTTTCAAGCCCAAAGTCCCAAGACTTTTTTATGATTCGAGTCATGGACTTTTGCATGATATTCATCTCACGGGCCATGATTTTCTGTTTTCGGAGCGGATTTCTGTGAATTCTATATTTAACGGCTTTGATGACATGCGGTGTTCAAACAGAGCGAGGGACCGGTGCCGATCTTTTACATCTCCAGTCTCCTCAAACAGTTTAATGCATCGGTAAACGAACATGCGACTAATCCCTAGTGGCCGGAGCGTTTTGAAAATATCGCTTTTTTCATTTCACACTTGAAAAGCGCTATTACAGCGATACGGTTCTCATTATCTGACCACTCCATGATGAAAGTTGAAACAATTTTAAAATCCCGTAACAGACTAATGCTATTGAGGTTAGCTTTCAAAACCCATATGACATTAACGGGGTATGTTCAGTTCTACTATTGAAATGGGTATGTTCAATGTTGTAACAGTAGTTATGTCCCTACTAAGTACTCTTAATTAAGGTTTTTAGTGCTCCAGATCTAATAGCACACATTTCACCCATAGTCCGTCTACATAAATTATGTATTGTTAAGCAAATACGCAAAAAAAGTTGTTTATAACGAGGTACCTTTAGTCCCCTGCTCCGATTTCACCCATTTACAATCCCAAACAGCTTATAACCATAAGGCATCATCCTGCAAAATTTCAGTATTCTAGGTTAACTCGTTGTACCATTATTGTGATTTGAACATAAACACGGACGGACGGACGTGGCTAGTCCTAGAATTTTACGACGATCAATATAAGTAATATAGGGTGATCCATCTAGAGGTATTTTTTCAGAACAAAAATTCAAATTAAGCGTGGAATCTTTATTGGTAATTTAAAAGGACATATTATGGCATTTATTATTTGAATATAATTTCCTTCAAATGTTGGCCGCAACTACATCTCAGGGTTTCTATTCTGAGAGTCCAATTTTGTATGAATCATTTCACCCGGTATGTCTCTAATGACACGCGTAATGTTGGCTTTAAAACCCTGAATCGTAGCTGGTTTCTCAGCATAGACTTTGGACTTTACGTAACACCAAAGAGAAATGTTTAAAGGTGTGATATCACTCAATCTATGCGGCCAATTCATCTGTCCAAAACGTGAAATTAGCTGCTCTTCGAAATGACTTCCATTGTTTGAGCAGCTGTATGGCAAGTGGCACCGTCCTGTTGAAACCAAGTGTCGTCAAGATTACGGACTTCAATTTCAGGTAGCATAAAGATCGATATCATGGCGCGATAGCGAGCACAATTCACGGTTACGTTCCGGCCATCATCATTTTTTAAAAAAAAATATGCACCGATTATTCCACCAGCTTATAAAACGCACCAAAACGGTGGTTTTCTCTGAGTATAATAGCTCCTCTTGAACCTCGTCTTGTTATTTTTCAGCCCAAATGCGGCAATTTTGTTTATTGACTTTGCCGTAGAGCCAGAAATGGGTCTCATCACTGAACAAAATTTTGGTCGAAAACAGGGGATCTTTCCTTTTCTCACCGAACGCTCGTTTCCATAATACAGTTGCCAACATTTGAAGGAAATTATTTTCAAAAAATAAATACCATAAAATGTTTTTTCAAATTACCAATTAAGATTCCACACTTGAATTCAATTTTTAATATTTTTTTTGTTCTGAAAAAATACCTCTAGAGGGTCTCCGATAGATATTTTCTAGTGTTACAAATGACAAATTAAGTATACCATTCATGCATGCACCTACTCTAAAGATCTCCCTTAGTTATGGACAAATTAATGTCGAAACTTTTATAGTTGTTGGAGGCACATTTATGTTTTAACATTTTGAATAATTTTTTTAATTTTATGGGTTCAATATATTCCTAAACATTTATGTCTAATAACTTACTTGTTCACAAAGAAACTAATTATCCAATTAACAATAAATACCTGCAAATAAAGAAAAAGAAAACGATTATTATTAATACGTCACTATTTAGAAGAAATTTAAAACAATACAATAAGTATTCTACACACAGAGAAAAAATAAGTTCAAAAGCGAGTAGAACTACAATGATTCGGTTGCAAGAAAAGCCATTTCGATTGCAATCACCAAATTTGTATAATCGTTATGGAAATTCGGTTCAAAATACCTCATACTAATGTTAAATACGATCATCGTACTGCATTCACAACTTATTGATGGGTCATACGAATGAAACGCAAAAAATATATTTAGTACCCGTAGCCACTACTTGTGATTGTGGCAAGTAATAAGCTCAGATAAAAGCGATCATACCGTTTTGAAAGTTTTGCAAAAGGCTTGGTGCAAGGGTACAACCGCACTAGAAAAAAAATGTTGCAAATAGTGTGGAACTACAATGGTTCGGTTGCAGTGGAAGAATTTCGGTTGCCATCACCAAATCTTTAACATTGTATTGAATATTTAGTTCAAATTACCTCAATATGATAGATATGACCATCGCACTGTATTAACAACTTATTGATCGGTTATACTTATGAAACGCGAAAATTATATTTAGTTGGCACAACTTGAGATTGTGTTAACCAATAACCTTGTAAACATTTTTTTGTTGTACCAAATTATTGGTGAAGATAACCAAATTTTATCATAACCAAAAAAGGGGTCTTAAGCAAAGAAATCGTTTATTACTGACTTTAAGCCAATCGACAGACATTTTTTTCAGTAAAAATCATCCATTACCTTTTTCACTTTTTCCTCGTCATGCCCCCCTCCCTACGAGTCCTTCAAGTAAAGGGTGGTTAAATTTTAAGGGCCGATGATGAATGTGAACCACACCTAAACGTCACGTTTTTTTCACGGCATTTCATTGGATATTTCTCTATTTCAGACTAACTCAATTTGAACCGTGAAAAGATACACTTGAGAGTCCAAACGTCCTCAATGGTCAGAATGGTGGCAAGAAATGGCAGTGATAAGGCACATTTTCACCTCAGTGGATTCGTCAATAAGCAGAATTGCCGCATTTGGGCGAATGATAATCCAAGAGTGATTGTCGAACTAACTCAATTTGCACCGTGAAAAGATACACTTGAGAGTCCAAACGTCCTCAATGGTCAGAATGGTGGCAAGAAATGGCAGTGATAAGGCACATTTTCACCTCAGTGGATTCGTCAATAAGCAGAATTGCCGCATTTGGGCGAATGATAATCCAAGAGTGATTGTCGAAAAAACAATGCACCCACCACAAAGAGTGGCGATTTGGTGCGGTTTATGGTCTGGCGGCATCATCGGGCCGTATTTTTTCCAAAGTGAGGCCCGTCAGACGGTTACTGTGAATGGTGTTCGCTATCGTGAGTTGATAACGAGCTTTTTATGGCCCGAGTTGGAAGATATGGATGTGGACAATATGTGGTTTCAACAGGACGGTGCCACTTGCCACACAGCTAACGAAACAATGATTCTTTTGCGCGACAAATTAAATGGCCGTGTTTCTCACGTCGTGGCGATGTTAATTGACCACCAAGATCATGTGATTTGACTCCGTTGCAGCAGGACATAAAAAAGGCATTCCACCGTACGTGCAAATTATGCAGTTTCTTTGATTTTACATTGAACTACAAAAAATGTATTTTTTTCAAAATGAGGCCCGTCAGGCAGTTACTGTGAATGGTCTTCGCTATCGTAACTTTTTATGGCCCGAATCGGAAGTTATGGATGTGGACGATATGTGGCTCTTTTAGGCGACATATTCAATGGTCGTGTTATCTTACGTCGTGGCGAAGTTAATTGGCTACCAAGATCATGTGATTTGATGCCGTTGGACTTCTTTCTTTGAAGTTATTTGAAAGGAAGGGTGTACGTCCAGAAGCCAGCAACAATTGAAGAGCTAAAGGATGAGATAATTCGGCACATTAAAGGCATAGAACCTCAATTATGACTCAGTGTCATCGAAAATTTGGACCATCGGATGGAGGTGTGCCGCCGAGGTCGCGGCGGCCATTTGGCCGATATTTTGTTCCATATTTAATTAAACCATACCAATATTATCATAATAAAAAGAAATGATAATAATTTTCTAAATAATTTGTGTTTTATTCAAAATCAACACCGGCCCTTAAAACTTACCACCCTTTACTTCAGTTATTTCAGCAAACAGTTTTATGCCTCTGACAAAAATTTTAATTTTTTCGTTCAACAAGTGAGGCATGTGGATTTTTGTTTTAAAAAAAATCTCTTCTGAGGGTTCGAATACTTGGTATGTTGCAACGATACTACAGTTGCAATAACTGAAAATTACAGAGCACCAACTAACATTCGATTTACTGATGGGATACTCAAAGTGCTTTAATCATTCGGTTTTCAAAAAAAAACGAATTTGTTCTGTGTTTACATTTCAAAGTAAAGAAATTAGGTGGAGTTAGAAGAAAAAACTTCATTATCATACAACAATTCCCAAACAGGATACATTATTTTTTTTATGTATAGAAATCTAACGAAGTTCAATCTTTCTTCAACCGACTTCATAAATGTAACTTCGTTAGCTGTACTTTCAGGCTTCATGCCTACCTTAAGCGATTAACAGTTCGGTGATGAAACCTTTAAAGCATCCCATTTCACACACCAAAGGAAAGGAGGAAGACCTCCCCGCCCGCAACACTTCTTTGGCAAGCGGAAAGCGATTACAAAATTTTCACATTAGGCTTAAAAACTTAATACACAAACGTATCCTAAAGAAGAAACAGCAACAACAAACCGGAAGGAAACTGAAAATAATCTGATATTTTTCAGGACTTACGGCAGGAGTATTTCAATGAAGTGCGTAAGTGTTGGCGTGTGTGTGAGCGCCTCAATGTTATCCTGCCAGGCTTGGGGTGTATTTCATGTTTGGGTTTGCATACATGTACGTCTGCCGGCATCAGAGTGTTGGGATGTTTGTTTGTTTGTCTGGCCTCTTCCGGTGATATGGAAAAATCAACACCTAACACTAAATACATTTAAGTTTTCTCTTTGTTGTTGGTATTGGTATTGGAGGAGGCATAAGACATGCCGCCAACCCGGTCCCTTGCCCCAGTCTACCGTTCGCACCAGGTGAAGGTTATTATTGGCCTAAGGACCTTTTAAACATACCGAAGGCCGGCAACAATTCCTGTACTTGATAGCTAAATGCCAACCAACCTACACACACACGCGCACACAGCAACACCATCGGCCAAAGTAAAAGAAGAAGCAGCAAGGCAAAAAATGCTGAGATTAGAGCCGAAGGCATTCCTCATTGAGTTTATCTACGTGGAATAATACCCCTCCCCCCATCCACACCATACCGTGTTGGGTCTATCTACCTACAATAAAGTCATAAGCTTCTTTTTATAGCTTGGCTATAATAGCCTTTACGGGAAGCTTTTGGTTATACCGAAAAAGCCAAATACACAGACAGACGGACTGACGGCAAGACAAGCCGGCTAACATAGTTGTTGCAAAGGCAGTCGTAGTAGAGTATCCAATGCCAATACCATTATTATTATATTTTTTTTGCTTCCTCGTAATGGTCCTAGGCGTAGCCAGGGAGGAGCTGGATTTAAGTCTCTAAAAAACCCCAAATGCTCTGCCCAGTATTTTTTGGCTTTCCGTGTCGGTTTCTTTTGTTTGCTTTCGTTACCATCTCGACTCAAATGATGAGAGCAAAAAAAAATAAGTAAAAATGTAGTTAAGTTCGGCCAGGCCGAACCTTGTGTACGCTCCACAGCCCCTTTAACCGGGTCCAAAAAACCGGGGTTTTCAGAAAAAGGGCATTTCGGGTTTTTTTAGACCCGTGTTCTGAAGAAACTCACATTGCTCCGCTTCGTTGACAAAAATCAGAAAACTGACCTGCTTTGTATTTAAACTTTGCGGTATCATTTTAAAGTTAATAGTCCAACTAAGAAATATCCGCAAGTACTTTTTCAAAGATAAAGTGTTCTTTTGGGATCCAGAGCCATTCAAAGTGAGCGATTTGTATCCAGAATTAATAAATATTTTAGTTTAGTTTCTGAGTAGTTAAACGAAAATATTTGTCAAAGACGCATTTTTTGACAGAATCAATGGCATATATTTTTTTTTTTTTTTTTTTTTAAGACCCACACTCAGGGGTTGTCTCCTATATATGCAGTGCATTGCATCGGTCAAGGGAAGATAGGTTAGGGTATTAAAGGAAAGAGGGAGTAATGTTTATGGAGATTTAATTTGAACCTGTTCATATCGTACGTGGCAGGAAACACCTCTGCGGGAAGTCTGTTCCACATACGGACAACGCGGCTGAAGAACGAATTCTCCCTGTAATGCGTCGTGCGATCAGTAGGCCAATCAATAACGAATGGATGCGAACTTCTAGACAAGCGGGTGTTACGGGCGAAAACTCTGACCTCCGGGTTGAGATCACCTATCTCAGAAGAGCACATCCCGTTAAAGTTCCTGTAAAAGAGTGATACGCAACCAACACTCCGCCGATGCTCGAGTGAAATAACAGAGTTGGCCACCCTGCTATCTCCAACAAGCCTCAGCGCCCTCCCTTGCGCCCGGTCGAGAAACTCCAAAGAAGACCTTGAAGCACCCGCCCAGATGTGGGAGTTATACTCCATTTTTGAGGAGGTCGAAGGAAGTGAAGTATTTTTTGCACCGCTTTTAAAAACTCTGGCACTTGAATGCTTCTTTCGACACTTCAAAAATGTGTTTGTTCCAGCGAACATCACACTGAATTTTCATGCCCAGAACATCAAGAGCATCCGACTCCTTGACAACAGTCCCATTTTAAATAATTTCATAATATGTGACATCGCAAAAAAAATCAATTTTCACTTTTTTTTTTGATGTGGACAACATCTGAGCATCGAATGAGACCGATCCCATGCCCGAAAAGTGTTACCTCCCAGACATATGCGCGTTTTATGAACGTGATGGTACACCAAAGATACACGTATTTAAATCTTTAAAATGGCTCTCCTGAACAAAACTGGTTTTTACCCTTAGGTCACTTTCTAAGGGACCTAAAGGGTAAGGTTAAAAACCAGTTTTGTTCACGAGAGATTAAAGATTAGGTCCCTTTAGTTTCCCTTTGCGCTTGGAATCGTCGACTTCACTTTCATAAAACGCGCATATCTCTGGGAGGGAACACTTTTGGGGCATGTGATCGGTCTTAGATGTTGTCCACATCAAAAAAAGAAAAAAATTAAATTTGATTTTTTTTTACCCTTATGTCCCTTTCTCTATGCGCTGTCTTATATGTATTTTTTTTGAAATAATTTTTTTTTTGATGGTAAAATAAAAAAAAACATAAAATTCGGTTAAATTTTTTTGTACAATAAATTAGTTTGGATTTGCGTCTATTAGAAAAAAACGAAATCTTCACCGATTTTGTCCGATTTATTTGGATTATCAGTTTTTAAAGTGTCTATGCAGAATTTTTGATTCAAAAGAGCAAAAAGCACCAAAATGTTCGGTGAAATTATTTGCACAATAAATGAGTTTAGGCTCTCGTCTATAGGAAAACCCCGAAATCTTTAACGATTTTGTCCGATTCTTTTTGGTTTTAAATTTTTAAGGGTCTATAAAGTATTTTTTTTTAAGAAAAATTCTCAATTTTTGATGCCAAAAAGCTCGAAGAGAACGGTCGTTAAAAGAACTCCTCTCGGAAATTAATTCTAATAAAATAAAATAAGCAGGGAAAGTGCAAAAATAAACTCAATTGTCGGGAAAATAATTATCTAAAATTGTTTGAATTCATTATAAGTATTAACTTGTAAGGAATTCAAACAGTTTTTTGACAAAATAAAATTTTAAGTTGAACAACAACCCCAGTTGTGTAAGAATAAGTGTAACAAAACAACCAAAATTAAAAAAGGCACACACACAGCTAAACAAACCCACAGCTTGATGAGCCATCGTCTCACTCAAGAGTTGGAACAACGCAGACACTCTTTCTGCAGTGTAAGTTCGCGGAATGCATACTTCGCGATAAATGCAGATGTAAACAATGGAATGAGAGAGGTAGCGCCACTAAGACAAACTCTCTCACCAGGCAGTGCTAGCAACAACAGTAATAACAAAGAAGGTGGAAACACAGCGAACACAGAAATAACACACGAAAACAACGACAAACCATTAAAGGCGGTACAGACAGGCATGGATCGCTACATTACTATAAAGCGTAAATCCAGCCCAGCCAAAGGCAACTCTAACAAAAAAAGTTGCAAAACTGTGAACGGTGAAGAGCCAACAACGTCCGTCACGGGTAAGAACCGGTTTGCATTGCTGAGCGAAGAAGAACCTCAATCTTCTTCCTCGGCAAATGCCGCAACTCCAAGGCCGCCCCCAATATACCTACGTGAGAGTAGCTCAAATGAGCTAGTAAATATTATTGCCCAAGTTGTTGGTAGTGGTGGCTTTCACATAGTGCCAATAAAGAAAGGGAACATTAACGAGACAAAAATTCAGGCATACACCGAAAACGGCTTTCGCGCTATTTCTAGTTATTTTAACGATAGAAATAAAAATTTTTACACGTATCGTCTTAAGAGTAGTAAGGGTATCGCGGTAATCTTAAAAGGCATTGAATCATTTGTAGGACCAGATGAAGTAAAACGAGCACTGGAAAAAGAGAATTTCAACGTTCACTCCGTGGTGAACGTTCTTAACAATAAAAAGGTTCCCCAACCAATGTTCAAGGTCGAACTTCAACCTGACTCGCGGAAACTAAAGAAAAATGAAGTTCATCCTATATACAAACTTCAATATTTGTTATATAGAAGAATTACGGTCGAAGAACCCCACAAAAGAAATGGTCCCGTTCAATGCCAAAATTGTCAAGAGTATGGACACACAAAATCATACTGCACTTTGCCAACCGTTTGTGTTGTATGTGGTGATCTACACCAATCGTCCGTCTGCAAAGTTAAAACGCAGGAACAGAAAAAGTGCAGTAATTGCGGGGAACAACATACCGCAAATTACAGAGGTTGTAGGGTTTACAAAGAACTTAAGCATAAACTAGAAGAGAAGCGTAAACTCATTTCTAACCGAAACGCGCCGAATCCTATAATCGACATCCAACAGACTCCAGTTTACTCTAGCAACGGAAACGGTATTACAAACGGTATAACATACGCGAATGTTCTAAGGGCGCATACACCTAATGCCCCAGTGCAACAACATGGTAACTCTGAATCAATGATTCAACAACTGGTACAGAGTATAAACATGTTCATGTCAACTATGCAGTCAATGATGCAAGAATTCATGCGAAACCAGAATCAGTTAATTCAAACTCTACTTACCAAAAAATAGGCCCTCTTAAGATATGTACATGGAACGCAAACGGTGTGAACCAACATAGACACGAACTGACCGAGTACCTAGATCGGCAGAATATTGATATAATGCTACTATCAGAAACTCATCTTACAGACAAATACAATTTTCAGATACCTAATTTTAGATTTTATGGTACTCACCACCCCGACGGTAAGGCTCATGGGGGCACTGGTATCCTAATACGTAAACGAATGAAACATGAAGTCGCTGAAGGAGTCTCACAAAACTACCTTCAAGCGACAACAATTCGTATCCAGATTCAAGGTAGTTTTCTTACCATTTCAGCAATATATTTCCCCCCGCGGTTCGCGATATCAGAAGATATACTTCTGAACTTCTTCAATGGTCTCGGACACAACTTTATTGCTGCTGGTGACTACAATGCCAAACATACGCACTGGGGATCCCGTTTAGCAAACCCTAGGGGAAACCAGCTGTATAAATGTCTAATGCGACGTCAAAATAAATTGGACTTTATATCTCCCAGTCAACCTACATATTGGCCTTCTGATATTAACAAAAAGCCTGACTTGATAGACTTCGGTATAATAAGAGGAGTTAGTAAATCTAACTTATCTGCTAGTACCTGTACTGACTTATCGTCAGACCACTCGCCAGTTATATTTCTTCTTCACGGGAAGACAGTACTTGTAGATGACCCACTAAGGCTTACTTCATACAAAACTAACTGGTTAAAATACAGGAAGTACATTAGTAGTCATTTAGATTCGAATCATCTAATTTCTAACGCGGATGAGATCGATAACAACGTATCCAACTTGAACGTAATCCTGGAACAGGCGGCCATTCACGCTACACACAGACAAATAAAAGCGACAAATAGTTTGAATACTTACACTAACCGGGAAATAGAGCACCTTGTAAGTGAAAAAAGGAGGTTCCGTCGCGAATGGCAGCGAAATAGGTCACCAGCGGCACGACTAAGACTGACTGAAGCTACTAAAAGGTTGCAAAGCGCACTTAGAAAAGAAGACAGTAGACAGCAGGCTAGTTTCATTGCAAGTTTAACTCCGACTGTTTCAACCAAATTCTCATTATGGAAAACATTAAGAAATACTAGTATGCCCACCGAAACGCAATTTCCAATACGCGACGCAAATGGCAAGTGGGCAATATCGGAAGAGGAAAAGGCCAATGTTTTTGCAAACCATCTATCACAGGTATTTCGCCCAAATCCTGCAAGTAGCGACATCCTTCCACCTGTTGATAAAATGTCTGCCGTAATTCCATTGTTTACTAACGCAAATGAAGTTCTGAATGTCATTAAAGAAACCGTGAATCCAGGTAAAGCACCTGGATATGATCTTATCACCCCTAAAATGATCTTGGAACTTCCCTATATTGCTGTGAAGTTCCTGGCAAAATTATTTAACTCTATTTTGAGACATGGGTACTTTCCTAAAGTGTGGAAAATTTCTCTGATTCAAATGATTTTAAAGCCAGGAAAGGACAAATCAATACCTTCCTCGTACAGGCCGATCAGTTTGCTTCCCTGCTTATCCAAACTATTTGAAAAAGTTCTTTTATCGAAAATAAAACCGTTTCTCGTGTCAAATAACATAATACCAGACCATCAGTTTGGTTTTCGCGAAGGTCACAGCACTATCGAACAAGTAAACCGTCTGACCCAAGCAATTGAAAAATCATTTGAACGGCGAGAATATTGCTGCGCAGTATTCCTGGATGTTGCTCAAGCATTTGACAAAGTCTGGCACTTTGGCTTGACCTACAAAATTTGCAAATACTTACCGGCAAATACGCATCGAATTCTTGAGTCTTACTTAGAAAACCGCAGATTCAGAGTCAAATGTGGACAACACGTCACCGATGACCGCGAAATACTAGCAGGTGTTCCCCAGGGAAGCGTCATGGGGCCTATCCTTTACATTCTGTTTACCGCAGATATTCCTACCAGCCCAAACGTGCTAACATCCACTTTTGCCGATGATACCGCTATAATGGCCACACATAAAAAGCAGGATATTGCATCTATGAATCTAGGTGTACATCTCAGACGAGTAGAATCTTGGCTCTCTGACTGGAGAATAAAAGTCAATGAGGCTAAATGCACACAGGTAACTTTCACACTGAATTTTAGCACTTGTCCGACATTGAAATTAAACAATATCCCTTTTTCTCAATCTGATCATGTTTCATACCTTGGAATCCACCTGGATCGCCGACTCACCTGGAGAAGTCATATCGAAGCCAAGAAAACTCAACTGAAACTTAAGGTCCATCAACTTCACTGGCTCCTAAACGCGAACTCAAAACTAAGCCTTGAATATAAGGTGCTGCTATACAACAGTGCAATCAAACCTATCTGGTTATACGGTGCCCAGCTATGGGGCAAAGCAAGCTCGAGCAATCTCGACAAAATCCAAAGAGTCCAATCGAAGACATTGCGGCTTATTACCGGTGCCCCTTGGTATATGAGGAATGAAAATATCCACCGAGACTTGAAAATACCTCTCGTTAAAGAGGCAATTCAAAAAATTAATATAAAGCACAAAGAGAAGCTCGAACGTCATGATAACATACTTGCTAGACAATTATTGTGCAGTCCCAGCTCTTTAAGACTTCGGAGAAACGAACGCCGTGTTTTCTAATCTTCAGCCGTAACAGTAATCGCGAACACACGCGCCCGAAAGACTGTGTAGAATCCTTTTCTACGTCACGTGGCTTAAACGCTCTTATACGTGATCTTTAAAACAGTCAATATCAATCGCGGACGAACAATCAAAAAAGACTGTGTAGAATCCTTTATTCTACGTCACGTGGCTTAAATGCTCTCATACGTGATCCTTAAAACAGTCAACGCGAAAAACCTACAAAACCCAAATTACGTCGTCCACTCTGCTATTCTAGAGTTATCCGTTATACTTACATAACTAGAGTTCTTCACTCTACATAATATCGCGAACACTTTGTAAATGACTGTAAGGGTCCTCTGGACCTTTATCACGAGGTTTAAGCCAAACCAGGTTTAAAATTCTCAGACATGTGATCCATACCAGTTATATACTATTTTGACCAAATTAATTAAAATTCCTGCCAATTAGCAGAGAACCACATTACAAGAAATCCATACTAGGATTCATTATTATACTTAAGATTATACTTAAGATTCGTATACTTATTGTTAGGCTCCATTGGAGCAGATTCAATAATTCAAATAAAGCTTATATAAAAAAAAAAAAAAGCAAAAAACAACAAAATTTGTAGTGAAATGTTTTTGCTCAATAAATTAGGTTGGACTTTCGTCTCTAAGAAAAAAATCAAATCTTCGCTGATTTTGTCCGATTCTTTTTGGTTTTTATTTTTTAAAATGTTTCTATGATAAAATTTTTATTCGAAAAATTCTCAATTTATGATTCCAAAAAGCAAAAGACACCAAAAAATCCGCACAATTCTCTCCTCAATAAATTAGTTTTGACTTTCGTCTATTAGAAAAAACGAATCTTCGCCGGTTTTTTATTTTAATTTTTAAGAAGAGCCTAACAACATTCTGATTCAGTAAAAACCAATGAAAAAATTACGTTTTACAAGGAAACCCTGAATGTTTCAAAAAAATCGATAATATTTTTAAAATCAGCGTATCATAATACTTTTAGAAATGAAATTTCATTGTATTCTGGTAACTACTTCTATTTTTGACCAATGGGAAAGGAGCACTGTGCAGTTGCCCATTTATTTAAAAATAAAAAAACCATCAATAACCGACATTCCGACTTTAGGCTTTTGTGCACACACAGAGCACAGATTTGTTGCCACAACCGAATTATTTGCCAACCGAATAATTGAGGTGACATGCGCCGCGAGTATTTCTTCGGCGCAATCGAATGTTAATTGGTGCTCTCTAATTTTTTGTTATTGGAACTGTAGTATCGGTGCAACATACCAAGTATCCGAAACTTCGGAATATAACTTTTGGATTTGAAAATCCACATACCACACTTGTTCAATGAAAAAATCTGAAATTGTAGTCAAAGGCAAAACACTTGCTTACACAATTAAAGTACTTAAAGTACTCATAGGGAGGATCATAATTAGGAAAAAGTGGAAGCGATAATGGATGATTTTTGTTGGAAAAAAAATTGGTTAATCGATTGGCTTAAAGTCGGTAATAATCGAACTTATTTTATTTTTATAAAATATTATATTATTTTTCAGTTTTATTACGTATGATGCAGTTTTACTACTACTAATAATTTGTTAAAACAACAAAATGTTTTCAAAACTATTGGTTACCATAACCAACAGTAGGGCCAACTAAAAACCATTTTAGCGTTTCAATCGTATGGCCGATCAATAAGTTCTGAGTACAGTAAAATGATAATATTTTCTATCTAGTGGTATTTTAAACCAAATATCCAATACCATTCTAAACATTTGGTGATTGCAACCGAAATGCATCTTTTGCAACCGAATAATTGTAATTCCAACAGACTTCTTACTTTATTTGTTTTGTGCGTGGAAGAACGGAAATTGTTTTACAATTCAGAAGTAAAGTAATAGTGCCCTATAAATGCTTTAAATTTACCCAGAAAAGTTTAAAGTTGAATGTGCGTTTTTGCTTTGCACAAGTGAATGTTTAAAATGGGCAGATTTTCTGACATAGGGACCATCAACTAAACTTAGCCAAACTGCAAAAAAAATTTTACTTTTCTATGTACGAGGGCATATTAATAATACCGTGACTTTTTGAATAAAACACATTATTATTAGATGGTACTTGATGGGAGCAGTGTTTCATTTTATATAACTACCGAGGGAAAATGGAAAAGTAACAGAATAAGTGATTTGCCCTCGTATAGTTATTTTAAAGCCATATGTCCATGTATATGGAAAGTCATTGTATAGGCATCCAGACAATTTTTATGGGGACTATAGCAAAAATATGTTTATATCACTCAAACCGGTCCAAAACTAGTTTTCGTATGTCAATCGAAAAAAAAAACCATAAAAAATGTGATTAAAATCGGACTTAAAATAGATGTTCTAGAGCGGTTGTATGTTATATTAGGAGATATTTTTGCACTAAGGCTATTTAAAAACGTGGACCGGTATGATCCATATTTATCAGAGCTAATTACCGAAAGATCGTAATAAACTGTACTAAATTTCATCAGTATTAGCAAAAAACATAAAATCGGTTAAACATATGTGCGGAAGCTATATCTTAATTTTGAACGGTTTTCGTAAGAGTCAACAGCCTTTATCCAAAAAAACTTTCTTTTGCAAACTTTCGTGAAGATCGGACAACAATTGTGACCTGAAGTTTAAAAACAAGGTTTCGAAAGACAGCAGACGGTCGCATGGACGAACAGACAGATATCGTAAAATCGCATCAACTGTTGATTCTGAGTCGAAAGGTACACTTAAAGGTGGTTCTAGTTTTAATATTTTGAAATTTACCTATTTCGTACTTGAATATTTTGAATTTTTACATACAACAACCAATGAACCGAAATCCGGAAAACCCGACAGCAAAAAAAAAACGTGTAAACCAACATGTCGACCTTTAGCTATTTATAAGAAACCGAATGTTGGGTATGGACATAAAAACCGGAGGGTCAGTTTTCGGTTTGGACACTAGTCCCTAGTACTAAAGCGCAAAACAAAAGTGGTACGTTTTTTAGGCCGTTTCGGCCTATGCGTCCTTCCCCTATCTCAGCCAAACGTTAAAAATTTCTCTATATTTGAATTGGTAGCAAAAATTGATTTTATTAGTGTCCATATTGACATATGACCATGCAGGACGTTTTTGGGCCACACGAACCAAAAATCGAGGAACTATGACCTGTTTGACGTATTCAATGCGTATAATTTGGTAGGAAAATACTCAAAAAATTGTATTTTTTACCGAGGTACCTTTAGTCCCTTAAGCGAAAACATTTTTGACACTGTGCCGATTTTTCTCATTTGCCATCCCAAACAACTTATGACCATAGGCCTTCATCACGCAAAATTTGTCTGACCGATTTTGTGTTTTCAACAGACAAGCGGACTGAGGGACACGGCTAGACCTTCATAAAATATTTGTTATCGATAATTTAGAGGGTGGTCCAACCATGACGATCGATGTCAGTTGTAAGTCACAACTTAACGTCAAGGTTAAATTTAAATTTAATTCGAAATTTCTCTGCTTCAGTGTTTGACAAATTCGACAATGGAGAGGTACACAATAGAGTAGCGCGTTAAGATTGTTGAAGCCTTTTACGAAAATAGGCGTTTAAATCAAAATGCAGTGCACGCACTTTGTGAATTTTTTGGTCAGCATAATCGGCCAAATGTGTCCACAGTCGAGAGAATTGTGGAAATGTGAAAACCCCTGTGCATGCTCGGGCCGTGCTTTTTCGAAATTGATGTCGGCCAAGCATTTACCGTGAATGGTGTGCGCTATCACAAGATGGTAACGCACTTTAAGTGGCCAGAAATTGAGGATATGGACCTGGTTACAAAGGATGATATGTGGTTCCAAAAGGATAATACCACTTGCCACACAGCCAATGAAACCATGGCTCATTTGTGCGAGAAATTCAGTGGGCGAGTTATCTTACATCCTGGCGATGATAATTGGCCCCCACGATCATGATGCAACACCGTTGGACTTCTTTCTTTGGGACTATTTAAATGAGAAGTGTACGTCGATAAGCCAAGAACTATTCAAGAGCTTAAGGGCGAGATTAGTCGGTACATTAACGACATTGAACTTTCATTATATCTCAGTCATTGAAAAAAGGACCAGCGAATAGAGGTATGCCACAGAAGCCGTGGCAAACATTTGCCCAATATTTGCTTTCACACGTAGTTGTCATAGATCCCTCTACCATAATAAAAAATATTTACATTAATTCTCTGCCTACTTTTTGTTTTATTTACAATTAACATCGTGCGTTTGAGTTGGATCACCATTTATTTGCTAGGGTCTCCGATTAATATTTCGTAATGTTGCAAACAGAATGACAAATCTAATATACCATCCACTCTTCCGTAGATGGCATAAAAACGAAAACTGTATCGGTGCGTAGCAAATTGTATTTTTTTTGGACGGGGGTATTTAGGAGTCTCTTCCAAAAAAAAAACACCTCTCATTTTTTTAGGTTGTTTGTTCCTTGCGTCCGTCCGTTATTGAGGACGTTGCTGATGTCGGCGCTGTTGAGGCAAACAAATTGTTGGGGAAAAAAACGAAGAAATTTGTAAAGGTTCAATTAGAAAAGAGCTTAAGTTTGTTTGATTTTGTTGCCATGGGAAATGTTAAAGGAAATAACAAGAATAAGCTGCAGCCAGTAGCCGAAGCCGATGAAGAGACGTAAATGTTTTCTCTTCTAATCTGTCAAATTGGTTTGGAATTGAATTGAAGAGGATTAAGCCGTGCGTGCACACACAAAAAAAAACACTCTCAAAACTGATGAAGTCCTTCCTTTAGAGTTCTTTTTTTTTGTTATTTTTGAAATGTAAATGGTAAATTGGCAAAAAAGATTACCGATTTTTTTTTGGAATAATCTTTTGCCAAGGCAAACTGGTTGTTTTTTTTATTATTTGTTTATGAGATGAGTTGCTAAGAAATATAGTTAGAAAGTGAAAATTAGGATAGACTCTGGGGAAGGATACGCCGTGTTTTGTTATGACAGAAAAATAATTTAGACATAAAAGTTTAGGGTTCAGTTGGTTGATGTGGTATCATAAGCTGCTTCCACGTTCCTTTCACAGTACCTTAAGTAGATCTTTGAGGAAGTGGAAGTTGTAGAATTTGAAGTTAGTGGAAGTTGTAGAATACGGGACGACCGGTACTGGTTGCTGGCGTCTTTAATTGACACCCTGAAAGTTACGCTAATTTCATAATGGACTATAAATTTGCGGGCCAAAAACATAGATGGCGCTGATGTTTTTTTTTAATTCGCCTCATAGTAAGTAATTACTAATTAGCTGTTAAGGTTTCATGACAATCTGCCCATTATCACGTGAGTTATTGTGCTAAGAGTGACGATAGTTCTGTAATTTTTAAAAGAAATGAATCAACGCCAATATTTTGCTTTTCATTGTACATTCACTCCTGAAGGAAAAAATTCGGCTCAAGCGAAGCAATTATTAAAAAGTGTTATAGAGACTCCACTTCATCAAAAACAACAACAAAACGTTGTTATGCTTAAGAATCGAAACGACCCTGCAAAACGCAGCGGCCGTCCAAAAAGGCGGTAACACCAGAAAAAATTTAAAAAATCCACAAAATCTTGAATTAATGAAAAGTGCAATTGCATTAGTTAGCTGACATCATAAAGATATGAAAAGGAGTTGTAAGCTTTATATTGTTGTAGCATTTGTCCCTGAGAAAGTCCAGTTCAAAGTGGGTGCCGCGCCAAGTGTTGATGATTCTGAGAAGTATTTGGTCGTGTTCCAGTAAAACAAATTATAACTACAGCGTCGATATCTGATACATCACATCACTATGAAATCAAAACGATTGTCTCTGATTGGACAGCAAATGATGAACTTCGTCCAAAGTGCTTAAAAG
Source organism: Hydrotaea diabolus (assembly GCA_963513945.1). Classification (NCBI taxonomy): domain Eukaryota; kingdom Metazoa; phylum Arthropoda; class Insecta; order Diptera; family Muscidae; genus Hydrotaea; species Hydrotaea diabolus. Next base: position 22,433,673 of record OY740720.1, on the reverse strand, counting down.
CACAACAACCAGATTGAAGAGGTTATAGGCTCAGTATTTTGGGAGGCGCTTGGTAAAAGGTGGTCCAACTATAATGCACGATATTAATCGTGATTTACACCGTAACGTCAAGTTATTTGCCCAACTTCATATGACGTTTCTTTGTTTCAGTGTTTGACAAATTCAACCATGGAGAGGTGGTACACAATTGAGCAGCGCATTAGGATTGTTGAAGCCTTTTACAAAAACGGGCGTTTGAATAAAAATGCATTTGGTGCACTTTGTAATTTTATTGATTAGAATAATTAACTAAAAGTGTACAAATCGAAAGAATTATGCGCAAATTTTAACAAACCGGTGCGGTGGGAATTATGAAAACACTTGTGCATGCTTGCCCAGTTCGTTCTGCGGAAAATATTGATGTTGTTCATGATAGTGTGACAGAAAAGTCATCAACTTCGACTCGTCGTCGTGTCCAACAATTAAACATCTCACGAACATCACTGATGCGAATTTTGAGCAAAGCTTGAATTTACAGGCTTACAAAGTTCAACTGACTCAAGAGCTGAAGCCTACTGGTCATTACAAGTGTCTTCAATACACCGAATGGTTGGTTGAACAGATAGAAGTGAATGTTTACAATAAAAATCATCTTCAGCGACGAGACACACTTTTACCTCAGTGGATTCAAAAACGAGCAGAATTGCCACGAGTGATTGTTGAAAAGCCGATACAGAGACTACAGAGACAGAGTGACTGTTTGGTCGGTTTATGTAGTTTTTTGAAAATGATACTGTGAATGATATTCGCTATCGCGAGATGATACCGGGTTTCTAGTGGCCAGATTTTGAGGATACGGAACTGGATGATATGTGGTTCCAACAGGGTGGAGCCACTTGCCACACAGCTCTTTTGCGGAGAAATTCAATGGCAGTGTTATCTCACGTCGTGGCGATGTTAATTAGCTGTCACGATCACCATTTGACTTCTAACTTTGGGGATATTAAAAAGAAAAAGTATACTTAGGAGATAATTCGGCACATTAACGACATTGAACCTCCATTTTATGTCTCAGTCATTGAAAGTATGGCCCATCGGATAGAGGTATGCCGTGGCTAGCATTTGGCCGCTATTGTGTTTCACGCATAATCCATCTATCATAAAAAAAAAATTTAAGATAATTCTCTCAAAACTTTTTGTTTTATTAACACTTCAAATCGTGCCTTTCAGTTGGACCACCCTTTGTAATGTTAGTCGACTAGCTTGAGAAGGTAAATAGCATCAATAATGTATATTATATAGCGTTATTGGAATTATATTTTTATAACAGCTTTGTACTGGCATATCAAAAAAGGGGTTCCCACGCCCCTTTCTGGTACCTCCCATAGAAATGCACCATATCGAACACTTTCTTTATTCTTAAAATAACTTTAATGGCACTCATAAGAACTAATGCAAAATAAAATTATAAAATTAGCTTGGCGACTATAAATTGGATTCCCAGCCACGACCATTTTGGTACCTTGCAACCTAGCCACGCCCCTTCAGGTACATCCCACATAATGACACTGTGTTTCAGTGCAGATAAGTGCACATAACTTGTGAGTAAAATTCGCTTTGTACTTTCTTAACAAAAAAGGGGGTTGGCCCGCCCCGTTCTGGTACCTTCTATAGAAACTAACCATATCGCCCCCTTTTTAATCTTAAAATATCTTTAATGGTACTCATAAGAACTACTACAAAACATTACTTAAAAATACAATTATAAGATTAGCTTGGTGACAAATAATTAAATTCCCAGCCACGCCCCTTTTGGTACCTCTTATACAATGACAATGTGTTCAGTGCAAATTAGAATCCACTTAACTTGTCATGCAAATGAAATGAGCTTGTCATGCATGAAATTCGCTTAAATTGTAAAATTTATTTAATTTTTTTGACGGATTTATAAACGTGTGCGAAAATAGTGTATGACATGCCACTTTCAAATGCTCCATTCCGCCCACTTGATATTTGCATAATAATCTTAATACTTTTCATACGCAAAAATTAGAAGTTAACTAGACTAGCTGACGAAAATTAGGAGCCTTTGCCACGCCCCTCTTGCATATTGTTACCATACTATATAAAAAGGCCCAAACTCATAAAAATAGTTTTGCAGTAGAAGAAAAAAAAACGTCCTAAATATGTAAGAATAAGGGCATAAAATCTATTTAAATTCAAATTTTATAAGAAAATAATGTGTAATTTAGAGTTAAACATTATTAAAAAAATAATATTAATAGATTTTGTATGAGTTAGTGTTTTTTGTACAGACGTTCCATAAACAAAAAGATGAGTTGGGGCCTTTTTATACTTATATAAAGGTAACGATATATAAATTAGACTAGTTGACAAAAATTAGGAGCCTTAGCCATGTACCTTCTTGCCCCTGACGAAAATACAAAGCCTTTGCCATGCCCCTTTTGGCACCTTCCACACACACAAGATACTACCCGATCGTAGAATGGAACCCGCATAACCTTTTTTCTTATGATATGCATTTTTTTGAATTTTGATTCCTGCAAAAATCTTATTGAACCTTATTATGCTCTTAAGAATAAAATGTATCCCACACCCACCCTGTTACCATCCCCTCAGTACAACCTTTACGACATTTGAATAAAATCGATACTCTTCAAGCAATGGAGGACGGAAAGAAGGAAAATTTAAATTTTTAAACAAACGAGCAAAACAAAATTTAAATTTCATTTATAGGCAAGGGTATTTTTAAGTCGGATGAAACGACTGAAACCCTTTTACTTTATATTTACTCCACTTAATTACAGTTCAGTATTTACAAATCGTTAAAGTATCATCGACCAAACCAATCGTCCGGCCACCGGTAACAGTACAACAAAACAAACTCTGAAAAAAAGTAAAAAAAACAAATCAGCAAACGGCGATAACATCCGTTAAAGGGTGTTCTTCCGGTTTCCGCACTTTCTTGTCACACAACTAACAACAAAATAGATATTTATTTGTTTGATTTCCAGTTGCAGCAGGCAATAAAAACAACTACTCCCAGTTTAAACTCCTTATTTTTTGGATTTTTTTTATAAAACACATCTAAACTTTATGGAGAAGTATAAAAGTTGAAGTAAACAAAAATTAGACAATCTGTTTGCTCCATCCACAACGGAAAGAGAGTAATTTTTCAATATCTTTGTATGATTCTGCCTTGGAGCTACTTGGCCAAAGAATATTTTGTAAATGTCCTGGTAGCTGTAGTTAATGTCTACTCCGACTGGGCCACAAAAAAACCTGTTTCGTTCTCGGTGGAAAGCACATAAGCTGATTTTCAACACTCCCTCTCTCTCTCTTGGCCACTGTGTATGTGAGTAAGCATTACATTGCATTAGTTTGTGCATGAGTGTATGTGTGTGTTTCTATGTGCTCGTGTTGCCATAATCCTGGTCTCAGCATGTGTTTTACAATTGTGGTTTTTTATTGTTGACCCCTCGCCCCTTCCACCTACCCGCCAGCCCACCAAAACGGAAATACAATAAAACAGACACAAGTGAAAGCGAAACACAACATGCATGGTTAAGGCATTCGGCAGGATCTTTATATCAGGATAACAATAATAAACGCAACAACAACAACCGCTTTTTGTTGTATTTAGAAAATTCGTTGGGATGCACTGCACAACATTTCAGGTTTATTCCATTTTGTCAAGTGCGGCACGGGGAGACGACTAGGGCCGCAAGATAAGCACGTAAATCCTGCAGCATTAAATTGCTGCTTCAATGCACACCGCCGGGCTACACTTCTCGCTGGGGTGGTCCCCTTTTATTCGGATGCACACATGCATAAACTAAATACTCACTTACTTACGTGTTTGGTTGTTGTTGTTGCTTTTATCACAAAAGCTGCTTTGTTGCTGCTGTTCTCATGGTAGGAGGGACGGGTCAAAAGTTGTGGGGTCAACCACAAAGAATGAACAAAATATTTAATAGACAACAACTGAAATGTTATTGGATTCCCATTTAATTTGAAAATTTAATCTCAACACTATGCAAAGCAATAAGTCCACAGTAGAAGTATGAGGACAAGCCTCCTAAGTCCGACACCCCCAATTTGCATTCTTTAGTACAAATTGTCATACTTAATTCCTTGAACATTCTTTTAAGGCACAAACGAGGAATTTAAATTATATCAGTGCACTTGGAGCGATATTATTTTTTTCGTCACTGACCGCAACCTCCACTCCGCACGGCATTTTACAGACGTTTTTACATGGTTTAGATAGAGGTCAATCTCGTATTCGTGCACGCAGGAAAAAAAATGGTTGGGGTGACAATATTCGAAGAGAATCATACTTTTGTTGGGCATATGGTTGTGGCATAACAATACTATGATCCTCACAACAATAGTGTGGTTCAATCACAATCATACTATGATCCCCACAATCATATTATGAGTCACATTCAACCATACTATGATCCCCAATTAACACACACATACATAATAAACCCTGTTTTGTTATGTTCATAGCCACAACCATACGGTATGATTGCCGTAATCATATTATTGTTAACGTAAATCTTAAACAACAATACTTTTGTTGCATCAATCTTATTAATATGGTTGCTACAACTATATTTCCATTTCAAAATTTGGTAATAATAGTATTGTTACATGTATGAAATTTGGTCTATAAAACCAGTTTTGTTATGTTCATAGTCACAAACATACGCTATGATTGCCGTAATCATATAATTGTTAACGTAAATCTTATATGGTTGCTACAACTATGATTCCATTTCAAAAGTTGGCCATAATAGTATTGTTACATTTCAACAATATAAATATTGCCGCAATCATACTATTGGAAAACTTAAATTCAAAAACAATACAATAGTTATAACGAGCATGCTATTATTGTAGAGAACATATTATTGTTACCGTGACCATATGTGACAGCGCATAGAGAAAGGGACCTAAGGGTATAAAAATCAATTTTCACTTTTTTTTTGATGTGGACAACATCTGAGCATCGAATGAGAACGATGTCATACCCCAAAGGTGTTCCCTCCCAGAGATATGCGCGTTTTATGAAAGTGATGGTACACCAAAGATTCACGTATTTAAATCTTTAAAATGGCTCTCCTGAACAAAACTGGTTTTTACACTTAGGTCCCTTTCTATTTTGCGCGTCACATATAGTAACCACATCTTTTCTCTGCGTGTGGGGTCTCTAGCATTTACGAGGTGGAAACCCAACGGTGAATATTGTTTTAGAAATTCGTATCCGTGATTGAACCTGGGTTTACTTGTCTGATACGAGTAGTAATAGGAGCCGAACCGAATACCCACCGATGTACTTAGTAGGGACATAAATACTGTTACAACATTGAACACACCCATTTCAATAGTAGAACCGAACATGCCCCGTTCATGTCATATGGCTTTTGAAAGCTAACCTCAAGAACGTTAGTCTGTAGCGAGATTTTAAAATTGTTTCAACTTTCATCCTGAAGTGGGCAGATAATGAGATATCGCTTTTCAAGTGTGAAATGAAAAAAAGCGATATTTTCAAAATGCTCCGGCCACTAGGGATTAGCCGCATGTTCGTCTACCGATGCTTAAAACTGTTTGAGGAGACTGGAGATGTAAAAGACCGCCAACGGTCGGGCCGCCCACGCTCTGTTCGAACACCGCATTACATCAAAGCTGTTAAATCAAGAATTCACAGAAATCCGCTCCGAAAACAGAAAATCATGGCCCGTAAGATGAATATCACGCAAAAGTCCAAGAGCCGAATCATTAAAAAAAGACTTGGGACTTGGGGCTTTCAAACGACGTACCGGACATTTATTGACTGCAGCTTTAAAAAAATAGGATTGAAAAATGCAAACGTCTTTTGGTGAAGCAAGCTGATAACTTGCACAGAAAAATTTTGTTCACAGATGAACAAATTTTTACCGTTTAGGAAAAATTTAACAAGCAAAATGATAGAGTGTATGCGCGGTCATCTAAGGAAGCATCTGAACTGATCCTAAGGGTGGAAAAGGGACATCATCCAGCTTCAGTCATGGTTTGGTGGGGTGTCTCTTACGATGACGTCACTGACATGCATTTCTGCGAACGAGAAGACAAAACATCGGCCAAAGTTTACCAAGAAACCGTTTTGGAAGCTGTTGTGAAGCCTCTTAACAATTCCCTGTTCCAAAACCAGCCATGGACTTTTCAGCAGGATAATGCGCCGGCTCATAAGGCTAAAACGTCCCAGGCCTGGCTTCGAAATAATTTGCCAGCGTTCATTTCCTCTGAAGAATGGCCCTCAGGCAGTCCAGATTTGAACTCATTGGATTACAAATTGTGGAGGTTTTAGAGGACAAGGTTTGTCACAAAAGATACCCCAACATTGGATCTCTTACGACTGCTTTGGTTCGAGCTGTGGCCAATTTTCCAATGGACGAGGTTCGTACAGCTATTGACGATTGGCCAGTGCGACTTAAGGCGTGTGTAGAGGCAAAAGGCGGACATTTCGAATATGTAGATTCTTTTTGGATACAACATACATCCATAAATATATTAAAAAATATTTGGTCCAAAAACATTCTGTACTTTTTATTTTACAGCATAAAACGTGTGTAACAGTATTTATGTCTCTACTAAGTACACACATTGAACAAATGAGTTGAAAATCGGTTCAAACTACAAATGGTCTGAAAAATCTCAGGACTAATTATTTGACATTTCCGCTTTATGGCTTAATTAATTTACTCTTAAGTTTAGTTTACAGTTTTTGTCTAAATTAGGGGAATAGACCCACGAGTTAAGGATGCCTCGCGGCGAAAAGCGCCCTTTTGAACTCAATAAGAGTGGAATTTCCTAATTAGTCTACTTAAATTTACACTAAGCTTTAAGATTTGTTTAAATTTGGTCTGGATCGGCCGGACTTAAGATTCCACAAATTGCTCCCTTTAACTGTGGACATACAGGAAATTTACCCATATGAGACATATTTTGCAGTTTGACTTAATTAAAGTCCTTGATACACAATTCATAGAACTGCGTAAATTAGGTCCTGATAAACATAGTGAGACCATGATTGCCAGTACCAACGACTATATTCTTCACTACCATCAATGTCATGCTGGTGCTCTATGCATGATTCGGCTCGGCATGGACCCAAGAGGCTGCAAAAATTTCTGTTATAGTCCCAAAGGTCAAAAATATGATGGTTATTTTTAACATTTCATTAGCGAATACTTGGTGGAGGTTTTAAAAGATATGACATAGCCTAACTTAATAAACTTATTATCTCTGTCTTTTTGACTTTGTTTGGAACAAGATGATGTTGTTTTTGGGAGAAACATAATTTCTTGTAACATCCTATTAGGGAAATCCATTAGTTCCCATTAGGGGAAATTCCACAATTTGCACATAGAGCTGAGGAAACACCCGGTTCTTATAGCGCGTTGTAGCGCAATATTATAGCAACGCTTGTAACTTGTAGCGGGAAGCGCACGTTATAATTCTTATACTTACTGACAAGGCTTGCCATTTCAGACCGACTACGCATGTCTAGCTTATTCTATAGAGTAGCTTTAAATGACTCCCAGATTGTTTTTTATCTCTGAGTGAAGCGCGTTGCGAGAAGCAAAAATAGTTTTTGCTATATCGATGCTACAAGATGTCAGAGTGGGTGCGAAGCGAATGTATACAACATAGCAGGCTGCAAAATTGGTTGTCGCATCGTAAAGTGCTTCGCATTTCTTTTTGTTTGTACTTTTGAGTTGCGGTCTTTGTAATATATTCTATTTTTTTACCGGAGCATAATGGAATTAGACAAAAGGTTTTTTTTTGTCAAAAACCACTTTCTATGATTTTTTTTTACAAAGAAAAAAATCAATGAAATAACTATAAATTGTATCGACCAGGGGGAAGTTCCACAATTCGCACATAGAGCTGAGAAATCATCCTGAAAAAGTTCAGTTTATTTTAGCGCGTAGTAGCGCAATATTGTAGCATCGCTTGTAGCTCGTAGTAAAAAGTGGGAAATTTCACAACTTATTTAAATAACTGAAAACTTTTAGTTCTTTTTAACGCGTTGTAGCGCAATAAAATAGCATCGCTTACGAAGCGCACTCCGATATAAGCCTTCAAGTTGCCGACATTTTCAAAGTTTAAAAAACGGTGCTATCAAATTAAAGATAAAGTATCATTTTGTTCTTTGTAGGGCGTTGTAGCGCATTATAAAAGCATCGCTTGAAGAGCGCACTCTGACTTAAGCCGCCTTTAAGTTACCGACATTTTTAATATGGAAAAAATCTGTGCTATAAAATTATAAAAGTAGTCTTGTTAGGTTCTTTGTAGCGCAGTTCGAATGGAAAAGGCGTAATTTTACAATTTGTATAAAGAACTAAGGAAATATTCTAAAAATTTTCAGTTCTAGGCAGCGCATAAGCATTACTAAGAAGCATTGCTAGTAGCGCGAACCATGACATCAGCCTTTAGGTCGCCAAAATTTTAAGTTGAAATAACCGGCGCTACAAAATTATAGATAAGCCTCGTTAGCCGAGGCTAACACAACCCACTATCCACATTTTCAATGTGGAAAAAATCGGCGCTATAAAATTATATATAAATGATTCTTTGTAGCGCGTTGTAGCGCAATATTATAGCATTGCTTGCAGCTCTTATGGAAAACGGGTAATTTCAAATTTGTATAAAAAAACTGAGGAAATATCCTGAAAATTTTCAGCATAAGCATTACTAAGAAGCATTGCTGGTAGCGCGAACTATGACATCAGCCCTTAGGTCGCCAAAATTTTTAAGTAGAAAAAAACGGCGCTATAAAATTATAGATTAACCTCGTCCGCCGAGGCTAACACAATCCACTATCCACATTTTCAATGTGGAAAAAAATGGCGCTATAAAATTATATTTATGATTCTTTGTAGCGCGTTGTAGCGCAATATTATAGCATTGCTTGCAGTTCGAATGGAAAAGGGGAAATTTTACAATTTTTATAAAGAACTGAGAAAATATCCTGAAAATTTTTAGTTCTTTGCAGCGAGTAAGCAATACTATGAAGCATTGCTAGTAGCGCGAACTATGACTTCAGCAGTTAAGAAGCCAACAATTTCAAGTTGAAAAAACCGGCGCTATAAAATTATAGATTAGCCTCGTTCGCCGAGGCTAACACAACCCACTATCCACATTTTCAATGTGGAAAAAATCGGCGCTATAAAATTATATATATGATTCTTTGTAGCGCAATATTATAGCATCGGTTGCAGTGGTTATGAAAAAGGGAGCATTTCACAATTTGTTTAAAGAACGGAGGAAATATCCAGGAAATTTTGCAGTTCATTGTAGCGCATAATCAATACTAAGAAGCATTGCTAGTAGCGCGAACCATGACATCAGCATTGTGTGAGAGTGAGTTGTATTTTCGTGGGCAATTGTGTGAAGAAAACTTGAAAAGTAAGGTTTACAACAGTAGTTCTCATTCGTTTGTGGAGAGCCTGGCCTTATAGAGTTCGGTTTTACTTTCAACAATTGCAGCAATGCTTTCTGAAGAGGGTTGTCACGGACCCGAAATCATGATAAAAGTAGTGTGCAGCCACGAAAATCAATGTCACTTTGCCATTTTGTTAAAAACTTGTCTTCTATTTAAATATAGAAGCAAGAGGTCTTGAGCCGGTTTAATCCCTGTTCAATGTGTAAAAGCAACAGACCGAAACAACACAAACGAGCTAAACAGTGGAAAACAATTTCAAGGTGAAAGAACCGGCGCTATACAATTTTAAATTATCTTCTTTCGCCGAGGCTAACACAATCCACTGTTTGAAAGATTTTGTCCACAAATCTCTTATAGTTTGTAGGGAATTTGACTTGTCTCCATGTATTTTACATAATTATATATGTCTTTTAACCAAGGTAGTCTATTAAGCTACGTCCCTTGAGGACGGCCCAGGGTAAATTCCGCCGGTGCCAATTCAATAAATGTTATGCGGATATAAAGTATATAACCTCACTTTTGGTGAAAGTTTTAGGAATATCTAACACCTTCTGCTCATTTATGGGTTATTGTTGTAGCGGCAAATAATGGCCGGGATGACAGCCCTTGGCCAAAGAATTGCTGCTTCGGGTCAATCCGGTCCATTGAACCGGCTGTTTATGGGTCTCAGCTCCCAGTTAAGATGTTAATCTACACTAAGACAAAGACGTTCCTGCAATATGGAATCAGAGCCACCACGTTACTCCCCGAGGAGCTGCACCTACAATTTAGGTCAGAACAACAGTTCTGGAGAATTTAGCTGATACAATTTGGCAGATGAAAATTGTTAAAAGTGAATTTTTAGCGCATATTCGTCCACAGTAGTATTAGTAGAGCAAGGGGGAATTATTTTACGATGATCGTTCAAAACCAATAAAGCCGCTGAAGCTTACAAAGAGGCTTACATAATTCTAAGAACATATCTCTAGCTATTTTTGGTCCCAAGGGGAATTATTTTACGATGGTCGGTCAAAACCTATTAAGCCTCAGAAGCTCTCAAAATTAATAGAAAATATTCGACTTCTTTACTTTGATAGAATTTCGAAAGCTTTGCTTTACAACTTATTTCCAAACTTTTTACGCCATCTCCTAACTTTTGTCGCTAAAATGTCCCAAAACTCCCACAACATTGTCAAATCCCCACTGCAACCGTAGGTAGTGGAGTAGGTGGTGCTGGCATTAAAGTTTATTTTTGAAAGTACTAAAACTCCTTGCGTACTGCTTTTTTCCACTTCTCCTCTTCTCTTCTGCTCGGCTTCGATATGATTTTTGTTGCCCCACAAACAAAAAAAAAGTGAAAAAGGAACAACGCTTCAATGGAGCTGTTGTTTACTTATGGATATCTGGAGTTATTGTAGTGTTGTTTTGTTCTTCTTCATCTTCTTCTTTTTTGGACTGATTCAGAACTTTCCCCAGCTTCACAGTCATATCAGACTCGTACGTATTTTTGTTTACACTTAAGCGCACGAGTACGTCTTTGTGTTCTTTTGCGGCATGCATTTCCACAGCTTTCTATTGTACGAATATGCGAGATGGTTTGTGCAATATCCTTTGATTCCTTAAAAATGAACATCTTCTTAAACGGAAACTATTGTAAATATTTATTCGATGATGATGGTGGTGGTAGTGATGCTGGTGTTTGGGGGATGGTGGTCCATGTTCGATGGTGCTGATGCTAGTGGTGCGGAACAGAGAATTACAGAGATAGGAGGATACGTATGAAGTAAAATGCTGTTGAAATTATGTTATTTATATGCATTTCCGTATAAATTCTTATCATCAGCAATGTTATAAATTTTCCTTTGAATTAATGTGTTGAAAGACCAAATGCAGTGCAGAGAGAACCATAATTTTAAATGAAATGATAAAGGTTCACTAAAGTTCAGTAAAGCAAGAAGTTATGGTGTGGTACAGAAGACTCCAATGTCATACTGGTAGCTTGGGACAATCTTGTAGCTCCTTATACAGTATGGGATCTTAAAATAAAGCCGGATTTAGTACAAAGAAAAAAACTTTCGGTTAAATTAAAAAATTCAAATATTTAAAAAAAAAATGAATTAGGTATCCTGTTCTCATTACGAGGGTTGTAATATATATTTCTGGCCTAGGCAACAATAAGTATTGCCATGCGCCATCTGACATTTCCATTGGAAAGTTTGACATTTTTTTAACATAAACGTCCTCAGAACGTTTTGACGTACGGCCATCATTTGTGTTGTTTACATTGACTTGAAAAAATCAATTTGGCAATAAAATGGAATTAACTCGTGAACATTTTCGTGCGATCATTTTTCATAACTTTCGACGTGGATTATCACAAGAGTGCATCGATGAACTTAAATCTTTGTATGGCGATGAAGCACCATCCTATAGCACTGTAAAAAACTGGTTGAATGAATTCAATCGTGGCCGGCACTCGCTCAAAGACGAAGGTCGTCCAAAAACGGCCGTTGTGCCAGAGGCCATTGATGCTGTGCGTGAATTGATACTGCAAGATCGTCATGTGACATACCGTGCGACAGAGGCATCTTTAAGCATTTCATCCAAAAAAAAAAGTTTGTTTTAGTTGGATTCCGCTCAATTTGACGACCGCTCAAAAGAAGGCTCGTGTCGATTGGTGCAAAAATTTTGAAAAAATACGATCGCGGTGCTTCAAATGACGTTTATAAGATCGTCACAGGTGACGAATCATGGGTCTATGCGTATGAGCCCGAAAAAAATCAGCAATCAACCTTGTGGGTCTTCGAAGACGAGCCAAATCCAACGAAAGTTGTTCGTGGAAAAATCACTTCGAAGCAACTGTTTCTTTGGCAAAACTGGTCATGAAGCGACTGTTCCGCTTGAGCCACGTTGGACAGTCAATTCTGAGTGAGTGAGTGAGTGAGTGAACAAGAGAAGACGAATCATTGTGCACCAACACAATGCGAGCTCTCACACATATGCTCAAACCAGCGCCTTTTTGACCGGCCAAAACGTCGAATTGATGGATCATCCGCTGTACAGCCCTGACTTGGCACCCAATGACTTTTTTTATTCCCGCACATCAAGAAAAAAATGCGTGGTCAACGATTCTCCTCGCCAGAAGATGCTGTTAAAGCGTTCAAAAACCATGTTTTGAAGTTTCTCAGTCGGAGTGGAAAAAGTGCTTCGACAATTGGTTTGAGCGCATGCAAAAGTGTATAAATCATGCTGGAGAATACTTTGAAAAACAATAAAACTATGTTTGATGATAAGTATTCGCATTTTCATTATTAGGCCAGAAATAAATATAGCAGCGCTCGTATAAATAAAATATTTGTACGTTGTTTTTCGCAAGTATTTCCAATTTCAAGCGAGAAACAAATGCATATATTTACAAAAACAATTGTAAGCCGTTTCTCGAAAATATTTTGGTTATAAGCGAAGGAGGAAATTCACAAATTTTTTAGAAAAAAATTGTAATTTTTTTAAAAACCAGTCGGAAAGACTTTTAGTTACAAGCAGAGGTGACCGCAGTTTCGGTGAGCGCCACTTCACCAACATAAGACCCCAAACAACGAATGTCCTGTAACTATGTTTAGCAGCTTTACACTTAAAAACAAAAAACGAGAACTGCGGGCAGTAGAGTTTTCCAATGAACCCAAATAAAATCCATGAAACGCATACATCCGAACAAACGATACAGTGCATGAATTTTAAAAATTTTGTTGGTGTTTCCATTCATTAAATATCAATGCAATATCCCATTTATATAGGGTGGTCTATCTAGATGTATTTTATCAGAACAAAAAAAAATATAAAAATTCAAATCAACCGTGAAATCTTTATTAGTAATTTGAAAGGACATTTTATGGCATATATTTGTTGAATATAATTTACTTCAAATGTTAGCCGCAACTACGCCTCAGTGTTTCCATTCTGAGGGTCCAATTTTGGATGACTTGATCGAGCATTTCGACCGGTATGGCTTTGATGGCACGCGTAATGTTGGCTTCCAAAACCTGAATCGTAGCTGGTTTGTCAGCATAGACTTTGGACTTTACGTAACCCCACAGAAAAATGTCTAAAGGTGTGATATTACTAGATCTAGGCGGCCAACTCACCGGTCAAATACGTGAAATTAGCTAGAATACGAAATGACCTCTCAATAGATACATTATTTGATCGGCTGTATGGCAAGTGGCAACGTCCTGTTAAAACCACGTGTCATCAAGATTACGGACTTCAATTTCAGGTAGCTTAAAGATCGATATCATGGCGCGATAGCTAGCACCATTCACGGTTACGTTCCGGCCATCATCATTTTTGAAAAAATATGCACCGATGATTCCACCAACTTATAAACCGCACCAAACCGTGGTTTTCTCTGGGTACGAGGGCACTTCTTGAATCTCTTCTTGTTGCTCTTCAGCCCAAATGCGGCAATTTTGTTTAGTGACTTTGCCGTTGAGCCAGAAATGGGCCTTATCATTGGTCGAAAACAGGGGATCTTTCCGTTTCTCACCCAACGCTCATTTCCATAATACAGTTGCCAACATTTGAAGGTAATTAAATTCAAAAAATAAATGCCATAAAATGTCCTTTAAAATAATTACCAATAAAGATTCCACACTTGATTTGAATTGTTATATTTTTTTTGTTCTGAAAAAAATACCTCTAGATGGATCACCTTATAGTTTAGCTTATTTACGATAGTTTCAATTGAGTGGTTTTGGTTGAAATTAAAGGGTTATCTTTTTTTCTGTGTACAAATCAAAATATGGATCTACATTGAACAGGGATTAAACATTCTCGATCTGGTCTTGCATCTATATTTAAATAGAAGAAAAGTTTTTATTTTCGTGTCTGCATACTGCGTTTATCGCGTTTTCGGGGCCGTGGCGACCTTTGTCAGAAAGCTTCTCAGCAATTGTTGAATGGAAAACTGAACTCTTTTAGTCCAGGTTCACGCCATTTCTGCTGTTAGAAAGCTTCTCAGCAATTGTTGAATGGAAAACTGAACTCTTTTAGTCCAGGTTCACGCCATTTCTGCCATGGTTCTGCTATTTTGTTAAAAACTTGTATTCTATTTAACTTTGGATACAAGAGGTCTCAAGCCAATGTCGTAAAGCAACAGTCCGAAAAAAACAAATATAGATCTACTTTGAAGATATCGCTGAGAATAGGATCGGATCCAAGTGGCTCAGATAATAGCCCACTTCAATAGTGAATACACGCGTAGGATGTATAATTTTTAGCCTAGCCAAACTTAACCACGCTTTAGCTTGCTATGAGTTTGTCTAATTAAAGGATTAAACAAAATCAATTCTTGTTCATTTTAATATATTTGGAATTCCATGAACTAAAAATAAAAATATTAAACATTTTGTGATAGCCAATGGAAAGTCTTCCAGTGCACTAGAATTTTTGTAGTTCAAAACGATTTATTCTCCGTGTGCCCTACAATCCCACAAATTGCATGTGAATAGTACTAATCTCCCTTAACGACACACTTATATAAGAGCATACAAATTATGTCTAATTTAAGTTTTTTCCTTCAAAGACCTTTGGCTAATTTCCCACATAAATCTCGGGGTCACCACCCCGCCTCGGGCAGCAGCTAAAAGGACCCACAACATGTTGCCATCATATCGGAGATTGCACGGAGCGCATGTTGCTGGGATTTCGTTTTGGTTTCCAGCATAATAACCTGAGTCATTTATATGATTGTCTTTTAATAATGACTCATAATGGCTACGAATGATACCAGACGTAGGTATTTTTATATATTTCTACAGTTTCGTCGTTTTTTGCTTCTTTGTTACCTGATAATACATGTGTTGCCACTTAAAAGGCCATAAATCTTAGTGAAGAGAATACCAGCAGCCGCACGGCGCACATCAACTCCGCCACATGAGCAAAATGTATACGCGACCGCCCGACCGACCTTCCGTCCAACAGCCGACAATGTAACGTAAATGGCCATATAAACCCGCCGTAAATGGATGATAAACTCTTGAAGGTGCTAAAGATATGAAACATAACACAAAATCCTCCTTGAAGAGACGTAAACACGCCAAATGAAAAACAGACTCCTCGAAAACTTGAAACTTCCTCGCAACACGAGGCGGATGTTGGCCAGCCAACTTCAGTTGTTGGGATAAAGTTTTGCTTGTATGACGGGGGCAGGGCAAATAATAAAAACGTAACTAAGGTAGCTCACGCGCTGTGTGGTTTATACCGTAGATCATTTAAATAAGGACACAAATGAAAATTGTATTAAAATTTGAAAATGACTTGTGGTTGCAATTGTTTTTATTTTAGCAAGAGATTCGTTTCACTTTGAAAACTTCTAGTGGCAAACTAACACAATGTACCACTGATACTTTTAAAATAACCTTTTTAAGGGTTAAACGTTTTTAAACATTTAGGATTTTAGCCCTTTCCTGTTATGTTTTAGTACACGAAACAAATAATAAAACTTTTAGGGATGCAACTTCATGATTTATTATTTTCTTTTTTTTGTTATTTTATATTTTTGTATTCTTTTAAAAAATTTGGCTAAATTTTACTCTTTTAAAGAAATCCTTGTGTCATCATTTAATTTTTTTTAAAAAAAACATACATTTAAAAAATACTTCTTGAATAAAAAAAATTGACGTTAAATGTTGTCTTTTCAATATTTTTTTTTAAAAAAAATTGTTTTGTTTTCAAAGAAAATGTCATACTTTAAACAGAAAAACACATTGTTTTGGTTCAATTAAAAAATGTTAAAACGAGGGCAGTGAAAAATGATCGCACGAAAATGTTCACGAGTTAATTCCATTTTTTTCCAAATTGATTTTTTCAAGCCACATCTTATAAACGTCTTTTGAAGCGCCGCCATGGTATTTTTTCAAAATTTCTTTGCACTAATCGACACGAGCCTTTTTTGGGCGATTGTCAAAACAAACCTTTATTATGGCTATGCAATATCGAATGTATGCTGGTGGAAGAACTTCCCAACGATGCCTCTATCTCACGGTATGTCACATGACGATCTTGCGTTATCAGTTCACGCACGGCATCAATGTTCTCTGGCGCAACGGCCGTTTGTGGACGTCCTTCGACCTTTGAGCGTGCATCGGCCACGATTGAATTCATTAAACAAGTTTTTCACAGTGCTATAGGATGGTGCTTCATCGCCATACAAAGATTTAAGTTCATCGATGCACTCTTGTCGTGAGAATCCACATCGAAAGTTGTGAAAAATGATCGCACAAAAATGTTCACCAGTTAATTCCATTTTTTGGCCAAATTGATTTTTTCAAGTCACTGTAAACAACACAAATGATGGTCGTACGTCAAAACGTCTGAGTATGTTTATGCTAAAAAATATCAAACTTTTCAATGGAAATGTCAGATGGCGCCAGAAATATATAAAGCAACCCTCCTATGCAAACTAAAATAGGATACGTACGAGTGATAAGAAACTTCACATATTAACTAAAATATTCGTAAGTGGTTTATCGAAAATATATACGATTTCAAGCGAAGAAAAAATTCACATATTTACCAAAAACCCGCTTAGAATCGTCGACTTCACTTTCATAAAACGCGCATATCTCTGGGAGGGAAGACTTTTGGGGCATGGGATCGGTCTCATTCGATGCTCAGATGTTGTCCACATCAAAAAAAGAAAAAGAATGAAAATTGATTTTTTTTTACCCTTAGGTCTCTTTCTCTATGCGCTGTCACATTTGCTTGATTTAATAATGTTAAAAAAACGAACAAAAGAGGTAAACAAATTGGGTAAAAGGGGAATTTTAGTGTGAGGCAGTATATGTCACTACTTTATAGCAATATTTCGTTCGGTTTACCGAAATATAGACGTCCCAAAGTTTCTAAAAAGTGCTAAAAATTAAAACACTTTGAACAAAAAAATGTACGATGCGAAAACCAAAAACCTTGAGCCAAAATGTTTTATGTCAATAATCAAAATAATATCCGAAAAAGGGTGTTGAACTTGCTATTCTGCACCTTTCACCAATTGTAAGATCACCAAGTTTGACGTGTCATATCCTTCCAAGCATTTCGTTTATGGACCCACAACATATTCCAGTGGTTGGTGGTGTAGCACAGAACATGAATGAATACTACACTAGGGAACAGGGCAGACAGAGAACCTACAACAAGTTGAGTTGTACAATAGATACAGATACAACAACATCAACGGCAACAACAAAAATAATGGGAACAGGGAGAGAAGGGGAACCTGAGGGAACAAATATATGTTCGTCCATAAACAACTAATGAACATCAATCGCCCTCTTGATACACTTGAGTTTTTATCTCGATTTGTAGCTGCTGCTGTTGCTGCCACCGATAAAGTGGAGGCCTAATTTTGTGGCCTACCTTGCCTTGCCCTCCGACTCATTGCCAGCGCCACCACTTTGCTGTATTCTGGATAATGCTGCTGCTGCCGCTGTTGTTGTTATTTATGATGCTATTTTTCACCTTATAAATGTAGAACAATTAAATATGTTTTTTTCCTTTCACTCTCCCCCCTCTCCGCGTTGTGTGAAGTTCTTTTTTCGTCTTCTTAATTCTGCAGTGTTTTATTAGTCAACCTTTAGAGATTAAGATTTCATTCGCGCCCAACAATCCCCCCCCCCCTCCCCAAAAACAACTTTGGTGGTTTTCGGTCGGTGTCTTGCCACTTGCCACTTGATGCTGGCTGTTGTAAGTGCCGCCGCGTTGTGTGGCGGCCGGCATTTATGGAGCAGCCGAGAAATGATATTGTTCTTACATTTAAGGGGTTAATTACTTTGAATAACCACAAGAAGGTGTTTAGTGATCTTTATGGGCTCTTTGGGTTGTCAGTTTGTCTGCGGTGTCTGGTGTTTTTTTAAGTTTTGCTGTATTTTAGTGGTCTTGTTGCGGTTGTACACGTTCTGATATGGGCTTTTAATTTTTATTTATTATTTATCATTTTATTTAATAATTAGTCCGTTTAAGAATTTATGATTTCTGGTTGAACATTTGAAGATTGCCCGTTTAATTAAGGGCATATTTAGTAAGAGAAAGATATTAGGCGATAAATTTGGTAAGTGGAGAGTTTGGGATTGTAGGAGATAGGATGGCCCATTTAAAATTTTAAATTTCAATCGGCTGTAAGAAGAAAGTACGAGGGCGGTTCGGAAAGTTCTTAGCCTATCAATGAAAGAGAATAGTTAGTTTTTCAAAAATATTTTTATTTTTCAATATAATCTCCTGATACTTCAACTTAGTCCAACGCTTATCTAGCAATTCTATCCCTTGATTAAAATAGTTTTCCTCAAGGTCTTCAAAATAGTGGTTTACAACTGTAATTGCATCTTCATTTGAGGTAAAACGCTTGCCAGCAAGGAATTTTTAGATTTGGGAACAGGTAAAAGTCACTGGGAGCTAAATCAGGAGAATAAAGTGGGTGGTCAAGCATCTCGTACTTTAATTCGTTGATTTTAGCCATTGTTAAAACACTTTTGTGCGCTGGTGCGTTGTCTTGATGAAAAATTATTTTTTGGCGTTGTAAGCCACGACGTTTTTCTCGAATTTCTACATTTAATTGATTTAAAAGGTTGCAATAGTACTCTGAATTTATTGTTTTACCCTTTTGCAGATAGTCAATCAATAAAATACCTTTGAAGTCCCAAAAAACCGTTGCCATAACCTTACCAGCCGATTGAATTGTTTTTGCCTTCTTTGGGACACTTCCTCCAGCTTCAGTCCATTGTTTGGATTGTTCCTTTGTCTCTGGAGTATAGTGGTGGATCCATGACTCATCAACAGTTATGAAACGACGCTTAAAATCCATTTTATTTCGCTGAAAACGATCCAAACAAGCTTGAGAAATGTTCTTTCTTATGCGTTTTTGGTCGACTGTTAACAAGTGCGGCACCCATCTTGCAGAAAGCTTTTTCATTTGTAGTTCTTCATGCAAAATTAAATGGACTCGATCATTTGAGATGCCCATGATATTAGCTATTTCACGCACTTTTATTCGTCGATCATTTAATACCATATCATGCACTTTGGCTACAATTTCTGTTGTTGTTGCTGTTTTTGGACGTCCACTACGTGGTTCATCTTCAATGCTTGTACGACCACGTTTAAATTCAGCAACCCAATTTTTTACTATTGCATATGAAGGAGCACTTTCACCTAACACGTTCACCATATCATTATGAATTTCTTGTCCCGATAAACATTTTTTATGTAAATATTTAATGACACCACGCATTTCTAATTTTTCCATTGTAAAAAAATCGCGGATGCGTCTTTTGTGAACACCTGTTTCTATATGAAGGAGTTGCCAGATCGAAACAAAATTTAACATGTGTTCATAGCAGAGATGGAAGTTTATACCGCGCTTTTTGTGCTAGGCTAAGAAGTTTCCGAACCGCCCTCGTACTGCTAATTTTTTTTAAATTTTGGTTTTATTGAAAAAGGTTGAACTGTGTTATTTAATAATGGAACACAGTATAATTTATGACTACCACAACGGCAAAACCTCATGCAATCAATCCAATTTTCAGCCGATTTAAATTAAAACGTTTAAATGGTCCACCTTGTATAATAAACATTTTCAAAATTATGCAGAAAATAAAGAGTGAAAAAGATTTTGTGAATTTGTCGGAAGAGAACCAAACCCCTGTTGGGTTGGCAGGGTGCTCGTAAATGTCCTAACGCGACATTGTAATATTAGAGAGTTGACTAGGCTATGGCAGGTGGAAGTGGTCGAATACTGCCGCATGTGTGAGAAAAGATTGAGATAGAGGAGCGCCTGTTGTGTAGATGACCTTTCCTACAGAAAAAGTCGAGGTATTCTGGGGAAATAAATTCTCTAAGATCTGGAAGAGTTATGGCGGATCTGGAGAGATTTAAAAACGGGCTGAAGGGCAGCTTCCTATAGCACTCAAAGCGTAATTATTTAAGGACAAAGGGTAACACACAATGGACTCTTTATGAGTCACCGAGTTTATGCAGCACTTTTCAAGTTGAGGCACGGATATTATTATAGGCGCAACAGTGATTTTAAAAAGAGCGCCCAAATGGGCACCGCCCCTTTTTTCCCAACGACTTTTTTATAACATACACAGAGCTTATATGTGACAGCGCATAGAGAAAGGGACCTAAGGGTAAAAAATATCAATTTTCATTTTTTTTTCTTTTGGACAAATGGGCAGCAGCAAAGAAAAAACAATGCTACTCTAGAATCAGAATATATCCTTATTCAACGGACAAGGCTCGATTTGAAGAGGCCTCCCTTCTGGATGAAAATGCAGTCGTCTACTTATATTAAAAATGTATCTTTCTTTGGGTAGGGGGCAAAAACCTAAGGCCCGATAACATGCACCTTTGTGTGTGTATGGGTGTATTTTTTTAAGAATGAATGCAGTGTAAGGGATTTCTATTGTGTTCGGTGAAATACTGTACTGCCGATAGTTCTCGTTCAATAAGGAACTGCCCGCCCCTAAGTGTAGAGTCGCCGCTCTTTTAAGCTCAATACATCTAGTCCAACGTTTCTCTAATTTTTGTATCCCTTCAAAACAATAAAAATTTTCGAGGTCCCTAAAATAGGCATTTAATTAATAGTTTCATCGTTGGAGCTGAATCTTTTTCCATCGAACCATTTCTTTAGGCTTGAAAATGGGAAATAGTCACTAAGGGCAAAATTAGGAGAATATGGCGGATGAGGTACAAATTCGTAACACAATTCATTAGCTACATTAGCTTGATAAAAAAAATACCTTTTTTTGGCCACACGAGTTATTTTTTTTAAATCCTCGGTAAATCGATCCAATAGTTGTCCCTTTATTGTTTTCCCCTTTTAAAGGTAATCGATGAGGATTATCCAGCGTCATCTTATTGGCCGACAAAGCCATTCCAGCCTTCTTCGGAGAAACGCTTCACCCGGAGAAACATATCGTTTAGACTGCTGCTTGGTCTCCGGAGTGTTGTAATGGATCCTTGTTGCATCCACAGTTACAAAACGCCGCAAAAACTCATTCGAATTGCGGTTAAACAACTCAAAGCAAACCTTTGAAGTTGACACACGATTACGTTTATGGTCAATTGCGAGCAAACGCGGCATCCAACTTGCAGACAGCTTTTTTCAAAGCCAACTGATCTTGTAAAATTGCAACCACACTGCCATATGAAATGCGTATGACATCAACAATCTTACGCAGTTTTACTCTTCGATCGGCCAACACCTTATCGTGGATTATTCGACATTTTCGGGTGCATTGACCTTAATTGGCCGTCCAGAACGTTCAGCCTCATTTGTACTTGTGCGACCATAACGGAAGTCATTTAACCACTTTTTACCACCGAAATCGATGGTGCAAAGTCCCCTTAAGATTTTCCTTGGTTTGATTGACGGTCTGTTACCGAAAAATGAAGGCGAAATTCACTTTTTTTATATTTAACAAAATCCACTAGGTTGTATGTTTTGAACAGCTGTTAAACACAAACATAATGACGGAACTCTACCAAAATTTGACAGTAGTCTATTAACAGATGATACTTGAGGGAGCAGTGTTGCATTTCATCTAACTACGAGGGAAGTTAGAAAAGTCACGGAATTATTTATATGCCCTCGTAGCAAAGTCACATATATAATCGTGACTACTGATTTATCAAGATTTCGAGTTTGCGACGACCTTCACAGGAAGCTTCTTGTTGATAGGACAACCGAACTTTGTAAGACCTGGTTCTCACCAAACGTATGAAAACTACTGTTTGTAAACTACTTTTCTTGAAACTATAGCCCATGAAAAAAACCTTTACCAACATCTACAGAGACCACATTGTGCTTTACAAAATCTATTATATTCCTTTACAACATCTGTTGAAAACAAAGTAATGACATTTTATGTTAACGCATACAAAACTGCTAGAACCTAAGTATGCCTTTATTATAGTTTAAGTGTTGTGAATTTTTAAAATTCTTCAACTCTCAAGATTTTCTTAAAAAAAAGAAACCTCCTCTTTCAGCGCTTTTTAATTCTATTGCGGAAAGTGTTCCCACGTGTAGAGCCCTTATGCCGCTGAGCCTACACCTTCGCTGTTTTAAATGAAATTCCCGCCTCCTTTTTCGTTACAGTTTTAATTTCAGGATTCTTTACAAATCTCCAGCCTAGCAACGTAAAGAAAACAAGTCTTATTTTTGTTGTCGTTTTGCGTTAGGACGATATAGTCGCCTTGGGCTGCTAATTAAATCAAGCCATTGAAATTGTGTGTGTTTTTTCCTCAACGGCAGTCAGAAGGAACAAAACAACCAGGCGAAACCAGGAGAGGAAAAGTAAAGCTTTTCCTTTTTACAATATTTTTCCCTTTTTGCAGTTCTTCTAGATGTCATAATAATACCTTCTTAGACCGGCGAGCGGAAGGGGGAGGGCATACAGCCGGGCTACTAATGTCAGGTATGAAGGCTACCGGTAATGTTGCCTTGGCTACCGTTGTTGGTTGCTGTTGCAAACTGACCTTTGCCATTCATTTGCTTTCATTAAGCTCTACTCAGTGGAAATCCCCAGACACCCCAACCGGCGGTTGGCCTTTTCATTATTACGTGTTTCCTTTTTTCCTATTTAAGTCTGTTTTTTTTATTTATTATTTGTGTTATCCCGGCCTGGTGTACGTTTGGTTGTGCATCGCGCTATATGTGGTCACAAATAATAAAAAATGGTCAGCGTATTTTTTTTTATTTAATACTCTTCTCATTCTTTGTACTCGTGCTGGGCTAAAGGAGTAGCGCCATGAATTCCATGAATCCTTGTTGGGGTTTTTCTGCTTTGCTTTGTTGCCGTTTTAGTTCAAGTTCGCTATCAGCGTTTCTTTTGGGCAGAGTTTTAGACGAGACCAAAAATAGGAAAATGTAAAATGGTTTGAGGCGGAAGAGGGTGTGTGTTGCCTTGGGGAAAGGTCCTTATAAATGCTTCAAAAATAAGCTACTCATCCGCTTAAACAGGATTAATTTATGATTTTTGTTTGGCCATTCGTTTGTTTGCTGTGTACAGACACTGTTTTATTTGTTCATTTGTATGTGTTTTTAGTTGTCTACTAGAAGTTGTGTGCTTTTCAATATCGTGGGTGTGTGTTACAGTGGTGGTCTTGTATCTAGCAGTCGTGGTCGACTCTATATCTGGGAAGGTTAAGGTTTTAAGGCTCATACTGCTTCTTGGACCTCTTAGATATTTTAAGCACAAAATTAAGTAATCTTAAAAGATTTCTGCCGAATTTGCTTAACAGGGACTGACAAAAATAAGAGTACAGTTTCGAACTTCATTTCGAGCCATTGGGGCTCAAGGCCCCCTAAGCTGAAGGGTCTTCATAGGTTGTATATAATAATCCTCAGTGGACTTAGTGTGTCAAAGAAATTGCAGCATCTTCTAGCTAACTTATTTTAAAAATTCTATCGCTGAGAGGTCCATTTGATTCTAAACTGATTTGAAAATTGTAGGCGTGTCCAACATTTGACAGTATTTTAAGCACAAAATTAAGTAATCTTAAAAGATTTCTGCCGAATTTGCTTAACAGGGACTGACAAAAATAAGAGTACAGTTTCGAACTTCATTTCGAGCCATTGCGGCTCAAGGCCCCCTAAGCTGAAGTGTCTGCATAGGTTGTATATAATAATCCTCAGTGGACTTAGTGTGTCAAAGAAATAGCAGCAACTTCTAGCTAACTTATTTTAAAAATTCTATCGCTAAGAGGTCCATTTGATTCCAGCCCTACCCTACAACATGATGAAAATTGTAAGCGTGTCCAACCTTTGACAGTCTCTTCAAACTGACATCTTTCGTTGTCCGCTTGTCTCAAGATAGCCCACAGACTGGTAATAAAACCTGATATCCATAACCTTCGGGAGCACGCATCATACGAGTATTGCGATTGGACGATAATTCACAGATAGTAGTGCTTCTTTCTTTTTTGGGGATTGGCCCAACATTGACTCCATTCTACGGCCAAGGGTTTATAAAAATTAGATCAAATTTTATATAAAAAGACGCGAATTTATTTGTTGTCCTTTCTCCAATGATGGTTTTACTCCGCAACTGATTAAATATAATTTAAAAATTTAATTAAAAACAAGTAAGCAAACAAATAAGCAAATTTCAGTCTGTTGAAATCTCGTAAAAGGTCGTTCGTGTGGAAGGCACTTGAATGGGGCGTGGCGTTCGCTTTCTTCATATGCGTATACAAATATGAAATATAAATGAGGGATTTTAAACATTCTATCGTTTCTTCCTCCGTTGCCTGAAGCGTACCGATCTCATTGGAGGCACTAGAATTAGGCGTGGCAAGCACTTTCTTTATATGTGATGCGCAAAATAGAAAGGGACCTAAGGGTAAAAACCAGTTTTGTTCAGGAGAGCCATTTTAAAGATTTAAATACGTGTTGCTTTGGTGTACCATCACTTTCATAAAACGCGCATATCTCTGGGAGGGAACACTTTTGGGGCATGGGATCGGTCTCATTCGATGCTCAGATGTTGTCCACATCAAAAAGAAAAAAGTGAAAATTGATTTTTTTACCCTTAGGTCCCTTTCTCTATGCGCTGTCACATATGCTTATACAAATATGAGTATAAAAAAAAAACAAATTGCTGAAAACAAAATCAAGCCAAATTTGAGCATTAGGGAAACATTTATGAAGGTATCAATTTTCGCTCGGTTTGTGTAGTTTCTGTGAGACGTAGAATAAAGGGCGTGACTAAAGCTAAAATGTATCGTCACTCTGTCTAAATTATAATCGATTCTCGAACTACTAATTTCCATTAGAATCCTATGCATAGTAATCAAATTATTATGCGAATACCCAAAGTGGGCAGAATGTTGCATTTTCACTTGAGATACCAGAAGGGGCGTGGTTACGATTCGAAATAGGTGTCACCGAATTTACCTTATTACACCATTCTCAAGTTTTGATTTTGAGTTAGTTTGTAGAAACAGCATTAAAGATACTACAAGAATTCCAAAATTGGGCGTAAAGATACATTTGTGAAGGGAGTACCAAAAGAGGCGTGGCTAGGAAAATGGGGCGTCTCAACTGCTTTTTTCATATGCAAGTACAACGGCGATTTTTAAACGTCATGCAGCGACAAGTTATGTGGTTGCTACTGTTTCTACTGAAACAGGGTAATTGTGAGGTATCAAAAGGGGCGTGGCTAGAAATACAATTATTTTTCAACAATTAACCTCTTAACTCTATTCTTAAGTAGGGATTTGGAGTGAGATCGTACAAGAAATATTAACGATATTACATGAAAACCGCAAGTACATTTGTGTGGGAGGTACCCCAAGGGGTGTGGCAATATGGCCCATTTTTAATCCCATTGGCAGTTTTGTATAAAACACGTTAAATTTTAAAAACGTAGCTAGCTCATTTCGCAAGTTATAGTGCGAAGCAGCCTCACAGAAGGACAAACGGATATAGCTCGACAGCCGGTTCTATGGACGAGATTGAGCCGAAAAGCAACTCTCGGCCAAGGGCTGTCACCCCGGCACACAGTTGCCGCTACAACAACAACCATAGTATGATTCTTGCAAACATAGTTTAATTCGTATGAATTCATACGGGACGCGGACTTTGTCAAGGGACGCCCTGACTTCGGCTTCGGCCTAAGTCTGGGGTTCTTACTGACTGGCCATGGCTCTCTCAATGAGTTCCTTCATCGGAGGGGTCTCTCTGAGACTTCTGATTGTCGATGTGGTGGTGGTCCGGAGCACTGGAAGCACGTCCTGTTGGTATGTCCGTTGTACAGCGACATAAGGGACTTGGACGGGATGGGCATTGTCCAGACCTCACACTATCACACTATCGTCGTTGGATTGCTGTCGCCGTTGGATCCTTGTCACCTTTGGATCTTCGTTGTTGTTCCACTTTCGTCTGTATCCCGTGAGGGAGGCAAAGTCTTTTGTTGTTGTTCGTGATGTCCATGCTGGTGCCAGTCCCTGGCCATCGAATCGCCCGTGAGGGCGACTGTTAATTGTTTGTGTACTGTTTGTGTTTTTGGTTGATATGTCGCTGTGGGTGACCAGTCCCATGTTATATGGAACAGAAACTGGAAGTAGCCTTTTGGTTACGAGGTCTGACCGGAGACTTTAATCTGGTACCACGGGTAGTCAGGAGCCCCCAGAACTTGTTCTGGCCTGCCTATATGGTGCGGCCCTTCGGGGAGTATCGTGGTGGCTGTGGTTTAAACCCAAATCGCGGGGAGAACTTCGGTTAGATGTGGAGTTGCATTGCGACCGGGTGCTGTGACCCATAGAGCAGCAGAGGTTTAGATAGTCCTCGACCCCTAACCAAGAGGGAAGCCATGACCCATAACTGTCATGCTTCGAATTGGTACCGGCGGAGTTAATCCAATGGGGCGTTGGCCGTCGCATCGTTACGGCCCCAGTGTGATGGCACACCGTGGTTCAGGCTGTCGTGGCGATAATCACGTAAAACCCGGCGACTCTGTCTCAACATGATTCTCTTCATAATAGAATGATTTTCACAACCATAGTAATATTCCCACAACCATAGTTTGATTCTTCCAAACATAGTGATACATCAAAAACCATATGTGACGCGCATAATAGAAAGGGACCTAAGGTTAAAAACCAGTTTTGTTAATGAGAGTCATTTCAAAGATTAGGTCCCTTTCCATTTGCGCTAAGAATCGTCGACTTCACTTTCATAAAACGCGCATATCTCTGGGAGCGAACACTTTTGGGGTCTCATTCGATTCTCAGAAGTTTTCCACATCCAAAAAAATAAAAAAAAATTATTTTTTTACCCTTAGGTCCCTTTCTCTATGGGCTGCCACATATTATGATCCCTAAAATTATTTAACATTTTATTGGAAACTGGATTTTTTGTTAAGCGCGGTTTATAGTCAATTTTGAAAGCTTGTTTCCATTTCAAAAGAAACTTTAAACTCAATCGAAAGTTAAACTTTTCTAAAAAGCATTCGAAAAGATTTTCAGTTGCAAGCAGAGAAGACTGCGAAAATTCAATGAGCTCTACTCAATTTTTGTCGGATCCTGAGCAACGAATGTGTTAGAAGTACGAGTATTAGAGTGGGTCGCAACGTTTTAACGAGAAGTGCTGGCATTCGATTTTATACCGAACATAAGCTCATCTTTTGTTGTAGTAGCGGCATATAGTAACGGAGTGACAGCTCTTGTCCGAAAAATATCTTCTCGGATCTAGAGCCCGAAATAGTGGGAGCTACGTATTGAATAATATTTGTTCATCTGAATTTATGTTTATGATTCTAGAAGCCACATATTGAATCCAATCTTCATCAAATTTGGCAGCACCAAGTTATTTGGACAAAGGACAGAGGATGTTGACTTTTAAAATGATCGATTTAAACTTAGATATATCCGATATAACCAATTAACTGATTCGTTAAAAAAAATTACGCGTTTTGTCAGTGCTTCCTTCAGTCTCTTAAGAGTAGTTTTTGCCCTAGGCCACTTGCGCTTATTCCCATAAACGTAAACAATTTCAAGATCCTAGGTTGAGTCGTTAGACAGACACACGGATAGAAGGACATGTCTGGATTGTCAAGCCATTTACCATCGTGTTAAGTTTTCAAAATTGGAAAGACAGACCACAATTTTGGAGTGAACTAGTCTTATTTTAATAATGTTTTAAACTTACTTGACCTCTCAAGCATTTAATAAAATATATATTTATAGACGTACCTGCAATGATAAATCAAAAGTAGGAAAAACCATTAATAATTTTCCAAATATTTACGTACTATAGAAATTAAAAAATAATTAACTATAAAAAATTCCAACTTCCAAGGAATATAATTAAATAATACATTTTATTTATTTACTTAATATTTATTACAATTAAAATTATAATAAACAGAGTTACTGCTATCGTGGACTTCGTCCACAATTATGAAATACGAGTAATCTTCTGCTACCTTAGCCAAAAAAAACTCCTAACTTGTAAAAAACTAAAAAAACTAAAACTGTGCTCAGTTTTTGCCCACTACTGTGGGTGTTACTATGCTCTAAATGAAGGTTTCTTTGGCTGAAAGCAAACTCACTTTTGGACCGGGTATAGTTGTATTTAAACAGTAGTACCGAGGTTAAGTCAAAATTGTTTTTTTTTTTTTTTTGGGGGCCAACCGGTTTTGGTCCTGTTGACTCTTTGTTTTTCTCTGTCTACGCTGATCCTTATTAGCGTTCGCATTCAAACGCCACTCGTATCCTTTCATGAACTTACAGCCATGTGTAATGTATGTATGGGACGGGACGAATGTACCTACATTCGGTTGTATGTTTGTTTCCATGTATGATGATGATGATGATGTATGATGTATTTGCTCTTTCATGTAAAGGCTTTTGGTGTTTTATGCTCACACTCTACTCCTGCTCCCCTACACAGGCCAGCCAGATTGGGCTATTTTTTCGGGAAACCATTTATTTGTCTGCGGCGGACGAGCATATTTGGATTTGGGGGGTTAGGGGTGAAAGTGGAGCAACCGGGGTATTTTTCATTATCAGTCGCCGTTTTTTTTGATGGGGGGGGGGGGGATGAGAAAGCTTTTACACAGACTTGGCTTATGTGGTATGGAAAGGACATTCGGTGATTTGTGTGCATACATGAATACATTCGTGTGTATGTATGCGCGAGTGTACATGTGTGTGAGTGTTTGTTGTTTTAAAAATTCAGTGTTGATGTTAAACTCTATTTTTGTTTTTGCTTCTCTTTTTCGCTATTTGTATTTGTGTATAACAAACTTCGGCTAAAACAAACGTAAGTCTACAATCAAATTAGCGAAAATGTTTGCAAAAGTCGGGGTCCATAATGTGGAAAGATTTGCAGACTTTGCATTGTGTGATTTTTTTCGGAAAAAGAAAAAAAAGTGTTAAAAAACAAACGGTCTACAAAGGGCCCAGCGTACTTTGGGCATGTACTCATGAGAAACACTATAGGACTCAAAGATCACAATGAGAACAAAAAGGGCCTTGCTTAAAAAGGACCTCAAAGATAAGCACAGAACACATGCATATGTTGAAAAGGCCGTGTAAAGACAACTCATACAAAAAGCAAAATTTCAAAGAAAATGTCTGTTTTATATGGGAGCAACAAAGCAAAGGTCTTAGAACCCTGTGTGGCAAAAAACAATTATGACATGGCAACACTTTTTCAGAAGGGCTGTCATTCTCAAAATAAAAAAGCATTTTGTCAAATTATTGCCGTGTTGTAGAGGGGGAAATGTTTTACGATAAAAAATATCGTCTTTAGCAGTCAATATTTCGTATCTTTAGCAGTCAATATTTCGTGGCTGTTTAAACTGTTCACGGCTGAAGTGTTTATTAAATCTGTCATTCCGATTGCAACAACTCTTAATAATATTCAGAGGCCCACACTGAGAACAGATTTGTTGCCACAACCGAATAATGGTAGTTGCACGTAAAGGGTGTATTTCTTTTGACGTGTGGTTTTCAATCTGGCCACACGTTGTTCGGAGTTGGTTTCTTTTCCAGTCTGAGGTGTATTTTTGTTTGTTTGTTTTTTTTTTAATTAGCCAACAATCAGGGGTTTTTCCCTAAACATGCAAAGCATTGCGTTGGTCGTTGGAAAGAAAGGGGTCGAAGGGGGGAAAGAGGGAGTAATGTTTATTGACATTCGTCTTGAATTTCTGGATGTCGTAATTGGTGGGAAATACATTTGCCGGAAGTCGATTCCACATACGGACAGTACGGACGAAAAACAAATTCAATCTGTAGTGTATAGTGCGGTCAACCGGTCAATCGATAACAAATGGGTGTGAATTTCTGGAAAGTCGTGTATCCCAGCCGAACATCCTCACGTCAGAAATAAGACCACGAATGTCTGAAGAACACACACCATGGAAGTAGCGATTGAACAGCGACACACAACCCACATTCCGACGATGCTCCAGGGAAGCAATAGAGTTTCACCTATCAGCACCATAGCTCTCCTTTGAACACGGTCCAGAAGCTCCAAGGATGATTTTGGAGCACCTGCCCATATATGGGAGTTGTATTCCATCTTTGGCCAGATGTAGGTTGTATAGATATCGAACAGATCAGAAGGAGTGAAATATTTCTTGCACCGCATATACTCTTGAGTGCTTCTTTCGACACTTCGAATACATGTCTCGCCCAAAGAGCGTCACATGGTATTTTCATGACCAGATCATCAAGAGCATCTGAGTGTTCGAAATCCATACCAACGATAGATAACAACGACACTGTTGGGTCAGTGAATCGCTTGTGAGACAACAAGCAGCACTGTGTCTTACGCGCATTAAAATCTACTCTATTCACTCGACCCCAGTCGGAAATGGCCTGTAAATCCCGGCCAAGTGTCTCTTCCATTATTCGCCTTTTGTCTTCAGTATCTTGAAGACTCGGCCTACGGTCGAATGAATCTGAATCACATAGGTTGCTATCATCCGCGAAAGAGTAAATTGGATTCACGGTCTGACCCATCATCAATGAAAATGAGAAATAATGAGGGAGAAAGGACAGAGCCTTGTGGCACACCTGCGGTCAGCCTATGTTTATTGGATAACCAAAATTGTCGTATTCGTAGTAATGAAAATCCACCAGCCATTGTTGAGACGCCGTTACATCCTTAAAAAGTCACAGTTTGGTGTGCTCTATGGGCAGCGGGTATCATTGGTCTATATTTCTTTAAAAATAAAGCCGGTCATAATGTTACAGTCAATGGGGAACGCTATAGAGCCATGATTAATGACTTTTTTGTGTGTAAATTGAAGGATGTTCATATGGTCGACCTTTAGTTCCAACAATACGGCGCTACATGCCATACAGCCAACGAAACAATCAATTTATTGAAGGAAACTTTTTGTGAGCGCATTATCTCGCGTAGTGGGCCGGTGGCGTGGCCTACATGATCGTGAGATTTAACACCGCTGGATTATTTTTTGAGGGGCTGGTATACGCAGATAAGTATACGCAGATAAGTGACGCCTTGCAAGAGAATATTCGGCGCGTTATTGCTGACATACGTCCCCAAATGCTGCAAAAAGTGGACGAAAATTAAGCCTCTCGACTGGAATTTATTCGAGCCAGCCGCAGCGGCCACTTAATGTTTACAACATAATGACAAAACCTTATCTTTATAATAAAGCTAAGTTCTTGGCCATAACATTAACTAATATGGGGATTATTTCTTCTTGAAAACCACACGTTTAAAAAAACACCCTTTACTAACCATAATTCCATCCCTACAAATGAATGTTGATTGGCTACACAATAATTTTCGGTAGTGAGAACTGACAGTATCGGTTGAAGAGACAAAGTATCGGTAACCCTAACTAACTAGGATAATTATTTGCACTGAATTTGTACATTAGGACGGGTCGATTTAAAAATCGCCCAAGTGACAAGGAAAATCGTACGCCTGGGATCAAAATAAAAAACTTTGTCCGAGGAACCATACTTCTAAAACGAAATCCAAAGTCCCCACATTTGGTAGTGGGAACTGACAGTATCGGTTGAAGAGACAAAGTATCGGTAACCCTAACTAACTAGGATAATTATTTGCACTGAATTTGTACATTAGGTCGATTTAAAAATTAGACGATTTAAAATCGCCCAAGTGACAAGAAAAATCGTACTCCTGGGATGAAAATAAAAAAACTTTGCCCGAGGAACCATACTTCTAAAACGAAATCCGTAGTCCCCACATTTGGTCCGTAGGGTCAAATTTTAAAAATTGCCACTTTGACCCATTTAGAGTGCCCCAATCGAGTACAAATATATTACCGACCCACACCAATTTTAGAGGGTCGACCTATCTGTGACAGTGGCACACCCCCTTGAACCACCTTGGGGGGTTCCCTATACAAAAAATCACCATTTTTGGCACTTTACATGAAAAAATCAGTGAAATGGCTGTTTTTTGGACTTTACGAGGGCGTAGAAAGGAAAATCAAAAAAATTATTGTTTAAAGTCTTCTTTATTTTCAAGTCCTGGTCAATAGTCAGAACATCAGAATTCGTTTTAGAGGTATGGTTCCTCGGACAAAGTTTCTTATTTTGAACCCTAAAATACAATTTTCCTTGTCACTTGAGCGATTTTCTTTGCCTCCCTACATATCGATTGGCCCAATACGTGTAGAACCAATATATTGTATTAGCTATAAGTACTTTTTGAATTCGGTCGTCGTTAACTGGCGAACTAGATCAACTGAAAGTTAAATTTTATGTATTCGGTTATCTGACCGAAATTAAAGAGTTATATTATTTAGTTTTTATATTTAACGATTTTCAAATAATTATTCTGTCATTTGAATTATGGACAGGACCCTTAAGCTGTTTGATATTGTAAAGGTCGAAGTCGACCCCGGGGGATAACAGTTTTTCCGCTTAAGGCACTAAAGGTACCTCGCAAAAAAGTGCTATTCTTTGAGTGGTACTGCTGATATGATCCTCGATCCATTTTGGGCGATATTTCAATTGAAAGTATGTCTATTGTAACAAATTTATTTGTGAACCTTGCAGACACCATCTTTGAAGTCTCAAATTTATTATGCCACTTAGATAATAAGGATATGCGACATAAAGTAATGTGCACTATAAATTTCGAGGTAATCTGAAATTTAATTATGACTACCTTCCGGCATATTTCAACACCTTTGTCTGTGATTTTTGTGATAATCTCAAAACTTTCACACTATTTTAAGCACTCACACATGCAAAGAGTCATGTGCATACATACACATTTAATGAATGGGTGGTCCCAATAAAGAAATCGTTTTTTAAAACTTCAACAATAACGACTGTGAGAGTTTTTCCCGATAGACAAAAGTTAAGTATGTATACAAAAAATAAATTTCAGAAAATATCTCACGGATCGTTTTATGAAAATGGCTTTAAAGATAATTTTGTTTTTGTCTTTTCCCAGTTTTAACAAGAGTTAACATTCTGCGGTGGACAAGAAATCAAATTATGCCTTTTCTAAATTTTGATCGTAATTATATTATTGATCGACATTAAAATCTTAGATGATCTAGCCGTGTCTGCCCACCTGTTGAAGACACGATTTAGTCTAAACGATAAATGTCTTTTTATTTAAGAATTGTTGTATTAAAAATTAACTAGAGTATATTCGGATATTTTCGCTTTAAGTAAGTAATAAACTTACTTTAAGTTTGATTTGACATTTTTATACAACTTGATTATTTAAGTTCCAAAATCGACCACTTTAAACAAAGGATTTTTAAGTAATAAACAAAATTTAATTTTAAAATATCCAAGTACAATATTTAATCTACGATTCGATAAAATTTGAGGCCTAGTCGAACAATGAAGTTTTTGCGTGAATCAGAATATTACAGTACAAGTAATTTAACGATTTCACTCCACCAAAGGCCTATTGACTAAATAGGCCAACGGTCCTTTGGCATAAATCCAAAAACTAGGTACTGTTTAATGATGGGGACATGGGTATTACCAACAAACTACCATTTATTACCAATCCCAGTATACACTGATTTTTGTGAAGTACAAGAGCTTGTACAGCGGCCAAAGCTAAAACTAAAATTTCGAGCGGATCATAGCTTCCCATTGTTGAAAAAAACAAAATGGCGAACGCTTTCTGAGCTACAATACGGATTCCGGAGATCGAGGTCACCTATTGACGGCATTAACACGGTGGTTATGATCGGACGTAACGCTATAGCAGGCGAATTGTTGAATGACGAAAAGAAGCAGTCCTGCAAAATAGTCACACATAACGCGAACAATCCGTTTAACTTAGACAGCTGGGAACACAACAAAAACGCTCTTACTGGAACGGAGGCCAGTCCCATACTATATAAGAACTTGACCCGAGTTATTCCAATTTCAATACCAACCGTCATTAGCAGAAAATATTAACTTGAAAAGTTTCCAAAAAAAAGAAAAGCCAAGTCGGAAAATAGTTTTAATTTTTAATGGGTGTTACAATCTTTATTCTGGGCTTTACAAACATCTGTGATAGCGCATAAAGAAAGGGACCTAAGGGTAAAAAGAATCAGTTTTCATTTTTTTTCTTTTTTTGATGTGGACAACATCTGAGCATCGAATGAGACCGATCCCATGCCCCAGAAGTGTTCCCTCCCAGAGATATGCGCGTTTTATGAAAGTGAAGTCGACGATTCTAAGCGCAAATAGAAAGGCACCTAATCTTTAAAATGGCTCTCCTGAACAAAACTGGGTTTTAACCTTATTTCCCTTTCTATTTTGCGCGTCACATCTGCACACACTTATTATACCCTTGTACCACCTTGTGGTGGAGTATGCAAAAACTATGGAAGAATGGATAATATTCGAAGAGCAAAGTTGTCGCAACCATAAAAAACCTATTATTTTTAGTATTATACTAATCATAATACGAGGGCATATCAATTATTCCTTGACTTTCCAACTTCCCTCGTAGTTATATGAAATGCAACACGGCTCCCATCAAGTACCATACAAGTACAGACTACTGTCAAATTTTTTTGACAGTACCGTCATGTGTTTAACAGCTGTTCAAAACATACAACTTGTTAAAAATGGAAAAAACTGAATTTCAAGTGCTCATTAAACATTTTTTTGCGGAAAAACAGTCAATCAAACCAAAGAAAAGCTTTGAAAATACTATGGGGACACTGCACCATCGATTTCAATGGTAAAAAGGTGGTTTACTGACTTTCGTTGTGGTCGCACAAGTACTTATACAAATGACGCTTATAAAGGGTGTTCCAAGAAGAGCGCAATTTTTAAATTTTAAATAAAACACAGATATTTAAGAAAAAATCGTGAAACTTTATTATATCGTAAAGTAGACAGAATGAGGTTATGTATGGAACAATATATCGTGCAGATGGCCGCCGCGGCTTTGCTGGCATGCACGCGATCTTTTAATGAAATTTTCAATGAACGTTTTGCATGAATGCTGCGGCATTTCATTAATGCAGCGTCCAATTTCGTCTTTTAAGGCTTGAGTCGTCGTCGGCTTATTCGCGTAAACCATCGACTTCAAAAAACCCCAAAGAAATCGCACGATCTAGACGGCCAATTCTGATCTCCAAAATGCGAAATAACACGACCGGGAAATGACTGATGCAGCAATTGAATTGTTTCTCTGGCTGTATGACATGTGGCGCCGTCTTGTTGGAACCACATGCCCTCCACATTCATTTCTTCAATTCTAGGCAAGAAAAAACTGGTTATCATTTCACGATACCAAACACCATTGACTGTTTGCGCTTGACCTGCCTCATTTTCATAAAAAAAAGGTCCAATGATTCCTCCAGCCCAAAAACCACACCACACAGTGACACGTTGAGGATGCATTTGCTTCTCGTGAATCACTCGAGGATTTTCCGCACCCCAAATGCGACAATTCTGCCTATTGACGAAGCCATCAAGATGAAAATGGGCCTCGTCACTGAAGATGATTTTATCGGCAAAATCAGCATTTTCATGTTGTCTCTCCAATACCCAATTAACGAACTCCCTTCGCTGTCCATGGTCAGCTGGCTTCAGTTCCTGAGTCAATTGAATTTTGTATGCATGAAGATGCAAATCTTTCGTCAAAATTCGCTGCAAAGTGGATTTGGAGACACCAATTTGCTGAGCTCGGTGTCGAATTGAGGTGGATGGAGTTTGCGCGACATCATCACGTACAGCTGCGACATTTTCGGTCGATCGACCTGGTCGATGGCGCTTTGTTGTCTTTACATCACTAACAGACCCAGTTTCGGCAAATTTATCCATTAATCTTTTTACAGTTGACTCTTTTGGAGCATTATTGTGACCCCAAATTGATCGCAATTTGCGAACTGTAGCCGCAAAACTTTCACCATTTTGGTAAAACAATTTCACAATGAGAATGCGTTGTTCATTCGTGTAGCGCTCCATTTTTACTAACCTCGTACCTTCTACTAACAAACAATAACAATTGTTCAAATGTCAAACAATGACACTTCGAATGTTGCCAGATTTAAAAATTGCGTTCTTCTTGGGACACCCTTTACAAATGCTTAAAAAGGACCTCAAAGATAAGCACAGAACACATACATATGTCGAAAGGGCCGTGTAAAGACAACTCAAACAAAAAGCAAAATTTCAAAGAAAATGTCTGTTTTATACGGAAGCAAAGCATAAGTATAAGAACTTGGTCGCACAAGTACTTATACAAATGACGCTAGCGGCCAATTGAGGTCAATACACCCGAAAATTTCGAAAAAAATCCATATGGTGTTGGCCGATCGAAGAGTAATATTGTAAGATTGTTGTTGCAATACGCATTTTATATGGATGTGTGGTTTCGATTTAACATGATCAGTTGGGTTTAAAAAAGCTGTCTGAAAAATGTCTGCCGCGTTTGCTCTCAATTGACCATAAACGCAATCCACCACCACAAAGAATTTTTTTGTTGTAACCACCAATTTTTGTTGTAAACACCAATTTTTTTGTTGTAACCGACTTATTGGCTATAAGAATCGTACAATAATTGTAGCTACCATTTTATGGTACTGTTGGTGATTGCAACAGAAATTCTGTTTATACAACCAAATATATGTGACGCGCAAAATAGAAATGGACCTAAGGTTGAGAACCAGTTTTGTTCAGGAGAGCCATTTTAAAGATTAGGTCCCTTTCTATTTGCGCTTAGAATCGTCGACTTTACTTTCATAAAACGCGCATATCTCTGGGAGGGAACACTTTTGGGGCATGGGATCGGTCTCATCCGATGCTCAGATGCTGTCCACATCAAAAAAAAAGTGAAAAGTTGATGAAAAGTTTTGTTAAGAAGAGCCATTTTAATGATTAGGTCCCTTTCTATTTGCACTTAGAATCGTCGACTTCACTTTCATTAAACGCGCATATCTCTGGGAGGGAACACTTTTAGGGCACGGGATCGGTCTCATTCGAAGCTCAGATGTTGTTCACATCAAAAAAAGAAAAACATGAAAATTACTTTTTTTTTACCCTTAGGTCCCTTTCTCTATGCGCTGTCACATATGTAGTTTGGAGCGATTTCCAACTAATTTTTTTTCTGTGTGTACTTATATTTGCACCACCCTATAACACCAGCAATACAAACGAGTACGAACGAATTATGTTCAAATGGAAGTACGAGTATCTTAAGGATAATATTTTACAACGCAGGTTATGTGTGCATTTCAAGATTACAACTCACATGGAAGACAAGGAGAGGCGGAGAGAGAGGGGGAACAAATGGAACATAAGCTTTAAATAAGAGTGTTCAAATGAGTGCAATGCGTGAGAGTTTGTGTGTATGTGAATGTGACTGTCTATGTTTTGATGTTAATGTTTAAAATACGTTTATTTATGTTAAAGTTTAATACTCATCCTGGTTAAATCCCTTGACTCCCACTTAAAAAATATATGTACGTATGTATGTGTGTGTGTACCCGATGATGGTGGCAGCCACCACGGCAACAGCAACAAGACCAACATTTACATCTCGAAAACAAAGTCAATAAGTAAATCTTTTCGAACCCCGACACACACACGCACAGGGCATGGGTTTTGCCAGCGCGTATCTACTTGAACGTTAATGTCTCCCATTCGCTGTTCGGTGGGCTGTGGATGCCGCTCCGCACACCCCCCAGAGCAGCCTTTAAGCCTCTTTGCTTGTTGCAAAATTGAAAAAAACGACTTATAGAAACCATCTTAAGCTTAAGGC
Organism: Hydrotaea diabolus; assembly: GCA_963513945.1. Lineage (NCBI taxonomy): Eukaryota > Metazoa > Arthropoda > Insecta > Diptera > Muscidae > Hydrotaea > Hydrotaea diabolus. The sequence goes on along the minus strand of OY740720.1, from coordinate 22,395,454 downwards.
TTAAACAAAAATATCGTCTATACGCACACATACAAATGAATAAATTACTCACAAACACACACAGAGCCAAAGGTACTGAGATGTTCGTGTATCTCACAGAACACTCTGAGGCAGTCATGAATACATTTATGAAGCGTTGAGGAAAATTTTAAGTCAATGTTGTTGTTTTTCATTACTTTTTAGTTTGCAATTTACAAAAGTTGATACAGTCGGTTGTTGCTGCTGCTGCTGCTGGTTTTCGTTGCTGGCTGGTATCTATGGCAGGGCACGCATTGGAATGAGCTGGCATTTGCGGCACGCTGTCCTCCTGCCTGCCTGTGGGATGATGGTGTGTTCTGTTCTGTGTAGCTGAGGCTTTTGTGGCTCTCGTTTCAGATGTTGTGCGTAATTTGGCTGCTGGTTTTTGTTGTTAAATGAACAATGATCTCTTTACATGCAACTTATAATGGGATTTATATGTTCTGTGTCATTGGCTGTATTGTGCGATTTGTTTCAGCGTTCGAGCAACTCCTCTTTTGTGGCATAAAACTCACACATACAAACATACAACTGTGGTACTCCCATGGAAAGGGATTTTATCATTCTCATGGCAACTTAAAGTTTATTTTGTAATTGTTATACGTACGGGTACGTAGAAATACTTTGCAAAGAAGTGAATATCATGTGGCCATTATTTTACAACATGTACCTTAGAAGTTGCACTCTTTTGATTAAATATTTAATTGACTTAATATACGGAGAACGGAGAATTTTTCTTAAATCTGTATGTTCTGTGCACGATATAATACTTATAATCAAGGACTGGGCATTAGGGTGGAGTGAAAACATGCTTTTTTTAATTTGAAAAAGTTAACCTCGGAAAGAGATGTAGTCTGGGGTCCTAAAGAGGGGAAAAATAAAGAAAAAAATTTAAAAAAAATTTTAGGGGTCGCGCCAAAATAAACAAATACACATGTTTGAAGGCGTGAATTTTCCTAACCCCTGAACCGATTTTAAAGTTTTATGTCAATAAATGTTTGCAATAGCGTAAACAATGAAATAAGGGCATGAAAAAATTTAAAAAAAATTTTCTCATTGTTCAAAAATTTCAAAAAGTAAAATAAGTCAAATCGTCCCTTCTTCAGAAAATTGACTGAACAATGAAATCGTCACCAAAGCTACAAATATTATCCTCATATTTGCCTCAAATACTTTTGTTTGGGCACTGAACAAGCTCAAACTTTTAAATTTCGAATAAGTTAAGTCGTTAATTTTTAGGATTTTTCTAAAATGAACGCCAAAATAGCGATAATTTCCAAATTTCTAGGGAGTGGCGCGACCCCTAAAATTTTTTTTAAATTTTTTTCTTTATTTTTCCCCTCTTTAGGACCCCAGACTACATCTCTTTCCGAGGTTAACTTTTTTTTTTTGAATTTCACTCCACCCTACTGGGCATACTGTTTAAAGCTGGCTCTAAAAGGTTAAAGAATTTTTCAAAGAAGCTTTACACAGCTTATAGAATAATCTCTTACACGTAAAGGCCTTGCATTGCGAGTCTATACTTATAAGTAAAAAGGATTTGTATCCCCTCCCGCGACACGATCCCACGACAGCCGGCGACGGATCGTTCCGAAGCAAACATTTTTCGGCCAAGGACTGTCACCCAGGTACCTTATGCCGCTACTATAACAACAAGGGATTTTATGATATTGACTTTGTTCGGTAGAAAATCGACTCGTTTACTACGTTTTCGTGAAATACGTTGCGACCTACTCTAAAAGTTCTTATACAGTCATCATTTCGAATCTGACAAAAAAAATTAAGTACGAGTTCATCGAAGTTCGCAGTCTTCTCTGCTTGCAACTGAGTCTTTTCGAGAGATTTTTAAAAAAGTCTAAGTTTCTTTCGAAATGGAAAAGTGTTTTCAAAATTGACTATAAACCGCGCTGGCCTTAACTTCGCTGACATGCTTTTCCTTCCCCATATGACTAACAACAACAAAACAGATCTTGTGAGCTTGTAAAGTAATTCACTCTTTAAAAAAACAATTTCCAATAAAGTTTTGACGTACGACCGATCATTTGTGTTGTTTACAGTGACTTGAAAAAATCAATTTGGCAAAAACTGGAATTAACTCGTGAACATTTTCGTGGGTCATTTTTCACAACTTTCGACGAGGATTATCAGAACAAGAGTGCATCGATCAACTTAACTCTTTGTATGGCGATGAAGCACCGTCCTATAGCACTGTGAAAAACTGGTTTAATGAATTCAATCTTACTCGCTCAAAGACGAAGGTCGTCCAAAAACGGTCGTTGTGCCAGAGAACATTGATCCGGTGCGTGAACTGATAATGCAAGATCGTCATGTAACATACCGTGAGATTGAGGCATCCTTGGGCATTTCTTCCACCAGCATACATTCGATATTGCGTGAACATCTGGGGGCTAATCACCGCATTCGTTAACGACCAAATTTACTTCGAAACGCAATTAATTTGGATCACGGCAATCGTTATCGAATTGAAACTACCCGAAGTTGAATTCGAAAGCACAGCCGTCATCGAAAAAAACCAAACACTACCATTTTTAATGACGCCAAACAAAACAACAGAGTAAAATAAAAGAAATGTAGGTATTTTTCTATATTTTGTGAAATAACGTAAAAATATTCGTCTTTTTTATTATTTTTAGGGACAAAGATAATGAAAAAACGATTGCTTTTATCTCGAATATTTTTTTCTAATTACGTTTACATTGCAATCCTCCTCCGAATCGGACGGTGATGAGTAAAAAAATAGCATTGGATCCATTTATAACTAATTTCTATATTTTTTATCAGATTTATTAAAATATTCACTTGCAAATATTAAAATATTCACGCTTGTTGTTTTGTTTTTCTGCTTTTCTCTGCTTGTCATCATACTCGTATGCTTGCCGCAAAGAGAATCAACAAAGAAAGATGTTTCATCGGCCTTTTAGGAAACTCAATTTGTGTTATCACAGTAGTGGTTTCGACAAAAATTACGTAAAAACACCATGAATTGTTATAAAATAATAAATTAACTACAATAAAATAATCAATCGTTACATTTTTGCATTGCAATAATGCGTAAAATGTTTCTTATTATCTATTTAATTTGTTAACAGTTCCACGTCGTGCTCGAATCAGCCAACGACACATCTTTTGAGTTGAAAGTCTTTGTTTTGCAGCATTGCAAAAAAAAGTAGTATGCGATAAAACATTACGATCGAATGCCATGATCCAAACATTTAAACGTATCGAAATATTTTTCTATTCGAATTTGCATTCGTCGTCGAATGCCGTGATTAGCCCCCTGGCCGTAAAAAAGGTTTGTTCTCGTTGGATCCCGCACAATTTGACAATCGCTGAAAAAAAAGGATCGTGTCGCTTGGTGCAAAGAAATTTTGAAAAAATACGATCGCGGTGCTTCAAAAGACGTTTATAAGGTCGTCACAGGTGATGAATCATGGATCTACGCGTATGAGACCGAAAATACAGCAATCGACCTTGTGAGTCTTCGAAGGCGAGCCAAATCCAACAAAAGTTGTTCGTGGAAGAGGCACTTCAAAGCAAATGAGAGTGTTATATAGTGATTGTACTCGAAGTCAGAAAAACATGTCTAGAGTGGTAAAGCTTTTCTAAGACGGTTGAGAAGATGTCAACGACGACGACGTTCGTCCGTCACATCAAGAACCGATCAAAATTGTAAGTGAAGAAAATTGTTATGGAGAATCTTCGAATCACTATTCAAGAAGTTGCAGATAATGTCGGCATGTCGTTTGACCCAAGCCGTACATTTTTTCGGAAATTTGTGGCATGAAGTGTATAGCAGGAAAGTGCGTTTCAAAAATGCTGCATTTTGACCGAAAAAACGGTCCCATAAGAATCGTTCAAGAAATGTTGAGTGACGCGATCCAAATTTGCTTAAAAGGGTCAAAAATGGATCAAAGTATTTGCATTAAATTTTGTGTAAAATATGAAATTAATTGCTCCGAAGCACTTGAAATGAGAGTGTTGAGAGTGTTATAAAGTGATTGTACTCGGAGTCAGAAAAATGTTTTCAAATGGTACAAACTTTTTCAAGAATGTCGAGAAGATGTCAATGACAACGTTCGTCCGTCACATCAAAAACCGATCAAAGTTTACAACTTTGTAGAGAAAATCGTTATGGAGAATCGTTGAATCACTATTCGAGACGTTGCAGAGGCTGTCGGCATATCGTTTGGCGCATGCCGTACATTTTTTCGGAAATTTCTGGCATGAAGCGTGTAGCAAGAAAGTGCGTTTCAAAAATTCTGCATTTTGAGCCAAAAACAGTCCCATATAAATCCTTCAGGAAATGTTAGGTGATGTTAACGCAATCCAGATTTACTTAAAAGGGTCATAGCAGGTAACAAATCATGGGCATATGGTTATGACTTCGAAACCAAAGTAAAATTGCTCCAATGGAAGAGCTAAGGAGAGTCAAGACGAAAAAAGTGCGCCAAAGCACCTCGATTAGAATTCTAGGTTTTGCTCGCTGTTTTCTATGATTACCACGGCGTAGTGCATCATGAGTTCTTGCTACATGGCCGTAAGGTTAATAAGAAGTATTTTCTTGAAGTTATGCGCCGATTGCCAGAAGCACTACGAAAAAACGTCCAAAATTGTGGAACAAGAATTCATGGCTTTTGCATCACGATAATGCATCTGCTCACTCGTCATTGTTTGTTCATAATTTTTTGGCCACCAGAAATACCGTAATCATGCCTCAGCCTCGGTTTCAAAAATTGAAGAAACCCATGAAAGGACTGCGTTTTGCACCGATTCACGAGATAAAAACCGAATCGCAAAGAGACAGCAAGTCCATGCCTTAAAAATGTATATGTGATAGCATTCATTTTCATTTTTTCATTTTTCTTTTTTTGATGTGGACAACTTCTGAGCATCGAATGAGACCGACCCCATGCCCCAAAAGTGTTCCCTCCCAGAGATATGCGCGGCTTATGAAAGTGAAGTCGACGATTCTAACGGACCTAATCTTTAAAATGGCTCTCCTGAACAAAACTTTTCATCAACTTTTCACTTTTTTTTTGATGTGGACAACATCTGAGCATCGAATGAGACCGATCCCATGCCCCAAAAGTGTTCCCTCCCAGAGATATGTGCGTTTTATGAAAGTGAAGTCGACGATTCTAAGCGCAAATAGAAAGGGACCTAATCTTTAAATGGCTCTCCTGAACAAAACTGGTTTTTAACCTTAGGTCCCTTTCAATTTTGTGCGTCACATATAAGAACTGCTTCAAAGATTGGCCCCCAGCGACTTTTTCCTGTTCCCAGAATTGAAGAGACCCGTAAAAGGGCGGCGTTTTGCGACGATTGTGGAAATAAAATCCAAATGGCTGAGAGTGCTCAAGGCCATGCCAAAAAGAACATATCAGGACAACTTCGAGGATTAGAAGCAACGCTAAAACAAGTGTTTTATATCTGAGGGGGAAACACCTTAAAGGGGGCAAAGTAGAAGTTAATGAATAAATAAATATTTTTTGGGAAAAATTAAGTCACCTTTACTATAGTACAAAGCAAAGAGTCTAAAATGCCAATGGTCACGTCTGTGGAAACATCGAAAATCTCAACCTGGCAGCAGTTTTTGACCCATGAAAGATTCAGAAACTATTACAAGTTTTCTACGGTGGCCTCCCTTTCGCTGTCTTCAGTCTCTTATCGTTTCTATGTCTCTACAACTTCTTTCTATCAAGGATTTTAATGCAGTCAATTCAAGGATTTCATGTAAACTCTAATATTTACGTGATATTTCCTACTGTTCTCCAATCAAAGTAGTTTTTGGCCACTAAATAAAAGTCCCTAAAGCACTTTATTATTGTGGCCAAGATTATATCAGTTACAAACACTGTGCTGAACAGAGCATACATCTTAAAGACCAACATGTACACAACAGATAAAAAGCAAAAACTTTTTGCTCAACAACACACTTGAGATTTAAAGAAGAGACTTACTGTCTTTTAGTAGTTGTAAACTTTAATTAAATTAAATCTCTTGGTCGGCCAGACTGTATGCCTTAATGAACTCTAGCCTGTCCAAGTAGTTGCAAAGCAATCTTGCAACTCAGACAGCAGAGACTTAGGTGAGAAATGCTTTGTATTTTAAATGAAAGACTAGACTAAGTGAGTGGGAACACTTCAGCTGAAAGCAGTTGAAACTAAAGCCATAACTAAATCAAAACTGCAAAGGGCAATTAAATAAAATCTTAAGGTTTTAGTGCTTTTGCGAAAATCTATTAAAATTGAATTTTATCGTTTTCAAAGGCTTTTCTATTTCAAACAGAATTTTATTGAATTTCAGTTTAATTGAACGTAATAAATCCCCCGCGCTGTCTAAGGATGTGATCTCTCCTGTTTGTTAGTGTTGCTGTTTTGTTATTCAAATACGTTTTTTTCGATTCCTTTTGTGTTGTGTGTTGAAAATGTAAATATGTACCCGGGAAATTATTCATTGTGCCGGCAGACAGTCATCAGCTGTGTAAATAAAATTCTAGTGAGTTTTTTTCCCGACTTTAAAGCTTAAAATTGTAAAAATTTTAATGCTTTATTAAGCTAGTATTTTTTTTTGGCGCAATGAAATTTATCGCCAACAATTGAAAACAGAAGGAAGAAAAATGTACTGGAATGGGATATGGAAAAGCCCTCCGTAAAACGAAATGGTTCGTGAGGTGGCTTAAAAGAGTCCCTAAGGGATGCTTTTGGTGATGGCAATTATAAAAGAGTGTACAGGGTGGAAAAAATGTTTCGGCTTATGAGAAAATGTTAAAATTTCTGTAAAGCAGTGGATATACTCGTAGATGTTTTCCAGCATAATTTGGTTAATAGTATTTTTACTTTCTATTTATATTTTAAGGTGTTGCCAAAGGAAGGACAACTTTATTACACACTCCATCCTAGGGTGAAGGGTACACAAATATGTAATGATTAAACTCACATATTCTCGTATATCTAGGCAACATTTGTTGATGTTGATTGATCTTCCTGTTTGGGAAATTATGAGTCTAATTGCAAATAGAAGTAAAACTTGGCTTTCAATATAAGGAAATAGCCTACGCTATAGAAGGCGGTCAACTATGAAGTATGCAAGGCAAGCTAATTTAAAATATGCCCTTTTGGATTTATTAAGATGTTGATTAATTCCATGTGAAGCGATCAAGTCAATTTAAGGCGTTCTCTCAAAATTTTTCTATTTTTTTTTTATAAAAGTATACCTTTATTTTATTGAAAACATTTCTTTCAGGCAGCCTTTACTGTTAAAAGAATATCCACAGTTACACGCAGAAAAAAAGTATGGTTGTGGTGACAATATTCGAAGAGGATTATACTATTGTTGGGTATATGGTTGTGGTACAACAATATTATGATCCTCACAGCAATTGTATGATTCACACATAACCATACTATGATCCCCACAACCATATTATGATTCACACTCAACCTTACTATGATCTCCACAACCATAGTATGATACTCACAACTATAGTATGTTTCGAATACAACCATAGTATGATCCTCACAACCATAGTATGTTTCAAATACAACCATAGTATGATCCTCACAACCATAGTATGATTCACACGCAACCATGTTATGATCCCCAATATAATTTATTAGAATTTGTTTAAGTTGTCGACAATAGATTTGATCCCCAATATTATTTGTTAGAATTGATTTAAGTTGTCAACAATAGATTTGAATTATGAAAATTATTCAAAAATACATTAAACTCAAAATAATAGGAGTAAATGAGAAGTAGAAAGAACACACAGTAGAAAACAAGTTTAAATAAACGTAAGCGTTTTTATTAAAAATATGTCAGTTAAATAAAGCCAAAGCAGCTTGTTTAAAAAATTTTAATTTCGATAAAAAAAATAGTACTATTATTGCATTAGATCCGTACTAAAATCATTTGTTCTAAAAAGCATATTTAAATGAAGAAAAATTACAATCATGCAGTATGATTGCCGTAATCAAGTTATTGTTAACATAAAACGCAAAACACAATACTTTTGTCGCACCAACTATATTGATATTGTTGTTATAACCATATTTTTAGTTTTAAATTTGGCAATAATACTATTGTTACATTTCAACAATATTAATATTAGAGCAATTATTCTATTATACAAAACTAAATTCAGTTAACAATGCTATGGTTGCGACGAACAAACTTTTATTGCGGAAAACATATTATTATTGCCGTGACCATGTAGTAACCATGTTTTTTCTCTGCGTGTAGTTGTAGGATGTAGTCTCGTTTACAGCTTGAGAAAAAATACGAAGGTGAAGTAATAATGTAAAAAAACATTTTTTTCCATAATAAACTTTTAAAACAAAGTTTTATGTAGCTTATACTTCCATTAAAGTACTCAGTAAGTTTCAGGATGGGATCTCCTTTAATTATATCGAAAAAATTATATTAAGTTTCAGAGTAATAGATTTGTGTTTCCTAATCCCTATTATTTTGTTTTTTAATATTTGTATGAGACTCTATTTTAAAACTTACTAAGTACTTTAAAAGAAGAATGAGCTCTTAAAAATTTATTTATAAAATACTTTTAGTTAAGAAAAACACATTTTTTGCATTATTGTTTTTAAAGCTAAAAAGTAAATCAAAATTATTTTCTATTAAAAAAAATATTGTTTTTACGAAACTACTTTTACTGCTAATTTATTTTTCAAGAAATAAATAAGACTCCATCTTACAGGGTATCTAGTCTATTAAATTTATTTTTTTAATAAAGGTAAACTTTTATAAAAAAATGAACAAACTTTATTTAATATTTTTAAAAAAGCTGTATATTTCGACTGATTTGATAAATCTCAAAAAATATATATTTCTTAATTATACAGTAGTGTTGATTACTAAAATAAATAAATTAAAATTTTTTAAATTTTTAAAAATATAACATATTTTTTTTTTAAATGTACGAGTACCAATAATTTTTATAAAAAAAATGGCTCTCGATGTGGAGTCTCTTTAGAGGTAGGTGGCAAGAGTGAGTTGTATTATCGTGGGCAATTGTGTGAAGAAAACTTGAAAAGTAAGGTTTACAACAGTAGTTCTCATTCGTTTGGGGAGAGCCTGGCCTTATAGAGTTCGGTTTTACTTTCAACAATTGCAGCAAGGCTTTCTGAAGAGGGTTGTCACGGACTCGAAATCATGATTAAAGTAGTGTGCAGCCACGAAAATCAATGTCACTTTGCCATTTTGTTAAAAACTTGTCTTCTCTTTAAATATAGAAGCAAGAGGTCTTGAGCCGGTTAATCCCTGTTCAATGTGTAAAAGCAACAGACCGAAATAAAACAAACGATAGCTTTATTGTTAATAGAATACCCAGAAAGTTTCAGGATAGTCTCGTTTGCTTTTTAAGAAACAAATAAAAAGTGATAAAAGATCCGAAAAATAATAATTTTTTTTATAGAAAATAATTGTTTTAATTTTATTTAAATGAATTTTAAATAACTTATAACTAATGTGCAACGCATGTATGAGTATATGTACGCACAAAAAACATGCACACTTTGATTGTGCTTCTTGCATTTGTGGTTTTCTACGAAGACCCATGCGAAACGGAATTGGTGGAAATGATATTGCGCGTTGAAGATTGCTCTACGCACAGTTCGAAGACTATACACAAAGGGTAATTCTCATTAATAAAAATGAGTCTCCCGTACAAGTCATTTGATTTGTGGCCTAAGTAATCGTTGCCAAAGACTGCTGAAAAAAACCCTGGCGGGTTTAGAAACAGCGGTACAGTCTGCCTGGCAACCGTAGCAAATACATTTCACCAATTTCTTCTTTTTAAGTTGATTCTGAAAAAGAAACAACATAAAGGTCTCGAACCAGAATAAAAAACTGCTCAAGTCATAATACTTATAACTATATTAATGTACTCTATTAGTTTCAGGATAGTATCTTATTCTTTTTATTGCTTTTATTTTTTTTTAGTACTCGCATTTAAATGAGGCCATCGCAACTTTCTTAAGTATTAAATCGAAGAAGAAATAATTCAAAAATAATTTGAAAACAAAATTATATTTTATTAAAAAAGAAATATTTGTTTCTTAAGAATCAATCAAGTCTCCATCTTACTGGGTATTTATAAACAGTGAAATCTATGTATTTTTTTCTTTAGGTAATCCTTTATACAAAATAAATGTTATTCAAAATGTATATTTCGACTGAGACGATAAATCACAAAAAATATATCTCTTAATTATTTAGTAGATAATGTGTTGTTTCATAAAATAAAGAAACAAACTATTTTTATTTTAATTTTTAAAAATTCAACATAATTTTTTGTTTATAAAAGTAATTTAAGTTATTAATTAACAGTAAAGTTAATAAAATACATACTAAATCTCAAATTCCTCTAATGTCCCTTTTTCTAAATATTTAAATGAGACTCTATCCTGTAACTTATTGATTTCATAAGCAGGGGTAGAAGATATTTAAAATTAACCTAAAATATTATTTTACAATATTATTTTAAATTTAATTTTTTTTTACAAAAATACTTCCAAATCTATTTAAATTTTTTGTTTAATTTAAAGTAGTCTTATAAAAGAAATTTAACTTTGTATGTATTCTTCTGAAATTATTCAGCAGAAAATTTTGTTTCATAAAATAATTGCATTTTTTTAATTTATTTTTTTATTAATTTCGTGTTATTCGATCTTATTTTTACAAACTCTTTATTTTTATTTTTTTTCAAGCTTTAGGTCAGTTTTTTTTACAATATTAGATGTTGATTTGTTGTGACGTTTGGTTATTGTATTCCTTTTTCCGAAAGATGCTATCCGACGGATAGCGAAATATCGAAACAAATGAATTAAAATAAAAAACCTGATCTTAAGCTTGAATGAAAATAGAATGATTATTATATATATTTTTAACTTTTTTTAAAATGGTAAATAAGAAGAATATATCACGCCTAGACTTAATAACATGTTTTGCTCAATAATTAAATGAGATCCCAACCTGAAACTTGAATATAGTTATAAGCTATAAAAACTTTATTAAAAAAAAAAATTTAAACAATATTTTTTGATCCAAATTGTATGGCTCGAGGTCATTAACAAATTTAAAAAACAGGTATTATTTTTAGTGTAAAAACAATATTTTTTTCGATACTATTTCCTTTTATTATCATTTTTTCTTCAGAAGTAAACTCCATCTTGAAACTTCTATTCTATTAAGCTATCAAAAATAAATTTAAAAAATAGCAATGGCATATTCTTTATAAAAAAAAATTAATGTATTTGAAATTTAAAAAATTAAAAATTATTAAAAAAAATAATTTTTTTTTATTAATTTTATAAAATAAGTTCAACTGAGCAATTTAACAATAATTTTATGTGATTGATCAACTTTGCCAGATAAAATAAAACATCACCAAAACTTGCATACGGCCTCGAATGGCAATTTCGTTCCAAACTTTAAAATCCAAATATTGGTTCACTTTCAAAGCTCTTAATTGAAAATTGTTTAAGATTTTCATCAAAATCGGTAAGAACTCCCAAAATTCACCACTCGACCCAAAGTGCAACTACTCAACTCTATGTAGGGTGTCTTCCTCGTTGACAAGAGCAATTTATCTTCTTTTTTTGTCTGTATTATTTATTTAGTATATTAAATAAAAATTCTTTTGTCAATAAACAAAAGTTTGACATGTTTATTTAACATAAACAAAAAACCCACTGACAGTCATAAAAACAAAACTGTTTGTTGATTTTTTGTGTACAGACGCCGCAGAAGAGGAAAAAACTAGTGATTGTTTAATGAAATGATGGCTGTAAATGTAACTGACAGACGGTGAATAGGTTGGAAAAAACGAGAAGTTGTTATTCAAAAAAAAAATGCTAAAAAATAAACAAAAATCCGACAAAAAAGTAAAACTGAAAACAAAACATACAAACAACAAAATCTACTGGTAATTTGTTTACCGCCGCCATATGTGCCACACCATAAGAGGCCGTCATCGTACTAGTCTGCGGGAAGGCAGACTACATTTTACAAATCAGTGAAAACAACAGGCAACAGATTCTGACATTATCGCCCTGGCCCAGCCAAGCAGTGGTAGTGTGTGGCTCTTTAAAATGTCCATTATTTAAATGTAGGCATTTATAATAACAATTCGGTTTAAAATAAAAAAAGAAACAAAACTAAAACGTCAAACAGAAATACAGACACATCTGGCCGGGAAAATATGCAACCGTCATAATGGACAATGTTGCCCATGATGATGATGGTGTTGCTGCCTCGGCGGCTACGGCCGTTGCTCACAGTGCAATGTTGCAAACAATTTGAGAATTTATTTTTATTATTTTGATTTTATTGTCACACAATCCAACACTTATGCACAACAAAAATGATCAAATATTGTTTCTACTGAGGTGGAATTAAGACATTTCTTACGGAGATTGAACTTGTCAGGTTTAAATACATTGCTCTCTATCGACGACTATTGGTGAAAAATCCTGGTCTGGAAAATGTAACTGGCAAGCAAACCATGGCAAAGATAACAAACAAGTTATTGGTTTTAAAAAGAATCATAACCTGGATACAATTTATAAGCTGGCAAAGATATTCAATATTATATTTTCTTCTTATTTGAATTGTATAAAATATATTTTTCCTAAGGTCTGTCCTTTACTTGATGTTGACAACAAAAAGTTTATGCAACTTGGTGTATGTAGTAAAATGCTATCGATCGATGAGCATACTCCCATACTTTAGCCGCAATTACTAGCAATTTTTTTGTTTTTTAAAAGCAATCTTCTGTAAGCCATCTGTCAAAATTTCTTTGCAACAGGTGATTGAAGTAAACAAATTTTATAATTTTGAAAAATGGAAAATAAAGAGTTTCGTGCGGTAATTAAACACTTTTATATGAAAGGTTATAAGCCACAATTAATCAAAGATGAATTGGATTCTGTTCATGGTGATAATGCACCATCATACTCCAGCGTGAAATCCTGGGTTCAACAATTTAAAATGGGTCGTTCAAGTACGGAAGATGAACAACGCTCTGGAAGACCGAAAACTGCTACTACTATTAAAAAAATTAGAAAAATATTTAATGAAGTGACTAAAGATAGACGAATAAAGCTCAGAGAACTTGCTGATATTGTTAAAATACACGAAAAACAAGTTTGGAGTATTTTACATGATGAACTCCACATGAAAATGCTATCCGCAAGATGGGTGACGCGTTTGTTGACTTTGCCCCAAACCAATTCCGAGGAGCTTTTAGCGATTTATCAGCGTAATCCAATAGAGTTCTTGCGCCGATTCATAACTAATGATGAAACATGTATCCATCACTACATCCCAGAATGCAAAGAACAGTCAAAACAATGCATAGAAGCTGGTAAAAGTGGTCCCAAGAAGGCGAAAACTGTTAAGTCAGCAGGAAAAGTAATGGCCACAGTATTTTGGGATGCAAGAGGGTATAATATTTATTGATTATCATGAGAAAGGAAAAACTATAAATAGTGAATATTATTGTGCATTATTTGATCAGTTGAGTAAAGAAATAAAGATAAAACGAGACCGCATTTAGAAAAAAAGTTCTTTTTCATCAAGATAATGCTCCTTCACACACTGCATTTTTAACTCAACAAAAACTGGCCGAATTACGATTTGAAATTGCTCCGCATCCACCATATAGTCCAGATTTAGCTCCTTCTGATTATTTCTTGTTTCCAAATTTAAAAAAAAATTCTCGGTGACAAAAAATGTTCGTCCAATAGCGAGGTTATTGCTGAAACTGAGGCATATTTTGAAGTTCTTGAAAAATCTTATTTTTCGGATGGAATTAAAAAACTTGAAAAACGTTTGATGAAGTGTATTGAGTTGGAAGGAGATTATGTTGAAAAATAAATAATAATAATTCCATAAAGAAACGGTTCTTTTTATGTTAGGCCAGTTACTTTTGCGGTCGCCCTCGTATTTATGCAATTCTGTTCTTAGTTGATCGGTGACTAACGCGTCGAATTTGAATTGCTTTTTTGGAAAAGGGCAAAAAAAAAACTTTTTCACAAAATAATTCAGAGTAAGCGTAAGCAAATCTTAGCTACACTGAAAAGAAAAATAACCTTATATAAGGTTAACTGAACTATAAATAAACATGATTTGAATTCTACGTTTTATAAGGTTAATTTGAACATTTTGTTGTTGACTCGTATTTAACAATAATAATAGTTAATTTAACTATTACATGTTTGAAGTTTTAAACCCTAACAATTGTTAATTTTAAAATAATTTTTGTTGTTTTAACAATGTATTGTTGAATTTTCTTAATCATTAAAAATGTTATTATTAAAAAATTCACGGAGCCGAAATCATAATAAAAGCAGTTGGCAGCCACGAAAATCAATGTCATTTTGCCATTCTGTTAAAAACTTTTCTTCTAATAAAATATAGAAGCCAGAGGTCTTGAGCCGGTTAATCCCTGTTCAATGTGTAAAAGCAACAGACCAAAAAAAAAAAAAAACAAACGAGCTAAACAAAATTTAATGTTGTTTAAACAATGCATTGTTTTAACCATGAAAATTGTTAATATTAAAATTTCATAGTTAATTTATTGAAACAATATATGTGACGCGCAAAATAGAATGGGAACTAAGGTTAAAAACCAGTTTTGTTCAGGAGAGCCATTTTAAAGCTTAGGTCCCTTTCTATTTGCGCTTAGAATCGTCGACTGCACTTTCATAAAACGCGCATATCTCTGGGAGGGAACACTTTTGGGGCATGGGATCGGTCTCATTCGATGCTCAGATGTTGTCCACATCAAAAAAAGAAAAAAAAATGAAAATTGATTTTTTTATACCCTTAGGTCCCTTTCTATATGCGCTGTCACACATGTTCAATTTAATAATGAAATTGATAATATTATTAACTATGAAGAAATAATTTTTATTGTTAAGTTAAATAATTATTGGTTACCTCTTTTAACCAGAAATATAGTTACTGTTACAATTTTTAATATTAAATTAACCTGCTAATGATGTTTTGTTTACATTTATTCGGTCTTTTTTCATTATTATGACTTGAACAGTTTTTATTCTGGTTCGAGACCTTTTTGTTATTTCTTTTTCAGAATCAACTAAAAAATTGGTGAAATGTGTTGGCTACGGTTGCCAGTTAGACTGTACAGCTGTTTCTAAACCCACCAAGGTTTTTCTTCAGCAGTCTTTGGCAACGATTACTTCGGCTTATACGGAGCCCCTTTATGATTAATGAGAATTACCCTTTGCGTATAGTCTTCGAACTGTGCGAAAAGCAATGATATTGCCCTATGAAGATTTTTAACATATTTATAAATATTCATGGATGGCCAGATCCGGATTTGAACTAGGGTTGCTGGGTGTGGCAGTCACGCACCTTCCCACCACACCAGGGTGGCTCCCAAAATTTGTTAATAGGAAATTTACTATTGGCTCAGAGGACCCAAATTACTTGAGAAATTTTAGCGTTTTTGGAAAAAAAATCGCCTTTGAATTTTCTTGGCTGAAATGGGTAAAAATTATTGAAGCCTTTTACGAAAATGGGCGTTCAAATACAAATGCTTTTCGTGATTTTTTTGGTCAGCATAATGGACTAAATGTGTCCACAATCGGAGGAATTGTGCGCAAATTTCAGCAAGCTGGTTACGTAGGAAATGTTAAAACAACTGTGCATGTTCGCCTAGTTACTTCTGCGGAAAACATTTGCGTTCGAACTAAAACGTACGGTTTTAATTGTAAATAACACAAAAAGTTTTCAGAGAATTTGTCTTAAAATATTTTATTATGATACTACATTTATTCGGTCTTTTATCATTTTTATGACTTGAACAGTATTGCACTTTAAAGATTTCTCTACGCATACTTCGATGATTATACGCCAAGGGCAATTCTCATTCATTCAAATGAGACAAGTCATTTGATCTGTAGCCGAAGTAATCGTGGCCAAAGACTGCTGATGACGCCAAGGGCAGTTCTCATTCATTCAAATGAGACAAGTCATTTGATCTGTAGCCGAAGTAATCGTGGCCAAAGATTAATGAAGAAAAATCTTGGCGGGTTTAGAAACAGCTGTACAGTTTGCCTGGCAAACTTGCCAATAAACGAATTTTTACCTTGATTCTGAAACATCAAGAAACAACAAAGGATTTGAACCAGAATAAAAACGGTTCAAGTCATAATAATAATAAAGGACCGAACAAATGTGGACAAAGCGAAAAAAAACTATATAAAAATTAAGTAAAAATTTTTTTTTTTATTTCGCTCAGATAACCGAATACAGAAAATTGTAAACCGGTTAGGTCAGTAAACAAATGCTGGTGGTAATGACAACCGAATTCAAGGAGTTCTTATAGCCAACAATCTATAACAACAACCAATACATTTGCAAATTCAGTTCCAATAATCATCCTTACTAGCAAGGGTTACCAATACTTTGTTTCTTCAACCGATACTGTTAGTTCCCGCTTCTGAAACTTGCCGAGTACCCAATCAATAGTCGGTTGTAGCGAAAAAATACATGGATAGTACATGCCAGTAACATTCGGTTGGCAAAAAATTCGGTTGTGGCAACAAATCTGTTCTTAGTGTGCAACAATGCCTCAAAACGAATGTGAACACTTTTAGTCTCACAGGTCCCTAAGCGTGTATGACTTACAACTTAAGCTTGTATTCGATACACTCGACTGAAAAATATATACGAGTACTCGCTGAATATTAACCCTTTATATTTTCTTAGTAAAGTCTTTGCTTGGCTGGTCGGTTTATTCATCTGCGGTTTATTATTCTTTTTCTACTTTATATTTGGTTTCGAACTACTGTGCTGTAGCTGTTGTCACTGGCGATGACGTTGACGCTGACAATGGGGGCAGCTAAAGTAGTGAAAGATATTTTCAAGGTTTTCGAATCACTGTTTTTCGTTGTATTTCTTTCCCATTACTGTTTTTGCTGTTCAACGAAATGTTTTCCAAAACATTTCAGGCCGTCGGAATCGCGCAAATGTGTGTAGTGCTTGAAGGCGTTGGAAGATGGACAGAGTGTCAGATACACGCCGGCTGAAAGACACATCCAAAAACAATACACACACATACACTCAGGCTTTCATACCTACGACATATAATCACTTTTCAGCTGCATGGTTCAGTAATGAATCAGCAAATTCCCCCCGTTCGGGGTTTTGAAGCTCTTCAACGCAAACGAGCACAAACCAAACACTCTTAAATAATAATCATGGACCCTCTCCCCCGCCCCCACGTACTTAATAACAAAATAATAATTTGGAGTCTACTACTCGTCATCATGTGGCGGTGAATGTGTTCAGCCACTCGCACACATACATAGAGATAGCTGGCTATCTCTATAGTAAGCATGTTGGCATATTTTGCGGATGCCAATAAATGCGAATAAATCGACGTTCCACCAAACAGGCACACACACGGTTCGTCGGAATGCCCCAAAACACTCGACGTTCGTATCTGCTGAGAGCTCAGAAATTCGCATCAGGAACGTGTGTTTGTGGCTGGTCAAAGTAACACAGTTTTTTTTTTGTTGTTGTTTGTGGTGTCCAACGGCCGGCCGCTGTTGGTCGGTCACTCGGTGAGTGTGTTATAATATTCAAATTTATTCACGTCGCACAGTGGGTTGAGCGGTAGGCAAAGTGGCGATTAATTCAGGAAAGCCGTAATTTTAAAATATTGTTATTTTTTATTGATGGATATTCATAAATACATAAAAAAGCATAATTAGAAAAATAAAAAATTAAAAAAATTGTTGTTTTAATCTTTTATAGCCTTTTTTGTATTTTGGAAAAAGTGGTCTTATATCACAATTTTCGCTGTAACTTTTCAAAGAAAAACGATAAATTAGGAAATGCAATTGAAAATTAGAGCATACTTAATGTGCTTTTAGAAAAAAAATTGTTCTTAAAAAATAAAAATTAATAAATATTTAATCTGTATTTATATACCCAAAATTTTAAATTAAAATCCGATTTTTTTCTTCAAATTCCATAATTCCACATATTTAAAAAAAGTTACATTAGAAAATATTATTATATCTTATTGATCAATATTCATAAACAAAAACCATAGTATAAAAATAAAACAAACAACCATTACAGGAAAAAAATAATTAAAAAAAAATATAATTGTACGGTTTTTTTATTTACTTCATTTCATTAATTTTAAAAGTATTATTAACTTCATAATCATCATTTACTTCACAACCATTATAAAATTAATTTACTTAATAATAATCATTTACTCCTTAATCATCATACAATTCGTTAAAATAATCTTCATCTTCATTATCTTCATCATCTTCGTCACCATTATCATTTTCATTTTCATTTTGGGTAAGAATAAGTAACTCCAATGCAGTCTGAGGCATGTGCTGTATTTTCTTTTTACAACTCTTCCTCTTGCTCGAAATAAATGGATCTGAACTTAAAAGAAATCTATTAAAGATGTCTTCTATTGTATTTTCCCGACTGAATTTACGGGAAAAGTGCTCCCTATAGCTTTTGAAGTCCTTATTTCTGGCTTCCTGAGATTCTTCAGTTAGCTGACCAATAGGCAATGGTGCAAGCGCTATAATTTCTGGCCCGTGAATGAAGTATTTATGTAGAGTAGGAGGCATATAATACCATGGATAATTTTTAACAAATAGCCTTGCAGTGTCTTTAGCGAAATTTGAAAATTTTTCAATATTGACCTCAATACCACTAGAAACAGCTATTAATATTGTGTGCATATTTTGTATCAATTGTAAATCAATTTTTGTAATTTCTGCAGATACTTCAGCATTCTTAAAAAAACGCCTTGCCGAATTACCATCGTTTGAGTTTCCAGAGCCTGGTTTTGGTTGGTCAACAACCAATTCAATTTTCTCTCGGAATTCCCTTTGAATGCGTTTTTTTGTTTCAGCAATAATTTTTTTTTCATCATCACATCTAGTTTGCCATTTTTTAATCGGAAGTTTATATGACACGTGAATAAGACAGTCATAAAATCGTATCCAGCCATGAAGGACAGATAAACCAAACTGCATGTTATCTATATTTACAACTTTTGCAATCATTTCATCAATATTGTTAAACTCTTTGCGTGTAGCGCCACATATATAACACTTTTTTGTGGACTTTGTGTCTGTTATAGCATTACAGACCTTACCGTCAATCATCACGAGAATTAGTTCGTGATTAATTTTCACTAATCTCTCTCCAACTAGTATTACGGAATCGACAAGAGCCTTTATTTCAGTCTCCACTCTTTCTTTTTCGAGTTTAATACTGTTGAACGTTTCTTTCATAAATTCAATTTTCAAGGGCCTACAAAATCGAGTGGAAGACGGACGAGGATTTTGCCAAATTGTTTTATTTCCACAAACTAATTTCAATGGTACAAGCGATGTTATAAATACTGAAGAATCTGAGGCGTTAATGTCATGAAAGGCTTGTTTATATGCACTGTGTCCTGAACTTCCATCAAAGCCCCACTTAGTGTATAAAGTCATCTCAGACAGTTCTTCATTGTCTAACAAATTAAAATCCAAATTTTTTATCGAAAAAATACGCTCAGTGGTATGGTCTAATAGTGCTTGTAGATTGACTTGCGCTGACGTTTCAGTAATTTTTATTTCGTCTCGTTCTGGATAACATTTTTTTTAGCTGCTTGGACTATTGTAAACGATGGAAATTTCTCCGGCGCGGCTTTTCTAATTACATTATATTGGTGTCGAGTTAGCTTCGCTTCTACCAAGACGGAAAGAGCTTCCTCCGCACTTAATTGCTGTGGTGATACCTGTTTTAAACTTTTTCTGTATTTTTTCGCTCTTGTTGGAGATGATATTATTTCCTTAACTATTTTTGATTCATCTGTTTTTCCAGCAGCTCTTAAGCTCATTTGTGTAGCGTGTGCCAAAACAGACATTTCTTTCCTTTAGTTTTTTCGGTACACTCATCAAATTGGAGATCATGCCGACCTCTTTTTTGTGTTTGTGCTGGTGGGGCATTAAAGGAAATTGAAGCATCAAGCCAATTCTTGTTATTTTGTAAAAAAAAACTTGATCCGTTCTATGACATTTTTGCCACCGAATCTTATATTGTGTGCAAAAATTATTAAATCTTTTGGTAAAATCTACCATATCTGAAGGGTCAACGCGTGTGATTACTTCCCACCTCAGAAGATTAAATCGATCTTGAAGTGATTTTTGTTCTGAATTCTTCATAAAGTTATGTAACTCATGGCGAGAAATAAAAATTGTTTTGGGACTTGTTCCTGAAATTAGTCAAATTTTCAATCGTTTAAAATTTGCAAAATACTATTCGTTTTCCCTTGTACCGAATAATTTACAAACACACAACACTTTCAATAAATAACATCACATTAAACAAAACATTGACAGTCAATAAAAAAAATAAATAAACGTGGCTGTACCGAATATTAAATACCCTACGTATTAAATTCTTACCAATTAATTATCAATACATTGGTAAATGGAACATCATCAGCTTAAACCAAGATGACAACAGTACTCGTATGTTCGCATGTATGTACATGACCAACATTTATCATGTAGGGTTCAAATGAAAAACTAAACTAAATAGAGATGGAAGCGTGATCAAATTTATTTTTCAAAACAGTGTACGTGTGTAAAATATAATTTTCTCATATTATTCAGATTTTCAAACGAAGCTTTGTAAGTAATTTGGAATTAATTAATTAATTTTTTCGTGAGTGCGCGTGATTTAAAATTACTCACGCACCCATCTCTAATAAACTGCACACTCAGTAGCTACAAAAACAAATACTAAACGGAATATAAAGACAAAAGATAATAAGGTCAAAGTGATTTTTTGTTTGTTTTATTTTTTCACATATATTTTTAGCGACTGGAGTTATTTTACAAATTCTTTAATAAGTCAAAAAATGCAGCAAAAAGGCAAAAAGATGTTCTGGAATTTATAAGCTGAAACTTCATATTTTAAGAAAATATAAGCAGTTTTACCAAGTTTCACCGATGATTCAGTTGAAATCCAATACAAACATCAAAAATACCTCATTTTTGGAGCAATTTCCTTATTTTTTTTTTCAATATTTCCAAAACATTTATCTAAACAAACAAATATTTATCATATGCTCAAATACCTGAAGTAGACGGCTCCATAATAAAATTTTCACTTTTAGAAGTCTTAATTAAAAAAATTATCACTGGAAAAATGCAAATTTTCACTTTTAACCAATGCGCGCAAAAATAATAATAATTACTGAACTTTGAAGACATACTGCAAATAAAGTATACAACTAAGAACTTTTATTTTGGCAATTAGTGATGTAGAATTTTATCTTCTTTCACCCGGTACCAAATACGGTTATTAAAGTTAAAGTTCATCTTTTGAATTAATCGCCACTTTTGATGGATTTCAACCCTCTGTGCGTCGGTGCACAGAGCCAGCGACAGCCACAGGGAGTGATTCATAATCAAATTTATGGGGAAATGCAATGACTACCATAGTTTAGAAACATATGTGGCGCGCAAAATAGAAAGGAACCTAAGGGTAAAAACCAGTTTTGTTCAGGAGAGCCATTGTAAAGATTTAAATACGTGTATCTTTAGTGTGCCATCACTTTCATAAAACACGCATATCTCTGGGAGGGAACACTTTTGGGGCATGGGATCGGTCTCATTCGATGCTCAGATGTTGTGCACATCAAAAAAAAAAGTGAAAATTGATTTTTTTTACCCTTAGGTCCCTTTCTCTATGCGCTGTCGCATATGTTGCAGAGTGTATTTCGCCTCCTTAGAGGGATCTGGGGCATTAGTTGAGGTTCACACACACACACACAGACACACCCACGCTCATGCAGTAGCAACTTCCCCTCTGAAGTTAATCAAAAATATTTTAAAGGGTTTTTTCACAGAAAACCAAAGTCGTTTGCCAACGGAATTACTAAGGTTACATGCACCAAGAGTTTTCAATCAGTACAATCGATTCGAAGTTGGTGCTCTGTAACGTTTAGTTATTGCAACTAAATTATCGGTAGAAAATAAAAAGTATCTAAACCTCCAGAAATTAAGTTTTTTTTTTTATCCGCAGCGAACTCCAAGCAACCGCAATCAGAGATTGAGCTACACTTATTTTTACGTTTCGCTACGTTTAATTTTAAATTAATTTATATAGAGTCATTCATCTAAAGGTATTTTTTTAGAACAAAAAAAAATATAAAAATTCAAATCAAGTGTGGAATCTTTATTGGTAATCTGAAAGGACATTTTATGGCATTTATTTTTTTTAATAAAATTTCCTTAACATGTTGGCCGCAACTACAAGGGCGGTTCGGAAAGCTCTTAGCCTATCAATGAAAGAGAATAGTTAGTTTTTCAAAAATATTTCTATTTTTCAATATAATCTCCTGAAACTTCAATACACTTAGTACAACGCTTATCTAGCAATTCTATCCCTTGATTAAAATAGTTTTCCTCAAGGTCTTCAAAATAGTGGTTTACAACTGTAATTGCATTTTTATTTGAGGTAAAACGCTTGCCAGCAAGGTAAAAGTCACTGGGAGCTAAATCAGGTCAAGCAACTCGTACTTTAATTCGTTGATTTTAGCCATTGTTAAAACACTCTTGTGCGCTGGTGCGTTGTCTTGATGAACAATTATTTTTTTGTGTTGTAAGCCAGGGCGTTTTTCTCGAATTTTTACATTTAATTGATCTAAAAGGTTGCAATAGTACTCTGAATTTATTGTTTTACCCTTTTGCAGATAGTCAATCAATAAAATACCTTTGAAGTCCCAATAAAACCGTTGCCATAACCTTACCAGCCGACTGAATTGTTTTTGCCTTCTTTGGGGCACTTCCTCCAGCTTCAGTCCATTGTTTGGATTGTTCTTTTGTCTCTGGAGTATAGTGGTGGATCCATGTCTCATCAACAGTTATGAAACGACGCTTAAAATCCATTTTATTTCGCTGAAAACGATCCAAACAAGCTTGAGAAATGTTCATTCTTATTCGTTTTTGGTCGACTGTTAACAAGTGCGACACCCATCTTGTAGAAAGCTTTTTCATCTGTAGTTCTTCATGCAAAATTAAATGGACTCGATCATTTGAGATGGCTATGATATTAGCTATTTCACGCACTTTTATTCGTCGATCATTTAATACCATATCATGCACTTTGGCTACAATTTCTGTTGTTGTTGCTGTTTTTGGACGTCCACTACGTGGTTCATCTTCAATGCTTGTACGACCACGTTTAAATTCAGCAACCCAATTTGTTACTGTTGCATATGAAGGAGCACTTTCACCTAACACATTCACCATATCATTATGAATTTCTTGTCCCGATAAACCTTTTTTATGTAAATATTTAATGACACCACGCATTTCTAATTTTTCCATTGTAAAAAAATCGCGGATGCGTCTTTTGTGAACACCTGTTTCTATATGAAGGAGTTGCCAGGTCGAAACAAAATTTAACATGTGTTCATAGCAGAGATGGAAGTTTCCAAAACACTTAACTTTTTTCTGTTTATACCGCGCTTTTTGTGCTAGACTAATAACCGCCTAACTAACCGCCTCGTACGCCTCAGGGTGTCCATTCTGAGGGTCCAATTTTTGATGACTCGTTCGAGCATTTCGACCGGTATGGCTTTAATGAGACGCGTAATGTTGGCTTCCAAACCCAGAATTGTAGCCGAATTGTCGGCATAGACTTTGGACTTTACGTAAACCCAAAGAAAAATGTCTAAAGGTGTGATGTCACTCGATCTAGGTGGCCAAATCACCTGTCCAAAACGTGAAATTGGCAGCTTTTCAAAATTACCTCTCAATAGATCCATTGTTTGAGCAGTTGTATGGCAAGTGGCATCGTCCTGTTGAAACCAAGTGTCGTCAAGATTACGAGCTTCAATTTCAGGTAGCATAAAGATCGATATCTTGAACCTCTTCTTGTTGCTCCTCAGCCCAAATGCGTTAGTTTTGTTTATTGACTTTGCCATTGAGCCAGAAATGGGCCTCATCACTAAACAAAATTTTGGTCGAAAACAGCGGATCTTCCCGTTTCTCACTGAACGCTCATTTCCATAACACAGTTGCCAACATATGAAGGAAATTATTTTCAAAAACTAAATGTCATACAGGCCTGTCACAGAAATCGATCGGAATGATTTTAATTCCGTACTTACCATTCCGGTCGGTTTTGTTTTACCTTCTTCCGATTCCCATCGATTTAGGAAATGCCGAAAATTTTAAAAACCCTGGTTATTCTAATTTGCTATGGCAACTCTGTGCATATGAGAAAACAAAAACCATATGTTTTAAGTAATCAAAATAAACAAACGGAGTCAAGAAAAATAGTTTTACAAAAAAAGGTTTAACAATAGTTCCTTAACTTTATAATGGGCTTCCAAATTATTGCACGGCCTATCTAATTTTTCATTTTGTTTTCGCTTATCATCACGCTGTTCTTCCATAAGGCGGACAATATTTTTCACTTTGTTGTCGACACGTTGCTCTTCCAGCAACTTAGCAATTTTGTCCCAAGTGTTTATTTTCTTCTACTAAAAGGCTGCGCAATTCCGAGTTGGAAACATGTGGAGAACGTGATCTGTGGCGCTTAGGAGTAGGAGATGGTGTGCGGGATAAAGACGCCTCTTTGAAGCAAGGGTGCCACCTCGCTTTCTTGCCAAATCATTTTCTTCTTCCCTAGCCCTGTCAGATGTTGAGGGAGTAAAATAAAGTCTTGGTCGTTTTCTTTGTCAGAGTTACAAATGTACGCGATCAGATCCGCTTCTCCAAATCTTTTGGCGCCCGCAACCCCTTCTACACTTCTCTGCATTCCGGACACTCTAACAACAGCTTTCTCAACCTCGGACAATACATATTTGTTGTATGGGTCACCATCGTTTTTGTTGTGGCACAGTTTCTTCTTCACGTATGTTTTCCAGTCCGCCCAGTGGTCCAGAAAACTCTATTTTTTTTTGTTAATTCTATCCAAAGCGCTTCTACAACCACACGATCTGCCTTCACGAATCCTCTGGCTATATCATTGTGGCGCTCCATGAACTTGACAAAAATTTTATCATGAGCACCGTTTCTTTGCTTTTCCCGATAATTTGCCGATAATTTAAATAGCTATGGCCCACCCACACGTACTCCAGAAGAATGGCAGAGTGTGGATTCAATTTAAGGCAAAATGAAAAAAAGAAACTGGCAGAAAATAAAAGAAAGATGAAAATATTGGGAACAAACTTGTGAAATACTCACATTTCTTATTTGTTTTATTTTCGTCAGCCAGAATATTACACGCCACAACAAACGACGACCACAAACAATACAAATTACAAATTATGGGTCGATTATGGATGGCAACCAAAGTTTAGTGGCGTTGCCAGTTGCCAAATTTGCATTACGGATGGCAACTACGACCGACAGTTGTCAATTTCAGTTGCTAAAGAGGGGATCTTTCGGCAGCCATTTATTTCTGGTTGCCGTGTAATTTTTCAAATTGGTGTGTAATTTTTTAAAGAAATAAAAAGTGAAATTAAGAGGTAATTTACATTTATTTTTAATTATTCATATATTCAATATTACATATTTTTTTCTGGTGTTTGTAGGCTTCATAATGGTTAAAATTACCACAAAGCAACAATTTGAAAACCTGGTAGAGAAAATGAAATCTAACCCAAACCTAGCTCGCGGTGTACGGGTTTTTGGTGAAACCAAAGCCACTACGGCTGAAGTGTGGAAGGTAATTGCCGATAATTTAAATAGCTATGGCCCACCCACACGTACTCCAGAAGAATGGCAGAGTGTGGATTCATTTTAAGGCAAAATTAAAAAAAGGAACTGGCAGAAAATAAAAGAAACCTTAACACCACAGGTGGCGGGCCATCGCAAGAAGTGCCTTTATCGCCATTGGAGCAAAAGATAGAAACATCTACTAGAGCTATCTCTTAAATTCCTCCTAATAGATGCCACGTCCTGGGCATCTCCTTCTTCATCAAAAAAAAGTTCCACTGAGCTAATCATTAAAAATAAAATTTTTATTGTTGAAATTTCCATTTTTTGAGTTGAATTGTTTGTTTTGTTTACAAAATTTCAAGTGGCCGAAGTGTCAAAACACTATTATCGACGGCAAATGACGAAAGTTGCCATACATACGAGGGCGGTTCGGAAGCTTCTTAGCCTAGCACAAAAAGCACGGTATAAACAGAAAAAAGTTAAGTGTTTTGGAAACTTACATCTCTGCTATGAACACATGTTCAATTTTGTTTCGATCTGGCAACTCCTTCATATAGAAACAGGTATTCACAAAAGACGCATCCGCGATTTTTTTACAATGGAAAAATTAGAAATTCGTGGTGTCATTAAATATTTACATAATAAAGGTTTATCGGGACAAGAAATTCATAATGATATGGTGAATGTGTTAGGTGAAAGTGCTCCTTCATATGCAACAGTAAAAAATTGGGTTGCTGAATTTAAACGTGGTCGTATAAGCATTGAAGATGAACCACGTAGTGGACGTCCAAAATCAGCAACAACAACAGAAATTGTAGCCAAAGTGCATGATATGGTATTAAATGATAGACGAATAAAAGTGCGTGAAATAGCTAATATCATGGGTATCTCAAATGATGGAGTCCATTTAATTTTGCATGAAGAACTACAGATGAAAAAGCTTTCTGCAAGATGGGTGCCGGACTTGTTAACAGTCGACCAAAAACGCATAAGAATGAACATTTCTCAAGCTTGTTTGGATCGTTTTCAGCGATATAAAATGGATTTTAAGCGTCGTTTCATAACTGTTGATGAGACATGGATCCACCACTATACTCCAGAGACAAAAGAACAATCCAAACAATGGACTGAAGCTGGAGGAAGTGCCCCAAAGAAGGCAAAAACAATTCAATCGGCTGGTAAGGTTATGGCAACGGTTTTTTGGGACTTCAAAGGTATTTTACTGATTGACTATCTGCAAAAGGGTAAAACAATAAATTCAGAGTACTATTGCAACCTTTTAGATCAATTAAATGTACAATTTCGAGAAAAACGTCCTGGCTTACAACACAAAAAAATAATTTTTCCTCAAGACAACGCACCAGCGCACAAGAGTGTTTTAACAATGGCTAAAATCAACGAATTAAAGTACGAGTTGCTTGACCACCCACCTTATTCTCTTGATTTAGCTCCCAGTGACTTTTACCTGTTCCCAAATCTAAAAAACTTCCTTGCTGGCAAGCCTTTTACCTCAAATGAAGATGCAATTACAGTTGTAAACCACTATTTTGGAGACCTTGAGGAAAACTATTTTAATCAAGGGATAGAATTGCTAGATAAGCGTTGGACTAAGTGTATTGAAGTTTCAGGAGATTATATTGAAAAATAAAAATATTTTTGAAAAACTAACTATTCTCTTTCATTGATAGGCTAAGAACTTTCCGAACCGCCCTCGTAATACTTATTTTTATTTCAGTTGCGTTGCCAGTTGACAACTCAACTGGAGTTTGGTTGCCATCCATAATCCACCCATAAGCAATAGTTTAATGTTATTAAATTTTACAATACAGAAAAGTCTTTTATCAAAGTTTAATTACGTTTAATTAAGTTAATTACGAGGGCAACCGCAAAACTAACTGGCCTGGCACATTTTCTGTTTTACTAGCAACTCTTTTTTTGTTTTTTAAAAGCAATCTTTTATAAGCCATCTGTCAAAATTTCCGAAATATTTAATGATTATTTTCTTTGTTACAGGTGATTGAAGTAAACAAGTTTTATAATTTTTGAAAAATGGAAAATAAAGAGTTTCGTGCGGTAATTAAACACTTTTATACGAAAGGTTATACGCCACAATTAATCAAAGATGAATTGGATTCTGTTTAATGGTGATAATGCACCATCATACTCCACCGTGAAATCCTGGGTTCAACCAATTAAAATGGCTCGTTCAAGTACGGAAGATGAACAACGCTCTGGAAGACCGAAAACTGCTACTACTATTGAAAACATTAGAAAAATATTGAATGAAGTGACTAAAGATAGACGAATATAGCTCAGAGAACTTGCTGATGTTGTTAAAATACACAAAAAACAAGTTTGGAGTATTTTACATGATGAACTCCACATGAAAATGCTATCCGCAAGAGATCCGCCGCGTTTGTTGCCTTTGCCCCAAATCGTCCGTTGGACCAATTCCGAGGAGCTTTTAGCGATTTATCAGCGTAATCCAATAGAGTTCTTGCGCCGATTTATAACTGTTGATGAAACATGGATCCATCACTACATCCCAGAATGCAAAGAACAGTCAAAACAAA
Source organism: Hydrotaea diabolus (assembly GCA_963513945.1). Classification (NCBI taxonomy): domain Eukaryota; kingdom Metazoa; phylum Arthropoda; class Insecta; order Diptera; family Muscidae; genus Hydrotaea; species Hydrotaea diabolus. Next base: position 22,367,079 of record OY740720.1, on the reverse strand, counting down.
GGATAGAAGCTGGTAAAAGTGGTCCCAAGAAGGCGAAAACGGTTAAGTCAGCAGGAAAAGTAATGGCCACAGTATTTTTGGATGCAAGGGGTATAATATTTAGTGATTATCTTGAGAAAGGAAAAACTATAAATAGTGAATATTATTGTGCATTATTGGATCGGTTGAGTGAAGAAATCAAGATAAAACGACCGCATTTAGAAAAAAAAGTTCTTTTTCATCAAGATAATTAATGCTTCTTCACACACTGCATTTTTAACTCAACAAAAACTGGCTGAATTACGATTTGAAATTGCTCCGCATCCACCATATAGTCCAGATTTAGCTCCTTCTGATTATTTCTTGTTTCCAAATATAAAAAAAAATTCTCGGTGGCAAAAAATGTTCGTCCAATAGCGAGGTTATTGCTGAAACTGAGGCATATTTTGAAGGTCTAGAAAAATCCTATTTTTCGGATGGAATTAAAAAACTTGAAAAACGTTTGATGAAGTGTATTGAGTTGGAAGGAGATTATGTTGAAAAATAAATAATAATAATTCCAAAAAAACGGTTCTTTTTTTGTTAGGCCAGTTAACTTTGCGGTCGCCCTCGTAAAAGTTGTTTTTTTCCGACCAAATCTTTCGGAATCAGTTTTCTGGAGAAGCTAAATACGGAGTTGAAACCACTTTCGATCGTAAGTGTGTTCTGTGACATGCCTGATAAAATGTCCTTTCAAATTACCAATAAAGATTCCACACTTGATTTGAATTTTTATAATTTTTTTGTTCTGAAAAAATACCTCTAGATGGATCACCCTATATTAAAAATCGCTATTAAATCATACTTCTAACCAGTGTCTAATCAAAAATTAATTTAATAAAATCTATTGAAAGAACTTACCTTTTGTACAAGAAGAGGTGCAGCGAAATCCGTACCGCCTTGCAAACGGAAGCCCCAGGGTTGAGCATCGAATCTGGACAATTTAATTTGCATCATTTGTGGTTGAGCCATTTTTCCAAAAAATTATCTAAAAAAAAACACAAAAGATAACAAGCATTAAACATTAACCAACAAACACACAAGGCATAGTCGTTTGTAAAATAAAACTAAAAAATATTCAAAAGAAACATTTAACACAACCCTCCTGGAGAGTCTGTGAAAATGGCAACACAAACTTGCACTAATTGCTGGCATTACCATTGTCATTGTTGAACATTTTGCCAGGAGCAAATATTAATTGTAGAATGCTGTGTTTAATTTCGGTTTCACATCTCACATGTACTTCTTTTACACACAGCCTTCAGCAGTGGTTGGTGTTGCGCGGCTGGGCGTAGTAGTTCGAGTATTTAACAGTGGGGCTGGCTATCGGGGTACGAGTAGTTTCATGACTAATTAAATAGTTAAAGTACTGCAGTCAGCAACTAACCAGAGGACACATTTTCAGTGTTCTTACAGTTTTTGGGTATGTTATGAATGCTCTTGAACGGTATGCAGTTTCAGTTTACAATGGACATGGTCGTAGAAAATACGAACGATTCGGACGAAAAAACTTATTTTCAAATATGAACTCACGAGTACCTTCAAAAAAATTTAGAAAATGTTTTAGGCCAACTATACAAAATAAATCCGCACCCATACACGCAGAAAAAAACACATGTTTACTATATGGTCACCGCAACAATAATATGTTTTCGGCAACAGAAGTATGTTCTTCGCAACCATACACACAGAGAATAGATTCATTGCCACAACCAGTTTTTTGCCAACCGAATGATTGAGGTTTCATGTACCTCCAGTATATCACCAGTACAACCGAATTTTAGTTGGTACTCTGAAGTTTTTAGTTATTGGAACTGTAGTATCGGTGCAACATACCAAGTATACGCATCTTCAAAAGAGAATTTTTGGATTTTGTTTAATGAAAAAAACTAAAGTTTAAGTCGGAGGCAAAAAACTGTGCCCACACAATTAAGTGCTTGAAGTACTCATGACGAGGAAAACGTGGAAAAGATGATGGAAGATTTTTACTGCAAATAAAATTGGTAAATCGATTGACTTAAAGTCAGCCATAAGTGAATTATTTTATTTTTAACAAAAATTACTATTAAAAAACCTTTTTTTGGTTATAGTAAAGTTTTATTTATCATTAGTAATAATTGGAAACTACAACAAAATATTTAAAAAAAAATGTTTGCCACAACCAACATTTGTGGCAACTAAATACCTTTATCGCGTTTCATTGGTATGACAGATCAAAAAGTTGTGAATACTGTACAATAATCATATTTATCTTCTTGCGACATTTCGAACTGAATATCAATTACGATTATAGACATTCGGTGATTGCAACCGAATTTCTTCTTTTGTAACCGAATCATTGTAGTTCCAACCGATTTCCAACAAATATTTTCACTGTGTAGTATTGTGTTTTAAATTTTATTTTAACAATAGTATGATTGCGGCAATATTAATACTGTTGAAATGTAAATCTTGTTAAACAATGATAATATTGTTGTAGCAACATTATAAGTATGGTTGGTGCGACAAAAGTATTGTTTTTTGAATTTCATGTCAACAATAATATGATAACGACACTCATACTGTGTGATTGTATTTTTTCTCAATTTGAATATGGCTTTTAGAACAATGTTAGTCTTACGAAGTTTCTGCAATGAAAGTATTTTTTATGTACTTATAAATGAACAATTTTCAAACAAACTGTTTTGGGTTGGTTAACTGAAATATTTTACTAAAATATTTTAATAAAAAGACTTACGTGTTTTTAACGGATTTTTTCTACTGTTAAATAAATCACTCCTATTATTTTGAATTTAATATATTTTTACATAATTTTCGAAAAACAAATCTCTGATGTTAACAACATAACACAAACCTTATATATAATTTCGGGGACATTAGTTTGGTTGAGTAAAATCATATCATAATATGATTGCGTGTGAATCATACTATGGTTGTGAGTACCAAACTATGGTTGTGGGGATCATAGTACGGTTGTATGTGATTCATACTACTATTGTGAGGATCATAACATTGCTGTGCCATAATCATATAACCAACAATTGCATGATGCTCTTCGGATATTGGTATCCAAACCATACTTTTTTTCTTCATGTAGACAACTTATTGCCAAACTTTGTTCAGGACATTTCGCATGAAGTAATGGGTTTCCATTAAGCACATAACAATTTTATATATTAATAAAACACAGAATATTTAAGATATTACAAATTAATTCCAAGAGTAGTGCAAATGTTAGATTTTAAGAATGAAATTAGATCTGAGCCCATGTACAGCGATCTATTCTTTGGACCCAATTTTTCACCACTCTTGCACACATTTCGACCGGAACGTTGGAAATTTCGCGTTGGATGTTGTCTCTGAGCAGGTCTAAAGTTGTTGACCCGATGTGGCCCCATAAAAAGAAATCCAATGGCGTTAACTCGCATGAACGAGGTAGTCATTCGACCGGACCATTTCTTGAGATAACACGTTCTCCGTATTAGCCTTTCGGTAAACCGATTGTAACGCGTACTGTGTGGCAAGGCAAGCGACACCGTCTTGTTGAAACCACATTTCGGCTAATCCAATTCTGGCCAAAAATAATTTTCCAACATGGCACGATAGCGCTCTTCTATCGTGGTTTCAACAAGACGGAGCCGTTTGACGGTAACATGACAATTGTTTTCGTCGACAAAAAAATACGGCCAAATCGCACCTCCGGCATGAAAACCACACCAGACAGTAATTATTTGCGGATGCAATTGTGTCTCTTGAAGCACTTGTAGGTTTGTTGCTGTCCAATAAATAACACATATTTTGTTTATTGACAAAACCACTCAGCCAGAAATGAGCTTCATCGCTTAAGATGGTTTTTCGATGAAATTCTGGATTTTCGTGAAACATTGACAGAGCCCTATCGGAGAAGTTTCGGCGTTTCAAATGATCAAGTGGCTTTAGTTCTTGAGTCAATTTGATCTTCAAATGTTGAAGGCGCAGATCTTTCCGCAAAATATGCCACTGAGTGGTTTAAGAGATGCCCAATTCCTGAGAACGACGTAGAATCGACGGCGTCTCTTTGGTGCCGGAACATCCTAAAGTGAAAATTTTGATCCAAATGTATCCATTATGGCACGCATAGTTTGTCCGCTAATATTACACAAAATAAATGTATCTGTCATTTCCGAAGGATTAACTTTAATTTTCTTTATACTAACAAAAATATGCTACTTTGAATTTGGTATTTGGAATTTTTTTTTCCTGTGAATTGCAAGGCCACTTTTTAAGCCCTTTGGCAACACTGTTCTAACGGTTGTTTACGAACAAAACAAAAGCCAGTTGAAAGCTGACAATGTTCTTCATGTTTAGTCACAATTGTGTAGGCGAGAAGTTTAAATCTAATTTTTTATGAATAGTTCAAAAACAATCTCACCGACTGTAACGACCGTTACCCCAAATGTACAAAAGTTTGATTTTTTCCTAATTTGTTCAAACGATTTAATTTTTTAGTAGCGGAAAGTTAGAAGGTAAGTAACATAAAGAATTTTGTATGGCGAAATAAGCATCAAAAGTCTATTTCGATTTTTTAAACATTGTTTTGAAGACGTAACGACCGTGACTTTTTTTCTTGGCATTTTGCATTTGAACTGTTTTCGTCTTACTTAATTTGATTCTATCTGATTTTAGCTGAAAAATCATGGATCAACTTACCAAGATGCAAAAATACAGGAAAAAACGAAAAGAAGACGCAGGAAAGCATGAGGCTTACTTGGCAAAAGAAAGAGAGCGCTCAAAAAAACGAAGACTTCATCAAAAAAAGATGATGACGGCCGAAAGCCAAACTCAGGAACGAAAAAACACACGTAAAAGGGTAAGAAAATTTCGTGAAAAAAAGAAAGAAGAAAAGAAAAAATATGTAGTGGCTGCGCCCTCGTCCGCCATAGGAAGCTTTAAGTCAAATCGTTCCCTTCAGAAAGCTGTATCAATAGTCAAACGCAAGCTACCACTTAGCCCGTCAAAAAAGATGGCAGTTGTTAGAAAACTTGCTTTAGATGTAGCTGGAGACGATTTTCGATGTACTGACAAAAAAAAAGTCCCCACATTCCTGATGTCGACAGAGAAAAAGCAAGAACATATTATTTGAAAGATAACATAAGCTACCAAATGCCAGGAAGGAAAGACACAAAGAGCGTAAAAGGCGTAAAAATGCAGTTAAAATATATGACAATGTCAGTTGGAGAATGCTACCAGCTTTTTAAAAAAGAAAATCCGGAATTAAAAATGGGAAAGTCAAATTTTTTCCAAAGCAGGCCAGAGCATGTTCGCCTCATTTCAAAGACCCCACCAAATCTATGCGTCTGCATTTACCATGCTAATTTTGAGTTTTTGCTGAAATCTTTTTCCGAAATAGTCCCAAGCGTACCGAGGGTTGCAAATGACTTTCTGAATGAAATTTGCTGTGACACAAAAAACGAGGCTTGTATGACAAGTAAATGCAAAAAATGCAACTCAATTTGCGACATAATGCCACTAAAGTTCGACTTAGATGTAAATGCGCGTTGGAAGCAGTGGACACAAAATGAAAAACGTACGCAAGTAAAAGAAGAGGAGGGCACCCTTCAATTGCTTCTTGAAACAATGTAAAACAAGCTCAAAAAATTCAAACAACATTTTTATGTCCACCATACCCAAAGTGATTATTTTCGCCATACAAAAGAAAATATAAAACGCCATGAAGCTGTTCTTCAAGTGGACTTTGCTGAAAATTTCACGTTTGTTTCCCAGGATTATAATGATGTTTACTGTTCTCATATCGAATAAAAGTATGCAAGAATTATGCAATAGAATATAGCTTTTCGTTTATGTTTTTTTTACCCACAATAAATGAATTCAAACACAAAAATCGTTTAAGTTTTTATATTGTAACGACCGTTACTTTTTAAAAGAATTTTTTTTGATAAATAATTTTCTTTAATTTGAAAACAAACCTATTACTGAAAGAAAACATTACAAAGAATTTAATCAGATTTTTTACTTGACACATCCTGTGCAAAATTTTACAATACATGATATTTGTTTCCGAAATATGAAAACAGCACATTTATAAAGTAACGACCGTTACTTTTTTAATGGTCAAAAATAGTATTGAAATTAGATTTTTTATGAATGCTTTCGGCTGCTACCGAAGCTTGAACTTTCGTAGGTCCAAAATTAAGCAATTATCGTGACATATATTCTTAGGGTGGAATTTTATTTAAAAAATCACAGAATATCGGTAACGACCGTTACTTTGGAAACACCCATATATGAATTTTTTATCACTTGATATCGGAACGATTTTCACTGAACAACGTAGAAATATTTTAGTTAATATGTTGAAATTTTTATCAGAGGATTCCCAATTAATTTTTTGTTTGAATATTTGAATTTTGTAATTGAACCCAAATTTTTTTCTGTAATTGAACCGAAATTTTTTTCTGCTCGATTTGTTCTTAAACCATAAAAGCTGATTTTTTTTATGGTCCGAACCTTTCTATCATTATCACCATCGAATTACACTTGGTAAAGTCAAATCGGTAGTAATTGAGAATAACGAATTTCCCGGTATTCCCAGATTAAGTACCTGGAAAACCATGAACCGATAATGATCGGGATTCCTGGGAGAAACTCTAGGCCAAAGCTTGCCTTGACCCACCCACTTTATTAAGCAGCAACAGCAATTGGCGTAAATTATAAAATCAGACAACAAAATTGGCATAAAACAAAAATTTTTTCTCAAAAGATCCGCTTAACAAAGAATCTCTAATATTGTGTTTTCCTTTTTGGGTAGAGCAAACAACTTTTCCACATTCTACAATCAGATTAGTGATTTAAACTTACATTGTGCGCAGAGCACTGATTTTAGAAAAGTTCCCCTTACAGTTAAGAACGTATACGAGGAAATCCAAAAAAAAAACTTAGTTCTACTTCCGACTAATCCAAAACTACCCATTTTTATTAACAACCAAAAAAGCGTAAACCCCATTTTCGTTAAGTTTTTCTCATCATCAAAATAGAAAAGTTACCCATTTCCCTTTTCACTTGCAGCGTTCAGTATCTCATTACGAACTTACGAAGCTTCCTCTATGTACATTATTCGGTGGTAACTTTTGTGTGTGTGTGTGTGTTTGAGAGTGAGTCCCGAGTGTTCCTATTGCCTCCTGTTGCTGGTTTTTGGAAGCTGCAACGCTATTTTTTAGGTGGGCACATTTGCAATGCAAATTTAACTAAAGTTTATCTATGTGGCATGTACGGCCAAAACTCACATACGAACGAGGAGGACAACACGTTCGAGTAATGCTGGTAGGTAGACAGCGATGATGATGCTGATGATGATACCCGCCGCCATCGCCACACACCACATAAAGTGGCAAAAATGTTGCAACGTCACATGCAACAATGGGTACAAGCTCGCTTATGCGATACCGCATACACACACACAGATGCATACTTCTACGTATCTCTGTGTGAGTGGGAGGGAGGGGTTTTGAAACTTTCGTTACATTGTTAATCTGCGACTATTTCAACATTACATTTTGACCAATTCTCGTTGTTTTTTTTTCCAGCCCGTGGCTCGTGGCATTGCCTTGTGGGTTGCAGGCGAAATTGCAATAATGAAGACATTATTCTCGTCACATGATGGTGGCACTTTATATACTTGTACATGAGTTGCGGTGTATGTCTATCTGACTATGTGAGTTTTCTGTGTGGTTCCAGAACTTCAAATTATAAAGCCTCTTCAATCCCCCCTCAAAAAGTAATTGAAGGTGAAACACACACTCAGCATGTGAGGCAAAAATTTGCTTAAACACGCAAAAACGAAATTATTTCTAATGCATGGGAGTTGCAGTTTTCATGATAGTTTCGGTTTTAAATACCCATTTGCGTCTGCAAAGGGCTAGGGGAGATATGACAGACTTATCGTATAGTAGGTGACCAGAAAATTTACCGAACTACAACTGAACAGTGTGGAATGGAATTACAAAGATCTCCATTAGATAATCCATATAAAGTCTGAGAAATCAAAATGACATCTTTCGGGAACGAAAGATAAGGTCCTGAATATAGCATAATTGCATATCGATTGAATATTCTTCAATACAAAAGTAAAAATATATTCACTGAAATATTTCAAGCTCTTCATGGACATAATGAAATAATAAAATAGCTTAAGTCGGTCGTTATATCATACCCTACACTATATTATACCCTACACTTTTTGATGTGCAAAAAGGGCAACACAAAACCAGGTTTTCGATCCTTAAACTGGTTAGAAATTTAATCAAAAATTAAAAATAATGTCATATTTGAAGTTGTGAAAAAATGTCAATGTTCCTGATACCCATTCGTATGATAAAATTGGTGGATTTGTTTAACGCCGTCCAAATTGATCCAGGATGTGATGTTGGTCCATCATTATGAACTATAGCAGGGGATATCAATAATTCCGTGACTTTTTCAACTTCCCTCGTAGTTGCATGAAATGCAACACTGATGCTATCAAGTACCATCTGTTAATAGACTACTGTCAAATTTTCAGAGAGTTCCGTCATTTAGTTTGTGTTGAACAGGTGTTCAAAACAAACATCCTCGTGGGTTTTGTTAAGAATGGAAAAAACGTGAATTTCGAGTGCTCCTTAAACTTTTTTTTGGCGGAAAAAACCGTCAATCAAACCAAGGAAAAGTCTTATAAATACTATTGGGACTCTGAGCCATCGATTTCAATGGTAAAAACGAGGTTTGCTTATTTTCGTTGTGGTCGCACAAAGGCAAATGACGCTGAATTTTTGCCAAAGAGGAACAACCATTCTAACCACCATCTCTTGGACAGGATGCCTCCGCCCAGGCAGATCAGGTACGATCTTCATGATCTAGAGAGCGAGGTCCAGCGGTATAAGAGAGAACCTTTGGATCATCGAAACTATCAGGCAGGTCTGAATAACATTCACGCCCATGAAGTCGCAGCAGCAGTATCCAGCTACCGTGTGAAAGTAGTGCTAGGGGAGCATCCCCCACAGATTTCACCTGAGGAGAAGGTACTACCTCGGAAGACGCGCGTGGTTCTGGCGCAGCTGAGATCTGGATGGTGCAGCCGCCTCTTACTGGGCACGAATTGATGCTAACGTTCCGGACATCTGTCCCGCCTGCCATCAGGGACCACATGATGTGCTGCACCTCTTTAATTGTCCGGCCAAGCCCACTCAGCTGACCCCCACGTCTCTGTGTACGCATCCAGTTCAAATGGCGCGATTCCTCCACCTGGATTTCGAAGCAGATCCCCCATTGACGAACAACACTTCAAAATAAATATGTGACAACGCATAGAGAAAGGGACCTAAGGGTAAAAAAATCAATTTTCATTTTTTTTCTTTTTTTGATGTGGACCACATCTGAGCATCGAATGAGACCGATCCCATGCCCCAAAAGTGTTCCCACCCAGAGATATGCGCGTTTTATGAAAGTAAAGTTGATGATTCTAAGCGCAAATAGAAAGGGACCTTATCTTTAAAATGGCTCTCCTGAACAAAACTGGTTGTTAACCTTAGGTCCCTTTCTATTTTGCGCGTCACATATATTGTTCTTACAACAACAACAACGCTTAACGTTCTGGACGGCCAATTTAGGTCAATGCACCCGAAAATGTGGAAAAAAATCCACGATATGCAGTTGACCGATCGAAGAGTAAAAGTGCGTGAAGCTGTTGATGCCCTACGCATTTCTGTAGCAGTGTGGTTTCGATTTGACATGATCAGTTGGCTTTAATAAAACTGTCTGCAAGTTGGATGCCGCGTTTGCTCTCAATTGACCATAAACGTAATCGTGTGACAACTTCAAGGGATCGTTTGGTGTTGTTTATGCGCAATTCGAATGAGTTTTTGAGGCCATTTTTAACTGTGGATGGAACATGCAGCCATTACAACACTCCGGAGACCAAGCAGCAGTCTAAACTATGGGTTTCTCCAGGTGAACCGGCTCCGAAGGAGAACAAGGTGACTATGTCGGCCAATAAGGTGATGGCAACAGGTTTTTTGGGATGAACGCGGGATAATTCAAAGAGATTACCCTCAAAAGGGAAAAACAATAAACTGCGAATATTATGCCAATTTATTGGACCGATTAGAAAAAAATTTACCACGGCCAAGAAAAGAGTATTTTTTTTATTCTTGACCAAACAAATGCCTATTTTATGGACCTCGAAAAATCGTAATTTTTGGAAGGGATACAAAAATTAAAGAAAAGTTGGACTCAAAGTATTAAACTAAAAACAGGTTAATTTGAAAATAATTTGTTGGTATGCCCTCGCATATTAATAATGTTCAAAAAAAATTATTTTTTTTTTGCAAAACAAATTGTGTTTTATTCAAAAAGTCACGGAATTATTGGGATGCCCACGTATATTAATAATGTGGGTGTCGTAGAGCAGATGTGTATATGAAATTAGCAAAGGGCCTTTGTACTGGGTCTATGTCAAAAGTGGACCGATATAATTCTTGTTTCTTGAGATAAAGACATTATATCGGCTTAACATATGTGACAGCGCATAGAGAAAGGAACCTGAGGGTAAAAAATTAATTTTAATTTTTTTTTCTTTTTTTGATGTGGACAACATCTGAGCATCGAATGAGACCGATCCCATGCCCCAAAAGTGTTCCCTCTCAGAGATATGCGCGTTTTATGAAAGTGAAGTCGACGATCTTTAAAATGGTTTCCTGAACAAAACTGGTTTTTAACCTTAGGTCCCTTTCTATTTTGCGCGTCACATATATCGAAATCAATTCTCCTCAATATCAATAGCATCCATCCTTGTTCCAAATAAATTACGACTGCCAAATTTTATAAAGATTGGATGTAAAATGCGGCTTCTAGAAAGAACTAAAGGCATAAACACTTCTGAAACAAGATGTAAATCTAATCCGATTTTCTGCGTCAGAGCTTGGTCCAGAAAATTTACTGTTTCTAATTCGATCGGTATACTTTAAGGTGGGTCAAGCTTAAATATGTTTGGAAGTTACAAATCCTGTAATGGCAGAACTACCGAGAAAATTTCCCATTTAGCTGTTTTAAAGAAATTCGACATCTCATTATCCCCTAAGGTCTGCCTACCTTATTGCAAAGGCAAAACCCGCTGTGACTCTGCAGGCAGTAACTAATAGCTTTTTGATCAAATGTGGTGAATGCGTCACCGAGCGTAGATCTCATTTTTTTGCCCGTATTGACGGACCATGGACCGCTAGGATAGGGCGTGATATTTTTCATCACCTCTTAACGAAAGTTATTTCAATAAAAGGCATTCAATTTTATTTTTTGTAAATTTATTAAATCTGTCTTCACTTTATTGCCTTTGATCATTTTAAAAACACATTTGCTGCTTGGGGTCTGAGGATGTTTGTTTTGTCAACCATTCTTGCAACTAAAAGTCTTTTCGGCTGCCGTTTGAACAACTTTTTGCTTTTCTCTTTGACCATAAGTTCAAACAGAAACATGGCCCCAAATCTGACTTTGAACTAAGCATAACAGTTTTCATAGACCAAAGATACATGCCAAGAAATATGTGAATTTGACCCCATTTACCCGAGGAAAATTTACTTGCGTCAATTTTTATGATTGCCTTATGAACTTGCCTCTTGTGGCAATTTGGTTACGGTAATTTTTGTTTCCATTATTGCCGGTTTGACATTCTGTGATTTATTCGTTTTTTGTGTGAAAAAATACTGAAACAATCTGCAGCCAACTTCACACTACGAAAAACACAAGAGGAATTGACAGTACGGGCAAGTTATTACACTTTCTATTCGCCTTACTCCTCTCTCCTACAAACTGATAGTTGCGGCAAGTTGTTGTTGTTGTGGTTGTAACAACAATATATTTATTTTGAAGTCTTCTTCGTCTATGGGGGATCTGCTTCAATTGGCGAAAAAATTAAACGGCAAACAATTGCTGGCGGCATGGCTGTAGGTTATTTTTAGTCAAATTTCGTAGGGTTCTCAAAAGTCGTCCATAGCCCAATAAAAATTATCTCTGTAATATTTCAACCCACTGTAACAACCAAAAAATGGCGAGAGAGTTTATCGAAAGGATAAGAATTTACAGAATCAGAGCAAAGGATGAGTTAAAGGAAGCGGTGGAAGGGAGCAACAACAGTAGCAGGCAACAGCTTCAATGACTACACACGAGTTTTAATTCAGTTGCCGGCCATGTGTGCAGATAATTGAAGGTATTTCATGCATGCCTCACCACTGATAATGCACTCACGTTTTAAAGTTATAAAATAAAATTTTACTACACGATTTACTCACACACACGCACACGCTTACTTACATATGTGTAGCGGCCAAAGGAGTCGGAAACACTTTTAAAAAAATGTTCAAGTATGCCGGTGTTGGTGTATTTGCGCACAGTACGAGTAGCACATTTGTATGTATGCGTTAGCCAAGGATATCTGCTTCGACTGTTATCTCATTGAGTAACAACGGTGGCTTAAATTGTTGCTCCATCCAGAGAGAGATAACCCGTTTCCATGTCATCCCCTTCTCAAGCAGGGCATACGATTGCCGGTGGCAACCAACAGTGGCGCCTCGCCATTGTCATGGCCACCGTCGCCCATTCACTCGCTGAGATTGTTTCTGTTTGGCAGCAGATAATGAAGGCGGAGGGGTTTTTTTTTAAAGGATTCTTGTTTTTATGCGCCTGAATTGTTTAGCGAACGGCTTAAAAAGCACAGAGCAGTTCAGCTCCTATACGAAAAGTGTCATTGTCAAAGGCATCTGTGAGCATGGCCATGGCGTTTTTCCCTACGCCCGATGTTTCACGGTTTTTACTTAACCCATTTGATGTGTTTCTTGGTTCTTTTGCTCCGCCATAATGACTAGAAGTTTAGGAGGGGGTAGAGGCTGAAGGGTGGGGAGTCTAACTACATTAAGCCATTAAAAATCTGTCTAATAGGCAAAATAATAAGGAAAAAACGACAAAACTCGGCAACATTTACACTCGCTCTGGATATTCTTCGCCAGCCATTAGGAGGAGGAAGTCTAATGCAGGCTACACATGTTGCTCATGTGTGCTGCTGCTGTTGCTTTTGAGGTTGCTGGTGAAATAAAATACATTCAACGGCGTGTGGCACGACACGGCATCCATAAATGCAACATAATTTGCATGTATGTGTTGGTGTAGGTGGTGCGTTTTCACGACATTTGCTGCTGGAGTTTTTCACGTTTTTCATCTTTTTTTTGTATTCCTCTGGTTGAATGTTAGTGTGGAACATAACGTGAATTTAATTAACGAGCATTTTGCGTCAGCGCATGTTTAAAATGCGTTAAATGTTTCAAATGCACCAGTTTTAGGGAAAAGTGCTACTGGAGAATTAAATTGCATTCTGTCTAATTGAATTAGTTGAGAGTTGTCTTCGAGGATAATGAAAGAGAAATGTGGTAAATTCAATGTCTTTTGTGGCAGCATAATTCTCGACTGAAAGGAGTTTAGGGGTCTTTCACCACTCTTTAATTCGAGTCAATAGACTTCGCAATAGAGGAATGCAGATCTATTGTGTCATTGCTCAATGGTGACTCGGCAAATTTCTGGCTCAATAAATATGAAGTTTAGCCGCTTCTTACTGATGAGTAATCCTAAGATTTGTCCGAACAACGCACAGTGGCTCCATTTGAGCTTTTTCATTGCAAAAATCATATCTTTTGAACCAAATATAGAATAATTTAATGACATATGATAGATAATTGTTCAGCTAATGAAAAATTAGTGGACACACGAAGAAAACAAGTATGCTTGGGATAACAATATTCGAAGAGCACCATACTATTGTTGGGTATATGGTTGTGGTACAACGATAATATGACCCTCACAACAAAAGTATGATGCAAATACAACCATACCATGAATCTCACAACCATGCTATGATCCTTATGATTGACGCATAACCGTACTATAATCCACTCAACCATACTATGACCTCCAAACCATGTTATGATCCTTACAACCAAAGCATGTTTCACATACAATCATAGTATTATCCTCACAACCACACGCAACCAAGGTAGATCCCTACAACCATAGAATGATCACATTTACTGTGTTTCCCAAAATTATAAATAAGAATTGGGTTAAGTTGAAGCAATTGATTTGAATAATGAAAATTATTTAAAAATAAATTAAATCCAAAATACGAGTAATAGGAGTGATTTATTATCAGTAGAAAAAATCGGTTTAATAAAACGTAAGCGTTTTTATTCAAAATATTTCAGTTAGACAGCGCCAAAGCAGTTTGTTTGAAAAATTGTAATTTCTATATAAAAAGTACTATTATTACATTAGATCCGCAACAATAATATTGTTCTAAAAGGCATACTCAATTAAAGAAAATTTCCAATCATACATTTTGATTTTCGTAATTATATTATTGTTAACATAAAACCCAAAAAACAATACTTTTGTCGCACCAGCTATATTCTTATTGTTGCTACAATCATACGTATTTTCATTTTAAAATTTAGCAATAATACTTAGTAGGGACATAAATACTGTTACAACATTGAACACACCCATTTCAATAGTAGAACTGAACATACCCCGTTAATGTCATATGGATTTTGAAAGCTAACCTCGATAGCGTTAGTCTGCAACGGGATTTTAAAACTGTTTCAACTTTCATCGTGGAGTGGTCAGATAATGAGAACCGTATCGCTGTAATAGGGCTTTTCAAGTGTGAAATGAAAAAAAACGATATTTTCAAAACGCTCCGGCCACTAGGGATTAGCCGCATGTTCGTCTACCGATGCATAGAACTATTTAGGGAGACTGGAGATGTAAAAGACCGCCACCGGTCGGGCTGCTCGAACACCGCGTGTCATCAAAGCCGTTAAATCAAGAATTCACAGAAATCCGCTCCGAAAACAGAAAATCATGGCCCGTGAGATGAACGCAAACGTCCATGAGTCGAATCATTAAAAAAGACTTGGGAGTTGAGGCTTTCAAACGATGTACCGGACATTTATTGACTGCAGCTTTATAAATAAATAGGATTGAAAAATGCAAACGTCTTTTGGTGAAGCACGCTGATAACTTGCACAGAAAAATTTTGTTCACCGATGAAAAAATTTTACCGTTCAGGAAAAGTTTAACAAGCAAAATGATAGAGTGTATGCGCGGTCATCTAAGGAAGCATCTGAACTGATCCCAAGGGGGGAAAAGTGTCATCAGCCAGCTTCAGTCACGGTTTGGTGGGGTGTCTGTTACGATGGGGTCACTGACCTGCATTGCTGTTAACAAGGAGTCAAAACATCGGCCAAAGTTTACCAAGAAACCGTTTTGGAAGCTGTTGTGAAGCCTCTTAACAATTCCCTGTTCCAAAAACAGCAATGGCCCATAAGGCTAAAACGTCCCAGGCCTGGCTTCAAAACAATTTGCCAGCGTTCATATCCTCTGAAGAATGGCCCTCAGACAGTCCAGATTTGAGCCCATTGTATTACAAATTATGGACGGTTGTAGAGGACAAGGTTTGTCACAAAAGATACCCCAACATTGGATCTCTTAAGACTGCTTTGGTTCGAGCTGTGGCCAATTTTCCAATTGACGAGGTTCGTGCAGCTATTGACGATTGGCCAGTACGACTTAAGGCGTGTGTAAAGGCAAAAGGCGGACATTTCGAATAAGAAGATTATTTTTGGATACAATATACATCAATAAATATATTAAAAAAATGTTTGGTCCAAAAACATTCAGTACTTTTTGTTTTACAGCATAAAACGTGTGTAACAATATTTATGTCCCTACTAAGTATTTACAAAATTAGTAGTGAAAATTTATCAAAAATTAGTCGAAGAGACTTTTAGTAACATGCAGGGGTGACTGCAGTTTCGGTGAGAGCCACTTCACCATCATTAGACTACAAGCAACGAATGAGCTGTAACTATGTTTAGCGGCGTTACACTTAGGAGCAAACTGTTTCACATTAAACGAGAACTGCTGTCAGTAGTTTTCCACCGACCACAATTAAAATCCCTCGCACTGCATACATACTAAAACACAGACAGCTACACGCACACACTCAGAGCATGCATTTTATTATTTGTTGTTGTTTCCATTCCTTAAATATCATTGCCATATATAATTATAAATAGTTTAGCTTATTTACGAAATTTTTTATTGAGTGGTGATTAAATTTACTTACCAATGTTTTGGTTAAAATTTAAGGATTGTGTTTTTTTTTCTGTGTAGTAGTTGTGAATCGATCAGCATATGTGACGCGCAAAATAGAAAGGGACCTAAGGGTAAAAAACTGTTTTGTTCAGGAGAGCCATTTTAAAGATTAGGTCCCTTTCTATTTGCGCTTAGAATCGTCGACTTCACTTTCATAAAACGCGCATATCTCTGGAAGGGGACACTTTTGGGCCATGGGATCGGTCTCATTCGATGCTCAGATGTTGTCCACATCAAAAAAAGAAAAAAAAAATGAAAATTGATTTGTTTTACCCTTAGGTCCCTTTCTCTATGCGCTATCACATATGACAAATTGAATAAATTTCTTTTTCTAAAGGGTGTCCCAAGAAGAACGCAATTTTTAAATCTGGCAACATTCGAAGTGTCATTGTTTGACATTTGAACAATTGTTATTGTTTGTTAGTAGAAGGTACGAGGTTAGTAAAAATGGAGCGCTACACGAAAGGGAGTTCGTTAATTGGGTATTGGAGAGACAACATGAAAATGCTGATTTGGCTGATAAAATCATCTTCAGTGACGAGGCCCATTTTCATCTTGATGGCTTCGTCAATAGGCAGAATTGTCGCATTTGGGGTGCGGAAAATCCTCGAGTGATTCACGAGAAGCAAATGCATCCTCAACGTGTCACTGTGTGGTGTGGTTTTTGGGCTGGAGGAATCATTGGACCTTTTTTTATGAAAATGAGACAGGTCAAGCGCAAACAGTCAATGGTGTTTGGTATCGTGAAATGATAACCAGTTTTTTTTTTGCCTAGAATTGAAGAAATGAATGTGGAGGGCATGTAGTTCCAACAAGACGGCGCCACATGTCATACAGCCAGAGAAACAATTCAATTGCTGCATCAGTCATTTCCCGGTCGTGTTATTTCGCGTTTTGGAGATCAGAATTGGCCGTCTAGATCGTGCGATTTAACACCATTAGATTTTTTTCTTTGGGGTTTTTTGAAGTCGATGGTTTACGCGAATAAGCCGACGACGACTCAAGCCTTAAAAGACTAAATTGGACGCTGCATTAATGAAATACCGCAGCATTCATGCAAAACGGTCATTGAAAATTTCATTAAAAGATCGCGTGCATGCCAGCAAAGCCGCGGCTGCCATCTGCACGATATATTGTTCCATACATAACCTCATTCTGTCTACTTTACGATATAATAAAGTTTCACGATTTTTTCTTAAATATCTGTGTTTTATTTAAAATTTAAAAATTGCGCTCTTCTTAGGACACCCTTTATTAGGTGTTTCAAACAACCTAAGTCATAATACTCTGTACCACAGTACAACAAAGGAAAGTAAAAACATCTTTAATTTTTGTTGGCCAGGCAGAATGTTTAGCTCGTTTGTTTGTTTAGCTCGTGTGTTTTATTTCGGTCTGTTGCTTTTACACATTGAACTGGGATTAAACCGGCTCAAGACCTCTTGCTTCTATATTTGACAGAATCTTATACAAACTCCACCGCTGAGAACATACACAAAAAGAGTGTTGCTTTTCTAAGGACACTTAGTCCCTGAAAGGGAAACTTCTTTCAACCTGGGTCAATTTCGCCCAATTTCAATTCCAAACAGTTTACGACTATAAGTCACTATAATACACAATTTTGGGGGACCTAGCTTAATTCATCTGACTATCGACTTTCGACAGACATCATCTAACATTTTTACAACGATCGTCCTTCGGTTAAGAGTATAAAAAGCCTATATCGATAACCCATTTGTGTAACTTGCTACGTACTCGTATGTAAGCAAGCCTGATTTTGGCGTTTGCTTTGTTCTTCTTTATACTCGTATAGAAAAGTGTGTCACGAATCGCTCATACAATGGGCACATAAACCTCTCAAAACATAAGTCACCCGTCACAAAGTCATTCGCTGTACACTGCCATGACTTCTGATAAAGTGTTTGCTGTATCCGTTTTCAATTTCCCTTGAATTTACGACACACTAACCCTCCTGTCGTAAAACGCCATTATTTTCTTATGATTTACTCGCACTTTACACGACGACACGACATTCAGCCATTTCAATTTACAATCAATCGATTGTTGGTGGAGTCGCGCTCGTCGCTGCGTGGCTCGTAAGAGGAAAGAAAAAGTAATAACTTTAATTTTATTATAAATCACACACAAAAAAATTGTAATTTCCTTAAATCATTTCATTTCAATCAGCAGCAAATCACCACCACGGCGTGCCACTGTGGGCAATTACTCATAATTTGTGTGAGCTGATAAATGTGATTTCTTGCAAAAAAAAAAAAAAAAAAAAAAAAAAAATTCTTTATGTTTTCGCTGAAGTCTTTGTTCGTTCGCTCCAGGAGAAGGGGCCACAATTGATTCCAACAATAAATACTTATTAACACAATTTGTACGTTGCATTTATGCATAATATTGATTGTTACATACAGCAAACGAGAGGGAAGGAGGAAGGAATGGGAGAAAAATAAAAAAATCGATTTTATCGTCTACAGTCTGACTTTCCTTGAATTTGAATTGTTCTACGCTTAGTGTTGAAATGGGCCTGGCCTGGTCTGGTTGTTGGGTCTGGCAGAGGGTGGGCCATAAATGTGACAAAGAAAATTTTCATTTCTCAAGTTTTTTCTTAATGTCTCATATACAAGTTGTAACGACCATAAGAAAACAATTATAATTATCGACCTTGTTTTATACTAACGGCACGCGTGTGGTTGTATGCACCCTACAGTGTAAACATTTCTATGGCAAAACTTGTACTGCGATAGCAAAAAAGTTTTAAAAGGCCTTCTACTTATTGCTCTTAACATTATAGCTCAATAATTCGAAGTTCTCGTTTGTTGTGTAATGGTTTGTAAAGGGAATTAATGTTAGGTTTTTGTGTGATAGTCGCGCACACTACCAAACACCCAGGGACAGGACAAGGCTCAATAAACGACATGCAAAGATACGAGTACAAAGAAATTTTAGTGTAACCGTTGGGTTATTTTGAAAACCTGCGCTGAGTCTACACTCAGAGAAAAAACATGGTTACTACATGGTCACGGTAATAATAATATGTTCTCCACAACAAAAGTATGTTCGCCGCAACCATAGCATTGTTAACTAAATTTATTTTTGACAATAGTATAATTGCTGCAATATTAATATTGTTGAAATGTAACAATAGTATTATTGCCAAATTTAAAAATGAAAATATGGTTATAGCAACAATATAAATATGGTTAGTGCGACAAAAGTATTGTGTTTTGCGTTTTATGTTAACAATGATATGATTACGGCAATCATACTGTATGATTGTAATTTTTCTTCATTTGAATATGCTTTTTAGAACAAATGTTTTGGTACGGATCTAATGCAACAATAGTACTTTTTTATCGAAATTAAACTTTTTTAAACAAGCTGCTTTGGCTTTGTTTATCTAAAATATTTAAAAAAAAAACGCTTACGTTTATTTAAACTTATTTTTTCTACTGTAAAATAAAACACTCCTATTATTTTGAATTTAATGTATTTTTGAATAATTTTCATAATTCAAATCTATTGTTGACACTTAAATCAATTTAAATAAATAATATTGGGGATCACAGTGTGTGATCATACTATGGTTGTAGGGTTCATAATATGGTTGCGTGTGAATCATACTATGATTGTGAGGACCATACTATGGTTGTATATGAAGCATACTATGGTTGTAAGGATCATACTATGGTTGTGGAGATCATAGTATGGTTGATTGTGAATCAAACTATGGTTGTGGGAATCATAGTATGGTTATGTGTGAATCATACTATTTTTGTGAGGATCATAGTATGGTTGTATTTGAATCATACTATTGTTGTGAGGACCATAATATTGTTGTAGCAAAACCATATACCCAACAATAGTATTATCCTCTTCGAATATTGTCATCACAACCATACTTTTTTTCTGCGTGTAAGAGAGTAAAAACAACTTAGAGACCAACAGAGGACATTGGTCAAAAATATCTGCTTTTCCAAGCTTGAAATGTCGTATTTTTATACCCTCTACTAAAGAATGGAGTTTATACTGGAGTGCACGCAGAGTAGTGCCAAACCGTGTGCAAGAGCCAAAATGGAACTTCTTTGTAACCTTTTTAGTGAACTCTTTAGTCTTCATTGGTCCATGTCCATGTATACGGGAAGCCATTTTTTTGAGACCCCAGATGATTTTTACGGGAACTAAAACAAAAAAGCCTAAACGACTTAAATTGGTCCAAAATTCCATGTTTGTCAATCAAAATATACCATGCTTAAGTTGACTGATACCGGAATTAAAATGGAGGTTCTAGATCGTTTGTATGTTACATCGGGAGAGATCTTTATAAAGGGTGGTTAAATTTTAGGGGCCGATGTCAAGTTTTTTTCTGCATTTCATTTGATATTTCTCAATTTCAGACTAACTCAATTTGAATTATGGAAAGATACACAAGCGAGCAGCGCGTTAAAGTTATTCAGGCTTTGGGAAACAGTCGGTGATCAATTTTCGTAGAAAATCATCTTCAGTGAAGACTAACTCAATTTGAACCATGGAAAGAAATACAAGCGAGCAACGCATTAAAGTTACTCAGGCTTATTATGAAAATGAAAATCAATTTTCGAAGAACATCATCTTCAGTGATGAGGACTTTCACCTCAGTGGATTTGTCAATAAGCAGAATTGCCGCATTTGGGCGACTGATAATCCAAGAGTGATTGTCGAAAAAACAATGCACCCACAAAGAGTGACTGTTTGGTGCGGTTTATGTGGCTGGCGGCATAATCGGGCCGTATTTTTTCAGGCAGTAACTTTGAACGGTGTTCGCTAACGAACTTTTTATGGCCCGAGTTGGAAGATATGGATGTGGACAATATGTAGTTACAACAGGACGGTGCCACTTGCCACACAGCTAACAAAACAATTGCTCTTTTGTGCGACAAATGCAATGGCCGTGTTATCTCACACGTTGTGGCGATGTTATTTGGCCGCCAAGATCATGTGATTTGGCACCGTTGGACTTCTTTCTTTGGGGTTATTTGAAAGAAAAGGTGTACGTCGATAAGCCAACAGCAATTCAAGAGCTAAAAGAGGAGATAATTCGGCATATTAACGGCATAGAACCTCAATTATGCCTCAGCGTCATCGAAAATTTGGACCATCGGATGAAGGGGTGCCGCCGAGGTCGCGGCGGCCATTTGGCCGATATTTTGTTCCGTACATAATTGAACCATACCAATATTATCATAATAAAAATAAATGACAATAATTTCCTAAATAATTTGTGTTTTATAAAAAATCAACATCGGCCCTTAAAATTAAACCACCTTTTACAATTTTAAAACGCATGTAACTATTGTATTTGTAAACCGATTGGAAAGTTTTTTTGCTATAGAATCTAAAAAAGTAGCATGTGTTTTAAGACTCAAAAACACCTCTATCTATCGAAAACACCTCTTCTATAAGTGTGCGAAATTTCACCAAAATCCGACTGCTACTTTAGAAACAGCAAAAATATTTTCATTTTTTTAATCTAATCCCACTGTGCGAAAAGGACCAATTTTAATAGGGATCATCCCGACAATAAAAAATGTACCAAGTTTCTTTAAAATTGTTTATTATTGCGACTGTACTGTGATAACAACAATAGATGGACAGACGAACGGACAAAGCATAATGGAATCAGATAGTGATAGTCTGAGTCGATAGAAAGTATTTAAGGTGTTGCAAACATCAGCACAAAGTCATAATACCCTATACCACACTGTGGTGTTGGGTATAAAAAAGCTATTAATCAACCCGTTGGTAGTTATGATAACATTTTAGTTATTATCAACATTAATTGAATACAAGAGCAAAATTTTTGTAAATGTATTAATTGCCACGACCATCACCTAAATGACTTTTCCGTGTTTTATTGGAATGACCGCTCAATTAGTTACGTGCACGTTACATACGTTACTATGTTTATCATTTTGTGATCTGATGAATCGAATATCCATTACAATTGGAAATATTTGGTGATTGCAACGGAATTTTTGTAGTTTCAACCGATTTCCAACTAATTTTTTCTGTGTGTGGTTGATTTGTTCGGTGGAATACTCTAATGCCGGCTCGTAATTTAGAATCTGCCTGAACTTAAGTGTATATTAATTACATTCTCTGCTTTGGGTCTGAGGATGGTAAAGTTCACCTTGCAACTAGAAGTCTTTTCTTCGAATGAAATGTTCAATAGAAGCATTGTCTCATATCTATAAACTAATTGCAATGTTATTTTAAACGATTTACTAACGAAATATTTCTGCGGTTAAATATTAACAAAACCATGGTTGCGTGTGAACCATACTATGGTTGTGAGGATCCAACTTTGGTTGTATGTGAAACATACTATACTATACAGACTATTGTGAGCATCCAACTATGGTTGTAATATGGTTTTGGAAATCACAGTATGGTAGAGTGTGAATCATAATAAGGTTGTGGGGATCAAAGAATGGTTGTTTTAATTATTCTATTGTTGTGAAGCTCTTAATATTGTTGTGCCACAACCACATCTACTTAACAATTGTATGATGCTCTTCGAATATTGTCACGCCAACCATACATTTTTTTTCTGCGTGTGGTCATTCCGTTTGCAACATTTCAAAATATTGATCGGGGATCCTATCAGGTATAAATCGTCTTATGCAATTTTGGATTCATACTGAAATTTGCTTGAATTTTACTCTACATATTCTGGATCAGACCCATCTATTGATTACTTTAATATGTTTCAATAAATATTTGATTACAAATTTCCAACTTAATTTTTGTAAATGATAAAAAGTACGAGATTAAGAATATTAGTTCGTGTAAAAAAAGAATTCAAGTAAAGGTGTTGCCGGTAATCAGCAAAAGAAGAATCCAATCTAGCTTGATATTCTAAATATTCACTGAAAATTGTATAATATTTCAAAAGAAAATTAAATATCACTTAAACAGCCGCTACCGATGATAACCACATTTTTCCAAATTATAAAAGAAATTAGCGGTAAGCACTTACTAAAAACTTTATAGCAATTAAGCATAAAGTTGAGGTTATCAACCATTTATTAGTCTACAATTTACTCCAATTAAAACTTTAATTATCGCATATTGAGCATTATTAATTATAATAACATTAATAACAATTAATCTGGTATGTTCTTTTCGGCATTGTACAGTATAAATGTATACTGAATAATAGTTGTGTTTTTTTTGTACTTCTGTCTGAAAAATCCTCATTACTGTTCGCTTATTTTTTGTTTAATTTTATGCCTTTCGCTTGAATCATACAATATTTTCTTTAATTAGTTTGTGTGCTCGCTGTTATTGTCTATTATGATTATAGCACTATAATTTATTATGATTTATGATGGTGTTGGTTGGTGGCGGCGGTGTAGGCTCCTCTGCGGTGAGTAGAACTAATTTGCATATTTTTCACTTAATAATTTTATGGCCATAAATAATAAACGTTTAAGGCATTTTTCTTTGGCAATTGCAATATGGCGTTATTAATGGGCCAATTAACAGTGTGTTTTAATATGCACCTACTTATGATTATATATAAATAAATATTAAGATGTTTTTGCTATAGCCATTAAAGCATCCAAAGGTAGTCCTCGTAAAATATGCAACGAAAGTGGGGCAAAAGCAGAAGTGGTCCATCGCTTTTTTGCTTTATTTAAAAATGATTAAATAATACTATAACATAGACCATAAAATATGTTTTAGAAAAATTAATAATCCCTCAAGATTAAAACAGTTCCTAATGAAGTGCAAAATAAGTAGAACGCTATATATATTTCTGGCCTAGGCAACACTAAGTGTTACCGGGCGACATCTGACATTTCTATTGGAAAGATTGAATTTTTTTTAGCATAAACGTACTCAGAACGTTTTGACGTTCGACCATCATTTGTGTTGTTTACAGTGACTTGAAAAAATTAATTTGGCAAAAAAATGGAATTAATTCGAGAACATTTTCGTGCGATCCTTTTTCACAACTTTCGACGTGGATTTTCATGACAAGAGTGCATCGATGAACTTAATTTTGAAAGAAAAAAACGATCGCGGTGCTTCAAAAGACGTTTATAAGATCGTCACAGGTGACGAATTATGGATCTATGCGTATGAGCCCGAAACAAAACAGCAATCGACCGTGTGGGTCGTCGAAGACGAAAGTTGTTCGTGAAAGAAACACTTCCAAGCAAATGGTAGCCCGTTTCTTCGGCAAATCTGGTCATGTGGCGACTGTTCCGCTTCAGCAACGTAGGACGGTCAATTCTGAGTGGTACACCACAATTTGTTTGCCTGAAGCTTCGGAGAAATTCGAAAAACGAACAAGAGAAGACGAATCACTGTGCGCCATGACAATGCGAGCTCTCACACATCGGCTTAAACCAGCGCCTTTTGGACCGGCCAAAACGTCGAATTGATGGGTTATCCCCCGTACAGCCCTGACTTGGCACCCAATGACTTCTTTTTATTCCGCCACATCACGAAAAAAATGAGTGGTCAACGATTTTCATCGCCAGAAGATGCGTTCAAAAACCATGTTTTGGAGGTGTCTCAATCGGAGTGGAAAACGTGTTTCGACAATTGGTTTGAGCGCATGCAAAAGTGTATAAATCATGCTGGAGAATACTTTGAAAAACAATAAAACCATTTTTGATGATAAATAGTAAAATTTGACTAAATAATATTGATCCACCTCAAAAACTAGTTACGTATTCCGTACCTGAAATTATGAATTTTCATTGATTTTACATACAACAACAAAACAACCGATACCTCGAATGTAAAAAAACCGGTAACCGACATGTCGGGTTTTGACTATTTTTGAGAAACTGACATGTCGGTTTTGGTCATAAAAACCAGAATGTCGGTGTTTGGTTTTAAACACTCTACTCCCATTATATTACACCATAGTGTTTATATAGGGATTAACACTTTTTAAAGTGAAAACGCAACCTTGAGTAAATTTTTCAGAGGTACCGTAAGTAGGTACGTTAAATGGAAACTTTTTTCCCCGGGCCGATTTCGACCATTTTCTATACCAAACAGTTTATGAATTTCAGCCACAATCGAGTAAAATTCAGGGTTCTAGGTTATTTCATTTGGCCGCAGTCATGCTTTTAACATTCACACTGTGCTCGTAAACATTTATGGCTAGATCATCTCAGAATTTTACTACAATCAATAATACGAGGTAAGATCAATAACTCCGTGACATTTCCAACATCCCTCGTAGTTATATGAAATGCAACACTGCACTGACTACTGTCATATTTTGAGAGATTTCCGTCGTTTAGTTTATGTTTAACAGCTGTTTAAAACTTACAACCTCGTAAATTTTATTAAAAATTAAAAAAAGGAATATCGAGTGCTCATTTAACATTATTTTCTGAAAAAAAAATGTCAATCAAACCAAGGAAAAGCTTGATAAATACTATGGGGACTTAATTTCAATGGTAAACATGTGGTTTACTGACTTTCGTTGTGGTCGCACAAGTACAAACGACGCTGAACGTTCTGGACGGCCAACTGAGGTCGATACACCCGAATGAGCAAAAGTGTGTGAGATTGTTGATGCCATACGTATTTTATATGGTTGCGTGGTTTCGATTTTACATGATCAGTTGGGTTTAAGAAAACTCTGCAAGATGGGTGCCGCGTTTGCTCTCAATTGACCATAAACGTAATCGTGGGACAACTTCAAAGGATTGCTTGTGGTTTTTAACCGCAATTCGAATCAGTTTTTGCGTCGTTTTGTAAGTAAGGAAGAAACATGGATCCATTACAACACTCCGGAGATCAAGCAGCAGTCTAAGCAAAGGGTGTCTCCGGGTAAGCCGGCTCAGAAGAAGGCCAAGGTTCCTTTGTCAGCCAACAAGGTGGTGGCAACAGTTTTTTTGGGATGTACGCGGTATAATCCACATCGATTACTTTCAAAAGGGAAAAACAATAAACGGCGAGTATTACGCCAACTTATTGGAACAATTAAACGAAGATTTAAAACAAAAACCCTATTTGGCCAATCAAAAAAGATCTTTTTCATCAACTTAATGTACGGGTGTACACGTGTGCAGTCCTAATGGCAAAATTGCATGAATTAGGTTACGAATTGGTACCTCATACGCCATATTCACCGGATTTAGCCCCCAAAATTCAGCTCCAACAATGAAATTATTGATCAAAAAAATGCCCATTTTATGGACCTCGAAAAATCCTAGTTTTGGAAGGGATACAAATATGAGATAAACGTTGTGTATTGAGCTAAAAGGAGATTATGTAGAAAAATATTTTTTTTGCAAAAATAACTATATATAAAAAATAACAATAACGAAAAGTCACGGAATTATTGATTTGTCCTCGTAGATACATGTATATATTTTTCATGGTATCCGTTGAATACTGATAACGGAATGATAAATTTAGTATACACTCCATCGAACAGTGGATGCTATAAAATCCTATTTTCATGTTCGATGTTATTAAACCGCTTACATTAAATTGATTTTTGGCCTTATATTTGGCCCTAGCAGGAGCTATCGGAACGTGGGGGGCGTTAGACCATTTGATTGACAACGGATTCGTTTACTTAGGCTTATAGCTTCCTCTTGAGGAAATCAATGGTTCAACCGTGAGGATCGTTATCTGCGTTCCGTGATGTAACAGAGGGGCCTTAATAGGGTAAGTATTTAAAATAATTACAGCCTTTTCTACACGCAGAAAAAAAGTATGGTTGTGGTGACAATATTCGAAGAGGATAATACTGTTGTTGGGTATATGGTTGTGGTACAACAATATTATGATCCTCACAATAATAGTACGATTCAAATAAAACCATACTATGATCCTCACAACAATAGTATGATTCACACATAACCATACTATGATCCCCACAACCATAGTGTGACTCTCACTCAACCATACTATAATCTCCACAACCATAGTATGATCCTCACAACCATAGTATGTTTCACATACAACCATAGTATGATCCTCACAACCATAGTATGATTCACACGCAACCATGTTATGATCCCTCCAACCATAGTAATATCACATACAATTATACTATGATCTCCAATATAATTTATTAGAATTTATTTAAGTTGTCGACAATAGATTGGAATATGAAAATTATTCAAAAAAAAACATTAAATTCAAAATAATAGGAGTGATTTATTTCATAGTAGAAAAAATAAGTTTAAATAAACGTAAGCGTTTTTATTAAAAAAAATTCAGTGAAACAAAGCCAAAGCAGCTTGTTTAAAAAATTTTAATTTCGATAAAAAAAAGTACTATTATTGCATTAGATCCGTACCAATAACATTTGTTCTTAAAAGCATATTTAAATGAAGAAAAATTACAATCATACAGTATGATTGCCGTAATCATATCACTGGTAACATAAAACGCAAAACATATTGTTGCTATAACCATATTTTCATTTTTAAATTTGGCAATAATACTATTGTTACATTTCTACAATATTAATGTTGCAGCAATTATACTATTGTCAAAACTAAATTCAGTTAACAATGCTATGGTTGCGACGAACATACTTTTATTGCGGAGAACATACTTTTATTGCCGTGACCATGTTTTTTCTCTGCGTGTACTCTCCCAAGCTGTATCCTAGAGCAGTTTTCTGATTTTCAGCCTCACTGAATTGAAAATAATATTCCCGTTTGTTCTCTACTAATAAACTCTTTTTTGTTTTCCCAATGTCTCAGTTCCTGCTGATAGATTGATCAGTATATTTGAATACCTAAAAAATTTGATTGATTTAAAAAAATTTAATTTTTTTAAAAAAAAACACATTTTTTTAAATTATTAAAATTATTGAAATTTGATTACCATAAAACTTAAGGCCTACCATTAATAGCCGCATTATTATTGTAGTAATATTGCAGGGCTATTATTAATCTATATACCATATGAATCTTGGCAAATTTTTGTTTAAATCGAAATGGGATATGATGCTTAAAAAGGGAATTTGGCAAAGATAGTTGCAAGGAGCAACGGATTATTAAGATGATAATAGTGTTTTCTCTTATTTGAATAGAGGATCCCTACCGGAGGTTTTATACATTAGACCGCCGTGTTTAGAAGGCCCACCTGTTAATTTCGCTTACAATTTCCGCAACTTCATAAAACTTAAAGCCTAGACATTTATAGCCGCATTATTGTTGTAGCAATTTCGTATGGCTATTATTTCATTTTGTTCATAAAAAAAATTATATCGCATTTAAATTTCCACAAAGTTCTGAAGTCTTTTTGTCTCTTAAATAGTGAGCAATTAATTAAAATTCTTTTAAAGCTAATTTGTTATAGATCTATTAAAGTTACCGTTAAGCAGGTATTATTGTCTGGCAAATGACTGTGAATGACGGACAGAATTCACAATTCGAGCCATAATCAAATGGAAATGACTTTCAGGCCGGCGACAATTCAAGCGAGTCGACGAACTGGTTTGCATTTATGCGGAATAAGCCGTAAAGGTGTTAATAAAACAAACAACTTTAAATTGTGTGACTTTTATGCAAATGTATGGATGTGCGTAAGTATCTTAGGGTGTCCCTGATTGGTTGAGAAAATTAAAAACTAAGCAATATGAATTTTGGTTTTATTAACAAACTGGAGCAATTTGATTTTATAGAAGATATTTCTTGTGATAAACCTGCTGAAGTATTGGAGTAACTTAAGCTAGTGAATTCTAGAAAATAAGCTATAGCCTTTTTATTTAAATTCCTATTTATTATGACGAATAAATTAAAGTTTACTAAATTTTAAAACAAAAAGAATACCAAATCAAAAAAAGCGCATAATAAATCGACTTTAAAGCATGTGTACCCGTTTAAATACTTACTTAGTATGCGTATATACTTTGTATATATGTACATATAACCGTTTATATATGCATGTGTATATATTTGTTGCAAACGTAAACAATAATAAAGCCACAACCAGAACTGCAAAGGTTAAAGACCACAATATTGCAAATATTGTTAACAAAAAAACAACAGAAAACAGTCAACAAAAAGCTGACAAAAAATACAACGGAAACAAACAAAATCACACCGGTGGAATACACATGAAAAGTCACTATTGCCGGTGGACTGGCGGTGGACGGGCTGGTTGACTGTCTGGCTGACTGGCTGATGTCGTTGTTCGGAAACTGATACTGACTCAACAATTACAAGCAAATTTACGCTTAAATGTATGGTGCGGTAATTAAAACCAAAAAAAAACTATCCGTCCGTCCGTCTGTCTGCCTTCTTTGTTGTTGTTTTGTTCTCATTTAAGTGTTGTTATCACACCTTTAGCCATAGTTGTTTTTTGTTTAATTCTTTCTGAACACGTTGGTTTTTTGTGGTTGATTTGAAATTGTAGAGAATTTGTTACATGACATCATCGGAGAAAAAAAAGAAAGAATGTTTGAGATTACTAGTTTTTTATTCTAGATCAATAGGGTATTAATTGTAAAGCATTCGAAAATGTATGCGTACGTTAGAATGTGTGTACAAGTGCCAACGGGAAATGTCATTACACTCGAGAAAAGAAATCTATTTGAGTTACTTGGCGACATGGAGAAAAAAAAATTGTTGGTTAAGGCAATAAATAAGAATTGAAATGACATAAAAAAAACTAGTAAAAGTGCAGCGAACCTTCTGTCTAAATAGCAGCGGAGCAATCTGCACAACTTCTACTAGGGCAGTGAAAGTAATACAAAATTTTTGATCAAACACATTGCGGCTATCACAGCGAAAAGTTTGATAGCGGTAGGCGCCATAAAAACATCCTACAAACTTTAACTAGCCTTACACCCCTCAAAATAAAGGGTTTTCCATTAAGAACAAGACAATTTTATAGATTAATAGAACACAGAATATTTAAGATAAAGAATTCAAATTTATTCCCGGTGTAGTGCAAATGTTATATTTCAAGAATAAATTAGATTTCGGTCATATGGCCACAACGAGCCGATCTATTCTTTGGACCGAATTTTCCACCACTGTTGTACACATTTCAACCAGAACTTTGGCAATTTCGCGTTGGATGTTGTCTCTGAGCTCGTCTAAAGTTGTTGGTTTGTTGGCATATATCAATGACTTGATGTAGCCCCATAAAAGGAAATCCAATAGCGTTAAATCGCATGAACGAGATGGTCATTCGACAGGATCACCTTCACCAAACTTGCCACATACATACACGTATTGGCGATGTCAAGCTCATCCAATTGTGGTCGAAAATAATTTTCTAACATGACACGATAGCGCTCTCCATTGACGGTAACATGACGATTGTTTTCATCGAAGAAAAAATAGGACCCAATCACACCTCCAGCATGAAAACCACACCACACAGTAACTTTTTGCAGAGAAAATTGTGTCTTTTAAAGCACATGTGGGTTTGTTGCTGTGCAGTAACGCATATTTTGTTTATTGACAAAACCACTCGGCCAAAAATGAGCTTCATCGCTGAAAATGATTATTCAATGAAATTCTGAATTCTCGTGAAACTTTGCCAGAGAACAATCTGAGAAGTTTCGGCGCTTCAAATGATCAAGTGGCTTTAGTTCTTATGTCAGTTTGATCTTACAAGGATGAAGGCCAAGATCTTTTTGCGAAATGCGCCACAGATTGGTTTGAGAGACGCCCAATTCCTGAGAACGACGTGGAATCGACTGATTTAGCTCATTTTGCGATATTTTCGTCGTTTCGAGCGGTACGGAGTCTCTTTAGCGCCAAAAGATCCAAAAGAGAAAATTTGGAGCGAAATGTATTCTCTATAGCACGCACAGCCTGTAGGGTGGGACGATTATTACGGCCGAATCGAAGTAAGTAAGCGCTCTTAAAGTTGCGACCACTGACTCAGAATTTCAGTAGTAATTTTTAATGATTTCAAACGTTGCTCGTAAGTGAACTTCACCATAATGAAAATGTTGACTTCGACAAACGTTTTGACACCGAAATATCACTAAAAATGTTTGGGGATGCGTTGACATAAATAAACGAAATTGTTATGTTCCTATTGCAAAACCCTTTAGTAACCGACAGAGTTGTGGCCTAGTTCCCTACTCCAAACAGGTAATAGTAGTCAGATGAGTCCCTTTTATTTAACAAACCAGTCATTCACTATTACACCGACCGCTCGAAATTGATTTTCAAAAACTGAAGCTCGGTCCTAAAGGATGGTCCAACCATACTGCACGATGTTAATTGTGAGTCTCACCTTAACATCAAGTTTATTGCCGAACTTAATTGGATATTTCTTTGTTTCAGTGCTTGAAAAATTAAACCATGGAGAGGTACACAATTGGGCAGCGCGTTAAAATTGTTGAAACCTTTTACGAAAGTGGTCGCTCAAATCCAAGTGCTTTTTCTGCACAACGTGAATATTTTGGTCAGCATAATCGACCAAATGTATCCACAAACAGTAGAGATGTGCGCAAATTTCAGCAAACGGAGTCTTCAGAAAATGTGAAAACACCAGTGATTGCCGCTATGTCAAATCAGCGGAAAACATTGAAGTTGTTCGCGATAGTGTAGCAGAAGAGCCGTCAACCTCGACTCGTCGTCGTGCATAACAATTGCAAATCTCAAGAACATCACTAAGGCGGATTTTGAATTTTCACGCTTTTGCTATTTAATTGGCTAAAGAGCTGAAGCCCATTCAAGGGTCAATACGCCGAATGGTTGGTTGAACAGACAGAAGTGAATGGTTCAAAAAGAATATCTTTCTCGGAGACGAGGCACACTTTTGCCTCAGCGGATTCCTTACGAAGCAAAGTTGACGTTTTTGGCCAAACGAGAATCCACGAGTGATTTAAGAAAAACCGATGCATCCACTAAGAGTGGCTATTTGGTGCGGTTTTTGCGCTGGCAGCGTCATCGAAACGTACTTCGTCGATAATGATGTCGGCCAAGCAGTAACCGTGAATAGTGTTTGCTATCGTGAGATGATAACAAATTTCTTTTGGCCAGACATTGAGGATATGGACCTGGACGATACCACACACCCAACGAAACAATTACTCTTTTGCACAAGAAATTCAATGGCCATGTTATATCCCGCCGTGGCGATGTTAACTTTCACGTCACGATTATGTGATTTGCCACCGTTGGACTTCTTTCTTTGGGGATATTCAAAAGCAATAGTGTACCTAAATAAGGCAAGAACAATTCAAGAGCTAAAGGATGAGTTAAGCCGGCTCATTATCGACATTGAACCTCCATTATGTCTTAGTCATTGAAAATTTTTACCATTGTATAGTGGTATGCAATATAGAAGCCGTGGCGAGCATTTGACTGATATTTTGTTTTTCTCAAAATTGGGATAGATCCTTCTATCAAAGAAAAAAATATTAAGATAATTCTCGGAAAACGGTATGTTTGATTTACAATTAACATAATGCGTTTTATTCCTTGAGTTTTTTGATTTGTTGTGAAAATTTGTTACTACTTTTGAAAGAGGAATTACTCCACAATGCGTTTTAGTTGGACAACATCTTATCATAGAAAAATATCAAAATTGGTCATTAAGCAAAAAAAATTCAATATTCGGTTTAGTTGAAGATGGTTATTACATTCTCCGGAAAAATTACCTTTAATTAGATCCCGTTTGAATGTTAAATGTTTCCATAGACTTGAACACCAATTTTTACATATGCGGCGATAGTTTGGTGGACAGTTACTAATAATCTAAAAAAATAGCGGCGAACCTGTTATCTGAAAATTAGCGAAGCAATCTAAACATCTTTATCAAGGCCAGTTGAAGTATTACTCAATCTATGCTCAATCAATATTTTTATGAAATACTAGGCGGTCTTCACAGCAAAAAGATTAATGTCAGTAGTCGAATGATCCATGGGCGATCGGACAACCCGCCATCGATACATCCTGGAAACGTTAGCGGGCTCTCCCCCACAGAAAGAGTTCCAGAATATTTCCCGACTGATTCGTACCTTCCGGTACATGTAGGGCGAAATTGAATAACAAAACAAAAGATTGGTTCTACACAAAGAACCTTTGTATTGGAAAATATTTTCGATCACGATACGGTATTTCGATCGGAGATTTAGAATTCACCTGTACAAAAAGGTGTAGGCAAACTTTATCTACTCTCTTATAGAATAGCAGTGTTATCTATAATTCAGTTGCTTAAATCAGTTTTAAAGAGATACTAACAAATATGTATTAAGATCTTACTCAGATGCAATCACAATACAGTTTTACAGTAGCACATACCTGAAACGATAAAGAAAATAAAAAAAATATTATAAAAAAGAACTATGCAAGTTAAAACTATTTGGTTTATGTGTGTTAATGAAAACATTAACTTCCCAATAAGCACATCGGATCCGAATCTGATCCGAATCGGATCCGACTTCTCTGATTTGGTTTCGAGAACGGGTCCGATTTCGGTCCGAGGTCGGACACGAGAACGGGAGCAATTCCCTCTTCGATATCGGACCGAGAATTGAGTCCGATTTCGAAATGATATCGGACCCGAACTCAAAACGATGTCGGATCCAACATCGAAGTGAGTTCGGATCCGATTTAGATATGAGTTCGGACCCGAACTCAAAACGATGTCGGATCCGAAAACGAAATGAATTCTGATCCGTTGCCGAAACGATTTTTGATCCTGCATAATTTAGCATAAAATAATAAGGTGGAACAAATTCAATTTTTACGCATTTATTTATAGCATAGGTAAGTATAAACGATTACTTTTCGATAATATTACTTTACGATAATATTTTTTCATTGTTATATTTTGTTTTTTTTTCGTAAATCTGTCCATTGCATATTGGAAGTATTTTTTGCTCCGCTGGTCCATTACTTCCAAGGGCTCGTGAGGATTTTATTGAGTTTGAAGATTTGCCCAATGAGCACAACTTATTACATTTAAAAAAGGTTTTCAAAATTAAATTGACAAACGAATTGTATTTTGTACCACTTATACACTAATATGATGTCTGTTACATATGAGTCATATACTTATTAATATATTAAATTTTAATGTCATATTACTTTTCATCTAATTGTTGCTTATTTCACAACATATGTATATACTAAGTAATAAATTCAAAATAATAAATAAATTCATTAATAAATATAAAAATAAAACTCCAAATTTTTACTGCAAACATGGAAGCGGAGTCCGACATCTCGGACTCAAATCGGATCCGAATCGGAACAGAGAAAGCGGAGTCTGTCATATCGGACTCAAATCGGATCCGAATCGGAACAGAGAAAGCGGAGTCCGACATCTCGGACTCAAATCGGATCCGAATCGGAACAGAGAAAGCGGAGTCCGTCATATCCGACTCAAATCGGATCCGAATCGGAACAGAGAAAGCGGAGTCCGACATCTCGGACTCAAATCGGATCCGAATCGGAACAGAGAAAGCGGAGTGCGTCATATCGGACTCAAATCGGATCCGAATCGGAACAGAGAAAGCGGAGTCTGTCATATCGGACTCAAATCGGATCCGAATCGGAACAGAGAAAGCGGAGTCCGACATCTCGGACTCAAATCGGATCCTAATCGGAACAGAGAAAGCGGAGTCCGTCATATCGGACTCAAATCGGATCCGAATCGGAACAGAGAAAGTGGAGTCCGACATATCGGACTCAAATCGGATCCGAATCGGATCCGAGTCCGACTTTGTGCTTATTGGGTTTTTATTTTTGAGGTATTTCAGAAAAGCTCAATAATGTTGGTAAGCCACGATTTGTTTGCTTAATTCTAAAATTAGCGAAAACCAGTTTTTTTATGTATTTAAAATTGGATTTAATATTCTTCCTTTTCAAATCCAATATTTTTAATGCATTTTTTTCATATTGTAGAAAATATATTTAGATTCCTGCCTAATGGGTATTTAAATACCCAAGAAAGTGTTAATACATACATACATATCGCGGTAATTTCTTTTAAAGAAAATATTGCGCTGAACTAAAACATTTAGCAGGATTTTTTTTTATTTTTTTTAAATTTTGTTTTTTGCAGGCAAAAATAGAAGTTTTTTTTTGGATACTGCTCCGGAAAAATGCCGTCAAACATAGGAAAATGGTACAAATTCTAATTTTACCGAATAGCTTAAGTTGTCTACTATGTAATCAGGCAGCGATACGTCAACACACCTGGCCTCCAGATCCGGTCAAATGCAAATGGGTATTTTTATTAAGAAAACATGGTACTTAAAAGAAATAAATCACTTAGCCTTAGTAATTTACTTCTGATCTGGTGCAACACCGTTGTGATAATCCAGGAATCCAGTAGCGGGATGCAAATTCACCTTGCACTCACATAAACACCTTGCATTGGTATTTAAATACCCATGTCATATCTCAGGTAAAAATTGGGGTTTTTTCTTTCAACTTCTATGGTCTTTTGGATATAAATTTCCAAATTTCATAATAACCGTACGAGCCGATCTATGGGCCGGCAGTAGCGGATTAAGAATATAAATAAAATGCATATCGAAAACTTTTCGGCCAAAAAAATTGCTTAATGCGTTTACTTCTTATTGGAGAAAATAAATTTAGAAGTCTAGAAATTAATACTTCTCGCACGCACACGTTGTGAGTGTTTGTGTACTATCTAACGGGTGATCAATCTAGAGGTATTTTATTCAATAGGTTTTTTTTAAAAGATTACGCCTGAGTTGCGTTCAACTTTATTTTTTTTCTTTTCAGTACTGTATGCCATTTCATTATGGAAAGATTTCACACCGCAACAACGTCTCCAAATTGTGCAACTGTAATATGGAAATGAGCGTTCAAGTATAAATAGATCCGCTGTTTGCGACCAAAATTTTGTTTAGCGATGAGGCCCATTTCTAGCTCGACAGCAACGTCAAGAAACGAAGTTCCCGCATTTGGGCTGGAGAGTACCTAAAAGAGGTTCAAGTTGCCCTTATACCCAGAGAAATCCACGGTGTAGTGGGGTTTATGGGCTGGTGGTATCATTGGTTTGGTGGGATTTATGGGCTGGTGGTATCATTGGTTCGGTGGGGTTTATGGGCTGGTGGAATCATTGGTCCATATTTTTTCAAAAATGATGATGGCCGGAACGTAACCGTGAATGGTGATCGCAATCGCGCCACAATACTGGATTTTTTTATTGCCTGAAATTGAAGCCCGTAATCTTGACGACATTTGGTTTCAACAGGACGGTGTCACTTGCTATACAGCTGCTTAAACAATGCATCTATTGGGTGGTCATTTCGAAGAGCAGCTAATTTTACATTTTGGACCGGTGAGTTGGTCGCCTAGATCGTGTGAAATCATCCTTTAGATTTTTTTCCCTTGGGGCTAGGCATAAGCCAAACTCTATGCTGAGAAACCAGCTACGATTCAAGTTTTGGAAGCAACGTAACGCGTGTCATTAACGCCATACCGGTCGAAGAGCTCCAACAAGTCATCCAAAATTAAACCCTCAGAATGGACACCCTGAGGCGTAGTTGCGGCCAACATTTGAAGAAAATTTTATTTTAAAAATAAATGCCACAGTTGATTTGAATTTTTATTTTGAAAAAAATACCTCTAGACTTATCACCCGAAACATTGCGAGTTGCATTGTGTGGCCATACGAAGTGCTTTGTGTGCTTTATAGCCTTTTCACATTTACTGCGTTTCAGCTGAAACGCCGGCGTTTCAGTCTCTTTCGATGAATTCCGCGAAACACACTTAAATTTCCATACAAAACAAAACGCAGGCATTATGCTCTTTTTGCTGTAGTTTGTTTGAAACCACAGTAAAAATGAGAGAGAGCCCAGTGTTGTACTCCAATAGTAGTTAAAAAAGCAGTAAAATGAAAAAATTTCCATTGCTGGTTCAAAGCAAATGTCAGAAAAAACATCTGTTTGTTTACATTTCTAGTTTGCTTTGTGGTGGTAAGTACTTATTGCAATGGGATCTATGACTATAAATTAAAATTTTTCTTTTTTAATAATTACAGCGCAGTCATACAATGATATAAACTCTAATATTGTACAAATTAAATTCATTTTTTGATATTATTTTATCTTTGTTTGTTTGTTTTGTTTACACTCAGTACAGAAAACACAAAAGAGAAATGAGAAATGTCACATGAAACCACAGTAGTTTAAAAAAGCATAATGTGAACACCATGGTTTCAAAATGATTTCAAGAGAGCGAAACGCCGGCGTTTCAGCTGAAACGCAGTAAATGTGAAAAGGCTATTAGAGATCATTTCTTTTAAACAAGCGAATGCCATAAGCAGCAAGAGAGTTGGTATAAATCACAAATGATCCTAATAAGTCTCCGGGTGGAAATTCTTTTGTGCAACACCCTAACTTATCTAGGACTTGGTAAAACAAAGCTAGAGGCACATACTTCTCGCTAGCGAAGTTTTTCTTTTGCAGTTTCGAAATGTGGAAAATATTATGAAAAAAATTTTGCCAAGTACAAGTGTAGAAGAGATGACAATACTATAAATTGGAAGACATGCCTTCATATGACAAGCATGTGCAAATAACATTGGACTATTTCCAATTTGGAAGTTCCTGTAATCCAAGACACTTCCATCGACAACATCTATGCTTTATTCGATACACCTTATCTAACACTAGCCAACAGAGGTTTATTTCTGAGTGTGTCCATTGGTTATAAGTATTCCTTCTACAGAGCAACTTTGACTTATTTCGCACCCCCCT
This sequence comes from Hydrotaea diabolus, assembly GCA_963513945.1. Taxonomy (NCBI): domain Eukaryota; kingdom Metazoa; phylum Arthropoda; class Insecta; order Diptera; family Muscidae; genus Hydrotaea; species Hydrotaea diabolus. The sequence goes on along the minus strand of OY740720.1, from coordinate 22,329,134 downwards.
CCTGGGGGCATTAACTATTAAACTTACGTACTCGTATGCATGCGGAAAATAAATATCTTGATGAAACATGATTATTTATTGTTATTATTTTACGTTTCTTTTTTTTGCGCCATATTTTCAATACAGTCGTTAAAGCAACATTGAGCTAACGAGCAAAAAATATCGAAAGAAAAAATAAATAAAAAAAATAATAATTAAAAACAAATATTGTGCGAACACGAAAGTGTGGGAATAGTAGAATTTTAAACACTTTCAAGAATGTTGTGGCGAAGTGTCTGGAGAATTGTGTGGCGCTAGAAGCGGAGATTACGTTTAGATTTTTCAATTTTCATCTACGAGCATTGCTATAAAGCGGTAGAGCGCCGACATTTCCGATAACGATCATTGATCATTGAAATGTCAACACAATGGACAAGTGAATAAGGAAATCAGTGGTGTTTAACAAATGCCACATATGCATTTGGCATTTTAATTATGCCAGAGGGAAACTTTGATAAAGTTTTAAATTTATAGTTGCCAACAATTAAGGTTTAAGAAGGATGCATTATACAGGGATTAACCGGCTGTAGACCTCTAGCATCTATATTTTAATAGAAAACATTTCTACAAACTAGCAAAGTGACATTGGTTTTCGTGGCTGCACACTGGCTTTATAGCGATTTCGATTTCCGTGCCGACCTTCTTCAGATAGAAAGCTTCGTAGAAATTGTAGAAAGAAAAACTGAAGTCATTAGGACCGGATTCTCATCGAACGTATGAGAACTATATGTTGTAAATTTAAGCCTTTCAAATATTCTTGAAACAATTGCTCACGAAAATAAAATTTATCTTTATCATGCCTACAGAGACTCCACATTCAGGGGTGGTAAATGGGTTAAGAAAAAATTGACTGTAAACATTTAAAAAAATAAAGACAAAAATAAGAGCCTCCCAAAAATATTTTTAAAAATTATTTGTCTAAAGGGTGTTCAAATCTAGGGGTATTTTTTCAATAGGTTTTTTCACAGATTATGCGTGAGTGTTTAACTTTATTTGTTTTCTTTTAAGTATGTATTGTTTTCCATTTTATCATAGAAAGACTAACACCGCAACAACGTCTCAAAATTATGCAACTGTATAATGGAAATGAGCGTTCGGTGAGAAACTGTTTTCGATGGTGAGGCCTTGTTCGGTGATGAGGCCCATTTCTGGCTCAAACGGCAACGTCAATAAACAAAATTGCCGCGTTTGAGCTGAAGAGCAACCGGTAGAGGTTCAAGAGGTGCCGTTATACCCAGAGATAACCACGGTTTGGAGTAATTTATGGGCTGGTGGAATTATCGGTCCATATTTTTTCATAAATTATAACGACCCGAACGTAACCGTGAATATAGATGGCTCTGAATATAGAGACTCTGAACAGATGGTAAACGCAAATTGTATCTTCGTTGTATTGAAAAGAGAGATTTAAAATAGTAATTCTAATACGTTTGGTAAGAAACTGGTCTAAAAGAGTTCAGTTATACTTTCAAAAATTGCTGCGAAGCTATCTGTCTGGGAAAAGTCACGCGGACCCGAAATCGCGATAAAGACAGTGTGCAGCAATGAAAATCAATGTCACTTTGCCATTTTGTCAAAAAGAAAAAAAAAACTTGTCTTCTATTCAATTGTAGATGCAAGAGGTCTCCAGCAGCTTAATCCAACTTCAATGTGTTACAGCAAAAGACCGAAATACCCTCCACCATACAATGGAGGGTATATTAGTTTTGTCATTCTGTCTATAACACCTTGAAATAATCATCGGAGACCAAACAAAGTATATATATTCTTGACCCTCGGTCTGTTGAAAACAAGATAGAGCCTGCATGAAAACAGCTAGGGAGCTGAAATTTGGAGACCCTCAACCGACACTACCTTATAAAAATTTGTTTTTTATTTGGAAATATCCGTCCAGTTTCTTGAGCAAAATTACTGACATTTTGCAAATAATAATCTCTAATAGGCGCAATCATCTATTTAAAAAATGGTTTAGATTGGGCCACCATTTCTTGTACCTCCCATTCAAACGGCCTTGTGGGCCTTGAGAAATAATATGACTATAACTCACCACAAACTTGACCTATCGAAATGAAATTGTACACATCAAAATTTCTATATACAACACACTTCTACGCTGAATTCGGTTGAGATCGGAAAAGTCCTACTGGTACCTCCCACACAAACGGTCGCATGGGCCTTGAATAATAATATGACAATAACTCACTACAAACTTGACCTATCGAGAATTTTCTACATAAAGATTTTTATATAGAACACACTGCGCCAAATTCTGTTGAGATCGGAAAAGTCCTACTGGTACCTCCCACACAAACGGTCTCATAGGCTTTGAGAAATAATATGACGATAACTCACCACAAGCTTGACCTATCGAAATGAAATTTTGCACATAAAGATTTCTATATAAAACACACTTCCGCACCAAATTTGGTTTTATTTGGGAAAGTTCAGCACAGCCAAAGTTAACATTTTTTACTTGTTTTATTTAGATTTATAAATTGCTAATGACAAATCTTGAAAATGACTTTGACCAAAATGCAATTTTCTTTGAAAAATTTTGACTGAAAATATTTACAAAAAAAAACCAAAAATAGGAACAGCTTAAGAATATTTTAAAAAATTCTTTGTCATGGTTAGAATTTGAAATATTTCTGAGAAATTCCACTTTGGTAAGAATTCGACAAACAATATTTTTTGTCGTTTATTAAAGTAGCCGGTGTGGGCCGCTAAAGTGTTTTGGTAGTGTGCACGACTAGCATTCCACTAAACCCAGGTTCAAAAGATAACTCGGAACATGAACGACATTGAACATCCGTTATGTCTCAGAGTTATTAAAAATATAGACCAACGGAAAAAGAATAGCCACCGAAGCCGTGGCGAGCATTTGACCGATATTTGCTTTCGCACATAGCTGTCATAGATCTTTCTATTATAATAAAAAATAAAATGATAATTCTTTGCAAAACTTGTTGTTTTATTTGGAATTAACATTGTGCGTTTTATTTAGTACGTAGAACACGGTCAGTGAGTATATGAATTGAATCCTGCACAGCTAACTGATTTGAGAGAAACTCCACCTTGTTCAATAAAATCCAGGGTTTGGAAAAATATAATTTCTCCAAATATTGTTCCCAATGCCTTATCAAACCATTAAAAAACAATTAAAAACCAAAGTCCACCATTATTGTTTTCCAAATTTTCAAATCACTTTGCTATTTCTTCCAGTTTTTCGGCCAAAATTAACCTCAAAATTACATTCATTACCCAACACAAAACTCCCAGTGTCGTTGTGTGTTAATCTTCGACACTTTGTTTGTAGCAATCACACAAGCTGAAAATTGAAGTCATTTGTATTTTGGGTAATCTTCAACAATAGACTTGAATACGAGTGCTTGCTACACGCCAGCCAACATGCAATTTTTCACAATTTTCATTTTAATGACTTGGCCTTGTTGCACTCGTATTGAAATCTCTGCTGTATGGGGAGGAAAAAAAGGTTCAAATACGATTTATCGCCGGAGATTGCCCGAAAACATCAACTCGAGCAAGTCTTAACCTAAAAGTGACAAACAACAAATGCCAGCCAGCATAATAATAGACAAATGACCACTGACGAACTGATGGGATATGAGGCTATAAAATGTGACTTGTGCTGTACTGCGCATCATCATGACGCTGGCAATATTGTGAGGATTGTGTGGCTTTCTCGGACGCCACACAGTCTATGCGAAAGATCTTAATTAGCGTCGAGAGTAAATTGCAGTACTTGGTGCAACCGGTTACAGTCGAGGGATGCAAATGGTGTTACGGCATAAACCTCGCAATCTCCTGTTTAGAGAGAAAGGTAAATCATAAGGCCCGTGAGCCAGCAGGACTTTAAATTTACCAAAATCTAATCGAATTCGTAGAAATTTTGTGTGTTTTTTTTGTAAATGATGTATGTTTTGTATCCTCTAGTCTCATAGGCCAGTCCCAAATTGGGACACACACAGAGAAAGATATTTTTACTATATGGTCACGGCAACAATAGTATATTTTCTGTAAGTAAAGTATGGTCGTCGCAACCATAGTATTGTTTTCTGAATTTAATTTTGACAATAGTATGATTGCGGCAATATTAACATGGTTGAAATGTAACAATAGTATTGTTGCCAAATTTAAAAATGAATATATGGTTGTAGCAACATTATAAATATGGCTTGTGCAACAAGAGAACTGGTTTCTAGGTTTTAAGTTAACAATAATATGATCATACCGGCAAAATCGTATTTTTATATAAATGAATTGTTTTCTTCTGCTAAATAAATCACTCCTATTATTTAGAGTTTAATGTATTTTTACATTAGCCCAATTTTTTGTTAACCCAATCCTTACAAAAAAAATTGGTGATCATAGTATGGTTGTGTGTGAGTCATACTATGTCTGTGAGGATCATACTATGATTGTATGTTAAACATACACTGGTTAAGAGGATCACAATATGGTTTTAGGGATTATAGTAAGGTTGAGTGTGAATAATAATATGGTTGTAGGCATCATAGTATGGTTATGTGTGAATAATTCTATTGTTTTGAGGACCATTATATTGTTCTGCCACAACCATATAACCAACAAACGTTTGATGCTCTTTAAATATAGTAACACCAATCATACTTGCTTTTCGTGCAGTTTGAATATTTCAGTCTTCATATGTCCCCGAACAGCAAGGAACGATTTGAACGGAGGAATGACTACGCCCATTTAAAGGGCATTAGAGGCCTGTTTTTAGAAAACGAATTCGTCTGAGAGAAAAGGTACTGCAGTAGTCGAAAGGAAAATTATAAGGGTTTTTTTAAATCACACGAATTCGTTCGTTCACACATTCAAAATGACTATACAAAAACATTTCAAATTTAAATTTTTTAAAGTTCAATTCGTGTTACAAAAACCCAATTTGACGAAAATAAATTTTCTTTCCTTGTTGGAACGAAACGAAACGTTCGACTTATACAACTTCCAGGGAAAGCTAATTTTACAGTTTTTGCTAGAATTATATAGAGGAAAGGCAAAACTTAATGTTGGGCACAAGTTAATTGTGGTCATATAAAGGGTAACCTTTACCTCTTTTTGGTCCATTATGATAACCATCCGAGCATTAACAATTACATAAATTACAAAAGTCTAGTTCTCTTCCGTTTACCCTATTCATGCTTATAACAGAGAGAAGGACAGCCCAAGTAAAGTTTATGCCTAAATAAGCAATATTAGATCTTGCGTGCATTAAACTCAGCCCTATTTACAAACCCCCTTTCTGTGACCTTCGCCAGATCCTCGTAGATTCTGACAAACATAATGTGCCTCTGTATTTTTGAGGACCGAGGACGAAAGAATAGGAGTAACAGAGGCTGCTGTCATCCACAAAAGAATGATAGGATTTACGGAAGAAGGAATGGAAATGAACAAAGCGGCGAAGCCCTGCCTTCTCATAGGATGTGACCATGTCTCAAACAACACGTTTTGAACGATCTCTAAGAAAAATCGATATGTGACAGCGCATAGAGAAAGGGACCTAAGGGTAAAAAAAACCAATTTTCATTTTTTTTTCTTTTTTTGATGTGGAAAACATCTGAGCATCGAATGAGACCTATCCCATGCCCCAAAATTGTTCCCTCCCAGAGATATGCGCGTTTTATTAAAGTGAAGTCGACGATTCTAAGCGCAAATAGAAAGGGACCTTATCTTTAAAATGGCTCTCCTGAACAAAACTGGTTTTTAACCTTAGGTCCCTTTCTATTTTGCGCGTCACATATGATTCTAGAGAAATCAATAGGGACACCAAGACCAATAAGATGTGATACGAGTAAGAATGCCAACGCCATAACATCAAGCGTTGAACGAATGCATAGCACCAAAGGAACGGTTAACTTGGCTTCTTACCAGGGTTTGTTTCGATCAATGCCAACGTTATATGTTCTAAATACGAGGGTTGCTATTTATATTTCGGGTCCGGCAATAAAAACCCAATAATTTATGATTGGAAATTGTTTTTCAAAATATTCTCCTTTAAGATCAATACACTTTTGCATGCGCACAAACCACTTGTCGAAGCACTTTTTCCACTCCGATTGAGACACCTACAAAACATGATTTTTGAACGCTTCAACAGCTGCTTCAGGCGATGAAAAACGTTAACCGCGCATTGTTTTCTAGATGTTTAGGAATAGGAAGAAGTCATTGGGTGCCGAATCAGGACTGTACGGTGGATGACCCATCAATTCGACATCTTGAGTGGTCAAATAGCTCATCGTTTCACCTAATCTCACTCAGTTATTTGACCACTCAAGATGTCGAATTGATGGGCCATCTACCGTACAGCCCTGATTCGGCACCAAATGACTTCTTCCTATTCCCAATCATCAAGAAAACAATGCTCGCATTGTCGTGATGCAAAATGATCCGCCTTCTCTTATAATCTTTCCTCATTTCTTCGAACACTGTTGGCAAACAGATGGTGGTTGTATACTCAGAATTGACCGTCCTACGATCCACTAAAGTCACTGTGGCAACATGGCCGGTTATACAAAAAAACGCAATAATTTGCTTCGATGTACTCGTCGTAAAAGTCACATACGGTGGTCGATTGCTGTTTTGTTTCGGGTTCATTTGCATAGATCTATGATTCGTCACCTGTGACAATGTTATACACTGCCTTTGAGCTACCGCAGTTATACTTTTTCATCATCACTTTGCACCAATCCATACGAGCCTTTTTCTGAGCATTCTTCAAATTATGTGGGATCCAACATGCAATATCTTATTGATGCTTGTCATTCTGATGCCCAAGGATGCCTTAATCGCACAGTATGTCACATGTCGGACTTGCTTAATCAGTTCACGCACAGTGTCGATGGTTTCAGGCAAAGTGACCGAACTTGGATGTCCTTCACGAAATTCATCCAGGAGCGAACGGCGTCCAAGACGAACTCTTGGTACCAGCGATTAACAGTGGTGTTTGATGTTTCATCGCCAGAAGTCGAAACAAGTTGATTTCAACACTCTTGTCTCGATAACCCCCCGCCGAAAATCGTATAAAATCAACGCACGAAAATGTTTACGGGATAATTCCATTTTTTGACTGAAATGAATCTTTCAACACACTGTAAACAAAACAATTCGTCCTCAAATGACAAAAAGTTCTGGGTGAAGTTATGCTAAAAAATGTCAAAGTTTCTAATGGAAGATCCAGTTTGCATTTGGCTTCGGCTTAAACCAAGCCTTGTCTTTCCAATATTTCCCCCCCCCAAGTCTTTAATTTATTCAAAAACATATTCATCGAGGCTCATCTGTTGCCGTACGTATGTAATATTCAAGTTGACTAGAAATAAGGTTACCATAATGATTGTTAAATTACAAAATAATGTTTGTAGGTCAAAGAACAATGCAATTCGTTTTTCAAGTTGTTGCTGTTGGGCCTCCTTGGGATTTCCCTTGTTTTTTTTTAGTTTGCCCCCTCCACCTCCCATGTTAATGTTAAATTTAATTTCGCAAAAAGCCATAAAATCAACACTCGCTAGCTGGGGACAATGGCAAAGAACACGGAGGACGACGACAACAACAACAGCGAGAGCAGCAACTAACAACACAAATGAACAACTTGAGGAGCAGCAGCAGCATAAAGAAACTGCATAAAGGGAAAGTACTCAGACACATAAGAAAACATGTCCTTGTTTTTGCTGGCATTCATTCATTCATGCCTTAACATCAGTCTTTTATTTAAGGTTGCTCTGTCATAGGTTGCCCCGGCATGGCCTGGCATAGCAACCGACTTTTGTTAGATGGCAAACGTCAGGTCCTGGCGCCAGCGACGACCGACACGACGAGTACATCATTTTTCTTTTGGCGTATTGTGAATTGTGCAATTTGTGCCAACAACCCAAACACTTATGGCAAACGCATTTGAGCTTTGTTGTTAACAGCCGGTCGTCGCCTTGCCATGTCATGCCATGGCAACAGCGACAAAAAGGACCCACTTGTTGTTGCTGGTGCAGCAGCAATTGCTGGTACTGCTGCAATTACAGATCACTCACAGCGAGTTGGCATTGCAGTGTTTGCCGCAAGCTTTACGATTAGTGTAGGGGTGTTTATAGTGTGTGTGTGTGTATGTGTGATGTTAACATTAGATTTATTTCAGCACACTCCAACTCGTAAAATCAACATATGAAGTCTGTGTTAACTGTCGCTTCACGTCTTTTGCGACATGTTGTTGCTGTCCATGTTGCTCTGTCGTTGTTTAAAAGATGCTGTTTTCCCAGTCTTTGTTAATGGGCTTTCTCCACCTGTGCTTCTGAGCAGCAACCCCTCAAGGTTAACAAAAAATGGTTCATCTGTCCGTGCATCCCTACTACTGCAGAGGCCATCCTTTTTACATGCTGCTGTTATTAAGAACAACAACAAAAACACAAATGAACATCCTGTGTATGTCCTTACAAACTTCCTCATCCTTTTAAAGAGATGTGAGTTTATGAAGGCAGTGTTGCACGAGAGAAATGCGAGGATGGGACTGGAAAGTTTTGCCACAACAAAAGTGGCAGCCTGGTGCTCACTGATTTTTCGCAAATGGGGAGCTTTTCTGAAATACGCCAGCTATCGTTCCTATACTTACTGGTCCTCATTGGTTTGTTTGCCCTGGTGGTTTGTCTTAGTTTTCAATATTTAAGGCAAAATAACGAAGGTCGCCCCATACAAAAACGATATTTCTGTTTTTACAAGGTGACCACATAAGAACGATAGAATATAAATTCCCAACTAAAAAACAAAGGTGTAGGATATACAATTAATAATACGGTTTTACTTTCAACAATTGCCGCAAGGCTTTCTGAAGAGGGTTGTCACGGACCCGAAATCATGATAAAAGTAGTGTGCAGCCACGAAAATCAATGTCAATTTGCCATTTTGTTAAAAACTTGTCTTCTATTGAAATATAGAAGCAAGAGGTCTTGAGCCGGTTTAATCCCTGTTCAATGAATTTATAATACCTTCATTTTGAAGCTAAGTTTATGCCATTTTATATTATTCGCCCATGTGCTACATTTCGATTTTGCTTGAATGTTAAAACATTTTCCCATAAATGGTATGCGCTATTCCGAATACCCAAAAAAAATATTAGGGTTTGAAATTCACCACATGTACCCTTGTGAATAGAATTAGAAATCGGATTTATGTCCTTTATCATAAGTTATACATTGAAAAAATACTAAAACGTAAAAATTTAATATGTCGTAAGTTCACTTGTGTAAAAATATTTTTTACATTAGCTTTACATTTTTACATTAGCTTACAATTTTACAAAATAAAAACTTACTCCTTTCATTCGCTGATTCTGTGTGCTTGGAAATGGCTACGGAAATGTTTTAGGTAAGAAAAAATATTGCTTCTTGGAAATCGAACATTTCCGCACATTTTAATATGAGTAATTTCTATTGAAATGTAGCACACCATTTTATAAAAAACGCTAATCTTAAGAAATGAGCGGATTCACAAATTCTCAGAACACAGCACCCTATTACGAGGGCGGTTCGGAAATTTCTTAGCCTAGCACAAAAAGCGCGGTATAAACAGAAAAAAGTTAAGTGTTTTGGAAACTTCCATCTCTGCTATGAACACATGTTAAATTTTGTTTCGATCTGGCAACTCCTTCATGTAGAAACAGGTGTTCACAAAAGACGCATCCGCGATTTTTTTACAATAGAAAAATTAGAAATGCGAGGTGTCATTTTACATAAAAAAGGTTTATCGGGACAAGAAATTCATAATGATATGGTGAATGTGTTAGGTGAAAGTGCTTCTTCATATGCAACAGTAAAAAATTGGGTTGCTGAATTTAAACGTGGTCGTACCAGCATTGAAGATGAAGCACGTAGTGGACGTCCAAAAACAGCAACAACAACTGAAATTGTAGCCAAAGTGCATGATATGGTATTAAACGATCGACGAATAAAAGTGCGTGAAATAGCTAATATCATGGGCATCTCAAATGATCGAGTCCATTTAATTTTGCATGAAGAACTACAGATGAAAAAGCTTTCTGCAAGATGGGTGCCGGACTTGTTAACAGTCGACCAAAAACGCATAAGAATGAACATTTCTCAAGCTTGTTTGGATCGTTTTCAGCGAAATAAAATGGATTTTAAGCGTCGTTTCATAACTGTTGAGACATGGCTCCACCACTATACTCCAGAGACAAAAGAACAATCCAAACAATGGACTGAAGCTGGAGGAAGTGCCCCAAAGAAGGCAAAAACAATTCAGTCGGCTGGTAAGGTTATGGCAACGGTTTTATTGGGACTTCAAAGGTATTTTATTGATTGACTATCTGCAAAAGGGTAAAACAATAAATTCAGAGTACTATTGCAACCTTTTAGATCAATTAAATGTACAAATTCGAGAAAAACGTCCTGGCTTACAACACAAAAAAATAATTTTTCATCAAGACAACGCACCAGCGCACAAGAGTGTTTTAACAATGGCTAAAATCAACGAATTAAAGTACGAGTTGCTTGACCACCCACCTTATTCTCCCGATTTAGCTCCCACTGACTTTTACCTGTTCCCAAATCTAAAAAAATTCCTTGCTGGCAAGCGTTTTATCTCAAATGAAGATGCAATTACAGTTGTAAACCACTATTTTGAAGACCTTGAAGAAAACTATTTTAATCAAGGGATAGAATTGCTAGATAAGCGTTGGACTAAGTGTATTGAAGTTTCAGGAGATTATATTGAAAAATAAAAATATTTTTGAAAATCTAACTATTCTCTTTCATTGATAGGCTAAGAACTTTCCGAACCGCCCTCGTATACCATATTTCAAATTCGACAGCACAAAATAAAGATAGGACAATTTTAACTAAAATAGTTGTTAAAACAAAACGAATATCGAAAATAAGTTTTGTTTTAGTGGTCAATATCATTGCCAAAATTCCCGGGACTGCAATCCGCAAGTTACTAGACGACCAGACCGTCCTAGTTAAACGTGACGACTAGTACATTCTCTAGAGGTAAGACATTAAACAAGTCATGCTAGAATATGATGACCATTTTTCTAAAAGCCCTTTGTTCCAACTTTGTTCCAAAAGCCCTTTGTTCCAACTGAAACAAACAAAGGATTTAAAGGAAAACTATGCGGAGATCTTTATGGTGATGACTTTGTTTGGTGGAAAACACTACAGCCGGCAATTCTTGTTAAATTTACATAGCTGCCTGCTTTTGTGTGGCCGCTGATTAAAGTTAAAGTACAGTAAAAATTTTGAGATAAGATATATTATGGCATTTGCTTTTAAAAGCCCTTTGTTCCAACTGAAATAAATAAAGGATTTAAAAGAAAATTATGCGAAGATTTTTATTGTGATGACTTTCTTCAATGGAAAACATTACAGTCCGCAATTCTCATTTAATATACGTAGCTGTCTGCTCTTAAGTGTGGCCGCTGATCTATGTTAAAGCACAGTAAAGATTTTGCATAGACACCGCCCTAAGATATACTTTTCTGATAACAGACGTTCAATATGTAAACCCTCTTTTACAGGACAGAGGGTAGCTAAATTCACTTTGTCCCACCACAATCAAAGCAATCCCACGACAGCCGGTTCTATGGACCGGATTGACCCGAAGCAGCAAATCTTCGGCCAAGGGCTGTCACCCCGGCACACAGCAACAATTTTGTCATTTCCATTTACAACACCTCGAATGACAGGTCAGAGACCCCATAAGAAATATATTTATTCCGAAACGCCGTAATATTCTTAGATTATCTAATCATGCCCTTCTTAGGCAACACTAAGTGTTGCCTGGCGCCATCTGACATTTCCATTGGAAAGTTTGACATTTTCTAGCATAAACGTACTCAGCATGTTTTGACGTACGACCATCATTTGTGTTGTTTACAGTGACTTTAAAAAATCAATTTGGCAAAAAAAATTGAATTTACTCGTGATCATTTTCGTGCGATCATTTTTCACAACATTCGGCGTGGATTATCACGACAAGAGTGCATCGATGAACTTAAATCTTTGTATGGCGATGAAGCACCATCCTATAGCACTGTGAAAAACTAGTTTAATGAATTCAATCGTGGCCGATGATCGCTCAAAGACGAAGATTGCGAAGGTCGTCCAAAAACGGCCGTTGTGCCAGAGAACAGAGACGCCGTGCGTGAACTGATACTGCAAGATCGTCATGTGACATACCGTGGGATAGAGGCATTCTTAAGCATCATCCACCAGCATACATTCGAAATTGCATAAACACCTGTCCGTAAAAAAGGTTTGTTTTAGTTGAATCCCACACAAATTGACAATCGCTCAAGAAAAAGGCTCATGTCGATTGGTGCAAAGAAGTTTTGAAAAAATACAATCGCGGTGCTTCAAAAGACGTTTCTAAGATCGTCACGGGTGACGAATCATGGATCTATGCGTATGAGCCCGAAACAAAACAGCAATTGACCGTGTGGGTCTTCGAAAACGAGCCAATCCAACGAAAGTTGTTCGTTCTTCGGCAAAACTGGTCATGTGGCGACTGTTCCGCTTGAACAACGGTCAATTCTGTGTGGTACACCACAATTGTTTGCCTGAAGTTTTCGAAGAAATTCGAAAAACGAACAAGAGAATATGAATCATTGTGCACCAAGACAATGCGAGCTTTTATACATCGGCTCAAACCAGCGCCTCTTTGACCGGCCAAAACGTCGAATTGATGGGCCATCCACCGTACAGCACTGACTTGGCACCCAATGACTTCAATTTATTCCCGCACATCAAGAAAAAACTGTGTGGTCAATGATTTTCGTCGCCAGAATATGCCGTTGAAGCGTTCAAAAATTAGAATATATATAACATAATATATATAACATATATAAATATATAAATATATAAATATATATTATGATACATATATTATGTTATATATCATAATATATATAACATAATATATGTATCATAATATATATAACATAATATATATAACAGCCCTCGTATTGATGGATTGAAACGGTTTGTTTGGAAAATGGGTCAGATCGTTTAAGAGCCAAAAATTTTCCCCTCACAAGGACTAAGTCTCTAAAAAAAATCAAAAACCCTGCACATAAAAGGAGAGTTTCTCATAAACTATTAGAGATATGACAATAATATTTGGAACATATAAGGTTGGCTGGAAGAAAAGTGGGCGGTGCCTCGCCTCCTTGAAAAATCGCTTTTATGACCTAATCGTAATAAAATTGTTATAGACTACGAGGTGTGTTTAATAGAAAATGTGAAATTTTAAAATTCCTCGGGCACCGTGAACTTGATTAGGGGTTTTTTTATTGTGGCTCACTTGTCTCGAACATATGTTTTTAGTTGAGTTTGTTTGTGTTTAGTTTAGTTTGTTTATTTTGACTCACTTGTCTCGAACTTATGTTCTTAGTTGAGTTTGTTTGTGTTTAGTTTGTTTGTGAGAGGCATAACAGTTAGTTGTATTTTGAAATTGGAAAATCGATTACTACAATCTGGTCACCCATAGAAAAGGGATACAATTTTTTTAATATTTTCAGTCAAAACTCTTTAATGTCGATTTGACCAAGGCCTTTGCTTAGTAATTTTAGTCGAATAGAAAAATTTTATTTTTAATTTGAAGCAGAGATAAATTAACCCAAATCCAGCCTTATGATAAGCCTACGTATCTTCTCTGACGTGACCTATTTAAGCTTATTGGCGTCGAATTGACCTTTAGGGGAGCTAGTCCCCATAATGGCGATTGTTTGCTCACTCAGCAAAAAATCTCTGTCTTGTTTTAAAGTATTTTCTTATGCGATCTCAGAGCGATTCTACTCACCTCACCATGACAATATTCTGGGGGCTAATCACGGCATTCGACGACGAATGCAAATTCGTATAGAAAAATATTTCGATACGTTTAAATGTTTGGATCATGGCATTCGATCGTAATGTTTTATCGCATACTACTTTTTTTTGCAATGCTGCAAAACAAAGACTTTCAACTCAAAAGATGTGTCGTTGGCTGATTCGAGCACGACGTGGGACTGTTAAAAAATTAAATAGATAATAAGAAACATTTTACGCATTATTGCAATGCAAAAATGTAACGATTAATTATTTTATTGTAGTTAATTTATTATTTTATAACAATTCATGGTGTTTTTACGTAATTTTTGTCGAAACCACTACTGTGATAACACAAATTGAGTTTCCTAAAAGGCCGATGAAACATCTTTCTTTGTTGATTCTCTTTGCGGCAAGCATACGAGTATGTATGATGACAAGCAGAGAAAAGCAGAAAAACAAAACAACAAGCGATTGTTGGTTTGGTGCAAGTGAATATTTTAATAAATCTGATAAAAATATAGAAAGTAATTAGTTATAAATGGATCCAATGCTATTTTTTTACTCATCATCGTCCGATTCGAAGGAGGATTGCAATGTAAACGTAATTAGAAGAAATATTCGAGATAAAAGCAATCGTTTTTTCATTATCTTTGTCCCTAAAAATAATAAAAAAGACGAATATTTTTACGTTATTTCACAAAATATAGAAAAATACCTACATTTCTTTTGTTTTACTCTGATGTTTTGTTTGGTGTCATTAAAAATGGTAGTGTTTGGTTTTTTTCGATGACGGTTGTGCTTTCGAATTCAACTTCGGGTAGTTGCAATTCGATAACGATTGCCGTGATCCAAATTTATTGCGTTTCGAAGTAAATTTGGTCGTTAACGAATGCGGTGATTAGCCCCCTGGTTTTGTAAATATACTCGTAATTGAACCGTAGGATCTTCAATACAATTTTTTAATAAATTCCACAAATACAGCTGGCGCTAAGAAATATCTGGTGAAATCGAAAACCTTTTAGAATATTTTGGCGGCTAGAAGGCATTGATAAAATTAAGAGCTTTTGAGAAGATATAACCATTGAAAAAAAATTCGTTATTAGGTGGTCAACCGTTGAAGAATACATGATTTTTACTCCAGAATTTGTAGATTCGTTAGCCGACACTTTTAAAAGTAGATCCAACAAAAGTCTTGGCTTACACATGTCATCATAAAACAAACACCTCTTTTGTGAAGTAGAAAAAGAGGTAAACTAGCCTCAAGAATGACAAGAATGTTCTGTTTATGGTCAGTTATCGAAAGTTGGATTACTGGTTCTGCCGCTGGTTCTGAAAACGGAGTTGGCTAACGTTTTTGGTACGTGAATTAACTTCTACTTTTTTTAAACACCTATAAATTTAAGTAGAAGAAGTATAAATATAATTTACTGTCATAAAATTCCAAGAAGATCTTGTCTGAGTGCCTGTTAAAAGCACGAAAGCGATCAAGCAAATTAACCTTTAATCCTAAAATTTAGCATGATGATGGCTTGTGGTCTTGTTAAGATTGAAAATGGTTGAAATAAGCCCAAGCGAAAAAAAATTTCCTAACTTAAGTTAAACTAAAAGACTAGAGTTACCTCGGAAAAGAGTACACTTTTTTAAGTATTTCTTCGTTGGAAAAAATGGACCGTCTGAATTTAACAACGTTTTTTTTTGTTTTAGTTAAAATTATTTTTTGATTACCCCTCGCATCTCTGTGTACACTACGACATGTCACTTATTACAATTTACACTGAGTAGAATGAACCAATTCACGACTTACAAGCACAAATGTCAGTAGTCTTTCATTCTTATGCTCTTCTTCTTTTTTTTATATACCCAACTTAGGTACTTTGCGAGTACCTTTGCCTTTGCCTCTGATATTGTCGGCGTCGTCTCGTAACTGTGTCACTGTGGAAGACACACGCCGTACAACATTCCAGGTGGCCTGTTCACACACTCCACCCACCTCGTCAGCGTAACAAAGGCAACGAGGACCCAACAAATCTGTAGATGCAGTTGTTGTCGCAGTAGTCATCTTTTGAGTGAAAATACGAGGTGCACTTTCAAAGAGTAGACAAATACAGGCGACTGGCGTTGTGACACTGCATTACAGTGTCGTCTTCCTCGACAAAGTCCTCCGTTGCCGGAGACGATGGTGGCGGTGGCGGTGACGGTGCCACTGCCGGCGTGTGTCTTCTTCAGCATCATGACACTTACAAAGTGCAGCAATTATGTTGACAAAGTGCTGGCTGTTATGCTATTCCACAATTGCATTCACCGGCTCTCTCTCCTTGTCTCTTTACTTTTGTGC
The DNA here is from genome assembly GCA_963513945.1 of Hydrotaea diabolus. NCBI lineage: Eukaryota > Metazoa > Arthropoda > Insecta > Diptera > Muscidae > Hydrotaea > Hydrotaea diabolus. The sequence goes on along the minus strand of OY740720.1, from coordinate 22,312,910 downwards.
TGCTGCACTACACATATGCCAAGACACGCACACACACTCGCACTCGACACGTGTGTGCGTACATGATTACACTGCCGCTTTGAACGTTCTTTGCATACAGGCTGTGAATAATTGCATTTGTGTGAGTGCGTATGTGATTTCACATAAAATCAAATAAAAGGCAACTTGTCTTTTTTTACCCAAGCAACGGCAGAGCGATGCTTATTTGAATGTTTCAGTTTGTTAAATATTTGTTTATACGACAAATGTATGCTAAAAAAAGAACTTTTCTTATGGCAATTCAAATATCACTATAACTTTATGTTTGTCCCTTTGTATGATGTGCTTTCCAGCAGATGCGAATGCGTATATGGACCTATTCAGAAAAAGGACGAACGAATCTGAATTTTAGGAATCCCTTAGTTTAAGCAACTTTTGCGAGGCATTACTTGACAAATTTCTGAATAAATATTTCTGATCGCTTAAAAGCTCTAAAAATTCTGATGATTGTTTTTAGAGAGATTTATATGTGTGTGGCCTTTAAATATATGTAAGGGACCTAAGGGTAAAAACATAATGACTTAAGAATTCCGATGGTTAAAGATGAAATAAGACGGTATGCAGAAAACTACCTTCACAGATTATGTGATCACTGCAACTCGCTGGCCATTTCATTGCTCGATGATACCAACGAAACAAGAAGACTGAAGCGCCACCACATCCTTGACCTCCCATTTTGGAAGTAGATGCTATATAATCGTATATAATAATTATAGTTTATTTTAATGCTTTAAAATAGTGCATACACTTGCAAATTATTGTTATTTAATCGTAAGATATTCTTATATTGTTGTTCTCGTTGGAGCTCAACAATCTATGTTATTTGTAAAATATGATAAAATTTGCTTATTGTCCTTAGTTGGACAGATTGTAAATAAAAACTTGAAAAACCAAAAAACGGCGTTTAAAAACCAACTGAAAATAAAATTTCATAACGTTAACTAAGCCACGTCCGACTTACGGCTTTCCCTGTAAGTCGGACGTGGCCAACTATGAGATACCCTACACCAGTGTTATATTTAGAGAATTAAGCATCTTTGTTTGGATTTAATGCAAAGTCGGATTAAATATGTTAGGCACGCAGAGAAAAAAAAATGGTGACTTTTTGTTTTGTTTTTCGCAATAAAAGTATGTTCGTTGCAACTACAGTATTGTTTTTTTAACTTTAATTTTGACAATGGTATGATTGCCGCAATATTAATATTGTTGAAATGTAACAATAGTATTATTGCCAAATTAAAAAATTAAAAATATTGTTGTAGAAACAATATAAATATGGTTGGTGCGACAAAAGTATTGTTTTTGTGTTTAATGTTAACAATAATATGATGACGGCAATCATACTGTATGATTGTAATTTTTCTTCATTTGAATATGCTTTTATTTAAAAAACAACGTTATTGTTACGGTTCTAATGCACTAATACTCGTAGTATTTTTTTAGGAAATTAAAATTTTTCAAATAAACTTGTTTGACTTTGTTAAACTGGAAAATATTTGCAGGTTATTACTTATATTTTCAAAAAATAAATGCCATAAAATGTCCTTTCAAATTACCAATAAAAATTCCACACTTGATTTGAATTTTTATACTTTTTTTGTTCTAGATGGATCACCCTATATAGGGCTAACTTAACCATAAATAAACACGATTTGGAGTCTACGTTATGTAAGGGCTGGAAATGCCCATATGTGACGCGCAAAATAGAAAGGGACCTAAGGTTAAAAACAAGTTTTGTTCAGGAGAGCCATTTTCAAGATTGGTTCCTCCCTTTCTATTTGCGCTTAAAATCGTCGAGCTCACTTTCATAAAACGCGCATATCTCTGGGAGGGAACACTTTTGAGCCATGGGATCGGTCTCATTCGATGCTCAGATGTTGTCCACATCATAAAAAGAAAAAAAAATGAAACTTGATTTTTTTTACCCTTAGGTCCCTTTCTTTATGCGCTGTCACATACACATAAATGTATGTTAATATACTTATATACTACACTCGTATGTACCATGTATGTAAGTTTTTATAAATGTGTCATTGGTTTGTTTAGTTTAGTTTATTTTATTTTTATTTTTGTTTTTTACTTTTTGCTGTCTACAATCACATAATGTGCGAAAATTGTCGGAAAAACTTTGTGGAATTTTCGTTTTCGGCAATTCATTGAAATGTTTGGCTCTGTTTTCAATTGTTTAGTAAACAATTGGTGGGGTAATAAAAATTGTATACAATAAAAATGTTTCGCAATTTTTAGAATGTGCTAATAATGGGTTTTCCATAAGTTCGAGTTTTTTCGTGTGGGTAAAAAATTTGACTAGATTTCGAAAGTGACTAAGCATTGTTGGAAATTTTTGGCAATTCATTAAAGTGAAAAGGTTTTCAATCACATTTAAATATGTAAATGAAGTCAGTAGAAAATATTAGTTTTGTTCGTAGATAAATTGGCCAAGTGCATGATCTATTTTGAGCCGCCGTTGTGTGATAGTTAGGTTGAAATTCGGGTAAGAACATCCGAAAAAAATTTCAACGGTGTTCCTTCATGGACAACTGTCTGCCGGGCGCTCCGTCCGTCTGCTTTTTATCTAACAGATTGGAATTTGGCAGAAGTAAGTTTTTTGAAAAAAGGACGGAGACAGTTGACTTTTAACTGGGTCCTTTTCTATTTAATGAAAAAGATAACATCCGTCGAGAGACTGACACCGGTGTTGATACACATTTGTGACCGTTCCATTTTACTTACAACAATGTAATAATATTTTTTATGACTTTTTACAACATTTTCAGTGATAACTGTTCGCATTCCTGACGAATATTCTCCCAATTGGGAAAACCCCTCCCGAAAGCTAGAAGTCTGGAATGGTTAAATCAAGCGATCTTGCATGCCACGGCAAAACGGGAGATTAAACGAACAGAAAACGCTTCCATTAAAATATCTACAGGGTGGTGCGCGCTAATTTGCTTATTTTGGAATGAAAAACAAAAATTATTAACCGTAGAAAAAATTATTTTATATTTTAATTATATTGAACAGTATGAGAATTTTTAAATTACATGGTTTTAAATAGTGTATCTGGCAAATATTGACCTTCGATGTCCACACACGGCTGCATACTTTTCTAGTTTTCATGAACCTTGTGGACTGGCATTCTGCCAATTTCGGCTTCAATTGTGTTAATTAGGTCTTCCGAGGTGTTACCTGAAGTCGCATGGGGCTAAGTCTGGTGAGCGTGCCGGCCAGATCACATTACCCCTAAAAGAGATAAGCCGTCCACGAAACATTTACCTTAAACAATTCATGGTAACCCTCGCTGTGTGTGCAGTGGCACCATCCTGTTGAAACCATGCATTCTCTAATTGCATAGCCACAAGAGTCGGCTGAAAAAACCCATTCGGAGTTTACAGTTACGGCAAGGCGGTTATCCTGTTAAAAGTAAGGGCCAATGATGCCTACTCGTGATATGGCGCACCACACAGTGACGCGGTCCGAATGCAGGAGGTCTCTGGTGAAGTTCTCTGGGGTTTGTTTCACTCCAGTACCGCATATTTTGTTTGTTAACACACCCACTATGGTGAAAATGTGCCTCATTAGAAAATAACACAATTGCGTCACGGGGTATAGTTGCAATAATGGCTTCACAAGAGGTCGCCGTGTCAAATAGTCCCGTGCTGACCATTGTTGGAGCACGCACATTTTATGCGGGTGAAAATTCAGTTCATCATAAATAATTCGGTGAAGAGAACGTCTGGAAATGCCAAGAGCAAGTGATTGCTTCCGAACAGAGCGTTTCGGAGATTACAATACTGCTGCTCTAACTTTTTCGATGTTTTGTGGTGTTGTAATCCTTCAGGTCCCCTTCGTACACATGCCACATTCCTCCCTGCTGTTCTCAAAGAAGTTACCCAATTTACAATTGATTGCCGTCCAGGAACACGCTCGCGTGGGGAAACAGCGAAACGTAAAGCACGCTGCACTGCAATGATCGAGAGCGCATTTGAAATATACCCTTCAACACATATGACCTCTCCTTACGTGTCCAATGCATGATGGCAACTGAAAGACAGACGAATACAAATCTCCCGTCAGCCACTATAAGCCACGCACACTCTCCACTCTCTTCGACCAACAGTGCCGCCACAGCCAGCAGTGCAAAAAAGCAAATTTCCGCGCTCCACTCTGTATTTTAGCTTCTGCTGTGTGTGCGGTTGCATCGTCTTGTTGAAACCACCGTAGGTTTATTTAGCGTCCACAAAAGTATAGGGTCCAACCACTCACTCCTCCCTCATGAAAGTCAGTGTCTTTGAGATGTGTATGTGTATCCCACGTGGAAAAATAAAATTATTTTTGTAGTTTGGCAAAATTTGGGAGACAGACCATACCTTTTGTCCGAAAATCTGGCTCATTTAAACATGGATAAATGGGTCCACAAACAATGCATTTTTCACATAAATTGAATGATGACCTTACTTTTTAAATCTGGGTAAATTTGTGTTCCATGGCACTCTTACTTTACTTCTGATTCGGAAAATAATTTCCATTCGTAGCCAAAAGGCTTAAACCTGAATTTCGGTTAAGCGGTTAATTACTTTAAAAAAAACCCCGACAGTCAGTCCAAATTCGCCAACCTCTACTATAAACGGAGAATTGCTGGTATTGACAGAAAGTCAACTACTAAGCAGGGTCAGGGTAACAAAAGATTGTGGAGAGTTTAAGTAAATTAAATCTTTCTGTCGAAAAAGGATACTTCATTCGTTAAAAAACACTTTCATAGAAAACGACATTAAAGCCCGCCTGTCACTTTCCAGATCCTTTATATACTGGAAGATAAAAGCCCCTGATGTGGTTTGACATCACATTCAAATAAAATTATAAACCGACAACTTAAATAAATTTTCATTAACTTTATATGGCGGAGTTTTTTTTCCTTCATTATCGGCCATTACATATCACTTTATGTGACGCGAAAAATAGAAAGGGACCTAAGGGTAAAAACCAGTTTTGTTCAGGAGAGCCATTTTAAAGATTTAAATACGTGTATCTTTGGTGTACCATCACTTTCATAAAACGCGCATATCTCTGGGAGGGAACACTTTTGGGGCATGGGATCGATCTCATTCGATGCTCAGATGTTGTCCACATCAAAAAAAAAAGTGAAAATTGATTTGTTTACCCTTAGGTCCCTTTTTCTATGCGCTGTCACATATACAAATGCCAGAAAATTTAATATAAAAGAGTACATGCACACAGTGTAAGTACAACTATTAATCATTTCAATAATGTCGGCTGCTGTTGTTGCTCTTCCTGCCGCCGACGACGCTGCTGCCAGCCTAAGGGTATTTTCCATTATGACTTGACCACAGCCCCCACTTACCAACCATTGGAAAACAATCATGGCAAACAATTCCAGGAACAAACAAAAAAAAATTTCAACGAAAAAAACCATTCAACTTTCGTTCTCGTTAATTTAAATTTATATGAAATAAATTTATTAATAAACAATTGCAAAAAAAGAAACAAAAATAAAATATTGATAGTGCCTGAAAACTTGTATTCAAAGAAACCTACAGATATACGAGTATGAATAAATATATTTATAAATAAATTTCACCAATTTTGCATGGCCCATCATCAGCAGAGGACGCCGCGCCGAGAGTGTGTCACGCGTTAAGAGGCTGACGCTGACGAGTATTCGCTGCTCGCTCGGTTATGAATTGAAAAATATAAAAGCCTCCAACCAGTCATCCAACATTTACACAAAATATTTATGAATTGTGATATTTCAAGTGATTTTTATTTTTCTTAATTAAAATATTTAAAATGCTTGAAATTTCTGTAAACAAATAAAAGCTGCTCGACGAATGCTTTCAATCTGAATACGGGAGAATAACAGGGAAATACGTAAGATTTTTGTTGCATTGACGCATGAATGTCAATAAAAAAGAATGTCAGACGGTAGAAGGTGGGCACAGTGTTTTGGATCCATAAAATTGTTCTATTACTTTCAAAGCCAACAATTGAAAGAACAATTGGCCTAAATATCTGCTAAATGTTATGCTCAACCCTATTAACTTTGGCTCTCCACTATATTTCTACGCGTAGAAAAGAAATATGGTTGTGGTGACAATATTCGAAGAGAATAATACTATTGTTGGGTATATGGTTGTGGTACAACAATATTATGATCCTCACAACAATAGTATGCTTAAAATACAACCATACTATGATCCTCACAACAACAGCATGATTCACACATAACAATACAATGATCCCCACAACCATAGTATGATTCACACTCAACCATACTATGATCTCCACAACCATAGTATGATCCTCACAACCAGAGTATGTTTCACATACAACCATAGTATGATCCTCACAACCAGAGTATGTTTCACATACAACCATAGTATGATCCTCACAACCATAGTGTGATTCACACGCAACCATGTTATGATCCCCACAACCATAGTATGATTACACACAATTATAATATGATCCCCAATATATTTTATTAGAATTTGTTTAAGTTGTCGACAATGGATCTGATCCCCAATATTATTTATTAGAATTGGTTTAAGTTGTCAACAATAGATTTGAATTATGAAAATTATTCAAAAATACATTAAATTCAAAATAATAGGAGTGATTTTTTTCACAGTAAACAAAATAAGTTTAAATAAAATATTTCAGTCAAACAAAGCTAAAGCAGCTTGTTTAAAAAATTTTAATTTTGATAAAAAAAAGTACTATTATTGCATTAGATCCGTAACAATAACTTTGTTCTTAAAAGCATATTAAAATGAAGAAAAATAACAATCATACAGTATGATTGCCGTTATCATATTATTGTTAATATAAAACGCAAAACACACTACTTTGTCGCACCAACCATATTTATATTGTTGCCACAACCATATTTTCATTTATAAATTTGGCAATAATACTATTGTAACATTTCAACAATATTAATATTGCGGCAATCATACTATTGTCGAATTAAATTTCAGGAAACATTAATATGTTTGCGATGAATATACTTTTATTGAGGAGAACATATTATTACTGCCGTGACCATGTAGTAACCATGTTTTTTCTCTGCGTGTAGCTAACTGGGTCCGAACTTAAGATCGACCATACTCTTGGCACTTTCTTGTAAAATACTCGTGTTACTGACATTTTTTAATTCTTTCAATTAAAAGAGAATTTGTCTTTGATAAAAGACGGTTTTTTTTTAAAATATAGACGATTGTTGTAGAGAGTGCGGTAATATTAAAACTGTCTTTAGGTTCTCTCGATCAGCTCAGGTTTCGATTAGTACTTTTTTTGGATGGAGGTATAGGGTGATCAATCTAGCGATATATTTTTCAATAGGGGATTTCACCGGTTACGCGTTAGTTGTGTTTAACATTATTTTTTTCTTTTCAGTATTGTTTGCAATTTTATCACGGAATCTTATCTTTGGTGATAAACGGGAAGAACCGCTGTTTTCGACCAACATTTTGTTTAGTGATAAGGCCCAGTTCTGGCTCAACGGCAAAGTCAATAAACAAAATTGTCGCATTTTTTCAAAAATAATGATGGCCGGCTCGCTATCGCGCCATGATATCGGAGTTTTTGCTACCTGAAATTGAAGCCCATAATCTTACCGACATTTGGCTTCAACAGGACGATGCAACTTGTCATACGGCTGCTTAAGCAATGGATCTATTGAGAGGTCAATTCGAAGAGCAGCTAATATCACATTTTTGACCGATGAGTTCGCTGCCTAGATCGTTTAGACTTTTTTTTGGGGCTATGTTAAGTTCAAAGTCCTTGCTGACAAGCCAAATACGATTCAGGTTTTGGTAGCCAACATTACGAGTGCCATTAACGCTATACCGATCGAAATGCTCGAGCGAAAGGACACCCTGAGACCTAGTTGCGTCAAAAATTTGATGAAAATTATATTCAAAAAAATAAATGGCATAAATTGTCCTTTTGAAAAACATTTTTTGTATTTTTTTATTTTGGAACAATATTTCTACATTGATCACCTTATACGAGGGCGGTTCGGAAACTTCTTAGCCTAGCACAAAAAGCGCGGTATAAACAGAAAAAAACTAAGTGTTTTGGAAACTTCCATCTCTGCTATGAACACATGTTTCGATCTGGCAACTCCTTCATATAGAAACAGGTGTTCACAAAAGACGCATCCGCGATTTTTTTACAATGGAAAAATTAGAAATGCGTGGTGTCATTAAATATTTACATAAAAAAGTTTATCGGGACAAGAAATTCATAATGATATGGTGAATGTGTTAGGTGAAAGTGCTCCTTCATATGCAACAGTAAAAAATTGGGTTGCTGAATTTAAACGTGGTCGTGCAAGCATTGAAGATGAACCACGTAGTGGACGTCCAAAAACAGCAACAACAACAGAAATTGTAGCCAAAGTGCATGATATGGTATTAAATGATCGACGAATAAAAGTGCGTGAAATAGCTAATATCATGGGCATCTCAAATGATCGAGTCCATTTAATTTTGCATGAAGAACTACAGATAAAAAAGCTTTCTGCAAGATGGGTGCCGCACTTGTTAACAGTTGACCAAAAACCTCTAAGAATGAACATTTCTCAAGCTTGTTTGGATCGTTTTCAGCGAAATAAAATGGATTTTAAGCGTCGTTTCATAACTGTTGATGAGACATGGATCCACCACTATACTCCAGAGACAAAAGAACAATCCAAACAATGGACTGAAGCTGGAGGAAGTGCCCCAAAGAAGGCAAAAACAATTCAATCGGCTGGTAAGGTTATGGCAACGGTTTTTTGGGACTTCAAAGGTATTTTATTGATTGACTATCTGCAAAAGGGTAAAACAATAAATTCAGAGTACTATTGCAACCTTTTAGATCAATTAAATGTACAAATTCGAGAAATACGTCCTGGCTTACAACACAAAATAATAATTTTTCATCTAGACAACGCACCAGCGCACAAGACTGTTTTAACAATGGCTAAAATCAACGAATTAAAGTACGAGTTGCTTGACCACCCACCTTATTCTCCTGATTTAGCTCCCAGTGACTTTTACCTGTTCCCAAATCTAAAAAAATCCTTGCTGGCAAGCGTTTTACCTCAAATGAAGATGCAATTACAGTTGTAAACCACTATTTTGAAGACCTTGAGGAAAACTATTTTAATCAAGGGATAGAATTGGCGTTGGACTAAGTGTATTGAAGTTTCAGGAGATTATATTGAAAAATAAAAATATTTTTGAAAAACTAACTATTCTCTTTCATTGATAGGCTAAGAACTTTCCGAGCCGCCCTCGTATCTTACAAAGTAGTAATTCCTATTGAATTCAATAAGAATTGTTGAAATTTTGGGCAAATTAATAAGAAAAATTCAGACAAATTTCATTTTCACGATATCTTGAAAACTATATGTAAAAGGGCAAAACGGACACTTAAATCAAATTCAAGAGATAATTTTTGATGAGGATCAGTTGTTTTGCCCAAAGGAGGAATTTGTTGCAGAACAGTTTTACATGTAAACATTTTCCGATTGTGGGTTTCGAAACACTGTGCCCCTTGTCTTTAGTTACATGACTCTACTCTGCTGGTCTTGTTCAATTATATTTTTCTATTATGCCACTTGCAAGTACCCTTAACCTTGTTCAGCAAAATGTAGTCATAAATAACTAACCTTACCCTTGCCGAAAACAAGAAAAACAAAAATGCTAACGCAACAAACTAGAAAAATATAAATTCATTAAAAGCGAAATTTGTTCAAAGCCAAAATAAACAATTGTACGAGTAGATAAATGCGATAGTATTTCAATACTAGGCACTAGGGGTATTATGAAACATATTTCGTTGTACTTTCAAAATAAGTACAGACAGATATTCGATTGAATGGGTACATCTTGTATTGTGTGCTAATGGCTTCTTTGTTGTTTTGGCCAACAACAATAATTTGTGCAGCCGTGTTGTTGGGTATCTGCTCAATTCCCGCCAAAGAAATAATAGGGAAGGTGGTGGTGTGCAAAATGAACGCCCACACATTCTTGCCGACGGTGGGGCCACATCGGACATAAATTCATTAACAAGTCTTGCAATCCAAGTCCAAATATTTAGCAACAAGTGTAGAAATGAAGAACAACATAAATATTTTTGAAATGGTTTATGTTTTTTGTTGGTTTTTTTTTGTTTAACCCAATTATTTTCCTTTGAACAAATGTTGTTCTCTACATTGACGTCATGGCGACCAACGGCGCTATTATTTTCATCGGCATGTGTCTGTGATGGGCAGGGTTTTTTACTTGAGTCTAGATCTCCTACAACTAATAAAAAAAACTATATAAATTACATTTGACAATTTTCTAGTTAAACTCTGAGTTGCGTTCAACAACCGCTACCAAGACACCCACCAATCGGTCCTAGTGTCATTGAATGTGATTAAGGCCATATGGCAACTGTAGGTCTATATTTACCTTCATATACATATAGAGATATATAAAGGCATATTCTATATGCCTACAACAAAAATACTAAGCCACTGGCTTTGCCTTTGTGTGTTGCTTCAAGTGTTATCAAATATTTGCCTTAAACGGTAGAACAAAATTGACTTTGACAAGTGGTGAAAGACGAATTGTTTAACTCCTGCACTCAGAGAAAAAGTTAGTTGGAAAACGGTCCGAACTAAAAAATGTTCTGTTAAACAAGAAAATGGAGTCGATGTGGAGTCTCCCTCTTCAGAAAGCCTTGCTGCAATTGTTGAAAGTAAAACCGAACTCTATAAGGCCAGGCTCTCCCCAAACGAATGAGAACTACTGTTGTAAACCTTACTTTTCAAGTTCTCTGCACACAATCGCCCACGAAAATACAACTCACTTAGAGGTGGCAAGAGTGAGTTGTATTTTCGTGGGCAATTGTGTGAAGAGAACTTGAAAAGTAAGGTTTACAACAGTAGTTCTCATTCGTTTGGGGAGAGCCTGTCCTTATAGAGTTCGGTTTTACTTTCAACAATTGCAGCAAGGCTTTCTGAAGAGGGTTGTCAAGGACCCGAATCATAATAAAAGTAGTGTGCAGCCACGAAAATCAATGTCACTTCGTCATTTTGTTAAAAACTTGTCTTCTATTTAAATATAGAAGCAAGAGGTCTTAAGCCGGTTAAATCCTGTTCAATGAAGAACACTTTCAGTTCCACCACCAAACTGTTAAAACTACTGATGGGAATTCGGTTGTATAATTGCTATGATAGTCTTATAGTACAGATAACATTCTATTCGCTTATATTAATTGAATAAATGTCAAATTATTGGTTGCCAGAACCGCCTGTTGTGGTAACTAATAGTTTTGTGTGGAACTGTTTGATGCACCCAACAATTGCTAAAGACAACAAACTATTTTGCTCTAATAATCAAAATCGGATGCATCTTAGAAACATTTTAATTATAAAGGTATAGGGTGATCCATCTAGAGGTAATTTTCAGAACAAAAAAAAAATTCAAATCAAGTGTGGAATCTTTATTGGTAATCTGAAAGGACATTTTATGGCATTTATTTTTTGAAAATAATTACCCTCAAATGTTGGCAACTGTATTATGGAGCGTTCGATGAGAAACGGGAAGATCCGCTGTTTTCGACTAAAATTGTGTTCAGTGATGAGGCCCATTTCTGGCTCAACGGCAAAGTCAATAAACAAAATTGCCGCATTTGGGCTGAAGAGCAACAAGAGGAGGATCAAGAGGTGCCATCAAAGGAAACCACGGCTTGGAGCGGTTTATAAGCTGGTCGCATCATCGGTGTTTATTTTAAAAATGATGATGGCCGGAACGTCACCGTGAATGGTGCTCGCTATTGCGCCATGATCGATCGATCGCGATCTTTATGCTACCTGAAATTGAAACCCGTAATCTTGACGACACTTGGTTTCAACAGGACGGTGCCACTTGCCATGCAGCTGCTCAAACAATGGATCTATTGAGAGGTCTATTCGAAGAGCAGCTAATTTTAGGTTTTGGACAGGTGAGTTGGCCGCCTAGATCGATTGATATCACACCTTTAGACATTTTTCGTAATTTTTCGGGTTACGTAGAGTCCATGCTGACAAACCGATTCAGGTTTTGGAAGCCAACATTACGCGTTTTATTAAAGCCATACCGGTTGAAATGCTCAAATGAGTCATCCAAAATTGGACCCTCAGAATGGAAACACTGAGGCGTAGTTGCGGCCAACATTTGAAGGAAGGCGGCCAACATTTGAAATATTCAAAAAATAAATGCCATAAAAAGTCCTTTCAAATTACCAATAAAGTTTCCGAACTTGATTGAAATTTTTCTATTTTTTTTTTGTTCTGAAAAAATACCTCTAGATGGATTTAGAAATAAAAAATAAAAACAATTAATAAAAAACGATATTACAGCAAAATCTAAAGCTTTCTCTGAAAATCATGTCGAAAAGGAAATTTAAAAAAAAAATTAATCCCAGATAGCCAAGCGGACTTCAAAAAAGGGTGGACCAACTATAACGCACGATGTTAATTGTGAGTCACACCGTAACGTCAAGTTTTTTGCCCAACATAATTTGTTATTTCTTTGTTCCAGAGTTTGGCAAATTCAACCATGGAGAGTTTCACAATTGAGCAGCGCGTTAAGATTATTGAAGAGTCTTTCGAAAACGATTGATTTGAATCAAAATGCATTTCGTGAACTTCGCGATTTTTTTTTGGTTAGCATAAACACCTCAGTGGATTCCTCAAGAAGCAGAATTGCTGCATTCGGCCAATGATAATCCACGAGGGATTGTTGAAAAGCTGATGCATCTACAAAGAGTGACTGTTTGGTGCGGTGTAAGGGCTGTTTGGTGTGCATCGGACCGTAGTTTTTGGAAAATAAGTCGGCTAAGCAGTACCCGTGAAGGGTGTTCGCTATTATGAGATAATAAAGAAATTCTTGTGTGGTTCCAACAGGATAGTGCCACTTGCCACACAGCCAACGAAACAATGGCTCTTTTGGGCGAGAATTTCTATGTTCGTGTTATCTTACGTCGTAGCGATATTATTTGGCCGCCACGATCGGGTGATTTGAAACCGTTGCACTTTTTTCTTTGGAGATATTTAAAAAAAAAGTGTACCTCAATAAGCCAAGAACAATTCAAGAGCTAAAAAATGAGATTGTTCGGCACATTAACAACATTTAACCTTTATAATATCTCGGAGTCATTAAAAATATGGACCATCGGATGGAGGTATGACACCGAAGACATGGCGATTATTTGACCGATATTTTATTTCACACATACTAGTTGTTGTTGTAGCGGTAACTGTGTGCCGGGATGGCAGACCTTGGCCGAAGAATTGTTTTTCGGGTCAATCCGGTCCACAGAACCGGCAGTCGTGGGATCGATACATAATTGAAAATATCCTTCTATCAGAATAAAAAATATTAAGATAATTCTCTGAAAACTTTTTGCTTTTTTTACAATTAGTTGGACCACCGTTTTGTATATCAATTTATAACGAAATTGGACCAATAATCTTTATGTTCCTTTGACCAACATTTGTTAAATTGGACTTTGGTATTTAATTGAAGCTTAAAATCCCCCATAACACTTTTAATTGTAACTCAAATATTATTTCAGTCAGGGCTGTCATAGGAACCATGTTGGTTTTGCTAATTGCCGTTTTTGCAAACCAATGTTGGTATCAGTTGGTGTCATGAAACCAAGTTGGTTTTGTCCGTTCGAATGTAAAGTAAATAGAACCAATGTTCGAAAACCGATAACATTGGTTTTCATGACACCAAAGCATTTTTTCTTATCGTTTTCAAAATCCAATAGTGACAACAATATTTCCTATGACAGGCCTGAGTATTCATAGGTTTCCACTTTGTCACATCCCATATGTTAGTTCAATCAACTGAACATTTTAGTGCATCAACTAACAATCGTTTTTACTAATGACAACTTGATAGTACATAAAACCTTAAACATTAGGTTGGCAAAATACTTCGGTTGTGGCAACGAATATTTTCTCTGCGTGTATGAACAAAAGTGAAACAGGAATTTTGTGTATTTGACAATTCTGTTTTAATGTGTACTTTTGGATTGACTTTTAACTGTATTTAAATCGATTAAAAACATTTTAACGTTAAGCAGATATAAAGCCAAAAAAAAAACAAAGGAACGACAGAATATGGAGGTTTCCACACTGTTATAGGGCACACAAATATGTACCTTATAGGGTCTTCAAGCAACACATCTTGGTGTTCAAACACCTCAACTTATCAGGGTATAATTAAATGGTCCATTTTCAGTATTTGGTCTACTTTTTCACACAGAGAAAACATCAGTTGAAAACCGGTTGGAACTACAAAAGCTCCGTTGTAATAGTAGAATTTTAATTGCAAGCAAAAAACTTGTTGAATCGTAATGAATTTTCGGTTCGACAAACCACAAGATAATAAATATGGTCATGGTATTGTATAAGTATGCACAACTTAATAATCGGTCATACCAATGAAACGCGGAAAAGATATTTGTTGTCGCAACTGGTGGTTGCGGCAATCAATAGTTTTGCCATATGTTTGTTGTTGTCACCAATTATTGGTGATAACTAAAATTTCTTCATATTTAAAAACGGGTTGTCTAATGGATTTTTTTTTTGGTTTGAATAGGCGTTATTTAAATAAAATAATTTTATATTTTAATAAAATTATAAAAATAACTCAATCGTGGATTACTCTTCTTTTTTTAAGTAAACAAGCCATTATTTTTTCCATTTTTCCTCTACATGACTCTTTCTTAAGTATCTTGAAGAGTGCAGTTTTTCCTTTTTAAAATTCTTTCGTCGAACAAGTGCGGCATGTGAACTTTTAGATCCAAAAAATCTTTTCTGTAGGTTCGAATACTTCGTGTGTTCCACCAATACTTCAGTTCCAATAACTTAAAACTACAGACCACCAATTTACATTCGGCTCTACTGGTAGAATACTCGAGATGCATAGAACTTCAATCATTACGTTGGGAAAAAAATCGGTTGTGACAACAAATGCGGTCTCTTTGTGTATGGATCCGCTTGTCATTTATAGAAAGATATTTCAATTTAATTGCCAACAAATATTTTCAAATAGGATAGGCAATCCCACGACAGCCGGTTCTATGTACCGGATTGACCCGAACCAGCAATCTTCGGTCAAGGGCTGTCACCCCGGCACTATGTGTGCCGCTACAACAACAACAAAAAGGTTGTAGGTTGTAGCTTTGGACAAAAATAAAAACAATTTCACATTTTCTAATTTGTTTTTTTTTGTCTTGATGGGGTAAGGCAATGCGAAGTTAATTATTAAAATAAAATAATTTGTTATCATTACCAATAGAAGGATTCAACCAACAATTCTAAACAAAATGTTTAGCTGCCACAGCAGGCGGTTCTGATAGCCAATTATTTCTACTTCATCTATCGTCTTATAGTATACAATATCGTCTTATAGCTACCGTCTTATATAAGTAGTATTTCGAACCGAATTTCTTTCAAGATAAATCAAATTTGGTGATTGCTACTGAAAGTCTTCTCATTCAAGGAAATTTTTGTATTCCGAAACAATTTAAACCCGACTTTTTTTTTAACAGAATCGAAACTATTTAATTACAAAGGGGTTAGCTACGAGGGCGGTTCGGAAACTTCTTAGCCTAGCACAAAAAGCGCGGTATAAACAATATAAACATAAGTGTTTTGGAAACTTCCATCTCTGCTATGAACACATGTTAAATTTTGTTTCGATATGGCAACTCCCTCATAAGAAACAGGTGTTCATAAAAGACGCATCCGCGATTTTTTTTACAATGGAAAAATTAGAAATGCGTGGTGTCATTAAATATTTACATAAAAAAGGTTTATCGGGACAAGAAATTCATAATGATATGGTGAATGTGTTAGATGAAAGTGCTCCTTCATATGCAGCAGTAAAAAATTGGGTTGCTGAATTTAAACGTGGTCGTACAAGCATTGAAGATGAACCACGTAGTGGACGTCTAAAAACAGCAACAACAACAGAAATTGTAGCCAAAGTACATGATATGGTATTAAATGATCGACGAATAAAAGTGCGTGAAATAGCTAATATCATGGGCATCTCAAATGATCGAGTCCATTTAATTTTGCATGAAGAACTACAGATGAAAAAGCTTTCTGCAAGATGGGTGCCACACTTGTTAACAGTCGACCAAACACGCATAAGAATGAAAATTTTTCAAGCTTGTTTGGATCGTTTCAGCGAAATAAAATGGATTTTAAGCGTCGTTTCATAACTGTTGATGAGAAATGGATCCACCACTATACTCCAGAGACAAAAGAACAATCCAAACAATGGAGCAAGTGTCCCAAAGAAGGCAAAAACAATTCAATCGGCTGGTAAGGTTATGGCAACGGTTTTTTGGGACTTTAAAGGTATTTTATTGATTGACTATCTGCAAAAGGGTAAAACAATAAATTCAGAGTACTATTGCAACCTTTTAGATCAATTAAATGTACAAATTCGAGAAAAGCGTCCTGGCTTACAACACAAAAAAATAATTTTTCATCAAGACAACGCACCAGCGCACAAGAGTGTTTTAACAATGGCTAAAATCAACGAATTAAAGTACGACTTGCTTGACCACCCACCTTATTCTCCTGATTTAGCTCCCAGTGACTTTTACCTGTTCCCAAATCTAAAAAAATTCATTGCTGGCCAGCGTTTTACCTCAAATGAAGATGCAATTACAGTTGTAAACCACTATTTTGAAGACCTTGAGGAAAACTATTTTAATCAAGGGATAGAATTGCTAGATTAGCGTTGGACTAAGTGCATTGAAGTTTCAGGAGATTATATTGAAAAATAAAAATATTTTTGAAAAACTAACTATTCTCTTTCATTGATAGGCTAAGAACTTTCCGAACCGCCCTCGTATTGTTCGGAACCTTGAGAATGTGCCGGCGAGCTCGTTTTCTTCTAGGAGTAACAAACATCAACACTATGTTTTATATCTTGTGTGGTGTAGGGAATAAAAAGGGGATGCCTTAAAAGGATGTCTTCTTCCCAACAAGTATATTCCAGATTTTAGTTCATTAATTAATTTGAATACCTAGTCGAAAATACGATACAAACCAGTATAAACATGAGCACATACCTGAAAAGATAAAGAAAAAAAAATTATTATAAAAAAGGTCTAAGGAAATTAAAACGTTTGTTATCATGAAGAGTTGATGCAAGGGATGGGTAAAATAATTTGGTCCAGCGACATTTTAAATAATCAATTATATAAATCTCAACAAATGACACATTTTTAAGTGAATGGAGTGCAGGCAGACTAAATCAATGAGTCCTTTAGCAACATTACGAAATTTTGATTTCGATATCCGTCGGTCAAATCTGTTTAAAGCACGATAGAGGTCAAGCGAATTAAATTAGGACCATGAAATTTTCCATTTAACTACTTATATTGTTACTTGACTTCCCTATGCCCATTTATAATGATTGCAGTTTTTTTTGACCCTGAAATAAAATCGAATAAACATATTTGTGAAAGCTACATCTGAATCGGAACCGATTTTCTTCAATTTCAATAGCGTCGTAATGTAAGCGGGTGTACTATGTGGCTTTTAGAGCTTAGCACGAAAAATCGGTTAAAAATATGTAGGGAAGCTACATCTAAATCTGAACCAGATTTTCCTCAATTTCAATGGCGTCTATCCTTTCCTTTGTTAAGGCCAACTTCTGAAAAATGTCATCAAGATGGATTGTTAATGTGGTTTTTATAGATAAAATTATACAACCGGTTGAAACCGGCTGACGGATTTGGACACTAAAACCGGAATGTCGGCTTATCGGTTTTGCACACTCTAATTATAAATGAGCAAAATTGTTCTAGGGAGAAATAAGCTTCATTTAATAG
Organism: Hydrotaea diabolus; assembly: GCA_963513945.1. Taxonomy (NCBI): domain Eukaryota; kingdom Metazoa; phylum Arthropoda; class Insecta; order Diptera; family Muscidae; genus Hydrotaea; species Hydrotaea diabolus. The sequence continues at coordinate 22,294,961 of OY740720.1, read as the reverse complement.
ACTAAAGGTACCACAAACAATATTACACTTAAGTATTTGCTCCACATAAACTATTTTTTTGAAGGATGGACCAAATATCAACTTTTAGTATAGAAATAAAACTTAATTTAAGTGTTACAATTGTAGCACATTTATAATACGAATCCAAATACTCGTATGTAATAATTTTAAAAATTTATTAGAAATCACAGGTATAGATGGACATGGATGGGTGCGGAAATAAAAGGAAATTTTGTAACCAAATTTTTAATTATTCTTAAGATTTGTCATGGGCCCTATGGTGAAAATAATGCAATCCTTTTGCTCAATACTGTAGGGACTATACATATTATGTATTTGTGTCATTTCGATAGTGAATCAACGTTGATGGGTATAAATAAAGTAATCTGTCTTAATTCAAAAAAAATATTTTTTTTGAACTTTTTCTTATTTAATAAAAAAAAATATCTGTAAGTATTCTTAAATAGAGGCTGATTCATTCACGACTGGACAAATTTCACAAGCGTATTCCTTGACTCTGGGCTCCGTTTAGGTAATTTTGAAAGGGTAAGAGGTAGGGCTATCTTTTAAGAGATGAAAAAAAACCAACAAAAAATCCGGCAACAATTTTACCCTAGTACCCTCCGACCACCAATCCGAAAATTTTCAAACCGTTGACATTTCTACCCCTTGCATTTTCGGGCATTGTCGTAAATGGACATATTTTGATGAAACGAGCCAAGAATACGCTAGTGAAATTTGTACAATCGTAAATTAATGGCCCTGTATTAAAAATGTTGTTTCAATTATTACATATATATTTTTTTTTGATTACTTAATGTGTTTTCGTCTGAAACTAAGATTTTGAAGTAACTGGAACCGATAAACTGTTGCAGGCATTTTAACCTGATGTTTGGAAAACCAATAAAAACGGGGTTTGCTGACTACAAAAAACTTGTCTGTTGTCACCACCAATTGTTGGTACCAAGTAACATTTACTTCATAATCGGTCGGTTACATTAACCTTCGGCTGTGGCAACCAGCTGTTTAACTGAATTAATTTGGTATAACCGATTTATTGGCTCTAAGTATCGTTATATTATCGTAGCTACCATATTATGGTATGTCCGACCATCTAACCACAGCACCATGAAGAGTTGGTGATTGCAACAGAAAGTGTGTTAAACAAACAAAATTTTTTTATTCACAAAAATAGGACAATGTGGCATCCCCCAAATTAAAACTAAAGATTAGTAATGTAGCCACTTTTTACTGAAGTAATTTCCCCAAAAAATATTCGCAGCAAAACGTCTTCTTGTGGCCATTAAAATAAATTCTCAGAATTTTCCAAAACTTTACATTAGGGGTGTGCCATTGGTATTTGGTTGTTAAAACCGAAAGTGGTCGCTGAGGTGATAATTCTGAAACTTCACGCGAATTTTTTTGAAATTGTTTTGTATGCAAGAACTGGTGGACTTAATGCATCATTAAACGTTTGATTTGAACATTTTTAATTTGTAGAAAAGAAAATATTCGAGAAATACTCTATGTGGGCAATAACCGAACTCGCTTAAACTCGTTAAAGGTTTTTCTTGAAGAACCTTCTTAACAAAAAGGTCAATTATTTAAAACAAAAGGTTTTTAACGCAAGTTGCCTATAGTTTCCAGTAAACAAATTCATATTATTGTAAAATGGTGTACGTTTATCGCGTTCGCGACCGTCTTAGCGAGTTACCAATAGAACACGGCCATTACTGAATAGAAGGCAAACATGGTTCTCGAATACGCTGATAAACTCAACGATAAATTTAATTCAGGATTATTTATGTTTTAATAGAAAAAAATGAATGGAAAGCATAATTGAACTGTATTTTTACATGAACAAGGCAACGTCCGTTTCCTCTTAGTGCCACTAATTTCCAATTATTGAAAACTCCTCTTACTCAAGGCATGAGAAATGCTTACAGCCGTTCCTTAAGGCCAGTTATTTTCAACAAAAATCCCTCTTCTGAGCCTTCATTACATTCATTCCACCAGAAAAAGGCTATCCGCTTTAAAATAAATAAGCCTTTTAATGCAAACAAGCCTATCGGATTTTCGTAGAATCAGTTTCGTGTTGTGTGTCTTTTTTTTTTTTTTTTGCTTTGCCTTGTGTTGTATTATCGCCAACAACAACTGGCGAACGTTGCCTTCTGCCGCTTGAATCACTTTGCGTGTAGCCCAATTTCTTGCATTTACATGAAATACATTTGGTTCGAAAATAAATCTTCAACCAGAACAGCAGCCGTCAAAATATATCAAAATGTGAAAATAAAAATAAATAAACAAATGCCAGATAGCGAACAGCGCAGCGAACAGCAGAAAGAGGCGAAGAAAAATTAAATAACAATACAAACATTTGTCTTACACAATCCCAATCACTGTCTATAGGGTCGTCGTTATGTAGATATTATGAACAGGGTGGCCCATAATTTATATTATTCAACGGAAGATGATTAAACGTTTTAAAAATGGAAAAAACACTGTCAATATTTGAATGAAAATGCAACTCATGATAATTTTTGACAGGAAATGGTTGATAGTTAGTTTAAGGATTGTAGAAGCGATTGTCGTTGCTCCCGTTAATCGCTTTGCTCTTCGAAACATTAATAGGGGATCAGTAAACGATTTTCGGTAAAAAATTATCATGATCGAAATGGCATATTTTTACTACGGTCGCGTCCACGTCCGCGTCCAAAAATCAATCAACGCGCGTTAAAGCCTATACAAAAAAATATAGGCAGTTAGGTATGGGAAAAAGTCACGTTCATATTGGACGCGTTTTCCGATAAGTCGCGTTTACTATAAATTCGATTATTTTTGCAATCGAAACCCACCCATACCTATTAATGGCAACACCGCAAATTGCACATCCCTATTAAAACAGCTGTTTACCAGCATAAATATAAAGCGCTGCTGCTACTGCACATTTCCATTATGCACAATACCATTTGATCCTTATTTTCCACTGAGGTTAGCCAAATAATATCATTAAACTCCATGATAATGGCACAGCACAAAATTATTAAACTTTTCGCACCGCAAAAAAAAACAAATAAACACAAACAGCTGTTTGAACGCAAACGTGGACGCAAAACACAATGGAAACACCATTACAAATTTTCGGTAAATCGTTGACGCGGACGTGGACGCGATCGTAGTGGAGACAGCCTATTAAACAGATACGCATTTAAATAAATTCCGACTTCTGTATAGATCAAAGAGATTCAAATATAGTAAAGGCATACAAAAAACATATGTTTTATATTGCAGGGTGTGTCATGTAAGACTGTTTCTTGGAAAACTGAGCCTGGCAACTCATACTCGTTTCTTTAGCGACTTAAGACCAACTCGCTTCATAATTAAATTATTTCCATACAAAGTATACGAGTTTAGTAACCTCAACTGAACACAGGTAATAAAAATCAGTTTTTATAGCCGCAAATTAATTAATTAAGTCTGAATGGCAGGTGAATTCAAAAAAATCACAGTACAGCTTGATTCACAGGTGGACAATTGTAACGACGTTTGTGATAGTCGCCTTACTTATTCATAATATAGGGTGATCCATCTAGAGGTATTTCTTCAGAACAAAAAAATATAAAAATTCAAATCAAGTGTGGAATCTTTATTGGCAATTTGAAAGGACATTTTATGTCATTTATTTTTGAAAATATTTACCTTTAAATGTTGGCAACTATATTATGGAAATGAGCGTTCGGTGAGAAACGGGAAGATCCGCTGTTTTCGACCAAAATTTGCTCAGTGATGAGGCTCATTTCTGGCTCTACGGCAAAGTCATAAAACGAAATTGCCGCATTTGGGCTGAAGAGCAACAAGAAGAGGTTCAGGAGGTGCCATTATACCCAGAGAAAACCACGGTTTGGTGCGGTTTATAAGCTGGTGGAATCATCAGTGCATATTTTTTCTAAAACGATGAAGGCCGGAACGTAAGCGTGAATGGTGCTCGCTATCGCGCCATGATATCGATCATTATGCTACCTGAAATTGAAGCCCGTAATCTTGACGACACTTGGTTTCAACAGGACGCTGCCACTTGCCATACAACTGCTCAAACAATGGATCTATTGAGAGGTCATTTCGAAAAGCAGCTAATTTCACGTTTTAACAAGTTAGTAGGCCGCCTAGTGATATCACGAGTGATATCACAACTTTAGACATTTTTCTCCATTAAAGACATACCGGTCGAAATGCTCGAACGATTCATCCAAAATTGGACCCACAGAATGGAAACCCTGAGGCGTAGTTGTGGCTAACATTTGAAGGAAGTGTTATTCAAAAAATAAATGCCATAAAATGTCCTTTCAAATTACCAATAAAGATTTCACACTTGATTTGAATTTTTATATTTTTTTTTTGTTCTGAAAAAATAGCTCTAGATGGATCACCCTATATTTGGCGATTTCTTGTGGGCGAAAAGAGCATCACATTTGATCGTTTCAGATTTTATTTGGGGAGTTGGAAGCCACAGGCTCATCTTAAGAACCCACAGCCTCGTGAGGCTCCCACAGAGAGTAATAGAACAGAAAGTCTACAAAGCAAAAGAGATCTCACTATGGGGGCATATACGACTACATGGGCACAACTGGTGTAATATTTTCAAGACAAGCGTCATGAATAGATATGATTGCAATATGGCCATGGCAACATTTGTAGGTTATAAACAATAAAAAATATTGTTGCCTTAACCATAGAATTAGTATAACAAAAACAGTCTATAAAAAACAGAAAGCAGTGCAAAGGGGGTTTAATGCGTTGACTTTCATCAGAGGAGAAATCTATTGTCAGCAGTTCTCGTTAAATACGTCGCTGGCAGCTCTTAAGTATATAGCCATAGTTGAAACATATGTGTTGCATGTGGTCTGAAGAAAATGAACGAGAGTAGTTTTTATTGTTCAACTGTTCCATGGAACCAGGAAGATTATCCTATTTCCAATTACAATTGAAAGTTTACTAGGAATAATAATATACTAGATATGGACATATATACGAGTATATAAAACAGTGCAACATTTTTGTTGTGATTGTCTCTTGAAATCTTGAAAATGATTTGAAAAACATTTGTTTGAATTGACAGTTAAAGATTAAGAAACATTTTGCGGAGGTTTAGCGAAGTAACGGACCAAAAGAGATGAAAATTTTTTGTGATTTTGAGGCAGTACATGCATTTTTTTGCTTCCATTCAAAAGCTACAAATTTGCTTAGACTATAGTAATGTTCCGTTTTACCGTGATATAGCCGTCTCAAAGTATCAAAAAAGTGCTAAAAAAATTCACATTGAAGCTTAAGCCAAATCGACAAAATTTATTATGCCAAAAATCACATTTTGGGATGTAAAAAAAGGCATTAATATGGGGTCTGTATTAAACATAAATCACTGTGTACTACTGTCAAAGGGATCATGTCCATGTTTATTATTAATCTTTTCTTACGACCATAGGAGTTATTTTTTGGCCGAAAGGTCCAGTAACTGCCCATATTGTAGCATTTAAAAGCTTCTTAGGTTACTGTCGTAATCGTTGCAACAGACTGTATAAGAAGATTCCTGCTGGCTCAAAAACAGCTGTAAAGCCTGCCCCTGCAACCAAATCCAATACATTTCACATTTTGTTACCTTTCACCTATTCTAAATTTGGCACTCCATTTGCAACACCTCGAAATATTGATCGGAGATCTCATAAATTGATCGTCTTTAAATGTTAAGACCATTTAGCCATGTCCCTCCGTCCGCGTGTCTGTTGAAAGCCCCCGATAGTGGTCAAACGAACTAATAAAAATCTTTCCATTTCTTATGATGAAGGCTAATGGTCATCAGCAGATTGGATTTGTAAATTATAATTTTTTTTAACAAACAGTAGCAAGATATGGGTACCTGTAAGTTCAGACGCTCTTAATAACTCAAATAGACCATAGTTGTGGGACGTTACGGCTCATTTGGCCCAAAAAACGGGTCGAATTGTAAAAAAAAACAACTAATCCAATGCAAATGAGGGAATTTTGACTTTTAAGTTTAAGGACTTTTTCACGAACCCAAATGTGGATTTATTTTATTGTTTTGGCTGAGACTAGGGCCGTGCTCATGCGCAGAAGGGGCCTAAAAAGGGGCCGAATTGTAAAAAAAACAGCTAATCCAATGCAAATGAGGGAATTTTGACTTTTAAGTTTAGGGACTTTTTCACGAACCCAAATGTGGATTTATTTTATTGTTTTGGCTGAGACTAGGGCCGTGCTCATGCGCAGAAGGGGCCTAAAAAGGGGCCGAATTGTAAAAAAAAAAAACTAATCCAATGCAAATGAGGGAATTTTGACTTTTAAGTTTAGGGACTTTTTCACGAACCCAAATGTGGATTTATTTTATTGTTTTGTCTGAGACTAGGGCCGTGCGCATGCGCAGAAGGGGCCTAAAAAACGGCCCTTTTGTTTAAAAAACGGACCACCAGTATAAATGGACATATGTGTGCTCTAGTTAAGGCCAATTTTACTAAAAGCTCAATTAAGAATTTAGCTGAACAATTCTGGCAGAGTTGGACTAAACGACCCAATAGGCCCAAATAACGGACAAGTATAATTTACGGTAAGGGTATATAGGCTTTGGCCTGGCCGAACTTAATTAACATCGTTTTTATTTGTAAATAGAGACAATAATAGACTGGATTCACCGTCAACCGTCAAGACTATTTGGACTTTAAGTCATATTCAAATTTAAACCTTTTCTTCTTCTTTGACGAGACGTTGGGAAAACATGGAATAAATTACGAGGGTTGTTATACATATTTAAGGACTGACATTTCCATTGAAAGTTTAACATTTTTTAGCATAAACGTTCTCAGAACGTTTTGACGCACGACCATCATTTGTGTTGTTTACAGTGACTTGAAAAATTCAATTTGGCAAATAAAAATGGAATTAACTCGTGAACATTTTCGTGCGATCATTTTTCACAACTTTTGACGTCGATTAAAACGACAAAAGTGCATCGATGAACTTAAATCTTTGTATGGCGATGATCCTATAGCACTGTGAGAAACTAGTTTAATGAATTCAATCGTGGCCGACGCTCGCTCAAAGACGATGGTCGTCCAAAAACGGCCTTTGTGCCAGAGAACATTGATGCCGTGCGTAAACTGATAATGCAAGATCGTCCGTGAGATAGAGGCATCCTTGGGCATTTCTTCCACCAGCATACATTCGATATTGCATGAACACCTGGCCGTAAAAAAGGTTTGTTCTCGTTGGATCCCGCACAATTTGACAATCGCTCAAAAAAAGGCTCGTATCGTTTGGTGCAAAGAAAATTTGAAAAATACGATCGCGGTGCTTCAGAAGACGTTTATAAGATCGACACAGGTGACGAATCATGGATCTATGCATATGAGCCCGACGATTTTCGTCGCCAGAACATGCTGTTGAAGCGTTCAAAACCCATGTTTTGAAGGTGTCTCAATCGGAGTGGAAAAACTGCTTCGACAATTGGTTTGAGCGCATGCAAAATGTATAAATCATGCTGGAGAATACTTTGAAAAACATTGTTGATGATAAATATTCGCATTTTCATTATTAGGCCAGAAATATATATAGCAACACTCGCAGTTTTATTTAATTCATGAAGAAAGGCTGACTCAGCCCAGTCAAAAAACGACATAAGTATCGTAATATGTTGTGTGGTTTTTGCTTTACCCTGTCTAAATGTTGCATATGTTCACAGAAGGTTTAGGCACACATATATGTATGTATTATATTAAGTTATATTTTGTTTAGCTTTTCCTCCTTTCGTTGTTCTTGGTTGAAGAGAAAAAAATCAAATATTTTTCAAAATCTTCTTTTAAATAACGTAATACAAGAAGGTTGTCTGTCTGTCTGTCTGTCTAGCTGTCTGTCCGTCCCTCTGCCTGTATGTGTGTATGTCCACCATGTATCTGATTATCTAGATACATATGCACATATGTATATGTACGATATAGTTATGAGACTAAGTGGAGCTGTGTAAATGCCTGCCTAAAAGCAATGTCTCATTTAATAGCAACCGACAGACAGACAGGATAGACGGACAGACTTACTAACTGACAGACAGACGGACAGCTGGACAGACAATATCGCCACAAACCTATAGACATGTGCACGAAACAAGTGCTTTAAGTTTGACTGGCTGTTCATTTGTTCTTTCTCGGCTGCTTGCCGTTTCGTTTTTTTGTATTCTTTGAAATGTAAAAACGAAATAAAAAATCAAGTTATAGTAAAACAAAATCCAAGCATTCAAAATGTTAGCACATGTAGGGATAGCTAACACAAAATAGCGCATAAATTCGTTTTAGACTTAGATAACAACAACAACAAAGACAAAAAATATGTAAATGTCAACAGCCATAACATGCGACATAAATCACAAAGTTAATAATTCTTCCAAAGACACATTTGTTGAATGCACTCAAGAGGGGCAGCTCCTCCAATGCCCGCCACCGTTTCACCACCTCTCCAGAATGTAATTTATTTGAGTTTAAAACACACACGCACATAAATTAATCTTTGGGAAAAAGAGAATCTTTCCCTAAAACAGTTTATTTAACACTTCTAATCCATCAAATTGTAGGCAATCCACCCAAACGATACGCGAGCATAAATTCCCATTACGCCATGGAATGCAGTTTTTTCCGGCTGCTGCTGCACATTGGAAATTGGGCGGAGGGGGGCTTTCTGTGCAATGGGAGGGAGGGAGTTTGGCTGGGCCCTTTGGTGTTTGGTTTCGGAATCAGTGTGTAAATGTGTTTTACATTAATTAGTTTAAATGACGGGGAAAATGGGCAAAAAGATTTGTTAAATAATTATCACCATTCTCGCTTGTTTTGTGTTTTTTCGGAGTATTTATAGAAAATTAATTAAATTGTTTCGTTGTTTTTGTTGCGCCTGTTGTTGATAACAATGATTTACCAAACACCAGTGAAATATTTTTACCCCAGGGTAAAATCACAAAAATATAAATTACATTTGCATTTGATATTTTAGATTAACAGGGATTTAATGTGGTGGAGGTGGGCGAGACGGCGATGTGTAAGGTATATTAGGGTAAATCGGCAGCTGACACTGCCTAAGCTACAGGGTCAAAGTGGTATACTAGGGCTGCTTTATATATTTCTGGCCTAATAATGAAAATTCGAATATTTATTATCAAATATGGTTTTATTGTTTTCCGAAGTATTCTCCAGCATGATTTATACACTTTTGCTCAAACCAATTGTCGAAGCACTTTTTCCACTCCGATTGAGACACCTCCAAAGCATGGTTTTTCAACGCTTCAACAGCATCTTCTGGCTACAAACATCGTTGGCCACGCATTTTTTTCTTAATGTGCGGGAATAAAAAGAAGCCATTGGGTGCCCAGTCAGGGCTGTACGGCGGATGACCCATCAATTCGACGTTTTGGCCGGTCAAAAAGGCGCTGGTTTGAGCCGATATGTGAGAGCTTGCATTGATTGACAACGATTCGTGTTCTCTTGTTCTTTTTTCGAATTTCTCCGAAGACTTTAGACAAAAAAATTGTGGTGTACCACTCAGAATTGACCGTCCTACTTTGCTCAAGCGAAACAGTCGCCACATGACCAGTTTTGCCGAAGAAACAGGCGACCACTTGCTTCGAATTCCTCCTTCAAGAACAACTTTCATTGGATTTGGCTCGTCTTTTTGTTTCGGGCTCATACGCATAGATGCATGATTCGTCACCTGTGACGATCTTATAAACGTCTTTTGAAGCATCGCGATTGTATTTTGCTTCTTCCAAGAACAACATTCATTAGATTTGGCTCGTCTTCGAAGACCCATACGGTCGATTGCTGTTTTGTTTCGGGCTCATACCCATAGATCCATGATTCGTCACCAGTGACGATCTTTTGAAGCATCGCGATCGTATTTTTTCAAAATTTCTGTGCACCAATCGACACGAGCCTTTTTTTGAGCGATTGTCAAATTGTACAGGATCAAATGAGAACAAACCTTTTTTACGGCCAGGTGTTCATGCGATATCGAATGTATGCTAGTGGAAGAAATTCTCAAGGATGCCTCTATCTCACGGTACGAGTATGTCCCATGACGATCTTGCATTAGCAGTTTACGCACATTGATGCCGCCAATGTTCTCTGGCATAATGGCCGTTTTTGGACGACCTTCACGACCTTCGTCTTGAAGCGAGCGTCGGCCACGATTGAATTCATTAAACCAGTTTTTCACAGTACTAAAGGATGGTGCTTCATCGCCATGCAAAGATTTAAGTTCAGCGATGCACTCTTGTCGTGTTAATCCACGTCGAAAGTTGTGAACAATTATCGCACGAAAATGTTCACGAGTTCATTCCAATTGTCAAATTGAAAACAACACAAATGATGGTCGTACGTCAAAACGTTCGGAGTACGTTTATGCTAAAAAAATGTCGAACTTTCCAATGGAAATGTCAGATGGCGCCAGACAACACTAAGTGTTGCCTAGGCCAGAATCAAATTATTTGCATATTTATAAAAAAATTATTCTAAAAATGACGTGGCAACGAAATTCATACAATTCGCTCACAAAATTATATATACACATATGTGATGCGCAAAATAGAAAGGGACCTAAGGTTTAAAACCAGTTTTGTTCAGGAGAGCCATTTTAAAGATTAGGCCCCTTTCTATTTGCGCTAAGAATCGTCGACTTTACTTTCATAAAACGCGCATATCTCTGGGAGGGAACACTTTTGGGGCCTGAGATCTTTCTTATTCGATGCTCAGATGTTGTCCACATAAAAAAAATGAAAATTGATTTTTTTTTACCCTTAAGTCCCTTTCTCTATGCGCTGTCACATATTGTAGTATTGACTAAAAACTTTATTTTTAAGATTGGGTAGGCGATTTAACATTTTGAATTTGAATCGCCTGCACCAAGAAGTACCGATACTATTTTCAAAATTTAGGGTTTTATTGAAAAGATTGAACTTTGTCATTGAATAATGGAACAGCATCCGATGCGTTTTCACTTCGCCCCATGAGCTGAAGATTGTTTGGCAGGAGATGAAGAATTTTACCAAAAAAATGAAGCTCATTTTCATCTCGGTGGCTATGTCAACAAGAAAAATTGCCGCTTAAGAGGTTCAATAACACCACACGTGACTGTTGAGAAGCCAATGCATCCACAACAAATCACTATTTGGTGCGGATTTTGGGCTGTCGGCATCATTGGGCCACTTTTCTTCAAAAAAAAAAAATGAACAAGGAGCCGCCGTTAAAGTCAACGCTGAGCGTTACCGCGCCATGCTCAACGAATTTTGTTTCCAAAAATTCAAGGAAATTGGTTTCAACAATTGGCAGGCACATGTCACACAGCTTACGCAACCATCTACGAGTATATTTTACGCACTGTTTTTAGAATTGGAATATTCAGGCAAAATTGTGATGTCAACTGGCCGCCTCGGCACTGTGATTTGAGCCCTTTAGATTATTTTTTGTGGGTAACCATAAATGTTACGCAAATTAAAGCGTTCAAAACATGAAATCGAAGAGATTCGACGCGAAACAATAAAAGTATGTATAAGTATGTATGTTCGTGGCAACCATAGTATTGTTTTTTGAGCTTCATTTTGACAATAGTATACATATCTCAGCACTATAATGCGTAAAAAATACTAAATTCCAGTATTTCTGAACACATCGTTTTTTGGACACTCTAGGCATGAGGCGACCGATATCCTCTACAGCTTCTCGAAAATACCAAATTCCAGTATTTCTGAAAACATCGGTTTTTGGACACTCTAGGCATGAGGCAACCGATATCCTCTACAGTCATTCGAAGATTCTCCATAACACATTTCTTCACATTCTTAACTGTTTATAGGTTTTAGATGTGATGGATCGTCTAGGACGAGCGTCTTCTGGACCTTTTTTTAAAAGCTTGTACAACTTGTAAACATTTTTTCTGACTTCACACAGGGAATTCTAAAAACTTATTTTATAAAAACATTGTGCAGTTCTCGTACGGGTTATCGTGTTTAGAACGAATTCTTATCAGCAAGTATCTTACCTATTTTTGGTTCCCCAAAAATAGTACGCAATTTAAAACCCAAATTCAGAAGTAAACTAATCAACCTTTAACTATTTGCCTACCTTAACATGTAGGAGGACTTCCCTTTTTTAATGACCATGTAGTAATTTGCATTAATGTGGTTATATTTAAATTATAATTGCTCCTGCAGAGATGGTGTCGTGGCGGCATTAAAATAAATTGCCAATTTGTCTTTGGCATACATGCAGCTATTGCAAAATCAATAACACAATAACATTTAAAGCACACAATTCTACCTAAAACAGTAATTAATTAAACATTATATAAATATGTATTTTATAACTAATTAATTTGATAACAACAACCGAATGAAAGCGAAATTTGTGGTTTGGTTGCAAAAGTAATTGCCTGTTAAGGCACTGAGAGAAGAAAGGTCTGCAGGACAGTTAGTATATGTGACAGCGCATAGAGAAAGGGACCTAAGGGTAAAAAAATCAATTTTCACTTTTTTTTGTTGATGTGGACAACATCTGAGCATCGAATGAGACCGATCCCATGCCCCAAAAGTGTTCCCTCCCAGAGATATGCGCGTTTTATGAAAGTGAAGTCGACGATTCTAAGCGCAAATAAAGGGTGTCCTAAGAAGAGCGCAATTTTTAAATTTTAAATAAAACACAGATATTTAAGAAAAAATCGTGAAACTTTATTATATCGTAAAGTAGACAGAATGAGGTTATGTATGGAACAATATATCGTGCAGATGGCCGCCGCGGCTTTGCTGGCATGCACGCGATCTTTTAATGAAATTTTCAATGACCGTTTTGCATGAATGCTGCGGTATTTCATTAATGCAGCGTCCAATTTCGTCTTTTAAGGCTTGAGTCGTCGTCGGCTTATTCGCGTAAACCATCGACTTCAAAAAACCCCAAAGAAAAAAATCTAATGGTGTTAAATCGCACGATCTAGACGGCCAATTCTGATCTACAAAACGCGAAATAACACGACCGGGAAATGACTGATGCAGCAATTGAATTGTTTCTCTGGCTGTATGACATGTGGCGCCGTCTTGTTGGAACCACATGCCCTCCACATTCATTTCTTCAATTCTAGGCAAGAAAAAACTGGTTATCATTTCACGATACCAAACACCATTGACTGTTTGCGCTTGACCTGCCTCATTTTCATAAAAAAAAGGTCCAATGATTCCTCCAGCCCAAAAACCACACCACACAGTGACACGTTGAGGATGCATTTGCTTCTCGTGAATCACTCGAGGATTTTCCGCACCCCAAATGCGACAATTCTGCCTATTGACGAAGCCATCAAGATGAAAATGGGCCTCGTCACTGAAGATGATTTTATCGGCAAAATCAGCATTTTCATGTTGTCTCTCCAATACCCAATTAACGAACTCCCTTTCGTGTAGCGCTCCATTTTTACTAACCTCGTACCTTCTACTAACAAACAATAACAATTGTTCAAATGTCAAACAATGACACTTCGAATGTTGCCAGATTTAAAAATTGCGTTCTTCTTGGGACACCCTTTAGAAAGGGACTTAATCTTTAAAGTGGCTCTCCTCAACAAAAACTGGTTTTTAACCTTAGGTCCCTTTCTATTTTGCGCGCCACATATATGGTTTGATAAATGAGTGTAGCGGAAGGGTCGGCCAATAGTGACGCAAATTTGCAGCACTGAAAAGAGAAAACCCTTAAATTTCAACCAAAAAATGGGTATGTGAATTTCTGTTAATCAAAAATTTTGTATTACGCTCAACGATTTATTAGCTAATACAATGATATTCGATGAATGGGAACAACAAAGAAATTCATACAATTAATGAACTGTATCGTGAGTGTGTTGGTGTATATATGTAAGTGTGTGTGCAATGCGATTTTTATTGTCGTCGGTGAAAAACTCTATCGCCGGCAGTTCTCGTTATATATCAAACTGCCTGCCCTTAAGTGTATAGCCGCTTAACATATCTACAGCACATTCGTTGCTTGGGATCGTATGACAGTGAAGGGGCACACGCCGAAAATGAAGCCATCCTAGCTTGTAACTAATTCTTTCCGACTGTTTTTTAAAATAATTTAACATAATTTGTTTTTTTTTGTAAATATGTATATTTTGTCATCGCTTGGGGTCTTATTTTGGTGAAGTAGCGCTCACCGAAAATGCAGTCACATCCTGCTTGTAACCAAAAGTCCTTTCAACTGTTTTTTAAAACAATTTAAACCTGTTTTTTGTACATAGGTGAATGACAAAATTTTTCAATAAACGGTTTACAATTTTTTTTGTAAATACGAGGGCTGCTATATATATATTTCAGGCCTTATAATAATAATGCGAATATTTTTCATCAAAAATGGTTTTATTGTTTTTCGAAGTATACTTCAGCAAGATTTATACACTTTTGCATGCGCTTAAACGAATTGTCGAGGCACTTTTTCCACTCCGATTGAGACACCACCAAGACATGATTTTTGAACGCTTCAACAGCATCTTCTGACGGCGAAAATCGTTGACCACGCTGAACGGCGAACGACCCATTAATTCGACGTTTTGGCCGATCAAAAAGGCGCTGGTTTGAGTCGATGTGTGAGAGCTCGCATTGTCATGGTGCACAATGATTCGTCTTCTCTTGTTCATTTTTCGAATTTCTCCAAAGACTTCAGGCGAAAAAAAAATTGTGGTGTACCACTCAGAATTGACCGTCCTACGTTGCTCAAGCGAAACAATCGCCACATGACCAGTTTTGCCGAAGAAACAGGCGACCATTTGCTTCGAAGTGTTTCTTCCACGAACAACTTTCGTTGGATTTGGCTCGTCTTCGAAGACCCACACGGTCGATTGCTGTTTTGCTTCGGGCTCATACGCATAGATCCATGATTCGTCACCTGTGACGATGTTATAAACGTCTTTTTAAGCGCCATGATCGTATTTTTTCAAAATTTCTTTGCACCAATCGACATGAGCCTTTTTTGGGCGATTGTCAGACGGGCACCAAACTGAGAACAAACCTTTGTTACGGCCAGGTGTTCATGCAATATCGAATGTATGCTGGTATGCCCAAGGATGCCTCTATCTCACGGTATGTCACATGACGATCTTGCATTATCAATTTACGCACAGCATCAATGGCCTCTGGCACAACGGGCGTTTTTGAACGACCTTCGTCGTTGAGCGAGCGTCGGTCACGATTGAATTCATTAGACGAGTTTTTCACAGTACTAAAGGATGGTGCTTCATCGCCATACAAAGATTTAAGTTCATCAATGCACCTTTGTCGTGTTAATCCACGTCGAAAGTAGTGAAAAATTATCGCACAAAAATGTTCACGAGTTAATTCCAATTTTTTGCCAAATTGACTTTTTCACGTCACTGTAAACAACACAGTCAACACTTAGTGTTGCCTAGGCCGGAAATATATATAGCAACCCTCGTAACACAAAGCTTTACCATTTTCAGTAAAGGCAAAAAAAAACTGATGATGGGAGATTTTTACTGAATAAATTAGTTTAAACGATTTTCTTAAGGCAGCAAAAATGGAATAATTTTCGCTTTTAGTTATAATGAAAGTTTAGATATCACCAATATTCGGCTACAAAACAAAAAATTGTCTAAACTATTGTTAGCCACAACCATTGGTTACGGAAACTAAATACATTTTAAGCATTTCATTGGTATGACCGATCCATAACTTGTGAGTAGAGTACAATGATCATGTTTATCATCTTGTGGTATGTCGAACCGAATATCCAATACGACTATAAACATTTGGTGATTGCAACTGAAATTCGTTTGTTTACAACTTAATTTTAGTAGTTTCAACCGATTTTCAATTATTTTTTTCCCTGTGTGTATTATAATTAAATTTAAATGTACTATAGTTAAAATTTATCTTAGCAATTATTTGCTGATATCGTAGCCATAGAAATTATACTGGGCCTACGAAATTTTTGTAGATCCCTTTGATCTGAACCTATTGACATCAACGGAATGTGATTATATCACATACCACAAGTCGAAGAGTTTGTAAAGACTCCAGTAAGAAAAAAATCAAGTTTATATTTTTTCAATATTCTTTTCATGGATTTCTCAGAATGGTATGACAATATTTTCACTAACGAGAATTTAATTTTGAATACCTGTGGTAAGAGCAATTAATTCTGAAATTTATTCAAGTTGCCAAAATACAAAAAAAAATTACGACAATTTCACAGCTTTCTTAAAAAAGAAACTATACGCCACGGGAGATTCACTCCTCAACTCAATGTAAACCACCATCAAAGGTCGGGCTAACTCTTACTCATTTACGACTTTTTAATGATTTCTGCTGTTGTTTTTTCTCTTCTTGTTGAAATGTAAGACATTCATTCAGGCGTCTTGCAAAAAATGTCTGTGGGTTTTGTTGGAAAACAAAAACTTGTGGTTTTCGTTAGCGAAACCGTAGGCGGCATCGCCGTCTGTCTGTTGAAGCTCTTTCACTTTCAATTGATCTTAGGGTACATGGCAAGTGGAATATGTATTTTGCATAAGACTCGACACAAGACAAGTGGCGGAATTGAATTGCGTATTGAATGTGAAAGGTAAAAGTGTAACTACACAGGTACAAGCCCAGTTTGTACATGCCTTATGTACGGCGATGTGATATTTTGTATATAAGGTCATGCAATTGTGACATCTTTACCAAGAAGTAAATATACTTATAAATAATAAAATTCAACTTAAATTCAAAATGCCCGAAAAAAACTTTTTTTTTAAAATATGAGTTTTTTTGTTAAGATTTGAAAAAAACATATGTTGATCTCAATTTGTTACTAATGAGTTTGTCATAAAAAAAATAATGACAGATTTAGTGCAGTGGGGGATATTTTTGTAAGGAAAAAACCATTAAAAAATATGCAATATTTTCTTTCTAGATTTATTATTTTATCAACGAAATCTTGCACGTACCGCCAGTCTTGGCCACATAAATTGAGGTCATTTTTCTCAAGTTTTGTTCGTGTTCACAACGTTTTTTTTTGTTCCGCGCCCCCTTCTCTGAATTGCATAGAACGCTGTTGCCTATAATTTCATTCGGTCATTTATGCATACATTGTAATTATTGTGCTGAAACTATGCACCAAATAGTAAAGTGTGCTTCTTTTTTTCGTTGGTTTTTTGTTCAATTCAAAATACCAAATTGCGGGCGTTTGGCAAGTAAAAGAGAAAACAAAAAAAAAAATACTCGAATGAAATACTCACTAATTAAAAATGTGAACACAAACTTGTACAGCTACACTTGAAGAAAATATACGAAAACGATTATAAAGCATCAACGGCAATCAAATTATATGGATTATATGGATTACTATGATTCGTTGGTTCGTTGCCACAGCCGCATTTTTTGCCAACCGAGTGATTGAGGTTACATGCACCTCGAGTATTCTACCAGTACAACCGAATGTTAGATGGTGCTCTGTATTTTTAAGTTATCAGTGTAACATACCAAGAATCCGATCCTTCAAAAGAAAATTTTTGGATCAAACCACCCTTGATCAACGAAAAAAAAAATAAAATTTTAGACAGAGGAAAAAAACTGTTTTCTCACGCAATTAAAGTACTCATAAGAAGGTCGAGGAAAAGATGATGGAAGAATTTTGCTGGGGAAAATGTTGCTAATCGATTGCTAATCTACGACATGGTACACATTTCATATGCCAGTGTGGTTTCGATTTTACGAATTGGTACCTCATCCGTCATATTTTACGGATGTAGCCCCTAGTGAATATTTCCTATTTCCAAATCTAAAGAAATCACTCGTTGGAATGATACGAGGGCGGTTCGGAAACTTCTCAGCCTAGCACAAAGAGCGCGGTATAAACAGAAAAAAGTTAAGTGTTTTGGAAACTTCCATCTCTGCTATGAACACATGTTAAATTTTGTTTCGATCTGGCAACTCCTTCATATAGAAACAGGTGTTCACAAAAGACGCATCCGCTATTTTTTTTACAATGGAAAAATTAGAAATGCGTGGTGTCATTAAATATTTACATAAAAAAGGTTTATCGGGACAAGAAATTCATAATGCTATGGTGAATGTGTTAGGTGAAAGTGCTCCTTCATATGCAACAGTAAAAAATTGGGTTGCTGAATTTAAACGTGGTCGTACAAGCATTGAAGATGAACCACGTAGTGGACGTCCAAAAACAGCAACAACAACAGAAATTGTAGCCAAAGTGCATGATATGGTATTAAATGATCGACGAATAAAAGTGCGTGAAATAGCTAATATCATGGGCATCTCAAATGATCGAGTCCATTTAATTTTGCATGAAGAACTACAGATGAAAAAGCTTTCTGCAAGATGGGTGCCGCACTTGTTAACAGTCGACCAAAAACGCATAAGAATGAACATTTCTCAAGCTTGTTTGGATGGTTTTCAGCGAAATAAAATGGATTTTAAGCGTCGTTTCATAACTGTTGATGAGACATGGATCCACCACTATACTCCAGAGACAAAAGAACAATCCAAACAATGGACTGAAGCTGGAGCAAGTGCCCCAAAGAAGGCAAAAACAATTCAATCGGCTGGTAAGGTTATGGCAACGGTTTTTTGGGACTTCAAAGGTATTTTATTGATTGACTATCTGCAAAAGGGTAAAACAATAAATTCAGAGTACTAATGCAACCTTTTAGATCAATTAAATGTATAAATTCAAGAAAAACGTCCTGCTTACAACACAAAAAAAATAATTGTTCATCAAGACAACGCACCAGCGCACAAGAGTGTTTTAACAACGGCTAAAATCAACGAATTAAAGTACGAGTTGCTTGACCACCCACCTTATTCTCCTGATTTAGCTCCCAGTGAATTTTACCTGTTCCCAAATCTAAAAAAATTCCTTGCTGGCATGCGTTTTACCTTAAATGAAGATGCAATTACAGTTGTAAACCACTATTTTGAAGACCTTGAGGACAAATATTTTAATCAAGGGATAGAATTGCTAGATAAGCGTTGGACTTAGTGTATTGAAGTTTCAGGAGTTTATATTGAAAAATAAAAATATTTTTGAAAAACTAACTATTCTCTTTCATTGATAGGCTAAGAACTTTCCGAACCGCCCTCGTATTTAGCTCCAACGACGATTTTTTTTTTTGTTAATTTACCAACGGGGCTTTTCCCCTATACAAGTAATGTATTGCGTTGGTCAGTGGAAGCCATGAGATCGAAGGGGGGAAAGAGGGAGTAATGTTTATTGACATTCGTCTTGAATTTCTGGATGTCGTAATTGGTGGGAAATACATTTGCCAGAAGTCGAATTCACATATGGACAGTACGGGCGAAAACGAATTCGATCTGTAGTGAATAGTGCGGTCAACCGACCAATCGATAACAAATGGGTGTAAGTTTCTGGAAAGTCATGTATCCCTGCCGAACATCTTCACGTCAGTAATAAGACCACGAATGTCTAAGGAACACTCGCCATGGAAGTAGCGAAAGAACAGCGACACACAACCCACATTCCGACGATGCTCCAGGGAAACATTAGAGTTGGGTACCCTACTGCATCTATCAGCACCATTGCTCTCCTTTGAACGCGATTCAGAAGCTCCAAGCATAATTTTGGAGTTTTGGAGTTGTATTCCTTCTTTGGCCTGATGTTGGTTGTAAAGATATCGCAAAGATCAGAAGGAGTGAAATATTTCTTGCCTAAACACTTTAGTGCTTCTTTCGCCACTCTAAATACATGCTTCGCCCAACATGCCTCACATTGAATTTTCATACCCAGAACACGATAGATAATGACGACACTGATGGGTCAATGAGTCGCTAGTGAGACAACATGCATCACTGTGTCTTACGTGCATTAAAATCTTTTTAGGGTCTCATCCAAAATTGGCCATTTGTCTTCAATATTTTGAAGACTCGGCCTACGGTCGAATGAATATGAATGACATAGGCTGCTGTCATCCGCGAAAGTGTAGATTGCATTCACGGTCGGACCCAAAAGATCGTCAATGAAAATAAGAAATAAAGAGGGAGAAAGGACAGAGCCTTGCGGTACACCTGCGGTGAGCCTATGTTTATTGGATGAGAACCCATCTACAACAGCTCGTAAAGTGCAATCTTTGAGAAAGCTCTATGGACTTCGAAAAGTCCTATTTTTTGGAATAAGTGTATTGAACTTAAAGCAAATTATGTTAAAAACTAATTCGAAGTCAGGGAATTATTGATATGCCCTCGTAATTGTTCTTTTTAATAGAAACTTTAATTTTATGTTTTAACGCTAATACAAAAAAAAAACAGTTTTTAATTCGAAGTCAGGGAATTATTGATATGCCCTCGTAATTGTTCTTTTTAATGGAAACTTTGATTTTATGTTTTAACGCTTTAATTATCTCTGGACGCTTTGCGTAACATTTATCCTTAATGGCTACCCAAAGAAAATAATCCAAAGGACTTAAATCACAGCTCCGAGGCGGCCAATTGGCATTTTAAGTTCGGCTGACTATTCAATTTTCAAAAAAAAGTGTGTAAAATACCGATGGTTGCGTTGGCATGTGGCCCCGTCTTGCTGAAACCAAATGTCGTCCATGTCATTTTCCTGGATTTTTGGAAACACAATTCCGTTGAGCATGGCGCGGTAACACTCACCGTTGACGGTAACGGCGGTTCCTTGGACATTTTCGAAGAAAAATTATCCAATCATGCCGCCAGCCTTAAATCCATACCAAACAGTGACTCGTTGTGGATGCATTGGCTTCTCAATTGTCACGTGTGGCTTCTCTGAACCCCATATGCGGCAAGTTTGCTTATTGACATAGGCACTAAGATGTAATTGAGCTTCATCTTAAAACACGATTTAAAAAAAAATTCTTCATCTCCTGCCCAACAATTTTCAGCCCACTAGGCGAAGCGAAAACGCATCGAATGGTTTTCCATTATTAAATGACAAAGTTCCAGATTTCCAATAAAACCAGAAATTTAGAAATTTGGAAAAATTATCAATACCTTTTCTACAGCCGATTCAAATTTATAATTTTAAAAGGCCCACCCTATATAATAGAGTTTTTTTAGTGATTGAGAATCGTTACGTACATCTACATATTAATTTCAGAAACTTAAGATTTATTTATTGAAAATGTAACTACAGACTCTGCAAGGGAAAACAACCCTTACACAATTTATTTTCTGAGTGTATCTTTAGGCAAATCTGAATAAGCATAGGCAAATGATAGAATTAGTTTTTATTGCCATCTAATAATGAAATCAACCTTATTTGAAAGTGTATTTGTGCGCGCAAAAATGTCTGCGAAATGCAATTAAAAAATACCATAAATTAAATGTGAACCTATTCAAATCTGTGCATCTGTACAAATCTGTACAAATCAAAATAGGCACACAACAAATGTATGCGAAATCTATCGTGTACTAAGTGCAAGATTGCTAGAAGAAACAATTTTTTATGTCGCAAAAAACTCATTGAGAAAATATTTCTTTATTGGCTCATATAGGCAAATAAACACTTCATCGAAAGTATTCATCGCAAGTGATAATTATAAATAAACACAAAAAAAATATCGTTTGGAAAATTTCACATGTGTCGTCCGCAATGAATAATAATAAAGATGAATCATAGCTTGCCGTTATTATTTGAGAGCAACTGAGTACGATATCGTTTTGCTAGACATCCAAAATATTGAATCCAAAATTTAATAAAATATTGTACACGTTGCTGGTTTGTTTTCCTTTTCCTTGTGATAACTTATCATTGTGCTAATACGAGTACAGGTAGTAGCATTACAGTCTTTTTTATCATTATCTGGTTATAGTAAATGAGATATGTTCTTTAATATCATATTCTTCTTTTTTACCGGGAAAACATTATCTCTGAGTGGATAATATGGGCTGATGACCTTGGGAGAGCTACATTATTTTGTTTTTAAAAAAATATTAATTTTTGTAGTGAACAAGAAACACTACTGCTCGATTTATATCGAGCTTTCTTAGAGATCGCACTATACCAGTTATTGTAGATGGGTTCTCATCCAATAAACATAGGCTGACCGCTGATGTACCACAAGGCTCTGTCCTTTCTCCCTCATTATTTCTCATTTTCATTGATGATCTTTTGGGTAAGACCGTGAATCCAATCGACTCTTTCGCGGATGACAGCAACCCATGTCATTCATATTCAGTCTTCAAGATATTGAAGACAAAAGGCGAATTATGGAAGAGACACTTGGCCGGGATTTGCTGGCCGAATGGGGTCGAGTGAATAGAGTAGATTTTAATGCGCGTAAGACACAGTGCTGCTTGTTGTCTCACAAGCGATTCACTGAGCCAATAGTGTCGTCATTATCTATCGATGGTATGGATGTCGAACAATCAGATGCTCTTGTTGATCTGGGCATGAAAATACCATGTGACGCTCGTTGGGCGAGACATGTATTCGAAGTATCGAAAGAAGCACTCATGTGTATAGGCTTCCTAAAGCGGTGCAAGAAATATTTCACTCCTTCTGATCTTTTCGATATCTATACAACCTACGAGGGCGGTTCGGAAAGTTCTTAGCCTATCAATGAAAGAGAATAGTTAGTTTTTCAAAAATATTTTTATTTTTCAATAAAATCTCCTGAAACTTCAATACACTTAGTCCAACGCTTATCTAGCAATTCTATCCCTTGATTAAAATAGTTTTCCTCAAGGTCTTCAAAATAGTGGTTTACACTATCCATTTTTATTTGAGGTAAAACGCTTGCCAGCTAGGAATTTTTTTAGATTTGGGAACAGGTAAAAGTCACTGGGAGCTAAATCAGGAGAATAAGGTGGGTGGTCAAGCAACTCGTACTTAAATTCGTTGATTTTAGCCATTGTTAAAACACTTTTGTGCGCTGGTGCGTTGTCTTGATGAAAAATTATTTTTTTGTGTTGTAAGCCAGGACGTTTTTCTCGAATTTGTACATTTTATTGATCTAAAAGGTTGCAATAGTACTCTGAATTTATTGTTTTACCCTTTTGCAGATAGTCAATCAATAAAATACCTTTGAAGTCCAAAAAAAACCGTTGCCATAACCTTACCAGCCGATTGAATTGTTTTTGCCTTCTTTGGGGCACTTCCTCCAGCTTCAGTCCATTGTTTGGATTGTTCATTTGTCTCTGGAGTATAGTGGTGGATCCATGTCTCATCAACAGTTATGAAACGACGCTTAAAATCCATTTTATTTCGCTGAAAACCATCCAAACAAGTTTGAGAAATGTTCATTCTTATGGTCGACTCTTAACAAGTGCGGCACCCATCTTGCAGAAAGCTTTTTCATCTGTAGGTCTTCATGCAAAATTAAATGGACTCGATCATTTGAGATGCCCATGATATTAGCTATTTCACGCACTTTTATTCGTCGATCATTTAATACCATATCATGCACTTTGGCTACAATTTCTGTTGTTGTTGCTGTTTTTGGACGTCCACTACGTGGTTCATCTTCAATGCTTGCCCGACCACGTTTAAATTCAGCAACCCAATTTTTTACAGTTGCATATGAAGGAGCACTTTCACCTAACACATTCACCATATCATTATGAATTTCTTGTCCCGATAAACCATTTTTTATGTAAATATTTAATGACACCACGCATTTCTAATTTTTCCATTGTAAAAAATCGCGGATGCGTCTTTTGTGAACACCTGTTTTCTATATGAAGGAGTTGCCAGATCGAAACAAAATTTAACATGTGTTCATAGCAGAGATGGAAGTTTCCAAAACACTTAACTTTTTTCTGTTTATACCGCGCTTTTTGTGCTAGGCTAAGAAGTTTCCGAACCGCCCTCGTATGAAAGAGACACTTGGCCGGGATTTGCTGGCCATTTCCGAATGGGGTCGAGTGAATTGAGTAGATTTTAATGCGCGTAAGACACAGTGCTGCTTGTTGTCTCACAAGCGATTCACTGACCCAATAGTGTCGTCATTATCTATCGATGGTATGGATGTCGAACAATCAGCTGCTCATGATGTTCTGGCATTAAAATTAAATGTGACGCTCGTTGGGCGAGACATGTATTCGAAGTGTCGAAAGAAGCACTCAAGTGTATAGGCTTCCTAAAGCGGTGCAAGCAATATTTCACTCCCTCTGATCTTTTCGATATCTATACAACCTACATCAGGCCAAAGATGGAATACAACTCCCATATATGGGCAGGTGCTCCTTGGAGCTTCTGTTCTAAGGAGAGCGATGGTGCTGATAGGTGACAGTGGGGTATCCAACTCTATTGTTTCCCTGGAGCATCGTCGGAATGTGGGTTGTGTGTCGCTGTTCTATCGCTACTTCCATGGTGTGTGTTCTAAAGACATTCGTGGTCGTATTCCTGACGTGAGGATGTTCGGCAGGGATACACGACTTTCCAGAAATTCACACCCATTTGTTATCGATTGGCCGGTTGACCGCACTATACACCACAGATCGAATTCGATTTTCGCCCTTACTGTCCTTATGTGGAATCGACTTTCGGCAAATGTATTTCCCACCAATTACGACATCCAGAAATTCAAGACGAATGTCAATAAACATTAGTCCCTCTTTCCCCCCTTCGATCCCTTGATTTCCAACGACCAACGCAATGCATTGCATGGCTAGTTAAAAAAAGACCAATTTGTAAGCAATAATTTTCGTATAGTCAGCAGCCCTGAAAGTCAGAGCAAATAAAATAATTCCAAAGACTCTAAATATTAGAGAGGTCCAACAATAAGTAGGAGCATAACTACCTACAGACAAAAAATTTGTTGGAAATCGGTTGGAACTACAATATTTCGGTTGCAAAGAAGGAATTTTGGTTGCAATCACCAAATGTTTATAATGTTTAGTCGCGCAAGATGCTAAATATCATCATCGTACTGTACTGACAAGTTATAAGTCGGTCATATCAATGAAATGCGAAAATTTCAAATATTTACAAACATTCTGTTGTAGTAACCAATTAACAGTAATGATAACTAAAACTTCATCATAACCAAAATAAGAGTTGTTTAATAATTTTTTTTACAATTATTGGCTTTTAGCAAGTAATTGGTTAATCGATTAACCAATATTTTCCAGTAAAACTCATCCATCCAAAACGTGGAAATTTTTCCTCGTCAAGACCCTCTCTATGAGAACTTTAATGTTTTTTTTTTGTTTCTGACTAAAATTTTATTTTTTGTGGCATGCAGGTTTTTTAGATCTAACAATTATCTTTAGAAAGGTTCGGATACTAGGTATGTTGCACCGATACTACAGTTTCAATAACTAAAAATTACAGAGCACCTACTATCGTAATATTCGGTTACACTGGTTGACAAAAAAATTAGGTTGTGGCAAAGATTCTGTTTTCTGTGTGTACGAAAGTCATGCTAAAAAAATGCTACAGTCGGCCGAAACTTTTTTAAAACCTAGAGAAATTGATTCAGCATTGCCAGAGAAATTGATTCAGCATTGCCTGCAGGAAAATAGATGCTACTTTGGGTTAAATAAAAAAAGCTCAAAGCTCGAGCCCTCCTACGACAAACAAAATCTATAACGAACCAGGTAAGGAAAGGTTACCTACTTTATTCATGATAAAAAAAAGCTTCTGCGGGCAAATTTTAAGGGAAATTCTACTGTTGATTGAGACCGACCTTTTTATAAAGTTGATAAATAGATTCAGCATTGCCGAACAAATAAATGGTGACCAGTTTATAATCTCGAAACATAGATTAAGCATTGTTAAACAAATTAATGGTTGTGCAGGAAAATAGATCCTACTTTGGGCTAAACAAAAAGGCGCAAGACCTGAGCCCTCCTACTACAAACGAAGACAACAATGAGCCATGGATAGAAAAGCCACAGTAAGGAGAACTACTTCTCTATACCCTAGAGAGATTGGTAACACTGATATTAATTAAAGTATTTTTCAAAAAATATGTGCAACTTTGGGAATAACACACATCTAAAGACCGAAACTCTTTTATAACAATCGGAAATATCAATGTAACAAGTAAGGAAAGTCTAAAGTCAGACGAGATAGACTCTTTCATAGCGTAGATGGAATGACATCAGCCTTGACATTAAACATAGGAGCGATTTTGAAAATAGATGCTACTTTGGGTACAGCAACAGGTAAAACCTGAATTCTCTTTCAGCAAACGAAAACAACTCTGGGCCATTAAAGGAAAGTCTGCAATCGGAGAAACCGACCATATTACAGCCTAGATATGTTGATATTACTTTTAACTTAAATAAATTCTTTTTTATACCCTAGATAGAAAGATACCAACATTGACACTAAACATATGATAGATTAAGAAAACAGATGTAATTTTGGGTAAAGTAAGAGGATAAAGACAAGAGCTCGCTTAAGACAAACCAAACCAACACTGAGCCATGAAAGAAAAGTCTGCAATCGAAGAAACCGACTGTATTACGCTCTAGAGAGGTTGATATTACTATTGACAAAAATTAACGAATTGTTTTGAAAAATAGATGCTATTTTCGGTTTAGAAACAGCTAAAGAACAGAACTCTATTACAACAAATGAAAACATCACTGTCTCGAATGAGGAAATATACAGTCGGGAAGATCATCTTTATTATACACTAGAGGGGATGTAACAGCATTGACATTAAATGAAGCATCGATCTGAAAAATAGATGCTACTTTGGGTAAGCAAAAAATAAAAAACCACAACTCTCTTACGACGATAGAAAGCGATCGTTGACGATCGCAAGGCGATCAGAGGAAACCGATTTTATAATGTCAAAAAAAGAATTATATCAACATTAACATGAACTGAAGAGACGTTCTGGGAAAAAGATGCTACTTTGGGTTAAACAATCAGTTGTAGACCAGAAATACTGCACAGGCATCAAAAATAGCTCTCGACCAAGCAAGGAAAGTCTATGTCAGGGAGACCGACTTTATTATAGCGATGAGGGAATGAGAATCAGCAATGACATATTAGGATGGACTATTCTGACAAACGGATGTCACTTTGGGTCTAGCAAATATCTTTAGACCAGAGCTGCCATACGGAAAACGTAAGGCCCTTTAACCGACTGGAGCCGGGCGAGACCAACCTTACCAACCAACCCTACGTCAATCTTTTTCTTCTTATAAACACACATCTGCAATTTTTTGAACTTTATTGCCAAAGAAAAATTTATCACGGAATTACTGTCTTCGTATACCCTAAAGTAATTAGTCATTATGGTTGCAAAACCTCTACATAGTGATCGGAGGCTCTTTAAAGTATATAAGTATATACGAGTACCACTAAGCGGAGAAAAATTCTATGAAGCGAAGTCCGTGCGTCCGCGTATATGTTAAAATAACCATAGTAGTCAAATGAAATAAATAAGAACCCAGCAATGTTGCCTAATGATGGCTAGTAGTCATAAGCTGTTCGACATTGGAAATATTTGAAATCTAACAAGTAAGTTTCCCATAATGAAAACCATCAGGTAAAATTTAAGGATTATAGCTCTACCAGGTATTTTAGTTTAAAATCATTTTTTTAAGTGTTTCCTCAACAAATCATAATTTTTTAAGAGGTACAATGGTGTGAATTGGAACTGGTTAGTTAGGGCCCCCGCAGACTGCAGACTTTTTATCGGCCGATAGTTTGGTCGGCTTCTTAATCAGTATGGTTACAATCAGTTACAAACTATTTCGAGAATAGTTGACCGACTGTTGGATAGTCTGCGCCCTGTTCACCAAACAAACTGTTTAGTTGGCTCGGTGTGCGCACTTTCAGCCCAACCCGACTAAACTATCGGCCGATAAAAAGTCTGCAGTCTGCGGGGGCCCTTAGGACGTAAATTATACATAAAAAGCGCTTTGTTGCTGGACGTTTTAGGTCATGTGTCCGAAACAAATGGTCCATATGGTTCGAAACTGGCGACCAAGTGGCAATATGCAGATAAGGTAACTTATATTAAAGCTAATTTAAGCTAAATAGTAATATAGATGTATTTTAAGGTATTGACTGAGATTACGGTTGTACTCATGGACGGAAGGGCCCAAAAACGGCCCTTGTTGTTAAAAGAAGGGACCACCGGTAAATATGGACTCATGGGTACTCAAATTCAAGCTGGCTTTACTACGAATCCTACTATGGAAATCAAAGCTTGTTTAAGCTCAATAATATGTGACGCGCAAAATAGAAAAGGACCTAAGGTTAAAAACCAGTTTTAATCAGGAGAGCCATTTTAAAGATTAGGTCCCTTTCTATTTGCGCTTAGCATCGTCGACTTCACTTTCATAAAACGCTCCTATCTCTGGGAGGGAACACTTTTGGGGCATGGGATCGGTGTCACTCGATGCTCAAATGTTGTCCACATCAAAAAAAAGTAAAAAGTTGATGAAAAATTTTGTTCAGGAGAGCCATTTTAACGATTAGGTCCCTTTATATCTGCGCTTAGAATCGTCGACTTCACTTTCATAAAACGCGCATGTCTCTGGGAGGGAACACTTTTGGGGCATGGGATCGGTCTCATTCGATGCTCAGATGTTGTCCACTTAAAAAAAAGAAAATAAATGAAAACTGATTTTTTTTTACCCTTAGTTAGGTCTCTTTCTCTATGCGCTGTCACATATTTTTTTTTAGGTTTTGACTGAGATTAGGGTTGTACTCATAGAGGGAGGGGCCCAAAAAAGGCACTTGTTCCTAAAAGATGGGACCACCTCTAAATGCAGTGATGCAAACCATTTCATTATTCGAGTTGTTTCGGTTCAGTGGTTCAGAACATGCCTGAACCATAGCTTGGTTTTAAAACTGGTTAAAGGTACTTTTTAATCGTGGTTCTGGTTCGGTTCAATGGTTCAAAAATCATAGAAAAAAATAATTTTAAATGTAATTTATTTTTCATAAAAACAACAAAATTAAATTAAAACATGGGTACCCTAATAAGGACTCACGGGTTAAGTCGGTTTTACTACGACTCCTTCCATGGATTTATTTGAAAGATTTAGCTGAGATTGGGTCTGGTTTCTTTGATGATAAAAAAAACGGCCCCTGTGGTTAAGAGAATGGACCACAGGTAAATATTGTTTATGGGTACTTAGAGTACAGCCGGGTTTAGAACCAATCAAAATATGACTTTATTTAGAAAATTTTTCCTGAGATTGAGGTTGGACTTAAGGGGCCCAAAAACGGCCTACTACAATAGCGTTTTCGCAGCTTAGAGTGGAGGTAAGTGGAATATATAAAATTAGACCCAGATGAAATTAACGACGAATTACTTGTATTCTAAACTTGACGCCAGCTGGTTAACAAATAAGAAATTAATCCATAATTGGTGTACAACTGCCTAATAAAAAACTATTCAAAGTCAACTTTAAAGAGAAGGATCCCAACAGTGGTTGTAAGAATTTTAACGTATTCTGGACATGGACTTTAAGAAAGTTTTATCCTCGATTGTTTGGAAAGTTAAGGAAAAATGGTAATAACTATTTTATTAAAAAAAAAGATATAGAAAATTATCAAAATATATACAAGTAATATTTTCCTCCAACTTTTCTTCGATCATTCCCAAGTCCATTTCCATGTTTTTTAACCGTTTTATTTCCGCAATCTATATTCTTTTTAACATTTATGCCTTTCTTTATGGACGATTACTCATGCGAATTCCGTTTTTCTGTTTTCTCGTAAGTCCTATTTAATCAAATTAATTAGCCATGACCGTCTATAGCACCCATTTACTTTATGCTTTCTACTTTAGTTCTTTAGAGCGAACATTAAAATGTCTCCTCTTACACTCACAGAAAAACAGCAGTTCTAAAAGAATACAAGTTTATCTAAAAAGGAAACAAATCGTATTTTTTGCCCCAAGATAAGGAAGTAAGTAGGGTAAAATGCAACTAAAAACAAATAGTTGTGGTGTTGGTTATTAAAGAGGCAAAGAGAAGCGAAGCCATCAATTGCTGAGGGCAGACGTAATAAGACAATATTTAGCCCAAAATAAACCAACAGGAAAAGAAGGACAGCAGAAGCAATGTGTTGGTTGGAAATGATGAGTCAACTTTTTGAAATCCAAAATGAATGATCGTTTTGTGATTAAATTTTGTGGATTTCCTTTGGACGGCGCAGTGTGATGAGTGTGTTTTCTTCGTCTTCGTCTTCCTTCGTCGTTCAATGGAAAAACAAGATGGGAAAATTTGTCTGTGTCCGCCAGACAACATTATCGTATCGTATTTTTGCATTTCAGTTGTTGCTGTTGCTATTTTATTGCAACAACGACAGCAGCAGGGCAACAGAGCGAAAGTCATGCAACTGCAATAGCTGCGGTTGTCTGTGTTGTTCCATTGAATAAGCGCCAAACTTGTGCTCATTAGAGATTTTTAATGTTTGGCTTGTTTTTGCTTTTTTCGGTTTCGCAGTTTTGTATTCTGATTCTGAATCCGATACAGTTTTTGCTGGTGGTTCTGTTTCTGGTTCTGCTTGTCTTAGTTTTGTGGGTAGTCAATCAAATGGTTGTTGCTATTGTTTCTGCCGCTGCTGCTGCTCTTGTTGTTGATATTGCAATTAAATTGCATGTTCAACCAACCAACAACAGCCCAATATTCCCCTCTCGTACTCGAAACTGGCAACAACAAGTCATCATTTACTCGTTGTGTTTGCGTGTTAAAATCATTTATTTTCAGTTCGAAAATCCCTATTCATGGGGGATATTTTTATAAGTCTTTTGTGCGAGTATCTTTTAAATATTAGAATACATTTCTTTTGGGGTTTGCGGTATACTTCAGCACTGTTCTGTTCTGCTCTCGTTCCTATACAGATCTATTATAACATTCTATTCTATAAGTGTTTGTTTTCTTTGCAATGAAACGAACAAAAAAAAACATCGCGAAATTGTAACAGAATCACTGAGACAACAACAGAACATTCAACCGCATAAAATGGAAATAAATTACAGCAGATACGAAGAAACACCAGTATTTAGTAGATAAAAACATAAAAAGTACATATTTGCAGAATTATTTTAATGAAGACTCTAATGAGCATAATGGCACATAACATAAACAGAGATAATTACGAGACGCAGATAATAGCTGGAACAATACAGAAGTTGAGGGAAGCAAATAAAAAAACATAAAAACAGTTTTCTTTGCCAAAATTGGGACAAATTTTCTATAAGCAAAATATGTGACAAATTTTCTATAACCAAAATTAGTGACACATTTTCTATAAGCAAAATTTGAGACAAATTTTCTATAAGCGAAATTTGTGACAAATTTTCTATAAGCGAAATTTGTGACAAATTTTCAATAAGCGAAATTTGTGACAAATTTTCTATAAGCGAAAATTGTGACAAATTTTCTATAAGCGAAATTTGTGACAAATTTTATATAAGAAAAATTTGCGACAAATTTTTTATAAGGAAAATTTGCGACAAATTTTATATAAGCGAAATTCGTGACAAATTTTCTATAAGCGAAATTTGGGACAAATTTTCTATAAGCGAAATTTGTGACAAATTTTCTAAAAGCGAAATTTGTGACACATTTTCTATAAGCGAAATTTGTGACAAATTTTCTATAAGCGAAATTTGTGACAAATTTTCTATAAGCGAATTTTCTGACAAATATTCTATAAGCGAAATTTGTGACAAATTTTCTATATGGAAAATTGCGACAAATTATCTATAAGAAAAATTTGCGACAAATTTTCTATCAGAAAAATTTGCGACAATTTTCTATAAGAAAAATTTGCGACAATTTTCTATAAAAAAAAATTGCTCAGACAATTTTCTCTAAAAAAAATTGCTCAGACAATTTTAACTAAGAAAATTGCTCAGACAATTTTAACTAAGAAAATTGCTCAGACAATTTTAACTAAGAAAATTGCTCAGACAATTTTAACTAAGAAAATTGCTCAGACAATTTTAACTAAGAAAATTGCTCAGACAATTTTCTATAAGAAAATTGCTCAGACAATTTTCTATTAGAAAATTGCTCAGACAATTTTCTATAAGAAAATTGCCGAGACAATTTTCTATAAGAAAATTGCCGAGACAATTTTCTATAAGAAAATTGCCGAGACAATTTTCTACAAGAAAATTGCCGATACAATTTTCTATAAGAAAATTGCCGAGACAATTTTCTATAAGAAAATTGCCGAGACAATTTTCTATAATAAAATTGCTCAGACAATTTTCTATAAGGAAATTTGATCGGACAATTTTCTATAAGAAAATTTACTCGGACAATTTTCTTTAAGAAAATTGCTCAGACAATTTTCTTTAAGAAAATTGCTCAGACAAGTTTCTTTAAGAAAATTGCTCAGACAATTTTCTTTAAGAAAATTGCTCTGACAATTTTCTGTAAGAAAATTGTTTAGACAATTTTCGATAAGAAAATTGCTTAGACAATTTTCTATAATAAAATTGCCAACACTATTTCCTATAAGAAAATTGCCGACACAATTTTCTATAAGAAAATTGCCGATACAATTTTCTATAAGAAAATTGCCGATACAATTTTCTATAAGAAAATTGCAGAGACAATTTTCTATAGGAAAATTGCCGAGAAAATTTTCTATAAGAAAATTGCTCAGACAATTTTCTATAAGAAAATTGCTCAGACAAATTTCTATAAGAAAATTGCTCATACAATTTTCTATAAGGAAATTTGATCGGACAATTTTCTTTAAGAAAATTTACTCGGACAATTTTCTATAAGAAAATGTACTCGGACAATTTTCTATAAGAAAATTTACTCGGACAATTTTCTATAAAAAAATTGCTCAGACAATTTTCGATAAGAAAATTGCTCAGACAATTTTCGATAAGAAAATTGCTTAGACAATTTTCGATAAGAAAATTGTTCAGACAATTTTCTATAAGAAAATTGCTCAGACAATTGTCTATAAGAAAATTGCTCAGACAATTTTCTTTAAGAAAATTGCTCTGACAATTTTCTGTAAGAAAATTGCTCAGAAAATTTTCTTTACGAAAATTGCTCAGGCAGTTTTCTATACGAAAATTGCTCAGCCAATTTTCTATACGAAAATTGCTCAGCCAATTTTCTATACGAAAATTGCTCAAACAATTTTCTAAATGAAAATTGCTCAAAAATTTTCTACACGAAAATTGCTCAAACAATTTTCTACACGAAAATTGCTCAAACAATTTTCTGTACGAAAATTGCTCAGACAATTTTCTATACGAAAATTGCTCAGACAATTTTCTAAACGAAATTGTTCAGACAATTTTCTGTAAGAAAATTATGAAAAATTGTGTGAAAAGTAAATTTTTTTTAGCAAAATTGAGAAAATTGTCATAATTTTCCTTTAAGAAAATTGTGATAATTTTCCTTTAAGAAAATTGTGATAGTTTTCGTTTTCAAAAATTGTGATAATTTTCGTTTTCAAAAAATTGTGATAATTTTCGTTTTCAGAAAATTGTGATAATTTTCGTTTTCAGAAAATTGTGATTAAGAAAATTGTGACAAATTTCGTCGGATGACGTGATTTTTGTTTCCACTTTTTAAAAATGTGTGCTCAAAATTAATATTTGACAATCGTTTTTTATTAGACATAAAACTCAAATGTAGAAAACGTTTGAAATGTTTTCGACCACAACGAAAATTTGTATACAACTCAAAAATATAAATAAAATTTCAAATTTTCAAAATCCTCAGGTTTCAAACTCATACCCACCATCACACACACACATAAACTCAAAATCATCATCAGATACACTCAAAAGAGAAGGACAGACAAAATTTTCTCAGAAATCCACCGCATGCATGAAACCGAAAACATTTAAAAGAAAACGTTTAAGGAATATTCGGTGAATACAGAAAGCGATGAATTCACATAATGCCACCATCACCACCACCAAACGAAAACCAACAAATTGCAAATTAAATAGAAAACGAAAAGAAAAAAAAGAGAACACGAAGAACTGTTGTCTGTCGACAAAACAAAATTCAAAATTGAATATATCACCGACGTAAAATAATCTTTCGATGCGAACTATATTTTCCGCAAAAACAAATGAAAAAAGCAAAAGAAAAAAAGGCAAAGAAACATCGTCTGAGAGAGTGGGTTAGCGGAACAGTTGTGAAACGCTACAGGGTAGCACAAAAAATGTGCAGACTTATTTTTCTCAAAAGTGGTGGGTGGATGAAAGAGTGAAATTTCATAAGCGAGGAAGGCTGAATGTGTACGATTCCTTGGGTTTGATTTATGAATTAAAACATATATTTTTATATGCCACCACAGCATATTTCCCAATGATCGTCGACCTTAAGAACATGCCTAGAGCAGTAGAAGACGAACGATTTTGAAATATTCCCATCACAATTCTTTACGTTGGAAAATATTTTAGGATCATTAGAAGAAAATAATGTTCGGCGTGTCTGTATTTGTGTTAGTCAAGAATTGGTGGGTAAATTTAGCATATCTAAACGCTGTGCTAAGTGGCTAACGGCAACACTTTCGCAATTTGTCAAAAAAAAAATGGGCAAACCGAAAATGCCGCGCTGAACATGCAGTGGCACGCGTGTTGGCAGAAAAGTGAAGACTATTGGAATGTGACAGGAAATGATGCAGAGACATTTTTCACGATATTATGAAGGCGTCACTTGAAGATAATCACATCAAACTGCGGGGCAAATACCTGGCATTGAATACGAGTACTCAGAAAATATAGTGTGGACTTAGTTTTTTTTCTTCTTTGGTAAAGGTTTTAGTTAGGACAAATATTTACAATTGAATGTATCCCAGATCTTGCAAAGGTTAAGAAGACAATGTAAGACTTTGTATATTTAGTCAAAGATGAAATTGTTATTTTTTTTCAAAGATTTTTATGGTTCCAGAGAAATTGCATCGAATTCTTTTCAAATTATCGCAAATGGAATGACGTATGTTTTGTCAAGTTTAAAACAAGATTTGGTTATTGTGAGAATGGTAGATTAACCTAGCCACCAGTGAGAAAATTCACAGTCGTTTCGACGCTCAGAGTACATACTTGTTCCCACATTCAAACTTTTTGCCAACCGAATGTTGGTTGTTTAACTTTCCATGTATTACGTCGCTACAACTGGATGTTGATTGGGTATACGATATTTTTCAACAGTGGGAACTGACAGTATCGGTCGAAGAGACAAAGTATCGGTAAACCTTAATAATGTAGATGATTATAGGAACTTAATTTGTGTATCTATTGGTTGTTCTAATAGACCATTGGCTATAAGAACTCTTAAAATTCGGTAGTCATTAACACGAGCAGTTATTAACTGGATTAACTGACAGTTAAATTTTATGTATTCGGTTATCTGACCTAAATAATAATAAGGTTATTTTATTTAGTTTTCATATTTAACGATTTGAAAATTTTCATTCTGCCATTCGAATTATGAGCAGGTTTTTTAAAACATGATTTTTACTTTCGAACCCAATAAAGTTTGTATGCACAAAATGGTAAAGTAGGCCACAAAAAGGTTAATTTTAGTTTTAGGGTCAAAAAGTATGATATATTTGTTCAGTAAAGCAGAGTAAATTTTATACCTAAATGTTTCCTGCTACTTGAGGGTTTATGTGACACAACATACATGAAATGAATGCTTGAAGTCATGGCTACAAATGTGCTAAGAAATGTTTACTTTCATATCGGTCGTATTTTATAATTTATTTAAAAAAAAGATTTAATTTTTAAATCGGTCCTGTGTGTCGATTTTGGTTTCCATACTAACATAATTATTTAATTTTATTTGAAAATTAATTTTTTTAAAAAAGTATGAAATGGATCAGTTTATTTTGAAAACATTCTGTTATGATTTTAGACGTTCTATACTTAAATGACATAAGTAGTAATTTAGTAAAACATTTTAACCAAAAACCGACCATTCGTAAAAACATTTTTACAATTTCATAAAAAAAGGAAAGACTCAACTGAAATAAAACATGTTTTCATTTTAAGGACGCCCCAATCTTGGACAACAAATTTCACAATCAAAATTTCCTTGGTTCATAAAGATAACCCACTTTTTAGGAATTTCCTATATGTCTTCCATTCTAGAAAAAAAAATTCAATCCCCGATAAAGTCCAAAAATGTATTGCATATATAACAGTATATAGGGCAATCCATCTAGAGGTATTTTTTCAGAACAAAAAAATATATAAAAATGCAAATCAAGTTTGGAATCTTTATTGGCAATTTGAAAGGACATTTTATGGCATTTAGTTTTTGAAAATAATTACCTTCAAATGTTGGCAACTATGTTGTGGAATGGGCGTTCGGTGAGAAACGGGAAGATCCGCTGTTTTCGACCAAAATTTTGTTCACTGATGAGGCCCATTTCTGGCTGAACGGCAAAGTCACAAAAAGAGGTTCAAGAGGTGCCATTATACCCAGAGAAAACCACGGTTTGGTGCGGTTTTTAAGCTGGTCGAATCATCGGTGCATATTTTTTCAAAAATGATGATGGCCGGAACGTAACCATGACTGGTGCTCGCTATCGCGCCATGATATCGATCTTTATGCTACCTGAAATTGAAGCCCGTAAACTTGACGACACTTGGTTTCAAAAGGACGGTGCCACTTGCCATACAGCTGCTCAAACAATGGATCTATTGAGAGGTCATTTCGAAAAGCAGCTAATTTCACGTTTTGGACAGGTGAGTTGGCCGCCTAGATCGAGTGATATCACACCTTTAGACAGTTTTCTTCGGGGTAACGTAAAGTCCAATGTCTATGCTGACAAACGAGCTACGATTCAGGTTTTGGAAGCCAACATTACGCGTTTCATTAAAGCCATACCGATCGAAATGCTCGAACGAGTCATCCAAAATTGAACCCTCAGAATGGAAATCCTGAGGCGTAGTTGCGGCCAACATTTGAAGGAAATTATATTCAAAAAATAAATGTCATAAAATGTTCTTTCAAATTACCAATTAAGATTCCACACTTGATTTGAATTTTTATATTTTTTTTTTGTTCTGAAAAAGTACCTCTCTATGGAACACACTTTATATTACAACAGCGAACTAACCAGGGTTAACTTACTACAAAGAAATTATCAATTGCCACCACCAACTATGGGTAGCATAGAAACATGACCTTCTAGTGCGTTGGTTGTCATAACCACTAATTGTGGCAAGCGATAGTTTTTCTAAATTCGGTAGGTATAACTGACTTGTTGGCTGTAAGTATCGTAATATGTTTCTAGCTACCATGTCATGGTAAGTCGAACCATGTTACCACCATTAAAACAGTTTGTTCGTGGTTGCAACAAAGTGTATGTTTCTGCAACCGAATATTTGTAGTTAGTACCAATTTTCAACTGGTGTTTTCTTTGTGTGTGTATTAAAGTTGGTGCATGTATTATAAAATATATTTCTCCATTGAATAATTGCATTTTTTTGCCGGATTTACTAATCCGAATATTGTCCTTCTTATCTCAATTATAGGGTAGAAAGTATAAGTATGTCATTTCATTTCCAATGCCTCGAAATACTGGTCGGCATTACAAAATACATTAACATACGCCTTTTTCGTTTTTTAGACATAAGTTTTCATATAAAGGGGGGGGGGTACAACGCACGATGTTAATTGTAAGTAAAATAAAAAGAAACAAAATATTGGCCAAAGGCTCGCCACGGCTTCGTTGGCGATGGTCCATATTTTCAATGACTCCGAGTCATAATAGAGGTACAATTTTTTTCAACAATCACTTGTGGAGTCTCATCTGCCTAAATGCGGCATTTGCTTGTTAACAAATCCACTTTGGACTTATTCGGTCGATAATGTTGATCAAATAAATCAGAAAGTGCAAAGGCTTTAAAATCTTAATGCGCTGCTGAATTGTCTACCTTTCCATGGTTGAATTTATCAAACACAGAAACAAAAAATTTGTCAAATTAATTTGGGCAAATAAGTTGACGTTAATGTGTGACTCACAACTAACATCGTGCATTATGGTTGGGCCACCATTTATAAGCATAAAACCAACATTAATACTACATAAATCGAGATTTGTTCAGAGATTAACTCAGTCTTTGTGTGGGGAAAATGTTCACCTATTGACCTATCTGATACAAACCGATTTAGTCCATCAAATCATATGAACGTGGCGGACATTTCACATTGCCACGTCTTGAGATAACACGGCCATTGAGTTTCTCGCGCTAAAAAGAGCCATTATTTCGTAAGCTGCGTGGAAGTGGCACCATCCTGTTGGAACTACATATCGTCCATGTCCATATTTTAAATTTCTGGCCACTTGGAGTCAATAAGCATCTCGCGATAGCGAACACCATTCACGGTAACTGCTTGGCCGAACACATTTTCGAAGAAGTACGGCCCGATGACACCGTCATTCCATAAACCGCACCTAACTGTCACTCTTTGTGCAAACTTTGGCTTTTGAACAATCATTTGTGGATTCTTATTTCCCCAAATGCGGAAATTCGGCTTGTTAATGAACGAACTGAGGTGAAAGTATGCTTTGATTTTCTTAAAATGATTTTCTTTGTAAAGTCAATATTCACTTCTGTCTGTTCAACCAACCATTCGGCGTATTGATGACGCTTAAAATGGTCAGTAGGTTAGAGGACTTGAGTTAGTTGAACCTTGTAAGCTTAAATTTAAATTGTAAGTGTAAATTCAAATCTTTATTAAAAATTCGCATCAGTGATGTTCAATTGTTGGGCACGACGTCGAGGTTGCGGTTAGTTAGCCAGACTATCGCGAACAACATTAGTATTTTCCGCAGAACGAACTGGACGAGTATGCACATGTGTTTGTACGTTTCCTACAGACCCGGCTTGCTGAATATTTCGCACAATTCTCCTGATTGTGGACATATTTGGTTCATAGTGCTGACAAAAAAAAAAAGAAAAAAAAAAAAAAAAAAAAACGAAGTGAACGAAATGCATTTTGATTTGAACGCCCATTTTCGTAAGAGGCTTCAACAAACTTAACGAACTGCTCAATTGTAAACCTCTCCATGGATGAATTTGCCAAATACTGGAGCAAAGAAACGTTAAATTAAGTTAGGAAAGATCTTGACGTTAAGGCATGACTCACAATAAACTTCGTGCATTATGGTTAGACAACCCTTTAAAAAATGTGATTAAATTATAAAAAAAATAATTTATTTTTTTGGAAAATTTTTGAAAAGCCATACGGAAAGTGGCATTTGTACCTATATCATTTATATCACTCTTTTTGGTGCAGATAGTATTAGATTCGAGTTTTGGTCATATGAAAGTTTAGTGCATCAATGACAAACGGAAACTTGTATAAAATTGAAAAAGGTAAAAGTTGAAGTGATTTCCTCCTTTTTCATTAGTTGACAAACGCGACATTTTTTTGTGAATATAATAAAGTATATATGTGACGCGCAAAATAGAAAGGGACCTAAGGTTAAAACCCAGTTTTATTCAGGAGAGCCATTTTAAAGATTAGGTCCCTTTCTATATGCGCTTAGAATCGTCGACTTCACTTTCATACACGCAGAGAAAAAACATGGTTACTATATGGTTACGGCAATAATAATATGTTCTCCGCAATAAAAGTATGTTTGTCGCAACCATAGTATTGTTAACTGAATTAAATTTTAATAATAGTATTATTGCCGCCATATTAAGATTGTTGAGATGTAACAATAGTATTATTGCCAAATTTAATAATGAAAATATGGTTGTAGCAACAATATAAATATGGTTGGTGTGACAAAAGTATTGTCTTTTGGTTTTATGTTAACGATAATATAATTACGGCAATCATACTGTATGATTGTAATTTTTCCTCATTTAAAAATGCGTTTAGGAACAGTTATTGTTACGGGTCTAATGCAAAAATATTTCTTTTTATATGGAAATTAAATATTTTCAAACAAACAGCTTTGGCTTTGTTTAACTGTAATATTTTTAATAAAAATGTTAAGTGTTTTTAATTTTGTCAAGAAGGCATAGCACCCGCTTTTTTCTTTATAATTACAGTCTATTCTAAATACGGTCTATTGAATTTTTTCTACTGTTAAATAAATCACTTCTATTCTTTTAAATTTAATGTATTTTTAAATAATTTTCATAATTCAAATCTATTGTTGACAAGTTGTTGACAATTCTTATAAATAATATTGGGGACCATAGTATATTTGTGTGAGAATCATACTATGGTTGTATGTAAAACATACTATGGTTGTGTGAATCATACTATTGTTGTATGTGAAACATACTATGGTTGTGAGGATCATAATATGGTTGAGGAGATCATAATATGGTTGAGGAGATCATAGTATGGTTGAGTGTGAATCATACTATGGTTGTGGGGATCATAGTATGGTTATGTGTGAATCATACTATTGTTGTGAGGATCATAATATTGTTGTACCACAACCATACACCCAACAATAGTATTGTCCTCTTCGAATATTGTCACCACAACCATACTTTTTTTCTGCGTGTAAAACGCGCATATCCCTGGGAGGGAACTCTTTTGGGGCATGAGATCGGTCTCATTCGATGCTCAGATGTTGTCCACATCAAAAAAAAAGTGAAAAGTTGATGAAAAGTTTTGTTCAGGAGAGCCATTTTAAAGATTAGGTCCCTTTCTATTTGAGCTTACACGCAGAGAAAAGATATGGTTACACTATGGTCACCGCAACAATAATATGTTCTCTCCAATAAAAGCATGATCGTCGCAACCATAGTATTGTTTTTTGAATTTCATTTTGACAATAGTATGATTGCGACAATATTGCTATTGTTGAAATGTAACAATAGTATTATTGCCAAATTTAGAAATGAAAATATGGTTGTAGCAACCATATAAACATGGTTAGTGCAACAAAAGCATTGTTGTTTAAAATTTACGTTAACAAAAATATGATTACGGCAATCATACAGTATGGTTGTGACTATGAACATAACAAACCAGGTTTTGTAGAGAATACATGGATGTGTGTGCGTATGTTTTTTTGATATACAAAAAAAAACACATACATACGATACAGTGAATGGTTGCTGTCCATTAAAAAAAAATAACAATCGGAAGGTAGTTCGAGGGATTTTTATTGTGTTTACTTTGTTCGGTGAAATACTCTAATACCGACTGGTTCTCTTTTATTTAAAATCTGCCTGCACTTAAGTATATAGCCATTGATCATGGTTTAATCACATTCGTTACTTGGTGTCTACGGATGGTGAAGTAGCCTTCACCTCTGCTGGCAACTGAAAGTATTTTTGACCGTTGGAATATATATTTTGGTTTCTTGAATGAAATGTTCAATAAAAACGTGGCCTCAAAATTGGCTATGATCTAATAGTAATGCAATTTATAATAACTTGCTTGATAAAAATCTCTATTTTTGAATAACAACATTACCCAATCCTAATAAATAATGGGGATCATAGTATGGTTGAGTGTGAATCATACTATGGTTGTGGGGATCATAGTATGGTTGCGTGCGAATCATACTATGGTTGTGAGGATCATACTATGGTTGTATGAGAAACATACTATGGTTTTGAGGATCATAATATGGTTGTAAAGATAATAGTATGGTTGAGTGTGAATCATACTATTGTTGTGATGATCATAGTATGGTTGTGGAGATCATAATATGGTTGAGTGTGAATCATACTATGGTTGTGGGGATCATAGTATGGTTATGTGTGAATAATACTATTGTTGTGAGGATCATAATATTGTTGTGGCACAACCATAATATTGTTGTGGCACAACCATTTTTTGCATAGCGAATTTTTCGCTCTAGCTCAGGTTTAATTAAAACAAAGGAAAGCGAGAGTGTGGGTGAGAGAGAGGGAGTATAAATAAAATACATGACGTTTTAATGGCAGTTTGATGCAAATGCGTTAAAGAGCGAGTGAGGGAGAGGGCGTAAGTTACTAATACAAAAACTACTAGGTTTGTCAGTCTAAAATGGCTCTCAGGGCCTATTTATACCGAAAAAAACGAGTGGTTTTCTAGAAGAGTTTTCACATACAAATCCAACACATGGTTGGTAACTCCGGGATAGTTTTTAAGTGGAGAAAACGAGCATAACTAGATTTGTAAGCCAAGCTTTGTAAGTCAAAAACTCGTTGTTTTCTGGGTTGTTTTTATTTACAAATGCCACAAATGGTTGGCAAATCAAAGATATTTTAAGCAGTAAAAATAGATTTTTTAAGCAAATGCCACAAATGTTTGGCAAATCAAAGATTTTTTAAGCAGTTAAAGCGCATCTTCTATTTCGTTTTTTCTTACAAATACCGCAAATGGTTGGCAATTCAAAGATATTTTTTAAACAGTAAAAGAGCATGAAAGCTACAATTTTTGTCATTTTAAGAAGGTATTTGCTTAAAGCCTGACCTTAGAAGAGGTTCAAATTTTATTTTTTTTTAATTTGTTTGTATGTTTTCTGTTTGCTACGAAGCTTTAACGATTTTAGACACCACAAATCTCTGCAGATCGTTACAAGCGCCCCCAACGTTTGTACATCTCTGCAAATGGCTGATATTTTATACACTAGCAGAAGAGTAGGAGGAAGGGGCTCTCCTGAGCAAAATCAGGCGAAAATCTATAGGTTTATCTCATAGAAAAGCCACATGTACATGTGTTGCTGCACATGTTAGCAACAGCTAGACGACAAAATCGAAAGAAAAAAAATAGTAAAAGCCAAAAAAAAGACGGCAGCATGAAAATTCGTTGAGCAAAAATATTTTCTAAAAATACACTCACCTTGAAATGTTTTCGTTCGGAGCGTTTATTAGACGACGAAAAATGTAGAACTTTTATTTTTTGTTACTCGGTGATATTCTCGAAATGAAATCTATATTAATATTTTGATAAATATAATACGGCTTGTCGTTGCTGCTGTAGATGGCGGCGGGATGGGAGGGCGGTGACTTCTCGTGTAGGTTAGTTACGTCGAAAACAACAATTCTTTTTTAAACAAATTACTATTTTTTTTTGTTTTTTTTTTTAAAGTTAAATCGGGCGAAAAAGAGCTCCAGGAATAAAACAAGCAACGAGTGTGGATCTGTAGTCGAATAGAGGAAAAAAACACGGGCTAGATAAAAAAAACTGCAAAAATAACTTGGGGAAGGGGGAAATTTTGTAGAATTTGAGCGATTTATACGATTCGCGGCACTGGCGAATTGGGTCTGAGTAGGC
The DNA here is from genome assembly GCA_963513945.1 of Hydrotaea diabolus. Classification (NCBI taxonomy): domain Eukaryota; kingdom Metazoa; phylum Arthropoda; class Insecta; order Diptera; family Muscidae; genus Hydrotaea; species Hydrotaea diabolus. The sequence continues at coordinate 22,251,772 of OY740720.1, read as the reverse complement.
GGGCGTTTGTTCTAAAAAAAAAAGATCGAGTCGATGTCTTCGATTATTCATTCATTCATCTAAGGATGATGATGAAGATGTGAGGAAAAAAAGTTTAGCACTATTTGGCGAAAGCGAAACGATTGAAACGAACTGTGTTGGTGTCGTAACCGAGATAACCTTCAAAATTTTGAGCTAAAATTTTGATTTAAATTCAAAGCTATATTTAAGGGTTTCTTTTGCAACACAGAGGCACTTTTATTTCAGTTGCTGTTAAGTACAACTTTTAAGTACATTTAGGGAATTATTTTTTATTTTTATTTAAATCTCTGGTTTTTAAATTTTTTTTTTTATTTTCGTTTTTTTTCAATTTTGTTCTTTTGTTTAATTTATATTATCATTTTATTAAGTCCACTTTAGTTAAATTTGAAACTAACGTTTTCTTCAAGCGAAATTTCAATTCCAATCGATTAGAATTGAATCGTTTCTCTAGAGTTCTTCGTAAATTTTTTTTTGTATGAAAAAAAACTGTGTTCTTTTTTTCAAAAGCGACGTTAACTAAGCGACGATTTTCTCTCAACTAAAGAAAATTCATGAAAATTGGGAAAAACAATTTTCAAAATACACGCACATACATTCACACATACACGCACACACACACATACTTGGGGAAAATGTGCGACGAGCAAAAAGCATTCTTCAATTTTTCATCACACGTCGTTTTGCATTTCTCGCCGAAGTTGGTTGTTCTTTATCGTCATTTCTTTGCTATCGCTCATTCTTGGCGTTTTTTCGTATCATTTCGCTTGCATGCAGCTTTGTAGCGCTTTCTATCGTTGGTGGTACATGCTTCGGTCTTCTACATTTTCCCATCGAGCGTGTGCTTTTCTAAAACAAAAAACATTCGTTGTTTTCCGCCACAAAACTACAGAATTTGGATTTGATATTTGTAAAGTTCGTTCGTTTTGTTTTTCGTTCTTTTTATTGTTTAGATTTTGGCTTTTGGCCATTTTCGAAATTTCCAAATGTGTGTTCGTTTTTTTCGATTTTTTTTTTGTTTATTTATTTATTTCGTCTCTTTCGGATCTTCATCGGATTTAATAGAGTTTTCCCCCTCTCGTTCCTAGTACAATTAAATTGTTTGTTTATTCAATTCGTAATGAATTGGTGCTGAAATGAAACAGTGTTTTGTCGTATTTTCCGTTTTCGTTTTCTTTTTTTGTTCGAAAATGTCATCCGGAAATGTATGGTTTAGTTTTGTTTACTCTGAGAACTATTTCGAAATTGAGGTCTAGACGACAACGGTAATGGCAGACAGACGAGAATATAAGGATATTTTAGATAGGCGTGAAAATGAGGTACAATTACTGAAATCGTGGGTTTGGAAATCTGTTTTCAGATTAACAGATCTTGGCTTCCTACACATACGTACACATGTCTATGCAAAGGTCATTGAAATTTTGTTCACAAATCTGAATAGGCACTAATATTTCAAATTTTGCTAAATCAACATGATGCTGCTTCAGGATAAATCGTCAAAAGCCTTTTTCGAAAATGGAATAAGTATGTTCGATATGAAATCCCAATCGTCATACTATGTACGAGGGCGACCGCAAAAGTAACTGGCCTAACATAAAAAGAACCGTTTTTTTGGATTTATTATTATTTATTTTTCAACATAAGCTCCTTCCAACTCAATACACTTCATCAAACGTTTTTCAAGTTTTTTAATTCCATCCGAAAAATAAGATTTTTCAAGACCTTCAAAATATGCCTCAGTTTCAGCAATAACCTCGCTATTGGACGAAAATTTTTTGCCACCGAGAAATTTTTTTAAATTTGGAAACAAGAAATAATCAGAAGGAGCTAAATATGGACTATATGGTGGATGCGGAGCAATTTCAAATCGTATTTCAGCCAGTTTTTGTTGAGTTTAAAATGCAGTATGTGAAGGAGCATTATCTTGATGAAAAAGAACTTTTTTTTTCTAAATGCGGTCGTTTTATCTGGATTTCTTCACTCAACCAATCCACTAATGCACAATAATATTCACTATTTATAGTTTTTCCTTTCTCAAGATATTCAATAAATATTATACCCCTTGCATCCCAAAATACTGTGGCCATTACTTTTCCTGCTGACTTAACAGTTTTCGCCTTCTTGGGACCACTTTCACCAGCTTCTATCCATTGTTTTGACTGTTCTTTGCATTCTGGGATGTAGTGATGGATCCATGTTTCATCAACAGTTATGAATCGGCGCAAGAGCTCTATTGGATTACGCTGATAAATCGCTAAAAGCTCCTTGGAATTGGTCCAACGGACAAAGTCAACAAACGCGGCACCCATCTTGCGGATAGCTTTTTCATGTGGAGTTCATCATGTAAAATACTCCAAACTTGTTTGTCGTGTATTTTAACAATATCAGCAAGTTCTCTGAGCTTTATTCGTCTATCTTTAGTCACTTCATCAAATATTTTTCTAATGTTTTCAATAGTAGTAGCAATTTTCGGTCTTCCAGAGCGTTGTTCATCTTCCGTACTTGAACGACACATTTCAAATTATTGAACCCAGGATTTCACGGTGTAGTATGATGGTGCATTATCACCATGAACAGAATCCAATTCATCTTTGATTAGTTGTGGCGTATAACCTTGTACCTTTAAACTTAATAATTAATAATTTTAAAAAAAATACAAATTCCACAAAAAACTTTTTACCGCAAATTTTTTTAAAACTATTTATATTTGCTGTAAATTTTGAAACTACAGGGTGTCCCAAGAAGAACGCAATTTTTAAATCTGGCAACATTCGAAGTGTCATTGTTTGACATTTGAACAATTGTTATTGTTTGTTAGTAGAAGGTACGAGGTTAGTAAAAATGGAGCGCTACACGAAAGGGAGTTCGTTAATTGGGTATTGGAGAGACAACATGAAAATGCTGATTTTGCCGATAAAATCATCTTCAGTGACGAGGCCCATTTTCATCTTGATGGCTTCGTCAATAGGCAGAATTGTCGCATTTGGGGTGCGGAAAATCCTCGAGTGATTCACGAGAAGCAAATGCATCCTCAACGTGTCACTGTGTGGTGTGGTTTTTGGGCTGGAGGAATCATTGGACCTTTTTTTATGAAAATGAGGCAGGTCAAGCGCAAACAGTCAATGGTGTTTGGTATCGTGAAATGATAACCAGTTTTTTCTTGCCTAGAATTGAAGAAATGAATGTGGAGGGCATGTGGTTCCAACAAGACGGCGCCACATGTCATACAGCCAGAGAAACATTTCAATTGCTGCATCAGTCATTTCCCGGTCGTGTTATTTCGCGTTTTGGAGATCAGAATTGGCCGTCTAGATCGTGCGATTTAACACCATTAGATTTTTTTCTTTGGGGTTTTTTGAAGTCGATGGTTTACGCGAATAAGCCGACGACGACTCAAGCCTTAAAAGACGAAATTGGACGCTGCATTAATGAAATACCGCAGCATTCATGCAAAACGGTCATTGAAAATTTCATTAAAAGATCGCGTGCATGCCAGCAAAGCCGCGGCGGCCATCTGCACGATATATTGTTCCATACATAACCTCATTCTGTCTACTTTACGATATAATATAGTTTCACGATTTTTTCTTAAATATCTGTGTTTTATTTAAAATTTAAAAATTGCGCTCTTCTTAGGACACCCTTTATATATGTGACAAAGCATAGAGAAAGGGACCTAAGAGTAAAAAAACAATTTTAATTTTTTCTTTTTTTTGATGTGGCCAACATCTGAGCAACGAATGAGACCGATCCCATGCTCCAAACGTGTTCCCTCCCAGAGATATGCGCGTTTTATGAAAATGAAGTCGACGATTCTACACCAAAGATACACGTATTCAAATCTTAAAAATGGCTCTCCTGAACAAAACTGGTTTTTACCCTTAGTTCCCTTTCTATTTTGCGCGTCACATATTTGTATTTATTTGTACTGCTTGTAGATTTTTGTTTTTTTTTCATATAACGCCCTCGTGTAGTTTATTTTTGTTTACTCTGAGAACTTTTTCGAAATTGAGGTCTAGACAACAGGAATGACACACCAGAATATAAGGATATTTTAGATATGCATGTAAGGACATAAATACTGTTACACACGTTTTATGCTGTAAAATAAAAAGTACTGAATGTGTTTGGACCAAATATTTTTTAATAAATTTATTGATGTATATCGTATCCAAAAAAAAATCTACTTATTCGAAATGTCCGCCTTTTGCCTTTACACACGCCTCAAGTCGCACTGACCAATCGTCAATAGCTGCACGAACCTCGTTCATTGGAAAATTGGCCACAGCTCGAACCAAAGCAGTCTTAAGAGATCCAATGTTGGGGTATCTTTTGTGACAAACCTTCGTCCTCCCATGGGTTCAAATCTGGACTGCCTGAGGACCATTCTTCGGAGGAAATGAACGCTGGAAAAATGTTTCGAAGCCAGGCCTGGGACGTTTTAGCCTTATGGGCCGGCGCAGAATCCTGCTGGAAAGTCCATGGCTGGTTTTGGAACAGGGAATTGTTAAGAGGTTTCACAACAGCTAACAAAAAGATTTCTTGGTAAACCTTGGCCGAAGTTTTGACTCCTTGTTCGCAGAAATGCAGGTCAGTGACCCCATCGTAAGAGACACCCCACCAAACCATGACTGAAGCTGGGTGATGACCCTTTTCGACCCTTGGGATCAGTTCAGATGCTTCCTTAGATGACCGCGCATACACTCTATCATTTTGCTTGTTAAATTTTTCCTGAACGGTAAAAATTTTTTCATCGGTGAACAAAATTTTTCTGTGCAAGTTATCAGCGTGCTTCACCAAAAGACGTTTACATTTCTCAATCCTATTCTTTTTTTTAAAGCTGCAGTCAATTAATGTCCGGCACGTCGTATGAAAGCCCCAAGTCCCAAGTCTTTTTTAATGATTCGACTCATGGACTTTTGCGTGATATTCATCTCACGGGCAATGATTTTCTGTTTCGGAGCGGATTTCTGTGAATTCTTGATTTAACGGCTTTGATGACAGGCGATGTTCGAACAGAGCGTGGGCGGCCCGACCGGTGGCGGTCTTTTACATCTCCAGTCTCCTCAAACAGTTTTATGCATCGGTAGACGAACATGCGGCTAATCCCTGGTTTGAAAATATCGCTTTTTTCATTTCACACTTGAAAAGCGCTATAACAGCGATACGGTTCTCCTTTTCTGACCACTCCATGATGAAAGTTGAAACAATTTTAAAATCCCGTTGCAGACTAACGCTACTGAGGTTAGCAAATCCATATGACATTAACGGGGTATGTTCAGTTCTACTATTGAAAAGAGTGAGTTCAATGTTGTAACAGTATTTATGTCCCTACTAAGTATGTGGGATCTAACGAGAACACATTTTTTCACGGCCAAATGAACATGCATGATGCTTGTCATAACGCCCAAGGATGCCTCAATCTCATGGTATGTCACATGTCAATGTTGCTTAATCAGTTCACGCACAGCTTCGATGGTATCTGGCAAAGTGACCGAAGTTGGACGTCCTTCACGAAATTTATCCTCGACTCTGAACCAGCGATTAACAATGGTTTTTGATGGTCTCGATAACTCACGCCGAAAATCGTAAAAAATCATCGCACGAAAATGTTCACGGGATAATTCCATTTTTTGACTGAGATGAATTTTTCAACACACTGTACAATACGCCTTCATATGACAAAACGTTCTGAGTGAAGTTATTTTAAAAAATGTCAAAGTTTCTAATGGAAGTTCCAGTTTGCAACTGGGAACACTAGTATTGTCAGGACCCGAAACATAAATAGCAACCCTCGTATTTTAATAAAATGTGCAGTTACAAAGATTTTGTGCCCATATTATCACCAGATTTATTAAGTTTTTTTCTTCAACTGGAAAATTATTTATTTATGAGTTAGGGTCTTTTTAAATTAAGGTAACGATATTTAGAATTGTGAAAAAAAAATTTAATGAGTTTTACATACACATGTGCCTGTGTTGAATGCCAAGATCTGTAAATCTGAAAACAGATTTGCAAATTTCCGATTTCATTCATTTATACCTAATGTAGGTAGTAGGGACATAAATACTGTTACAACATTGAACACACCCATTTCAATAGTAGAACTGTCATATGGGTTTTGAAAGCTAACCTCAATAGCGTTAGTCTGTAACGGGATTTTAAAATTGTTTCAACTTTCATCATGGAGTGGTCAGGTAATGAGAACAGTATCTCTGTAATAGCGCTTTTCAAGCGTAAAATTAAAATAAGCGATAATATATTTTAGGGATTAGCCGCATGTTCGTCTACTGTTTGAGGAGACTGGAGATGTAAAAGACCGCCACCGGTCGGGCCGCCCACGCTCTGTTCGAACACCGCATGTTATCAAAGCCGTTAAATCAAGAATTCACAGAAATCCGCTCCGAAAACAGAAAATCATGGCCCGTGAGATGAATATCACGCAAAAGTCCATGAGTCGAAACATTAAAAAAGACTTGGGGCTTTCAAACGACGTACCGGACATTTATTGACTGCAGCTTTAAAAAAAATAGGATTGAAAAATGCAAACGTCTTTTGATGAAGCACGCTGATAACTTGCACAGAAAAATTTTGTTCACCGATGAAAAATTTTTTTACCGTTCAGGAAAAATTTAACAAGCAAAATGATAAAGTGTATGCGCGGTCATCTAAGGAAGCATCTGAACTGATCCCCAAGGGTGGAAAAGGGTCATCACCCAGCTTCAGTCATGGTTTGGTGGGGTGTCTCTTACGATGGGGTCACTGACCTGCATTTCTGCGAACAAGGAGTCAAAACAAAGTTTACCAAGAAACCGTTTTGGAAGCTGTTGTGAAGCCTCTTAACAATTCCCTGTTCCAAAACCAGCCATGGACTTTCCAGCAGGATTCTGCGTCTGCCCATAAGGCTAAAACTTCTCAGGCCTGGCTTCGAAACAATTTGCCAGCAATCATTTCCTCTGCAGAATGGCCCTCAGGCAGTCCAGATTTGAACCCATTGGACTTCAAATTGTTGACGGTTTTAGAGGACAAGGTTTACCACAAATGATACCCCAACATTGGATCTCTGAAGACTGATTTGGTTCGAGCTGTGGCCAATTTTCCAATGGACGAGGTTTGTGCAGCTATTGACGATTGGCCAGTGCGACTTAAGGCGTGTGTAAAGGCAAAAAGCAGACATTTCGAATAAGTAGATTCTTTTTAAATACAATATAGATCAATAAATATATTAAGAAATATTTGGTCCGAAAACATATAGTACTTTTTTATTTTACAACATAAAACGTATGTAACAGTATTTATGTCTCTACTAAGTAGATGGCGATATTGCTTTTTAAAGAAAGCAACGACAGATGGCGCCTTAAGTAAAACTTGCAACATCACAATATGGACCGAAAGTGTACTCGTACCGGCTTGTACACTGGCCAAATTTCGTCACGAAATACGCGTCTGCCCAACGCCACCCAGGCGGTACATCATAAATCGTTTTATTTAAAAAAAGAATAGTAAATAGACAACATTTTTCTTCATTTCACATCGGTGTACTATATTGTATTTCAGCCTTGGCCCACAAAGCAGTCATATGAACAATTTGTTATTGTACAACGAACGAACACACATTTTCTCCTCACTTTCAAAGAATGTTTGAATGGGTATTTTTAAACGCTGAATATGTTGTAACACTTATGTATACAACAATTTTCATCAAAATCAATAGACACTTATTTTTTAAAGATAATTTGTTTTTTTACGTATCTTTACGTATTGTATATCGTTTGGCGCTTCAAGGTTTTTTCTACATTAAATTTATTTTGCAATATTCTAAGAGGACAGGAGAATGAGGGGAGGCAAATATTTATAATGCTAAAATTAAATTAAAGCAAATTGGGTCAATTGATTAAATAAATAAAAAAAAGTTATGTAGATATTTTTGATTGATTTTTTCCACTCCCCTGGGGGCACAAACAGATGTTTGCTACAAATTGCCAATGAGATTTGAGATTTTCCTTTAGTTCGAGCCGTTGTTTGCCAGCCGGTCATTAAAACTGAACATTGAAAATTATTTATGTTATTTGAAAAGTTAATGATGCGAAAATTTCATGGCTCTTTGTCGCCAACTTATCGAATATGTTATACATTTTTTATGCCCTCACTTTTAGCCCCCCCCCCCCCCCCTCTCGAAGAGAAAACTACATTTCTTGTATTAATTTGGAGACAACTAAAAATGGCATTGAGTCAGAAGGACAAAACTGTCAGCGTTCAATAAATTTTTGATTGTTGAATTTCGGTGACATTTATTGCGTCACTAAACAGTCGGCACGTGTAATCGGTGGTCATTAGTCCTCCTACGCTGTGCCCCAATCCATTTTCAAGGTGTTTCCATGTAGGAAAAATCTACTTAGTTGCTGGCAAGATTTTGTTATTGTCTAAAAAGCTGTCAATCATGAGTAAATGCCATTTACATCCATTGTCTAGTGGCCTGTTATAAGATTTCATTCTACACACAGAGAAAACATTAGCGGAAAATCGGTCCGAACTACAAACATTCGGTTGGATAAACAAACTTTCTGTTGCATGCGCCAACATTTCATGGCTCGATCGATTACCATAAGATGGTAGCTACAATAATATTTACATTATTGCAGCTAATAAGTCGGTTATACCAACCGAATTCAGTAAAGCTATTGGTTTCCAAAACTGGAGGTTATGACAACCAACCACTTATGAAGTACATGTTTCGTTTGGTACAAATAGTTGGTGGTGACAACAAATAAATTCTTTGTAGTAACCAAACCCCGTTTAGTTCGCTGTTGTAACATTTTACACTAAGTAACAACATTTAGAACTTTCTAAGGGTGTGAATATGATTCTTCTATAAATAAATGACATAGTTGATTAAAGTATATTCCCCAATTGACGGCCCACGTAGGTCCGAGTTATTTTTTTTTATGCAAAGGAAATTTTTATTTTGCAATGGTACACCATTTAAAATAAGTTACCATATAAAAAAGGTTCATTCTGCCATCGTTCCTTCATTAGGCCGTACTTCTTCGAAAGTGAGGTCGGACAAGCAGTTACCATAAATGATTTTCGCTATCGCGAGATAATAACGGACTTATTTTTTCCCAGAAATCAAGGATATGGACCTGGACGATATGTGGTTCCAACAGGATGGTAACACTTGCCACACAGCCAACAACACAATCAGCCTTATTACGGTTGTCGAAGACGAATATCGAGAGCAGTCGAAGTCGTTGTCGATTTCGATTATTTTTGGTATTACGTAACTTTTTCGACTCTTGTGATTTTGTAATAGATTGAAAAGTAAAAGATGTGCTATACTGTCAAAACAATGTTTACTTTTTACATAATTGTCCGCCAAAGGCAACATTGAAATTTTCTCAAAATAAAATAAAATAAATATAATAAAAGAAATATGTTAAGTTTGGGACATTTTTTTCTTCGGATGAAGACGACGAGGCATACACAGAATGTGATATGAGTGCCTTTCGTAAGGAAATAAGACAAAATTCGGACATATTTGCAATGCCCATCTTTGTAAACAAATGTGAATATATTCAGAAAACGACGCCTGCTTGTTCATTTTTACGGCGACAACTGACACAAAACAAGTGACGGCGACATAAACTTTATATCAGCGGTCGACATCAGATAAAAGTTTTTTGGTAAAATACCGCAAATTTACCCAATGTTGAAAATAGATTAATAATTTATTTTATACAATTTTGTTATATTTATTTATTGTCGAATATAAAATGTCAAAAAAATGTGTTAAATTTAAAATTAGTTAACGGCGTGTTAGCGGATGAAACCAACGGCTAACAATTGTTGTCAATTGAATGCGGCGACGTCTCTAGTCGTATGGAAAAAATTGATCGACTGTTTTAGCCAACTTTGACAGTCGTTTTCGTCTTCCGTGTTACGAAAATTGTAACAGATTGTGCATTTTCGACAACCGTAGTACCGTTTTCCAAAAAAATCGACATTCGACTACGTCTTCGACAACCGTAATAAGGCTGAATAACGGAATTATTTTTTCCCAGAAATCAAGGATATGGACCTGGACGATATGTGATTCCAACAGGATGGTAACACTTGCCACACAGCCAACAACACAATGACTTCAAAGGCCGTCTTATCTCATCGGGAAAGCCTATGACTGATATCATATTACGATTCGAGGTTAATCAACGTTAATGTTTTTTGTCCTTGGCCCACACTTAAAGAATGTAACACGTTTTATCTTAATCGCTTTAAACCTGCGACCTATACTTTTATTACAAAGATAGATGGATAGACAGAGAAACAGACGAACATCGCTTAATCAGATAAAGATTCCGAATCGATTGGTATACTCAACATAGGGCCTATATATATTTCACTAAGTCATAATGCCCTTCACGACAGTGAGGCGTTTTCATTAGATTGGACTTCAATGACAATCTCTAGTTTGATTTCGATGAATTGTAGACGGATGGACTGTCTTATATCGTTAAATCGAATCAGCTCCTTTTTTTGAGTCGATATACTTGCAATGTGGGCCGCCGTGGTGTAATGCACGCAGAAAAAAAGTATGGTTCCTATATAGTCACGGCAATAATAATAATTTTTCTCCGCAATAAAAGTGTGTTAGTTGCAACCATAGTATTGTTTTCTAAATTTAATTTTTATAATCAAATGACTGAGCCAATATTAATATTGTTGAAATGTAACAATAATATTATTGTCAAATTAAAAAAAAAAACGAAAATATGGTTGTAGCAACAATATAAATATGGTTGGTGCGACAAAAGTATTGTTTTTTATGGATTTATGTTAACATTTATATGATTACGGCAGTCATACAGTATAATTGTAATTGTTCTACACTTGAATATGCTTTTTAGAACAAAGTTATTAATACGGATCTAATGCAATAAGCGTACGTTTTATATGGAAATTAAATTTTTTTAAACAAACTGATTTTTAATAATAACGCTTACTAGTTTTTAAACCGACTTTTTCTACTGTTAAATAAATCACTCCTATTATTTTGAATTTAATGTACAGGGTGGAGCGCAGTAATTTGCTTATTTGGGAATGAAATAAAAAATATGAACCTTAAAAAAAATATTTTTATATTTCAATTATATTGAACAGTAAGGGAATTATTAAATTATTTAGTTTTAAATAATGTATCTGGCAAATGTCGACCCCTTCGCTATCCACACACTGCTGGATATGTTTTCTGAAGTTTTCATGAACTCTAACAAGCATGTCGACTGGTATTCTGCCAATTTCAGCCTCAGTATTGTTAATTAGGTCTTCCAAGGTGTTGGGACGGTTGATATACACCTTCGAAAAAATCGCATTTTGCTAAATCTGGTGAGCGTGCCGTCCAGCTCACATCACCCCTCAAAAAGATAAGCCGTCCACGAAACATTTGCCTCAAACAATTTATGGTAACCCTCGCTGTGTGTGCAGTGGCACCATCCTGTTGGAACCATGTATCCTCTAATTGCATTGCCTCAAGAGCCGGCTGAAAAAAATCCTGTATCATAGTCAAGTACCGTTTGGAGTTCAAAGGTACGGCATGACGGTTATCCTGGAACAAGTCAGGGCTAATGATGCCTACTCGTGTTATGGCGCATCACATAGTGACGCAGTCCGAATGCAGATGTCTCTGGTGAAGTTCTCTGGCGTTTGTTTCACTCTAGTACCACATATTTTGTTTGTTTACAGCGGGGGAACAGCGAATCGTAAACAAAAAGCACGCTGCACTGCAATGATCGAGTGCGCAGTCGAAAAATAGCTTCAACACAAAATGACCTCTGCTCACGTGTCCAATACATGATGTCAACTGAAAAGCAGACGAATACAAATCTCCCGTCAGCCAATATAAGCCACGCACACTCTCTAGTCTCTTCGACCAACAGTGCCGTCACAGCCTGCAGTGCAAAAAAGCAATTTACCGCGCTCCATCCTGTATTTTTAAATAATTTTCTTTGTTCAAATCTATTGTTGACAACATAACCCAATTTTAATTAAAATTTTTTCGAAATCATAGTATATTTCTGTGTGATCATACTATGGTCATAACATGGTTGAGTGTGAATCATACTATAGTTGTGTTAATCATAATATGGTTATGTGTGAATCATACTATTGTTGTTAGGATCATAGTACGGTTGTTAGGATCATAGTATGGTTAAGTGTAAATCATACTATTGTTTAAGGATCATAACATTGTTGTACCACAACCATATACCCAACAATTGTATGATACTCTGTGAATATTGGTACCCCAACCATACTTGTTTTCTACGTTTATTCGGAGATCAAGAAATAAAAATGGAAAAATTGGTACTAAAATTAAAATAAATTTAGCTACGAACCCATATATTTTTTGACATAGGGTAGGGGACTAATGGGCTGAAGATTACAAAAACGGGTCACTTTCTTTTTGTATAGGGTGATACATCTAGAGGTATTTTTTCAAAACGAAAAAATATAAAAATTCAAATCAAGTGTGGAATCTTTATTGGTAATTTGAAAGGACATTTTATGGCATTTATTCTTTTTGAATATAATTTCCTTGAAATGTTGGCCGCAACTACGCCTCAGGGTTTCCATTCTGAGGGTCCAATTGTGGATGACTCGTTCGAGCATTTCGACCGGTATGCCTTTAAAGGCAAAAATACCTCTAGATGGATCACCCTATATATTTAATAGTGAAGGACGGTAGAGTATATAAATTTCGGCCCGATGTGTTCTAGCAAAAGGTTTTATGTATTTAGAATTTACACCCTTTTGTTGTCTTATTTTTTGTGGGCCGCCTTCGTGTTATAGGAGTTTGCCCGACTATTATGCCAGTAAAAGTAGGTTCAAATCCGTGTAAGAGCATCTAAAAATTTTAAGCGGCTGGTATTTCACCCCGTACATGTCAGCGACTTGACAAGTAAGAGATGTACCTCTAAGCCAAGTAAAAATGTATCATTAAAATGTATTAGACGTTCGAAGCCGGCGTTAGTTAAACAGAAGGTCCCGGGAGGTGAGTATAAGAATTTAATCGTGCACAGCTTACTGATTAGGGAGAAGTTTCCCCTTGTTCCTAAATAGGATGTTGTCGGAATTAAGTAAGTAGCTGTCTAGTTCGATATGGTACAGTATTAAGCCGCGAGGTCTCTCACTCACACGTTTTTTTTTTTAATTTTATAGTTTAGCTATGTTTGCTTTTTATACCCTCCACCATACAATGGAGGGTATATAGTTTTGTCATTCTGTCTGTAACACCTTGAAATAATCATCGGAGACCCAACAAAGTATATATATTCTTGATCCTCGTAAAATTCTAAGACGATCTAGCCATGTTGCCCGGCTGTCCGTCTGTTGAAAACAAGATAGAGCCTGCATGAAAACAGCTAGGGAGCTGAAATTTGACACAAACATGTGTAGTTAACCTAGCATGGTTGGTATTGAAAATGGGCTATATAGCTCTAGGGGAAGTTGGTGTTGGAGACCCTCAACCAAAACTACCTCATAAAAATTAGTTTTTTATTTGGAAATATCCAGTTTCTTGTGCAAAATTACTGAAATTATGCAAATAATAATCTCTCTATAGGAGCAATCATCTATGTAAAAATGGTTTAGATTGGGCCACCATTTCTTGTACCTCCCATACAAAGGGCCTTATGGGCCTTGAGAAATAATATGACTATAACTCACCACAAACTTGACCTATCGAAATGAAATTTTACACATCAAGATTTCTATATACAACACACATCTACGCTGAATTCGGTTGAGGTCGGAAAAGTCCTACTGGTACCTCCCACACTAACGGTCTCATGGGCCTTGAAAAATAACATGACAATAACTCACCACACACTTGACCTATCGAGACGAAATTTTCGGCATAAAGATTAATATATAGAACAGACTAAATTTGGCTAAGATCGGAAAGGCCCTTCGGTATCACAAACGGTATCATGGGCCTTGAAAAATAATATGACAATAACTCACTACAAACTTGATGAAATTTTCTACATAAAGATTTTTATATAGATTACACCTCTGCGCCAAATTCTGTTGAGATCGGAAAAATCCTACTGGTACCTCCCACACAAACGATCTCATGGGCTTTGAGAAATAATATGACGATAACTCACCACAAGCTTGACCTATCGAAATGAAATTTTGCACATAAAGATTTTTATATACGAGTAGAACACACTTCCGCACCAAATTTGGTTTTATTTGGGAATCTGTTGGAGGGTATCCAAAGTTCGGCACAGCCAAACTTAACATTTTTTACTTGTTAATTTTCAATTACTGGTGTATTTGTATTTAAAGTTGTCAAGGATGCATGAGTGTGGACTTCATACTTAGGGCCCCCTAATATACACAAAACATTCGGGCGCCGCCACTGTGTGGTGATCTTAAGGTCTCGATTTTGTTTTCCATCAAGCCTTCCAAAAAAATTAAAGAAATTTATGCAAAAAATGGAGCACATCAATCAATTTCGTAAACAAAGAATGATTCGGATAGCTTTCTTCTTCTGCTGCTTCTTCGTCTGTTGCGGTTTGATACAATAATATCAAAACAAACCTCACAACCAAACAACAACAGCAACAACAAGAAAAAAGTGTAAATAAAACGAAAATAATCCAAAAGAAAGAAATGAAACCAACAAAAATTATTCAGCAAAAAACCGGCTCTTGTTTGTATTTTTTTTTTTTTGGGAACAAAACATTATTTTTTTGCCTTTTTTATATGCCTTTGTAAAGGTAAGTAAATGTGTTTTAAGGTATATAGCGATATATATAAAGGTACGTCTGTGCGCCGGGTTTCGTATAAATGACTCAAAATTCTGAGAAAAGTTTCAAGAAATCCCTCTGAAACCAGAAACGTTAAATAACGAATTTCATATGAACGCAATATTTTAATTTCTGATAATTTTCATATAATAATTGAATGATTACTTTTGCGAGTCCGTATATTCCTTGTTATCTGTAGAGAGTGTGTAGGGTATATCTGCTAGGGTAGTGCTGCAAGTTGGCGGTCTGAGTTTGCGGCTGCTGTAGTTTGTTTAAACTTTTCATACACTTTATTTAAATAATTTTTTTTTTTTGAGATAAAAACAATTTCAAAGTTGAATATTTCCACGTTTAAAACACATGCACACACATAGTATATGGAAATGTTGTTGTTTTTAATATTATTTACTTTTATTTATCGTGTTTTAATTATTTTTTTGTTGTTGTTTCTTATTTTAATTTTTCTTCTCTCTACAAAACTACTGGTTTTTTCTATATTTTTTTAACAATAACAAATTGATTGGTATTGTGAATTTGTTTGGGTTTTAAATTTTTTTTTATATTTTTTTGATCAAACAAAAGTCATCGATCGACGACGTAACAACCAACGTAACGTACCGTACGCGTTCAATGCAAATAAGCGAATGATTTCAAAGATCTTCAAGCCACAGCGAACCACAACTGCTGAAGCACACAATGAGTGAACTGAACCTTCAGCTAAGTACTTGTCGTGCAGGGTTGCCATGTGCACACGATGAGGGGAGATATTGTTGGATGAACCTTATGATGAAATACGAAGACATTGAATACGAAAAGGGCAAGATTGTAGTGGTTCTCCCATAGAGGGTTAAGATTAGTTGGGAAAAGAAGGCATACGAGGTCTGTTCAACAGAAGAGGTAATTTTTGAAACTTCCGCGGCTATTGTTAAGGTTTTTTATGTTGCCCCACTTGTCTCGAACATATGTTCTTAGTGGAGTTTGATTGCGTTTAGTTTAGAGTTAGACGTGTTTTGTTCTTCGGCGATTTTCTAATGTGGAAAAAATGGATCAAAGAATTTGCATGAATATTTTGTGTAAAAAAATGGAATTAAGTGCTCAAAAGCACTTGAAATGTTGAGAGTGGCATAATATGTGACGCGCAAAATAGAAAGGGACCTAAGGTTAAAAACCAGTTTTGTTCAGGAGAGCCATTAAAGATTAGGTTTCTTTCTATTTGCGCTTAGTATCGTCACTTTTGTGGCATGGGAACGGTCTCATTCGACGCTCATATGTTGTCCACATCAAAAAAAGTGAAAAGTTGATGAAAAGTTTTGTTCGGGAAAGTTATTTTAAAGATTAGGTCCCTTTCTATTTGCGCTTAGAATCGTCGACTTCACTTTCATAAAACGCGCATATCTCTGGGAGGGAACAATTTTGGGGCATGGGATCGGTCTCATTCGATGCTCAGATGTTGTCCACATTAAAAAAAAGAAAAAAAATGAAAATTATTTTTTTTTACCCTTAGGTCCATTTCTCTATGCTCTGTCACATATGCCATATTATTATAATTGTAGTCTGAGTCCGGAAAATGTTCACAAGTACACACATGGTGAACAGTTTAGTTGCCACAAACGAATTTTTCTAACCGAATGTTGGTGGTTGCACGTACTATTCATGTATTCTATCGCTACAACCGAATGTAGATTGGGTCTACGGCAATTTCCAGTAGTGGGAACTAACAGAATCGGTTGAAGAGACAAAGAATTGGTAACTCTAACTAATTAGGATGCTTATTGGAACTTACTTCCAGCAACTTAATTTAAAATGCCAAAAAATTTAGATAAAACTGATTATGATTTATTATTTAAGTGAAGTAAAGTGGAATTTAAAACCTTATTACTTCCAGCAACTTAATTTAAAATGCCAAAAATTAATGCTTGACATGTGATAAGAAAATATATAATTTCACATCGATTATATTTTGTAGGTTTTTTAAAAAATAAACAATGTTTGGAAAAAAAATTAATTTAATAAATTGTCCCTCTGTGTCGATTTTGGTTTCACGTTTAAACATAACTTATTCATAAAATTTTATAAAAAACAAATTATATTTTTTGAAAAGAACGAACAGATACCTATTTATCATAAAAATATTCTAATTTAACTTTAGACGATCTGCGCTATACTAATAATAGTAAATATGTAATAGTAAAACAACATTTAAATCCAAAAACGAACATTTCTTTAAAACATTTATACAATTTAATTAAAAAAGACCACGCCCTTACTGGAATTGATTCTTTGTAAAACATAAAAATACTCAAACCGTGTTAAAAATATTTTTTTTTTGATTTTTTAAAAAAAGAATGTAAAGGAAGCTCCCCTCTTAAAGATGGGATATTAAAATATTTCACAGGATTTCACAAAAGACAACTAACGCATCGAGATAGTTCGCTAAAACGAAGAAATATCAACTACTTTTTAACGTAATTTATACAGTTTAGTTTGCAGAATAAAATGGTCCTCGTACCATAAAAAAATAACAGGGACCTACCAAGGTCATCCTTTTGGGGGATTTACTATAATCTCTTAAGTCTTTTAGTTCTAAAAGAAATCATTCACCCTCCGACAAAGTCAGACATTTTGTTGCATTATATTATATGTTACAACAGTATACTAAACGGGGTTTGGTTACTACAAAGATTTTTTGGTTGGTTGTCATAACCATCAGTTTTGTTAACTAATAGCTGTTCTAAATTCGGCTCGGATTACCGCATTATTAGTCGAAAGTATTGTAATATTGAGCTACCATCTTATGGTATGTGGAACGATGTAACCATAGATACCATGGAAAGTTGGTGATTGCAACAGAAAATATGTTTATCCAACCGAATATGTGTAGTTCAAACTGATTTTTAACTGAGTTTTTCGTTGTCTGTGGTGGAAGCTTTTCAAAAAAGCTCGAGACGATGTTAATGACGACTACGCTCGTCCTGGGGCCAAGAGTCAAACCAAAAAAACAACGCCAAATTCGATCAAATGTCAAGGTCTTGCTCACAGTTTTCATAGATTACTGTGGCGTAGTGCATCGTGAGTTCGTGCCACATGGTCGTAGGTTTATAACGACTAGTTATGCGCCGCCAATACGAAAAAAACAACCAGAATTGTGAAACAACAATTCATGGCTTTTGCTCCAAGATAATGCACCTGTTCACTCGTCATTGCCTCTTCGTAATTTTTTGGCATAGAGGTATACCGTAATCATGCCTCAGCAGCGGTTATCATCAGATTAAGTCCCCAGCGAACTTTTTTTTAAGCCATTTTTTTGCTTAAGTTTTTCTATTTCATATTAGAATACACAATTCGAAGATGCACCGATAAACTATCTGCTTTTTTTTGGTTGTTAGAACGAAATCAGGACAGACGTTTTTAACCACTAAACATGTAAACCCCCTTCATAATTTTAGTGAACTGCTCTAAACGATTCTGTAAAAAACACATTGGGTCGTCCACATCAACATCTTCCAATTCAGACACGAAAAAGTAATTAATCATGGCTCTATAGCGTTCCAGATTGATTGTAACATGTAAACCCCCTTCATAATTTTAGTGAACTGCTGTAAACGATTCTGTAAAAAACACATTGGGTCGTCCACATCAACATCCTCCAATTCAGACACAAAAAGTAATTAATCATGGCTCTATAGCGTTCCAGATTTACTGTAGCATTATGCCCAGCTTCATTTTTGAAGAAATATGGACCAATGATGCCTTCTTGCTATAGAGCATACCAAACAATGACTTTTTTAGCTTCAGGATTTCAATACTCTAAATGCGACAATTTTGGTTATTAACGTACCAAATTCAACCAAAAGTGCGCTTCATCGCTGAACAAAATTGTCTTGGATCTTATCAGGATCGTGGCCATCTCGTTTTGGGCTCATTCACTGCGCTTCGCAAACCTTGTTCCAAAGTTAGTCTCTTTATTATGGCAAACTAAACTGAGCATAAATCAAGTGACAGCTGTTTAAAAGACCGACTCCGAAAAGTGTAGCCAGGTTGAAAACCGTACGTCTAAAAAAACACTCATTATATATAACTATTATTTGCCCCAAGCGAAGTTTCTGATCAATCAAACTAAAACTTCAAAATATTTAAACTTTTCTTAAAGCCGACCTTTTACAGTTCCATATGACCCACCACTTTTAATTGGCCCGCAGTGCAAAGCGATTCCTTACCGTCGTTGCATCCAGATAAGTCGCCTTTGTATGCTGAGGGATCGTCTTTTATGAGAGTGTAAAACGATACTGTTAAAAAAACTCGTTGATCTGTGGGAATTTTTTAAATTTCCTCCCATGTTACATTTCCCCACAATCTGTGTCGTGTTAACAGTCGTTGGCAACATTGTTTGTTTCCTAAAAAAACATACATTCGCTCGCTCCACAAGCGAAGATACATACGAGAAAATCTCCGGAGAGTAGCAAGTTGCTACCTAATGCAGTGTCGCCAACTGTGTCGAAGTAAAAATCGCTACGAATGAAATGTGCAAAAAACAGCTTAAAGAAAAACTATAAAAATGTCCTACAAAACATAAAGGTAAAAATGTCTTAACATAGTTAAAATAATTTTACATGACAAATTTTTAAAGTAATTTTTAATTGGACGACATTAGAGTATCAAAAAACCCGGGGTTTTCAGATAATCGGCATTTCGGGTTTTTTCAAAACGGTGTTTTAAAAGAACTGACTGTCGGGTTTTTAGGTAGAAAACTGGCATTAATCGACATTCCGGTTTAAGTTTTTTTTTCTAAGAATAGATATTTTCCGATCAGATAAAATAATTGTGCCCTAGCACAGGCTCTAAATTTACCCAGTTTTTTAAAATAAGCTCATATTAAAATCTTTGTGAAAGTTGCATGTTTTGCTACCCATATGTCCATGCTTAGATGGCTCAGATTTTCGGGCGTCAAACTCAAAACTTATCTTATTTTTTGCTTCACGATACAATTTTATAGTTTTTTTTTAAAGCCATGTGTGCATGTATATGTGAAGCCATTATTGGACCCCGACGGGATTTTTACGGGAATTATCAAAAAAATAAGCCTATGATTTAAATCGGTCCAAGACTTGTGGTTTGTCAATCGTAAACTACCATACCAAATTCGATTGTAACCGGATGTATATCAGAAGAAATCTTTGCTCTGGGGGTATATCGAAACGCGGACCGGTATGCCCGTTTTTATCTGAGCTGATTACCGATCGATCTTAGTGAACTGGGCCAAATATCACCTATATTGGATGTACTACATATGTGACGCGCAAAATAGAAAGGGACCTAAGGTTAAAAACCAGCTTTGTTCAGGAGAGCCATTTTAAAGATTAGGTCCCTTTCTATTTGCGCTTAGAATCGTCGACTTCACTTTCATAAAACGCGCATATCTCTGGAAGGGAACACTTTTGGGGAATGTGATCGGTTTCATTCGATGCTCAGATGTTGCCACATCAAAAAAACAATAAAAGTGAAAAGTTGATAAAAAGTTGTGTTCAGGAGAGCCATTTTAAAGATTAGGTCCCTTTCTATTTGCGCTTAGAACCGTCGACTTCACTTTCATAAAACGCGCTGGGAGGGAACACTTTTGGGGAATGGGATCGGTCTCATTCGATGCTCAGATTGATTTTTTTACCCTTAGGTCCCTTTCTCTAGGTCCCTATCTCTATGTTGCTGTAGAGCTTAAGACATAAAATCAGTTGAACTTATGTGTGGAAGCTATATCTAAATTTTAACCAATTTTCAGAAAAATCAATAGCCTTTGTCCAAAATTGCGAACTTTAATTTGAAAACAAGTTTTTAATAGACAGCAGACGGGCGGAGGGATGGACACAGATATCATAAAATCGTATCAACTGGTGATTCTGAGTCGAGCAGTACACTTAAAGGTGGGTCTAGCTAAAATATTGGCGTATTCCATACTTAAAAATTATATTATTAACCGAAGGAAAACTAAACCTAGGAAAACAAAAAAAAACAGGTAAACGGGCATGTCGGGCTTTACCTATTTTAAAGAAACCGAATTTGGGTTTGGACATAAAAACCGAAATATCGGGTTTGGACACTCTATACGTCATGTTAGTTACTATCTTAAAAAGTCCAAGGACGATTGATGCCATAATCAAAATAACAAGTTTTTTTTAACCGCCACAGGCCCTACGTATGTATGTAGTTAAATTCGCCCCAAAAGCGTTTTTTTTTCTCTCAAAAAATCACTACTCTCCCAAAACAGTGTTTTTCTTGATGAAAAATAACCACAATAAGTGGAAAAAACCACCAAGTTGGCATCTCTGACCTCATGCTCTCTGTTCCCCCACACAAGAGAGAAGACGACGGCAGCTGAGAGCACAATGAGATCGCATATCAAAATGCATAATGTGTTCTGGTGTAGTCGTTGTTGTTGCTGCTGTGGTGTCGGTGGTGGTGGTGGTTACCTGTTGATTATTTGTTTATACCAAAAACGACAACAACAAAAGGCAAACGAAGCGACGTTATCAGCAAAAGTGCAGAAGAAGAGGAGAAAAAACAGAATCCCAAAAAAGCACACGCCAACTTGCAAGCGGGCACAACTTCAAACTTGAAGATACGCGCGCACAATTTTACAGCGAATTTTCCTGCAGTCGATGTATGTGTTGGTGTGTGTGCGTGTTTTGTGAAGAGTGGGATTCGCTTGGAGACGGACACGACGGACCTTAATCTTCTAAACGAATGATGTGTGATATGCCAAACAAGAGTTGCATTTCAGTGTCCACCCAAAAAGAGCGTCCGTCCGACTGTCTGTCGGCACCGCCGAGCCATTTTAAGAGCAATCAACTTTGCAAGTTGTTGGTGGCATGATGAAGGCAGAAGCTTCTCTCTATGCCACAAAAAGTTTCCACAACAACATCGACATTGTTTCAGTTGTTGGCCAACACGCCAAAAAAAACGTTGGCAAAAACGAAAAAAGATGTAAAAGTATTATTGTAATGTTCTAAATTTAGGCTGCTCAAACTGGTTCCTCCAGTTTCCGATAATCTGGGTGACGACTACGACGACGCCGTCGATCGTTGTCCGCCAAACGAACGCCTGTGACTGTGGCGGTTTACAACACCGCCACTCGGATGACCGCGCCGGATGATGCCATCCATGATGATGATCTGCTTTAAACAACATCCCGAAATGAAAATGCATACGCGTCAAGTCTGTGGCATGATGGGCAGGCAGGCATTCCTTTTTGTAAGTTTTTTTTCTCCAAACTTATCTCGCCCCACAAAACTGGCCAGTGTTGGTACGAAGATGCCGATGGCCGCTGTCATGACGATGGCGTTGGCCAATCGCAAAGGCGTAGTCCGATATTTAAAGGTGTTTTGGGTAAACAAACACTGTACGGAGGAAGAATTTTTTTATGTTTAAAGTTCTTTCAATTTCGGAGGAAAAAGAGCCATCGTTCATTGGTATTATTTTCAATCGAAACTTAAGTTTTGATACTATTTTTAAATAATAGAATGATCTGGAATTTTTTTTATAAAAAGGTACTGGACTTGAATTGTTTTTTTTTTCGTTTGAAATATAAGTTTGATCTCCCAGTCCACAATGGACTAAGTGTGTTTATCAATTGACAGCCAATAAACCTACCTATTATAATCGTTATATCCCAGAAAAAACTCTAGTTACCAGGTAAAATTGGGAGCAAAGCCAAATATCGAAAGAGTCCATTACTACGAGGGCGACCGCAAAACTAACTGGCCTGGCACATTTTCTGTTTTACTAGCAACTTTTTTTTGTTTTTTAAAGCAATCTTTTATAAGACATCTGTCAAAATTTCCGAAATATTTAATGATTATTTTCTTTGTTACAGGTGATTGAAGTAAACAAGTTTTATAATTTTTGAAAAATGGAAAATAAAGAGTTTCGTGCGGTAATTAAACACTTTTATATGAAAGGTTATACGCCACAATTAATCAAAGATGAATTGGATTCTGTTCATGGTGATAATGCACCATCATACTCCACCGTGAAATCCTGGGTTCAACAATTTAAAATGGGTCGTTCAAGTACGGAAGATGAACAACGCTCTGAAAGACCGAAAGCTGCAACTACTATTGAAAAAATTATAAAAATATTTAATGACGTGACTAAAGATAGACGAATAAAGCTCAGAGAACTTGCTGATATTGTTAAAATATACGAAAAACAAGTTTGGAGTATTTTACATGATGAACTCCACATGAAAAAGCTATCCGCAAGATGGGTGCCGCGTTTGTTGACTTTGCCCCAAAAAATCGTCCGTTGGACCAATTACGAGGAGCTTTTAGCGATTTATCAGCGTAATCCAATAGAGTTCTTGCGCCAATTCATAACTGTTGATGAAACATGGATCCATCACTACATCCCAGAATGCAAAGAACAGTCAAAACAATGGATAGAAGCTGGTAAAAGTGGTCCCAAGAACCCAAGAAGGCGAAAACTGTTAAGTCGGCAGGAAAAGCAATGGCCACAGTATTTTGGGATGCAAGGGGTATAATATTTATTGATTATCTTCAGAAAGGAAAAACTATTAATAGTGAATACTATTGTGCATTATTGGATCGGTTGAATAAAGAAATCAAGATAAAACGACCGCATTTAGAAAAAAAAGTTCTTTTTCATCAAGATAATGCTCCTTCACACACTGCATTTTAAACTCAACAAAAACTGGCCGAATTACGATTTGAAATTGCTCCGCATCCACCATATAGTCCTGATTTAGCTCCTTCTGATTATTTGTTGTTTCCAAACTTAAAAAAACTTTCTCGGTGGTAAAAAATTTTCGTCCAATAGCGAGGTTATTGCTGAAACTGAGGCACATTTTGAAGGTCTTGAAAAATCTTATTTTTCGAATGGAATTAAAAAACTTGAAAAACGTTTGATGAAGTGCATTAAGTTGGAAGGAGATTATGTTGAAAAATAAATAATAATAATTCCAAAACAACGGTTCTTTTTATTTTAGGCCAGTTACTTTTGCGGTCGCCCTCGTAAACAAGAAATTCAAAAAAATTATCATTACTTATTTACAGCCGAATCGAGTTTAAAGATTTAAATGGCCGTCGCAAAATTAATTCAGAACAATTTTGTTATTTTATTAAAGTTAACTTAAAGTAACACCACCCTTTACTTAACTACAATATAGGGTACATACAGGGTGGGCCAAAATTTACCATGGATATTAAATTTATAACTTTTTCGTATATGTGACGCGCAAAATAGAAAGGGACCTTAGGGTAAAAACCAGTTTTGTTCAGGAGAGTCATTTTAAAGATAAGGTCCCTTTCTATTTGCGCTTAGAATCGTGACTTCACTTTCATAAAACGCGCAAATCTCGAGGAGGTAACACTTTTGGGGCATGGGATCGGTCTCATTTGATGCTCAGATGTTGTCCACATCAAAAAAAAGTGAAAAGTTGATGAAAAGTTTTGTTCAGTAGAGCCATTTTAAAGATTAGGTCCCTTTCTATTTGCGCTTAGAATCGTCGACTTCATTTTCATAAAACGCGCCTATCTCTGGGAGGGAACACTTTTGGGGCATGGTCTCATTCGATGCTCAGATGTTGTCCACATCAAAAAAAAATGTATATATATATATATATATATATATATATATATATATATATATATATATATATATATATATATATATATATATATATATATATATATATATATATATATATATATATATATATATATTATTTATTTTTATAAATAACACAGTACAACAGCCAATCTGGGGGGTGAGAAATTCCAAGTCAGGGTGATAGTACTAGGTCAGTATATTAAAACCCTCAAAGGGTTTTGCGTTCGTATGTGCCAGTTAGTGAAGTGAAGTTACTAATTGTAAATAAAAGCAGAACGCGTTAATCGATTTCTATGATCTATGTCGCATTTTGTTTATAGGTTATATGACTTTACGTGAAAGTTATAAGACTCTACACGTTTTTCCGTTTGGGATTTATATGTTTTAAAAAAAAAAAAAAATTTTGGCAAAATTTTCTTCATAAATTTATTTCTAATTGCAAAAATGTTGATTTGGTAGAGAAACAGTATATTAATGGATTATCGAACTAGTCGTTCTCGAGTTATGTCAAACTACGTTTTTGCCAACATTTTACAACTAAGCGAAAAAACATCAAGATAAGGAAAAAAATGTAAAAGGTCATAAAAAAAAACTGGCACATACGAACGCAAAACCCTTTGAGGGTTTTAATATACTGACCTAGTACCATCACCCTGTCTTGGAAAAAATGTTCCACAGTGTAATGGAGAGATTCACAACTGAAGAAAAAACCAGAATAGATTTTTATTATTTAAATCAGCGATCAATTATTTTAACCAGGCGCATGAGTGATGAAGCTCATTTTCATTTGAATGGCTTTCTTAATAAGCAGAACTGTCGGTTCTTGGGTTCTGAAAATCCAAGAGCCGTTCATCAACGCCAATTGTACCCCATTAGGTGTACATTATGATGTGGGATCACATCTGCAAATATCAATACTTCTTCGAGAATAAAGATGGAAGTGCTGTAACCATAAATGGAGAGTGGTATCATGGTACATTTTTTACATACTGGTACGTGGTACAATTTTTACATACTGCTCTTGAAAACAGACCTAAGATGTGGTTTTAGCAGAAGGGAGCCACTGCCCACTCTGCCCGAGACAATGGCACTTTTAAGTTAAATTTTTGGAGAGCGAATAATTTCCAGAAATTCGAAAATTATTTGGCCAGCGCGAACGCCAGATTTGTCAGCACCCGACTATTTTCTTTGGGGTTATTTGAAGAAGCGAGTATATGTGACAGCGCATAGAGAAAGGGACCTAAGGGTAAAAAAATTCAATTTCCACTTTTTTTTTTGATGTGGACAACATCTGAGCATCGAATGAGACCGACCCCATGCCCCAAAAGTGTTCCCTCCCAGAGATATGCGCGTTTTATGAAAGTGAAGTCGACGATTCTAAGCGCAAATAGAAAGGGACCTCATCTTTAAAATAGCTTTCCTGAACAAAACTGGTTTTTACCCGAACAATATCTAGATAATCCTTCTAAGCCTTCCTAAAGCCACAAATTTTGACAGATGTTATGGAAAATGCTCTAAAACAAGCCCATCATTGCAAAGCTGAAAACGGGGGTCATTTAAGTGCCATTATTTTTCAAACTAGTGTAAAAAACTTTCCATTTTGTATATTATATAATCTGAGAAAAAGTTATTTAAGTTTTTAACCCCATGGTAACTTTTGGTCCACCCCGTACAAGGCGGCCCAAATAAAACTGAAGGGTCAAAAATATTTATGTTTATAATTTTTTGGGTTTTTTGCAGGTTATATAATTTTTTAAGAAAAAATAGATAAAGCGTCAAAATTGTTTCAAATTTTATTATTATTTTGGCAAGTCTAGTATTTTAATTCAACGAAATTTTCGCCGTCATTTTAATGCAAGAACAGCACCCAGTAACATGGTAAGGATCTTGGTGTCCCGTTTGAAGGACCAGGGATCAGTGTTAGAATCCTTAAGTTTTACACCAGCGTCAATTACACCCCTGATAACAAAAAACATGAGAAAATCAACTATTACCTCACTGACTTAGCACGTTTCTTCACTGCGAGGAATATGAAAATATCCGCCTCCAAATCATCAGCCACACTGTTTACTGCTTGGACCGCAGAGGTGCGGTCGTCACTCAATGTGAAAGTCGATGACGTCAACATCCCGACCACCAACTACCCCAAAATCATTGGGGTCACATTGTACAGCCTTTTTAGATCCTCTGCACATGCTACAGCTATCTGCGATAAACTCAAAAGTAGGAACAAGGTCCTCAAGTCACTTGTCGGCAGTACTTGGGGAGCCGACAAAGAAACCTTGTTGACCTCTTACAAAGCGATAGATCGGTCTGTAGCAAACTACGCAGCACCTGTATGGTCGGCGAACGTGAGTACGACGCAGTGGAAGAAAATTCAGACATGCCAGAATGCCGCCCTTAGAACATCAACAGGGTGTCTTCTTATGTCCTCTGAGGACCATCTACATGAGGAGACGAAGGTCCTTACCGTGCGCAGACACAATTTCCTGTTGTCTAAGCAATACCTGCTAGGGTGTTTTCGCAGCAGTCATCCTAACCACCATCTCTTGGACAGGATGCCTTTGCCCAGGCAGATCAGGTACGATCTTCATGATCTAGAGAAAGAGGTCCAGCGGTATAAGAGAGAACCTTTAGGACATCGAAACTATGAGGCAGGTCTGAACAGCATTCACTCCGATGATGTCGCAGCAGCAGTATCCAGCTACCGTGTGAATGTAGAGCTAGGGGAGCATCCCCCGGAGATTTCACCTGAGGAGAAGGTACTACCTCGGCAGACGCGCGTGGTTCTGGCGCAGCTAAGATCTGGATGGTGCAGCCGCCTCAATTCGTACTGGGCACGAATTGATGCTAACGTTCCGGACATCTGTCCCGCCTGCCATCAGGGACCACATGATGTACTGCACCTCTTCAATTGTCCGGCCAAGCCCACTCAGCTGACCCCCAGGTCTCTGTGGACGCATCCAGTTCAAATGGCGCGTTTCCTTCACCTGGATATCGAAGCAGATCCCCATAGACGAACAAGACTTCAAAATAAATATATTGTTGTTACAACAACAACACCCCTGATATGGCTGATAAAGTTATCGGTCCATATTTTTTTTGAAAATTAGGAGGGTCAACCAGAAACCATTAAAGGGGCTGTACTATGATATTTATCCTAATCTATGGTTCCAGCAAGATGGAGCCATATCGCATACAGCAAAAGCCACAATGGAACTTCTTCGTAACCATGTTGGTGAACCCTTCTGTCTTATTTGGGCCACCCATTACCAAGTTACTATTACCACCAAGTGCCATTCATGGGCCCACACTACTACTGCGTCCATATAACGTGCACTGGCTCATCTTTGTTCAGGCGACGTCACTGGCCTACTCCAACTTCACTGCCATCAGCCATCATCTCGGTAGTCCTAAGTTTTGTTTGTCCACCAACAGAAACAGAAATGTCGTTCTTTACTGTCCTCTTAGCACAGACAAAAAAAAACCAAAAGAACCAAAAAAAAAAGAGAGGAAAAGGGGAATAGCAACAATAACACTGCCACCATTTATTTCTGCCACAATGATTTTGACCGAGAAAGTGGTTCGTTCTGTTTGGCTGTTGTTGGTGCGCTGTTTTGTGCCGATTCTTGGCGAGTCCTCGCCTCAAACTGGTTTCAATTTTGCTTTGTCTGTTTCGTTCTGTGTTGGC
Source organism: Hydrotaea diabolus (assembly GCA_963513945.1). NCBI lineage: Eukaryota > Metazoa > Arthropoda > Insecta > Diptera > Muscidae > Hydrotaea > Hydrotaea diabolus. The sequence goes on along the minus strand of OY740720.1, from coordinate 22,223,632 downwards.
CCTTTTCTTGATTAATTGGCAATAAGTGAAATTTGGTTTGTTGTCCAACCGTGAATAAGGACAAGCGACCGACCTCATAACAAACGAACGGAGAAAAACAAAAGAAAACACCAAATAATGATTGCCCATAATTTTTTGTAATATTTTTTTTAAACAGAATTCAAATTTGTCGCCCTACCAAAACTGTTTAAAGCCATATCCAGGAAGCCCAAAAATTGACAACGAAAAATGTCGCCGTTGTGGTGCGAGCGCTTTTCAAGCGTTGCTGGGAAAAGCGCCGGAAATGTGAGGGAAAAATCATAATGATGATCACTTGTACGTGCGGTGGCGTACAAAGAAACCAAAAGTTATGCTGCTGCTACACATTTCCACAATTTGCAACAGCCAGCGAGCGAGAGCGCCAAACAGCAGTGGTTGATGTTGCACGTTCCATGTTCTTTCGTTTTGGCATTGTTGTAGCTTCGCCTTGTGCCTTTACTGTTGTTATTGCTGTTGTTCTTGCCACCCGGCTAGCACGTTTTATTACATTTTATTTATGCTTGCAACATGTTGCAAACTTCCATTTCGCATTTTGTAGTTTTTATTTATGTGTGTTTTTCTTTGTTTTTCGCTTTATTTTTGCTCAGAATTTTATATGTTTCTTCGCATATTTTCCAACAGTTCTACTATGAAGCGTTTTATGGTTATCTTCCATGAGCATAGGAGGGCAGCGGCGGATTGCGCTAGGCCTTGCAACTAACAGGTCGTTGCTTAAAACTGTTAAAGCAAGGTTGTGTGTCCGAAATTACTTGACGTCTTTTATGATGTCTGGCTAATTTAATGTCTTGCTAGATACACAAGAGGCTACCGTTGAAGCAACGTGTTGCAGCAACCTGGTTTGTTTGCTCACTAAACACGTGGCAGCGCAGCTACACACGATGCAACGGTTGCTTCAACCTGAAACTTACAAATTATCGACATAGTACGTGTGTGCATCAACGAAGTTAATGTATTCGGCCATAAAAAACGTCAGTCGGAAAGGAATTATTTAAGTGGGTAGCTTGGGTCCTAAGTCTTCGACTAAATACTTCGCATATGTGACGCGCAAAATAGAAAGGGACCTAAGGGTAAAAACCAGTTTTGTTCAGGAGAGCCATTTTAAAGATTTAAATAAAACGCGCATATCTCTGGGAGGGATCGGTCTCATACGATGCTCAGATGTTGTCCACATCAAAAAAATGAAAATTGGTTTTTTACTCTTAGGTCCCTTTCTCTATGCGCTGTCACATATGCAAAATCACGCAAGATCCGTCCCACGCCAACAGCGAAACGTTCGTCTACCAGACGGTGCCAACTTTTTTCTTTCTTCATAATGGGTAATCAATCTAGAGGTATTTTTTAAAAAGTTTTTTTTCACAGATTACGCATGAGTTGTATTCAACTTTATTTTTTTCAGTATTGTTTGCCATTTCAATATGGAAAGACTTGCATCGTGAAAACCACAGTTTGGTGCGGTTTATGGGCTGGTGAATCATCGGTCCATTTTTCTTTTAAATGATGATGGCCGGAACGTTACCGTGAATTATGCTCGCTATCGCGCCATGATATTGGACTTTTTGCTACCTAAAATTGAAGCCCGAAATCTTGACGAACTTTGGTTTCAACAGGACGTTGCCACTTGCCATACAGCTGCTCAAACAATGGATCTATTAAGATGTAATTTCGAAGAGCAGCTAATTCCACGTTTTGGACCGTTGAGTTGGCCTTCTAGATCGTGTGATATCACACCTTTAGACTTGTTTATTTGGTGCTACATAAAGACCAAAGTCTGTGCTAACAAACCAGCTACGAAAGAGGTTTTGGAAGCCAACATTACGAGTGTCGTTGCCGCCATAATGGTCGAAATGCTCGAACGAGTCATCCAAAATTGGACCCTCAGAATGGACACCCTGAGGCGTAGTTGCGGCCAACATTTGAAGGAAATTATATTCAAAAAATAATAAATAAATAATAACCAATAAACAAATTTAAAATAAACAATAAAGATTCCACACTTGATTTTTTTCTGAGAAACAACAACAAACCTGATCTTATTGGTTTGTGGAGTAATTCACAGTTTGAAAACTAGTAGCTTGGTGCGCATCTAGCATCCGAGCGAAAATAAGCAAATCCGAAACCGCATAACCGGTTCAGCAAATTACAGCAATTAGCCTAGATGGGAAATAGCACACGTCCACCGAAATCCAACACCACTAGCCAAGACACAAACCGACAGCAACGCCATCTGTGGATGTTTCTCAGAGATGGCGTTACTGTAGAGCAACATGATAAAAACTAGGTGGCATCTCGAGCAGATACCGCACTATGCTTGGGGCTACTATGAATGGTTTAGTTTGAGCTACTCTCTAAATTGTTTGCAAAGCTTCTTTAGAAAGGTACAAAGTGAAAGAAAAATTTTAAGTATTTCTCCTAGGCCACCTTAGAAAAAAAGTTTTCTTAGTAAAATTTTCAACGGATCTTCCTTATGAAAATCCTAGTTGAAGAGGTGCTCTTTGAAAAACCCAATTTTTTATATAGTCATACCTAAAGGACGTTTATAGGGTGTTTTTTGTAATACCAGACTGCAGCAGGAGATTATTTTACAAAAATGTGTTTCAAAGATCAGCAGTATGCACTGTTTCGTTTACGATTCTTAGTTAAAGCGAAATGGCCTCATGATGAACACCGTCGAAAAAAAGAAAGCACTTTTTTAAATACCCTTTTCAAAATGCTAGTCAAAAAAACTTTTATGGAGACGTTTATTTGAAAATCCTTTGTTAGAGATTTTTTTTGAAAGATCCTATACAGTAATCAGAAGGAATATTGTGAAAGGTCCTTTGAAGAAACCCTGGCGTTCGGTTGGTAGGCTATTTTTAAAGGAGTTGAATTTAAAAGACTACAGTGTATGGTTTACCAAGAAGTCTTGCTGGGAGGATTTGGAAAGGCTTCTAAACAGCCATTCCAAAGAAAAGCCTCTTTAAAAGTCGTTTTTAAAAACGGTTTTAATGATCCACAGTATAGTTTTTAATACCGCTGTTAGAACAATGTTTTACGTAGTAACGATGTTTGTGATCATAATATAGCTGCGATATATAGCTGACCCTAATATTGTTTTGAACGTCGTTTAATGATTGTGCGAATAATATGGTTGTATAAATCATAATCAGCCTTATTACGGTTGTCGAAGACGTAGTCGAATGTCGATTTTTTTGGAAAACGGTACTACGGTTGTCGAAAATGTACAATCTGTTACAATTTTCGTAACACGGAAGACGAAAACGACTGTCAAAGTTGGCTAAAACAGTCGATCAATTTTTTCCATACGACTAGAGACGTCGCCGCATTCAATTGACAACAATTGTTAGCCGTTGGTTTCATCCGCTAACACGCCGTTAACTAATTTGAAATTTAACACATTTTTTTGACATTTTATATTCGTCAATAAATAAATATAACAAAATTGTATAAAATAAATTATTTATCTATTTTCAACATTGGGTAAATTTGCGGTATTTTACCAAAAAACTTTTATCTGATGTCGACCGCTGATATAAAGTTTATGTCGCCGTCACTTGTTTTGTGTCAGTTGTCGCCGTAAAAATGAACAAGCAGGCGTCGTTTTCTGAATATATTCACATTTGTTTACAAAGATGAGCTGCAAAATGTAAGTATTTGTTTTTTGTGAGAAAATTCATTTAATTAATTATTTATTTATCCAGGAATAAAATAACCACGCAACAACAGTTTTCAAAAATGGTGGAATTGTTGGAGGCAAATCCAAGTCTTGCGCGTGCGTACCACAGCGGCCTACATAAAGTAAATACCAAGGAGGAAAGGGCGAAAATTGCCATTGAATTAAATTCCATTGGGCCTCCCATGCGCCAAGGTACGGAATGGATGAAGGTGTGGGCAGACTTCAAATGTAATTTGAAAAAGAAGCTGCTGCACAACAAGGCAGAATGCCGTGCAACGGGAGGAGGGCCACACAAACAGTTTGTACTGACGCCAGTGGAGGAAGCAGCCTCAAGTTTGCTGCAGCTAGACTCCATAGTAAATCTGGAGGGAGTCGAATTTGGAGTCTCAAATACTCCACTTAAGTCTAGCTATTGCCGTATGGACACCACAAATGAAAATATTTTTTTTTATTATATTTATTTTATTTTTTCTTGAGATAATTTCAATGTTGCCTTTGGTGGACAATTATGTAAAAAGTAAACATTGTTTTGACAGTATAGCACATCTTTTACTTTTCAATCTAATACAAAATCACAAGAGTCGAAAAAGTTACGTAATACCAAAAATAATCGAAATCGACAACGACTTCGACTGCTCTCGATTTTCGTCTTCGACAACCGTAATAAGGCTGAATATGGTTGTGTGGTTCACAATTTGATCGTCGAGATCATAATTTGGCTGTGTGTGAATCATATAATACAAAATATCGTTATAGACATCATAACAAGGTTATAGGAATCATATTATGTGTGTGTGCATTATTAAATGCACACACACACTCACAAATTGATTGTAAGGGACCATAGTATAGTTGTGGACATCATAATTCTGTTGTGGGGATTAAAGTATGGTTCCGGGAATTATAACATGAATATGAGCGTGCATAAAGAGATCATACTATGATTACTATAGCCATACTATAATAATAATAGAAAATGTTGAACTGGTTGCTTAATAAAACCATGGTGCTCTTTGACTATTGTCACCCACACCAGATGTTTTTCTTCGTGTATGGGTGACTTCTATATACTACCTCCCAATAAACATTGACGTAAACTAGTTTATTAACAATTGTTTTCCAAACACTATTTCCAAACTAGTTTACGAAAATTAAAATTAACAAATTTATTGTAATGTATTTATAATAGATTTGTAAAAGATGTACTAAAATAGACATTTACAATACTTTCGTAAGTATACTGGCCTGCTTGAATTACAATCGTCGCCACATCCGTATTTACAATCGTATTTACATCCAATTTTGAAACAAACAAATATACACATTTACAACGAACATTCCACATGATTTATTAAATATTGTTTTTTCAAATTGATTTCCAATTGTTTTCCAAGCATGGATACAATTGTAGAATAAGGGACCCTTTTTGTTTATCCGATAATTGGAAATCAACATGTTACAATGATTACCATAAAGAATTTCCAAGCTTACGTTTACTAATGTAAGTTTATAATCAATTTATAGTAAGTTTATAATGTTTATTGGGCTATAATTTGGTTACTAATACACACTCAATGCAATTTTTTTCGATGGAAATTCTCTATTAAATAAATTAAACTTCACTCAAAAGCGTTCCTTGTATGTTAGTTAGACCATTGCAAGACACGAAGAGACATTTTTCAAGCCATTCTCAGAAATATATTTAATGCGCCATTGCTAAGTACCTTCTGTCGCTAGTAACTCAATTAGTTCCTGATGGCTGCAAAGATAGATAGAGTGGTACCGCTAATGAAGCCTGGCAAAGACGCAATCAAAGGAGAACCCGTCAGGCCGATCTCGTTGCTTTCGCCAGTAGCAAAGACACTTGAACCACTGCTCGTCTCCAGCCTGACCACAGATACAAGTTGCGGCCTTCGCCAGAACAAGCCCAACAACAGGGCGGTCCTTGTGGCTCTTGACCTTATCAAGGCCTTCGACACGGTCAATAATGCCACTCTGTTCGAGGACAATGCAAAAACATACCTCTAGATGGGTGATCCATCTAGAGGTATTTTTTTCAAAATAAAAAAAATATACTAAAATTCAAATCAAGTGTGAAATCTTTTTAATTCATTCGAAGTAAATTTTATAACATTTATTTTTTGAATATACTCGTAATTGCCTTTAAATGTTGGCCGCAACTACGCCTCAGAGTGTCCATTCTGAGGGTGCAATTTTGGATAACTCATTCGAGCATTTCGACCGGTATGGCTTTACTGAGACGCGTAGTGTTGGCTTCCAAAATCTGAATCGTAGCTGCTTTGCCAGCATAGACTTTGGACTTTCGGTAGCTGCAAAGAAAAAAGTCTTAAGGTGTGATATCACACGATCTAGGCGGCCAATTCACCGGTCCAAAATGTGAAATTAGCAGCTCTTCGAAATTGCCTCTTACTAGATCCATTGTTTGACCAGCTGCATGGCAAGTGGCAACTGCGCCTCAGGATGTCCATTCTGAGGGTGCAATTTTCGATGACTCATTCGAGCATTTCGACCGGTATGGCTTTAATGAGACGTGTAATGTTGGCTTCCAAAACCTGATTCATAGCTGGTTTGTCAGCATAGGCTTTGGACTTTCCGTAGCTCCAAAGAAAAAAGGTCTAAAGTTGTGATATCACACGGCCAATTCAACGGTCCAAAATGTGAAATTACCTCTCACTAGATCCATTGTTTGGCCAGCTGCATGGCAAGTGGTTGAATCAAAATGTCGTCAAGAATACGGGCTTTAAGTTCAGGTAGTAAAAAGTCCGATATGATAGAGCAATGGCGAGCACCATTGAAAGTTACGTTTCGAACATCAACATTTTTGAAATATATGGACCGATAATTCCACCAGCCCATAAGCCGCACTAAGCCGTAGTTTTCTCTGGATATAATGGCACCTCTTGTACCTCTTCCGGTTCCTCTTCAGCCCAAATGCGCCAATTTTGTTTATTGACGTTGCCGTTGCGCCAGAAATGGGCCTCATCACCGAACACAATTTTAGTCGAAAACAGCGGATCTTCTTGCTTTTCGCCGAACGCTCATTTCCATATTACAGTTGCCAACATTTGAAGGAGATTATATTCAAAAAATAAATGGCATAACATCTCCTTTCGTATGAACAATAAAGATTCCACACTTAATTTGAATTTTACTAGTTTTTTTATTTTGAAAAAATGCATTTAGATGGATCACCCTATATAGGTGTGGACGTAAGTCATATGTAAAATTTAGAGTCAGGAAGTCGAAAACCCCTAAAGTTAAACAGGGAGTTCCCCATGGTGGTGTGATATCTCCGGCACTCTTTAACCTCTGCCCTTCTAAAATTCCTGCAACACCAGATGACGTTGAAATTGTGTGAAATTGTCAGGACGTAGAGTGGATGACAAATGCGAGAAAATCAACTATTACCCCACTGACTAAGCACGCTTCCTCACTGCGAGGAATATGAAAATATCCGCTTCCAATTCATCAGCCACACTGTTCACTGCATGGAGCCCAAAGGTGCGATTGTCTCATTAGCATGAAAGTCGATAGCGTCAACATTCCGACTTCCAACTACTCCAAAATCCCTGGGGTCACATTGTATAGCCATTTTCGATGCTCTGCACATGCTACAGCTATCTGTGATAAATTCAAAAGTAGGAACAAGGTCCTCAAGTCAGTAGCCGGTGGTACTTGATAAGCTGACAAAGAAACCTTGTGGACCTCGAACAAAGCGATAGGTCGGTCTGTAGTGAACTACGCAGCGCCGGTGTGGACCTAGAACAAAGCGATAGGTCGCTCTGTAGCGAGCTGCGTAGCGCCAGTGTGGTCGGCGAACGTGAGTACGGCACAGTGAAGGAAAATTCAGACTTGACACAATGATGCCCCAAGATCAGCAACAGGATGTCTTTAATATGTCATCTGAGGATTATTTGGATAAGGATACGAAGGTCCTTACAAAGCGCAGACACAGTTTCTTGCTGTCTAAGCCGTATCTGCTTGAATATCTTTGCAATAGTCATCCCAACCATGATCTCATGGACAGGATACCTTCGTCCAGGCAAGCCTGGTATGATATTCATGATCTAGAGAGAGCCTTAAGATTATCGAAACTATCAGGGCTGAACGACATTCAAGCTGATTGAGTCGCAGCAGCAGTATCCAGATATATTTATGTTGGAATCGTGTCGGAGTCATTGTTATAGATTGTACGTGCCGCGAATTATTTATAGCGTGAAGGTAATGCTAGGGCAACACACCCCGGGGATTACACCAAAGGAAAAGACGCTATCTCGGCAGACGAGCGTTATTCTGGCTCAGCTGAGATGTGGATGGTGTAGTTGCTCCAATTCGTATTGGGCGCGAAATGATGCTAACGTTCCAGAAGTTTGACCCGCCTGCCGTCAAAGACCATATGTGACGCGCAAAATAGAAAGGGACCTAAGGTTAAAAACCAGTTTTGTTCAGGAGAGCCATTTTAAAGATTAGGTCCCTTTCTATTTGCGCTTAGGATCGTCGTCTTCACTTTCATAAAACGCGCATATCTCTGGGAGGAAACACTTTTGAGGCATGGGATCGTTCTCATTCGATGCTCAGATGTTGTCGACATCAAAAAAAAAGTGAAAAGTTGATGAAAAGTTTTGTTCAGGAGAGCCATTTTAAAGATTAGGTCCCTTTCTATTTGCGCTTAGACTCGTCGACTTCACTTTCTTAAAACGCGCATATCTCTGGGAGGGAACACTTTTGGGGCATGGGATCGGTCTCATTGGATGCTCAGATGGTGTCCACATCTTAAAAAGAAAAAAATGATATTTGATTTTTTTACCCTTAGGTCCCTTTCTCTGCACCTCTTCAATTGTCCTTCAGCTCAAAATCGAAGAAGATCCTCTATAGACGAACAGGACCTACAAAACAAAATGTATTGGAAAGATTTGTTTGCTTTGCCTTGCTTAAGAGGTTGTACAAGAAACTTTACCTTTTCAGTGACAACATTTATTAACTGCAAACTATAATGCAAGGGATAGGTTTATAAACCTGTTGCAAAATAAGGCCCTTGTGGGCCTTCTGTTTGCATATTTCCAACACTTCTTAAGTGTGCCTGTATTGCAGAGTTTGTTCTTTTTTTGCGTGTTTTTTTTTGCCTTAGGTCTACATCACATATAGACATACAGACAGACGGACAGACATTCTTTAATCATCAGATACTAGGGCCATCATGCATCCAGCCAAGCAACCAACATTTGTCGTACGTGCCCATTTGGCTGACAAAAGAGGAGTAAATCATTTAGCCCTTCCCTGCGTTCCAAAAGGTTGTCCGGACAACGTTTCTCTTCTTGTCGCCTCTGCCTGTATCTTCTTCGCTCCTCTTGTTTTGTTTCGGAGGGGGGTTTTCTTTTTTTTTTTTTTTTTGCTTTTTGTATGCGAACTTGTAATGATTTCACCGCCACCACAGGAAGGAAGGTGAAATTATTTCAAAAATGTCACGCATGCGCGTTGTTGGCATTTTAAGTAATTGTGCAAATAAATATCAAAATGGGATCACTGCGCGTGCAGGAGGATGGCCGTAGGAAGTGAAATAATGGATAATATCCCAAAAGGTGATATAAATTAATGCAATTTGAAAAAGTGGCGAAAGGAAAACTACAGCAGTTAGCTTAAGGACATGGCGGTGGTGGTTTTGCCTAATGTGTATAAGTTATTAACTGTTTGTCAATGTGAATAGCTGAAAGCAGGGCTGAGTGTTAGAGAACTCAGAGCATGTACTAGAAGGTTAAAAAGTCCACATTTGTGAAATCTCTTAAAGGGTTTTTAGTAGCGCTTGAAGTAGAATCCTTGAATAGTAGAAAAAACAACTAGATTTTTTATTTTCATATAGAATTTCCATATTGAACTGTACAAAATCCTAATTGAAATTGATTATTACTGTTCTAAACTTTGGGTTTCTAATAATTCCAGTAAGAATTGTAAATATCTGTTTTAAATTAAGACGAAACTCCGAATTACGATCTATATGAATATTATAAAATTCATTGTTGGTCTGTTTGAAGCTACATCACCACGTCTTAACAGTACAACCGTTTTTACCGAAATTTGGTATGTATGAGGTCGACGATCGAAAGTTTCAACTAGATTTTCGATTTTAAGGCTGTGGGCGTGGCAAACGGGGATTTTATCATTATACTGATATTTATTATAACAACCTTTATATTTATATTTATTACAATAACCTTTCTGTTGGATTTAATTCGTAACCAAATTTTTAGTAGTTTTCTAAGAAGATTCTGCAAGTTGGTGTCATCCGAAGAAGACCCAATATCCAATGTATATCTACATAGTAGGGACATAAACACTGTTATACACGTTTTATGCTGTAAAATATAAAGTACTGAATGTTTTTGGACCAAATATTTTTAATATATTTATTGATGTATACTGTATCCAAAAAGAATCTACTTATTCGAAATGTCCGCCTTTTGCCTTTACACACGCTTAAGACGCACTGGTCAATCGTCAATAGCTGCACGAACCTCATCCATTGGAAAATTGGCCACAGCTCGAACCAAAGCTGTCTTAAGAGATCCAATGTTGGGGTATCTTTTGTGACAAACCTTGTCCTCTAAAACCGTCCACAATTTGTAATCCAATGGGTTCAAATCTGGACTTCCTGAGAGCCATTCTTCAGAGGAAATGAACACTGACACATTGTTTTGAAGTCAGGCCTGAGACGCTTTAGCTTTATGGGCCGGCGCAGAATTCTGCTTGAAAGTCCATGGCAGGTTTTGGAACAGGGAATTTTTAAGAGGCTTCACAATAGCTTCCAAAACGGTTTCTTGGTAAACTTGGTCGATGTTTTGACTCCTTGTTCGCAGAAATGCAGGTCAGTGACCCAATCGTAAGAGACGACCCACCAAACCATGACTGAAGCTGGGTGATGACCCTTTTCCACCCTTGGGATCAGTTCAGATGCTTCCTTAGATGGCCGCGCATACACTCTATCATTTTGCTTGTTAAATTTTTCCTGAACGGTAAAAATTTTTCATCGGTGAAAACAATTTTTCTGTGCAGGTTATCAGCGTGCTTCACCAAAAGACGTTTGCATTTTTCAATCCTATTTTTTTTAAAGCTGCAGTCAATACGAGTAAATGTCCGGTATGTCGTTTGAAAGCCTCAAGTCCCAAGTCTTTTTTAATGATTCGACTCATGGACTTTTGCGTGATATTTATCTCAAGGCCATGATTTTCTGTTTCGGAGCGATTGAATTCATTAAACCAGTTTTTCACAGTGCTATAGGATGATGCTTCATAGCCATGCAAAGATTTAAGTTCATCGATGCACTCTTGTCGTGATAACCCAAGTCGAAAGTTGTGAAAAATTATCGCACGAAAATGTTCACAAGTTAATGCTTTACATTTTTACTTTCATTACTTTTTTCAAGTCACTGTAAACAACACAAATGATAGTCGTGCGTCAAAACGTTCCGAGTACGTTTATGCTAAAAAATGTCAAACTTTCCAATGAAATTGTCAGATGGCACCAGGCAACAGTCAGTGTTGCCTTGGCCAGAAATTTAAACAATTGACATTAAAATGGGTCAAGTATTTTAGAAGTTACAAGCGATTGAATAAACACACCTTTTTGAAAAAGTAGCCATTTCACCAAAGTTAAAACGATCATAACATTTAAAAAACAACAATAAAAAAATCAGTGAAACATGTACAAAATATTTATAAGTGAAGAATCCATACACAAATCTCTGGACCAATTGCAGCTAGCGATGTAAAAAATATTTGGCATGGAATGACTCATATGCAGCAATGAATATGAGCTTCATATAAGCTTAGGTAAAATTCTTCATCTCATGTCAAACAATATTCAGCCCATTGGGCGAAGCGAAAAAGCATCAAATGGTGTTCCGTTATTAAATGACAATATTCGATCTTTCCAATAAAACCAGAAACTTGAATAAAATTATCAGTTATATGACCTGAACAGTTTTTATTCTGGTTCGAGACCTTTCTGTTGTTTTTTTTCAGAATCAACTAAAAATATGGTGAAATGAATTGGCCTCGGTTGGCAGGCAGACTGTACAGCTGTTTCTAAACCCGCCAAGGTTTTCCTTCAGCAGTCTTTGGCAACGATTACTTCGGCTACAAATCAAATGACTTATACAGGAGTCTCACTATGATAAATGAGAATTACCCTTTGCGTATAGTCTTCGAACTGTGCAAAGATCGAACTTCATAGCTCAATATCATTTCCACCAGTACTTTTTGTTTTTAAAGTAGATTAAAATTTTAAATGTTAAATCACCCACCCTATATTAAGATTTTATATCCAGTCGTAAATTTCAAGGCTTAACCAAAAACACAACTATTATCTCAAGGTGTATTCAACGGAATGACTAAGTATACAAAATATATATGACGCTGTATTAGGCTGGATAAAAATGTATGAAACAAAGAACTAACTCGTAGAGGCATGACATAACTTTGAAGTAAAGAAGCTGTATGGAAAAATGAAACTTATTGCGACCTCTACATGTGAACGTGGAAACCTTTTACGGTTCATGGCGTTGGTGGGAAATTTAAAATAAATTCCCAGCTAAGACACACACCAGTTCGAACATAATTTCCATTTGTTCGGAAACACCCAGTGAGTGTCTAACGACATTATCCAAGTTCGAAGCGCTCCCATAGCGTTCCAATAAGAAAACTGACAGGGTAGGTAGGTAGGAATGTGGTGAAGACAAATTAAGAGAATTTAAATGAGTTTTTAAATATTTGGTAAATAAACCAAATATGATTAGAGTAGTTACAGTATTTTGCCGGGATTTTTCTCACATTCCGGTATACCTTGGATGCCAAAGAATGTCCTTTTAAATGATAACAAACATTCCCCATTTAATTTGAATTTGCTGTGTTTCTTTTTTTAAAAAGAGTAGGGAACCACGAAATGGAACACCCGTTATAATGGCTCTTAGGCGACAGGATCTTTTAATCGGAAGTTACCGTTATGTAAGGGCTACGTTATATCAAGTACCGTTGTAGTTCAAGCGTCTTATAACAATTTCAGAATGATCATGTCAATGCATTTCAAGGCTTCTTTCTTGAGTCAAATTTGATGAAGACTGAACATTATTTTTGGCATCCCAAGCAACAAGAACTCAATATTAATTTAAAACATCCCTTGTCTAACAAACATCACCACCATGTTTTAAACCCCTGTATCACGGAGTGGTGTAGGCGATCTACGTTTTATCTCTCAAAAAGTATAGCAGTGTCAAGATTTCAGTAGCAAACATTTGTTTTGAAGTGATACATACGATTTAGTTTAAAGATCTCGCCTAGATATAAATCACAATATAGTTTTGAAGTTGCACATACCTGGAAAGATAAAGAAGGAAAGAGAAATACTTAAAAAAGAACTTTGAAAATTGGAAATATTATTTTTATAAAAGAGTAAATAGGATAAAAACATTTTACAAATTCAACCGCCCCGAAAATTGTAAGAATATTAAATATTCAATGAGTTGTCATAGAGCGATAATACAAAATTAAAACAACAAAAATGAGTTGACCTAAATCTTTAAAGCTTGAACTTGGGGAAAAATCTGTCACCTTACACTGAGAAGAAAAATAATGTTATATAAGGTTAACTTGACAATAAACATGATAAAGAGTCTACGTTGTATAAGGTTAATTTGATCATTTTGTGGTTGACTGGTATTTATCAATAATAATAGTAAATTTAACTATGCTATGGTTGAATTTTTTAACCATGAAAATTGTTAATTTTAAAATAATTAAATCTTGAACTGGAGGAAAAATCTGTCACCTTACACTGAGAAGAAAAATAATGTTATATAAGGTTAACTTGACAATAAACATGATTTAGAGTCTACGTTATATAAGGTTAATTTGAACATTTTGTGGTTGACTGGTATTTATCAAAAATAATAGTAAATTTAACTATGCTATGGTTGAATTTTTTAACCATGAAATTGTTAATTTTAAAATAATTATTGTTGTTTTAACAATGCATTGTTAGTTGTTAAACCAATAAAATTATTTTTTAAATAATTATTTTTGTAAACATGATTTAGAGTCTACGTTATATAAGGTTAATTTGAACATTTTGTGGTTGACTGGTATTTAACAATAATAGTAGTAAATTTAACTATGCTATGGTTGAATTTTTTAACCATGAAAAATGTTAATTTTAAAATAATTAAATCTTGAACTGGGGGGAAAATCTATCACCTTACACTGAGAAGAAAAATAATGTTATATAAGATTAACTTGACAATAAGCATGATTTACAGTCTACGTTACATAAGGTTAATTTGAACATTTTGTGGTTGACTGGTATTTGTCAATAATAATAGTAAATTTAACTTTGCTATGGTTGCATTTTTTAACCATGAAAATTGTTAATTTTAAAATAATTATTGTTGTTTTAACAATGCATTGTTGAGTTGTTTAACCAATAAAACTATTTTTAAAATAATTATTTTTGTAAACATGATTTAAAGTCAACGTTATATAAGGTTAATTTGAACATTTTGTGGTTGACTGGTATTTAACAATAATAGTAGTAAATTTAACTATGCTATGGTTGAATTTTAAACCATGAAAAATATTAATTTTAAAATAATTATTGGTGTTTTAACAATGCATTGTTGATAAAATTATTTTTAAAATAATTATTTTTGTTTTAACAATGCATTGTTTTTAACCATGAAAGTTACAAAGTTAATTTATTGAAGCAATACATGTTCAATTCAACAGTGAAATTGTTAATATTATTAACTTGAAGATTGTTATAGAAATTATTTTTATTAAATACAAATAACGAAGTAATGTTTTCTTTATACTTTTCATTACATTTACTTTATATAATTGTTGAATTTATTTAATCAAATTTATCTTAGAAAACTGTAGAAATACAAGATATTCTGTTAACATACTATACTCGAGCGCCCGATTTGGGGACATTGTATAATGAATACGATTTATAATATGCTATTGTTTATTGTAGTAAAAAGTTTATAAGAGTTTTTATTCAATAACCGGTATAAAAACATTTTTATTGTTAAGTTAACTAATTATTGGTTACCTATTTTAATCAGAAATATAGTTACTGTTACAATTTTTAATGTTAATTAACCTACTTATTATAATTTTGTTTACATTAATTCGGTCTGTTTTCATTATTATGACTTGAACAGTTTTTATTCTGGTTCGAGACCTAATTATTAGTTCTTTTTCAAAATCAACTAAAAAATTGGTGAAATGTTTTAGCTACGGTTGCCAGACAAACTGTACAGCTGTTTCTAAACCCGCCAAAGGTTTTCTTCAGCAGACTTTGGCAACGATTACTGCGGCTACAAATCAAATGACTTATACGGGAGTCCCATTATGATTAATGAGAATTACCCTTTGCGTATAGTCTTCGAACTGTGCGAAAAGCAATGATATTGCGCTATGAAGATTGTAGAGCTAGCATTTGCATTTGGTAGTGGTTTTTAAAAGAGCGAGATAAATTGTCTTATGATCTTTCTCACAATTACACACACATTCATAGCAGAGGAAGAAAGGAAAAAGAGTGGGCGGATAAGACAGTCGCAATCGTTCCAACTTTGTGTAACCTAATTCTGAACTTCGTATAACACAAAGCAGATCAAAAAATTCGATACAACAGAGCCGAATGATATTGAAATTTTTGTTTATGTCGCACATGTTTCTGCCTTTCTGGAAAAAAACAACCTTATACAATGTTGACTCAACTATTTTGTATGTACATTTGACCTTTTATAACGTTATCTTGTCTTCATTATCAAACATTTACCATGAAAAATTTAACCAGACACATGGTTAAAACAATCATTGTATTTTCGGCTCAGTGTATATAAACATATGCAGTCGGCTTTCACCTACAAATGGCTTATACGTATGTAGTATAAGCCATTTCTAGGTTGCAACCCAACCGGATACTTCAAAACATTTTTCGTCAGGAGAACAAAATCGTTTAGACTGAGGCGATGGTCCTCCGAGCAAACGGGGGCTTTTTCGTCTCTGCTCGGGCATCCAATTCGAACAACTTCAAATTCAATGCCACAACATTTGTCATCATTTTTAAATTGCAATACTGGAGGCAAAAAATATCAATCCGTATAACAAATATCGAGCTAATAGAGGCATAAACCCAATAATACTCTTGTTTGTTTTTTTCTTTCTTTGAATGAAAACCAACAAATGAAGTATCCCCTGAAGCGACAAATTACCCGCCCTCCGTCTCCCCAATATATTTTTGTCGAAGAGACGATTTGTTGATGGCTTCATTCATTCATCCCTGGTTTCTTTCGTCTGTATTTTGGTCTCCCGAAATTACCTGATACGAGAGTATTTACTGGCGTTTTTTTGTTTTTATCAAATTTATCATAATTTCATTGTGGATTTTCCTTGTGTGCCTTCATTTTGTTGCGGTCTTTCGTTTTCGGTTTTTTTTTCTGCCGCTTACAATGAATGACATGTAAACGAATGCCAGCCAAGCTGTCGTGGCGTTTGTTGTGGCAACAAAAGCAGCACTTGCGTGAGGTTAAATCGCCACTTTGCGAGCTGTAAGTACATGCGAAGCGTGTATGCGAGTTTGGCTGTATGTGTTACCAAGGAGTACTTTATCACCACGGGAATGTCAATATTATCACCGCCTTGGGGAGTAGGGGACGCGAAGAGGGCTGTAATTAAGTGTTATCGCAGCCATTGAAAAGATAGCCACAAAAAAAAACGAAAGCTCCAAATTGACGCCAGAAATAAAAGTTATTCTGGTAGCACATTGTCGATAGTTTCGATTATTCTCCAGCTCAAGCTGTAGGATATATTGCAATTGGGTCCTAACTTTTTCGTTAAATCGAAATGTACGAAGGCATATCAATAATTTCGTAACTTTTCGGAAAAAAAAACGTTTTTTTTTAAAAAAAAAAATATTTTTCAACATAATCTCCTTTTAGGTCAATACACACTGAACCGAAAAAACAATGATTTTCTAAATCTTTTTCAAGTGCTTGTTAATGGGACAGCTTGTGCTAAAAACTTCAAACTGTTGCTTTGTGTGAGGAAAATTATTTAAAAAATCTGCAAAAACGTGTAAATATTTGTATTTATTCTATTAAAACAAATAAAAAATAAACTTGTGAAATATTTAATTTGTCTTGCTTTATTCGAATATTAGTTGCTTCATTAATATTAAAAATTGTTACAGTAGCTATATTTCTGGTTAAAAGAGGTAACCAATAATTAGTTAACCTAAAAATAAAAAAAGGTTTTTATAACAATCTTCATAGGTTATAATATTAACAATTTTATTGTTAAATTGAACATGTATTGTTTTAATAAATTAACTATGAAATTTTAATATTAACAATTTTCATGGTTAATAACACTGCATAGTTAAAAGAACAATTATTATTTCAATAAAAACAATTTTAATGGTTAAAAAAAACTTAACAATGCATTGTTAAAACAACAATTGTTTTTTTAAAATTAACCATTTCCTATGTTAAAAAATTAAACCATAGAATAGTGAAATTAACTATTATTATTATTATTATTAAATATCAGTCAACAACAAAATCTTTAAATTAGCCTTATATAACGTTAACTCCAAATCATGTTTATTTATGGTTAAGTTAACCTTATATAGGGTGATCCATCAGAGGTATTTTTTCAAAACAAAAAAAATATAAAAATTCAAATCATGTGTAGAATCTTTATTGCTTATTTGAAAGGAGATTTTATGGCATTTATTTTTTGAAAATAATTTCCTTCAAATGTTGGCAACTGTATTATGGAAATGAGCGTTCAATAAAAAACGGAAAGATCCGCTGTTTTCGGCCAAAATTTTGTTCAGTGATGAGTCCCATTTCTGGCTCAACGGCAAACCCAAAATACAAAATTGCCGCATTTGGGCGGAAAAGCAACAAGAAGAGGTTCAAGAGGTGCCATTATACCAAGAGAAAACCACGGTTTGGTGCTGTTTATAGACTGGTGGAATCATCGGTCCATATGTTTTCAAAAATGACGACGGCCGGAACCTTACTGTGGTTGGTGATCCCTATCGCGTCATGATATCCAACTTTTTACTACCTGTAATTGCAGCCCCTAATCTTAACGACATTTGGTTTAAACAGGACGATGCCACTTGCAGCTGTTTGCTGCTCAAACAATGGATCTATTGAGAGGTCATTTTGAAAAGCAGCTAATTTCACGTTTTGGACAGTTGGCCGCCTAGTTCGAGTGATATCAAACCTTTAGACATTTCTCTTTGGGGTTACGTAAAGTCCAAAGTCAATGCCGACAAACCAGGTTTTGGAAGCCAACATTATGCGTGTCATTAAAGCCATACCGGCCGAAATGCACGAACGAGTCATCCAAAATTGGACCCTCAGAATGGAAACCCGCGTAGTTGTGGCTAACATTTGAAGGAAATTATATTCAAAAAATAAATGCCATTAAATGTCCTTTCAAATTACCAAAAAAATTCCACTCTTTCTTTAGGTTTGGAAATAGGACATAGTCACTGGGGGCTAAATCAGGAGAATTTGGCGGATGAGTTACCAAAGTCACCATGGCCTTCACCCGGAGAAACCCATTGCTTAGACTGCTGCTTAGCCTTCGGAGTGTTGTAATGGATACATGTTTCATTCACAGTTAATAAACGCCGCCAAAACTCATTCGAATTGCGGATAAACAACTCCAAACATTCCTTTGAAGTTGTCACGCGATTACGTTTATGGTCAATTGAGAGCAAACGCGGCACTTATCTTGCAGACAGCTTTTTTAACCCAACTAAGCATGTAAAATCGAAAAAACATAATTTAATTGTTTCTCCTTTTTTCTTTTTAGAACATGTAAAATAAATCTGGGAGATTAATCATGGAAAGTTACAACGTTATCCAACGAGCCAAAGTCATAGAATTTTTTTGAACATCATTCGATAAATAATTCAAACTCAACGAGCCTATTGTCGCCCGTTTA
The DNA here is from genome assembly GCA_963513945.1 of Hydrotaea diabolus. Taxonomy (NCBI): domain Eukaryota; kingdom Metazoa; phylum Arthropoda; class Insecta; order Diptera; family Muscidae; genus Hydrotaea; species Hydrotaea diabolus. The sequence goes on along the minus strand of OY740720.1, from coordinate 22,204,882 downwards.
ATGTGCGGAATTTCATTTTTTTATTGACATGTAACTCGAAGCCCATTGGGGCCTATTAAAGCTAAATTACAATATGCATCAAAATGTTAAATAGAACATCAAAAACTACTAGAAATTCACCCTCCGAATGAATGATTCGACGCTTAGTGACGCGATCTCGGGAATCTTTAATTAATGTAGGAAATATTCAACGCGTTCAGGAGAGTATTAAGGAGAATCCTGAGACATCAACTCGAAGGCGCTCTGCTTAGCTGCAAATGTCTGACAGGTCTTTACGCAGAATATTAAGGAGAAATTGACCTATTTTGCCATACAAGTGCAACACTTGAAGCCAGGAGATACCCAAGAACGAATAATTTATGCACTTCGCTTCCAAGAATTGGCCAGAGAACAAAATGAATTCATTCATTATCTTATAATGAGCGAATAATATCATTTCCACTTAAATTATTTTGCAAACAAACAGAACTGCAGAATATGGGGTACTGAGAACCCAAGGGTGCTTCATCAGCGACAATTACATCGAACTAAATGTACAGTATGGTGCGCAATTACGCCCCAAATAATTATTGGACCATTCATTCTTTTTCGAAGATTACAATGTCAATGCTGTAACTATAAATAGCGAGCGATACCGAGATATGCTCCCAAATTTTTTTAAGGCCGGCTTTTTCTGACGATCCAGAGATGTGGTTCCAACAAGATGGGGCTACTGCACAGACTGCTGGAACCACTATGCACCTTCTAAGGTACATTTTTAGCGAATTTCCAAAAATTCAGCATTCAATTGGCCTGCCCGTTCGCCGGATTTAACAGCACCTGCTTATTTCCTTTGGGTATATTTAAAAGAGAGGGTGTATATAAATAAACCCAGAACCCTTGCACAGCTGAAGAAGAATATTCGGGCCGAAATAAGTGCGTTGCAGCCAGATACTCTGATTCGTGTCATTTAAAATGCTATTGAAAGATCTCAACTTTGCGCGGCTGAAAATGGTATTCACTTACGTAACGTAATCTTTCGCACATAAATTTAAAAAATCTACAGATATTTTGTAAGAAAAATAAACTTGAATTCAAAATTAAATAAGTTATGATTGTTTTAGACCCCTTCGTGACTTTTGCCGCACCCTGTAGAAGTGTCTTTTGCGACTGACTTTGGTTTTAAATACCATACTATGTTGTTATTTTGAACAACTACAATGAAAGGACGTATACCATATTTTCATATAGACCCTTTACCAAGGTCCTTCCCGAATTGAAAACTAGCCAATCCAGAAGCTAAAAATGCATTCCGATTTTTATGAAAATTTGAAGGGCATGTGATGGGCGATCGATAAGTAACTGTAGTGATAAAATGTGACCATATCGGTTCAATATTTTTATCGAGTCCCATACAAAGGTTCTTCCTATTTTTAGCCCTAGCTTCCCAAAAAGACATTTTTTTATTCCGATCATGCTAAAAAGCATACATTACATTGAGAGTGTCCAACACATCGGGGTTTTTAGATAACCGACATATAGGATTTCTTAAAAACCGTGTTTGACAAGTTAAGTTTTTTTTAATTAAAAAAAGCGGGATCAGCCGACATTCCGGTTAAGCCTTTTGCCACGGAATGGAATATATACGGTGATCCATGTAGAGGTATTTTTTTAAAACAAAAAAAATATATAAAAATTCAAATCAAGTGTGGAATCTTTATTGGTAGTTTGAAAGAACATTTTATGGCATTTATTTTTTGAAAATAATTACCTTCAAATGCTGGAAACTGTATTATGGAAATGAGCGTTTGGTAAAAAACCGGAAGATCCGCTGTTTTCGGCCAAAATTTTGTTCAGTGATGAGGCTTATTTCTGGCGCAACGGCAAAGTCAATAAACTAAATTGCCGTATTTGGGCTGAAGAGCAACAATAAGAGGTGCAAGTTGCCATTATACCCAGAGAAAACCACGGTTTATTGCGGTTTATAAGCTGATGGAATCATCGGTGAATATTTTTTCAAAATTGATGATGGCCAAAACGTAACCGTGAATGGTGCTCGCTATCGCGCCATGATATCGATCTTTATGCTAACTGAAATTGAAGCCCGTAATCTTGACGACACTTGGTTTCAACAGGACGGTGCCACTTGCCATACAGCCGATCAAACAATGGATCCACTGAGAGGTCATTTCGAAAAGCAGCCAATTTCACGTTTTGGACAGGTGAGTTGGCCGCCTAGATCGGGTGATATCACACCTTTATACATTTTTCTTTGGGGTTACGTAAAGTCCAAAGTCTATGCTGACAAACCAGCTACGATTCAGGTTTTGGAAGCCAACTTTACGCGTGTCATTAAATCCATACCGGTCGAAATGCTTGAACGAGTCATCTAAAATTGGACCCTTAAAATGGAAACCTTGAGGTGTAGTTGTGTCCAACATTTGAAGGAAAGTATATTCAAAAAATAAATGCCATAAAATGTCCTTTTAAATAACCAATAAAGATTCCGCACTTGATTTGAATTTTTATATTTTTTTTGTTCTAAAAAAATACCTCTAGATGGATCTAGATGGATTTCCCCAATTAGAAGTAAAGTAATTGTATCCATATGTGACGCGCAAAATAGAAAGGGACCTAAGTTTAAAAACCAGTTCTGTTCAGGAGAGCCATTTTAAGGATTAGGTCCCTTTCTATTTGCGCTTAGAATCGTCGACTTCACTTTCATAAAACGCGCATATCTCTGGGAGGGAACACTTTTGGGGCATGGAATCGGTCTCATTCGATGCTCAGATGTTGTCCACATGAAAAAAAGAAAAAAATTAAAATTGATTTTTTTACCCTTAGGTCCCTTTCTCTATGCGCTGTCGCATATGTAGGCTCTAATAAAATCCCTTTTTGCGAATAGAGGTTTGTGTCCAAAGGGTATACGTTAAGAAGCAGAATTGCCGCATTTGGGCAAATGAAAATCCACGAGTGATTATTGAAAACCCGAAGCATCCACAAAGAGTGACTTTTTGGTGCTCTTCATTAGCAGGCGGTGCCATCGGGCCGTCCTTTTTTGAAATGAGGCCGGCCAAGCAGTAACCTTGAATTGTGTTCACTATAGCGAGACGATAACGTACCTTTTGTGGCCAGAAATTGAGGATATGGACTTAGAAGACATGTGGTTCCAAGTCCATGGTGCCACTTGACACACAGCCAACGAAACAATGGCGCTTTTGTGAGAGAAATTCAATAGGCGGGTCATCTTACGTCGTGTTAATTGGCCCCCACAATCATGTGATTTGACACGGTTAGACTTCTCTTTTTGGGGATTTGTTTTTTTTTAAGAAAGTGTGCGTCAATTAGCCAAAAATAATTCAAGAACTAAAGGCTGAGATAATTCGGCACATTCACGACATTGAACCTACATTATGTCTCAAGAGTGGACCTTCGGATAGAGTTATGCCACCGAAACCGTGGCGGGCTTTTGGCCCATATTTTGTTTCATCATATTTCCTTTTATTATAAAAAAAATATCATAACTCTCTGAAAACTTTCTTTCTTTATTTACAATTAACAGCGTGCGTTTTAGTTGGGCCACCCTTTATGTTTTCGAGTGTATGTCGAAAACACCTGCCAGCAATTGCTCAAAACCATTGAGAAATACGTTCAAGTTCCCCTCGAGTGGCAACAATTCACTTATAAAATCATTGATCATAAATTTGAGATATTGTTACAGCCAACAAACACCAACTGAGCCAGCAACCCACCAACGAACTCGAATGGCCAATTAAATAGAGACAATGGCGGTGTGTGTGTGCTTGTGGTGATCCTTGTGCCTACCGAGGCTTACAAAGGAATGTCGGCGAAACCAAAAGGACCAGCACACAAACGATTAAACACCTTTACTATCTCCTCTTTGGTGCAATATAAAAATAAAAAATAATGAAGTGTTTGAGAGATATTGAAACTGTTAATGGAACGAACACAGTCTCAGCCACAACAGCAACAAAGAAAATATGAAACATTCTTCTGTTGGCTTTTGTAATAACACAAATTGTAAATATATCCACCAATACAGATAAACACACACACACATACACCTTCTCACACAGATGCAGACATGCGAATCAGCCAGGCAGCCAACCAACCAACCTACCTTCAGCCGATGATGATAATCATAAGGACACTACAGACCCACATAAGACAAACACACACACACATACACGCAAATCTCTGGGCAGGACAATAGAGAAAGGGCGATGATGATGATGAAGAAGTGAAAAAAACAGAAACAACTGAAATGTCCAACTGCCTCATAAAACAATACAACAAATAATGGGCTATTCACGATGTAACCTCTTCAGAGACCTCAGAGTTCTTAAAGTTCGCACAACAGCTACAACAACAACAAAATCATCGAAATGACAACAACTACAACAGAACGCCAGCCGACGATGGAGAACATAACAGAAATGATGAAAAAATGATGAAGGATATACGAGTAATAAGTGATACTGAGTGTGTAACTTTGCGTTCGAGAGGGCGCGTATGTGTGTGTATGTGTGCTGTAAAGCCTACGCATACAAGTATACGAGTATTAATTTACGAGGGCCGTATGTTGGGAGTGTGTCGGGGTCACTGTTACTGATTTAAAGTTCCGGGTGGCCCCCCGAAAAATAAATCTATTGACTATTGAGTGAAGGAATTCCGCCATAAGGACTGAATACGTCCAAAGAGACCAAGGGTTTAGCTAAGCGGACTTTGCAGGACAATTGAAGAGATGCATTTTATCAAGTTGTTCTTGATTGCAAGCGCGATAAAATTCCTGAACGTTGCCATAATCTCAACTGAGGTAGGGTCTTCTCATCTGGTGAACTCTGCGAGGGATGCTCCCCAAAAACTACATTGTTGTTGTTGTAACAACAATATACAGGGTAGGCGATTTAACATTTTAAATTTGAATCGGCTGTAAAAAAAGGTACTGCTAATTTGTTCAAATTTTTGGTTTTATTATAAAGGTTGAACTTTGTCATTTAATAATGGTACACAATATCATTCGCATGACTAACACAACTGGTTCGGCAGTACCTTATCCCATCAACCCATTTGTTCATTACATTTTCGATTGTTTCGGGTAGAAACTCTTTGATGGCAATTTCAATTTTATGTTTCTCGTCACAGCATATCGCGACACACATGCCCGAAAGACTTTGTAGAATTTGGATTTTTACTTCACGTGGTTTAAACCAAACAAGGATTAAATGCTCTGACAAGTGATCCTTATCGCAGTCAAACACACAAAACGGAAATGTCAGGCTTCAACCTCTATTTCACAAGTTTTAAATTAAATCTGGTTTAAATGCTCAGTTATGTGACCGCTCAAAAGATGCTTAATGGCCTACAGTAAGAATAAAATCGACTATACGAACAGTTTTTTAAAAACAAGAGTTCTCTACTCTACATGCCTAGAATTCTCTACTCTACAAGCCTAGATTTATCTACTCTACTTATATAAGTACAATCAAAATTATCAAACTAATACAATTGATATACGAGTACCACTTGGAACAAATTAAAGCAAATCCTGCCAAAAAGACTCAGAGAACCGCATAACAGAAAAATCCATTTCAGGATTCTCTATTGAATTTTACTTTAAGATTCGTTTACTTATTGTTGAGCTCCTCCGGAGCAGACCCAATATTACCAAATAGAGCATTAATAAAAAAACATTTTTCAACGCTTCAATTGTATCTGGATGCTTTGTGTAACATTTATCCTTAATTGCTTGCCACAGAAAATTATCAAAGGACTCAAATCACAGCTTCGAGACGGCAACTTGACTGCTTCGATATCCAGACAAAGAAAACGCTTTGTTTTAACGGAATGCGTCCAAAGAGACCTGGTGGTCAGCTGGGTGGGCTTAGCCGTACAATTCAAGAGGTGCAGCATTTCATGTGGTCCCCAATGGCAGGCGGGACAAAAGTCCGAAACGTCAGCATTATTCGCGCCCTATACAAATTAAGGCGGCTGCATCAACCACATCTCAGCTGAGCTAGAACCACGCTCGTCTGCCGATGTAGCGTCATTCCTCTGGAGAAATCTCCGGGGTATGTTCTTCTACCATTACATTCACGCTATTCATTACACGTTGAACGTATAATCTATTACAATGACCCCGACAGCGTGAATGTCTTCAGACCTGCCTGATACGTTTCGACGTATCAGGCAGGTCTCTTTCTAGTTCCGCTGGATCTCTCTCTCTCGATCATTAAGATCGTACCTGATCTGCTGGGCGGAGGCATCCTGTCCATGAGATGGTGGTTGGGATGACTACTGCAAGGATACCCAAGCAGATACTGCTTAGACAACAAGAATTTTTGTCAGCGCATGGTAAGGACATTCGTCCCCTCAGAAGACATAAGGAGATACGCTGTTTATGTTCTCAGGGCAGCATTCTCGAAGATCTGAATTTTCTTTCACTGCGACATTACGGTGGGCCGATTTGTAAGGACAAAAATTTCTCGGTATTGTGCCATCGATTTTTTAATTGCTTTTGGCATTAGGAAAAAAAGTTCCACGACATATCAAAAACAAGTATTTTCGATGCGCCCGATTTTCAATTTTTTACTTTTTCTAAACCCATATTTTAGAGGTTTTTTAGTGATTATAAAAGAAAAGCAAGACAACCCCTAAATTTTAACCACAAAAAATTGGTATGTGAATTGTATCACCACTTCACTAAAAATTTCGAAAGTCAGCGTTAACACGTACAATTTTAATTGCAACAATTCTATACGATTCTCTTTAGAACTTGCCACTTGCATTTACGCAATTGATGAAATTTTTGTTTTTAATATCATTGTTTCTAAAATTGGTGTGAAATTAAATAAATGAAAAGTAATTTGGTTCACATTTTGATTATTCTACAACACTTTTTTAACAAACACCTTTCTTATTTTACACTTTTCAACCTTTAAAATGACACAAACAATTAACGATGATTAAACGTCAAAATATTCTATAGTCAATTAAATGGCGAATGAGATGAAAAGGAATTGCAAAGAAGTCGCTAGTTTTTTCCGTTACGTTCTTTTTACCGCTCTCTCCCTAGAACATACAAATTGCGACGGAAAACTGCATTTGTAAATGCGGCTTAAAATGCTAAACTATTATCAGATATTGCAATTTGATTATAACGCGGGATCCATTTCGAGGTTCCCTACTTTGTTAAAGAAAACATGTAAAAAATGTTAAGTTTGGCTGTGCCGAACTTTGGATACCCTCCACCAGATTCCCAATTAAAACCAAATTTAGTGCGGAAGTGTATTCTATATAGAAATCTTTGTGTGCAAAATTTCATTTCGATAGGTCAAGCTTGTGGTATTATTTCTCAAAGCCCATGAGACCGTTTGTGTGGGAGGTACCAGTAGGACTTTTCCGATCTCAACAGAATTTGGCGCAGAGGTGTGTTCTATATAAAAATCTTTATCTAGAAAATTTCATCTCGATAGGTCAAGTTTGTAGTAAGTTATAGTCATATTATTTCTTAAGGCACATAAGGCCGTTTGTATGTGACGTACAAGAAATGGTGGCCCAATCTAAACCAGTTTTACATAGATGATTGCGCCTATATAGTGATTATTATTTGCAAAATTTCAGTGATTTTGCTCAAGAAACTGGACGGATATTTCCAAATAAAAATCTAATTTTTATGAGGTAGTGGCGGTTGAGGGTCTCCAACACCAACTTCCCCTAGAGCTATATAGCCCATTTTCAATACCAACCATGCTAGGTTAACTACACATGTTTGTGCCAAATTTCAGCTCCCTGGCTGTTTTCATGCAGGCTCTATCTTGTTTTTAACAAACGGACAGCCGGACAACATGGCTAGATCGTCTTAGAATTTTACGAGGATCAAGAATATATACACTTTGTTGGGTGTCCGATGATTATTTCAAGTTGTTCCAGACAGAATGACAAAACTTATATACCCTCCATTGTATGGTGAAGGGTATAAAAACAAAGAAAATTCAAATTGAATAGGGAATGTTTATTATCATTTGAAAGAACATTCATTGTCTATCAAATGTTAGCCGCGGCTACGTCTCAGACGGTCCATTCGTTAAGTCCTATTTTCGATGACTCGTTCGAGCATTTCGACTGGTAACTGGCGAATGACACGCGTGTTTTGCTCCAAGGCCTGAATTGAAGCGGGTTTGTCCGCATAAGCTTTAGACTTTACATATCCCCACTGGAAAAAGTTTAACGGTGTGATATCACACGATCAAAACGTGAAATTATCTGCTCACCGAAGTGTTCTCTCAATAAATCCATTGATTGATGCGATTTGTGGGCAGTCGCGCCGTCATGTTGAAACCAAATGTCGCCGTGATCACAAGCTTCAATTTCAGGCATCGAATAGCCGGTTAGTATGGCACAATAACGGTCGCCATTGACAGTTACGTTCTCACCGGCATCATTTTTGAAGAAATATGGACCGATGATTCCACCGATGGTCCACAAACCGCACCAAACCGTTGTTTTTTCCGGATGATGGGGCAGCTCTTCAACCTCTTCTGGTTGCTCTTCGTACCAAATGCGGAAATTTTGCTTGTTTACATACCCATTCAGCCAGAAATAGGCCTCATCGCTGAAGAAAACGTCGGATCTTCTTGGAACTTTTCAAGAGCCCATGGAGCGAAACTATGTCGCTTGGGAACGTCGGGCGGCTTCAGTTCTTGCACAAGCTGCATTTTGTACGCTTACTATTTAAGATCTCGACGTAAAATGCGCCAAGTCGTTCCATAAGTCAGCCCGAGTTGCTGCGAACGGCGCCGAATCGACTCTCCACGGTCTTGGTGTGCACTCTCAGCTACGGCAGCTACATTTTCTTCACTGCATGCTGGACGTGGTCTATTCGATCGAATATTATCCAATAATGACGCTGGGTCTCAAGATGGGTGATGGTGTTCCGAATAGTACGCTCAGTAGGCCGATTATGTTGACCATAAATTGAACGAAGTGCACAAAACACATTCCTCACAGAACGTGAATTTTCGTAATAAAGTTGAACGATTTGTAAACGTCGTTCAGACGTAAGTCTTTCCATGATGAAATGCCAAACCATACTAAACAAAAATAACATTACACGACTCACACGTGATCTGTTAAGAAAAGGCTATTGTGAAAAGTATCTCTACTTGGATCACCCATTATATTAAATGAAAAGAACAACAAAATGCATAATATTCATGCACTGAATCGTGTGGGTATATATGTTTTAGTACGAGGGCGACCGCAAAACTAACTGGCCTGGCACATTTTCTGTTTTACTAGCAACTTTGTTTTTTTTTGTTTTTTAAAAGTAATCTTTTATAAGCCATCTGTCAAAATTTCCGAAATATTTAATGATTATTTTCTTTGTTACAGGTGATTGAAGTTTTATATTTTTTGAAAAATGGAAAATAAAGAGTTTCGTGCGGTAATTAAACACTTTTATATGAAAGGTTATACGCCACAATTAATCAGAAATGAATTGGATTCTGTTCATGGTGATAATGCACCATCATACTCCACCGTGAAATCCTGGGTTCAACAATTTAAAATGGGTCGTTCAAGTACGGAAGATGAACAACGCTCTGGAAGACCGAAAACTGCTACTACTATTGAAAACATTAGACAAATATTTAATGAAGTGACTAAAGATAGACGAATAAAGCTCAGAGAACTTGCTGATATTGTTAAAATACACGAAACACAAGTTTGGATTATTTTACATGATGAACTCCACATGAAAAAGCTATCCGCAAGATGGGTGCCGCGTTTGTTGACTTTGCCCCAAAAAATCGTCCGTTGGACCAATTCCGAGGAGCTTTTAGCGATTTATCAGCGTAATCCAATAGAGTTCTTGCGCCGATTCATAACTGTTGATGAAACATGGATCCATCACTACATCCCAGAATGCAAAGAACAGTAAAAACAATGGATAGAAGCTGGTTAAAGTGGTCCCAAGAAGGCGAAAACTGTTAAGTCAGCAGGAAAAGTAATGGCCACAGTATTTTGGGATGCAAGGGGTATAATATTTATTGATTATCTTGAGAATTGAAAAACTATAAATAGTGAATATTATTGTGCATTATTGGATCGGTTGAGTGAAGAAATCAAGATAAAACGACCGCATTTAGAAAAAAAAAGTTCTTTTTCATCAAGATAATGCTCCTTCACACACTGCATTTTTAACTCAACAAAAACTGGCCGAATTACGATTTGAAATTGCTCCGCATCCACCATATAGTCCAGATTTAGCTCCTTCTGATTATTTCTTGTTTCCAAATTTAAAAAAATTGCTCGGTGGCAAAAAATTTTCGTCCAATCGCGAGGTTATTGCTGAAACTGAGGCATATTTTGAAGGTCTTGAAAAATCTTATTTTTCGGATGGAATTAAAAAACTTGAAAAACGTTTGATGAGGTGTATTGAGTTGGAAGGAGATTATGTTGAAAAATAAATAATAATAATTCCAAAATTATGTTAGGCCAGCTACTTTTGCGGTCGCCCTCTTATGTACGCAGCGCAAAGATTTTAATTGCGTTCGATGCAAAGCTATACTGTGGACAGTTCTCTTTAAATGCGAAAGTGCCTGCCCTTAAGTGTAGCCGCCTGGGGTCCTATGATGGTGAAGTGGCGCTCACCGAACTGTAGACACCCCTGATTGTAATTAAAAATTTTAACGATGGCTTTTTGAAAAAAATGTCAACTTTTTTGTAATTATGTGAATTTTTTTCGTCGCCCCAGGACGAACATACGAGAGCGGTTCGGAAACTTCTTAGCCTAGCACAAAAAGCGTTAAGTTAAGAGTTTTGGAAACTTCCATTTCTGCTATGAACACATGTTAAATTTTGTTTCGATCTGGCAACTCCTTCATATAGAAACAAGTGTTCACAAAAGACGCATCCGCGATTTTTTTACAATGGAAAAATTAGAAATGCGTGGTGTCATTAAATATTTACATAAAAAAGGTTTATTGGGACAAGAAATTCATAGTCACATAGTAAATGTGTTAGGTGAAAGTGCTCCTTCATATGCAACAGTAAAAAATTGGGTTACTGAATTTAAACGTGGTCGTACAAGCATTGAAGATGAACCACGTAGTGGACGACCGAAAACAGCAACAACAGAAATTGTAGCCAAAGTGCATGATATGGTATTAAATGATCGACGAATAAAAGTGCGTGAAATAGCTAATATCATAGGCATCTCAAATGATCGAGTCCATTTAATTTTGCATGAATAACTACAGATGAAAAAGCTTTCTGCAAGATGGGTGCCGCACTTGTTAACAGTCGACCAAAAACGCATAAGAATGGACATTTCTCAAGCTTGTTTGGGTCGTTTCAGCGAAATAAAAAGGATTTTAAGCGTTGTTTCATAACTGTTGATGAGACATGGATCCACCACTATACTCCAGAGACAAAAGGACAATCCAAACAATGCACTGAAGCTGAAGGAAGTGCCCCAAAGAAGGCAAAAATAATTCAATCGGCTGGTAAGGTTATGGCAAAAGGGTAAAACAATAAATTCAGAGTACTATTGCAACCTTTCAGATCAATTAAATGTACAAATTCGAGAAAAACGCCCTGACTTACAACACAAAAAAATAATTTTTCATCAAGACAACGGACCAGCGCACAAGAGTGTTTTAACAATGGATAAAATCAACGAATTAAAGTACGAGTTGCTTGACCACCCACCTTATTCTCCTGATTTAGCTTCCAGTGACTTTTACCTGTTCCCAAATCTAAAAAAAATTCCTTGCTGGCAAGCGTTTTACCTCAAATGAAGATGCAATTACAGTTGTAAACCACTATTTTGAAGACTTTGAGGAAAACTATTTTAATCAAGGGATAAAATTGCTAGATAAGCGTTGGGCTAAGTGTATTGAAGTTTCAGGAGATTATATTGAAAAATAAAAATATTTTTGAAAAACTAACTATTCTCTTTCATTGATAGGCTAAGAACTTTCCGAACCGCCCTCGTATTCTCAAGAAACGGCTTACAAATATTTTGTAAATATAATCTTTTACATTGCCTGATATGAAATTGCACTTCTTTGTAAGTATGTGCATTTGTTTATAACTTGAAATCGGTAAAATATTCGATATACAGTCGACTCCGGATAGCTGAAATACGCTTTACAGAATATATCGGTTATATGAAATATAAGTTTCACAGATATTTGTTTTCAAGATTATTTTAAGCAATTTACTCCGCTTAAGTGAAACCCCGTTTAAGTGAAAATATCACACAAGTGAAACAACAATTTTAACCAAACTGACAATTTTATACGATGAATTCGATCCGAGAAATCGAAATTTTCCTTCGAATTTCCCAAGACTACAGTTCAGAAAACTGTTCTGTGCAAAAATATTAGAATTCTCTCAAATACGTTGTTCAGATTTCATGTCAACCCTTTCACATGTTTTTCGTTACGAACTCGGTAAGAATTCTGATCCGAAATCGGAATACTTTGCCGATTGTCGTACAGAATTCTGAACCTTTGCTTTGCTGGGAAATTACATTATGTATGTATTCCGATTATTGTACTTTTTTTGATGACTGATTTAAAGTCCCTTTTTTGAGTTATTTTTTTAATTATTTATTAAAAACTTTTTTTTTATAAAATAAATTATAAATATTTAATTTTTTTTTTACTGACCTTAGATCGGATAACTGAAACGTGTTCCACTTATTCGAACTACCCTTAAGTGAAAACTACTGATAACTGAAACGAAGTAGCTGCGTTTTCGCATTATCACCTAAGTGGATTCGACTGTATTACTATTTAATTATTATATGCATTTTTTAATTATATGTTTGAATTTTCCAGTTGACAGAAATTTGTTTTTTCGTTGTCTTCATCAACTGCCTACTGTTAGAAAAAAAGTATTGTTTTTGGTGACAATATTTAAAGAGCATCATACTATTTCTGAGTAAATAGTTGTAGCACAACTATGCTATGATCCTCATAACATTAGTATGACTCACACTCATGATCCTTACAAGCAAAGTATGATTTTCGCGATCGTCCTCAACCATACCCAAAATTGTATAGTAGGAATGCGTTATGTTGTTACTCAACAATAGAAATTTTTTAATAAGAAAATTTTTAAAATTTCATTACAATTAGTTTATAATCAGATTGGCGAGAATCTTTCTGTTGAAAATTACATTCAAGTAAACCAACAAGTCAATCAAAAGGCAGTCGAATACTTTAAGTTGCAAGCAGGTTTGACAGTAGATTTGGTAATCGTTACTGCTTCATACCCATGCCCCCAGCAGTTTCTTGTATATTAAAATTAATTAGACATTCTGACTAACAGTTATTATACGCCCCTCGTTCGACAAAAGTTTGTTCATATGTACAACACTTGACTAAAACGTGAGCATGATGTCTTGGCTCAAGAGCAGCAACAAATGCCAACACCCAATGGACAACAACACAGAAAAAAAACAACACAAAACAATATAAAGCCACCTGCCAAGACTTGTAGACACCGATAAGAAATATACACTAATAGCCGAAATTGGGGAAATTGTGAGGCTGAGGTGAGACTGCTGCCTTGCGGTAATGCTAACCTGTACAGTAGACCGTACCTAAAACAATTAATTGCCGTAAACCTTCGAATATAAAGAATTTTCGAAAGACAATTTCGAAGAACAAAATAGTAATTTTTTTGCCGAAGGTAGGGGTTGCGCTTTTAATTTTTTTGCTATATTTTCTGTACTTACAGCCGGTTCTTCAAGTGATGTTTTTGTCTTTAAGATACCAACTTTTCTGTTTTGAAGTCATTGGCCTCAAGAACCCGCTTCTGGTACGTACCAATCATGTCGTATTTGCTACTACCCTAATGTACCACCCTAATATCATAAAATTGAAACTCGCAAAAAATCAAAAGCATTTTTCGCAAGCTTCAGTTTTCTGATATTAAGGTTGCACATTAGGGTATGCGCATGAGGAAAGTATGTCAATAATTCCAACAAAAGTATTTTTCGCAAGCTTCAGTGTTCTGATATAAGGGTTGTAGCAACTGTGATATAATGGGTATATACCAGAAGCGGGTTCTTGAGGTCAATGACTTCAAAATCAGAAAAGTTGGTTTCTACTTATACGATACAAAAATCACCTTAACATCCGACTGTTAACACTGAAGATTCGTTGTACAAATTAAAACGGCAACCCCTACTTTCGGCAAAATAACCAAACCATTTTAAATTGTTCTGCTGGAATTATCGAAATACATACTCAGTAAAAGTCAAATGGTTTTATGCGAGCTTCAATTTTCTTATACTTGGTAGGGACATAAATACTGTTACAACATTGAACACACCCATTTTAATAGTAGAACTGAACATACCCCGTTAATGTCATATGGGTTTTGAAAGCTAACCTCAATAGCGTTAGTCTGTAATGGGATTTTAAAATTGTTTCAACTTTCATCATGGAGTGGTCAGATAATGAGAACCGTATCGCTGTAATAGCGCTTTTCAAGTGTGAAATGAAAAAAGCGATATTTTGAAAACGCTCCGGCCACTAGAGATTAACCGCATATCCGTCTATCGATGCATAAAACTGTTTGAGGAGACTGGAGATGTAAAAGACTGCCAACGGTCGGGCCGACCACGCTCTGTTCGAACACCGCATGTCATCAAAGCCTTTAAATGAAGAATTCACAGAAATCCGCTCCGAAAACAGAAACTCATGGCCCGTGAAATGAATATCACGCAAAAGTCCATGAGTCGAATCATTAAAAAAGACTTGGGACTTGGGGCTATCAAACGACGTGCCGGACATTTATTGACAGCAGCTTTAAAAAAAATAGGATTGAAAAATGCAAACGTCCTTTGGTGAAGCAATTTTGTTCACCGATGAAAAAATTTTTACCTTTCAGAAAAAAATTTAACAAGCAAAATGATAGTGTATGCGCCGTCATCTAAGGAAGCATCTGAACTGATCCCAAGGGTGGAAAAGGGTCATCACTTAGCTTCAGTCATGGTTTGGTGGGGTGTCTCTTACGATGGGGTCACTGACCTGCATTTCTGCGAACAAGGAGTCAAAACATCGGCCAAGGTTTACCAAGAAACCATTTTGGTAGCTGTTGTGAAGCCTCTCAACAATTCCCTGTTCCAAAACCAGCCATGGACTTTCCAGCAGGATTCTGCGCCGGCCCATGCGGCTAAAACGTCCCAGGCCTGGCTTCGAAACAATTTGCCAGCGTTCATTTCCTCTGAAGAATGGCCCTCAGGCAGTCCAGATTTGAACCCATTGGATTACAAATTGTGGACGGTTTTAGAGGACAAGGTTTGTCACAAAAGATAGCCCAACATTGGATCTCTTAAGACTGCTTTGGTTAGAGCTGTGGCCAATTTTCCAACGGACAAGGTTCGTGTAGCAATTGACGAATTGCCAGTGCGACTTAAAACGTGTGTTAAGGCAAAAGGCGGATATTCTGAATAAGTATATGTGACGCGCATAATAGAAATAGCCATTTTAAAGATTAGGTCCCTTTCTAGTTGTTGTCCACATCAAAATAGAAAAAAAAATGTAAATTGTTTTTTTTTACCCTTAGGTCCCTTTCTCTATGCGCTGTCACATATTCTACTTGGATACAATATACATCAATAAATATATATTAAAAAATATTTGGTCCAAAACATTCAGTACTTTTTATTTTACAGCATAAAACGTGTGTAACAGTATTTATGTCCCTACTAAGTGAGAGGGCGGTTCGGAAAGTTCTTAGCCTATCAATGAAAGAGAATAGTTAGTTTTTCAAAAATATTTTTATTTTTCAATATAATCTCCTGAAACTTCAATACACTTAGTCCAACGCTTATCTAGCAATTCTATCCCTTGATTTTTAGATTTGGGAACAGGTAAAAGTCACTGGGAGCTAAATCAGGAGAATAAGGTGGGTGGTCAAGCAACTCGTACTTTAATTCGTTGATTTTATCCATTGTTAAAACACTCTTGTGCGCTGGTCCGTTGTCTTGATGAAAAATTATTTTTTTGTGTTGTAAGTCAGGGCGTTTTTCTCGAATTTGTACATTTAATTGATCTAAAAGGTTGCAATAGTACTCTGAATTTATTGTTTTACCCTTTTGCAGATAGTCAATCAATAAAATACCTTTGAAGTCCCAAAAAACCGTTGCCATAACCTTACCAGCCGATTGAATTGTTTTTGCCTTCTTTGGGGCACATCCTTCAGCTTCAGTCCATTGTTTGGATTGTTCTTTTGTCTCTGGAGTATAGTGGTGGATCCACGTCTCATCAACAGTTATGAAACGACGCTTAAAATCCATTTTATTTCGCTGAAAACGATCCAAACAAGCTTGAGAAATGTTCATTCTTATGCGTTTTTGGTCGACTTTTAACAAGTCCGACACCCATCTTGCAGAAAGCTTTTTCATCTGTAGTTCTTCATGCAAAATTAAATGGACTCGATCATTTGAGATGCCCATGATATTAGCTATTTCACGCACTTTTATTCGTCGATCATTTAATACCATATCATGCACTTTGGCTTCAATTTCTGTTGTTGTTGCTGTTTTTGGACGTCCACTACGTGGTTCATCTTCAATGCTTGTACGACCACGTTTAAATTCAGCAACCCAATTTTTTACTTTGCATATGAAGGAGCACTTTCACCTAACACATTCACCATATCATTATGAATTTCTTATCCCGATAAACCTTTTTTATGTAAATATTTAATGACACCACGCATTTCTAATTTTTCCATTGTAAAAAAATTGCGGATGCGTCTTTTGTGAACACCTGTTTCTACATGAAGGAGTTGCCAGATCGAAACAAAATTTAACATGTGTTCATAGCAGAGATGGAAGTTTCCAAAACACTTAACTTTTTTCTGTTTATACCGCGCTTTTTGTGCTAGGCTAAGAAGTTTCCGAGCCGCCCTCGTATAAGGGTGGTACATTAGGGTAGTAGCGACTAAAATATTATGGTATGGGTAAGTACCAGAAGGGGCACTTGAGCTCAATATCTTTTCACGCTGAAAAATTGGTCTTTTCCAGACAAAAACATCTCGTGTCACACTTTAAGATTTGTAAATTCAGAAGATATAACAAAAAATATATCTAATAAAAATATATCTAAAATATAACCCCTACGTTCGCCTAAAAAAAATTAAAATATTTGTCAAAACTGCCTTATAAAAATTGTCTTTTATTCGAGCTTTTTCTTATTTACCTTTTAGAAGGTTCGGTCTACTGTGCAGACTGGCAATATGCGCACCGAAGACGACAGTGAGCAAGAGGCGGTGGAGGGTTGGTGGTTAGTTGGAGGTGCGCCTTCAAGTGACATGGTGTTAGATTAGGCAAGGGCTTTGGTTGTTGTACACCCATCAATAAGGCTACGACAACAATGGAAAGTCGTCACAAAAGAACCAAAAGGAGGAATAAGTATAAACACACATACTCTCAACGAATGATGAAACAAAATAAATGACAATGATGTAATTTTCGTTTTTCGTTAGAGCGTCAACGTTTAAGGCAAAGGTAAACATAATTTGTTATAAAAAGAAAAGAAAGAAAAAACACAGAAAACGACGAATACGTAAGTCCTCGTTTGCTAGCAGCAGAGAAAAAGTTCAAGAATTTTGTACACCCAAAAAAAAAACAAGAAGGAAATTCTCAAATCAGTTGGGGCTAACAATTTGATAAGAGGTATTGGCCTATGCACCCTGTTATGCAAAATACTTTATTCTTCAGTGGGAAACTTAAGCAACGTCGAAAAATGTGACTTTAATTGTGGGCTTTATAAACAACATAGTCCGATATGGTGCAATTTTAACAAGCTTATACTGCACTAGACTTTTTTATATCTTGATCGAAGTTGTATAGGAGATATATAAAAACATTGACCTATGAGGCCAAATGTTCAAAGCTTGTTTATATATTTTTTAAATACAGGAAAAAAATTTCGGTTAAAAAAAATATTAGAAATCCAGTGATAAAAAATTTCAGATATTAACTAAACTATTCGTATGTTGTTAATTAAAAAATTGCCGTTTATCTTAAATAGTTTTATTATGCGGTCATGAGAAATTTACATATATGTAAAAAAATATAAAAATTCAAATCAAGTGTGGAATCTTGAGGTCATAAGCAAAAAACAGATGTTGGTGTTTTTAAAATTTATTTAATTTTAAATAACCCAATATTTCGAACTGACTTCGTCGTTCATCATCAGGGGTAATCACTAAAAAACAAAACCGAGAACATAAAATTACAACAATACACAATTTTCTATCACGAATACGAGGGCGACCGCAAAACTAAATGGCACATTTTCTGTTTTAC
The DNA here is from genome assembly GCA_963513945.1 of Hydrotaea diabolus. NCBI lineage: Eukaryota > Metazoa > Arthropoda > Insecta > Diptera > Muscidae > Hydrotaea > Hydrotaea diabolus. The sequence continues at coordinate 22,186,542 of OY740720.1, read as the reverse complement.
TAGCAACTTTTTTTTTATAAGCCATCTGTCAAAATTTCCGAAATATTTAATGATTATTTTCTTTGTTACAGGTGATTGAAGTAAACAAGTTTTATAATTTTTGAAAAATGGAAAATAAAGAGTTTCGTGCGGTAATTAAACACTTTTATATGAAAGTTTATACGCCACAATTAATCAAAGATGAATTGGATTCTGTTCATGGCGATAATGCACCATCATACTCCACCGTGAAATCCTGGGTTCAGCAATTTAAAATGGGTCGTTCAAGTACGGAAGATGAACAACGCTCTGGAAGACCGAAAACTGCTACTACTATTGAAAACATTAGAAAAATATTTAATGAAGTGACTAAAGATAGACGAATAAAGCTCAGAGAACTTGCTGATATTGTTAAAATACACGAGAAACAAGTTTGGAGTATTTTACATGATGAACTCCACATGAAAAAGCTATCCGCAAGATATGTGTCGCGTTTGTTGACTTTGCCCCAAAAAATCGTCCGTTGGACCAATTCCGAGGAGCTTTTAGCGACTATGAATATTATTGTGCATTATTGGATCGGTTGAGTGAAGAAATCAAGATAAAACGACCGCATTTAGAAAAAAAAGTTATTTTTCATCAAGATAATGCTCCTTCACACACTGCATTTTTAACTCAACAAAAACTGGCCGAATTACGATTTGAAATTGCTCCGCATCCACCATAAAGTCCAGATTTAGCTCCTTCTGATTATTTCTTGTTTCCAAATTTAAAAAAAAATTCTCGGTGGCAAAAATTTTCGTCCAATAGCGAGGTTATTGCTGAAACTGAGGCATATTTTGAAGGTCTTGAAAAATCTTATTTTTCGGATGGAATTAAAAAACTTGAAAAACGTTTGATGAAGTGTATTGAGTTGGAAGGAGATTATGTTGAAAAATAAATAATAATAATTCCAAAAAACGGTTTTTGTTATGTTAGGCCAGTTACTTTTGCGGTCGCCCTCGTAACATAATTTTTGTTAATAATTTTTTTTTTTTTTTTTTTATCAGATTTCTTTATTTGCAATCTATTTAAAATACAATATTAAGCAAATATCATAAAAATTTAGTACATAACAGTTCTGTTAAACCCCATTGGGTTTAACAATTACATAATTTTTACATTTTTAACAGCTATTTTTTAAGAAAGGGAAGATCTAAAATATGAAATCGCTTTAGTCGCCGTATTTCATCAGTATCATCTAATAGAGTAATTGCAAGTATGTTCGGATGATTACTTAATCTATTCAGGTAGTTGGAGCTGCATTTGGGAATCTCTTTTTTGACAGTAGGAACACCGAGATCGTTGTGGATATTTTTATTATTAATAAACCAGGGAGCTTGAGTAATTAATCTTAGCGTTTTAGATTGATATCTCTGCAAGATTTCCACATTGGAGTTGCTGGCGGTCCCCCATAGTTCAATGCCATAAGTCCAGACAGGCTTCAGCATTGTTTTGTAAAGAAGCACTTTGTTTTCTAGAGCAAGTTCGGATTTAGGACCCAAGAGCCATTACATTCGTTGCGTTTTTATTTTGAGTTGATTACTTTTAGATTTGATGTGCTCTTTCCACGTTAATCGTCTGTCTAAGTGTAGACCTAGGTATTTAACGCTCTTCGAAGCAGGAATTCTAACACCGCTAAAGAAAACCGGCGGACAGTCCTCCTTTCTTAAAGTATACGTTACATGAGATGATTTCTCAGCATTTACCTTAATGTTCCACATGTTGAGCCAAGCTTCGATCAAATTAAGTTGTTCCTGAACGGAATTGGAGGCTTCTAAAGGAGAATGGCTGGAAGCTAACACTGCCGTATCATCTGCATACGTTGCTATTTTTACATTATTGGTAATAGGCATGTCAGAGGTGAAGATCGTGTATAATACTGGTCCCAATACACTGCCTTGAGGTACACCGGATTTTATGTAACATACTTCAGAGCTATCATCATTTATGTTTACATAAAAACTTCTTTCATGCAGGTAAGATTTCATTAATAGATAAAAAGGAGTTGGCAACATTTTCTTAATCTTAAACAATAATCCATCATGCCATACTCTGTCAAAGGCTTGTTTGACATCCAAAAACACCGCCGAGCAATACTGTTTGTTTTCTAAGCAACCTCTTATTTCTTTGACAATCCTATGGAATTGTTCAGGAGTTCCGTGACTAGCCCTGAAACCGAATTGGTGGTCTGGTATTATATTTAGCGTTTCCAGTACAGAAAGTAATCTTGCCTTGAAAAGTTTTTCGAACAATTTAGACACGATTGGAAGTAAGCTAATTGGTCTATATGAACTAATGTCATTTTCATTTTTATTAGGTTTGAGGACGGTTATAATTTTTGCATGCTTCCATTGTGTTGGAAAAAAAGACAGTCGTATAATAGAGTTGAATAGCTGCGTTAGGTAAATGTAGCCCTTCTTTGGCAAAGACTTCAATACACGCCCATCAATGAGGTCATATCCCGGAGATTTTTGAGAATTTAATTTGCTCACTTCATTGACAACTTCGCGAAATGTGAAGTGCCTAATTGGACGAAACATTTGACATGGAACGTCGAGAAAGTCACATATTTCTTTGGCTTTAGAGGTGTTGCAAAATGAAAAGGGAGAAAATGCTTCCTCTAAAAATATTTTAAAAGCATCCGCCTTTTTCTTATCGGTTCTACACCAGTTTCCAGAAGAATCTTTTACGGCAACGTTACGCTTTTGAGGTCGTTTAAGGTATTTGGTCGCCTTCCATAAGTTGTAGTCCTTGCTTTTGTCTGGACTTAAATTTCTCAAAAAATTTCCGAAAGTGTCATTCTTGTATTCTTTAAGTTTTGTTTTCAAATTATTGGCGGCTCTATTGAGGTTCGATTTGTCTTGGGGACATCTAGTCCTATGCCATATTTTACGCAATCGCCGTTTCCTTCTAATAAGCTTTCTTATCTCAGTGGAAATACGGATATTGTTGTCGTGAGTATGCACTTCATGTGGTGTAGACAAATGAGCAGCTTCATGAATTGCTTTAGTTAGAAAATCAATAGCTAAATCTATATCGACTCCAGTTTTAAGCGAAATATTCAAGTCTAATCGATTCTCAACCAAATGCTGAAACATATGGATATGCAACTAATGTATGTCTTTCCGTCGGTACCTATTAGCAATATGTCTGTATGTATGTGCACATCTATCCGTGTCAGTTTTAAAGTTCATTCTCTTAGATGTAGGAACGTCGTTTATGTTAAGCATCTCCAAAGTGTACCTTCTCTTATAATACCTCTCTTGTGCTAATATTTCTACGTCGTTAAAATTTGTCTTGTGTCCAGTCAAAGTACAGTGGTTCGCAAGGGCAGTCTTCTGCTCGATTGGTCTATCAACAGCTTTTAGGTCAGATTTGTAAGAAGAAAGTCTAGTCTTTAGTTTTGTCCCAGTAGTGCCAACATATACCTTTTGGCATACGTTGGACTTGTCACCATCACATTTAATCTTATAAACTAAATTAGACTTTTCGTCACTGTCCACCTTCGATTTTGTCTTACTAAATAATTCGTTAACTGTCCTAAGCGTTCGGGGCGCTAATAAAAATGTTTCATTATTATAAACGTCCGATTTGTTGAACCTTTCGGAGAAACCAGGTATGTACGCCATTGCTTTATAAGTTATTAATCTTTTTTCTTTAACTGTTTGGTCAAAATTGGTTTTCGTCCGTCTAATTAAGTCCTCTATGGTTTTAATTGGAAAGTCATTTTTCTTTAATACGTTCTTACGTTTTCGAATATAATTTCCTTCAAATGTTGGCCGCAACTACGCCTCAGGGTTTCCATTCTGAAGGTTCAATTTTGGATGACTCGTTCGAGCATTTCGACCGGTATGGCGTTAATGACACGCGTCACGTTGGCTTAAAAAACCTGAATCGTAACTGGTTTATCAGCATAGACTTTGGACTTTACGTAACCCCAATGAAAAATGTTTAAAGGTGTGATATCACTCGATCTAGGCGGCCAACTCACCTGTCCAAAACGTGAAATTAGCGGCTTTTCGAAATGACATCTAAATAGATCCATTGTTTGAGCAGCTGTATGGCAAGTGGCACAGTCCTGTTGAAACCAAATGTCGTCAAGATTACGGGCTTCAATTTCAGGTACCATAAAGATCGATACCATGGCGCGATAGCGAGCACCATTCACGGTTACGTTCCGGCCATCATCATTTTTAAAAAAATATGCACCGATGATTCCTCCAGCTTATAAACCGCACCAAACCGTGGTTTTCTCTGGGTATAATGGCACCTCTTGAACATTTTCTTGTTGCTCTTCAGCCCAAACGCGGCAATTTTGTTTATAGACTTTGCGGATGAGCCAGAAATGAGCCTTATCACTGAGCAAAATTTAGTTGAAAACAGCGGATCTTCTCGTTTCTCACCGAACGCTCGTTTCCATAATACAGTTGCCAACATTTGAAGGAAATTATTTGCAAAAAATAAATGCCATAAAATGTCCTTTTAAATTACCAATAAAGTTTCCACACTTGATTTGAATTTTTATGTTTTTTTTTTGTTCTGAAAATATACCTATAGATGGATCAGCCTATAGATGTTGAGAAGTCAAAGGATGTAAAGTACTGCTTGCACTGCTTTCAAAAGCCCAAGTAGTTGAATGTTTCTTACGACACTTTAAAAATGAGTTTGTTCAAGGTGTAGGGTACAAAATCGTATTATTTGTTAAATATTCCAACAGTCTTTTTTCCTTGAGTGTATCGGTCGGCTTATTTACAAGTGTGATCATTTTATATTTTATTTGGTTTTGTGACGATGTGTGTCTGTGTGTTCACGTATGTCAACGCGTTTGCAGCGGTTAAGGCCTGTACATGAAAATCTTTTTCAGAGGTTTTTAGATTAAACGCACATTTTTTAGAGTCTTTAGGAAACAAATTATTTTGTAATTTCTTGAATGCTACTGGAAAATTATTTTCCCCATTTTATTGCGATATCGCTCCTATTTCAAGCTTGGCCAAAAGATACCCGCATGCAGAGAAAAGATATGGTTACTATATGGTGACGGCAACAATATGTTCTCTACAACAAAAGCATGTTTGTCGCAACCATAGTATTGTTTTCTGAACATTATTTTGACACCAATAACAAAAGTATTATTGCAAATTTTGATTTTAAAAAATTATTGTAACAACCATATAAATACTGTTGGTGCGACAAAAGTATTGTTGTTAAAGATTTACGTTAACAAAAATATAATTACGGCAATCATACCGCTGGTTGAGACTATGAACAAAGCATAACAGGTTTAAAAGACTACGCATGTATGTAGATATATTTTGGAACACCATAAAAACACACACACGAGTGCATGGTTGTTGTCCATTAATAAAAAACAACAAGAATCGAAAGGCAGTGTGTGGGATTTTTATTGTGTTTACTTTGTTCGGTGGAATACTCTACTGCCCACTGGTTCTCGTTTATTTAAACTTTGCCTGCACTTAAGTAATGGGTGATTCAAGTACTTTTTTCAATAGCCTTTTTTGACAGATCACGTGTAAGTCGTGTCATGCTGTCATGTTATTTTTAAGTATTGTGTGGCTTTTCATCGTGGAAAGACTTACGTCTGAACGACGTTTACAAATCGTTTAACTTTATTACGAAAATTCATGTTCTGTGAGGAATGTGTTTCGTGCACTTCGTTTAATTTATGGTCAACATAATCGGCCTGCTGAGCGTACTATGCGGAACTCCATCACCCATATTGAGACCCAGCATTCATTATTGGATAATATTCGATCGAATAGACCACGTCCAGCATGCAGTGAAGAAAATGTAGCTGCCGTAGCTGAGAGTGCACACCAAGACCGTGGAGAGTCGATTCGGCGCCGTTCGCAGCAACTCGGACTGACGTATGGAACAACTTGGCGCATTTTACGTCGAGATCTTAAATTGGAAGCCTACAAAATACAGCTTGTTCATGAACTAAAGCCGCCCAACGTTCGCTTCGCTCTATGGGCTCTTGAAAAGTTCCAAGAAGATTTGACGTTTTCAATCCAAATTTTGGTCAGCGATTAGGCCCATTTCTTGCTGAATGGGTATGTAAACAAGCAAATTTGCCGCATTTGGGGAGAAGAGCAACCAGAAGAAGTTCAAGAGCTGCCACTTCATCGAGAAAAAACAACAATTTGGTGTGGTTTGTGAGCCGGTGGAATCATCGGTCCATATTTTTTCAAAAATGATGCCGGTGAGAACGTAACCGTCAGTGGCGACCGTTATTGTGCCATGATAACCGACTATTTGATGCCTGAAATTGCAGCTCGTGATCTCGGCGGCATTTGGTTTCAGCAAGACGGTGTCACTTCCCACACATCGCATCAATCAATGGATTTATTGAGAGGAAACTTCGGTGAGTAGATAATTTCACGTTTTGGGCCGGTCGATTGGCCACTCAGATCGTGTGATATCACACCGTTAGACTTTTTTCTGTGGGGATATGTGAAGTCTAACGTTTATGCGGACAAACCCGCTTCGATGCAGACCTTGGAGCAAAACATCATGCGTGTCATTCGCCAGTTACCAATCGAATGCCAAAGAATGTTCCTTCAAATGATAATAAACATTCCCCATTTAATTTGAATTTTTTGTGTTTTTTTCTTCAAAAAGTAGGGAACCTCGAAATGGATCACGCGTTATATAGCCATTGATCATGGTTTGATCACATTCACCACTTGGGGTCTACAGATGGTAAAAAAGCATTCACCCCTGCAGTCACCACTGCTTGCAACTAAAAGTCTCTTTGACTGCCTTTTGAATATATTTTTGATTTTTTTTTAATAAAATGTTCAATAGTAACAATGTCTCAAATCTGGCTATGAACTAATTTAAAAAAAATACTTAATAAACATCTTTTATGTTGAATAACAACATAACCCAACCCTAAAAAATAAACATGGGGATCAATAGTATGGTTGATTGTGACTCATAATATGGTTGTGGGGATCATAGTATGGTTGTGTGTGAATCATACTATTGTTTTGGGGATCATAATATTGTTATTCCACAACCAAATACCCAACAATAGTATGATCCTTTTCGAACATTGTCACCACAACCATATTTTTCTTTGCGTGCGGATTTAAAAAATAATGTTATATTTCAAATTGTGTAAAAATTTCCTTGGATGGGGCACGATAGCTAATTTAGTCAAACGGCAAAAATAATATAATCTTTTTCTTCGTGAGAAAATTTTAATTTTTTTTAAAGCCAAAGGCAATAAATGTGGGAAGTTTTTTTTAGGTCCTTATACAATTTGTACGGGAACTATATAAAAAATGAGTCTATATGACTCAAATAGATCCAAGATTGATTGTTTGTGAATCGAAAGGTACCACGCCAAATTTTATTGAAATCTGAATTAATATGGATGTTCTAGGTCGGTTGTATGTTACATCGAGAGAGACCTTTGTACTGGGTAAACCGGTATGATCAATTTTTATCTGAGCTGCTAACTGAACTGTACCAAACTTAATCATTATTGGCTTCTAAAGCTAAAGACGTAAAATCGGTTGAACATATTAGTGGGAGCTATATGTGACGCGCAAAATAAAAAGGGACCTAATGGTAAAAAACAGTTTTGTTCAGGAGAGCCATTTTAAAGATTTAAATACGTGTATCTTTGGTGTCCCATCACCTTCATAAAACGCGCATATCTCTGGGAGGTAACACTTTTGGGGCATGGGATCGGTCTCATTCGATGTGAAAATTGATTTTTTTACCCTTAGGTCCCTTTCTCTATGCGCTGTCACATATATAAACTTGAACCGGCATTCTTAAAGGACAGCAGCATCTACTTTTGTCCAAAAAACTCACTTCTGAAAAATGCCATGAAGATCGGACAACAATTGCTATCTGTACTTAGTAGGGACATAAATACTTTTACACACGTTTTATGCTGTAAAATAAAAAGCTGAATGTTTTTGGACCAAATATTTTTTAATATATTTATTGATGTATATTGTATCCAAAAAGAATCTACTTATTCGAAATGTCCGCCTTTTGCCATTACACACGCCTTAAGTCGCACTGGCCAATCGTCAATTGCTACACGAACCTTGTCCGTTGAAAAATTGGCCACAGCTCGAACCAAAGCAGTCTTAAGAGATCCAATGTTGGGGTATTTTTTGTGACAAACCTTGTCCTCTAAAACCGTCCACAATTTGTAATCCAATGGGTTCAAATCTGGACTGCCTGAGGGCCATTCTTTAGAGGAAATGAACGCTGGCAAATTGTTTCGAAGCCAGGCCTGGGACGTTTTAGCCTTATGGGCCGGCGCAGAATCCTGCTGGAAAGTCCATGGCTGGTTTTGGAACAGGGAATTGGTAAGAGGCTTTACAACAGCTTCCAAAACGGTTTCTAGGTAAACTTTGGCCGATGTTTTGACTCCTTGTTCGCAGAAATGCAGGTCAGTGACCCCATCGTATGAGACACCCAACCAAACCATGACTTAAGCTGGATGATGACCCTTTTTCACCATTGGAATCATTTCAGATGCTTCCTTAGATGACCGCGCATACACTCTATCATTTTGCTTGATAAATTTTTTCTGAACGGTAAAAATTGTTTCATCGGTGAACAAAATTTTTCTGTGCAAGTTATCAGCGTGCTTCACCAAAAGACGTTTACATTTTTCAATCCTATTTTTTTAAAGCTGCAGTCAATAAATATCCGGTACGTCGTTTGAAAGCCCCAAGTCCCAAGTCTTTTTTAATGATTCGACTCATGGACTTTTGAGTGATATTCATCTCACGGGCCATGATTTTCTGTTTTTGGAGCGCATTTCAGTGAATTCTTGATTTAACGGCTTTGCGGTGTTCGTGGGCGGCCCAACCGGTGGTGGTCTTTAACATCTCCAGTCTCCTCAAACAGTTTTATGCATCGGTAGACTTAAATGCGGCTTATCCCTAGCCGGGGCGTTTTGAAAATATCGTTTTTTTCATTTCACAATTGAAAAAGCGCTATTACAGCGATACGGTTCTAGCATAAATATTTGTTATAAAGGGTTTTCCAGTAGGGACATAACAATTCCGTATCTTTATGCCAAAGCACCCTCAAACATTTTTAATGATATTTCAGTGTCAAAACGTTAGTCGAAGTTCACTAACGAGCAACGTTTGGAAATCATTAAAAATTACTACCAAAATTCTGAGTCGGTGGTCGCTACTTTTAGAGGGCTTACACTTTAAGAGGGCTTACTCCAATTTTCATCATCTGCAGCGATGGAGCTTATTACTAGCTGAGTGGTTTGGTTTTGGCAATAAACAAACAAAATATGCGTTATTGGACAGCTAAAAAACCCACATTTGCTTCAAGAAACACAATTGCATCCGCAAAAAATTACTGTGTGGTGTGGTTTGGCCGAAGGTGTGATTGGGCCGTATTTTTGCGTCGATGAAAACAATTGCCATGTTAACGTCAATGGAGAGCGCTATCATGCCATGTAAGACAATTGCTTTTGGCCAGAATTGGATGAGCTTGACATCGCCAATATGTGGTTTCAACAAGACGGTGCCACTAGTGCCACACAGCACGGGTTACAATCGATTGACTGAAAGGCAAATTCGGTGAACGTGTTATCTAGAGAAATGGTTCGGTCAAATGGCCACCACATCTAGTCATTGCTCAATGCAGGAAGACAAAAACTTTAGACGAGCTCAGAGACAAAATTGGGTCCAAAGAATAGATCGCTGTACACGTGCTAGTGGTGGCCCTAAGACCGAAATGGAATTTCATTCTTAAAATGTAACATTTGCACTACACCTGGAATAAATTTTAACTCTACAGCGCATAGAGAAAGGGACCTAAGCGTAAAAAAAATCAATTTTCATTTTTTTTTTCTTTTTTTGATGTGGACAACATCTGAGCATCGAATGATACCGATCCCATGCCCCAAAAGTGTTCCCTCCCAGAGATATGCGCGTTTTATGAAAGTGAAATCGACGATTCTAAGCGCAAATAGAAAGGGACCTAATCTTTAAAATGGTTCTCCTGAACAAAACTGGTTTTTAACCTTAGGTCCCTTTCTATTTTGCGCGCCACATATCTTAAATATTTTGTGTTTATAAAATTGTTACGTCCTTAGTGGAAAACCCTGTAGTTACGTCTTCCATACTTGAAAATTATAAATTTTGTAGGCTTTTACATACGAAACCCGGAAAACCTGACAGCAAAAAACCAGGTAAACCGACATGTCGGGTTTAAGTTTCTTAAGAGAAGCCAGTCGGCTTCTCTTCGGGTTTGGTCATAAAAACCGGAATGTCGGATTTCAGTTTCGGCTTTGGACACTCTTCTTAGCAGGCATGGTAGCATGCCTTTCACAAGAAGGGCGCCAGGAATGTTTATTGGATTTCTCTCATTGAAAATATCTTGCAGGTTGCCTCAAAGAATGCGTAGAACTACTCTAACGAATGAGTAGAGTATTTATTACTCGTATAAGGCCTTCTGGAAGGCCTTCTTAGAGAAGCGTCTGTGTTGGGATAATTTTTCATTTGCCAAGGCCTTCGGAAATGCCAAATTTTGATATGCATTAACGAACGTGTATTGGATCCAAAAAGAGGCCTTCAAAAAGATCTTCATATGAGAAGGCCTTGCCAATTTTGCCTCCGGGCTGGTGTGGTTGTAGCTGTGTGTGCCTGTGTATGTGGCACGCCTGTTTGTATTGTTTTATTGGACATTATAAACACTTCGTAAGGTATGCAGCAGTGGCTGTTGTTGTTTTTCCAGGGGTTTCTTCGTTTTCTGTTGTTGTTGTTTTTTTTTCGGGGGAGGTGGTGGGTGCGTATGTGTACTTTTCCTTGGTGTCATCGTCGTTTGTCTTTGTCGTCGTGTTGCTGTTGTTGTTGCTGCTGCTGATGATGGTGTTTTATGTTCGTTTAAACAAATAAGCTCAATTTAGATTGACGACTAACTAAGGAACATTTTATGCCCATTTAAATACACTCAGTTGGCCTCGCCGTCGTCCTTCTCCTTCTCATCAACGATGTGATTGTCTGTGGGCGTTGTTGTTGTTGCAATCGTCCGTTGGTATTGTTGTAGTCGTTGTTGTTGTTATTCCTAACAGGATGTGAATTATGAATAAATGATGAAATTAGTTAATGATACTTCCGTTTCTATTACACCTCCATCAAGTGAGTGAGAAAGGTAGTGTGTGTTGCCTTACAACGAGGGCGGACGTTCGGGGCGTTGCGGTACGTGTAGGGCTGTTCTGGTACGATTCTGTGTGTCAAAGGTGCGGCATTAAAGACGTCTTTTGTTTTTGCTCTCGTATTTATGCCCTTAAATATTTATACTCGTGTGACAAAATAACTTTAGTGCTTAAAACATTTATTCCGATTGCCATTGAAGTGCTGCGCTGCTGCCCCGCTCAAGACTTGAAAATCTTGTGCTGACGTCAGCGACGTTGTGAACAGCGATTACGATTAATGAGTGACGGGAGTTGGGATTTTGAAAAATTGCCATCACTTTGGACGAGTGTGTTTTACTTTTGGATTTCCCAATAGGCGGCTAGGAATATTTTATTATTTTTATTTTTTTTGTTTCTTTGGTAACAAAAGAACAATTGTCTCAGTGTAACCGAAAATATTACAATGTCGCAGTGGTCTCGGTTAAGCGGCAACCAACCAGTTATGTTGGCCATGCCGGGAATTGTTTTCGTTTGTGGATGTTTTCCTGATTATCGAAACATATAAAATTATTTTTAGCCGAATATCAGTCAGGCGCAATTATGTATGTCTGTTCACTGAAAGGCAGTCGAGCTGAACAGAAACTCCTTTGTGACTTAAGAGGAAACATACCCCCTCAAGTCTGACGAGTCTGACTATATTTAACACTCTGTTGAGTATTTGTCAAATAACAGGATTGACTTGAATTGTTGAAGAAGCTGTTTAAAAAGACATTGTGGCCGACAAATGCAGCTGTACGTACTAAGGGACTTCTAAGGGTGCCACTAGACTGGTTAGCTGCAATCTAAGTTTAGTTAATAGTACCATTGGGTTTAGTTAATGTAAAGTGCCAGAAATAAGCAGCTTTAACAAGGCCTGCAAAACAAAATTGTCTAGAAGGACTAATTAAATTAAAATAATAATAAGTAGGGAGATAAATCTAGAGAATTTTTTGATTGTTTTTCAAAGATTACGCGTAATTTGTGTTAAACCTTATTTTTTTCTTTTCAGTATTGTTTGCCATTTAATCAGGGAAAGACTTGCACCACGGTTTGGTGCGGTTTATGGTCTGGTGGAATCATCGGTCAATATTTTTTTTTTAAATTTGTAACGGGTGATCAATATAGAGGTATTTTTTTCAATTGGGTTTTTCATAGATTACGCGTGAGTTGTGTTAAACTTTATTTATTTTCATTTCAGTATTGTTTGCCATTTAATCAGGGAAAGACTTAAACCGCGAAAACCACGGTTTACGAGCATTTCACCATACCACCGCACTGTGGGTAATTTATCCCATTTTTTTGGCCAAAATTAATAACTGCCAGTCTGGAAAGTTTTTCCAACTGAAAAAGACGTTTTTGGAGTAATAGGACCCTTATTTAATGATTTGGGAAGATCTAAAAAAAAAATATCAACCCTACACTCAAAAAAATTAGTTAGTAAAAAAGATAGTTAACTGACTTTTAACTATCTAATTTTTTTACACGTATAATAAAAGATTTTTTGACATTATTTTAATTTAGTTTTTATTATCTTAAAAAATTACGAACTCGTATATACAGATTTATATTTTAAAAATGGCTGTTTTCTTCTATTCAATTGTAATATTAAAGTCATTTTGTAAATTAATATCATCTAAAACATTTGTGTACATAAAGTCTGTTATAGTATTGACATCATCTTCGCATTCGTCGTCTTCACAAAACTACATGGATGAACTTCTGGACTGCATAGCATATCAATCACTTCTCGTGGAAGCTGGAGACGTTTTCTAGTATCCATTCTCGTCTTTAGATTTATAGAAGAAACAAGTGGGTCAGACATATCCATGGCTCGGTTAAAAATATCTGACATATTATTTTTGCGGCTAGATTTTCTGGCATGAAGCAGTCTATCAGATTTGTAAATTCTATGGTGTGCCTCAGCAGCATCTTCTCCAAAACAGCCAATTGGAAGATTTGTATTTTCTACTATTTCTTTTGAATGAATTAATAGTTTAAGAACAGTCAGTGTCATTGGAAGCCAAGAATATTTTGTTTGTATGATTTTTGCGGTATTAAAGCAAAAAGTTTTGAATTTTTCTAAATCCAAGGGGAACTGGCAACATATACAAATCAAAATAATTTTTAGTGAATATATTAACTCTTCATCAATACCAGTTATATGGGAAAAAAGGGCATGATCTGCGAAAGCCCGACGAGCAGTATTTCCATCATTCGTGCTGCCAAATCCACCCGTTTTTGGCTTGTCTACATGAAGAGACATTTTTTCCCAAAACAATTTCTGAATTTTTCTTTTTTTCTCCAATACGGCCTTTCGTTCCTCTTCTTTTCTAATTTGCCACTTCTTTATTTTGCACTTGTAGCCTGCGTGCAATATGAACTCAAAAATACGAATCCAACAATGTAAAGGACTTAATCCGTATTTTAGGTTACCTTTTTTCGCATGAAATTTTTCACTCTCAAAGTTTGTGATTTTCATAAAGTCTTTTGGATTTGCTCCACATATATGGCAGGTTTGACTTGATTTAGTGTTGGTTAACATGTTCAAAACTTTTCCGTCAATTAAGGTGAGAGATAACTTAAAACATATTTCAATGATCCTTGTTTCATCAACTTGTATTCATATATTCTTCAACTCTGCAATTTGTCTTTTCAAATCCAAATCTTCTTCTATAATAATCTCTCTTGTCTCTTTTACGTACTGAAGCTGTATGGGGCGACAAAACCTGATCGACTGAGGAGTACGGTTATTCCAAAGAGGTTTTCCGAAAGAGTCGATAAGCCTCAAAGGAATGAGGGTGGTTGCAAATAAAGACAGATCGAAGTACCCAGAAGTACCGGGCTCGTCAAACCGCTGTTTATATAATGATTGGCCTGTACTGCCATCAAAGCCATAACTTACAATTAGATCTGCTTTAAGAACATCTACATTTTTGGCCATTGCCGCCGCTACAACCTCCCTTTGCATCTCAACAATCCTGTTGGCAGTGTGCGTTAGCAACATTTGAAGTGAAACTTTGGCACATTTTTCAGTTACCTCTATACCATCTGGTCTGCATTTTAACTTTGAAAGTGCAACATCGTTGTAAAGTGGATAAATATCACAATTTCTTGACTTACTTTCGCTTCTAATATTAAGATATTGCGCCTTTGTAAAGTTGTTTTCTAATATAAAGGATAGTGCCTCTTCTGTCGTAAATCTGACTGGCTTCTTTGTCGCACTCTCTGATATTTTCCTCAATTTAGAGGGCCTTGTTGGGCTTGCTAGACTTTCTTTGAGAACCACTGCTAAGTCTACCTGTTTTTGCTTTCGAGCAGATTTTGTTGCTGCGCGAACACACAGCTCCGTTTCATGTTGTACGGATTTTGAGAGCTCATCAGCATCCCTTCTTTTCGAACGTTCGCTTTTCTCTCCAAATTTTTTTTTGGGCGTCCAACTGCGGATGTACTCGGCTCAATGGAAAACTTTTTAATTTCAATTTTGAACTGAGCATTTAACCATTCTGAATTTTTCGTCTCAAACACAACACGTTTTCTATGTGAATTTTGCCATTTATGAGACAAATAAAGACAAAAATTTGTGATCTTTCGTTTAAGAACAATCATTTCTTCACTCAACGTTTCGCCATCACCAATTTTGCTACGCATATACTTTAAAACAGCAGTTTCTTTCTCTCCTTTGTTTTTTTCTTCGAACCAAACCTCAGCAAGTTCGCTATAAGCGAAGTAGAGGTTGCCTACAAAAAATGGCATATATCAAAAAACGCAAAAAATCGCAGCATGAAATTGATGAAATAAACTCAAAATTAAATACTTAATAAAACTTTATTAATTCCAGCATTAAAAAATATTAAGCTTTTTTTAAAAGCTTATCCAAAGTTATTTTTTTTTTGGGAAAAGTGAGGTTAGGCCGAAAGAATGAGTTTTTTTCACCAATAAATTATTTTATTTCTAAAATGATTATTTATTTATTTACCACTTACCACTATTATTGTTGTCCATGTCTTACTTTATTTATCAAGCGTTTTTTTATTAGGAAATATTGCCTTGTATTGTCATCAAAAAATCACATGAAGCACGTTTCACTTAAATTGTTGTTTGTGAACAATGACTTTGAGAGTCAGCTGATTAGCCGTAGTTGGTTTTTTGCAAAAACAAAATTTACTTCTAAATGCTTTGAAGTATTCTTAATTAAACTGCAACAACAAAAGCTTGCTTTTCAAAAGTGCGAAATTTGAATTTTGGCCAAAAAAATTTATTAAATTACCTACAGTGCACCGGTCGAAATGCTCGAACGAGTCATCCAAAAATCGATCCTCAAAATACTTAGTAGGGACATAAATACTGTTACACACGTTATATGCTGGAAAATAAAAAGTACCGAATGTTTTTGGACCAAATATTTTTTAATATATTTATTGATGTCTATTGTATCCAAAAAGAATCTACTTATTCGACATGTCCGCCTTTTGCCTTTACACACGCCTTAAGTCGCACTGGCCAATCGTCAATAGCTGCACGAACCTCGTCCATTGGAAAATTGGCCACAGCTCGAACCAAAGCAGTCTTAAGAGATCCAATGTTAAGCTATCGTTTGTGACAAACCTTGTCCTCTAAAACCGTCCACAATTTGTAATTCAATGGATTCAAATCTGGACTGCCTGAGGGCCATTCTTTAGAGGAAACCGTCCACAATTTGTAATCCAATGGGTTCAAATCTGGACTGCCTAAGGGTCATTCTTCAGAGGAAATGAACGCTGGAAAATTGTTTCGAAGCCAGGCCTGGGACGTTTTAGCCTCATGGGCCGGCGCAGAATCCTGCTAGAAAGTCCATGGCTGGTTTTGGAACAGGGAATCACAACAGCTTTCAAAACGGTTTCTTGGTAAACTTTTGCCGATGTTTTGACTCCTTGTTCGCAGAAATGAAGGTCAGTGACCCCATCGTAAGAGACACCCCAGCAAACCATGACTGAAGCTGGGTGATGTCCCTTTTCTACCCTGGGAACAGGGTCATCACCCATCAGTTCAGATGCTTCCTTAGATGATTGCGCATACACTCTCATTTTGCTTGTTAAATTTTTCCTGAACGGAAAAATTTTTTCATCGGTGAACAAAATTTTTCTGTGCATGTTATCAGCGTGCTTCACCAAAAGACGTTTGCATTTTTCCATCCTACTTTTTTTCACGCTGCAGTCAATAAATGTCCGGTACGTCGTTTGAAAGCCCCAAGTCCCAAGTCTTTTTTAATGATTCGACTCATGGACTTTTGCGTGATATTCATCTCAGGGGCCATGATTTTCTGTTTTCGGAGCGGATTTCTGTGAATTCTTGATTTAACGGCTTTGATGACATGCGGTGTTCGAACAGAGCGTGGTCGGCCCGACCGGTGTCGGTCTTTAACATCTCCAGTCTCCTCAAACAGTTTAATGCATCGGTAGACGAACATGCGGCTAATCCCTAATGGCCGGAGCGTTTTGAAAATATCGTTTTTATTTTCATTTCACACTTGAAAAGCGCTATTACACCGATACGGTTCTCATTATCTGACCACTCCATGATAAAAGTTGAAACAATTTTAAAATCCCTTTACAGACTTACGCTATTGAGGTTAGCTTTCAAAACCCATATGACATTAACGGGGTATGTTCAGTTCTACTATTGAAATGGGTGTGTTCAAAGTTGTAACATTATTTTTGTCCCTACTAAGTACAAAAACTTTAAGCTCTTAATAAAATGAGTGTTTTATTTAACATTAAACAAATCATTTAATAAAAAGTAATTTGTTTGGAAAACATTGAATTTACATATACAGTGAGCTCGTGATAACGTCAACACCCTATTTCGTCAACATCCCAAACTGTCAACCTTTTTTTTTAATTTTATCGTCTACTCTAAAACGTCAACCAAATCTCAAAGCTCTAAAACATCAACTCACATAATTCATAAAATAGTAACGGTTATAATACTTTCATACAACCGTGTGTAATTTTCTATTTAGGGGGTTTCCCTTATGTGTATAGATAGGTAGTTATTGTCTTTTTCTGTTCAGTTGTACTATTGAAACAGTCTCTAAGCCATGATAGCGGCAAAAACACCAGAACTAATCCCTTCAATGAAAACTGTAACATTGAAAGATGATGTTACGCTTCTAGAGATCGCATGGAATAGAGTCCGTACAGACACTATGGCTAAATGCTGGAAAGCTCTTTTGAGTTTCACGGAAAATGAGGAAGATCCGGAGGAAAATATTCCATTAAGCATTCTGAAAGCAAATATGGACTCAGAGCTTCAACAACTAATAGCGAGCGCAGTTGATGTGCTTAATGAACTAAATCCTCAGGTTTGTTGCTTTTGCAAAGCTATTTCATGAACAGTACCAGACATGTTTTTAATTTTTTCTTTGCGTTGACTACACAGTGCACTCCATTGAGGAGTGGAATAAAGATATTCTATTGGATGACGTTACTGGATCATGTGCAAATGAGGATTTAGAAGTAGCTGATGATAACGATTACGATGTTGATGGAAACCTACAGACAGAAAACCAAGCGTAGCCATTAAAATTTTTAACTGGGCATTGGATGGCATGATCTCATGTAGAATATTTTTGTTGTTTTATGTATTTAGGTTGAAAACCTTTTTTCTTTTTTTTTGGATTTGACTTTTGTTTGATTTGGTCTTAAATTTGTACATCGATAAACGTCAACAATCTGGTAAATGTCAACAGCCGCGGTTTTAAATAGTTGACGTTATCCCGAGCGCACTGTAAAAAGTATTATTATTGATTAAGTTTAGAAATTAAATTTAAAAAAATTACGATTTTTTCGGTATGATTGCCGTCATCATATTATTGTTAACATAAAACCCCAAAAAAAACAAATCTCTTGTCGCACCAACCACATTTATATTGTTGCTACAACCAAATTTTTATTTTTAAATTTCGCAAGAATACTATTGTTACATTTCAACAATGATGTCCAAAAACAATACTATGGTTGCGACGATCATACTTTTATTGCAGAGAACATACTATTGTTGCCGGGACAGTATAAGAACCATATTTTTCCTCTGCGTGTGATAGGCCCTGTCCGACTGTATACTTTTGTACTTGCTTTCTAGATAAAGCAGTGGTTGGCATAGAGGATGTTAGGTACCAAGTAAAGGTCTGATCGGTTTTAGCACGGCTAACCTTAGCTCAAACAGCTCAGGAAGTTAAAATAAGAAACAAGGGTTCCAGAAAAAAGGCGTTAGACGATAACTAGCACGGAAAGGGCGGATAGAAAAGACCGAGACTCCGGTGGAGAGACTACATGGAGGATTATGCGAATTCTTGGTATTCGAAACTGAAGGAAGAACGACCAAGTTCTTTACAAAACAAAAACCGGCGGCTTGGAATACAACTTTCATGACGACAAGCTCGAATTTCCGACTTCAGGAAAACACATACGAAAATGTAATAAGGTTGATTGATTACACAGTACAACAGCCAATCTGGGGGGTGAGAAATTCCAAGTCAGGGAATTTATTTATTTTTATTTATTTTAATAAATATTGCCTAGACTTTTTCGATGGTGGTTGTTCGGGACTAGTGGCATCGCATTCATCGCTGTCATCAGTTTCTGAACCACACATAATGTCAATGTGTGACTTCACTGCTTTATCATCAGGATCATCCTTGTCTTGGCACACAAGCTTACTCCACCAGCAAATTTCCGCAAGTATTGCACTCGGCGACTTTTTCCCTCTATATCTCATTTCAAATGGCATAGCAACTTGATGATAGCGTTCGCCTTGTTCATCAGATTCGGTAGCCAATTGTTTGGTGAAGTAGTCCAGATGATGATGTAAATAATGGATTTTCAAGGACATGTGGACACCAATTTCC
The DNA here is from genome assembly GCA_963513945.1 of Hydrotaea diabolus. Taxonomy (NCBI): domain Eukaryota; kingdom Metazoa; phylum Arthropoda; class Insecta; order Diptera; family Muscidae; genus Hydrotaea; species Hydrotaea diabolus. The sequence continues at coordinate 22,167,442 of OY740720.1, read as the reverse complement.
GAGAACGATCTTAACATCCTTGCGACAGAAACATCGTAGTTGGTAGAACGATGCTTTCCCAACAATCCTTCTATTACTTCTTTGATTGCCTGCCATGCGTCCAATTCAGCGTCAATCAAAATATTGTTGAATGCGCCACTATTAATCAGCTTTCGTATATCTAGACCATTTAGTACGCCTGATTGGAAAAAATGAAGTTGTTAAGATGGAAAATCATGGGAAATGAATGTGATATTATAATTTACCTTCTTTAATTTTACTTTCGCTGAGTCTCGGGTAAATTAGTTTCAAACACAAGAAAACTTCATCTCTTTTGGCGACAGTTTTGATGAAATTCTTAACAATTCCATCAATATCTTCTCCTTCGGCACTAGAGGCTCACGAATAATATTGGCCGTTTATAACCTGCTGTGCTCTCTGAGTTTCCATCCGTGGCATGCATATTGGTCACCGGAAAATCGTGTGTCCCAATCACACAAAACACATATATTTTATATAGCCGCTTTGAAGGCCGCAAAGCATTGCTACAACTTTTAAATCGCAGCATATGCGCCACATATGCTTGGCATAGTTAACCATTTTTAAAATATTTTCCAGTGCATCATATGTTTCTTTCGTTTCTGTACTATAGGCGATTGGAACTGAAGGTTTTTTATTGGTCTTATGCACCGCCTTCAAGCTGAGTTTTGAACTGTCAATAAATAGCCTCCAGTCATCTGCTTCATATTTTATTTCCATTGCGTTCATCAATTTTCCTACATCCGGGCAATATGCAGAAGTTTTTTGTAGCAGCTTTTACACACCACATTTGGTACCCAATTTTTGTTCAGTATAACATTTTGGTTGAAGTACATCTCGTATATTTGAACAAAAGCAGTACTGAAATTTCCCATTTTTTTATGTGTTGAGACATATTGACCACAGCAGTAGCAGAAGCTATTTATATCTGGCTTGCACAGTTCCTTATTCTATTCACTTTTGTTCACTTTTAAAAAAATTGGAGGGAAAATACTTGTTCTCTTCGCGTTCGTCGGCACTTGTTTAATGACAAAAAACGAACAATGAACACCTATTTATACTATTTCATTTTCATATTTTTCAATATTTTACCGACAGGTACTTATGAATTGGCGCATCTTGCAACGTTCTAAAACATGACCACTCATGAATGTGGGTGGAATTCGTGTAAAAAAAATCATGCAGGTAGCCAACAGAAAAAACCCAAATAATTACAAAAGTGCCCTTGCTTTTTTTCCTTTTAATTGTTCACGCACATTTATGACGGGTTTTTAGTTTGTTACAGCAACCATAAAAATGTAATAACCTTTTGTTTATTACTCTTTTTTTTAATTCTGAGAATCATAAAAAAGTCATCAACCTTTCTTCCAAGGAATTTTGAGCATATCTCGAGCAAATTTTTGAAATTCATACCTTTACTTAATTTTAAATAAAAGCAGAACGCCTAAATCGATTTCTATGATCTATGTCGCATTTTGTTTATAGGTTATGTGACTTTACGTGAAAGTTATAAGACTCTACACGTTTTTCCGTTTGGGATTTATATGTTAAAAAAAAAAAATTTTTTTTGGCAAAATTTTCTTCATAAATTTATTTCTAATTGCAAAAATGTTGCTTTGGTAGAGAAACAGTATATTAATGGATTAAAGAAAATGTAATTATTAATTTTTCTCAATTTATTTCAGCAAAATCGAACTAGTCGTTCTCGAGTTATGTCAAACTACGTTTTTGCCAACATTTTACAACTAAGCGAAAAAACATCAAGATAAGGAAAAAATGTAAAAGGTCATAAAAAAAACTGGCACATACGAATGCAAAACCATTTGAGGGTTTTAATATACTGACCTAGTACCATCACCCTGACTTGGAATTTCTCACCCCCCAGACAATAACCCCAAAAATGTTCCACTGTGTTATCCGTAGCAACACCAGATTTCAATGATCTTAAAACGTAAAATCTATTGATCATTTTGGGGCAGATGGAAGGCAGCTATTATTTCCAAAATAGGCAGGAAGAACATCTTTGGAAGCAATAAAAAAATCACTGTAACTCGTAGTTGCCACAAAATCCCTTTAAGCAACAAGGGGAACCTTTTGTAAATCAGTTAACTGTGAAAGATGTAATTCTAACCTACTGTTTAACTCTGACACCGAAAGGCTAATGCATTTTATAGAGTAATTTTGACATGACCTAGAGATAATTCTCTTTCTCGTAAAGTCGCCGGTTTTCATTAAACAGTTTAAAAATCTCACAGATACTATTTTCCCCCTATTAAACGAAACCAAATAATATTTTCCCCCGTTAGCTACATGCTATATTTTTCATTGTATCTCACATTCGCTGGGACAAGAGTTCAATTTAAAAAAGGAAACCGAGTAGGAGAAAAACTTTTTCCACTTTGTCCATTTCATATGAGAAATTTCATTCGAATTAATGACAATTCAAACCGCTGAGCATTAAATCCATAAAGAAGAACTTTATAATCTACATTTCAATACATTTCAATTCCATTCATTCAATGTTCCCGTCGAAACATTTGTCGGTGTCTATCATTCATTACGACACACTAGGACTCAAACACACACACACACGCGCTCACTTTCATTCGAACAAACACACACACACGCAGCACATACTCTAACACATGCACATGTACTTCCGTCATAGTAAGAGCCAAACGGAACACAACTTAAAATGTCTTCATATGTCATCATTTATCCATAATAAAAATTTACACTGTCGATCGATTGTCTAAGGACCCAAGGTGCTGAAAAGAGGCATAAAAGTCTTTATGAAACCAGAGGGGAGGATGAAGTTTAATATGGTGAAATAGGGAAACGCTTGTTGGCTGGCGTCTGGTGGCTAGAAAGAGTTTAGAGACAAAATAGTTTTTGGATGTTTAAGTTCAGCTTTAGCTTGGCAGAGATCATGAGAAACCCCAATAAAGCTCAGCATTTTATTTTTTATCATAAAATAAATTTAAGAGCTCTAAACTAGCAGAGGACTTTGGATTTCGAATTAGAAGAAGGCGAACTCTGAAGTGCTACACCTGTTATACTGCCTTATTTCTGGTTCACGAGATATGTTCACCCCAAGTCAGTATAGGTCTAACGGGTTATGCTAACATTGAATGCGATGATTGTCTATGGCTTTTTGGTCTAGACCTTGTGCCCTTCGAAAATCTCATATGAACAATTCTTATAGGCTCATATCGCCAGATTTCCGCCAACAATTTACGCCATTTCGGCATAAGTTCGCCAAACCCTTAAATAGCTCGGCCAGAAAGCCCATTGTGACATCAGCGTAGCGCTCTTGTTGGTCCACAACTGTCTTCAGCTCGGTTATACCCTACAGCACACTCTGGTACAGGGTATTATGACTTAGTTAGTGCTGGTGTTTGCAACACCATAAGGAAATGGAAAAAAATCCTATGTTAACTATACCGATCGATTCAGAATCACTATATAATTCCATTGAACGATGTCCGCCATATCCTCCGCCCATCTATAGGTCGCAATTAGAACCCGATTTCGAAGAAACTAGGAACATTCTTCAAGTTTGGGCCCAGAAAGAAGCCTATTGAAATCGGTCCATATTTTGATATCATACATTGGTTTTTCCCGATATCAGAACCTACAGCTCTACGAGGGCGGTTCGGAAAGTTCTTAGCCTATCTATGAAAGAGAATAGTTAGTTTTTCAAAAATATTTTTATTTTTCAATATAATCTCCTATAACTTCAATACACTTAGTCCAACGCTTATCTAGCAATTCTATCCCTTGATTAAAATAGTTTTCCTCAAGGTCTTCAAAATAGTGGTTTACAACTGTAATCGCATCTTCATTTGAGGTAAAACGCTTGCCAGCAAGGAATTTTTTTAGATTTGGGAACAGGTACAAGTCACTGGGAGCTAAATCAGGAGAATAAGGTGGGTGGTCAAGCAACTCGTACTTTAATTCGTTGATTTTAGCCGTTGTTGAAACACTCTTGTGCGCTGGTGCGTTGTGTTGATGAAAAATTATTTTTTTGTGTTGTAAGCCAGGACGTTTTTCTCGAATTTGTACATTTAATTGATCTTAAAGGTTGCAATGGTACTCTGAATTTATTGTTTTACCCTTTTGCAGATAGTCAATCAATAAAATACCTTTGAAGTCCCAAAAAACCGTTGCCATAACCTTACCAGCCGATTGAATTGTTTTTTCCTTCTTTGGGGCACTTCCTCCAAATTCAGTCCATTGTTTGGATTGGTCTTTTGTCTCTGGAGTATAGTGGTGGATCCATGTCTCATCAACAGTTATGAAACGACGCTTAAAATCCATTTTATTTCGCTGAAAACGATCCAAACAAGCTTGAGAAATGTTCATTCTTATGCGTTTTTGGTCGACTGTTAACAAGTGCGGCACCCATCTTGCAGAAAGCTTTTTCATCTGTAGTTCTTCATGCAAAATTAAATGGACTCGATCATTTGAGATGCCCATGACATTAGCTATTTCACGCACTTTTTTTCGTCGATCATTTGATACCATATCATGCACTTTGGCTACAATTTCTGTTGTTGTTGCTGTTTTTGGACGTCCACTACGTGGTTCATCTTCAATGCTTGTACGACCACGTTTAAATTCAGCAACCCAATTTTTTACTGTTGCATATGAAGGAGCACTTTCACCTAACACATTCACCATATCATTATGAATTTCTTGTCCCGATAAACCTTTTTTATGTAAATATTTAATGACACCTCGCATTTCTAATTTTTCCATTGTAAAAAAATCGCGGATGCGTCTTTTGTGAACACCTGTTTCTATATGAAGGAGTTGCCAGATCGAAACAAAATTTAACATGTGTTCATAGCAGAGATGGAAGTTTCCAAAACTCTTAACTTTTTTCTATTTATACCGCGCTTTTTGTGCTAGGCTAAGAAGTTTCCAAACTGCCCTCGTATATACTTGATAGGGACCCAGATCAATATTTTGTAGTGTGACAATGACAAATTTTATATACCATCCAGCCTAGAGTGGACCTTATGAAAATGGGATCTATCTTTACTACTTAGAGTACACACATCAGCACAAAGTCATGATTATCTAAGCCACTGTGTACAAAGTAAATGTCAGGAACGCTTTAAAGTTTTCTTTAATTATTGATCCGACAACATTAAACTCCTATTAAGGAGCAAATGGAAAACTTTGCTCAAATCAATCAGCAATGAACGATATAATGCGTATTTCACCGATAAGGAACAGCTGTATAAAAACGATTTTCAACGACAATTATAGTTGCTAGGACGCTAAGACATAATTGTTAATTTTATTCTATAGCTAAATCATGGTTGAGAGGGAAACCAATGTCTTCATAAGTATGAGATCTTTTTACAAAGGACCTAACCCTCTACTAATAAACCGGTTATATATCTCCACAGTATCCCCATTTCTATGATCGCCAGTTTAATAAACTTTTTATGTATGTTGTTTTTTTTTAGTTTGTTTTCATAATTAAGTTGTTCGCAGTGTGACTACACCAACAATACCTACACAGGGATATGAAAATATGTGTGTGTGTGTGTGAGCGTGTATGTTTTTCTAAGTATATATTTCAGTATTTTTGTTGTTGTGTTTTTTTTTCCTGTTTTTTTAGTTGTTGTTACGGTAAACAAAGTTTTTCTGAACAGTTATGACAAGATGGCGTATACACAATAAATTCATTCAAACACACATACACTCACACATCCCGACACACATGCACACAACATCCGTACAACAAAAGAGATTTAATACACATAGGAACGGAACAAATCTAACAAATCGCTGAAGAAACGGTCTCCATCTGTGTCACTGTGCACGTGTGCATGTGTGTGTGGTATTTTTCCTTTTCAATACTATTTTTTGTGTGAGCGAGTGTGCGAGTGTGTTTGTGTGTGGGTAAGAGTGTGTATGCGGCTATGGGGCACAATAGATAACCGTCCCGTGCCACACATCTCCTACCGCACTACATGCATGCATGTGTATGTGTGCACGAGTGCTAGTACGTGTGCGGGTCCGGGTATGGGCTTACAAACATCCTGTACCGCCACTATTCAATGTTTTATTTTCGCCTCGATTTCCTCGGCGTTTTTTACGGTATTTGGCAATTGTTTACGGAAGGGCACGTAGGCAGGTCTGGTGTACAGACCGGTGTATAAGTAACTATGCGAGGGTTGCTTTACAGTTTTATTTAAGTTAAATCTAAGTTGTATCCTAAAGATTCTATAGATCGCAAGAAGTAAAAAATCGTTGAGAATGTAATAAATTTGTAATAAATATGACAAGATCATCGCGTAATTAAGACGTATCTCCTTGGAGGTTCAAAAGAGTACTGCGCAGAAACACATTAAACTCGAGGAGGGCGACAACATACAACTAATGGACGAAAAGCATTCATTTTTTATGATGATATTTTGCTTTAATTTAAGAGACTTGTACCTAAATAATAGGTAGTGGAACTTTTGTACTAAAAAACTTCCACTGTTTTCATGTTTACTTAATTTCTTTAAAATGACCGAATGGACCCGCTAAAATTAGAGACTTTGATATTTCCCCTTCAGTGGCCTCTACTGAAACTAACTGGGCAACATTTTTGTAGAAAATAAAAAATACTCACGATTTTTGCAAGTCTTTTTTTAACTTTTCTCGAAAAAAGGAAGAAAAGAACATCTTAACTAAGAGACAGGATGTTAAAATAATTTCCATTCGATGTCTCACTTAAGACATCTCATCACGAAAATTCGCCAAAAAGAGTAATATATAATCCCCGACAATAAAATATAGCTGACACCTACCCGGACCATTTCTTTTAAGGGATTTACAACACTCAACTACGTCTTTCATTTATCAAACGAATGCAAAGTGTAATAGGAGGGACATAACATACTAACTTTATTTAAGCTTGATTGGATTTACATTGTGGCCTATGGACCGCATGACCTTTAAACGGAAAGGACCTTATGTGTGGAGATAATCAAAAAATTGGTCTAATATGGTGAAATTTCTTTAGAGATTGGCCGCACGTAACGCTCTAAGCTAAATTAATTTGTGGGCTCTAGAGTTGTACGAGGGCGGTTCGGAAACTTCTTAGCGCGGTATAAACAGAAAAAAGTTAAGCGTTTTGGAAACTTCCATCTCTGCTATGAACACATGTTAAATTTTGTTTCGATCTGGCAACTCCTTCATATAGAAACAGGTGTTCACAAAAGACGCATACGGGATTTTTTTACAATGAAAAAATTAGAAATACGTGGTGTCATTAAATATTTACATAAAAAGGTTTATCGGGACAAGAAATTCTTAATGATATGGTGAATGTGTTAGGTGAAAGTGCTCCTTCATATGCAACAGTAAAAAATTGGGTTGCTGAATTTAAACGTGGTCGTACAAGCATTGAAGGTGAACCACGTAGTGGACGTCCAAAAACAGCAACAACAACAGAAATTGCAGCCAAAGTTCATGATATGGTATTAAATGATCGACGAATAAAAGTGCGTGAAATAGCTAATATCATGGGCATCTCAAATGATCGAGTCCATTTAATTTTGCATGAAGAACTACAGATGAAAAAGCTTTCTGCAAGATGGGTGCCGGACTTGTTAATAGTCGACCAAAAACGCATAAGAATGAACATTTCTCAAGCTTGTTTGGATGGTTTTCAGCGAAATAAAATGGATTTTAAGTGTCGTTTCATAACTGTTGATGAGACATGGATCCACCACTATACTCCAGAGACAAAGAACAATCCAAACAATGGACTGAAGCTGGAGGAAGTGCCCCAAAGAAGGCAAAAACAATTCAATCGGCTGGTAAGGTTATGGCAACGGTTTTTTGGGACTTCGAAGGTATTTTATTGATTGACTATCTGCAAAAGGGTAAAACAATAAATTCAGAGTACTATTGCAACCTTTTAGATCAATTAAATGTACAAATTCGAGAAAAACGTCCTGGCTTACAACACAAAAAAATATTTTTTCATCAAGACAACGCACCAGCGCACAAGAGTGTTTTAACAATGGCTAAAATCAACGAATTAAAGTACGAGTTGCTTGACCATCCTCCGTATTCTCCTGATTTAGCTCACAGTGACTTGTTTGTTCCCAAATCTAAAAAAAATCCTTGCTGGCAAGCGTTTTACCTCAAATGAAGATGCAATTACAGTTGTAAACCACTATTTTGAAGACCTTGAGGAAAACTATTTTAATCAAGGGGTAGAATTGCTAGATTAGCGTTGGACTAAGTGTATTGAAGTTTCAGGAGATTATATTGAAAAATAAAAATATTTTTGAAAAACTAACTATTCTCTTTCATTGATAGGCTAAGAACTTTCCGAACCGCCCTCGTAGGTTCTGAAATTGTAAAGGACCTTTTCAAGGTGGCAACACGGAAATATCAACCTACGAAGGCATATCAATATTTCCGTGACTTTTCGAATTAAACCGTTTTTTTTTTGCAAGAAAAAAATTATTTTTCAACATAATCTCCTTTTAGCTTTTGTTTGAAAAAGACATTCGTTTGATCAATAATATCATCGTTGGAGCTGTATCTTTTTCCACCGTGCCATTTCTTTAGGTTTGGAAAAAATAGTCACTGGTGGCTAAAATCCGGAGAATATGGCGGATGAGGTACCATTTCGTAACCCAATTCAGGCAATTTTGCCATGACTGCACACGTATGCACCCGTGCATTATCTTGATGAAAATGAACTTATTTCTTGGCTATATGGGGTCGTTTTTTTAAATCCTCTTTAAACCGGTCCATAATAATCGCTGTTTATTGTTTTTTCCTTTTTGATGAGGATTGTTCCGCGTTCATCCCAAAAACCTGTTGCCATCACCTTATTGGCCAAGAAAGTCAACTTGGCCTTCTTTGGATGCGGTTCACCCGGAAAAACCCATTGTTTAGACTGCTGCTTGGTAACCAGACTGTTGTAATTGATTAATGTTTCATCCACAGTTACAAAACGCCTCAAAAACCCATTCGAATTGCGGTTTAACAACTTCAAAGAATCCTTTGAAGTTGTCACCCGATTACGTTTATGGTCAATGGAGAACAAACGCGGCACCCATCTTGAAGACACAGCTTTCTTTATTTATCGCTTATAAAGTACCATGCAAAATTAAAGCATGATCGTGTTTCTTTTTAGCTTTTAAAAATGCAGGATCTTATATCGGGGAAGGTCTTTTGATGGCAGCTATCGAAGTTATAAACCGATATGTTCCAATCCACCAGATATGAGTGTTGGTCACTCGTAACGCTCTGTGAAAAATTTAGTCGAAATTGGGTGTAAAATGTAGCCTTTATAGCTGTAGGTTAAGAAATAGGGAAAGCCTTATGATATCAAAGCATGGATAGATCTGAACAAATTTGAAAAGGGTTCGTGCTTGATCCGTAACAGCGACTTGTGTTTCAGTACAACGATAAACGAGGCTAATCTCTAAATAGAATTATTTAGGGAGCCTGGGGTCTAAATACATTTCTTCAAGGTATAACAAATATCAGAAATAAGTCATAATACAGGGGAAGCCATTTGCAATTTTAAAATTGGATTGGCCATACAAACTGATAATTTTTTAAAATCTCTGTTTATATTGGAAAGGTTGAACTTTGCCATAAATAAGTGCAACACAATCGGGTCAATCCGGTACATAGAACCGGCAGTCGCCGGATGGAAATTGTGTCGTACGCTGGGGATTGCAGAATTCTAGCGTCAGGACCTAAAGTGGATGACATAAGGGAGAAATAAACTCTTACCACACTGACTTAGCACGCTTTTTCACTGCGAGGAATATGAAAATACCCGCCTCCAAATCATCAGCCACACGGTATCATGCATGGTCCGCAGAGGTGCTGTTGTCACTCAATTTGAGAGTCGATGACGTCAACATCCAGACTACCAACTACCCCAAAATCCTTGGGGTCACATTGGCCTTTTTTCAATCTTCTGCATGCTACAGCTATTTGCGATAAGCTCAAAAGTAGGAACAAGGTCCTCAAGTCACTTGGCGGCAGTACTTGGGGAGCCGACAAAGAAACCTTGTTGCCCTCTTACAAAGCGATAAGTCGGTCTGTAGCGCACTACGCAGCACCTGTATAGTCGGCGAACGTGAGTACGACGCAGTGGAAGAAAATTCAGACTTGCCAGAATGCCGCCCTTAGAACATCAACAGGGTGTCTTCTTATGTCTTCCGAGGACCATCTATATGAGGAGACGAAGGTCCTTACCGGCACAATTTTCTGCTGTCTAAGCAATACCTGCTAGAGTGTTTTCGCAGCAGTCATCCTAACCACCATCTCTTGGACAGGATGCCTTTGCCCAGGCAGATCAGGTACGATCTTCGTGATCTAGAGAGAGAGGTCTAGCGGTATAAGAGAGAACCTTTAGATCATCGAAACTATCAGGCAAGTCTGACCAACATTCACGCCGATGAAGTCGCAGCAGCAGTATCCAGCTACCGTATGAATGTAGTGCTAGGCGAGAATCCCCCGGAGGTTTCACCTGAGGAAAAGATACTACCTCGGCAGACGCGCGTGGTTCCGACGCAGCTGAGATCTGAATGGTGCAGCCGCCTAAAATTCTTACTGGGCACGAATGCTAACGTTCCGGACAACTCTCCCGCCTGCCATCAGGGACGTGATGCAACTCTTCAATTGTACGGCCAAGCCCACTCAGCTGACCCCCAAGTCTCTGTGTACGCATCCAGTTCAAATGGCGCGTTTTCTCCACCATAGACAAACAAGATCCACCATAGACAAACAAGACTTCAAAAAAAATATATTGTTGTTACAACAACAACAAAAACTGCGAGGTAACGCTAGACCTAGACGGCAACGGCGCTCATTGCTCATTTTTGGCAGAAAAATGGTTCAATGATGCAGCCAGCCCAAAATCCACACCAAACAGTAACTCGTTGTGGATGCATTGGCTTCTCAATAGTCACGTGTGGGTTCTCTGTACCCCAAATGCGGCAATTTTGCTTATTGACATAGCCACCGAAATGAAAATGAGCTTCATCTGAAAACACAATTTTTCGGTAAACTTCTTCATCTGCTGCCAAACAATCTTCAGCCTATTGGGCGAAACAAATACGCATCGGATGGTGAGAGGTATTTTTTAAGAACAAAAAAAAATATAAAAATTCAAATCAAGTGTGGAATCTTTATTGGTAATTTGCAAGGACATTTCATTGCATTTATTTTCCTTCATATGTCGGCCGCAACTACGCTTTCGACCGGTATGGCTTCAATGACACGCGTAATTTTGGCTTCCAAAACCTGAATCGTAGCTGGTTAGTCAGCATAGACTTGGGACTTTAGGTAACCCCAAAGAAAAATATCTAAAGGTGTGATATCACTCGATCTAGGCGGCCAACTCACCTCTCCACAACGTGAAATTAGCTGCTTTTCGAAACGACCTCTCAATAGATCCATTATTTGAGCAGCTGTACGGCAAGTGGCAACGTCCTGTGGAAACCAAGTGTCATCAAGATTACGGGCTTCAATTTCAGGTAGCATAAAGGTCGATATCATGGCGCGATAGCGAGCACCAATCACGGTTACGTTCTGGCCATCATCATGTTTTAAAAAATATGCACCGATGATTCCACCAGCTTATAAACTGCACAGAACCGTGGTTTTCTCTGGATATAATGGCACCTCTTGAACCTCTTCTTGTTGCTCTTCGGCCAAAATGCGGCAATTTTGTTTATTGATTTTGCCGTTGAACTAGAAATAGGCCTCATCACTGAACACAATTTTGGTCGAAAACCTCGGATCTTCCCGTTTCTCAACGAGCGCTCATTTCCATAATACAGTTGAAGGTAATTATTTTCAAAAAATAAATGCCATAAAATGTCCTTTCAAATTACCAATAAAGATACCACACTTGATTTGAATTTTTATATTTTTTTTGTTCTGAAAAAATACCTCTAGATGGATCACCCTATATAAATAAAATGTTATCTGCCAACAGGTTTCATTAGCCGAAGGTACACTGAAATAAAGGTGGCGTACACATAATTGAGGAGGTACTTTTCAAAACATGATTATTCCACTTTTGAAAAATATTTTTTTTTTATTTTTTTTTGTTTGGTAGCATTGAATTGAATACTCTGCGAAAATAAAATGTTACAAAATGTCAATAATTACACCAGGAAAATAATTGAAAAATGCATGATTTCAACAAAAGTAGATTATTCCACTTCAGAATGACATTATCCATTTCAAATATACATTTTTGGAACAAAATATGATTAATCCAGAAGAAAAAATATTTTTTTTTTTTTAATTTCTTTAGATTAAAATGAACCTAATGTTGTTTTATTTCAACTTAATATATCTGATACCTAATTAGTTTCAGCAAAACAAGATTAATCCACAGTGGTTTGAATCAAAACATGATTATTCCAACCAGCCGCAACAAAACAAGATTATTCCATTTTAAATCATGCATTTATTCCAAATATAGAAGTGCCAACTTTTTAAATCCTACACAAAACAATGACTAATCTTTACGCCTTTAATAATGCACCAAAATTTCGGGTTAAATATATAGGGGCATACCCAAGAAACTATTTTCTCAATTTGTGCAAAAACACAAAAAGTGGAATAATCATGTTTTGAAAAGTACCTCCTCAATTATGTGTTACTCATACGCCACCTTACAACAGAATTTGCTGAATAGTTTTTAAAACTAAAGGGTGGTTAATTTTTAAGGGCCGATGTTGAATGTGAACCACACTTAAACGTCAAGCTTTTTTTTTGCATTTAACTTGATATTTCTCAATTTCAGACTAACTCAATTTGAACCATGGATAGATACCCAAGCGAGCAACGCGTTATGAAAATGGGCGTTCAAGTCAAAATGCATATCGTGCACCACCTTGTGATTTTTTCGGTCAATTTATCTCCAAATGTGCGTATAAACGGAAAAAATCGTGCAAAAATTTTAGCAAACCGGGTCTGCAGGAGATTTGCAAACACCAGTGCATGCTCGTGCAGCTCGTACTGCAGAAAATATTGCTGCTGTCCGCGATAGTGTGGCTAAAGATCCGTCCACCTCAACTCGTCGTCGAGTCCAACAATTTCACCTATCACGCTCGTCGTTGATGAACATACTCGTAATGCATAAAGACTTGCTTACAAGGTGCAATTGACTCAAGAACTAAATCCTCTAGTGGATGATCGGCCCTTAAAATTTAACCACCGTTATATGACGAAAAAGCCATCTACAGTTACCCAGATACGAAAGATATAAAATAAAATTTCATTGAACAACAGCAGGTGGAGACATCAATCAAAAGGTGGTTTTATTTTAAAACAAATTTAATGAGTGAAATATAGCTAGGCCAGCTCGGTTTACCTTTTATGTGAATCACGTAGGTTGCTGAAAACTTTCAAAACACCCCTCGAAGCTGAAGTTTAATAGGGTGGCTCGATGGTTTACTACTTTTATTTTTAATAGATTCAATTCGATACTACAAAGATATTGTTTAAATTAAATATTCTAGTTTCCCCAAACTCTCGCTAACACCCATAATCCCTGTTCCAGTTGTACAAAAAACTTCAGAGCACGACCTCTAGAGTCTAAGGGGATTCATAGGGATATAAGGAATCCTTAAGAGAGAAAAAAAAACAACAAAACAAATCTCTCGCTTTATCCGAGTGTTCACTAAACGCGTATGTTAAGTAGGAAATGCGCACTTCCACAAACATGCGCCTATTTCGAATATTCTTAAACACACACATGCATACAAATGTATGTGTATGTGTGTGTACAGAAGTGTACATTAGTTATAACCCAGCTAGCATTTTGTGAAAAAAATGATCAAAAAATAGTCAAATTTGACTATTCTAGATGATTAAAACGATCAAATATGCAATCATTTTCTAATCATAAATTATTCTGCCATCGGGAGAAAATGGTACCCTGCATGTGACTATTCTTGAATAATCATTAATGATCTCTGCTTTAATGTAGTTTTCATGCACATTTGTTATTATATTTGATAATATTTTCTGTTCACTTTTTAGTTGAATTTGCAATCATTTTATGATCATATTCTGCATCATTTTCGACCCTTTCTTGAACCATATCTTATTTCAAATGGAAGTCATTTAATGGTCATATTTTGTATGATATTCGATCAATTGTTGATTCGAATTTGAAGTCATTTCATGATCATATTTTGAATAATATTTGATCCCCTTTTTAGACAAATGAGACTATAAATTGGTATAGTTTTGTGATAAAGTTTGCATTGAGGTATATTTAATTTCATTTACATAGTAATAAAAATAAATTGCAAAATAAAAAAAAAGTTCTTAAATTCATTTTTCTTAATTCTAGTTGGTATTAAATTATTTTTGTATAATATACATAATATATGTATAATATACATATTATGTACATATGTATATACTACTGATTTGAACAATACAAAATAATAAGAATAGAATTTCGTGTTTTCATTTTACTTAAATCTAGCTTAAATTACGTCCTTAACAACGTTTGCGTTTGTTGGCACGTTCCTTTGCATGGACAAAATGCTTTTGAAGGATACTATTTATTTCCTTGTCCTCGGCCTTATACTTAAAATGACATATATCTATGAAAAAAGTATATAATAAGATTAATATAAATATTTTATTTGAAATCATTACAAACTTACTTTTTATTACTGTAGTGATATACAGATTTTCTGCGCTCGGTTTTTCACTGGTCCCCTTCCAAGTGAATGCACTTGATTTTGCCCTGCAAATTGATTTTCAATTTTTTCAATAATAACCTTTTTTATAAAAACACTAAAAACACCACTTTTCACTTTAAGAACAAAAACACGTCTTCTCGCTTTGGAATCAAAAACACAACTTACCATTTGTTCTGCATTTTTCTGTATTTCCTAAAAAATTAAAATTTTTGTGTATCTCCTAACGGGAACTTGTTGACAAGCTGATCTTTTCCGATGTTTGCGAAATGGTGGGGGTTAATGAATAAGTAAGTAGGCAAATGATAAAATTATTTGTTGTCAGTTTTGAATCACCAAGAATAGACAAATTTGAATGTTCTTGATGATAAAATATGTGAAATATCAAACTATGATCACCAAAAGTAGTCAAAAATGAGTAAGTAAGATGACTACTGAATTGTATCATATTTTGGTCACCAAGAATAGTCAAAAGTAATTCAGGTAAATGATAAAATTAAATGTAATCAGTTTTAAATCAAAAAGAATAGACAAATTTGACTGTTTTTTATGATAATTTATACGAAAACTCATTTTTTGATCACCAAAAGTAATCAAAAATGAGTAAGTAAGATGACTACCGAAAATTCAATCATCCAAATGCTAGCTGGGAACAATAACAGTGAATAGGCACTTCGAAACCAACCACAACGACAACAACCACGCCAAGCACAAATGTCACGGTACATTATATTTTGTTCATAATTTGAAGGGAACACAAGCACTCACACACACACACATGCTCAATCACCCAGTCGCAAACACACACACACACACGTGCTCGTTTCCGCACACACATTCTTATATTCGTTCATCCTTACAGACCAGAGCATAGACAAAGACAAATTTGTGGACTACTTTTACAGGTCTTTCGTACTTTTACAAAATAAATGAGAATATTTGGTTTATTTTTAGATTTTTATTTTGTTCGTAAAAGCAAAGTTTCTTTGCGTTATTATTCATGTCGGCTGTCAGCACGTTTTCTGATTTATAGGGTGTCATTTATTCTACATCTCAGAATGAAGCGAACAAAATCAGTGCCCAACTGTTTCTTCAAGACATGTGAGAAGACTTCGGATTCGGAATCGGATTTACTTGCCACTAATTTCGTAGATATGTATGAATATTAGGGTGGCCGAAAGCACTCCACATGACGTCATTAGTGCATAATGTTATGTGCTAGAAATCCAAAAAAAACTTAGCTTTAAATCAAAAAACACTTCAGCTTGAATTGGATGTCGGAGCTTTTATTAAAACGACAGGCGTTCGATCAGGCTGGGGAGAAGTGCTGCAAGCATCTTTGCTACTGGTAAAAGCAAGGAGATCGGCCTGTACGATTCTCCATTGCTTGCGTATTTGCCTGGCTTCAGTAGCGCTATCACTCTGCCCATTTTCCAGGCCTCTGGAGCGGCAAGTGGCTAAAGACAGGTTGAGCACTATGGTCATGTTCTCTACTCCCAGGGTGTGCAGATGCTTCAACATCAGCATTGTGATTCCGTCTGGATTCAGCGCCTTCGTTGACTCTGCGCTGTGGATGATATTGGCATCATCGCCAACGATAAATTGTGCTGGTGCCTCTTCGACTCGGAGAGCGCGGATGCGACGCAATACTCTCCTTTTCGCTCTTTGGGTGCTCAATAAAAAGCCGGTTAAAGTTATTTGCGCACCGCTTCGGATCTGTCGCCTGGCTGATCATCTTTTCTTCCAGAGTTAGAGAGCGATTTGGCCGTTGTGCACGGAACTTAAGTTACACTGACTTAGGTGATCTAGCCATTTTGTTCCGCTTATATTCGGTGATCAACCTACTGATCTCTGGGTTGAGATCCCTATTTCTAGGGTAAGCAGGGTTCAAGCGACGAATGTCGTCCCGTTCATCTGCGAGTCCCGCTCACCTCGGGCATTCGACCAGCAGAAATATGACGAGCAGCTGCTGCGTTGATGATGGTCCAGAACTTCTATACGGCAACACGAACATCCAAGGAAATGGGTAGCCAAAGCTGCGGCTGGTGGCTTCTCTGAAGGCATTCCAAGCAAACCTCCTTTTGATTAAGCTACGCATGGCGTTCAGAGATTATGAAGCCGGAAGGCCTGTTGATGGAGAGTATAATGGGAAGGTGTGGCTGGCGATCAACCTACCGATCTTAGAGTGAAGATCCCTATTTCTAGGGTTGAAGCGACGAATGTCATCACGCTCATCTGCGAGTCCCGCTTACCTCGGGCATTCGACCAGCAGGAATATGGCAAGCAGCTGCTGCGTTGATGATGGTCCAGAACTTCTATCCGTCTACACGAACTTCCAAGGAAATGGGTAGCCAAAGCTGCGGTTGGTGGCTTTTCTGAAGGCATTCCAATCAACCTCCTTTTGATTAAGCTACGCATGGCGTTCAGAGATTATGAAGCCGGAAGGCCTGTTGATGGAGAGTATAGTGGGAAGGTCTGCCTAACGGGCTATGGCAATTGCCCATAATCCGAGTGGGGCCGTTTTAATTTGCTCTGCCAAAGCTATATCCCTCTGGACGTTGTCTAGAGGGGAATGCCACCGCTCGTGGTTGACATTAAAGTTTCCTAGCACCAAGCGGTTGTTGCCTTATAACAGATTGCTTATGTCTAGCAAACAACGCGGGACACAGCTACGAGGGCTGCTATATATATTTCTGGCCTAATAATGAAAATGCGAATATTTATCATCAAAAATGGTTTTATTGTTTTTCAAAGTATTCTCTAGCATGATTTTTTACACTTTTGCATGCGCTCAAACCAATTAACGAAGCACTTTTTCCACTCCGATTGAGACACCTCCAAAGCATGGTTTTTGAACGCTTAAACAGGCGACGAAAATCGTTGACCACAAATTTTTTTCCTGATGTGCGGGAATTAAAAGAAGTCATTGGGTGCCAAGTCAGGGCTGTACGTCGGATGGCCGATCAATTCGAAGTTTTGGTCAGTCAAAAAGACGCTGGTTTGAGCCGATGAGCTCGCATTGTCATGGTGCACAATGATTCGTCTTCTCTTGTTCGTTTTTCGCATTTTTCCGAAGACTTCAGGCAAACAAATTGTGGTGTACGAGTACCACTTAGAATTTACCGTCCTACGTTGCCAAAGCGGAACAGTCGCCACTTGACCACTTTTGCCGAAGAAACAGGCGACCATTTGCTTCGAAGTGCTTTTTCCACGAACAACTTTCGTAGGATTTGGCTCGTCTTCGAAGACCCATACGGTCGATTGCTGTTTTGTTTCGGGTTTATACGTATAGATCCATTATTCGTCACCTGTGACGATCTTATGAACGTCTTTTGAAGCACCACGATCGTATTTTTTCAAAATTTCTTTGCACCAGACGACAGGAGCTTTTTTTTTGAGCCATTGTCAAATGGTAAGGGATCCAACGAGAACAAACCTTTTTTACGGCCAGGTGTTCATGCAATATCGAATGTATGCTGGTGAATGAAATGGCCAAGGATGTATTTAACGCACGGTATGTCACATGACGATAATGCATTATCACTTTTCACGCGAGGCATTAATGTTCTCTGGCACAAAGGCCGTTTTTGAACGACCTTCGTCTCTGAGCGAGCATCGGCCACGATTGAATTCATTAGACGAGTTTTTCACAGTGCTATAGAATGGTGCTTCATCGCCATACAAAGATTTAAGTTCATCGCTGCACTCTTGTCGTGATACGAAAATGTTCACGAGTTGATTCCATTGTTTTGCCAAATTGATTTTTTAAAGTCACTGTAAACAACACAAATGATGGTCGTACGTCAAAACGTTCTGAGTACGTTTATGCCAAAAAACGTCAAACTTTCCAGTGGAAATGTCAGATGGCACAAAGTGTTGCCCTGGGCCAGAAATATATATAGCAACCCTCGTATTAACCGGCGGGATGTAGACGTTACACAGCTCTATATTGACAGTCCCAGACTTAAGAGCCCATACGTTTCATGTATTGGACTCTAGAGTCAAGCTCAGACAAGATAGGTCTGTACTGCACAGAATAGCGTAATAGGAAAGCCAGTCCCTCACCTGTACTTCTCACGCGATCCTTCCACGTTGTATCCGTCACAACTGAGCAGGCTGCGCACGTCCCATAAATTCAACTACCTCAGTGATTTCGTTACGTAGGAAGGACATTGCAAAATTGATGCACTGTCAGGGGTGACATCAGCAGTCTGTGATGCTGATGCGAAGGAGACTGCAAGGGAGTCTCATAGTTAGATGGCAATGACGTCGGTGACAATGGCACCAAATTCAGAAACCCGCTGCGGACTACGTTGATACAGCAGGAGGCAACAATGTCGGTTTCGGTTGTGGCTCAGACCTGAACAGCTCCTGAAGTGCACCCACTCCATTCTACGATTACACCTTACGGACGTAGCACGGTAGAGTATACGGTTCTGACAAACCTAGCAGATCTCAGGTCTGGGGTTTTGTTTAATCCCGGCTCGGGGGCCAGTAATATTCGAAGCAGGTATTCGGGGAGGTGCTACTACTACGCCGAAAAAATGGATAGATAGAAAACACATATTGTTGAGGCAACTGCCCCGGGTATAGAACCGACAGTCAGAGGACTGACCCGAATAATGTACTAAGCTTTGTCGACATCAGTTTATGACCTGTATGTTGATAGTGGTAGTGCTGCTTCCACGACAACAAAAAACTGGACAAACAATAAACAACAATTTTGGCACATAATGGTATTGAAAAGCCGCCCACAGCAACGGCGAAACGCTCGCCTGACGGTAATTTGTTTGCTTTAACTTCGCTGACTTACTTTTCCTTCCCTCTATGACAAACAACAACAAACCTGATCTTTTTAGCTTGTAGAGTAATTCCTCTTTCAAAAGTAAAAAAAGACATATTGTTGAGGTGACTGTCTCAAACTGGAGAGTGTTTGTAGCAGATCAATGGAGTAAATAGAACCGGTAGTCCTAGGATTAAGATTTCATTGGTGCTTGGTTCGTAGCAGGGTTGCTATTTATATTTCGGATCCAGTATTATAAAAAAACACAATTATTTTTCATTGGAAATGGTTTTACTAGTTTTTCAAAATATGAATTTCAATACAAAAAATTCAGTGTAAAAATACATGTACTCAAACCAATTTTCACAGCATTTTTTGCATTCCGATTAAAACGAATCCAGAACGTGGTTTTCGAACGCTCCAACAGCTGCTTCGTGCGACGATAAATGTTGGTCACGCAGTTTTTTTGTTGATGCAAAGAAATAAGAGGAAGTTATTGGGAGCCAAATCAGGGCTGTAGGGCGAACGACCAATCAATTCGACATCTTAAGTACTCAAATAGCCCATTGCCTCAGCTGATGTGTGAGAGTTCGCATGGTCGTGATGCAAAATTATCTGTCTTCTCTTATTATCTTTCCCCATTTCTTCGAACACTGTTGGCAAACAGAAGGTTGTATACCACTTAGAATTCACCGTCCTATGTTCCACTAAATGTACTGTGGCAACATGGCCGGTTATACCGAAAAAAACGCAATCATTTGCTTCGATGTACTTCTTCCACGAACAACTTTTGTTGGATTTGGCTCGTCTTGGAAGACCCATATGGTCGATTGCTGTTTTGTTTCGGATCCATGATTCGTCAACATCTCTTCATTCGTCTAATTATGTGGGATCCTACGAGAACAAATTGTTTTTACGTCCAAATGAACATTGATGCTTTTCATACTCATGACCAAGGATGGCTCAATCTCACGGTATGTTGCATGTCGGTCTTGCTTAATCCGTTCACGCACAGCATCGATGGTTTCTGGCAAAGTGACCGAAGTTGGACGTACTTCACAAAATTCATCCTGGAGCAAACGGCGTCCGAGACTGAACTCTTGGTTCGCTGCGATAACAGTGGTTTTTGATGTCGCTTCATTGCCGAAAGCCGAAACAAGTTTATTTAAAGACTCTTGTCTCGATAACTCATGCCGAAAATCGTAAAAAATCATCGCACGAAAATGTTCACGGCATAATTCCATTTCTTGACCGAGATGAATTTTTCAACACACAGTAAACAAAACAATTCGCCCTCAAATGACAAAACGTCCTGAGTGAATTTATGCTAAAAAATGTCAAAGTTTCCAATGGAAGTTCTAGTTTACATCTGGGAACACTAGTATTGTCAGGACCCGAAATATAAACAGCAACCCTGGACAAGGGTATTCTTTTTGTTGCAACAACAATATATTCCGATTAAGTTTTTTGGTTTGTTGTGAACATTATTACCCTACTAATTAATAGAATCAGTTAGATCTGGAAGCACGTTTCGCCGTTGGTGTGTGCGGCTTATTATTTTGTTTTGTAAGTACAGTTCGTCTATAGGGTATCGGCTTCGAAATGCATGTAAAGGAAACGCGCCATTTGAACTGCAGGAAATTGAAAAGATGCAGCACGTCATGTGGTCTCTTATGGCAACGGGAACGTTAGCATCATGTTTCGCCAGCACTACATTCCGGGAGATGTTCCCCTAGCACTACATTCACGCTAAAGCTGGATACTGCTGCTGCGAATTCATCAGCTTGAATGTCGTTCAGAACAGCCTGATTGTTTCGAGGATCTTAATGCTATTCTTGAGCCGCTGCACATCTGTCTCTACATCATGAAAATTTTACCTGATCTAACCGGGCAAAAACAAATATTTTTCAACATATTCTTCCTTTAGCCCAATACACTTAGCCCAACGTTTCCCCAATTTTTGTAGCCCTTCCAAATAAAAGGATTTTTCCAGGTCCATATAATAGGCATTTGTGTGATCAATAATTTCATCGTTAGAATTATTGATATGCCCTCGTATGTGGGATCCAACAAGATTAAATCTTTTTCACGGTCAAATGAACATGTAATATCTCAGTGATGCTTGCCATACCAATGCACAAGGCCGCTCCAATCTCAAGGCAAAACAACCAAAGTTGGATTCACCCTGGAGTGAACTGCGTGCGAAACTGAACTCTATGTACCAGCGATTTACTGTAGCTTTGGATGGTGCGTCATCACCAAAAGTTGGAAGTGATGGAAATTTAATTGGAAGTGATGAAAATTTAATTGGAAGTGATGAAAATTTTTAAAAGTAAGGAAAAAATCGTACTAGACGGCCTTAAAATAAATAACTTTGTTTGCGTTACACAACAAAAACCGATAAGCATGGAAAAGGTAATGTTATCATGGTTAATGAATCCTTTCCTAAGTATGCAGTAAAGATAATGCCCTCAAAATGAATATTTCAACAGCATAAGGACTTAAGAAACACTTCGGGCCTTGCAAAAAATTGGTTTCAGGATAACAACGTGAATGCAATACTAATTCCCTGATCTTTATCCAATAACAATGTATACTTAGTAGGTAAGTAAACAGTTTTGCGAAATAAAAAGTCGAAACAAGTTGAATGAGAGAGACACACTTGTCTCAATAATCCACGATATAAATCGTAAAAAATCATCTCACGGAAATGTGCACGGATTAATGCCAAAACAATTCGTTCTCAAATGTCAAACTTTACAAAGGAGGTTCCAGTTTGCATCTGGCAACACTAGTATTGCCAGGATCCGATATATAAATAGCAACCCTCGTAGCATTGTATTACAAACTGAAAGTACATTATTAAAAATCTACGAGATTGTCCTAGAACCTTTATAACGGGTAATCCATCTTGAGGTATTTTTTCAAAACAAAAAAAATATAAAAATTCAAATCAAGTGTGGAATCTTTATTGGTTATTTGAAAGGACATTTCGTGGGATTTATTTTTTGAATATAATTTCCTTCGAATGTTGGCCGCAACTACGCCTCTGGGTTTACATTCTGAGGGTCCAATTTTGGATGACTCGTTCGAGCATTTCGACCGGTATGGCTTTAAGGACACGCGTAATGTTGGCTTCCAAAACCTGAGTCGTAGCTGGTTTGTCAGCATAGACTTTAGATTTTAGGTAACCCGAAAGAAAAATGTCTAAAGGTGTGATATCACTTGATCTAGGCGGCCAACTCACCTGTCCAAAACGTGAAATTAGCTACTTTTCGAAATGACCTCTCAATAGATCCATTGTTGTATGACAAGTGGCACCGTCCTGTTGAAAAAAGATAACGGGCTTCAATTTCAGGTAGCATAAAGATCGATATCATGGCGCGATAGCGAGCACCATTCACGGTTATGTTCCGGCCATCATCATTTTTGAAAAAATATCCACCGATGATTCCACCATCTTATAAACCGTGGTTTTCTCTGGGTATATTGACACCTCTTGAACCTCTTCTTGTTGCTCTTCAGTCCAAATGCGGCAATTTTGTTTATTGACTTTGCCGTTGAGCCAGAAATGGACCTCATCACTGAACAAAATTTTGGTCGAAAACAGCGGATCGTCCCGTTTATCACCGAACGCTCATTTCCATAATACGTTGGCAACATTTAAAGGTAATTATATTCAAAAAATAAATGCCATAAAATGTCCTTTCAAATTACCAATAAAGATTCCACACTTGATTTGAATTTTAATATTTGTTTGTTCTGAAAAAATACCTTGAGCAGTTTTTTATTCTGGTTCGAGACCTTTATGTTGTTTCTTTTTCAGAATTAACGTAAAAAGAAGAAATTGGTGAAATGTATTGGCTACGGTTGCCAGTCAGACTGTACAGCTGTTTCTAAACCCGCCAAAGTTTTTCTTCAGCAGTCTTTGGCAACGATTACTTCGGCCACAAATCAAATGACTTATACGGGAGACTCAGTTTTATTAATGAGAATTACCCTTTGTGTATAGTCTTCGAACTGTGCGTAGAGCAATCTCCAACGCGCAATATCATTTCCACCAATTCCGTTTCGCATGGGTCTTCGTTGAAAACCACAAATGCAAAAAGCACAATCAAAGTGTGCATGTGTTTTGTGCGTACATATACTCATACATGCGTTGCACATTAGGGCGTAATACCTCTAAATGTATTACCCTATACAAATGCAACCTTCTTTTGTAGTCCGAGCGACCTTACACCGGAAAACTTAAGCAAATAATCCTAAAAATAATTTTTGATGTGTGGCATCAGACTGAACATAGGACAAAAAAAAAATCTAAAGTATACGGTATGGGTAAAATGTAGTCGGATTCGTCCGGCATAAGACCTTTCCTAGTAGATTTGGACCGCCTCAGGTGCCAAGGAATACCACCAGATATCATGTTAGACTGAAAACATACCGGCATTAGTAGATTTTTTAATCATTGATACAGGGTGGGCGATTTAACACTTTAAATTTGAATCGGCTATAAATAAAAGTACTGGTTGTTTTCAAATTTCTGTTGTTTTGGAAAGGTTGAACATTGTCATTTAATAATGGAACACAATGTCATTCTTATGACTACCACAATTGGCTTGGATGTTCCTCGTTTGATCAAGCCAAATTTTCAGTACATTATTGATTGTTTTAGGTCGAATTTCTTTAATGGTTACTTCGACTGCATGTTTCAACGATTCAATTGTCCCTGTATTCTTTGCGTAATATTTGTCCTTAAAGGCTCTCTACAGAAAATAACTCAAAGGGTTCAAAATATAGCTTGGAGGCGGCCAATTGACACAACTTCGGCTGAATATCCAATTTTTCAAAAACAGTGCGTATAATATCGGTGGTTGCGTTGGCTGTGTTACATGTGGCCCCGTATTGTTGAAACCAAATGTCGTCCATGTCATTCTTTTAAATTTTTTGGAAACAAATATTCAATGAGCATGGCGCGTTAAGGCTCACCGTTGACGGCAACGGCGGATCCTTGCTCATTTTCGAAGAAAAATAGCCCAACGATGCCGCTAGCCCAAAATCCACTCCAAACCGTGGCTCGTTGTAGATGCATTGGTTTCTCAATAGTCACGTGTGGGTTCTCTAAACCCCATATGTGACAGCGCATAGAGAAAGGGACCTAAGGGTAAAAAAATCAATTTTCATTTTTCTTTTCTTTTTTTGATGTGGACAACATCTGAGCATCGAATGAGACCGATTCTAAGCGCAAATAGAAGGGGGCCTAATCTTTAAAATGGCTCTCCTGAACAAAACCTTACGCCCCTTTCTATTTTGGGCGTCACATATGCGGCATTTTTGCTTATTGACATAGCCATTGAGATGAAAATGAGCTTCAACTAAAAACACGATTTTTTTGGTGAACCTCTTCATCTCCTGCCAAACAATTTTAAGCACATTGGGCGAAAATGTATCGGATGGTGTTCAATTATTGAATGACCAAGTTCAGCCTTTTTTAATAAAATCAGAAATTTTAAAAAAATATCAGTACTTTTTTTTACAGCCGATTTAAATTTAAAATGTTAAATCCCCTATTACCCTATAAAAGGGTAATAAATAATAAAAATGATTTAACTTAAACTTCCAAATTAAGGAGCAATGTAAAAATACGAGTATCTGTCGATAAAAAAAATAACCCAATCAATACAAATCTAAAAAAATCAAATAAAACTCAATACGCGTTATCATTAGTCTTTAAATCTAAAAGAAAGAATTGCAACAAAGTCATGTCTTATTTCGCCTGCTGACGAAAAACCCAAGAAGAAAAATCAATTTTTCACAAAATTCTAAGGATGTGTTTTTGTTTGGATAAGAAAACTTTTTAATTTCTTTCTCGTTCTCTTTCTCTCTCTCTCGCCCTCGCTTTCTCGGTGTTTTATCATTCTAGCAAAAACAACTTAAAGATGATGTTGTTATTGTTGTTGTTCGTGTCGCTGCCGCCGCTGCTGCTGTTGTTGTTGTTATTTATTACATTGTCTTAAATGTTATTTCGCCTCATTATGGCCGTTCATTAACTGGGTCGGGTTTTAAATAGAGATTAAGGTCAAATCTGTGAAAACTGACACTTAATAGTAAAATGTGTAATCATAAACATGAAACGTGAATAGAAAGTACAACGGGGAGAAGAACAACACAAACAACACGAGTGGCAGCCACAGCAGCAGCGGCAATGGCAGCAGCAGCGGCAGCATCAGCCGCCTCAGCAACATCAACAACAACAAAAACAATACTTGTACTAATTCACGCACATACACATTTAAGCCAGGGCGGGTGGGGGTACGTAAGTAAGGACGCGCCCACCCACAAAAATAAAGAAAGAATTAAAAATGAATAACACCAAATGTTTTGCCAGGTACACTCGGAAAAAATGACAACTCAAAACATAGTGAATTTTTTGTACCTAAACTTGAGAGTAGACAGATTGATCAGAGACTCTATAAGTACACAGGAAAAAGACAAGCCTTTAATTTCAACCAAAAAAAGAGGGTATGTAAATTGTACCACAACTCAATTAAAAGTTTCGTTAATAAGCTCAACTATTTATCAGATAACATAATGATATTTAATAAATGGTAAAACAACAACAAAATTCATAAAAATCATGCACCGTATCGTGTGTGTGGTTGAATATGTTCCAGTGTGTATGCAGTAGGGTGGAGTGAAATTCAAAAAAAAAAAAAGTTAACCTCGGAAAGAGATGTAGTCTGGGGTCCTAATGAGGGGAAAAATAAAGAAAAAAATTTTTAGGGGTCGCGCCACTCCCTAGAAATTTGGAAATTATCGATATTTTGGCGTTGATTTTAGAAAAATCCTAAAAAGTTTTATGTCAATAAATGTTTGCAATAGCGTAAACAATGAAATAAGGGCATGAAAAAATTTAAAAAAAATTTTCTCATTGTTCAAAAATTTCAAAAAGTAAAATAAGTCAAATCGTCCCTTCTTCAGAAAATTGACTGAACAATGAAATCGCCACCAAAGCTACAAATATTAGTCGATTATCCTCATATTTGCCTCAAATACTTTTGTTTGGGCACTGAACAAGCTCAAACTTTTAAATTTCGAATAAGTTAAGTCGTTCTTTTTTAGGATTTTTCTAAAATCAACGCCAAAATAGCGATAATTTCCAAATTTCTAGGGAGTGGCGCGACCCCTAAAATTTTTTTTAAATTTTTTTCTTTATTTTTCCCCTCTTTAGGACCCCAGACTACATCTCTTTCCGAGGTTAACTTTTTCAAATTATAAAAAAAGCATGTTTTTACTCCACCCTAGTATGCAGTGCGATGGATTTTTATTATGTCCGCTGAAAAACTCTACTCTACCGGCAGTTGTCGTTTAATGCGAAACTGTCTGCCCTTTAATGTATAGCGGCTCAACATAGTTACCGCACATTCGTTGCTGGGGGTCTTATGATGGTTAAGTGGCGCTCACCGAAACTAGTCACCCTTTACCACTGTTTTTTTAAAAAAATTGTACAACTTTTTTATAAATATGTGAAGTTTTACATCGCCTCATAACAATCATATTTTCTATTTTTTTTTCTATAAATATGTGAACGCGCATAGAGAAAAGGACCTAAGGGTAAAAAAATCAATTTTAATTGTTTTTTTCTTTTTTTGATGTGGACAACATCTGAGCATCGAATAAGACCGATCCCATGCCCCAAAAGTGTTCCCTCCCAGAGATATGCGCGTTTTATGAAAAGGCTCTCCTGAACAAAACTTTGTATCAACTTTTCACTTCTTTTTTTGATGTGGACAATATCTGAGCATCAAATGAGACCGTCCCATGCCCCAAAAATGTTCCGTCCCAGAGATATGCGATTATGAAAGTGAAGTCGACGACTCTAAGCGCAAATAGAAAGGAACCTTATCTTTAAAATGGCTCTCCTGAACAAAACTGGGTTTTAACCTTAGGCCCCTTTCTATTTTGCGAGTCACATATGTGTATCTGTTGATCTCTTGAAATCAAAAATAGTATCGATAAACAACGAAGGAGTATTTTAGGTAATATGTGATATTTTTGAATTTAATTTTTTGTTTGAGTATTTGGATTTTGTAATTAAATGCTTTTTTTATATATTATTGCGCTTGGAGTTACTGTGAATGCGACAAAGGCTCTGACGGATGCCTTTAACAAATCCAGTCCAGAACGAAAACCCATAGCAGGATCTCTAAAGAAATCCGACAAACAATTTACGAAGCTTAAGAGACGATTGAACTACTTATGGAAACTCATTTGCCGGACTGTCAGGACGAGCAAGGCGATGCGACTAACCGAAGCGCATACTTACAACATACACGGAGGAGTTCATTGAGAACGTCAAGGAAGACAAGATAGAGTGGGCAATGCGATAGCTTGAACCGTACAAATCGGCAGAACCGGGCGGCATCATACCGGCGCAATAACAGGGTAAGTAAAAGACGCAAGCAAAGGAGAATCGTACAGGCCGATCTCTTGCTTTCACCATTGTAAAGACGCTCGAAGCACTGTTTATTCCAAGCCTGATCGAACACTCGAGTCACTTGCCGGCAGTACTTGGGAAGATGACAGGGAAACCTTATTGATCTCTTACGCAGCTCCGGTGTGATTGGTGAACGTAAGTACGACGCAGTGGAAGAAAATTCGGACATGCCAGAATGCCGCCCGAGAACATCAACAGGGTGTCTTCTTATGTCTTTTGAGGACCATCACCATCAGGAGACGAAGGTCCTTACCGTGCGCAGGCACAATTTCCTGCTGTCTAAGCAATACCTGCTAGGGTGTTTTCGCAGCAGTCATCCTAACCACCATCTTTTGGACAGGATGCCTCCGCCCAGGCAGATCAGGTACAATCTTCATGATCTAGAGAGAGAGGTCCAGCGGTATAAGAGAGAACCTTTAGATCATCGAAACTATCAGGTAGGTCTGAACAACATTCACGCCGATGATGTCGCAGCAGCAGTATCCAGCTACCGTGTGAATGTAGTGCTAGGGGAACATCCCCTGGAGATTTCACCTGAGGAGAAGGTACTACCTCGGCAGACGCGCGTGGTTCTGGCGCAGCTGAGATCCGGATGGTGCAGCCGCCTCAATTCTTACTGGGCACGAATTGATGCTAACGTTCCGGGCATCTGTCCCGCCTGCTATCAGGGACCACATGATGTGCTGCACGTCTTCAATTGTCCGGCCAAGCCCACTCAGCTGACCCCCAGGTCTCTGTGGACTCATCCAGTTCAAATGGCGCGTTTCCTCCACCTGGATATCGAAGCAGATCCCCCATAGACGAACAAGACTTCAAATTAAAAATATTGTTGTTACAACAAGAACTGGAGAGATCTTATAATCTAGAGAGAGAGGTCCAGCGGTAAAAGAAAGAGCCTTTAGATTGTCAAAACTGTTGTCCAATTTTAGCGGAGTTAAAGGGTTTTTAAAGGGCCTTTAAATAATTTTAAAAAGATCGGATTCAAGTTATAGATTCTAGGGCTGCTCGGAATGGATCCCAGAATGGGGATATACCAATGCAACCCTAGGCTTGTTAACTTAGAAATATTTGATGGAGAACGGATCTCACATTTGAAATTCCGAGCAACAGGGACTCATGATTAATTTATATCTCGTCTTCTAAAATAATACAAACATCGCCAGTATGTTTTAATACCCACTGCTACAGGGTGGTGCAGGCGATCTATGTTTTATCTCTCAAAAAGCAGTGTTATCAAGATTTCAGTAGTATGAATTTGTTTTAAAGTGATACATACGATGTAGTTTAAAAATCTCACTCAGATACAAATCACAATATAGTTTTGAAGTAGCACATACCTGAAACGATAAAAAAAGGAATATATTAGAAAAAAGAACTACGTTTAGCTCGATTGTCAAAAAAAGAACTACGCCTATTAAAATTATTCTTCTTATAAAAGATTAAATAAATAATAATAAGGAATTAAAGCCACGAGAACATGTTGAACTTTGAATGCTCAATTAAACTTTGAGTTGTCTTAGGGACATAGCCGATCGAACAAGTTTAAAGAAAAAGAATTGAGTTGACGAACTTATGGGCGGAAAATCAACAAAATTCATAATTTATTTGTATACCCTTACCAAAAACCATTTACAAGGGTTGATATTTATATTTCGGGTCCTGACAATACTAGTGTTCCCAAATACAAACTGGAACTTCCATTGGAAACTTTGACATTTTTTAGCATAACTTCGGACTCAGAACGTTTTGTCATTTGCGAGAGAATTGTTTTGTTTAAAGTGTGTTAAAAAATTCATCTCAGTCAAAAAATGGAATTATCCCGTGAACATTTTCGTGCGATGACTTTTTTACGATTTTCGGTGTGGGTTATCGAGACAAGTGTTTAAAACAACTTGTTTCGACTTTTGGCGATAAAAACCAGTGTTAATCGCTGGTAGTCAA
Source organism: Hydrotaea diabolus (assembly GCA_963513945.1). Classification (NCBI taxonomy): domain Eukaryota; kingdom Metazoa; phylum Arthropoda; class Insecta; order Diptera; family Muscidae; genus Hydrotaea; species Hydrotaea diabolus. The sequence goes on along the minus strand of OY740720.1, from coordinate 22,137,480 downwards.
GAATTCAGCCTCGGACGCCGCTCCAGGATGAATTCGTGAAGAACGTCCAGCTTCAGTCACTTTGCCAGAAACCATCGATGCTGTGCGTAACCATTTCCAATGATAAATTATTGTGTTTTTTTTGCCGGACCCGAAATATAAATAGCAACCCGTAATCCCTATAATAATTTATCGTTTCGAGTCAATACAAAATCTTACTTTAAGAAAAAAAACACATTTAGCAATACAAAAAATTCGAATCGAAGAAAATATTAAATCATGACTTAAAATATTTTGGAATTTGAATAATATTTCTCTAATTTGGATTTCAAAGTTTCTGAAATAATAATTTTCTTTTGTTGAAATCTATAACAAATTGTACTGAAACTTATAGATTATACAGATTATTATTTGGTACAGTTAACAAATGTTCGTGGTGATGACAACCGAATTCAAAGAGTACTTATAACCAAAAATCTATAACAATAACCAATGCATGAACAAATTCAGTTCTAATAATCAACTTAATTATTGGAACTGAAGAGAAAAAGTATTGGATTACCAATACTTTTTCTCATCAGCCGAAACTGTCAGTTCCCTAAACTTAAAATTCTCTATGTACCCAATCAACATTCGGTTGTAGGTATGGAAAACATGCCCATTCGGTTGTTCCAACAATTCTGTTCTATTCTGTTCTCGATAGTATCATTCGGGAAATAAATTCGTGTTGCCCATAGATTATATAGGTTATAGATTATACAGATTATTTTTTGGTCCAGATAACAAATGTTCGTGGTGATGACAATCGAATTCAAAGAGTACTTACAACCAAAAACCTATAACAATAACCAATACATGAACAAATTCAGTTCCAAAAATCAACATAATTATTGGAACTGATGAGAAAAAGTATTGGATTACCAATACTTTTTCTCATCAGCCGAAAGTTTCAGTTCGCTATACTGAAAATTGCCTAAGTACCCAATCAACATTCGGTTGTAGGTTTGGAATACATGGGCATTCGGTTGTTCCAACAATTCTGTTCTCTGTGTGTATCGATAGTATCCTTCGGGAAATAAATTCGTGTTGCCCATGGATTATATAGATTATAGATTATACAGATTATTTTTTGGTCCATTTAACAAATGTTCGTGGTGATGACAATCGAATTCAAAGAGTACTTACAGCCAAAAATCTATAACAATAACCAATACATGAACAAATTCAGTTCCAAAAATCAACATAATTATTGGAACTGATGAGAAAAAGTATTGGATTACCAATACTATTTCTCATCAGCCGAAAGTCTCAGTTCCATATACTGAAAATTGCCTAAGTACCCAATCAACATTCGGTTGTAGGTTTGGAATACATGGGCATTCGGTTGTTCCAACAATTCTGTTCTCTGTGTGTACTGATAGTATAATTCGGGAAATAATTTCGTGTTGCCCAGTGTACTGAGTGGGCGTAATTATTACGCTTCTACGGATATGTATCACTATTTACCTTAAAAATGTGGAACAACATTTTTCCAAGTGCACACAGTCTCACACGGAAAACAAACGCCCACACACCAAATACGGTTTTTTCCATACTGTGCTTCAGCGACTTTTTCCAAACGCTCATCTGAATACGCTTAAGTGAGTTATGGCTGCTCCGCCGGGAGGAGAAGAAGGCGAAGGAGCACACAACGAACGAAAAATTCGAGACCTCCATCGGCGGCCTCCAAAGTTACTGTGGCTATATGAAGGTGTGTTTGCGAGTGTGTGTAAGGACAGCAAAACGTGAGTGACTGCTAACTGTGTGCGTGCGTACAGGCATTGTGTGTCCTGTGCCTTTGTGTGCGTGTCTGTGTGTATTTGGGGAAATTTTCATTCACAAAATTCGCTGTGCCCCAAAAAGTGGTTGGCTGGCGTTGTTTGCAGTTGTCGTTGCTGAGGCTGCCGCCGCAGTTGTTGTTGTTGTTGGGTAATACCCTACAACAACATCGACACGACTGTAAAATATCATTAATCTTCTCAATGCGGAAAGTTAAAATCTTACAGACATCAAATAATACACACACAGAGACCCATACATGGACCCAAGTACTCGTATACTCAGGCACTCGTACACAACCGACGAGTGCTTTACGAGCTCTGAAAATTGTATGCCAAACACCACAGAACAACGAAGAAGAAGAAGAGAGAAAAAACACAACAAATCTCTGCAAAAAGTAATGACATGTTGTTGTGCCGTACCGTGCCGTTTTAAGTCAACCTCCCCCCAGCCCCGCCGCCATCCTCACCGTAACTGAAGAGAGTGGATATGCGCAAAATCCTTATAATGAGACAAAGGATACACTTTTATTTCTACAGTCGTTGAGGCTGATTTGGTGGTGGTGTAGTTGTTGTTATTCCTGCTACAGCTATTGATGTGCATGTGTTGGTATGTCTGCATGTAAGTATGTATGTGCTCGCAAGTGTGTAGGGTTTTTGGGTAATTTCGTACTCTACACAATGTAGACGATGTAGTAGATCTCTGTAGTTAAGTACGATTGTTTGTATGTCTACACACATACACACACATACTCTTATAAGTATGTGGGTTATCACTATTCTGTAGTGAACTACTTTTACACATATGTACACTCTCCCCTACGCACACATATACAGAGGGACACCCGCACTTATACAACGAACTCAGCGCTAAAGTAAAACAACATTAAACAAATTCAGTAAATTGTTCAAGTGCATGTGTGTGTGTGCGTTCGAGTGTCTTCTAGTGTTTGTTTGTGCCACAACCAAGTTGCATGGGGCTTGTACGTCTGTATGCACAACTAGTCCGAGTCCGAGTATTTAGTTGTTTATGCCCGACTGACAGCTTGATTGACAGGCCACCATTTGGCTCTTTCAGTTTTTTTCTTTTTGCGATTTTGGGTTTTTTGTTATTTCCAAATTCCGAAACGAATCCAAGCTATTTGGTAGAATCTATATTTTCGATTCGAAAAGAAAATCATTTCATATATGGTAGTCCACAAGGAGAAGAATTACAATCAGCCACATTTTTTCTACACACAGAGAAAAGATTCGTTGCCACAACCGAATTTTTGTTGCCAACCGCATGATTAAGGTTGCATGCCATCTGTACAACCGAATGTTAGTTGGTGCTCTGTAACGTTCAGTAATTTTTTTTTTAAATAACCAACACTCAGGGGATGCCCCCTATACCTGTGGTGCATTGCGTTGGCGAGTGGAAAGTAAAGGATCAGAAGGGGGAAAGAGGGAGTAATGATTATTGAGGCTTGCCTTGAACTTCTGGATGTCGCAATCAGTGGGAAATACATTTGCCGGAAGTCGATTCCACATACGGACTGTACGAGCGAAAAACGAATTTGATCTGTAGTGTATAGTGCGGTCAACTGGCCTATCGATAACAAACGGGTGTGAATTCCTAGAAAGTCGCGAACATCCTCACGTCAGGATTAAGGCGACGGATGTCTGATGAACACACACCATCAAAGTAACGATAGAACAGCGTCACGCAACCCACATTCCGAGGATGCTCAAGGGAACCAGTAGAGTTGGATACCCTACTGTCACCTATCAGCACCATCGCTCTCCTTTAAACATGGTCAAGTAGCTCCAAGGATGATTTTGGAGCACCTTCCCATACATGGGAGTTGTATTCCATCTTCGGCCTGATGTAAGTTGTATAGATATTGAAAATATCAGAAGGAGTGCAATATTTCTTGCACCGCTTTAAAAAGCCCATGCACTTGAGTGCTTCTTTCGACACTTCGAATACATGTCTCGCCCAACGAGCGTCACATTGCATTTTCATACTTCTGATTGTTCAATATCCGTACCATCGATAGAAATTGACGATATTGTTGGGTCACCGAATCGCTTGTGAGACAACAAGCAGCACTTTGTCTTACCTGCATAAAAATCTACTCTATTCACTCGACCCCATTCGGAAATGACCAGTAGATCCCGGCCAAGTATCTCACCCATAATTCGCCTTTTGTCTTCAATAAATATGAATGACATAGGTTACTATCACCTGCGAAAGAGTATATTGGATTCACGCTCTGACCCAAAAGATCATCAATGAAAATGAGAAATAATGAGGGAGAAAGGACAGAGCCTTGTGGCACACCTGCGGTCAGCCTATGTTTATCGGATGAGAACCCATCTACAACAACTCGTATAGTGCGATCTCTAAGAAAGCTCGATATAAATCGAGCAAATGTATTACCGACACCAAAAGCGATCAGCTTTGATAAGAGTGCACCGTGCCAGACTCTATCAAATGCCTTGGATATATCCAGAGCCACGACCTTACTCTCACCAAACTGGTGGATAGACCGACTCCAGCTTACCGATAGGAAAGCCATCAGGTCACCCGTAGAGCGATTTCTACGGAAGCCGTACTGTCTGTCGCTAAGCAGGTCGTTGGACTCTAGATACCCTACTAGATGGTGGTTAACCATGCTCTCCATTACCTTGGAGAGCGCAGAGCAGATCGCGATTGGCCGATAATTCGCAGGATTATTGGCTTCACCCTTTTTAGGGATCGGCTGGACGTTCGCAACCTTCCAACACGCGATTTGTAGATACATTTACTGGTCTTCTTACGTGATGTAAACCTCGATCTGAGTTGAACAAATTGATTTTTGTTTCATCAGACCAAAGAATATAACGCCATTTTTCCTTAGGCCAACCGACATTCTTTTCAGCGAATATGAAGCTTTGTTGAATATTCTTTATTGACTACATAGGCATTTTTCTGGCACTTCGAGCTCTTAGATTTTCAAGAATTAGTGTTTTTCGAATTGTTGAAGTATCAACATCAATATTTAAATATTTTTTGATTTGTTAGAAAGACGCAAATGGATTTTTTTACGTACACATCGCACTATGTTTCGTCTGACTGCAGGTGTAATTTTTGGTTTTCTGCCACGTCTTTCTGGCTTGTCTACCCACTTAACAGCATTTTCTACCAGAGTTTTCGAAACTGCAAGCAATTCAGCCACTTTCCGATAAGAATTTCCCGAGTTGTACAATTTTTGGATATTTTTTCTTGTTACTGGGTCACAGTGCTTCGATCTACCCATATCTGCCTAGGTAACAAGTTCAATAATAGCAATGAAATTTAAATGTTCAGCCTAAATTCTTATTTTTACCTTTATACGAACAAATTACTACTTTTTATTCACTGTAGATATTAGCTTTCATTGCATTTTCTCACTTATTTAAGCGAATCAACTTGCTGTCCCTATTATTACGCACAAGCCAACGCAAGACTTTTTGAAACACTAATAACTTCTTGTGAAATATTAGCACATTTTTGGCAATTTCATAACAGGATTGGTTTTTGCGGTATGTAAGTGATAAAAAAACTGTTGTACGCTATCGATCATTCTCTCAATTTACTTGCATTCGCAGGCAATCTTAATCTTACCATTCACTGTCCTTATTATTTCGCACATAACTGTATACACAAAGAGAAAAAAATTGTTGCAAATCGGTGGATCTACAAAAATGTTGTTACAATTACCAAATGTTTGTATTCGTAATGGATATTTGGTTCGACATACCACAAGATGATAAATGTGTTAATCGATGATAAATGTGTTAATATTAATAGATCGGTAATACCGATGAATCGCATATAAACTATTTAGTTGTCACAACTATGGAGGTTGTTGTAATCAATTATTGGTGAAAACAGAAATGTTATCGTATAAAAACATGGATTGTCTAATGGTAGTTATTTTGTTTGCTGACTTAACGCCAATCGATCAATGCACTTTTTTAGTAAAAATCTTCAATCATCTCTTGCACTTTTTCCTTGACATAGACCATATACAGAAAAAAGTTAAGTGTTTTGGAAACTTCCATCTCTGCTATGAACACATGTTAAATTTTGTTTCGATCTGGCAACTCCTTCATATAGTAACAGGTGTTCACAAAAGACACATCCGCGATTGTTCTTACAATGGAAAAATTAGAAATGCGTGGTGTCATTAAATATTTACATAAAAAAGGTTTATCGGGACAAGAAATTCATAATGATATGTTATGATATGGTGAATGTGTTAGGTGAAAGTGCTCCTTCATATGCAACAGTAAAAAATTGGGTTGCTGAATTTAAACGTGGTCGTACAAGCATTGAAGATGAACCACGTAGTGGACGTCCAAAAACAGCAACAACAACAGAAATTGTAGCCAAAGTGCATGATATGGTATTAAATGATCGACGAATAAAAGTGCGTGCAATAGCTAATAACATGGGCATCTCAAATGATCGAGTCCATTTAATTTTGCATGAAGAACTACAGATGAAAAAGCTTTCTGCAAGATGGGTGCCGGACTTGTTAACAATCGACCAAAAACGCATAAGAATGAACCTTTCTCAAGCTTGTTTGGATCGTTTTCAGCGAAATAAAATGGATTTTAAGCGTCATTACATAACTGTTGATGAGACATGGATCCACCACTATACTCCAGAGACAAAAGACTAATCCAAACAATGGACTGAAGCTGGAGGAAGTGCCCCAAAGAAGGCAAAAACAATTCAACGGTTTTTTGGGACTTCAAAAGTATTTTATTGATTGACTATCTGCAAAAGGGTAAAACAATGAATTCAGAGTACTATTGCAACCTTTTAGATCAATTAAATGTACAAATTCGGGAAAAACGTCCTGGCTTACAACACAAAAAAATAATTTTTCATCAAGACAACGCACCAGCGCACAAGAGTGTTTTAACAATGGCTAAAATCAACGAATCAAAGTACGAGTTGCTTGACCACCCAGCTTATTTTCCTGATTTAGATCCCAGTGACTTTTACCTGTTCCCAAATCTAAAAAAATTCCTTGCTGGCAAGCGTTTTACCTCAAATTAAGACGCAATTACAGTTGTAAACCACTATTTTGAAGACCGTGAGGAAAACTATTTTAATCAATCATCCTTTAGCTCATACACTGTTCATGGCGTAAATAACGCACACTTTTTCTTTAAGTATCTACAGAGAAAGTAGTCCAAAGGTGACAATCACCTCTGGATATTGTTTCGTTGGCTGCGTGGCATCATCCTGTTGGAAACACATATCGTCCATATCATCATGCCACGCAAATTCGAGAAAAACCTCCTGGCTTACAACACAAAAAAAAACAAATTTTCATTAAGACAACGCACCAGCGCACAAGAGTGTTTTAACAATGGAATCAACTAATTAAAGTACGAGTTGCTTGACCAACCAGCTTATTCTCCTGATTTAGATCCCAGTGACTTTTACCTGTTCCCAAATCTAAAAAAATTCCTTGCTGGCAAGCGTTTTACCTCAAATTAAGACGCAATTACAGTTGTAAACCACTATTTTGAAGACCTTGAGGAAAAGTATTTTAATCAAGGGATAGAATTGCTAGACAAGCGTTGGACTAAGTGTATTGAAGTTTCAGGAGATTATATTGAAAAATAAAAATATTTTTGAAAAACTAACTATTCTCTTTCATTGATAGGCTAAGAACTTTCCGAACCGCCCTCGTAATACAAAACAAAAACTTTGAAATGCATCCATAATCTACCAAGACGATATCTAACGAATCGTTTACATAGCCAATTTAGACATAAATTACACTGTGGAACATTTTTGGGGTTATTGTCTGGGGGTGAGAAATACCAAGTCAGGGTGATGGTACTAGGTCAGTATATTAAAACCCTCAAAGGGTTTTGCGTTCGTATAAGTAACTTCACTTAATTGTAAATAAAAGCAAAACGCGTTAATCGATTTCTATGATCTATGTCGCATTTTGTTTTTAGGTTATGTGACTTTACGTGAAAGTTATAAGACTCTACACGTTTTTCCGTTTGGGATTTATGTTTTAAAAAAAAAAATTTTTTTTTTTTGGCATAATTTTCTTCATAAATTTATTTCTAATTGCAAAAATGTTGATTTGGTAGAGAAACAGTATATTAATGGATTAAAGAAAATGTAATTATTAATTTTTCTCAATTTATTTCAGCAAAATCGAACTAGTCGTTCTCGAGTTATGTCAAACTACGTTTTTGCCAACATTTTACAACTAAGCGAAAAAAACATCAAATAAGGAAAAAATGTAAAAGGCCATAAAAAATAAAACTGGCACATACGAACGCAAAACCCTTTGAGGGTTTTAATATACTGACCTAGTACCATCACCCTGACTTGGAATTTTTCACCCCCCAGATTGGCTGTTGTACTGTGTTATTAACACAAATTTTTAATGAAATTTCACTAAGATTTTTAGCCAAATGTAGAGCTTCAGAAATAGACTGGAAAGAAGATGAAGTGAAATGGTGTACTCAAAATTTCTTCAACATATTAAAGGTTTTCCCTATCTTTTCCCTTAAATTGTTCATATACAACGATAATTTTTAATATATTATAAGCCTTATTTGCTGCAATACTACATGTAAAAACTCAAAATTAGTTATTAATGAAATGTATATTTTTTTACTCTGTAACTATGATAGTGTAAATAAAAAAAAAATCATATGTGAAATTTTTTCATCACAGCATTCCTTATAATTTTTTTTTTTTAAATATATATATTTTTTAATACAGTTTAACAGTTAAACGTTTTTTTTCTGTGCAGCAAGATTTTACTTCTGTTCTTGTAAAAATTTATTATGTAAAGAACATAAGGTAAGATTTATAATCTGCCCTTGACTTCGTATAACCCCTTACAAAATCGTTCTTTCCAAAAATTGGGACATTGCCACAGATCACAACAGAAGACTCTGTTGTCGTACAGCTTGATTCCAGGGTTCCAGCTGAAAGTTCGTTGTACCACCAGTGTGCCGTTGTCAATGGACAATATTTGCTAACAGCGGTTGGCTAAATAAAAGTCAACAATGTCTCAATTTTACCTAAAGTCATACTGAGGTGACAGATCAAATCAATTAAAATTTCATAGTGCTAATGACCCCTTACATTGGCAGCAATGCCTCATTGAGAGGGGGCGAGCTTTATTTTTTTATGACTGTTTGCGTGTTTAAAAACCTGACGACCTCGCCACGCATCGCAGCAGTCGCGACAGAAGCAACAACAGCAGGCATGCAAATGTCCTTGTAACCGTTTATAGGATGCTGTAGATGACTTGGACTGTGATTTGATTTGGTGTGTGTGTGTGTGGCCAGTAAGAGTGTGTGTGTGTGTGTGTTTCTGTTAAAGTCCATGTGTGATTGTGTCGTTGAGGCCGCAAAATGGATGCTGCTGCTGCGTTGCTGTTCAAACTCTTCGAGTGTAACTAACAGATCCCTGAATCTACACAAGATGTTCAAAAGGACGAACGAACGCATGTGGGTGCTGCGAACCAGAAGATGACGATTCCATGCGTGTGTGTTCTCTTGCATATGTATGCATGTGCGTGTGTCTGTATGTAAGGATCTAGCGTGCTAGTATCTGTTTCGCTAGTTCTACTGTTATCCACAGCTTGTTTTTGTATTTGAGTTACGCTGTTGTTGTGTTTTGTTTAGGTGGCGGCAATGTTGTTGCTGTTTTCTTTTTGGAGCTAACAGATGTTAGTCTGATGCCATCATATAAAAGACAACAAAATGACAACAACAACAACACCAACAAGAAAAGCATCAAAACCGAAAACGGAAGAGCAAACAAAGAAGAAGAAATGCTGCCGAAACTGAAACAAATGCCAAAGCAGATGAGTTTGCTGGAAGACGACGACGACAGTGACGACCACGATGACAAAGAACGTTATGTGGGGGACTGAAAGGGGGACCAAAGTTTTCACTTCCAAACTAAAACTGTTTTTGACAGTTGTAGTTCTACTGTTGTCTTTTTTGTTTCTGCTACTTTCACAAGATTGTTGGTACTTTGTAGTCTCTCATTTCTCTCTCTCTCTAGGCCTCTCTCTTTATAGTGTAACTGTTGGCATATAAGAAGGATGTTGGTGGTGGTGGTAGTGAAGTGCTGGTGGCGCGGTCTCTGGTTTTGTGTTAGTGGCCGCTTTGATGACGATAATGTTGGTGGTTGATGGGTGTGTGGGTGGCTGGGTGAAATTGTTGGTCCTACTGTATGAGAATGTGCCCGTGTCTCTGTGTGTTGGTATCTTTTTTGGCAATTGTTATAGTCAGTTTTTATTTATTTATTTTTTTTTGCTCAAAAACTTTACCCAAAGGATAATTCAGTTTACAAGTGTCGCGGGGGATGGGTTAGCCTAAACCAGAGAGTAACAAACTGTTTGTCGTCTACGGCAGTGGCAGCATGAGGGGAGAGATTATGACAACGGCAAACAAAGCCACCCTTTGCTTGGACCTTTCAAACAGCAACAAACAAAAAATGAGGACAAAACAAGTAAAAACGTTGTTAAGGTCGGCCAGAACGAACCTTATATGCCCTTAAACGTTACTATGCTACTAAAGCGTAGAAAAAAATGGCAAAAAGACGACCGTTCATCTCAGCCAAAACTACAAAATCTATGTTTAAATGGATTTGTAGCTAAATTTGCTATAATTTGAGGTACCCATAAGTGCATATTAATTATTGATCGCGCATTTTTGGCCACGCATAGGCCAAAACTTCCAGCAAGTATACCCTTTTCATACCTTCCAATATAGGATGAAGCATATATTCAATGTCAGTTCGTCTGCAACACCTCGACCCTTAAAGAGTATATATGTGACAGCGCATAGAGAAAGGGACCTAAGGGTAAAAAATCAATTTTCATTTTATAATGTGGACAACATCTGAGCATCGAATTAGACCGATCCCATGCCCCAAAAGTGTTCCCTCCCAGAGATATGCGCGTTTAATGAAAGTGAAGTCGACGATTCTAAGAGCAAATAAAAAGGGACCTAATCTTTAAATGGCTCTCCTGAACAAAACTTTTCATCAACTATTCACTTTTTTTTTGATGTGGACAACATCTGAGCATCGAATGAGACCGATCCCATGCCCCAAAAGTGTTCCCTTCCAGAGATATGCTCTTTTTATGAAAGTGAAGTCGACGATTCTAAGCGCAAATAGAAAGGGACCTAATCTTTAAAATGGCTCTCCTGAACAAAACTGGTTTTTAACCTTAGGTCCCCATTTCTATATTGCGCGTCACATATATATTCTAAATTCTCGTGAAAGTCTTAGATGATCTAGCCATTCCCGTCTGTGTGGCAACCACAGTTTGAGCTATTGAAGCTAGGTGGCTGAAATTTTGCAGAACCATGTGCTGATGGACTTTATCTGTTGGTATTAATAGCACAGTGTAACAAAAAAGAATGAAGTTAAAATACCTGGGAAGTGATATTATTTTTAATGTACTCGTTGATCTTGCTGAGTACAACAGGAAGCCGGTTTTAAAATTTCCCAAACACCTCCAAAATTTGGAGTTAAGGTTAATAAACCGGGTTTTCGAGTCTTAAGCACTTATTTGCCAGTACCTTGGTTGAATATCAACCGATTTTGACATGAAAGAAGAAACCGCGGCCTTTCGAATGGTCTGTACACTTTTAAAATCACACTGAAAGCGTGAGGGAGGCGTGGCAACGCCCGCACAACACTAAATTTAAAGAGACCAGGCACAACAATAAATTTAAAGACCTTATCTAATGAACGATTAGAGAAATGACGATGATATTTGGAACATGTGATGTTGGCATGGATCGAAACACACTGAAAAAAATCGGTGTATTTTTCCTGTAAACTCATTTGTTTAAAATTATTTGTAATTTTTTAACTTTGGATGCGTTTTTACACAGAATTTTTTAAAAGGAAGCGAACAATTTTTGAGCTGAATAATGAAGAGAGTGTTCTTACGAATACAATTATGAGAGATGAGAATTTATCAACAAGCTCAGTTCAGTTGTGTATGGTGAAAAGGGCTGCAACATGTAAATTAAAATGCATTTCCTCCATTCACATCTAGACTTCTTCCCAGAAAACTTGGGCCAGTTCAGTGATGAACCAGGCGAACACTTTCATCTAAAAATAATTACAATGGAAAATGTTTTGAAGGAAAAGATAAAATAAAAATGATTTCCATATATGATTTCCGCTGGTCACTTAAACGTGATACTGATGATGTTCAATTAAAATGAAAACGGCCAAACAACAATTCTAAATAGTATTGCCAATAATTGTATTTCTTCAAAAAATGTTGTTTTATTAAAAGTTGAGTAGCTTATTCAGTTTCTAACGTATTTTTAAAAATGACACCGAATTGTATTAGTAAGAACACCCTCTTTATTATTCAAAAATTGTTCGCTTCCTTTTAAATAATTCTGTGTAAAAACGCATCCAAAGTTAAAAAATTAAAAACAATTTTAAAAAATGAGTTGACAGGAAAAATACACAGATTTTTTTCAGTGTGATACACCATTCGAAAGGCCGCAGTTTCTTCTTTTCAAATCAGCAGCAAACTTAAAATCGGTTGATATTCACCCAAGTTACTGGCATACAAGTGCGTAAGTTCTGAAAAACCGGTTTTTTACCCGAAACTCCAGATTTCGGAGGTGGTTGAGAAATTTCAAAACCGGTTTCTTGTTGTACTCAGAAATATCTACGAGAAAAATAATATCATTTGTCAGGTATTTTTACTCTGTCACACTGTGTAATGGGCAAGAGCGGTCAAGAAGCACATATTTTTCCCACAAAAGGACTGAGATAACTCTGAAAAAATCAACCCTGAATTTAAAAACACAATAGCGCATAACCTATAATAAATACGATACTAATATTTGGAACAAATTGAACAGGAATTAACCGGCTCGAGACCTCTTGCACCTATATTTAAGTAGAAGACAAGTTGTTAACAAAATGACATTGATTTTCGTGGCTGCAAACTGCTTTTATCGAAAGCTTCGCAGCAATTGTTGAAAGGAAAACCGAACTCTTAAAGACCAGGTCTCACCAAACGATCTAATGACATTGGCGTGGTATGAAAACAAATCCTGGGGCGGTGTCACGCTTCCTTTTAAAAATCGCCAAAGTAATTGAATGATCGTTTTAAAATTTTAAAAGAAGCAAATCGATGACTACCAAATTATTATAAACAACGTTATGGTAAAATTGGACAAGGGGGCGTGGCAACGCCTGCACAACACTAAATATAAAGAGACAACGAACAACAATAAATTTAAAGAGACTTTATCTAATGGACGATTAGAGAAATGACGATGATATTTGGAACATGTGATGTGTGCGTGGATCAAAATAGTTGCTGTAGGAAAAGTGGACGGTGCCACTTTCATTTAAAAAAATCGCATTTGTGGCCAAAATAATGAATTATAAAATTTGAACAAAATGAAATCAATGATTAGCAAATTATTATAGACTATATTAAAATTGGACTAAAGGGCGTGGCCCCGCCCAAACAACCGTGGACGTTGAAAGACTCAATCTCGTGAGCTAAGACCGATATGACAATAGCGCACCCTGATAGAAAAAAGGCCGGTGCCACGCCATCTTGACACAATTTTCATATTGGACCGAAATCCGTGATGGAAATACAGGGTAATGATGAACAAAAAACATATAAAAATTCAAATCAAGTGTGGAACCTTTATTGGTAATTTAAAAGGACATTTTATGGCATTTATTTTTTGAATATAATTTACTCCATTTGTTGGCCGCAACTACGCCTCAGGGTTTACAATCTGAGAGTCCAATTTTGGATGACTCGTTCGAGCATTTCGACCGGTATGGCTTTAATGACACGCGAAATGTTTGCTTCCAAAACCTGATTAGTAGGTGGTTTGTCAGCATAGATTTTGAACTTTGCGTAACCCCAAAAAAAAAAATGTCTAAAGGTGTGATATCACTCGATCTAGACGGCCAACTCACCTGTTCAAAACGCGAAATTAGCTGCTTTTCGAAATGTCCTCTCAATAGATTTATTGGCAGCTGTATGGCAAGGGGCTCCGTCAATTTCAGGTAGCATAAAGATCGATATCATGGCGCGTTAGCGAGCACCATTCACAGCGAAACTTCTACGTCAATCCCTCGACAGCCGGTTCTATGGACCGGATTGGCCCGAAGAGCAATTATTCGGACAAGGGCTGTCACCCCGGCACATACTTGCCGCTACAACAACAACAACAACAACATTCACGGTTACGTTACGGCTCAGTGAATAAAGGCCTAACGAACTAACGCCTAAAAAAAAAATGAAATAATGCCTAAAAATTGCATTAAAAAATATATAGGAATTAGGCGGTTGTTCATTATGAAAGAATGTCTAATATTTTAGGCATTCCTTCATTAAAATTGTTAGGTGATTTTTCATAATGAAAGAAAGCCTAACAATCAGAAATGAAAAAACGCCTAATTAGATATGTATTCATTTTTGATTGTTAGGCTTTCTTTCATTAATGTTAGGCGATTTTTCATTTTGCTAAAAGTGTGATTTTTATTACTATTATGCGTGAATTCATTGAAAACTAACAGTTGTATTTTAATTCCAATTGTTAGGTTTTCTTTCATTAGGTGTTAATCCATAATGAAAGAAACCCTAACAATTTAGACTTTCTTTCATTTTTAAAATTAGACTTTCCTTCATTTTTAAAGTTAGACGTTCCTTCACTTTCTTCTTAGGCGTTCTTGTTTAGGCATTCTTTCATTTTGAAAAATTAGGCGTTAGTTCGTTAGGCCTTTATTCACTGAGCCTTACGTTACGGCCATCATAATTTTTGAAAAAATATGCACCGATGATTCCACCAGCTTATAAACCGCACCAAACCGTGGCTTTCTCTGGGTATAATGGCACCTCTTGAACCTCTTCTTGTTGCTTCTTCAGCCCAAATGCGGCAATTTTGTTTATTGACTTTGCCGTTGAGCCAGAAATCAGCCTCATCACTGAACCGAAAACAGCGGATCTTCCCGTTTCTCACCGAACGCTCAGTTCCACAGTTGCCAACATTTGAAGGAAATTATTTTTAAAAAATAAATGCCATAAAATGACCAAATTACCAATAAAGATTCCACAATTGATTTGAATTTTTATATTTTTGTTTTGTTCTAAAAAAAACTACCTCTAGATGGATGATGCTATATTTAACTTAATTTGTCCACTTGCTGATTTTGCAAAGGGTGCCAAGATAAAAAGCGACCTTGAGCCGGCCATGGACAAAGAGGCTCACAAAGTTTTAAGTTTTTAAAAAAAAAAATATTATTAGGCTGTGGAAAGTTTTAATTTAAGAAAAGTCACTAACTTATATAGGACATGATTAGCATTTTAAGAGAAAACCTATAAGTGATTGGACTTAAAAACAAAAATTTAATTAAATGTCTGAATTTCAACTTATGTGAACATATCCCTATGTACATGGGTTTTTTTTTATCTTTTTTCTACGATAGTCCTTAAATTTTTAAAACGCAGTGACATCTAAACCTTGACAAAGCTCGTTTGCCCTTTGAGGGTTTTTAGCGAGGGAACACCACTTCATCTAAATCTACTGTTAAAGCAGGGTTTTAGTAGTCTGACATGATCTAAGACCTGTTTCTTCTGTTGGCTTATTTTACTATGAATAATTACAATTCGTTTCGTTGTTTGAGTTATGAAATGCCTATTTGCGAACAGTAACCATTTAAATCATTCTTTTATCCAAAAAAAATATAATTTGTAAAGCAAATACTCAAAACAGTGTATTTTTTCCTAGATAGCTTTAGATTCTTAAAGGATAACTCTACCCCCCCCCCCCCCCCATCACCTGAAATACTTTCGGATATTTACAAATCCAAACAGAGTGTGACAATAGGAAATCAATTTGCAAAGTTTCAGGATCATAGGTTGCTTCCTAGGCCGCTATCGTGGTTGCAGCAAACACCCGGGCGGATGAACATAGCTAGATCGTCTTAGAATATTGAGACGATCAATTATATTCATACAAACATTCTTTATAGGATCTCGGATCAATAAATCGTAGTGTTGCAAACGGAATGACAAATTTTGTGTTCGGAGGTAATAAAAAGTGTATTTTTATCTAAATCCCTATCGTGCTTTTAACAGACACACGGGTATGGCTAGATTGTCTTAGAATTTAAGGTATTCGCTTAACCCAATTCTGCCTTTTGGGTATTTAAATACCCAAGAAAGTATTGATACATAAATAATTTTAGAGTCGGCCAGTTGAGCGATATCGCGGTAATTTTTTTTATAGAAAAGAGGAGAGATTGGTCTAAATTTTTTTTCTTTACTTCTATGGTCTTTTGGACATAAATTATCGAATTTCATAAAAATCATACGAGCCGATCTATGGGCAGGCGGTAACGAGTTAATATTTCGTGCTGGCGCCAACAGGATGACAAATGTACTATAATATCCACCGATCGTTGGAACGTATAAAAACAAAAAATGTAAACAGCAAAAAAAAATTAATAAAAAAAATTTAAATATTTAAACAAAACGTTAATCAGGAATACTGTGATAAAAAATTTTGTGCATTAACTAAAATACGAGGGCGGTTCGGAAAGTTCTAAGCCTATCAATGAAAGAGAATAGTTAGTTTTTCAAAAATATTTTTATTTTTCAATATAATCTCCTGAAACTTCAATACACTTAGTCCAACGCTTATCTAGCAATTCTATCCCTTGATTAAAATAGTTTTCCTTAAGGTCTTCAAAATAGTGGTTTACAACTGTAATTGCATCTTCATTTGAGGTAAAACGCTTGCCAGCAAGATTTTTTTTTAGATTTGGGAACAGGTAAAAGTCACTGGGAGCTAAATAAGGAGAATAAGGTGGGTGGTCAAGCAACTCGTACTTAAATTTGTTGATTTTAGCCATTGTTAAAACACTCTTGTGCGCTGGTGCGTTGTCTTCATGAAAAATTATTTTTTTGTGTTGTAAGCCAGGACGTTTTTCTCGAATTTGTACATTTAATTGATCTAAAAGGTTGCAATTCTACTCTGAATTTATTGTTTTACCCTTTTGCAGATAGTCAATCAATAAAATACATTTGAAGTCCCAAAAACTCGTTACCATAACCTTACCAGCCGATTGAATTGTTTTTGCCTTCTTTGGGGCACTTCCTCCAGCTTCAGTCCATTGTTTGGATTGTTCTTTTGGCTCTGGAGTATAGTGGTGGATCCATGTCTCATCTACAGTTATGAAACGACGATCCAAACAAGCTTGAGAAATGTTCATTCTTAGGCGTTTTTGGTCGACTGTTAACAAGTGCGGCACCCATCTTGCAGAAAGCTTTTTCATCTGTAGTTCTTCATGCAAAATTAAATGGACTCGATAATTTGAGATGCCCATGATATTAGCTATTTCACGCACTTTTATTCGTCGATCGTTTAATACCACATCATGCACTTTGGCTACAATTTCTGTTGTTGTTGCTGTTTTTGGACGTCCACTACGTGGTTCATCTTCAGTGCTTGTACTACGACCACGTTTAAATTCAGCAACCCAATTTTTTACTGTTGCATATGAAGGAGCACTTTCACCTAACACATTCACCATATCATTTTGAATTTCTTGTCCCGATAAACCTTTTTTATGTAAATATTTAATGACACCACGCATTTCTAATTTTTCCATTGTAAAAAAATCGCTGATGCGTCTTTTGTAAACACCTGTTTCTATATGAAGGAATTGTCAGGTCGAAACAAAATAATAGCAGCAATAGCAGAGATGGAAGTTTCCAAAACACTTATTTTTTTTTCTGTTTATACCGCGCTTTTTGTACTAGGCTAAGAAGTTTCCGAACCGCCCTCGTACTGTGATAAAAAATTTTGTGCATTAACTAAAATATTCGTACATTGTTTATCAAAAAAAAAAGTTTTTGATTTCAGGCTTTAAACAAATTCACATACAAGGGCGACCGCAAAACTAACTGGCCTGGCACATTTTCTGTGTTACTAGCAACTTTTTTTGTTTTGTTTTTTAAAAGCAATCTTTTATAAGCCATCTGTCAAAATTTCCGAAATATTTAATGATTATTTTTTTTGTTACAGATGATTGAAGTAAACAAGTTTTATAATTTTTGAAAAATGGAAAATAAAGGGTTTCGTGCGGTAATTAAACACTTTTATATGAAAGGTTTTACGCCACAATTAATCAAAGATGAATTGGATTCTGTTCATGGTGATAATGCACCATCATACTCCACCGTGAAATCCTGGGTTCAACAATTTAAAATGGGTCGTACAAGTACAGAAGATAAACAACGCTCTGGAAGACCGAAAACTGCTACTACTATTGAACACATTAGAAAAATATTTAATGAAGTGACTAAAGATAGACTAAATAAAGCTCACAGAACTTGCTGATATTGTTAAAATACACGAAAAACAAGTTTGGTGTATTTTACATGATGAACTCCACATGAAAAAGCTATCCGCAAGATGGGTGCCGCGTTTGTTGACTTTGCCCCAAAAAATCGTCCGTTGGACCAATTCCGAGGAGCTTTTAGCGATTTATCAGCGTAATCCAATAGAGTTCTTGCGCCGATTCATAGCTGTTGATGAAACATGCATCCATCACTACATCCCAGAATGCAAAGAACAGTCAAAACAATGGATAGAAGCTGGTAAAAGTGTTCCCAAGAAGGCGAACACTGTTAAGTCAGCAGGAAAAGTAATGGCCATAGTATTTTGGGATGCAAGGGGTATAATATTTATTGATTATCTTGAGAAAGGAAAAACTATAAACAGTGAATATTATTGTGCTTTATTGGATCGGTTGAGTGAAGAAATCCAGATAAAACGACCGCATTTAGAAAAAAAAGTTCTTTTTCATCAAGATAATGCTCCTTCACACACTGCATTTTTAGCTCAACAAAAACTGGCCGAATTACGATTTAAAATTGCTCCGCATCCACCAGTCCAGATTTAGCTCCTTCTGATTATTTCTTGTTTCCAAATTTAAAAAAATTTCTCGGTGGCAAAAATTTTCGTCCAATAGCGAGGTTATTGCTGAAACTGAGGCATATTTTGAAGGTCTTGAAAAATCGTATTTTTCGGATGGAATTAAAAAACTTGAAAAACGTTTGATGCAGTGTATTGAGTTGGAAGGAGATTATGTTGAAAAATAAATAATAATAATTCCAAAAAAACGGTTCTTTTTATGTTAGGCCAGTTACTTTTCGTACATATTTACAAAAAAAATGTATGCCGTTTATCGAAAATATTTTCGTTATGAGGTGATGAAAAAATTCGCATATTTACAAAAAAGAAGTTATAGGTCATTTATTGAAAACATTTTCGTTATGAGGCGATGTTGAAATTCACATATTTGCACAAAAAAAAGTTGTAAGGCGCCTTTTGAGAGGATAAAAACCCTCACATATTAAAAAAATGTTTTAAAATTTTTCAAAAAGCAGTCGGAAAGGGATGGCTACTGTGTCGGTAAGCGCCAGTTCACCATAGTAAGACCCCAAGCAACGAATGTGTTGTTTATTCTAAACAGATATACGCTTTAAAGCCGGCACTGTCGGCAGTAGTTTTCCACAGAACACTAAAAAAAAAATATCTCGCACTGCTAACATAACATTAACCCCTACACACACACACATACACACGATATAGTGAATGAATTTTATGAACGTTGTTGTTGTTTCTATTTATTTATACCTGATTAATAATTGCAATACCTGATAAATAGTTAGGCTTTTTTTTATGAAATTTTTAATTGAGTGGGGATTAAAATCACATACCAGTTTTTTGGTTGTCTGTTTTTTCTCTGTATAAAACTATACTTATACAATAGGTGTGTTCTAGCGGTACTAGCTTATTAAAGAAGAAAGTGGTCGCTAAGGCCATTGCCTTCTAAACTTAACGAGAATGTTTTGAAATTTCTTTGTATACAAAAAGTGATTGGCTTTCCGAGCATTTTTTTGTATACAAAAAGTGATTGGCTTTATGCATCGTAAATCCTTCGATTTGACAATGTTTAATTTGTAGGAAACACTTTATTTAAAAAATATTAAAAGCGTAATAACCGAGCTCGCTAAAACTCGCTCAGAGTATTTTCTTGAAAAACTTTCAACACAAAAATTTTCATTAATAAAAATTTAAATTCATAAAATAAAACAAACGAGTCTTAACGCAAATTGTTTATAGTTTTCTATATTGGCTTTACGAGCATTTTTTGAAATTTCTTTGTATACAAGAAGTAATTGGCTTTATGCATCATGAACCCTTTGATTTGAAAATGTTTAATTTGTAGAAAAAACGTTATTCAAAAAATACTATAAGCGAGTAAAAACCCAGCTCGCTTGAACTCGCTAAAGGCTGTTCTTGAATAACTTTCTTGAAACAAACGGGTAATAACTTTAAACAATCGGGATTTAATGCAAATTGTCTATGGTTTTCTGTAAATAAATCATTTTCCATATTCTTGTATTCCTAAGCGAGTTGCCCAAAGAACACGGCCAATAACTCTGCCGTCTGAAAAGCAAGTCGTGTTGTGGGCATTGCACCCAGAGCATTGGGGCTTCCTCATGTTGTCGTACGCCCATGTTGGCAATAACATTGTCTTCTCTTCCGCGTTGGCCCGATAGCTGACGGCGGATGACGCTGGGTGACGTTGATTGTTGTTGGTTGTTGTTGGCATTGTTAAGTTTCATGTTTGATATTGACACATACAACAACAGCAACAATAAATATTTGCCGATAAGTTTTATGTGCGCATATATGTTGGTATGTGTACGAGTATGTATTTGTGTCCTTTGGGGAAAGGCCAACGAGCAGAGCTGCTGCTTCTCAAGTCACTCCCTTCACTCCTTCTTTGTCAGGCCGAGCGCACCTTTCCCTGTCGGCCAGCCTTCGAAGTAACACCAAAAGCGAATAACTAAAATCATTCATTCTTTTTTTTTGTTATTCCTTTATTTGGTCTACAATTCTCCATTACGTTTTGCTCTACGATCCGCCAGCCGCCACCAGCCATCCCGCATTCCTGCAGTGCTGGTGAGTGATGTTGATTCTTGTCTTGTCTTATTACTTTTCACGTATTGCTTTGGCCTTTTCCCTTCGTTCTTATAATCGTTCGTCTTTCTTTTTCGTTGTACAATTCGTTGTTGTTGGGGATTTAGGTACATTGGGGTCAGGTTGGGCTTTACGAGAGGGTTTGCCGTTGTCGTCGTCGTTTATTGTGTGTGTGTGTTATCAATTGCTTTGCAAATAAGTTTGACATATTCATTCCGGTTTCCTGTAATCGTCCAACCTCTCTTCCTACTCTTGCTCTTAACATCCCTTTTTAAACCCCTACGCCACGAGACAGCCACGCTCGTCTTTTCTACACAACCTAACCAGGCAAAGCGAATCACCCGCCCGACCGCCCTCCCACAAACCGCTCTCATTGTATTCGCATACAACCCAACCAGTTCGTTTGTCAATTTCATTGTTGTTGCTGTCGTTGAAGTTGTTGTTACTGGCGTTGTAGTTGTTGTTATTATTATGCCCGTTGTTGTTGTCCTTAATGGTGCGGCTGCTGCTGCTGCGACCGCTGTGTTCCTTCAATTGTTGTAGTTATTGTAACTGGTATTGGTTTGACTGTTCCCAGCCGTCTTGTGGGGGCATGTGACACACACACACAGTCACACACTCAGACAAAGAATTGATTTGAATGGCAATGGAGATTTAAATTTTTTTCCTCGTGTCCTCTCTATATGAGTGTGTCGATTTGTCTCCTCTCTCTCTCTCTCGGGCTGTCGCCCCCTCGCCCTACCCAGAGCATAACAAAATCAAATGTAAGTAAAGCAAGAACGGCGAAAAAAAAGTGGGAAAACGCACAGAGCTCAGTACTTTTTCGCGTTTTTTTTTGCGCTACTCACACACACACATTTGCATTTACATACACACCTACCTACATACCAACATATTTCTATAATAACAATATGAGAAAACCCAGCGGAAATTATTTGATTACCTCGTCAATACTATCATCATGTAAATGGGTGTGTGTGTGTGGGAGAGTGTTTCTATGGATGGTTGTAAGTGTGTATGTGTGTCTGTCTTCTAGCCTGTGTGTTAGTGTTAGTTTGTATGTGGGTGCATGGCTTTCCCCTCGCATACATTCACATTATTGTGATGATAAGAGTAATGATGATGGGTTTATTTCCGTTCAGCTTTCTGAGTTTTTTTTTATTTTTTTGCTTTCTTTCGCACTTTTAATAGAACGAAAGGGATATTTAGCGGTTGGGAATTAAATGTAGAGCAAAAGAAAAATATATTAAAAGTTTTCTTAGCTTAACATGAGATATTTCCGAGATTGAATTGGCATTGAATAGGGGGGTTCGATCCCTCTTATTGCTGGATTGAGTTTTGAATTCACATATTCGCAATATATAATGATTTGCTGGTTATTTTTTTTTTCAAAAATTACTATGTTTTTAATGGAGTGATTAATATATGTGACATATATTATATAGAGAAAGGGACCTAAGGGTAAAAAAAACAATTTTTCATTTTTTTTTCTTTTTTGATGTGGACAACATCTGAGCATCGAATGAGACCGATCCCATGCCCCAAAAGTGTTCCCTCCCAGAGATATGCACGTTTTATGAAAGTGAAGTCGACGATTCTAAGCGCAAATAGAAAGCGACCTAATCTTTAAAATGGCTCTCCTGAACAAAACTTTTCATCAACTTTTCACTTTTTTTTTGATGTGGACAACATCTGAGCATCGAATGAGACCGATCCCATGCCCCAAAAGTGTTCCCTCCTAGAGATATGCTCGTTTTATGAAAGTGAAGTCGATGATTCTAAGCGCAAATAGAAAGGGACCTAATCTTTAAAATGGATCTCCTGAACAAAACTGGTTTGACAGCATTTCCTTGAAATGCAAACTACGAGGGCGGTTCGGAATGTTCTTAGCCTATCAATGAAAGAGAATAGTTAGTTTTTCAAAAATATTTTAATTTTTCAATATAATCTCCTGAAACTTCAATACACTTAGTCCAACGCTTATCTAGTAATTCTATCCCTTGATTAAAATAGTTTTCCCCAAGGTCTTCAAAATAGTGGTTTACAACTGTAATTGCATCTTCATTTGAGGTAAAACGCTTGCCAGCAAGGATTTTTTTGCAGATTTTGGAACAGGTAAAAGTCACTGGGAGCCAAATCAGGAGAATAAGGTGGGTGGTCAAGCAACTCGTACTTTAATTCGTTGATTTTAGCCATTGTTAAAACACTCTTGTGCGCTGGTGCGTTGTGTTGTAAGGACGTTTTTCTCGAATTTGTACATTTAATTGATCTAAAACGTTGCAATAGTACTCTGAATGTATTGTTTTACCCTTTTGCAGATAGTCAATCAATAAAATACCTTTGAAGTCCCAAAAAACCGTTGCCATAACCTTACCAGCCGATTGAATTGTTTTTGCCTTATTTGGGGCACTTCCTCCAGCTTCAGTCCAGTGTTTGGATTGTTCTTTTGTCTCTGGAGTATAGTGGTGGATCCATGTCTCATCGACAGTTATGAAACGGCGCTTAAAATCCAT
This sequence comes from Hydrotaea diabolus, assembly GCA_963513945.1. Taxonomy (NCBI): domain Eukaryota; kingdom Metazoa; phylum Arthropoda; class Insecta; order Diptera; family Muscidae; genus Hydrotaea; species Hydrotaea diabolus. Next base: position 22,114,082 of record OY740720.1, on the reverse strand, counting down.
TTTATTTCGCTGAAAACGATCCAAACAAGCTTGAGAAATGTTCATTCTTATGTGTTTTTGGTCGACTGTTAACAAGTCCGGCACCCATCTTGCAGAAAGCTTTTTCATCTGTAGTTCTTCATGCAAAATTAAATGGACTCGATCATTTGAGATGCCCATGATATTAGCTATTTCACGCACTTTTATTCGTCGATCATTTAATACCATATCATGTACTTTGGGTACAATTTCTGTTGTTGTTGCTGTTTTTGGACGTCCACTACGTGGTTCATCTTCAATGCTTGTACGACCACGTTTAAATTCAGCAACCCAATTTTTTACTGTTGCATATAAAGGAGCACTTTCACCTAACACATTCACCATATCATTATGAATTTCTTGTCCCGATAAACCTTTTTTATGTAAATATTTAATGACACCACGCATTTCTAATTTTTACATTGTAAAAAAATCGCTGATGCGTCTTTTGTAAACACCTGTTTCTATATGAAGAAGTTGCCAGATCGAAACAAAATTTAACATGTGTTCATAGCAGAGATGGAAGTTTCCAAAACACTTAACTTTTTTCTCTTTATACCGCGCTTTTTGTGCTAGGCTAAGAAGTTTCCGAACCGCCCTCGTATCCTGCATTTATAAAGTCATAGTTCTCCAGAATGCAAATGCATATCATTTTGCACCATCGGAATGATTTGATCGACGATTTTTTTTTCAAATAGCCGATCTGCTAGCTATGGCTTAACAGACGATCAAATATCTACCCGGGGCGAAAAACTCAGTAGGGTATAAAACAATTCCGCTGGACGAGAAGGCTTTTCGTTTTAATTGCCAAATGTTGGTCGAAATTCGATACGAGTTGAAGTGCAATTCAAAAATATTTGTAATAATAACTGTCCATACACGCAGAGAAAAAACATGGTAACTATATGGTCACGGAAATAATATGTTCTCCGCAATAAAAGTATTTTCGTCGCAACCATAGTATTGTTTACTGAATTTAATTTTGACAACAGTATGATGGCCGCAATATTAATTTTGTTGAAATATAACAATAGTGTAATTGCCAAAGAATATAAATATGGTTGGTGTGACCAAAGTGTTGTTTTTTAGGATTTATGTTTACAATAATATGATTACGGCTATCATACTGTACGGTAATAACATTTTTTAGAACAATGTTTATGTTACGGATCTAATGCAATAATAGTACTTTTGATATGAAAATTAAATTTTTTTAAACAAACTGTCTTGGTTTTTTTAACTGAAATAAAAACGCTTACCTTATTTTTAACTAATCTTTTTACTGGTAAATAAATCACTCCTATAATTTGGAATTTAATTTTGTTTAATTAATTTTTTATAACTTAAATCTATTGTTGACAACTTAACCCAATTGTAATAATAATATTGGCGATCATAGTATAAAATATAACATGGTTGCTTGTGAATCATAATATGGTTGTGAGGATCATACTATGGTTGTATCGGAACATATTATGGTAGTGAGGATCTGGATATGGTTGTGGGGATCATAGTATGGTTGAGTGAGAAACATTCTGTGGTTATTATAGTATGGTTATGTGTGAATCATATTATTGTAGTGAGGATCATGGTTTGGTTGTATGTGAATCATATTATTGTTTTATTTGAACCATATTATTGTTGTAAGTATCCTAAAATTGTTGTCCCACAACCATATACCCAACATTAGTGTGATGCTCTTTGAATATTGTTATCCCAACCATACTTTTTTTCTACGTGACGTGTAAATAATTAAAAATTTTGGGAATAATTATTTCGAGACCTTACAGACTGCACTTCAACTTACACAGACAAAAAGACAACCCTTAAATGTTAACCAAAAAATTGGTATGTAAACTAAATTACCATTCAATTAAAAATTTCGTACATAACCTAAACTATTGATCAGATGTCGCAATGATATTTTGTAGGTATGCAGTGCGAGGGATTTTTATTGTGTTCGAAGGAAAACGCTACTGCCGATAGTTCTCGTTAAATGTGAAACTGTCTGCTCTAAGGTGTATAGCCGCTTAAAATAGTTACAGCACATTTGTTGCTTTTGGTCTTATGATGATAAAATGGCGCTCACCCTGCTTGTAACTAAGTCTTTCCGGCTAATTTAAAAAAAAAAAATATGTAATTCTGGTTCGAGACCTTTTTGTTGTTTCCTTTCCAGAATCAACGTAAAAAGAAATTGGAGAAATGTATTTGCTACGGTTGCCAGGCAGGTTTTTCTTCAGCAGTCTTTGGCAACTATTAATTTCGGCAACAAATCAAACGACTTATACGGGAGACTCATTTTTATTAATGAGAATTACCCTTTGCGTATAGTCTTCGAACCAATTTTTTTTTTCGTTGATTCTGAAAAAGAAACAACAAAAACGTCTCGAACCAGAATAAAAACTGTTCAAGTCTTAATAATGATAAAAGACCGAATAAATATAAACGAAAAAAAAAAATCTTGTAATTATGTGAGTTTTTTTGTCATCGCTGCATAACGAAAATATCTTCAGTAATCGGCATACAACTTTTTTTGTAAATATATGAACTGTTCATTACCTCTAACAGAAAAGTTTTCGCCAAACGACATACATTTTTTAAATATGCGAATTTGTTTATTGCTTAAAATCGAAAATATTTATATGTGGCAGCGCATAGAGAAAGGGACCTAAAGGTAAAGAAAATCAATTTTCATTTTTTTTTGATGTGGACAACATCTGAGCATCGAATAAGACCGATCCCATGCCCAAAAGTGTTCCCTCCCAGAGATATGCGCGTTTTATGAAAGTGAAGTCGACGATTCTTATAGAAAGGGACCTAATCTTTAAAATGGCTCTCCTGAACAAAACTGGTTTTTAACCTTAGGTCCCTTTCTATTTTGCGCGTCACAAATTACAACGTACGAATATTTTAGTTATTATTTGAAATTGTATCACAGAATTCTACTCTTTTGAGTGGATATGATGGTTAGTGTGCCCAACTACCAAGCCAGGTTTAACTCAGGGTAGGAACATCTAACAATTTTTCAGCGGCGGGTTTCCACCTCGTAAATGCCGGCGACTTTATGAGTTCGAAATTAATCTTAAAGTGTTGTTAAAACTCCTCCATAAAATGCATTAGCTTTTCGGAGCCGGCGTTACGCAGTAGGTCTCTTTCAGTGTATAAAAGAATAAGATCGGGTACTGCTCACTGAATCAAGATATTTTTCCCCTTGCTCCATAATGGGATTTTGTGATCATTAATACGGACTTAAACTATGCAAAAAAAATTGGGGTTTGGGGTCCGAAAACCCAAACAAATGTGTCTAGGGCCACTAAAAACCAAAAAAAAAATATTTTTAAGACTACCCGTCAAAAAAAAAAACAATCCCAAACACCATAAAATCGAGGAAAATAAGCACAGGCGGACCAAGGGGACCATGAAGGCCTTAAAATTGTTCTGGAAACTAAGACAATTATGCCCACTTAAATGAAAGGAACTTGTTCAAGGATTCCTAAAGTGACAAAAGAAAATAAATTCGTGGGCTGACGAGGCGCTCAAAAAATGGACTCAGATTAACTTTAAAAATATTTCGGCTAAATGTATGTTGGAATCGTTAGCGTTAACCAGGAATACGGATATTTCAACGTGGTATTTTGGGATTTACGGCAATAAAGTCTGATAGTTAATTAAAAGAGTAGAAAAAGCGCCTCGGGTAAAAACTAAATGAAATACAACTTCTTAAACTTCTGTTCTTAAGAGAGGATGTTTAAGTAGCGGAGAAAGCAGCGTAGGGACAATATTAAAATAACACAAACGACCATTTCGTATGCTTATACACTTTTACAATTCCCTTATAAACGGTGATCCATCTACAGGTATTTTTTCAAAATAAAAAAAATACTAAAATTCAAATCAGGTGTGGAATTTATTCATTCGAAGGAAATTTTATGGCATTTATTTTTTCAACATAATTTCCTTCAAATGTTGGCAATTATGCATGACTCATTCGAGCATTTCGAATGGCAATGACAAGCTTAATGTTGGCTTCCAAGACCTGAATCATAGCTGTTTGGTAAACATAGACTTTGGACTTTCCGTAGCTCCAAAGAAAAAAGTCTAAAGGTGTGATATCACACGATCTAGGTGGCCAATTCACCGGCCCAAAATGTAAAATTAGCTGCTCTTTAAATTAACTCTCACTAGATCCATTGTTGTTGTTGAAACAAAATGTCGTCAAGAATACGGGCTGCAATTTCAGGTAGTAAAAAGTCCGATATGATAGAGCAATAGCGAGCCCCATTGAAAGTTACGTTTCGACCATCATCATTGAACAAAAAAATTGAAAAAATATGGACTGGTACTTCCACCAGCCCATAAACCGCACCAAACTGTGGCTTTCTCTGGATATAATGACACTTCTTGATCCTCTTCTGATTACCTTTCAGCCCAAATGCGGCAATTTTGTTAATTTATTTTGTTTATAATATATCGTATGAACAACAAAGATTCCACACTTGATTTGAGTTTTAGTATTTTTTTATTTGAAAAAAATTCCTCTGGATGGATCACCCTATATTTGCGTAGAAGGTCGATGTTTTGAAACTAACTAATTTATTTAACTCTAAAGGGCCCAACTTTTATTCGTATTTTTAAAATCACACTTACATGAATGTGGGCGGGACCATTCCCCTGGACCCAACCATTTTTATTTAATTTCTTTTCCGAAATACTTGGATCATTCTTCAGACGAGAGAATATTTTTTTTTATTTTACATCATGACACATAATCTACTTAGTAGGGACATAAATACTGTTACACAAGTTTTATGCTGTAAAATAAAAAGTACTGAATGTTTTTGGACCAAATCTTTTTCAATATATTTATTGATGTATATTGTATCCAAAAAGAATCGACTTATTCGAAATGTCCGCCTTTTGCCTTTACACACGCCTTAAGTCGCACTGGCCAATCGTCAATAGCTGCACGAACCACGTCCATTGGAAAATTGGCCACAGCTCGAACCAAAGCAGTCTTAAGAGATCCAATGTTGGGATATTTTTTGTGACAAACCTTGTCCTCTAAAACCGTCCACAATTTGTAATCCAATGGGTTCAAATCTGGACTGCCTGAGGTCCATTCTTCAGAGGAATTCAACGCTGGAAAATTGTTTCGAAGCCAGGGCTGGCACGTTTTAGCCTTATGGGCCGGCGCAGAGTCCTGCTCGAAAGTCCATCGCTGGTTTTGGAACAGGGAATTGTTGAGAGGCTTCACATCAGCTTCCAAAACAACGGTTTCTTGGTAAACTTTGGCCGATGTTTTGACTCCTTGTTCGCAGAAATGCAAGTCAGTGACCCCATCGTAAGAGACACCCCACCAAACCATGACTGAAGCTGGGTGATGACCCTTTTCTACCCTTGGGATCAGTTCAGATGCCTTAGAAGACCGCGCATACACTATCATTTTGCTGGTTAAATTTTTCCTGAACGGTAAAAATTTGTTCATCGGTGAACAAAATTTTTCTGTGCAAGTTATCAGCGTGCTTCACCAAAAGACGTTTGCATTTTTCATTTTTTTTAAAGCTGCAGTCAATAAATGTCCGGTACGTCGTTTGAAAGCCCCAAGTCCCGTCTTTTTTAATGATTCGACTCATGGACTTTTGCCTGATATTCATCTCACGGGCCATGTTTTTCTGTTTTCGGAGCGAATTTTTGTGAATTCTTGATTAAACGGCTTGGATGACATGCGGTGTTCGAACAGAGCGTGGGCGGCCCGACCGGTGGCGGTCTTTTACATCTCCAGTCTCCTTAAACAGTTTTAAGCATCGGTAGACGAACATGCGGTTAATCCCTAGTGGCCGGAGCGTTTTGAAAATATCGCTTTTTTCAATTTCACACTTGAAAAGCGCTATTACAGCGATACGCTTCTTATTATCTGACCACTCCATGATGAAAGTTGAAACAATTTTAAAGTCCCGTTACAGACTAACGCTATCGAGGTTAGCTTTCAAAACCCATATGACATTAACGGGGTATGTTCAGTTGTACTATTGAAATCGGTGTGTTCAATGTTGTAACAGTACGAGGGCGACCGCAAAACTAACTGACCTGGCACATTTTCTGTTTTACTAGCAACTTTTTTGTTTTGTTTTTTAAAAGCAACCTTTTATAAGCCATCTGTCGAAATTTCCGAAATATTTAATGATTATTTTCTTTGTTACAGGTGATTGAAGTAGACAAGTTTTATAATGTTTGAAAAATGGAAAATAAAGAGTTTCGTTCGGTAATTAAACACTTTTATATGAAAGGTTATACGCCACAATTAATCAAAGATAAATTGGATTCTGTTTCATGGTGATAATGCACCATCATACTCCACCGTGAAATCCTGGGTTCAACCAATTAAAATGGCTCGTTCAAGTACGGAAGATGAACAACGCTCTGGAAGACTGAAAACTGCTACTACTATTGAAAACATTAGAAAAATATTTAATGAAGTGACTAAAGATAGACGAAAAAAGCTCAGAGAACTTGCTGATATTGTTAATATACACGAAAAACAAGTTTGGAGTAATTTACATGATGAACTCCACATGAAAAAGCTATCCGCAAGATGGGTGCCGCGTTTGTTGACTTTGCCCCAAAAAATCGTCCGTTGGACCAATTCCGAGGAGCTTTTAGCGATTTATCAGCGTAATCCAATAGAGTTCTTGCGCCGATTCATAACTGTTGATGAATTATGGATCCATCACTACATCCCAGAATGCAAAGAACAGTCAAAACAATTGATAGAAGCTGGTAAAAGTGGTCCCAAGAAGGCGAAAACTGTTAAGTCAACAGGAAAGTAATGGCCACAGTGGGATTCAAGGGGTATAATATTTATTGATTATCTTGAGAAAGGAAAAACTATAAATAGTGAATATTATTGTGCATTATTGGATCGGTTGAGTAAAGCTTTCAAAAAAAAAGTTTTCAAAACCCATATGACATTAACGGTGTATGTTCAGTTGTACTATTGAAATGGGTGTGTTCAATGTTGTAACAGTATTTATGTCCCTACTAAGTACATGTCAGCCGAACTTAGATTCGGTTGTAAGTTTTTTATAAAATTTAAATAAAAATCGGTTGGAACAACAAAAATGCTGTTAAAATAGAAAAATTTCCGTTGTCATCACCGAATGGTTTCAACTGAGATGAATAATCAGTTTAACACAGCAATATATGACAAATATGATCAAAGTATAATAGATCGTTCAGAGCAATGAAATGCGGAATAATATTTATTTATATTTCAGCCAATGGCTTTGCTGAAAACTAGTTTAGTAATCAATTATTGCTGATGACTAACAATTTATAGTATTGAAGTAAAGGTTTATATGTTGTAATTTCTTTTTTTGGTTCGAATGTAAACTTAAATAATAATTTAAATAACCGTTTTTTCCCAAAAGGAGGTTAAAATTCGATATTATCACGCTTAACGAAACTGTTTTTATCAAGTTAGATAGAGGTTTATAAAAGTTATCCTCAAGAATCTATATTCTTGCTTGAGTATTTAAAAATATGCACTAAAGATGCGCATGTTCACCATATTGAACTCAAAATATCGAAAATTAAAAAATATTTTTTTAAGAAAATCTTTCTTAATAATCTTTACTCTTTTATCGTGAAAATGACAAAAACGTCTTTTAATTCTAGAATACCCAGTTTTTAAGTAGATATGATATCCACAAAAACATACTGTAAAGGTTGCAATACTTTGTCACTGCAACCAATAATAAGAGTTGCAAAATTTAGAGTTACTAAATTTAATCACTCGCTTGGCAAATAAATTCGGTTGTGGCAACGAGTCTGTTATCTGTGCGTTACATGTAACCTTAATCAATTGGTTGGCCAAAAAAGTCGTTTCTCTCGGATATGCAGTGTTATGTAATTGGCAGTGGAAACTGACAGCGTCGCTTGAAGAGACAAAGTATCGGTAACCCTAACTACTTAGGACGATTATTGGAAGTGAATTTGTACATATATTGGTTGCTGTTATAGATTATTGACTATAAGCCAACTGATGGTTTAATTTTATGTATTCGGTTATCTGAAATAATAAACTCTTCTCTACTTAATTTTTTTATTTAACGATTTGAAAATATTTATTTTGTTATTTGAGTTATAAGCAGGTTGTTTCAAAACTTGGTTTTTACTCTCGAATCTAATAAAGTTTGAATGCACAAGTGAAACGATTTTATGCATCAAATTGGTAGGGTGGATCAAACAAATTAAATATTGTTAAGAAAGCTGACTTCGAATAACAGTTTTTTTTAAACAAAATTATTTTTAAACATAATCTCCTCTAAGCCCAGTACACATAGTCCAACGTTTCTCCAATTTTTGTATCCCTTCAAAAAAATAGGATTAATGGAGTAAAATAGAAAATATAGGGTGGTCCATCTAGAGGTATTTTTTCAGCACAAAAAACAAAATATAAAAATTCAAATCAAGTGTGGAATCTTTATTGGAAGTTTGAGAGGAAATTTTATGTCATTTATTTTTTGAATATAATTTCCTTCAAATGTTGGCCGCAACTACGCCTAAGGGTGTCCGTTCTGAGGGTCGAATGTGAATGACTCGTTCGAGCATTTCGACTGGTATGGCTTTAATGACACGCGTAATGTTGGCTTCCAAACCCTGAATCGTACACGCAGAAAAAAAGTATGGTTGTGGTGACAATATTCGAAGAGGATAATACTATTGTTGGGTATATTTCCTTCAAATGTTGGCCGCAACTACGCCTAAGGGTGTCCGTTCTGAGGGTCGAATGTGAATGACTCGTTCGAGCATTTCGACTGGTATGGCTTTAATGACACGCGTAATGTTGGCTTCCAAACCCTGAATCGTACACGCAGAAAAAAAGTATGGTTGTGGTGACAATATTCGAAGAGGATAATACTATTGTTGGGTATATGGTTGTGCCACAACATTATTATGATCCTCACAACAATAGTATGATTCAAATACAACCATACTATGAACCCCACAACCAAAGTATGGTTCACACTCAGCCATACTATGATCTCCACAACCATAGTATGATTCTCACAACCATAGTATGTTTCATATACAACCATAGTATGATCCTCACAACCAAAGTATGATTTACACGCAACCATGTTATGATCCCTACAACCATAGTATGATCACACACAATTTTAATATTATCCCCAATATTATTTATTAGAATTTTTTTAAGTTGTCGACAATAGATAGATTAATTTCGATAAAAAAAAGTACTATTATTGCTTTAGATCCGTACGAATAACATTTGTTCTTAAAAGCATATTTAAATTAAGAAAAATTACAATCATACAGTATGATTGCCGTAATCATATTATTGTTAACACAAATTGCAAAGCACAATACTTTTGTCGCATCAACCATATTTATATTGTTGCTATAACCATATTTTAATTTTTAAATTTGGCAATAATACTATTGTTGCATTTCAACAATATTAATATTGCAGAAATTATACTATTGTCGAAAATAAATTCAGTTAACAATGCTACGAGGGCGGTTCGGAAAGTTCTTAGCCTATCAATGAAAGAGAATAGTAATTTTTTCAAAAATATTTTTATTTTTCAATATAATCTCCTGAAACTTCAATACACTTAGTCCAACGCTTATCTAGCAAGTCTATCCCTTGATTAAAATAGTTTTCCTCAAGGTCTTCAAAATAGTGGTTTACAACTGTAATTACATCTTCATTTGAGGTAAAACGCTTGCCAGCAAGGAATTTTTTAGATTTGGGAACAGGTAAAAGTCACTGGGAGCTAAATCAGGAGAATAAGGTGGGTGGTCAAGCAACTCCTACTTTAATTCGTTGATTTTAGCCATTGTTAAAACACTCTTTTGCGCTGGTGCGTTGTCTTGATGAAAAATTATTTTTTTGCGTTGTAAACCAGGACGTTTTTCTCGAATTTGTACATTTAATTGATCTAAAAGGTTGCAATAGTACTCTGAATGTATTGTTTTACCCTTTTGCAGATAGTCAATCAATAAAATACCTTTGAATTCCCAAAAAACCGTTGCCATTACCTTACCAGCCGACTGAATTGTTTTTGCCTTCTTTGGGGCACTTCCTCCAGCTTCAGTCCATTGTTTGGATTGTTCTTTTGTCTCCGGAGTATAGTGGTGGATCCATGTCTCATCAACAGTTATGAAACGACGCTTAAAATCCATTTTATTTCGCTGAAAACGATCCAAACAAGCTTGAGAAATGTTCATTCTTATGCGTTTTTGTTCGGCTGTTAACAAGTCCGGCACCCATCTTGCAGAAAGCTTTTTCATCTGTAGTTCTTCATGCAAAATTAAATGGACTCGATCATTTGAGATGCCCATGATATTAGCTATTTCAGGCATTTTTATTCGTCGATCATTTAATACCATATCATGCACTTTGGCTACAATTTCTGTTGTTGTTGCTGTTTTCGGACGTCCACTACGTGGTTCATCTTCAATGCTTGTACGACCACGTTTAACTTCAGCAACCCAATTTTTTACTGTTGCATATGAAGGAGCACTTTCACCTAACACATTCACCATATCATGATGACTTTCTTGTCCCGATAAACCTTTTTTATGTAAATATTTAATTGCATCACGCATTTCTAATTTTTCCATTGTAAAAAAATCGCGGATACGTCTTTTGTGAACACCTGTTTCTATATGAAGGAGTTGCCAGATCGAAACAAAATTTAATATGTGTTCATAACAGAGATGGAAGTTTCCAAAACACTTAACTTTTTTCTGTTTATACCGCGCTTTTTGTGCTAGGCTAAGAACCGTCTTGTTCCGAGCCGCCCTTGTATGGTTGCGAAGAACATACTTTTATTGTGGAGAACATATTATTATTGCCGTGACCATGTAGTAAACATGTTTTTTCTCTGCGTGTAGTTGTATTGTCAGCATAGACTTTGGACTTTTCGTAACCCTAAGGGAAAATGTCTAAAGGTGTGATATCACTCGATCTAGGCGGCCAACTCACCTGTCCGAAACGTGAAATTAGCTGCTTTTCAAAATGACCTTTCAATAGATCCATTGTTTGAGCAGCTAGCTGTATGGCAAGTGGCGAGTTGACGACACTGTTGAAACCAAGTGTCGTCAAGATTACGGGCTTCAATTACAGGTAGCATAAAGATCGATATCATGGCGCGATAGCGAGCACCATACACGGTTACGTGCCGGCCTTTATCATTTTTGAAAAAATATGGACCGATGATTTTACCAGCTTATAAACCGCACCAAACCGTGGTTTTCTGATTTTACCAGCTTATAAACCGCACCAAACCGTGGCTTTCTCTGGCTATACTGGCACCTCTTGAACCTGTTGCTCTTCAGCACAAATGCGGCAATTTTGTTTATTGACTTTGCCGTTGAGCCAGAAATGGGCCTCATCACTGAACAAAATTTTGGTCGAAAACAGCGGATCTTCCCGTTTCTCACCAAACGCTCATTTCCATAATACAGTTGCCAACATTTGAAGGTCATTATTTTCAAAAAATAAATGCCATAAAATGTTCTTTCAAATTACCGATAAAGATTCCACACTTTGAATTTTTATATTTTATTTTGTTCTGAAAAAATACCTCTAGATGGATCACCACAATAAAACATCCCTTTTCAATGATATGCATTTTGGTCAGAATTTTTTTTATAGACGAAATTCCTTGCATGATTTGATTAACTCCGTTGGTCTAGAGAAACAAATGCTCGGATTATAATAATTTACAGATTAATTTTATTTTAAAGTAATAGCCAGGCAATTGCCACAATTGAAAATAGTCACTATCACCACCAAAATGGTGGGGCAACCTATGCTCGTGCAATTTAAGATTTTTAGCTTCTCTGTTTAATACACACATAAACAGAAACAAAAAACAAAAAAAAACGAAATAGAAACAAAACAAAACAACACGATAAGAGGGCTTAGGAAAGGATTACCAATGATTAGGACTCATACTACACTATATAGGCCGAGTGGCGGAGCAGCAAAAACAATCACAAACCCATACTAGCACAGATACACGGCCACACAAACACGCACACTATTCAAATATGACAACAGCCACAATTTGGACACATTGAAAATGGAAGAAAGTGCACGAAAAAAAATGCAATTCAAAAGCAAAAAACGAAAAATTAGAAAAAGGTAGAAAATAAAAGAAAACATTTTGCAAACGACAAGTGATAATGAAAAACAACTGACAAATAATGGGGCAAGCCGAAAGCACCAAGAATTTAGAACAGCAGTACCGTGTACCGATGTACGAGTACAGCTGTATGTGTGTTTATGTATGCATGTGTGTATCTTTGTGCGTTGGAGAACCCCAAGTGTTGTGTATGGAGAGAAAAGACAAATTAAGAGCACATGACAAAAGTGCGTGAACATCTGTCATACTCCCCTCCCCGGTTTAGGTGAGGGAATGTGGGTGGTGAATGCCAACGAAAACGGAATACACGAAAGGAAAAACGAAAGAGAAAAAACGGCAAAGTAAACATGATGAAAATTACCGAGAAAGCGGAAACAAAGAACAAATTTCGGGTAAAATGCTAAATAAACAACTGATGGCACAACAGCCAGCAAACAAACCCGAAAGAGAGTTTAAGCTTTGTGGGTGAGAGAGAGAGAGAGAGAGAGACATAGAGAGAGAGAGCGAGTTGTCATTTTCTAAGTACACACTTTTGGAATACCACACAAAAAGAGAGTTACCATATGTTGGGCCTGCAGCACCACAAAAGAAACTTCAAAAGGCAAACTGAGAGCAAAAGCTAAACGAACTGAGAGAGATAGAGAGTGAGCGCGAGAACTAAGGATAGTTAGGTGAGTTTGTTGGTGAAAGGAACACTCGCTCGCACAGAGAAAGCTGTTAAGATATTTCGAAAATGGCGTAGTTATAGTATTTCGTATTAACTTCCAGTTAAGCGCCATCTGCAATTGTATTGTAGTCAGTGCCATTTGGGGCCATCAGCCAAGAAGCAGGGTAGTACGGTTAAATCCTGCGACGCGCAATCCTTACACATACACTTTTTTCTTTTTTCTACTAACTACTAACCAACCAACCAAAAACAACAAGCAAAAAAACCATGGAATACCTACAAAAAATATAGAAAAATTTCTCCAAAAAAACAAAAAAAATAAACCTCGAAAACATGTATGATATTCAAATAAATAAATGGTGAAAAAATCATAGTGGAAAAATGAATACTTTTATATAACCGAAAACCGATATTTCTGAATTAACACACACCAAAAAAAAAGGTATCAAAAAAGTTTAGTGGGTGAGCAAAAACGACACACACATCAAAAGAAAAAAAAACGAAAAATGAAAAGATTTTCCCTTTCAGAACAAAAGAAATTTTCGCTTGCGCATATAACGGTCGTGGATGTAAGAAAAATCCGTTTTTTTTTCAACAAAATCTAGGAAAATTATTTAAAAAACAAACACCCACAAAACAAATTTAAGCAGCATTGAGCCGCAGTTGTTTGAGGTGACCAGTTTGTATAGGCAACAAAGCTAAAGTTGAGTTGTTACGCTTCGAAAAGATCATAAAAATTTGAAAATTTTATTTGCCGCCCCCTGCCCTTACAGCCCTACAAAAGGGCATGTCATAATTTTTCCCAGAGTGTATTTTACCAGAGCCTAAGAAACAAAAAAAAAACTGCCTAAGCTTTCAAACTGGCTACAAAAAAAAAAACGAAAGAAACTGAAAATATGCTGCTGCCTTTATGGTAACTGTTATATAATTAAAGGTATGCTTAAAACAACCTTAAATGAATGGCAAATCTTCAAAAAATTTAAAAATATAAAAAGGAAAATGAAATTTAACCTCAGCAAACCATTAAAAGCTAAAAAAAACTTAGAAAACATTTAACCAAAAACATAAATATATTAAAAAAAAGTTCGTCAAAATTAATAGACCTTAAGGAGGCTTATGTAAAAATAGTTTAGACTACCAAGCGAATTGGTTTTTAATACTAAAATACAGAAATTTAAAAAAAAAACTTTCAATTACAAAAAAAGAAAATTTAGAATTTTCAAGTTTTTTGTTTTTAAAATAAACCGTTCTTTCCTTTATTTTTTAAAAAAAAAAACCTTCTCAATTGCGTATTCTCATTCTAAGTTAATAATTGTCTAGCTGAAAATTGCTTTATTACATAAAATAAATTCTTTAAAAAAAAACTTTTTTTCTGTCCTGCTTCATTTCCATTCATTTTTTTTTTTTGCTCCATCAATTTGTGTGGGGGAGATGTCTTTGCCCACCTACAAGCAAGAAGAAGGAAAAAACGAATTTTCCTTTTTCGTAAAAATGTCTTTCATATACACATACCGTTAGTCCATAAAGGCCCAGCAGGAAAACCGTTAGTTCGTTGATTTTGTTTCATCATCATCTTCGTTTTATTTTTCTTCTTGCTTTTTGTTTCTCTGACAATTCGTGTATTCAACGACATCGGCTATTCGTTGTACACGAAAGAAGACCAAGCAAAAACGAAGAGGAAGAACAGCAAAAAAAAAAACACTCGGATAAACGATAAAACAGCCAGAAAAAAGAAATCGGAAAAAACGAGTTCTAAGAAAAAGGGAGGAAATTCGAAAAAAAATACCAACAATAAAAAATCTGGTGGCAACTCTAAACCTGGAAATGTAGCAACTCGAATGCTCTACCTTTTGACGCTCTTTCTCACTCTCGTGCTCTTCACAACTAAACTCCCCCTTGAAAATTGTTTTCATTAAAAAGAGTCAGAGAGAGCGAGAGAGAAAGAGTAGTTAATGAGCGAACCCAGCCAGCTAAAGTGAATGAGTGCAAAAAGCCCCCCGTGAGAGTTTTCGGTGTTCGAAAACAACCGTTATATAAAGCAAACACCCAAAAAAAAAACGTGCAAAGTGTAGAGTGTGGAACGAATACGAAAAAAATGTCCAACGCTGGCAAAAAGCTTTTGAACACACATAAATCTCCCAGTTAAAAACAAGAAAATTCCACCAAGTAGCACCAACAAAGCGTGCCAGTGCAAGTAAATTTTTTTAAAAAAAATATTAAGAAAAATTAATTCCAGTTTTAAACTAAGCCTAAAAATTTTAAAAAAAAAGTTCAGAGATTTTCTGGAAAATCTCCGGAAAATTGTGAAAAGGAATTTTTCTCAATTTATAGTCTCTTTTTCTTCTCTTCAAGGTTACCTACTACAACAAAATAGAAAAACACCACAAAAAAGAAAAGCTGTAAAGATTAAAACATACCAAAAAAAAAGAAAGTATATTTTGGAAAAAAGGAGAGAAAAACCCGAAATTACCCTAAAATAAAGAAAATGTGCACAAACATTAAAGATCTTTAAGAAGTTCTACGAACAAGCAAAGAAATATCTTTAAATAAATCTCGAAAGAAAAGTAAACCACCTAATACTAAATAAGTTTAGATGAAAAAGCATTGAAATTGACAACAACAAAAAGGACGCACGAAATATTCAAATAAACTATCGTTGTCGCGGCAGTTTTCGTTCTATCGTTTTCTTTCTTATCGTTATCGGGTTGTCGTCGTTGTCGTTTTTCGTTTGTCGCTTTCGTTTCGCATCAAGTCAAGAGAATAGCCCAAATAGTCGTCTAATGTTTTAATACTTTCTTGACGGCGTCCTTTCGTTTCGTTCGATTCTCGTGTGCGTGTGTGGAAAATTACATTTGTATTGATTTCGCCTGTCGCTCAGCGTCTGTGTTTTTGTGCGTGTGGACAATTATTTGTGTGTGGGTGCGTGCGTGCGTTCGTGCGTGTGTGTATCAAAATCCCCTTTATTTCCTTTATCTTCTGGTATTTATTGTTATCATCTCTAATATCTGCACAAGCACCCCCAATAACAACCACCGCCAAAAGCCGCCACCAACAGCAACCAGCCAGCCGAACGATCGGCCACTTATCAACAGCAGTACCGCCATCGCCAACTACTATCAGCCCACCCACCACACAACATCTATCACATGTTTGTGTTGTTGTGATTTTCAAGTAAATCCACCAACAACAACAACAACACAATACCCCCCAAAAAATGCTATAGTAAAACAGTTTACCATCGACAAAGTGTATTTATTGTGTTTTCAATATTCATAATTTTGTTTTCACATACACACACACACATCTGTGAAATTTCGTTGATTTTATTTCAAAATTTTCAAAAAGAAATAAGGAAAACCAATTAAAGAATTAATGATAACAATGATCCCTTAAAAATGCAACACGATTCTACAAAATACAACAACATGGATTAACTTTAACATTGGATTAACGGATTTAACCTTGGATTAATAACGCATTAACAAAACAAACCACAAAATCTAGTGTAAGTATTTAGAGGGTTCGCTCAAAGTAAATAGGAAATAAAAAATTGTAAGTGTATATGAATTAGTGCGCCTAAAAAGAAAACCGACATTTATGTCCAAATCCGACATTTAGTTTCTCAAAAATAATTAAAACCGGCTTGTTCGTTTAACCGGTTTTTGCTATCGGGTTTTCGGTTTTTTTGTAGTTCAATGTAAAATCAAAGAAACTTCAAAATTTGCACGTACGGAATACCTTTTTTATGTCCTGCTGCAACGGAGTCAAATCACATGATCTTGGCGGTTAATGAACATTGCCACGACGTGAGAAGCACGGCCATTTAATTTGTCGCGCAAAAGAGTCATTGTTTCGTTAGCTGTGTGGCAAGTGGCACCGTCCTGTTGAAACCACATATTGTCCACATCCATATCATCCAACTCGGGCCATAAAAAGCTCGTTATCAACTCACGATAGCGAACACCATTCGCAGTAACTGCACGCAGAAAAAAATTATGGTTGGGGTGACAATATTCGAAGGGCATCATACTATTGTTAGGTATATGGTTGTGGCACAACAATGTTATGATCCTCACAACAATAGTATGATTCACACACAACCATATTATGATCCTCAGAACAATAGTATGATTCACACACAACCATACTATGATTCTCACTACCATAGTACGATTCACACTCAACCATAGTATGATTCACATTTAACCATACTATGAACCCCACAACCATATTATGATCCTCACAATAATATAATGTTTGACATACAACCATAGTATGGGTCACAAGCAACCATAGTCTGATCCCACTCAACCATAATATGGCCCTCAAAATTATTTATTAGGATTGGTTTATGTTGTTAACAATATAGATTTTTAATAAGTAAATAATTTAAAGTTAGATTAAATTTAAAATAATAGGAGTGTTTATTAAACAGTCGAGAAATCCATTTAAAAAAAAAGTTTTTATAAAAAATATTTCAGTTAAACAAATCCAAATCAGTTTGTTTGGAAAATTTTAATTTCCATTATTATTTCATAAGATTCGTAACAATAACATTATTGTAAACCCCATATTCAAGTTAAGAAACATTACAATCATACAGTATGATTGCTGTAATCTTATTATTGTTAACATACAACTCAAAAAACGTATTGTTTTTTGTCGCACCAGCCATATTTATATTGTTGCTGCAACCATAGTTTCATTTGTAAATTTGGCAATAATGCTATTGTAACATGACAGCAATATTTATATAGTCGCAATCATACTATTGTCAACATGAATTTCAAAAAACTATACTATGGTTGCAACTAACATACTATTATTACAGAGAACATATTATTGTTGCCGCGACCATATAGTAACCATAATTTTTCTTTGCGTGTGCCTGACCGGCCTCATTTTGGAAAAAATACGGCCCGATGATGCCGCCAGCCAAAAAACCGCACCAAACAGACACTCTTTGTGGGTGCATTGTTTTGTCGACAATCACTTTCGCATTATCATTCGCCCAAATGACGCAATTCTGCTTTTTGACGAATCCACAGAGGTGAAAATGTGCCTCATCACTGAAGATGATTTTCTTCGAAAATTGATCATCCACTGTTGCCATTTCTTGCCACCATTCTGACCATTGACTTCGTTTGGAATGGTCAAGAGGCTTTAGTTCTTGAGTCAATTGCACCTTGTTAGCGTGTAAATGCAAGTCTTTATACATAATGTTCATCAACGACGAGCGTGAGAGTTGCATTTGTTGGGCACCACGACGACGAGTTGAGGTGGACGGCTCTTCAGCCACACTATCGCGAACAGCAGCAATATTTTCTGCAGTACGAGCTGTAAGAGCATGCACTGGTGTTTTCACATCTCCTACAGACTCGGGTTGCTCAAATTTTTAAACGATTTTTCCGATTGTACACACATTAGGACGATTAAATTGACCGCAAAAATCACGAAGTGCCTAAATAACTTTAACGCGTTGATTGCTTGTATATCTTTTCATGGTTCAAATTGAGTTAGTCTGAAATTTAGAAATATCAAATGAAATGCAGAAAAAAAACTTGACGTTTAGATGTGGTTCACATTCAACATCGGCCCTAAAAATGTAACCACCCTCTACAAGAGCATACCTGTATCAAATACCAATAAATCGAAACATTTTGTTTGCTATTTGGCTAAATAAGAGTTACGGACCCTAGGAAAAAGTCTGAAACCGGAATGTCGGTTAATGTCGGTCTTTTACTTAAAAAAAGCCCGACAGTTCGTATTTTCAAAACACGATTGTAAAAAGAACCCTATATGTGACGCGCAAAATAGAAAGGGACCTAAGGTTAAAACCCATTTTTGTTCAGGAGAGCCATTTTAAAGATTAGGTCCCTTTCTATTTGAGCGTAGAATCATCGACTTCACTTTCATAAGCCGCGAATACCTCTGGGAGGGTCTCATTCGATGCTCAGATGTTGTCCACATCAAAAAAAAAATGAAAAGTTGATGAAATGTTTTGTTCAGGAGATCCATTTTAAAGACTAGGTCCCTTTCTATTTGCGCTTAGAATCGTCGACTTCACTTTCATAAAACGCGCATATCTCTGGGAGGGAACACTTTTGGGGCATGGGATCGGTCTCATTCGATGCTCAGATGTTGTCCACATCAAAAAAAGAAAACAAATGAAAATTGATTTTTTTTTACCCTTAGGTCCCTTTCTCTTTGCGCTGTCACATATGCCGGTTTTCTGAAAACCCGGATTTTCGGACAATCTGATATGAGTATAAAATACACTTGTACTCAAAATTATCTTCAGCTTGCTCATAGATCCAAATATGACAATTTGTTTTTTATTCGCGAATCCATTGAGGCCGTTTTATGCCTTGTGACTGAACAAGCCTTGTAACTGTTTCAACCACGCATTTTTTTATTGTTGTGCGGGAATAAAAAGAAGTCATTGGGTGCGACAGGGCTGTACGGCGGATGACCCATCAATTCGACGTTCAAAAAGACGTCAAAAGGCGCTGGTTTCATGGTGCACAATGAATCGTCTTCTCTTGTTCGTTTTTCGAATTTCTCCGAAGACTTCAGGCAAACAAATTGTGCTGCACCACTCAGAATTGACCGTCCTACGTTTCTCAAGCGGAACAGTCGCCACATGACCAGTTTTGCCGAAGAAACAGCCGATCAGTTGCTTCGAAGTGCTTCTTCCACAAACAACTTTCGTTGGAGTTGGCTCGTCTTCGAAGACCAACACGGTGGATTGCTGTTTTGTTTCGGTCTCATACGCATAGATCCATGATTCGTCACCTGGGACGATCTTATAAACGTCTTTTGAAGCACCGCGATCGAATTTTTTCAAAATTTCTTTGCACCAATCGACACAAGCCTTTTATTTAACGATTGTCAATTTGTACGGGATCCAACGAGAACAAACCTATTGTTCATGCAATATCGAATGTATGCTGGTGGAAGAAATGCCCAAGAATGCCCCTATCTCACTGTATGTCACATGACGATCTTGCACTATCAGTTCACGCACGGCATCAATGTTCTCTGGCACAACGGCCGTTTTTGGACGACCTTCACGAACTTCGTTTTTGAGCGAGTGTCGGCCACGATTGAATCCATTAAACCAGTTTTTCACAGTGCTATATGATGGTGCTTCATCGCCATACAAACATTTAATATATCGATGCACTCTTGTCGATGATCGCACGAAAATGTTCACGAGTTATTTCCAGTTTTTACAAAATTGATTTTTTCAAGTCACTGTAAACAACACAAATGATGGGCGTACGTCAAAACGTTCTGAGTACGTTTATGCTAAAAAATGTCGCACTTTCCAATGGAATGTCAGATGGCGCCAGGCCAGAAATATATATAGCAACCCTTGTACTACATTAATTTAAAAAAAATGATATCGGCCATGTGACCGCCGCCAAATTTATTGCTTAATAAGGATGTAACGAAAGTAAATTAAGCAAAAGCGAATGTGAATATTGAAATGTAAATTTTTGCAAATGGGAAAGCAAATATCCCAAATTTGATTTTTGCGAATGCAAACGATTAATTATTTTTGTTTTTTTGAAGATTATTTTATTTGCAATATTAGTAACGAACATCGTTTTCAAATGAAATTAAAATAAATTACAGTTTTCGGCAGTCTGCCCAACACATTTTCATATAAAAAGGTGATTTAGCACAGGACTTTAGAAAAAATAAACTTGTTAGAAAAATAATTAAAAAAAAGTAGTTCTGAGGTAACAATATCTTTAACTGAAATATTTATTTTGCGAATGTGAATATTCCAAAATGGGGTTTTCAAATGCTAATAATACGCATCTGCGATTGGTAATATTCGTTACAACCCCAATGACAATACGGGCTCGTTTCATGGCATTTTCTATCTCTCTAACAGAAGGTTGGGCGGCGCATGGCTGACTTAAAACCACCAATGAAAAAAGGCTGAAGCAGTTAAATCGGGTAATCTGACCGACCAAGACGACAGATTAAGTGACCCGGAACCGATAATCGGTGTTGGCTGCAGCAGTGTGTGTCGTATTCTATAGCCCTCATTCATCCAATTGAGGAAGAATAAATTTGGTTGTCGTGGCTCTCCGTCCACGGTCAACGTATAGCCCTCGGCGTGCTCAAAAAAAAACAATGGCCCGAAGACTCCTCCCTCCAGCGTAAACATCACACCACGCAGTATTTTTGAGCAGCTGTAATGGCTCTTCGTGCCCCAGAAACGATTATTTTGTTTATTCACGTAACCGCTAAGATGGAAATAAGCCAAATCGCCTGATAATTTTCAATGAAAAATCGTCCACTTCTTTGTTGAAATTGACGCGCTTAGCGGTCAACAGGATGCAGCTAAAGCTCTGTCTGCACTTTGTAAGGGAACATCTTCACATCTCGCACCGAAATTCTGCGTAGGGACCAGAAAAATAGTATGGTTGGGGTAACAATATTCGAAGAGCATCATACTATTGTTGGTTATATGGTTGTGGCACAACAATAGTATGGTTCACACACACAACCATACTATGATCCCCATAACAATATTATGGTCCTTACAACAATAGAATTATTCACACAACTATACTATGATCCCCACAACCATAAAATTATTCACATTCAACCATACTATGATCCCCACAACCATATTATGATCCTCATAACCATAGTATGTTTAACGTACAACCATAGTATTATCCTCACAACCATAGTACACACAACCATACTAAGATCACTAAAATTTTTCGTAAAGATTGGGTTAAGTTGTTATTCAACAATAGAAAATTTTATTAAGTTATGTAAAAATACAATAAACTCTTAATAATAGTAGTAATTTATTTAACAGTAAAAAAGTCATTAATTTAAAGTATTTGAGTTATACTAATCCGTAGTTTGTTTTGAAAAAATTTAATTATTATTACTATTATTGCGTAAGATTAGTAAAAAATAACATTGTCAAATTTAAAAGAAATTGCGATTTTGCCGGTATGATTGCCGCAATCATATTATTGTTAACCTAAAACCCATTGAAACAATACTTTTGTCCCACCAACCATATTTATATTGTTGCTAAAACCATATTTTCATTTTTAGATTTGGCAACTGTACTATTGTTACATTTCAACAATATTAATATTGCCGCAATCATACTTTTATCAAAATGTAATTCAAAAAACAATGCTATGTTACGACGACCATACTTTTATTGCAGAGAACATACTATTGTTGCCGTAACAATATAGTAACCATATCTTTTCTCTGCGTGCGCAGACAAATGGCCAATTGAGTGACACGTCATCTGGTCGATGTTCCGGGCTTCTCTTAGCCTTGGCATCATGGTCAACAACAGCAATATTCTTACCAGAACGGCTGATACAGGGCCGGCTAGCCTAAGCAAGATCTCGTGTTGTCCCAGTCTCTTCAAGGCGAGTGGCCAAACGCTGCAGTGATTGCCCTGTTGCTGTCGGACGGCCGGGAAATCTGCGACAAAGTTCACGCTGCGCCAGAACAACCGACGAATTGTTGCGCAAAAAAGGGAACAGCTAGCTATCTTGCGTTTTGTTTACTTTCAGCGTTTGTTTACTTCACAAATGTCAACACAGAGTTGACATTTGGCGCCATTTCCAAAAGTAATAGGGGTTTCCAATAGGTGAAATACTATTGGCGCACCTTGTAGAAAGGATATATTTTACTCTGTCGGTATTGTACAATAATACAAATGTTCATTTTGGTACATTCATGTGGCTTAAGCGGTTCTAATCCATTAAAAAAAAATTTAGTTTCAATATTAATCTGACCCACGCAAATTTCTTTCCTTCTTCTGTTACGATGTCATGTTGATTTAATGAATACTTTTTTAATTAAATAAAATTATTTTTAATTCATATGAAAATTGCAAGCAACAACGGACATCCAGCAACAACGAAAACATTTAAGCGAAATGCAAACAGCTGCAAAAGACCTGCTTAACTAAATCAAAACGCGGTGCCTCAAAAAAAAATCCTAGAGCGAGACTGATTAGCTCCATTCTTAACCCTATAAGCATATACTAGACCACTAAACCTTTACGTACAAGTTGTTTAAGAAAAAAGCAACGTTTATCCAGTAGGGAAAATAGCGCTACAAACTAAAACCGTGCCAAAGTGGATTTATCGGTCGGCCTCGATTCCATATGTCCGTAGTTCACCGTGAGTGATATACATGCACACAGAGAAAAACTCAGTTCGAAATCGTTCCGAACAACAATAATTCGGAGGGATTAACATTCTTTCTGTTGCAATCACCAGCATTCAATGGTATTGATAGTAAAATGGTTCGACATACCATAAGATGGTTGTTACGAGCGTAACACGTCACTCAAAGCCAACATATCGGTTTTAACAACTGAATTCAGTAAAGCTATCGGTGGCTACAAAAAATAGATATGCCAAACAACCAATTATGATGCACATGTACTTTAGTACCAATAATCGGTGGTGACAACAGATATGTTCTTTGTAGTAAACAAAACCCGATTATTGGTTATCTCAACATCAGAATATTTTCGCTAGAAAAATTTATGGCTTCAAGCCGCTATACATATTTGGTTATGAAGAAAAAATATTTAGAATTTCCAAAAACAAAAAAGAATTAGAAGAAACAGAAAGTGGATTTTTTATATGTGACAGCGCATAGAGAAAGGGACCTAAGGGTAAAAAAAAAAAACAATTTTCATTTTTTTTCTTTTTTTTTGATGTAGAGAACATCTGAGCATCGAATGAGACCGATCCAATGCCCCAAAAGTGTTTCCTCCCAGAGATATGCGCGTTTTATGAAAGTGAAGGCGACGATTCTAAGCGCAAATAGAAAGGGACCTAATCTTTAAAATGGCTCTCCTGAACAAAACTGGGTTTTAACCTTAGGTCCCTTTCTATTTTGCGCGTCACATATGTTTTTATTTCGTATTGTGTTAGACAGTTTAAACTTTTTGGGCCAGTCAGTAAATCCATCCAAACAATTCGGCGATGCAAATAAACCAACTATTAACAAATCATTATTAAACCGACTTAACTCGATTAACATTTTTACACAGATAGACCTTCTTAATTTTGCAAAACAACAACCAATTTGTTTTAAGCGGCAACCCATATTCCCTGTGTTACGGGTCACCAAAGCTTGATAATAAATATGAATGTAGTTTTTTCCAACTCATAACAAATTAGGGCAAATTTGGGTATCATTGGAAAGCCTATTAGAACATCTATCCAAATCAGTATTTATTTTACTGATCCGTAGCCCGTTGCGAGCGCTTAAAAGTATTAAAATTATTATAAAGGTCTCACCACATATCATTAGCAAAGGCTTTACGAGTAAGCCTTCATTTAAGGTCATTTGTATCACACTAACCTTTTATTAGCCATAAATAAATACTGAGGTTTAAAGTTCTATCTTAGGTATTTTAAAAACAAATCAGCATCAGCTTTTTTCTGATACATTAAAAGCAAAATTTTACTTTATGACCCACTATGCCATCTTCATGAACAAAATCATTTCATTTGCACATACGAGTACAATTTTAATTAGATTCGAAAAAACCAAGTTTTTAAAATAACTACTCATAATTCCAATTACAGACTCAATATTTTAACATCTTTAAATATAAAAAATAAATAAAATATAAAATTTTACCATCAGTTGGCCCAGTTAACCAATGTTACTGGCAATGACAACCGAATTCTCGGAATACTTATAACCAACAATCTATGACAACAATTAATACACGAAAAATTCAGTTCATCGCAATTAGTTAGCATTACCGATAAATTTTCTCTTCAACCGATAGTGTCAGTTCCCTCTACTGAAAAGTTGCAGTGTGCTTAATACACATTCGGTTGTAGCGATAGCATGCATTGATAGTACGAGTACGTACAGCCATTAACATTCGGTCGCGTCAACAAATCTGTTCTCTGAGTGCATGAAAATGATATATGTGACAGCGCCTAGAAAAAGGGACCTAAGGTTAAAAAATCAATTTTCACATTTTTTTGATGTGGACAACATCTGAGCATGAGACCATGAGACCGATCCAATGCCCCAAAAGTGTTTCCTCCCAGATATATGCGCGTTTTATGAAAGTGAAGTCGACGATTCTAAGCGCAAATAGAAAGGGACCTAATCTTTAAATGACTCTCCTGAACAAAACTGGGTTTTAACCTTAGGTCCCTTTCTATTTTGCGCGTCACAGTTGTATGTATTTGCAAAAAATGGCATGTTCATTATGGGATACTTGACTTTCGGCCCTTGGGTCAACACAAACTCCTTGAAAATAACATTGTGCTATTCGTCTACACTAGGTCAAACTTTATAAATAATAAAAAATACATACATTGACGGGCTTGATTTCGGCCTTTAAGAATCCAGCCAAATAAACCCATTCATACCTGACCAAAGAGTTCGATTATGTAACAAACACAAGAAATACTTTTAGGCCTAAGTTTTTCTTCGATTTAGTAAATTTTTTGTCAACTACAAACACCACCTAAGTTAAGTCAATACGACGGACAAACATCGCCTTAGGATCAATATTTCAAATCGTTACAAACATATAAGAAATTACATAGGTAAAACTGTGATACAAAATTCTACGAAGGCGTATCAATAATTTCGTGTCTTTTCGAATAACACAGTTTTTTTTTGCAAAAAATATTTTTCAACATAATATCCTTTAAGCTCAATACACTTAGTCTAACGTTTGTATCCCTTCCAAAAAAAAACGGAGATCCATACAATAGATATTTTTTTGATCAATTCTTTCATCGTTGGAGCTGAATCTTTTTCCACGGAGCCATTTCTTTGGAAATAGGTAATAGTCACTGGGGGGCGAATATGCACGCAGAAACAAAGTATGGTTGGGGTGACAATGTTCGAAGAGGATCATACTATTGTTGCGTATATGGTGTGGCACAAAAATATTATGATCCTCATAGCAATAGTATGATTCACATATAACCATACTATGATCCCCACAACCATAGTATGATTCACACTCAACCATACCATGACCTCCACAACCATATTATGATCTTCACAACCATAGTATGTTTCTCATACAACCATAGTATGATTGAATCGCAACCATACTATGATCCCCACAATCATAGTATGATTTACACTCAATCCCCAAAATTATTTATTAGGATTGGGTAATGTTGCTATTCAAAAATATAGAATTTTATCAAGCAAGTTATTTTAAATTGCATTTTAAGGCCATATTTTTATTGAATATTTCATTCAAGAAACAAAAATATACTCGTATATTCCAACGGCAGTCGAAAATACTTTAGTTGCCGGCAGGGGTGAATGCTACTTCACCATCCGTAGACCCCAAGTAACGAATGTGATTAAACCATGATCAATGGCTATATACTTAAGCGCAGGCAGATTTTAACTAAACGAGGACCAGTCGGTAGTAGAGTACGTATTTCACCGAACAAAGTAAACACAATAAAAATCCCTCGAACTGCCTTCCGTTTGCAACACCAGGAAATACTGGTCGGAGACTCCATAATATATTATTGACCTAGATTTAAGACGATCTAGCGACGTCCTTTGGTCCGTCCTTGTGTTTGTTGGAAGCACGATAGCGGTCAAACGAATTAAAATTTTGCATGTGGATGGCTTATGGTCAAAAGCTGTTTGGGCCAAATAAATGGGTCAAATAATCGTCCCAGGGGAAAAAGTTTCCCTTTACGGAACAAAAGGTATTTCGGCAAAAGTACACCTTTTAAAGTACCTGCTTAAAAAATCACAAAGTTTTGTGGTCATGACAATGGTGACATGTTAGGTAGAAAGCCCTAAATATGTACGGCATAGTTACTGGACTGTTAGGCTCGTGTGCCCAAAACACGTTCCGCATTGTTAAGGCGGGCGACTAATAACACAGTGGAACATTTTTGGGGTTATTGTCTGGGGGGTGAGAAATTCCAAGTCAGGGTGATGGTACTTATTCAGTATATTAAAACCCTCAAAGGGTTTTGCGTTCGTATGTGCCAGTTTTTATGACCTTTTACATTTTTCCTTATCTTGATGTTTTTTCGCTTAGTTGTAAAATGTTGGCAACAACGTAGTTTGACATAACTCGAGAACGACTAGTTCGATTTTGCTGAAATAAATTGAGAAAAAATAATAATTACATTTTCTTTAATCCATTAATATACTGTTTCTCTACCAAATCAACATTTTTGCAATTAGAAATAAATTTATGAAGAAAATTTTGCCAAAAAATTTTTTTTTTTTTTAAAACATATAAATCCCAAACGGAAAAACGTGTAGAGTCTTATAACTTTCACGTAAAGTCACATAACCTATAAACAAAATGCGACATAGATCATAGAAATCGATTAACGCGTTCTGCTTTTATTTACAATGGGATACCTTCACTTAATTGTAAATAAAAGCAGAACGCGTTAATCGATTTCTATGATCTAAACTGGCACATACGAACGCAAAACCCTTTGAGGGTTTTAATATACTGATGAAGTACCATCACCCTGACTTGGAATTTCTCACCCCCCAGATTGGCTGTTGTACTGTGTAATTAATACGGGCATATGGGTCCTCAAATTAAAGCAAATTTTGCTACGAATACAAATATAGTTTAATTTTAAAGCGATAGGTGAGATTATGGCGTGGACTGAAAGGACCCAAAATAGGACCTTATTACGCATTAGTAGCTCAATAACGTTAGAGGGTATATAAGGTTCGGCCTGGCGGAACCTTACGACATTTTTTCTTGTTTTAATTTATTTATTAATATTTTAGTGATTAACTTTCAAGAGCATCTTTGTGCGTCAAAATATCTTAATGGCGTCCTGCAATTTTAAATTAATATTAATGACAAATTGAAAACACATGAGTCTATTAAAAAAGGGCAAATCGGTGCATTTTCAGATAAAGTCCTCAAATGTCGCATTTTTACTGAAATCTTAAGAGAAAGATTGATTTGAGTTCGTGAGTTATTATGTACATCTGATTGACTCTACACACGGAGAACAATTTTGATGCCACAACCGATTTTTTTGCCATCCGAATATGAATACAAACCATGTAATCCATCGGTACAACTGAATGTTGATTGAGTACACGGCAATTTTCCGTACACTGCAATTTTTAGTACTCGACAATTTTCAGTGCACGGCAATTTTTACAGTTCAACTGAAGGTATCAGTTGATGAGACAAAGTATAGGAAACCCTAAGTAATTAGGGTGATTATTGAAACTGAATTCGTTCATGTAAAGGTTGTTGTTATAAAGTACTGGCTATAAGAACTCTTTGAATTCGGTTGTCATTTCACGAGCATTTGTTAACTGGTACTCAGTTATTTGACCGACACAATGAAGTTCATTATTTAATTTTTATATTTAACGATTTAAAAATATTTAGCAGGTTTTTTAAGTCTTCAGTTTTACATTCGAATCTAATTAGGTCTGTATGTACAAGTAGAACGATTTAAAGCATCAAATTGCTAAAATGGGTCAAAAAAACTACAAGTTAAGCTGATTATGATAAATTATTCAAGTTATCTAAATACGAGTGACACCACATTAAGGTACAAGGGGGAACCTCCCTCAAATAAGTGAGTGTGCACGATTCAATTATGTCCACGATTCAGTTCTTATACTCTCTAACCAGGACCTTCTGTTCAACGCTCCACGGCTCCAAACGGCTAAAGCATTTTGTAGAAAAGTGTTTACATGGCAATAGGATAATACTCAAATCCGTCAAGTCGCACAGAGGGTTGAAATCCATCAAAAGTGGCGATTAATTCAAAAGATGAACTTTAACTTTAATAACCGTATTTGGTACCGGGTGAAAGAAGATAAAATTCTACATCACTAATTACCAAAATAAAAGTTCTTAGTTGTTTACTTTATTTGCAGTGTGTCTTCAAAGTTCAGTAATTATTATTATTTTTGCGCGCATTGGTTAAAAGTGAAAATTTGCTTATTTCCAGTGATAATTTTTTTAATTAAGAATTCTAAAAGTGAAAATTTTATTATGGAGCCGTCTACTTCAGGTATTTGAGCATTTGATAAATATTTGTTTGTTTAGATAAATGTTTTGGAAATATTGAAAAAAAAATAAGGAAATTGCTCCAAAAATGAGGTATTTTTGATGTTTGCATTGGATTTCAACTGAATCATCGGTGAAACTTGGTAAAACTGCTTATGTTTTCTTAAAATATGAAGTTTCAGCTTATAAATTCCTGAACATCTTTTTGCCTTTTTGTTGCATTTTTTGACTTATTAAAGAATTTGTAAAATAACTCCAGTCGCTAAAAATATATGTGAAAAAATAAAACAAACAAAAAATCACTTTGACCTTATTATCTTTTGTCTTTATATTCCGTTTAGTATTTGTTATTGTAGCTACTGAGTGTGCAGTTTATTAGAGATGGGTGCGTGAGTAATTTTAAATCACGCGCACTCAAGAAAAAAAAAATTAATTAATTAATTCCAAATTACTTACAAAGCTTCGTTTGAAAATCTGAATAATATGAGAAAATTATATTTTACACACGTACACTGTTTTGAAAAATAAATTTGATCACGCTTCCATCTCTATTTAGTTTAGTTTTTCATTTGAACCCTACATGATAAATGTTGGTCATGTACATACATGCGAACATACGAGTACTGTTGTCATCTTGGTTTAAGCTGATGATGTTCCATCTACCAATGTATTGATAATTAATTGGTAAGAATTTAATACGTAGGGTATTTAAGATTTGGTACAGCCACGTTCATTTATTTTTTTTATTGACTGTCAATGTTTTGTTTAATGTGATGTTATTTATTGAAAGTGTTGTGTGTTTGTAAATTATTCGGTACAAGGGAAAACGAATAGTATTTTGCAAATTTTAAACGACTGAAAATTTGACTAATTTCAGGAACAAGTCCCAAAACAATTTTTATTTCTCGCCTGAGTTACATAACTTTATGAAGAATTCAGAACAAAAATCACTTCAAGATCGATGTAATCTTCTGAGGTGGGAGTAATCACACGCGTTGACCCTTCAGATATGGTAGATTTTACCAAAAGATTTAATAATTTTTGCACACAATATAAGATTCGGTGGCAAAAATGTCATAGAACGGATCAAGTTTTTTTTACAAAATAACAAGAATTGGTTTTTGTTTATGAATATTGATCAATAAGATATAATAATATTTTCTAATGTAACTTTTTTTAAATATGTGGAATTATGGAATTTGAAGAAAAAAAATCGGATTTTAATTTAAAATTTTGGGTATATAAATACAGATTAAATATTTATTAATTTTTATTTTTTAAGAACAATTTTTTTTTTCTAAAAGCACATTAAGTATGCTCTAATTTTCAATTGCATTTCCTAATTTATCGTTTTTCTTTGAAAAGTTACAGCGAAAATTGTGATATAAGACCACTTTTTCCAAAATACAAAAAAGGCCATAAAAGATTAAAACAACAATTTTTTTAATTTTTTTTTCTAATTATGCTTTTTTATGTATTTATGAATATCCATCAATAAAAAATAACAATATTTTAAAATTACGGCTTTCCTGAATTAATCGCCACTTTGCCTACCGCTCAACCCACTGTGAGTCGCCGGCATATACTAAGTAGGGACATAAATACTGTTACACACGTTTTATGCTGTAAAATAAAAAGCACTGAATGTTTTTAGACCAAATATTTTTTAATATATTTATTGATGTATATTGTATCCAAAAAGAATCTACTTATTCGAAATGTCCGCCATTTGCCTTTACACACGCCTTAAGTCGCACTGGCCAATCGTCAATAGCTGCACGAACCTCGTCCGTTGGAAAATTGGCCACAGCTCGAACCAAAGCAGTCTTAAGAGATCCAATGTTGGGGTCCTCTAAAACCGTCCACAATTTGTAATCCCATGGGTTTAAATCTGGACTGCCTGATGGCCATTCTTCAGAGGAAATGAACGCTGGCAAATTGTTTCGAAGCCAGACCTGGGACGTTTTAGCCTTATGGGCCGGCGCAGAATCCTGCTGGGAAGTCCATGGCTGGTTTTCGAACAGGGAATTGTTAAGAGGCTTCACAACAGCTTCCAAAACGGTTTCTTGGTAATCTTTGGCCGATGTTTTGAATCCTTGTTCGCAGAAATGCAGGTCAGTGACCCCACCCCACCAAACCATGACTGAAGCTAGGTGATGACCCTTTTCCACCCTTGGGATCAGTTCAGATGCTTCCTTAGATGACCGCGCATACACTATCATTTTGCTTGTTTAATTTTTCCTGAACGGTAAACATTTTTTCATCGGTGAACAAAATTTTTCTGTGCAAGCTATCAGCGTACTTCACCAAAAGACGTTTGCGTTTTTCAATCCTATTTGTTTTAAAGCTGCAGTCGATAAATGTCCGGTACGTCATTTGAAAGCCCCAAGTCCCAAGTCTTTTTTAATGATTCGACTCATGGACTTTTGCGTGATATTCATCTTAAGGGCCATGATTTTCTGTTTTCGGAGCGGATTTCTGTGAATTCTTGATTTAACGGCTTTGATGACATGCGGTGTTCGAACAGAGCGTGGGCAGCCCGACCGGTGGCAAACAGTTTTATGCATCGGTAGACGAACATGCGGCTAATCCCTGGTAGCCGGAGCATTTTGAAAATATCGTGTTTTCTAATTTCGCACTTGAAAAGCGCTATTGCAGCGATACGGTTCTTATTATCTGATCACTCCATGATGAAAGTTGAAACGATTTTAAAATCCCTGTACAGACTAACGCTATTGAGGTTAGCTTTCAAAACCCATATGACATTAACGGGGTATGTTCAGTTCTACTATTGAAATGGATGAGTTTAATGTTGCAACAGTATTTATGTCCCTACTAAGTACATGTTGGAAACCTGCCGCTGATAAATTGTTAGAAGTTCTTAGCCAGGGTTAAATCTCGGCACACACTAGCATCACACCACACCGGAATTTAAAACCTAAATATTTCCGACCACTTAAGGGCAATGCGACACAAACTATGTGAAATGACTTCAACAATTCATTTGAGACAGTTTGACTACATGGAATACAAAAAATTATATACTTTTTCATCGGTCACAGTTTCTAGGTTATTAAAAAAAGGCTGGAAAAAATTTAATTAAAGAAATTGTCCCTCGGTGTCAATCTTTTGTTTCCATTTAATAACATTAAATATTATTAAAAATTATTTTTTTTTTAAAACGACGACAAGTGCCAATTTATCTAGAAGATGTTCTGATTTTGTTTTAGACGATCAATACTAAAATGATAGAAATAATGAAGCAGAACAATTTAACTCAAAAACAACGTTTTTTAAAAAACATTTCTACAATCCCATCAAAAAAGGACACGGACATATCTCCACGGACATTTCTCCACGGTTTCGAAAAAAATTGGAGTATTTACTCTTAGATATAGAATGTTAAAAGGTTCTACGTAAATTAACTCCAAACGATTTCACTTAGAGCATCTCATCACAAAAATTCTGTAAAATGAAGGAATATTTACTACTTTTGAACTGATTTTAGTTGCAAAACAAGTTTCCTTGTACCGTAAAAAAATCGGACCTACAAGGCTGTCTTATTGGGAATTTACTATAATCACCTAAGTCGTTTATTTCCAAAATAAATCATTCCCCCCGAGTTAGTCGCTTGTGTCTCACTCTTCTACATGCTCGTAATACTTCGCATATGCAAAATCAATGCATGGATCGTATATATAGACCGTTAACATGTACACGTAGAGAAAAAGCATGGTTACTACATGGTCACGGCAATAATAATATGTTCTCCGCAATAAAATTATGTTCGTCGCAACCATAGCATTGTTAACTGAATTGATTTTTGACAATAGTATACTTGCTAGAATATTAATATTGTTGAAATGTAACAATGGTATTCATGCGAAATTTAAAAATAAAAATGTGATTGTAGCAACAATATAAATGTGGTTGGTGCGACAAAAGTATTGTGTTTTGTGTTTTATGTTAACAATGATTTGAGGACGCACGCAGAGAAAATATATGGTTACTATATGGTCACGGCAACAATAGTATGTTCTCTGCAATAAAAGTATGGTCGTCGCAACCATAGTATTGTTTTTTTTTATTTTAATTTTGACAATAGTATGATTGCGGCAATATTAATATTGTTGAAATGTAACAATTGTATTGTTGACAAATTTTTAAATGAAAATATGGTTGAAGCAACAATATAAATATGGTTGGTGCGACAAAACTTTTGTTTTTTTTTTGAGTTTTATGTTAACAATAATATGATTACGGCAATCATACCGACAAAATTTATTTTTGTCGGTTTGATTAATTTTTCTGAATTTAACAATGTTATTGTTACGAATCTTACGCAATAATAGTTCATTTTATATGAAAATTATTTTTTTCAAAACAAACTACTTTGAAATAGTGTAACTGAAATATATCAAACAAATATTTTTTTTATACTGTTAAATAAATTACTCCTGTTAATAAGAGTTAATGCATTTTTAAATAATTTACTTAATACAAATCTCTATTGTAAAATAACAACTTAACCTAATCCAATTTTTAACCCAATATTTTGGGGATCACAGTATGGTTACTTGTAAGTCAAACTATGGTTGTGAGGATCATACTATGGTTGTATGTGAAACATTCTATGGTTGTTAGGATAATAATATGGTTGTGGGGATCATAGTATGGTTGAGTGAGAATAATAATATTCTTGTGGGGATCATAGTATGGTTGTGTGTGAATAATTATATTGTTGTGAGGACCATACTATTGTTGTAGAGATCATAGTATGGTTGTGTGTGAACCATACTATTGTTGTGATGATCATAATATTATTGCGCCACAACCATATACCCAACAATAGTATGATGCTCTTCAAATATTGTTCTCTCAACCATATTTTTTTTCTGCGTGCGGCAATCATACTGTATGATTGTAATTTTTCTTCATTTAAATATGATTTTAAGAACAAATGTTATTGGAGCGGATCAAATGCAATAATAGTACTTTTTTTATCGAAATAAAAATTTTTCAAACAAGCTGCTTCTGTTTAACTGAAATATTTTTAATAAAAACGCTTACGTTTATTTAAACTTATTTTTTTTACTGCGAAATAAATCACTCCTGTTATTTTGAATTTAATGTATTTTTGAATAATTTTCATAATTCGAATGTATTGTTGACAACCTTAACCAATTCTAATAAATAATAGTGGGGATCAAATCTGCGGATCATACTATAATTGTGTGTGATCATACTATGGTTGTAGGGATCATAACATGGTTGCGTGTGAATAGTACTATGGTTGTAAGGATCATACTATGGTTGTATATGAAACATACTATGGTTGTGAGGATCATACTATGGTTGTGGAGATCATAGTATGGTTGAGTGTGAATCATACTATGGTTGTGGGAATCATAGTATGGTTATGTGTGATACATACTATCGTTGTAAGAATCATAGTATGGTTGTATTTGAATCATACTATTGTAGTGAGGATCATAATATTGTTGTAGCAAAACCATATACCCAACAATAGTATTATCCTCTTCGAATATTGCCACCACAACCATACTTTTTTTCTGCGTGTAGATGCGATGTCGGAAGCACACGTAATGGTATTAAAAGTCATCCACGCCAACGATTGGTACAACCGACTTATTGGCTGTAACTATCGTTATATTATTCTAGCTGCCATTTTGTGAAACCGTGTAACCATTAATACCATGAAACGTTAATGATTGCAGCTGAAAGTATGTTTATGAATATTCGTAGTTCGGACTGATCTGTAATTTTTTTTTTCACTGAGTGAGGTCCCACAAATTAACTTCGGATCCTCTAATTTGGAATAAGGATGGTTTAACAGCAATATGCTGTTGATGATTTAGAGCGTTGCCTGAAAAATGAAGATCCATGAGATAAGCTGTTCAAAATTGTAAATGGGCAAAATTGGCCCAGAGGGAGAAAGCTTCCCTTTAAGGGACTAAAGGTACCTCGGAAAATAAGACTTTTTTAAGCAAATGCTAAACAAATCATAGCATTTTGTTTGTGTAAACGAATTTGTGTGTACCGGATTGTTTTTAGTGTGTACCGGACCGTTGAAACGCAATTAAAACCCAAAAACGGTTTTAATTGCGTTTGCTTACAAATTATGGATCAGTGCGTCAACCGCCCATAAATAACTATAAGTTTTGATCTTTTAGATTACGTTTCCTTAACTTGGTTAGATTTGTTTGTAGCGCTATAAATCACCCCTTCGATATTTTGTTTCACAATACTAATATCAACTTCTGCTTGTTTCTCCTTACAGGTACTAAATATATATTCTCTGATCGGCCGTTCTTCAAATGTATGCCTGAAAATGTGTGATAAACTCAAGTGGCGTCGAAAAACCTAGAAACTTCTATAAACGGTAAATGTAAAGTGATAACGATATTTATGTTACAATATCTCAAGAACGTTGTTGTCACGGAAGCAGCCAACTCAAGAAGTTATCCGAATATTTCGGAGGAACGTATTCGCTGCGGGAGATATAAAGTGCTGCTTTTGAGAACATTTACAACCACACAGAATGATGATGGGGCCATGAGCCCATCATTACCGACATTGAGTTGGAGTCGCAAGCGCGTCTCAAGCGGGCCTGCACCATGCTAGCACCGCCGAACCCGAGGTCAATATGCGGCCAGGACCCGGGCTGGTCGTGATGGCGCTTGCGTTTATTTCGGGGGCTCGGCGTGGCAGCACCAGCAGCATCAGTTCAAAGACAACAATAACAACGTCGTCACTACCACTACCACCACTACCAACGACAACAACACCACCAACACCACCACCACCAACAACACTACCACCAGCATCTGCAGCAACACGATTGAAACAGACATCATCGGCATTGTCGTCGTCCTCATTCGCTACCGCAACAGCGACAGCAGCAACCACAGGCGACACCATCACACCAACGTCAGCACCATCACCTTTCAGCATTTACGAGCATTTCGGCTTTTTGCACTCGCCATCCCACGAAGAGGCCATAAGTGAAGATCACCGACAACACCACAACCATCACCACCACCAACAACAACAACACCACCACAAAGAACCAGCGCCATTCAGATTTTTTAGTACATTTTATAGCAACAACTTTCTACAGCGTTCTGGCTCGCAGGACTCTCCATATCCCTACAGTTCGGCGAATATCCTTGGCTATACGTTTCCGCTGCCCTCGCACTTGACTCACCATTACGACGATCCGCGTGCTCGTTCGATATCGAAAACAGTTTTGCCCTCGGCAAGGCAACCGCGTTCGCGTGCGTCGGCCAAATTCAGACGGAGACGAAAGAGAAGAACGCGTAGTGCCAACGTCAACTATAAGGGTAGCGGGACGGAGGCGGGGGAGAGCCTTAACGAATCGGACGACAGTAGATTACAATCGACCGGCGTGGAGAGAAGCAGCCCACAAAGCCGCAGCCACAGCCGAGCCGATAGTGTTTTAACCAGCGACCAGCCCGTAGCTCGCGGTCTGCCCGTGCACTTTCCCTCACTCACCGCCGAATCGTCGAGATCGTTCGACGAAGACGATATATTTGCCTTAGTAGCCGAGGACGATCTTCTCTCCGAAGAGTCCTTTGATCGTTTGGTTAAGCTAACGGACGACAAAATTGGTGATACTAACGAAGAGGACTACAGCAGTGGAACGGAGACAGTTGTGTCGTCGTCGTCCTCATCATCATCCTCCTTCTCCTCATCGACGAGTGGTAGTGGAAGTGGTGCCTCAGAAGTACAAGACACCAATCAGCAAAATGCCATTGAGGATTTTGAGCGCTTGCAGCAAAATGAAGATCCAACTCCAGCCAGAGATGGAGAAGATAAGTCGCAACGACCGACGCCACACGCTCAAAAGCCAGAAACGGAACCACTGTCGGAGCAGAAACACGAAAGTGGACGGCAAGAAGAGCGACCTGATCGTGAACGAGAACAAGATGATGACGACAATGTTGAAACGCTGTACAGCGCTCACCTGGTGAGCAATGACAACGAGAAAGTTGTGACCATCGCCGACGACGAAGAACACAAAACCACACAAGACAATGCTAAGGCAGATGTAGGGAGTCCCGAGAGACCTCGATCGATATTGAAAAGTGATTTCCCATTAACACGCCTTAATCCTTGGATATCAGCTTGCGATCTGGCCCAGCCTGGTCCACTATCAGCACCAGATTTGCAGGTAAGCCTTTGATATAACTTACAACTTTATATATTTGAGATATACCAAGTGTTGTTGGACTCTGTGGCGTATGGGTTATATGCGATATCAAGCAAATATCACTAATCATACGCCATCTATTTTTTAAATAATATTAATCATACGCTAAATAGTCTGAATAATGTTCGTGTTGTTGGTTATGCGTCGTCTACTAATACGGGATTGATCACCGTATAAAGCCATTGCCATTGTGAACAAAATGTGCCGATTGATGTACTGAATACCTCTGGGAGAAAAATACAAAAAAATCTTGCAGCCGTTTTAGTACTTAGCCTAGATAGAGGCTTACACGCGATAGTTATTCAGGCTAAAAATTAAAAGGCTTCAACAAATATTTACGCTACAACCTTTTTATTTTTTTGAGACTTGTTTGTACTTTCGGACAATTCCTTTAGACACGAACAGAATTGGCACTTTTTGTTAACAACTAATTTCAAATAATATTAATCATACGTTGACTAATTTGAAATGATATTACTCATACGTCGATTTTTTTTAAAATAATATTACTCATACGTCTACTATTTTTAAATAATATTACACATACTCTATTGATTTCAAATAATATTCATCATACGTTCATAAAAAAGTTGAGATAAGCGTAGATTATCATATAATCTACAGCCTAAATCGAATCTAAAATATGGCACAGAACTCAAGAACAGTTTTGCA
This sequence comes from Hydrotaea diabolus, assembly GCA_963513945.1. Taxonomy (NCBI): domain Eukaryota; kingdom Metazoa; phylum Arthropoda; class Insecta; order Diptera; family Muscidae; genus Hydrotaea; species Hydrotaea diabolus. The sequence continues at coordinate 22,076,235 of OY740720.1, read as the reverse complement.
GTGTGCAAAAATATTATCAAGTATCATTTTGTGTGAGGAGCTAGTTTTTAGATTGAGGAAGTTGACGACTTGGACTGGGTGTTTCGGAAATCTACGAACTAGCTTATTGGGCTTGACGTTACACTTGGTCATCTGAGGAGGTGTAGTGTTTACTTCCAGCCCCTTCTTACATGAACTGCTTGCAATTACCATCCTAGGACGATTTGACTACACCAACCGCATCTTAATTGGGCCAATACCATTAGCGATAGCCTTTCCTCCTGGGCTACCTCTATATGATGGTATGCAGATGGTCTCTGAAGTAGGTTAATACCATTCACGATAGCCTCTCCTGTTGGGCTACCTTATATGATGGTTTTCAGATGGTCTCTGAAGTTGTTGAAGCTTTCTGTAATTGCGTCCAAGTGAGTGCCAAACAGACCTGCGCGATAGGGTTTTTGGATCAAGAGGTTCTAGCTTGTATCTTTGATCATCTCTCTCTCTCTTTCTCTCTATGATCATGAAGATCATTACTGGTATGCTGAGTTAAGGGATGCCAATCTATAAGGAGGTGTCTCGTGTGATTCGTTTAGTAAGATCCCAGCAAGTACTGATTCGACAACATGTACTCTTAGTTGTAACGACGCACGGATCGTCGCAAGATCTTCTGCTTATCAGAGGTCATAAGGAGCCAGCCGGTCGCTAGCGTTAGGGCGGCTCTCTAGCAATTCTGGATGTTTCTCCACTGTATCCCGAACACATTCGTGGTCCACAATGGTGCTGCATAGTTTGCAACGCTTACTAAGAGGACAACTAGCATTTTTGCCTGAACACAAGTTCTGCCGGCAAGCGGATAATAGTCTTACCTCACCGGTCGTCATCACTGCCAGCTGAGGCCTCAAATAAAGTTAAGGTATTCCATTAATATAATCGATTTATTGGTTACATGTTCCACGTTATTGTTAAAGCTATCATTTGAAAGTACATCGAACATCGACGACCTTGGAAAGTTGGTAACTGCAACCGAAAACTGTAGTCTCCCTCAACCGAATGTTTGTTATTCGGACCAATTTATTAATTAAATGAACGTTAAAATATATATTCGTTTTAAAGGACCTCTAGAAAATATTCTCAAGAATTACTTACGCAATGACAAAGCTCGTTTTAGTTCCACATTAGACTTTAAAGGACGTATATGGGTTTAAAAAATCCAAGACTTTTTGAAAAAAGGCAAATTTTTGGGTATATTCACAGAATCACGTTACACGTATCAGCGGTCCTCTAACTTTTGTATCCCCTCTAAAAATGGACGTCCGTCCATGAGTCTGTTAAAAGCTCGATAGGGGTGAAACGAATTAGCCTAGGATTCTGAAATATTGCATGATAATAGCTTATGGGCATAAGCTGTTTGGGGTTGTACGAGTAAATTGGCGAAATCGGCAAAGGCGTATAAAGGGACTAAATTAAACCTTAGTAAAAGCAGACTCTTTTAAGTACAGGGTCTCCGCCGGGAAGGTATACTACAGGATGTCCGTCGGGAAGGTATACTACTTTGTTTGTTTATAATTTTTGATTAAATAAAAGAGAAAGGATCTTATATTGATACATGTTTTTTTTAATGTCGGCAATTATGTGTGAAATACAATATCAAATAAATGTCAGCCTCTGTTAACCTTACAAATGTGAGCCTTCTGAGTAAATTTTTCATTACATTCAGCACGGCGTCGAATTGAGGTTGATGGATTGTTTTGGACACTTTCTTGATCAACAGTAATGTTTTCAGATGATCTGGCAGTACGTTCTGATCCTTGCTTGTAGGGCCTATCAGCTACAGCTTTCTTTGAAACCATTCGCTACACGATAAATAGTGCGTTTTGTTGGCACGATGTTTCTCGCAAAATTTTGCACGTAACTTTGTCATCGTCACAATAATCGATGATTGATTTTGATAAAATGTTTTAACGATTAAAACGCGTTGGTTTATCGAATATTTTTCCATAATAAATTTGCCACGTCTCTACTTCACGGCTGCCAAATATGAACTGTCAAGACTTATGTTTACCAAAATGGCGGCAAAACAAAGTAGTGTACCTTCCCGGCGGACACCCTGTATTTGCTTAGCAAATCATATTTTTTGAGGACAATATGGTTACGAATATGGTTTGTACTAGTTGGGACGTACTAAAAAAACTCAATTATGGTTTATATGACCCAAGGAAAGACCTGCATGGTCAAAACGGCCGATCAAGTCAATATGGGCACGCAAACTAAAGCAAATTTAGCTGCGAATTTATTTACAAGATTCTTTTGAAGTTTTGGCTAATATTGGGGTTAAAAAAACGTTTTATATAATGATCGACAAGGCTGTTTTTACTTGTTTTACCTACCATTTTTATCGATGGGTTTGATCTCATCTCACCGGCCCTTTTTTTGTTTTTCAATAAATGTAGGAAGATAAAAGACACAGGGGTGCTACATCCGTAGTCTTTGAATTATATTTCGTCCTGGCCAAACCTTATATGCCCAATGGTGACATCACCAACGCATATTTTGGACGATCCAATTCCCTAGTTAAATGACAATTTCTTAGAACCACAACTTCTCCCCTGGTGGAGTGATTTACCATTTTTACACTCTCAAATTCAAATTCTTTGAACAGCAGAAATCTCTAAAAACATTTACGCATTCAACTTTAATTATTGACATTTCTATCTAGTCTTATAACTCTAGTTTTAGCCAAATATGACGGTTATCTAGCGCATAAGAAACTCAAAATACTGAGCATTTACTTAAGCCAGTGGCCTTTACAGGCATGCACACCATATCGATATTTTTCGATATTGTAAGGTAAGGTGACCTCATTGGAGGTCCACATGATGATTTACACAACACGCCCGGATGATTCTAGCCCACTTAATATTATCTAAGGTTTTATTCCTTAGCGCTTTAGACCCAACAACCAACAAACTATGTAGTTTACTTGGGATTATCTAACATAAAACCTCAGCGCAATAGAGCCATCAACCTTCAGTTTACAGAACTTTATTCAAAAATATTATTGGTGTAAATTTGTATGATTTTCCCTTACATTACCAAAATTACAAATTTTCGGTCGACCAGTGTTACTATGCCACGCCCTCTCTTCTTGTTTTTTTCGCTATCAAACAGAAGAGCATGCAGATACATGCATATTTATAAACATAAACCAAAGAATAAACAGACAAATTTTGTTATTAACAATATTTCAAGGATCATTGTCATCGTCGTCGTCGTCGTTGTTTTTGGTTTTTTTTTCCTTTTACCCTTGACCTTTATGCCAAAGCCAAGATTTTGAAATGTACCAGCGCAGCTACCATAAGACGTAGCGACGACGACGCTGAAAATGATGTTGATACTAACGATTGCGAGGGTGTGAGAGTGCATAAATTTTGCCTTATTTCACTCAAATGGAATACATTACAAACTCGAAACAGAACAGAATTGGGGGGGGGGGACAAATTATAAAAACAATATGAAATATTGTCATAAATGCACAATACCTTATATTGAATAAAAAGAAAAGAAAATGAAAATGGGGCAAAATGAGAAAAAGCCAACGAATTAAATACAGTCTTTGGTATTATTTCACAGGTCCCCCTTCCCATACAGCGTTTTTATGTTCAATATTGCAGTGCACAGCAGCTTGTTTTGTTGCAATGTCTTGTGCAATAAATAATATATAGGAGGGCAGTTGCAAAAGTTTTTGGAAAATTTAAGCAATTCATAAAAATACATTTGTGTAAAATTCTCCTTTTTCAATTGTAATTTAGAAAATATTGATTAAAATTAACAAATTCCATTTAAATTTAAATTAAGATTCTAAAAATTTCAGTTGTAATTCAACGAGTTAAAGTCCCAAAGACTCCATTTAATATTTAGAATATTCTATTGGAAATTCAAAAAATTCCATTTAAAACTCACCCCAAAAATGTCCAAGTGGCGCTGGGGCACAATAGTATCCTGTTGCTATACTATATTGTATTAAATGAATTATTAATAAATAAAATAATTGACATTGAAAACACATCAATTGATATTACAACAAGTAAAAAATGTCGTTAAGTTCAGCCAGGACGAACAGACACTCCACCGTACGTACATACGCTATTAAAGTCCAAAAAAGGTCCGTTTTTAAGCCCTACAGCGTACGAGTCCGTTCCTTATCTTAGCCAAAACAAAATGACTATATTTGGATTCGTAGCAAAATTTGATTTAATTTGAATACCCATATTGACTATTTATCGCCCGTTTTCACAATGCGGGACGTTTTTTGGACCACATGTACCAAACAGTTTAACAACAATGCCATTTTTGAGGTATTTAGTGCGTCCCGACTAACAATACCCATTGTCCGTCCACAAAAAATTATGATTTGTTAAGCAAATCATAATTTTCACCGAGTTACCTTTAGTTCCTTAAAGGGAAACTTCCCCCCCCCTGGTCCGATTACGCCCATTTAAAATCCCAAACATCTTATGACCATAAGCCATCATCATGCAAAATTTCAGGATCCTAGATTGATTTGTTTGACTGCTATAGGGTGCTTTTAACATACACACGGACATAGCTATATCGTCTTAGAATTGTATGACGAATAAAGAATTTATATACTTTATAAGGTCTCCGATCCGATTTTGCGGTGTTGCAACAATAATGGCAAATTTGATATGCCATCCACCCTTCGGCAGAGGGTTGTAGCTGTTGTTCTAACTACAAAAATGTGGTATTGTCTTAGTCTTATTCGTCTTTAGAGGATCTGCTTCGATATCCAGATGAAGAAAACTCGTCACTTGAACTGGATGGGTCCAAAGAGACCTGGGGGTCAGCTGAGTGGTCTTGGCCGGACAATTGACGAGGTGCAGAGCGTCATGTGGTCCCTGATGGCAGGCGGGAAAAACGTTCGGAACGTTAGCTCAATTCACGGCCAAAACAAATTAAGACGGCTGCACCATCCAGATCTCAGATGAGCCAGAACCAAGCGCGTCTGCCGAGATATCGTTGTTGTTGTTGTAGCGGCAAGTGTGTGCCGGGGTGACAGCCCTTGGCCGAAGAGTTGCTCTTCCGATCTTCTCTTCTCAATCCGGTCCGTTGAACCGGCTGTCGAGATATCGTCTTCTCCCCTGATGAAAACTCTGGGGGATGTTTCCTTAGAACATTCTAGCTGTAGCTGGATACAGCTGCCGAAACTTCATCAGCGTGCATGTCGATCAGGCTGGTAGTTTCTTTCTAGATCCAGAAGATCGTACCTGATCTGCCTTGGCGGAGGCATCCTGTCCATGAAATGGTGTTTGGGCTGACTACTGCAAAGACAGCCAAGCTGATGCTGCTTCGACAACAAGAAATTATACCACCGCACGGTAATGACCTTCGTCTTCTCATATAAATTGTCCTCAGAAGACATAAGGAGACACCCTGTTGATGTTCTCAGGGTGATATTTTGTCATGTCTGAATTTTCTTCCACTGCGTTGAACTCAAATTCGCCGACTACAGCGGCGCCGTGTAGTTCGCTGCAGACCGACCTATCACATTGTAAGAGATCAACAAGGTTTCTTTGTCGGTTCCCTAAGCACTGCCGGCTAGTGACTTGAGGACCTTGTTTCTACTTTTGAGCTTATCGCAGATAGGAGAAGCATGTGCAGAGGATCAAAAGAAGGGTGTTCAATGTGACCCCTAGGAAGTTGAGGTAGTGTTCGGGATGTTGACGTCTTCGACTTTTACATTAAGTGACAATATGTGTTCGGTGGAGGATATACAAAATATTCTATTTTACGAGTATTACTCCGTTTAAGATTAAGAATATTCCATGTCAAAATTTCAAAAACGATTTCTATACCCTTCATCGAAGAAGGATCCCCCAAAATAATGCAACAAAAATCCTAGAAGTAGACTCAATCATTGGGTGGAAAGATTTTTGATTTCTTTATCGATCTAGCTGATTTTCAATACCTAACATTCAAGAGTATCTGGGAAAATGTTGAGCTACCAAGATTTCCACTGATGGACATGGCTAGATTTTCTTAGATTTTTCTTAAATTGCCACAGTGACTGGGCTGCTGCATGAGGGGAATAGACATAAAATGGAAAAGTAAAAAAATTGTTGACGTAGACTCAATCATTGGGTGGGAAGATTCTTGATCTGTTGTTGTTATAGCGGCACCTGTGTGCCGGGTGACAGCCCTTGGCCGAAGAATTGTTCTTCGGGTCAATCCGGTGCACAGAACCGGCTGTCGTGGGAAAGATTCTTGATTTCTTAATCGAGCTAGCCGATTTTCAGTGCCTAACATTCGAGAGTAAAATTTTGAGCCACCTAGATTTCCACAGACGGACATGGCTATATTGTCGCAGATATTTCCTAAATTGCCACAGCGACTGGGCTGCATGAAGGGAATAGGCAAAAAAAGGAAAAGTAAAAAAGTGGCATTGTTAACAGCTTAGCACAGCTTAAACGAGGTCTTCAACAATTACTTGTAGACAACATTCGCTTGTCTTTCATAGACTGTTACTGCAGTAACAACACGGACACATTATTTACTTTATCCTCTGACAAGGCCACCATATTTAATGTACATAGTAGAAAAAGGTGGTCCAAATAGGAGTATTTATTTTAAAAATACAATGAAACTCTTAACTTAAATTGAAAGGTCTAGAGGCGACACTTCCGAAATCCGAATTTGCATTGATAACGAATTAAAAATATTTAAGAGGGCTCTAACTAAAATATTCGTACGTTGTTTATCGAATATATTTCCGATTTCTGTCCAAATGTTATACGTTAATATTACCGATTTTGTCACATAGGTTAATTTTTTGTTATAGTCCCCACACAAATTGTCTGAAGAACCAAGAAATGACTTCCCATACACATGGACTCAATTTGCAGTTTTCTTGCATTTTTGTTCTGACCGATTTAAAAATGGACATATGACTTCAAAAACCAATAAACTTTACACACAAATACAAATGCGACCTTTTTTAAAAATCTCGGTAAATTTAGAGCCTGTTAAGGGTCACAATTACTTCACTACTAAGTCGGAAAACATATTACATTCTTAGGCCAAAGGGTAAAACCCAAATTTCGACAAATTGTCCGATTTTTACTTTGAACAAAGCCTGGCAGTCGTTTTTTTTTCAAGAAAAAAGAAACTCCAAATTCCGGCTTCTTAAAACCCCGTTTTTTTAACATGCTCCAGGTGGCACGTGCGTCAATTGAATCAAAGCTTATATCCACAACTACACAGTCTGGCCAAAAGAGCACTCACTTTGAAATTAAGTTTCAAAAATCGCCTAACGTTGTTTGGACTGATACATGTTGCATTCGGATTGAAACCTGTTGAGAGGAAAAAACTTCCAGTATGCAAATAATATTGTGATTTACAAAAAGAAAACTGTACATGCCTCTCCAAATACCTAGGCCGATACCCGATACATATATATATATAGGGTGTTCCATCTAAAGGTATTTTTTTCAAAACAAAAAAAATATAAAAATTCAAATCCAGTGTGGAATCTTTATTGGTAATTTGAAAGGACATTTTATGGCATTTATTTTTTGAAAATAATTACCTTCAAATGTTGGCCGCAACTACGCCTCAGGGTTTCTATTCAAAAGGTCTAATTTTGGATGATTCGTTCGAAGATTTCGAACGGTATGGCTTTAATGACACGCGTACTGTTGCCTTCCAAAACCTCAATCGTAGCTGGTTTGTCAGCACTTTGGACTTTACGTAAATGTCTAAAAGTGTGATATCAGTCGATCTAGGCGGCCAACTCACCTGTCCATAACGTGAAATTAGCTGCTTTTCGAAATGACCTCTCAATAGATCATTTGTTTGAGCAGCTGTATGACAAGTGGCACCATCCTGTTGACACCAAGTGACGTCAAGATTACGGGCTTCAATTTCAGGTAGCATAAAGATCGATATCATGGCGCGATAGCGAGCATCATTCACGGTTACGTTCTGGCCATCATCATTTTTGAAACAATATGAACCTATGATTCCACCAGCTTATAAACCACACTAAACCGTGGTTTTCTCTGCGTATATTGGCACCTGTTGGACCTCTTCTTGTTGCTCTTCAGCCCAAATGCGGCAATTTGGTTATTGACTTTGCCGTTGAGCCAAAAATGGGCCTCATCACTGAACAAAATTTTGGTCGAAAACAGCGCATCTTCCCGTTTCTCACCGAACTGCTCATTTGCATAGTACAGTTACCAACATTTTAAGGTAATTATTTTCAAAAAATAAATGCCATAGAATGTGTTTTCAAATTACCAATAAAGATTTCACACTTGATTTGAATTTTTATATTTTTTTGTTCTGAAAAATTCCTCCAGATGGACCAACCTATATATGTATATTTTCTTTTTAATCCCTGTTATAGTAACAAATCCGCAATGGCGACAGACCAGGCAAGTCATGAGACACGTTTCGGGTTCATAGCATTTCACTTGTCTATTCAAGCTAAGTAAGGATTATGACTTTTTTCTCTATTAATTTTCCACCCAACCGCCGTTTTCGGCCCTTCGTCTTTTTGTGCTTTTATACTGAAAGCTTAAAACAGTTCAGATATTTCCTAGAAAAAGACAATAACAAAAAAAGTGGAGGTGGCAAGGAAACATAAAAAAACATGACAAATATCTGAAAAGGTCATGTTAGTATTTACCTAAACTCTGACATTAAAGGAGCAAAAACACACACATGCATTGCATTTTGTTCATGACACTGCTCATACACAACAAGGACACCAAACGGACAGACAGACCGTGTGTCCCACTGTCTGCCAATGTGTCTTTTGGGCTCATTTATAGCGTTCGAATCACAAGTAAATAATTAAAGTAAATTGACAAATGAGTGATTAAGACAATAGATCATTACTAGGAACATAAGAAGAGGAACAGCAAAAAAGTTTCAGTCGCTTGATCCGACTTACCCTTATGTGACAGCGCTTAGAGAAATGGGCCTAAGGGTAAAAAAAATCAATTTTCACTTTTTTTTTTAATGTGGACATCTGAGCATCGAATGAGATCGAACCCATGCCCCAAAAGTGTTCCCTCCCAGAGATATGCTCGTTTTATGAAAGAGATGGTACACCAAAGTTACACGTATTTAAATCTTTAAAATGGCTCTCCTGAACAAAACTGGTTTTTACCCTTAGGTCCCTTTCTATTTTACGCGTCACATAAACTGAATTATAATTTTCCTTCCTTCCATCTACCATTGCCTAAAGAGGTATCAATTTGATCGAAATCTCGTAATGGGTCGATTGACTGGAGAGTGTTAGTATAAGGGCGTGGCATCAGATCATTACAAGGAACGTACGAAAAAATAAGCAAAAAAGTTTCAGTCGCTTGATCCGACTTACATATGCCCTCACCCATATATGGAATTTAAATTTTACTTTCTACCGTCCATCATTGCCTGAAGAGGTACCAATATTATCGAAATCTCGCATGGGCTCTAGTGGGTGGAGAGTGCTAGAATGGGGCGTGGCATCCACTTTTGTGTAACGGGCCTACATATGTAGATGAAATAAGTGTATTGCAGAATACAAAATTTAAGAGAAACTTCTGCATTAGGAAAAAAGTTGTATGGGATTCAATCTACGGTGGGATAGTATCGTGTGTGTGGAGGGTGCAAGAAGGGGCGGGGCTCCAAATTTTCGTCAGCTAGTATTATATATATTCTATGCTTATTACTAACTTTGAGCAGAATCGATTAATATTATTAAAACTATTATGCGAATATCAAAAGTGGGCGGAATTGTGCATTTGCAGAGGAGATACCCGAATGGAGAGTGTCATCCAATCTTGTCGTATGCGTGTATAAGGCCATTATATAAATATAATATAGTTCACAATTTAAGCGAATTTTATGCACTAAGTGACAAGTTCTGTGGGCTCCGATCTGGTCTGAAACGGTGCAATTTGTACGGAAGGTACCAAAAGGGGCGTGGCAAGGAATCCAACTATTTGTTTACCTTGGCCATAAGTATTTATTTGGGGTTAGATCTTATGGGTAACATTACAGATTTTTCAAGAATACAAAAAGTAGGCGGAAGTTGCACTTGTTTGGGAAGTACCAGAATGGGGCGTGGCCACCCTATTTTTGGTATGCAAGTACAAAACCGTTATAACAATAGTACAGTGTTTACAGTTTAAGATAATTTCACGCGCTGGCTGGCAGTTATGTGGCTTCTAATCGGCACTGAAACATTGTGATTACGGTGGGAGGTACCCGAAGGGGCGTGGCTAGAAGTATAATTATTTGTCACCAAGTTAACGTTATATTTGTTGTCAAAAGTATTGATTTTTGATTAGATTGTAGATTTAGAGATTTTTACAAGAATGAAAAAGTGAGCGGAATGGTGCACTTGTTTGGGAGAATGGGGCGTGACCACTCTATTTTTGATATGCCAGTTTAAAGCTGTTAGAACAATAGTACAGTGTTCACAGTTAAAGTAAATTTCACACGCTGGGTGACAGTTACGTGTTTTCTAATTGCCACTGAAACATTGTGATTTCTGTGAGAGGTACCCGAAGGGGCGTGGCTAGGAATATAATTATTAGTCACCAAGTTAACCTTAAAGTTGCTGGCAGAAGTATTGATTTTGGATTAGATTGTAGATTTAGAAATTTTTTCAAGAATGAAAAAGTGGGCGGAATGGTGCACTTGTTTGGGAGAATGGGGCATGGCCCACCTTTATTTGGTATGCAAGTACATAACAGTTATAACAATAGTACAGTGTTTACAGTTAAAGATGATTTCACGCGCTGGCTGGCAGTTATGTGGCTTCTAATCGGCACTGACACTTTGTGATTTCTGTGAGAGGTACCCGAAGGGGCGTGGCTAGGAGTATAATTATTTGTCACTAAGTTAAGCTTTTAACCCTATTGATTTTGGGTTACATCGTACGAAGAGGATTAAATATACATCAAGAAAACCAAAAGAGGTCTTAATGGTATATTTGTTTGGAAGGTACCAGAAGGGGTGGGGCGATATAGCCTATTTTCAATCTCATAGGTAGTTTTAAAAAAATATTGTGACATGCAAAATTTAAAAACGATTGGTTGCCCCTTTTCGAGAGTCATTGTACTGCCTAGGCGGACAGCGTATGTGTGTTTTACTTGATTCTCGCTGTGATAGCTTCACCATTATGCACTATCGCACAGAAGCCATTACCAAGCGACGGCTGGCGCCCCTAAAGGTACCAAATCGAAGTGTGCTATATGGACACAACTCCCCTCTTGGTCAGGGGTCGAGGCCTATCTAAAACTCTCCTGATATATAGGTCACAGCACCCGATTGCAATGCAACCCCACACTGTCCCGAAAATCTCCCAGCGATTTTGGTTACTTAAATGACGTAAAACGTCTTGAAACGAATTTAGTCAAAACACAAGGGCCTAAAAGGCTTTTTTCGATGCGTTACACTTTTTTTCAGTACCATACCCTGATGCTCAGTAGGGAGAGGGTATAAAAATCATTTACGAAACCCCGGTAACTATTTGGACTGAGGGGATAACTGAAAAAACTTTGAAAACAATTTTTCATCGTGAACAGAAGCAAATGCATAATCAAATTAAAAATAACTCAAATTGTACGATAAAGAAATTAAGAAAATCAGCACAGAGAATTGTAAGTCGTTTATAAAAAATATTTCGAATCTTAAGAAATATTAAGTCGTTTATCAAAAACATGATAACAACCTCTTACCCAGTTGAACGAGGGATAAAAATAAGTCACAAAATCGGCAAATGTTTGGTCAAAGCAGAAATATTTAAAACAAATATTTGAAAATCATTTTCGATTGTGAACAGAAACAAACGATTATTTCAACTACAAAAAAAAAACCTGCAAAATCAAATCCAAAATGATTCAAGTTAAATCAGCAACAAATGACAATTTCAACTACAAAAATACCTGAAAAATCAAAAATGAGTCAAGTTGAATCAGCACAGAGAATTGTAAGTCATTTATGAAAAATACATCAAATGTTTAAATGATAAAAAAAATGCAAGTACTGATTTAAAAAAATGAAGTCGTTTATCAAAAACAAGTCGCTTATCGAAAACAGGTCGTTTTTCAAAAACATGTCCTTTTTCACTTAATAAAAAAAATGTAAAATTGACCAAAGAAAAACAGCAATCGGTCATAATCATAAAAACAGATTAATATATAATATCAAAATATTTCCCGTAACGCCAATAAATGTATCGACTATCAATAATAGAGAGTGTTGTTTTTTAAAAGATTTAGATCAATAAATCTAAAGAAATATTTCAAACGGTAAACTTACCTGATGTTGAAGTTCAGTTGGTCCAATTTGTTCTTCAATTTGATGTGAACATTGCAGCATGCTTAAGTGAGGGGCTCATTATGTATGTTGACTACGTAGGCCAGCCTTTCTCCAATCACTCTTCCAAATGTCACTAAAGTTGTCTTAAAAAGGACGTAGAGCATAATTTTTTATGTTTTTTTTTCGAAGCATTTTTCTGGCTTTAAACAATTCACAATCAAATGGCAAACCAAAATATCTCGCCCTTGGTAATGGGAGTTTCTCGATAACTTCAAATTATTTTTTCCTGAATTACACACCAATCTCTGTGTGGTTGGTGGCTTAAGATCCATAATACGAGAAGTGTACGCTCAAACATTTTCGAGGCACCACAAATTGCAGGTACAGCGATAGTCACGATGGCCACCGGCCCTACAGGTACAGCGATAGTCACGATGGCCACCGACCCCACAGGTACAGCGATGGCCACCGACCCCACAACAAAATTCTCTTAGCGTTTTTACAACTTGGCCTGAACTTTGTAACTCATTTAATTGGCAAGTCTTAATGAATATTATGACAGCTGTCTGGTCTTGGATGCTTTGAGATCGTCTGAAATATATAAAAATTAGAAAAACTAGCATTAATATCAGGTCACACTTTATTACAGTTCACTCAATGGAACAGCGGATTATAAGTTAGTTTCATGTTAAATGTTTGTAACAATTGGAAGTCATTAATCGACTCAGAATCAACAGAAACACAATCGAATCTGATCGTTTTAGAAACACTAGTTAATTGAGTTAAACAATCTATGTCTCTGTGTGTCCTCATTAACACGAGGCAACATTACTTGCGTCAATTTTTACGATTCCCTTTTGAACTTGCCTCCTGTGTTTGCAATTCGGTTACGACAATTTTTGTTTTCATTTGTTCTAAATTTTGTGAGAAAATAATCTGCAGCCAACTTCACACTACGAAAAACACAAACGAAATTGAGAGTACGGGCAAGTTTTTTCTCTTTCCATTCCCCTTACCTCTCTCTCTTACAAACTGAGAGTTGCGGCAAGTACAGTTGCCTCGTGTAAATGGGGACTGTCTGTCTGTTGTCCATCTAAGCTTGTAATCAGACTACAGGTCGCGATTGTTGTACGTTCTTCGTGAAATGTGGAAGTAGTAATTTTTATGGACTAAGGACGGAAGCTATTGAAATTGCAGAAAATCGGTTCAGATTTAGATATAGCTACCGCACACATCAAGACGTAACCGCGAAAAATAAAACATAAAAGCCACAAAGAAAATCTTACAGGAGATATTTTCTTTTAGTATTCTGTGTAATTTATCTGAAGGATTACAATTCAATTGAATTTATTATATTTTTGTAAATATTACTATTTATTTCTCAATATTTAAGTTTAAGAGCGTTGTACAATTTTCTACCGAATTTCGTTCAACAGCGAGTGACCGCTTTCGTATTTTTCTCAGTAAGCTCAGTTGGTTTTTTGTGCGCTAGAAGTTACATATTAAATCCAATCTTGGTAACATTTGGCACAGGGCATTACCATCGATCAAGTAACAAGCTCAGATAAAAATGGGTTATTGTCGTAGTAATTAGTAATATTTTATTTTGAAAATCCTGTTCGTCTATTGGGGATCTGCCTCGATATCCAGGCGAAGAAAACGTGCCATTTGCACTGGGTGCGTTCAAAAAGACCTGGGGGTCAACTGAGTGGGACTATTAAAGAGACGCAGCACATCATTTTCTCCCTGATGGCATTCGGACAAATGTTCGGAGCGTTAGCGTCGATTCGCGACCAATACGAATTGAGGCAGCTGCACCATCTAGATCTCAGCTGAGCTAGAACCACGCACGAGCTGGCGTCTTCTTCTCTGGTACATTCTTCTGGGGATATTTCCCTTGCACTATATTCACGGTTGGATAATTCTGGGCGACCTCAGACCTATCTCATAGTTTCGATGATCTAATGGGTCTCTCTTGTACCGCTGGACCTCTCTCTCTAGATCATGCAGACCGTACCATATCTGCCCTGGCGGAGGCATCCTGTTCATGAGATGGTGGTTGGGATGACTACTGCAAAGACACCCAAGCAGATACTGCTTAGACAAAAAATTCTGTCAGCGCACTGTAAGGACCTCAGGAGGCATAAGCAGACACCCTTTTGATGTTCTCAGAGCGACATTCTGGCAAGTCTGAATACTCTTGGATTTCTCGGTACTATACTCCCGGGCTAACCAAGTGCTTCAACATCAGCATTGAGATTCCGTACGGACCCACCAGCGCCTTCGACAACATTGCGCTGTGGATGACATGGGCACCTTCGCCAACGGTAGTGCCTATTTTGCTCGGAGAGCGCGGATACAACGCAATACTCTCCTTTTCGCCTTGTCGCTCTCTGGTTGCTCAAGAAAAAGTTAGTTGAAATGACTTGAGCACCGCTTTGGATCTATTATTGTTTTGTCGTCGAACATGATGGCTGTTCGAACTTCATTTCTTTCGGGGTTCAAGGGCTATTTGACCGTTGACCATAATTTACCAGTACCACAACTAGAGATGCACTGCTCGAAGTGATCTAGCCATTTGTTCCGCTTATTTTGCTTTGACCAACCTATTATTCTCAGAGTTGAGAAACTTAATTCTAGGGCCAGCAGGGTTGGAGCGACAATGTTATCACACTTGTGTGCCTCTGCTGGGAAATTTGATCTTATCTCGGGTATTCGACCAGCAGGAATATGGCGAGCGGCTACATTGATGATGGCTCGGAACTTCTTAGGTCTCCAAAGTCAAGCTCAGGCGAAATAGGTTTGTACTGTACAGAAAAGTGTAACAGGAAAGAAAGTCCCTGTATATGTTGATGCTGTCGTGAGGCAGACTGCGGGGAAGTCTCATAGTTGGATAGTGATGACGACAACGAAAGTGTAGACTGACCGTCACCAAATCCAGAGACCCACCTCAAACTACGTTGATACCGCACGATGCAACAAAGTCCGTTTTGCTGTAATACCTGTTGTGGTTCAGACCTGAACAGGCTATGAAGTTCACCCACTGCATGCAACGATTATACGAGTACCTTTCAGACATTGGACGATGGTGTATACGGTTCTGACAAACCGATCAGATCCAAGATCCGGGTGTTGGTTCGATCCCGGCCCGGACCAGTAATATTCAGAGCAGGCATTACGGAATGTGCTGCTTCCACCACAAAGAAAATGAACAAACAAAAAACACGTATTTTTAAGGTGACTGCACCTGGCCGAAGAGTGTTTGTTTCGGGTCAATCCGGTACATAGAACCGGCAGTCGTGGAATTGACTTCGATTATGCTGTCTACCTGTTAGGAAATAAGCCTTCAGGAGCTACGTTTCGCATTTCTTATAGTTTTGTTGTATTCACTGAGTTTCCTGTAGTATTCATCTTAGCATATTGTTTTCTTTAAAAAGTCGCACTGATTGGCCAGATTTCGTATTTGGCCCGTCATCCAGAGTTTTAGCTTAGCTGTCCCGGATTGGGCAACTTTCCTCAAAGGACCGAGTGCGAGATTCCGTATGTTTGGAGGCTTTCTAGTTAATCTCATCTGGTTCTTCAGGGGGCCTCGCTGGGCTCTAGGTTGGACTGTCTACCTGTTTACAAGTTAACCTCCGGGAGCTGGGTTTTGCTTTTCTTAAGGTTTTGTTGTATTCAATGAGTTTCTTGTGGTGTGCCCTACTCTTTTTGCGGCGTGCCCTATTAAACAGTCTACGCAATGACTTGCCAAGATTTGGTATCTGCCCTATTATCCAGGGTTCCATCTTGTTTGATTTCCTGTCCCGGATTGAGCAACTCACCTCAAAGGACAGTGTTAAAAATTCCGTAAGATTGGAGACTTCCTGGTCACTCTCCTTTGGGAGTGCCCCGCTGGCCTATAGGTTACCTGTTTGCAAACTAACCTGTAGGAGCTACGTTTTGCGTTTGTTATTATGCTTTTTTATTGTTTAGCTGTATTTACTGAGCTTGTCTAGCTTTCGTATTTGGTCCTTTATCCGGGGTTTTATCTTGGCTGATATCCTGTCCCGCATTGGGCAACTCACCTCATAGGACCGTGTGAGATATTCCGTAGGTTTGGAGACTTCCTGTTTATTCTCTTCTGGTCCTTTGGGGATGCACACTGGATTCTAGGTTGAACTTAAGTTGCCTTAAGAAGTTGCTATTTTTCTTGTCGCTAAACTGTATTGGGTTAGAAGGCTGTTTGGAAAGGTCAACATTATGTAGCGGTGATCAGAGAGGGAAAACGTGCCTCAGACATGCCATCCCTGAACGTCGTCTTAGCGCTAAAGCTTGCTTTAATTCCAAATACTTGGTAAACTCCAACTAAATCTTCCTACCGCTTTTCTCATAATCTTTATTAAACAGCAATTCGAAATTCAACACACTTCATATCTCAAATTTGTTTCATCCACAACAAATTGCCACCGTTTTCAGCTCCTTAAGGGCTATTTTTCGTTTTCAAACCACCACCATCGAAAGAAAACGATTCCCTTAATGCATTCAATTGCCTGCTCCAAAGAAATTTAGGCAATTCTCTATTTTCTATTCGCTACTTTTTTTTTGGTATTCATAACCAACATTCACTTCAAATCAATTCAATACACTCAAGCATACTTAACACATACACACATACACAGACAGAAATAGTCCAACAACAATGATGGCCAAATCAAGATGGTAATTGTTCGAAAGCCTTCATGCTGGCTGGAATTGCGGCATGCGGATGTGTGAATGCCAGCTATTGCAACAATTTCCTACAACAACCACATTTCAATGACCTATTCCCTGCTGTCTTCGAGGTCCCATCCATCTATCCATCTACACTTTCAACCGCCCATTTGTATCCGTCTCGTGCCATTTCCTTAAACGGTGAGTTTTTCTTTATAGAATTTTTTTGTGGCGCTTTTGCCCCACCCGCCCACTCCTTATATTGTGTGGCCAGCAGTCAGTACAAAAAAAAAGAAAAATTGCTAGAAAATAAAAAAAACTAGACCATATTTGATATTTTGCCAAGAAAGAAAGAAAACCAGCCAGACAAACAAGTGAAAAGAACAGTTTAACATATTCTATGGAAATATGCCATTTAAGTGAAATAAATGCAATTCTTTAGAGGCAGAGAGAGAGAGAGAAAAGAAAGGATAATGGTGCAATATACGATAATTGCAGCAATGTGGCTGGAATTAAAATTGCTATTTATGTGAATATTTCGCGAAAACAAAAAGTATTTGTTAAGCATTAAAATGCCACTAGTTTGGACTTGTTTTGGCTCAAAATACCGTCAACAGCAGATTTGTAGTTTGTGGTAAAATGTAAAAAAAAATCGAAAGAAGAAGCCAACACAAAAGCCGTTGGATTGTGGAAAATATAATTGCACAAATGTTTTAAAGGCAAGTTTAATAGTTTTGAAACTTACCTAAAACTGAGTGCAGGACAACTAACGAATATTTAAAAACTTGGCACACAATGACTTCTTTTTATTCCAGCACATCAAGAAATAATGCGTGGTCAGCGATATTCGTCGTCAGAAGATGCTGTTGAAGCGTTCAAAAACCATGTGTTGGTGGTGTCTCAATCGGGGTAGAAAAAGTGATTCGACATGCATTAGTGTGCGCATGCAACAGTGCATAAATCATGATGGAGAATACTTTGAACAACAATAAAACCATTTTTAATGATAAATATTGGCCTTTTCATTATTAGGCGAGAAATATATATATATATATATATATAGCAGCCCTCGTGAAAAGATATTATGATTCCCACAGCCATATTATTATCCTCACAACCATATTATGATCCTCACAAGAATAGTGTGGTTCACACACAACTATACTAAGATCCTCATAATCATATTATGATCCTCAAAATAATGGTATGGTTCACATACAACAATAGTATGATCCTTACAGCCATAGTATGATTCACACGCAACCATGTTATGTTCCCTTCAACCATAATATGATCCCACTCAACCATATTAGAATCCCCAAAATTATTTATTATCAACAATAGAGATTTTTCTAAAGTAAATTTAAAAATTTATTGAATTTAAAATAATAGGGGAGTGATTAAGTAGAAACAATCCGTTTTAAAAACTAAGGCGTTTCAACTATTAAAAATATTTGAGTGAGCCAAATCCAAAGCAGTTTGTTTGAAAAAGTTTAATTTACATATAAAAAGTACTTTTATTGCATAAGTCGTAACAATAACATTGTTCTAAAAACCATATTAAGTGAAAAAATTACAATCATAAAGAATGATTTCCGTAATCATATTATTGTTAACATAAAACATTTCAACAATATTTGTAGTTGCGCAACCATACTATTGTCGAAATGAAAATATTTAGTAGAGACATAAATACTGAGACAGAGCGTGGGCGGCCCGACCGGTGGCGGTCTTTTACATCTCCAGTCTCCTCAAACAGTTTTATGCATTGGTAGTGGAACATGCGGCTTATCCATAGTAGCCGAAGCGTTTTGAAAATATCGTTTTTTTTCATTTTAAGTGTGAAAAGCGCTATTACAGCGATACGATTCTCATTATCTGACCACTCCATGATGAATGTTGAAACAATTTTAAAATCCCGTTACAGACTAACGCTATTGAGGTTAGCTTTCAAAACCCATATGACATTAACGGGGTATGTTCAGTTCTACTATTGAAATGGATGTGTTCAATATTGTAACAGTATTTATGTCCCTACTTAGTACAATATGGATGCGACGAACATACTTTTAGCGCAAAGAAAATATTGTTGTTGTCGTAACCATAAATTTGTTATATTTTTTCTCTGCGTGTATGAGTCAGCAACTCTGGCGGCGGCTACTTGGGCGATATCAATTTCTCAACTTGATGTAATAAATTCTAATGAATTTCTAGAGCATTTAAAAAAAAAAAAACTACTGAAAAAGAACATTGGGTGATTACTCACCTTGAATAAAGCCGGCTTTCGGGCGATCTTAGTAATTTTGGAAACAAATTTAGTTAGCAGTTTGCTTAAAAGTAATAGTTTGGCGGTTTGATTCAAATTTATTAATTTTCTTTAAAACTCTTCTTAAATGCGGAACGCACTTGCTGTCAATGTATAAAATAAATTTATAAACTTTCGGCCTATTTCAAATAGTTTTATTTTTATGCTTATGCACAGGTGGCGCTATCAACAAGAGAATGCCAAATGAGGGATTTCCCACCTCCACCTCCACATTTTTACTCTTATTTCAGGAGATGCTATCCGAAGGATATCGAAATATTGGGGGGGGGGATAAAATATACAAACTGATCTTTTGTTTAAATAATAATAATAAAGAAGTGTATAACTAACAGATCGAATAATCATATACGAAATAAAAAAAGGATCTAACTCAAATCCTACAGACAAGATGAGTTGCATTTGGATTAGAGTACTCGTAGTGTAAGGTATTGTCCGAGCCAAGATGTTCACTTGTTTCCCCATGTCTATCCTGGGAGTGTATCGCTGAGGCGTGATAATTAGTGTAATGTATTACGTACAACCGGATAAAAACATCTATAATTTTTCAGCTACGATTTTTCCACCCTGTAACTGCTTCCTCCAATGTGGAAGAAAATAATCTAATTTAAGACATTTAAAAGCCTTGACAATACGGAGCCAGCGTTGAGCCCTAAAACTCCGTCAGGGAGTACACAAAGTTAAACACAAAAGGCCTTTAAAATTATTTTCAAACGTCTGGTGAGAAAGTAGTTTTGTTCCACTTCAAGTATTGCCAGGTCGTTTAACAACAAACATTTCGGGAAATTCTGCACGAATTTTCCACACAGCGGCACCTTTTTAAAACTAAATTGTCTAGTTAGCATAAAATATTAACATGTCTTTGATGTCTTGGCCAAACAATGTCAATGGAAAAATTTACTTCATTACATTATCAAAAATTGTTATCTTCATTATAACAAAAACAATAACAAAGGTGACAACACAAGCACCAGCAGCGCCAACAACAACAACAACGCCAAAACGGTAGCGGGCCAGCAGAAAAGAAAAACAACTCTAGAAACGACTCCTTTCTACATCCTGTTCCTGTTCCTCTTTATCTGTTCCTTTGTGCCATACCACCTTACATAAATTTTGAAGCAGTCCTGCTAAGCATTCTCTCCGCGGAGAGGAGTGGAAAGCATTCTTATACACACACACACACGCAGGAACACATGTACGAGTATACATACATGCCTAAGCACGCGCACTCGTGGACTTTGGCAGCACACCCCAACGGGAAATGAAAAACCCCAACGGCCCAGCAAGGCCTTCTAGGAGCCCTTTTTAGGATGTTCGCAGGCATGCTTGCTGCATTCTAATCTAATTTTAAATAAACACAGGGTAAGACTGCAGAGCAAGGCCTTCCACGCTCCTAGTTGGAAGGCCTAAAGAAAATGGTCTTCCAGAATGCATATAAAAAATATTAAAAAAAAAAATTAACTGAGAAATTAATTTTAAATTTCTAAATTTTCAGTTTTATTTATTTTTTGAATTGACTCCACTGAAGTTGGAACCTAAGACCTTGTGGTTGCTACTTCGATAGGTCACGTACTGGCCTATCGTACAAAATTGCGTGTCAACTTCAAAAGGCCTTCATTTTGTCAATGTCCGTCGCTGTGACGAACACCTTTCGTGCTGCCTTCACTCACCAGGCTTGGTAGCATTGCGAGCCTCAATGTAATGGAATACCTGGTCCTGAAGGGCATTTCGACACTTGTCCTACGATAGTGCTATTCGATGCTAGCCCGTTCCTTACGCTATTTTTCAAACTTGCCTACCGTGCGGTAGTCTTCCCAGCGAGTTGGAAGGTTGCAAACTTCCAGCCGATCCCTAAAAAGGGTGAAGCCAATAATCCTGCGAATTATCATTCAATTGCGCTTTGCTCAGCGCTCTCCAAAGTAATAGAGAACAAGGTGAACCACCATCTTGTGAGTTATTTAGACACCTATGAACTGCTGAATCATAGACAGTAGGGCTTCCGTAGAAAACGCTTTACCGGAGACCTGATAATGTTCTTGTCAGAGCGTTAAAGTTAGTTTACCCACCAGTTTAGTGAGAGTGGGGTTGAAGGCCGCCGTGGTGTGAGGGAAATGTGCACGACTATCATGCCAGTTAGCCCAGGTTCAACCCCGGAGTGCGGGTTTGAGCATCTAAACATTTTTTAGCTGCGGGTTTCCCAACTCGTTAATGCCGGCGACTTAAGAGATTTATCTCTAAGTCATGTAAAAACTTCTCTTCTCTTTAAAATGCATTATTCGTTCGGAGCTGGCGTTAATAATTAGGTCCTGGTCAGTAAGAATAAGAATTGAATCAATGACTTGAGAGAAGTTTCCTCCTTGTTCGTTTGTGGGATATTGTGGGACTTAAGTAAGGTAGTAGCTCTTGATACTCGTATCTCCAAGACCCTTGATAGAGTCTGACGCGGTACACTCATCAGAGCCGACAGCTTTTGGTCTTGGTAATACCTTTGCTTGATTTGTATCGGGCTTTCTTATGGATTTCTTTATACTAGTTGTTGTAGATGGGATCTCATCAAGCGAACATAGGCTGACCGCAGGTGTTCCACAGGGTTCTGTCCCTTCTCCCTCACTTTTTCATATTTTCATGGACGATTTTTTGGGTCGGACTGTAAATTCAATTTACTCCTTCACGGATCACAGCAACCTCAGTCAATTATATTCATTCGACCATAGGCCGAGTCTTCCAAAAATTGAAGACAAAAGGCGAATCATGACTGAGATACTTGGCCGGGAATTACTGGCCATTTCCGAATGGAGTCGAGTGAATAGAGTATATTTTTATACGTGTAAGACAAAGTACTTCTTACTGTCTCACAAGCGATTCATAGACCTAACAGTGACGTCGACATCGAACAATGGGTGTCGGTGTTGAAAAATCAGATGCTCCTGATGTCTTGGGCATGAAAATACAATGTAACACTAGTTGGGCGAAACATGTGTTCGAAGTGTCGGAAGAAGCACTTAAGAGCATAGGATTTTTAAAGAGACACAAGATATATTTCACTCCTATTGATCTTTTCAATATAAATAAAAATCAGATTGGGCCGAAGATGGAATACAACTGCCATATATGGGTAGGTGCTCCAAAATATTTCTTGGAGCGACTTGACCATGTTCAAATGAGAGCGATGGTGCTGATAGGCGACGGTGGGGTATCGAACTCTATTTTTTCCCTTGAACATCGCCGGAATGAGGGTTCCGTGACGCTATTCTGTCGTTACTTTCGTGGTGTGTGATCATCAGACATACGGCGTCTGAATTTAGACGTATGGATGTTTGGCAGGGATAAGCGACATTCCAGGAATTCACACAGATCAAATTCGTTTTTTGCTCGTTCTGTCCGTATGTGGAAACGCAGGGGACTAGAGGGGTCAAGTGATTTCCCTTAGGCAATCCCAGAGCTCTCCTGCATGTTTGATGGTAGCATGGAGCCAATTCTAGGTGTAATCATTGAAGCTACCTGTAAGAGTGTGCGGAGCTCAAACTGGAAGTAGGCGTGTGCTACGAGGTCGGACCGGAGACTCAAGTCTGGTGCCGCGGGTGATCAGGAGCCCCTAGAACTTGGTTCTAGCCTACCCTAACTGTGGATGTGGTTTAAAACTTAATCACAGGTATAGTGAATGCTTAGCGAGAAGTTGCGTAACAACCGGGTGCTACGACCCACAGAGTAGCAGAGGTGCTAGATAGACCTCAACCCCTCACCAAGAGGTAGGTGAAGCTCGCACAGCTGATCCTTAAATTGTCTCCTCCAGTTTACTAGGGGGCGTTTGTAGTCGCATTATAGCCTACACCAGTGCTATGGAGCACCGTGGTTCAGGCCATAATGGCGATAACCACGTAAATCTGTCCGTATGTGCACTGAGAAGAAAAATAACCTTATATAGGACGCGCAAAATAGAAAGGGACCTAAGGTTAAAAACCAGTTTTGTTCAGGAGAGCCATTTTAAAGATTAGGTCCCTTTCTATTTGCGCTTAGAATCGTCGACTTCACTTTCATAACACGCGCATATCTCTGGGAGTGAACACTTTTGGGGCATGGTATCGGTCTCATTCGATGCTCAGATGTTGTCCACATCAAAAAAGAAAAAAAAATGAAAATTGATTTTTTTTACCCATAGGTCCCTTTCTCTATGCGCTGTCACATATAAGGTTAACTTAACCATAAATAAACATGATTTGGGGTTACGTTATATAAGGTTAATTTGAACATTTTGTTGTTGACTGGTATTTAACAACAATAATAGTAAATTTAACTATTCCATGCTTGAATTTTTTAACCATGAAAATTGTTATTATTAAAATAATTATTGTTGTTTTAACAATGTATTGTTTTTAACCATGAAAACTTTTAATATTAAAATTTCACAGTTAATTTATTGAAACAATACATGTTTAATATAACAATGAAATTGTTAATATTATGAACAATGAAATCATTTAGAATCATATAGAAAATATAGAAATCATTTTCACTGTTATGTTGACTAATTATTGGTTACATTTTTTACTGTTACAATTTTTAATATTAAATTACTATTAAACTAATTATGTTTTTGTTTACATTTATTAGGTCTTTTTTTCATTATTATGACTTGGACAGTTTTTATTCCGGTTCGAGACCGTTTTATTGCTTCTTTTTCAAAAACAACTAAAAAAATTGGTAAAATGTATTGGCTACGGCTACCAGGCAGACTGTACAGCTGTTTCTAAACCCGCCAAAGTTTTTCTTCAGCGGTCTTTGTCAACGGTTACTTCTTACTTAGCATTTGCATTTGGTGGTGGTTTTTAAAAAGACGAGACAAATTGTCTTTTATTTTTTCTCACAATTAAAAACGTTCAGAGCGGAGGAAGATAGGAAAAAGAGAGGGGGTATAAGACAGTCGCAATCGTTTAACTTAATTCTGTACTTTGTACAACAAAAAGCAGATCAAAAACTTCGATACAACAGAGATAAATGATCTTTAAATTTATGTTTATGTCGCACAATTTTCTTGAAAAAACCAACCTTATATAATGTTAACTCAACTATTTAGTAAGTACATTTGACCTCATATAACGTTATTTCGCCTTCGTTGTCAAACATGTACCATGGAAAATTTAACCAGACACATTGTTAAAAAAATCATTGTATTTTCGGCTCGGTATGGAATCGACCTTCGGCAAATATATTTCCCACTAGTGACGACATGCAGAAGTTCAAGCCAAGTGCCAATAAAAAAACTTTGCCCCCTCAGATTCTTTACTCTCTACTCGTGAACGCAATGCATGTATGAGTGTTGGTTATAAAATTATTGTAAGACATTCACTTTTATGTATGGGATATAAAAAGCGGACTTCTAAAAGGTCTGCTTATGAGAAGGCCTTGCAAATTTTACCCCTGGCATGTGTCTGGGGTACACACACAAAACCAAACCTTTTTTTTGGTTTTTTTTCTTTCTCCGCGGTCTGAAGAAAAATGACAACAATACATTTTATATGACAAAACTCTTAAAAGCCAGAGTAAGTTAAACACATACACACTCGCGCGAGCACATACCGCTGTATGGGTGAATGCATGTGCCCGTATGTGTGTACATATTTGTATATGGGCCCCTTTCTCGTTCACTCTCTCGACCAAAACCAGCAGTTTGTAATGCTACTCATATTATTACATCCATCTCATCCATCCATCTATTTCCTCGACACAGCCGTTACTTTTCCTGTAGGCCGGAGGGCTCAACAATTCCCACCATTCCGAGAAACGGTCCCCACCCGCCACAAAGAAATACGAAACCAAACCAAAATCAACCCAATGATGATTTAATTTGGAGGGTCTAAGGGGGCAGGAGAGCTTTCTGTCAGTGACACGTGCAACTTTTGGGGTGACCCTCTTAAATACCCACGTTGGAGCAGAGGGCATACATACGTATAGACATCGTCGTACTCTAAACGCTGATTTCACGTTTACTTGCTTACTTAGCCTCAATCTATGTGTGAGTGTGTCTTTATGTCTATCTGTCCGTCTGACAGTCTGTCCGAATGTATCTTCGGAGGGGTGTGCAAGCGTTAAGCACAAGCTTTGGGCCATGTCTATTGTACAAATGTATGGTAGATCCTGCAGCCAAATATTAGTGTGAAGTATTTCGTGTATGACAGTTAAAAGCGATTAAAAGTAACGATTTATGTAAGAGCTACCGTAATGTGTAGTCTTAGGACCGACAGTAATTTTACTAAATAAAGCTATTCGTCCTGTATATCAGAGGCCTCTTAAATTTCAGGATATTACTCGTAACAGGGATGTGCTCATGGACAATTAAATTTATGGAATCTAGCCTACTTTATGACTTCATAACTTTAAATTTACCATAACATTTTCTTTTATCCATTTTCTACCAGCGTTGCGTTTTCGCAACATCTACTCATAAATTCGAAGTTGCGAAACACACAAGGGTGGTGGAAAATAGGTTAAATTGTAATTATTCGTAGTAATATAAGCCAGTTGATGAAAATATGTTAGATCTCGTCCCGCCACTAAAACCCCAATAACGTAGATTGACGACTATTATTAAATAGTGTCCCCTGATCAACAAATCCTCAAAGCGCATACGACCTTTGTCCAGCTCTATATGTTACCGAGTTTTACAAAATGAATGACTCTATCGTAGAAAAAAGAAATAATGACATGTACATAATGCTATATTCAGATAATCTGAAATGTTTGTAATAAGTCCGTACATTTTTCAAAATCTCGTAAGTTTTCCATTCAAAGGCTAATCATGTCCTATTTATATTATTGAATTTTCTTAAATTAAAACTTTTCACAAGACAAATAATAGTCCATATTACCTGATTAGCATTATTATGGGCTGAACCACGGCGCTCCATAGCACTGGGGTAAGATATAATCCGACTGAAAACGCTCCTCCAGATAAACTAAGGGAGCCAATTTAAGGATCCGCAGTGCGGGCTTCGCCTACCTCTTGGGGAGGGGTTGAGGTCTATCTAAAACCAGTGTTACTCTTTAAATCGTAGCACCGGGTTGAAACGCAAATCCACGCCAAGAAATCACTTTACCTGCGATTAAGGTTGCTAACCACAGCCACCGCGAAACTCCCCAAAGGATCGTTTTCAAACCTGCCAGGCTAGAATAACAGTTCTAGAATCAGATAGAAATATTGCTTCAGTAGGATTCAAGTTATCAGCAAACAAAATAAATAAATTACTTCTTTTTATTTCTGTAATATCGTGTTTGGTAGTAGCGAAGCGCACCAAAAACCAACAACACCGAAGGGATAAAAAATCAAATTTATCCTACGGATCTTTGGTGGAGCTTTAACAATTAATAGAGACTCTACTTTTGGGCTTCTTTGTCAACAATTATTTTCCCATTCTGGTTAAGGCTGCCATATTTTTCTTAATTTTACTAACAAACAACGAAAGCAACAGGGGCATGTATTAGTTTTTATTTGTTATAGGTAATATATAAGTAAACTTAATAGGGTCTTCGATCAATATTTTGTGGTGTTGCAAACGGAATGACAAATTCAATATACCATATGCACTCTTCGGTGGAGAGTATAAAAATAAGTTTTTCAAATGACCGCTTACTTTAAACATTTACCAAAAAAAAAAAATAATTTCGTTATCGAGTTTTTTTTTTAATTATTTATTATAAACTATTGATTTTATGATAGACGGCCCAATGGCACGGTGATATCCCATAGCAGTGTGCGATAAAAAAAAAGTTATCAGAAAAAGCAATGCTGCCACAAATTAACCCCGTTTTTTTTTTGCTGTTGCCTGTTCGATGTGCAACCAAATCTGAATCAAGGCAGCGTTCTGTTGCCACGCGCTGCTAAATTCTGGCGCAGGAATTTTTATGGTCCGTGGGGAAAAGTTTTTCAGTTACTTGTACCTTTTTAATTAAAAACACTTGGAATAAATTGTTGTTGCGTTATTATCTTTGGCCAGCGCAGCGCCAATGTGTTGTTGCCGTCGATGTTGTCCTAGTTATTGTTGCTCTTGTTGTTGCTGCTCTATAATAAACAACATTTTATTTATCTCAATATGGATAAATGCAATTGTTTACTGTGATGATGTGAACAAAGCTAGCGAGGGAGAGGGCGAGTGGGCGGGGGAGCAGGAGAGAAAAAAGTAAACCTTCAGCATTTTGCCTCGGTGTTATTGTTGTTGCTGTGGCTTTTTGTTTATTTATCCAGTTTGTTGCAGCTACAACTACTGACTGGCCGCTGTTGTTGCTGCTGTATTGTTCGCAAACTAAAATCATAAATAAACAGCCACGTATGGGAATTGAAGTGCATTTCTTCGTACGGGCGGCAGACAGCAGCAATTCGCTCGATTTCTGTTGTTGCATTTTGTTTCGATTTCGTTTTTGTTGTCCATTTTCAATTTCATTATTATTTTCCGCGTATTGTTTTTTTGTTTGCTTCACATTTCGCCCGTGTGCGTTCTACTTGAAACTGTTGTGAAAGAACAGCTATAAAATACAAACTAATGAAATCTGTGCTAAATGGTCGGCTTGGCCGAAACGGGGGAATACCCTATGCGGGAGCGGCTAGCTTTAAAAAAGTTGTAAATTGACTATTTGATACGAACAACATACCAGTTTTTCATAATAAATATTGGTATCGTTTTAATACTACTAACGTCTTTCTAAATATTGATCCATCTAGAGGTATTTTTTCAGATCAAAAAATAAATATAAAAATTCAAATCAAGTGTGAAATCTTTTTTGGTAATTTGATAGGGTGATCTCTAGAGGTATTTTCTCAGAACAAAAAAAAAATATATAAATTCAAATCAAGTGTGGAATCTTTATTGGTAATTTGATTTTTTGAACATATTTTCCTTCGAATGTTGGCCGTAACTACGCCTCAGGGTTTCCATTTTAAGGGTCCAATTTTAGATGACTCGTTCGAGCATTTCGACCGGTGTGGCGTAATGTTGGCTTCCAAACCCTGAATCGTAGCTGGTTTGTCAGCATAGACTTTGGACTTTACGTAACCCCAAAGAAAAAAGTCTAAAGGTGTACATTCACTCGCTTTAGGCGGCCAACTCACCTGTCCAAAACGTGAAAGTTGCCAACATTTGAAGGAAATTATTTTCAAAAAATAAATACCATAAAATGTCCTTTCAAATTACCAATAAAGATTCCACACTTGATTTGAATTTTTATATTTTTTTTGTTCTGAGAAAAAACCTCTAGATGGATTACCCTATATATATAAACATAGGCTTAAGTTCAGGAAAGATCATCTTATGAATTTTTCGGCGGCAGGTATCCGCATCATAACTGCCGGCGACTTTACGAGCTAGAGATTAATCTCTGAAATATGTAATATTTTTTTTAAGAAAGATTAGCTGAGGTTGCCTGCGGTTGAAAGCGGCTTATAGCGTCCATGTGTTTTACCTGATTCCCGCTGTAATAGATTAAACCATGGAGAGCCATGCACGAGAGCACGATAATAAGCGACGTCCAGCCAGCACTTAGAATAGCCCAGGGCTAATCTTACCGGTGCGAATTCGAAAAATGTTATGTAGACATAACTTGGTAAGGGGTCAAGGCCTTTTCAGCACCTCTTGCTGATCTATGGGCCTCAGCTTTCGATGGCGATGCAACTCCACAAAGCTCAGCTCGCAAAATGGGTAAAAATCGCAGCCACCAGGATACTCCCGGAAGGTTTGCACCTACTAGACAGGCTAGAATAACAGCGCTGGCGGCTTATGGCCTGTAAACGGGATACATTTTTACTTTTTATACAAAGAGAACAAACTCAATTATTTGGCAACCGAATGAATGTGGTTGCGTCTACTACAAGTATTCTATCAGCACAATTAAACTTTAGTTCGTGCGCTGGAATTGTCGGTCAATGCAACGTCAGTTATTCAATGAATTCTTTTAAACTAGCTTTGGGTTCACTAAAGAGTCAATAAAGCACAGTCAACCAATTTTGTAATCAAATCAAGATATGTGACGCGCAAAATAGAAAGGGACCTAAGGGTAAAAACCAGTTTTGTTCAGGAGAGCCATTTTAAAGATTTAAATACGTGTATCTTTGGTGTAGCATCACTTTCATAAATCGCGCATATCTCTTGTAGGGAACACTTTTGGAGCATGGGATCGGTCTCATTCGATGCTCAGATGTTGTCCACATCAAGAAAAAAGTGAAAGTTGATTTTTTTACCTTTTGGTCCCTTTCTCTATGCGCTGTCACATATACTCGTATATTAATTTGTCCAATTTCAGCATGTGGTCTACTTTCTGGGGTCCGTTTGACATGGGTTTATAGACATGTAGAGGACAAAGCTTTCCATTTCAATAGACAGTAAGAATGGTAATCCTTGAAATTCTGCTCCGATATTATTTTTTATTTGTTTGCTAATTCTGATTTTAGAACGCAACTACGAGTATTTGTTGGCATAGCCAATTATTGCTTAAAGGAACCACGTTATACCAAACTATTATGTGCCATAACAGGCCGTTTTGGAAACCGAATTTTTGCACTTTATTCCATTAGTACAACCGACTTGTTGATAATCTGTACCATAATATATTCACATCTATTATATTATGGTACGGCAAGCCAAATATCAATCTAGACTGTTAACATTTGGTAATAGCAACAGAAAGTCTTTCCGTCCAACAGAATTTTTTGTAGTCCGTACCGATTGTTACCTGTCTTTTTCTCTGTGTGTGTGTATGTAGGCCTATTGTGATATCGTTTGAAGAAAAACCAAGTAAACAGAAAACCAAGTGATTTTCACAACCGACTTTTTGTACCGACTTTTGTTGTTCAGATATGTCATAAATATACACAGAGAACCGATTTGTTTTGCACAATCAGTATTTTGCCAACCGAATGCTGGTGGTTACATGTACAATCCATGTATTCCAATACTTTAACCAAATGTTGATTGGGTACACGGCAATTTCAGTAACGAGAACTAATACTGTCCTTTTAAACAAAAGAACCATACTCTTTGCATTCGCTTCTCATTGCCAAGAACATTTGTCAACTGGATTAACTAATGGTTAATTTTTAGCAAAGACACTATCTGTTTGAAAAGGCAAAGCATTGGTAACCACAACCTAAAATAATTATAATTAGAACTGAATTTGTACATGTATTGGTTGTTGTTTTACATTGTTGGCTTTAGTTACTCTAGGAACTCGGTTGTCATTACCACGATCATTTGTTACCTGAACCAACTGATGATAAAATTTTCAGTTGAGTGAACTGACACTAGCCGTTGAAAAAACAACGTATTGGTAACCCTAACTAATTACATGATTATTGGAACTGAATTTGGACATGTATTGGTTGTTGTTTTAGATTGTTTTTTATAAGTGCTCATTAAACTCGGTTATCTGATAATTAAATTGTCTGTATGCGGTTATTAGACCAAAACAAATTATTTTTATTTAATTTTTAAATTAAGCCATTTAAAAATAATTATTCTGTTATTTAAATTATTTAAATCTAATAAAGTTAGTATGTACAATGGAACGATGTTTTGCATCAAAGTGGTTATGGGTCAAAAAATTCAATTTGGGGTTTCAAGGGCCAAAAAAGAAAAAAACTAATTATGATAAAGTAGTTATGTGAAGTAATGTGGAATTTTAAACCTAAACTTTTGAGGCTAATACATCAAAATACAATATTTATCACCAAAAATGGTTTTGTTTTTCAAAGTATTCTCCAGCATGATTTATGCACTTTTGCATACGATCAAACCAATTGTCGAAGCACTTTAACCGCCTATTGAGACGTCTCCAAAACATGGTTTTTGAACGCTTTAACAGCAACTTCTGGCGACAAAAATCGTAGACCACTCATTTTTTTCTTGATGTGCGGGAACAAAAAAGAAGTCATTGTGTGCCAAGTCAGGGCTGTACGGCGGTTGACCCATCAATTCGACGTTTTGACCGGTCACGCTGGTTTGAGCCGATGTGTGAGAGCTCGCATTATCATGGTGCACACTGATTCGTCTTCTCTTGTTCGAATTTTTCGAATTTCTCCGAAGACTTCAGGCAAAGTAATTGTGGTGTACCACTCAAAATTAAACCTCCTACGTTGCTCAAGTGGAACAGTCGCTGATGACTAGTTTTGCCGAAGAAACAGGAGACCATTTGCTTCGAAGTGCTTCTTCCATGATCAATTTTCGTTGGATTTGGCTCGTCTTCACCCACACGGTCGATTGCTGTTTTGTTTCGGGCTCATACGCATAGATCCATGATTCGTCACCTGTGACGATCTTATAAAGCACCTCGATCGTATTTTTTCAAAAGTTCTTTGCACCAATCGACATGAGCATTTTTTTGTTCGATTGTCAAATTGTGCGGGATCCAACGAGAACAACCCTTTTTTACGGCCAGCTGTTCATGCAACATCGAATGTATGCTGCGGAAAGAAATACCCAAGGATGCCTCTATCTCACGGTATGTCACATGACGATTTTGCATTATCAGTTCACGCACAGCATCAATGTTCTCTGGCACAACGGGCGTTTTTGTACGACCTTCGTCTTTGAGCGAGCGTCGGCCACTATTGAATTCATTTAACCAGTTTTTCACAGTGCCATAGGATGGTGCTTCATAGCTATACAAAGACTTAAGTTCATCGATGCACTCTTGTCGTGATAATCCACGTCGAAAGTTATGAAAAATAATCGCACGAAAATGTTCACGAGTTAATTCCATTTTTTTGCCAAATTGATTTTTTCAACTCACTGTAAACAACACAAATGATGGTCGTACGTCAAAACGTTCTGAGTACGTTTACGATGACTCCAGGCAGCACTTAGTGTTGCATACAAAATACCTCTTCTGAATGCTTGAAGTATTGGCAACATATGTGATAAAAAATGTATACTTTCACAACGGTCATATCTTGTAGGTTGTTAAAGAAATGGGTGAACGTATTCACCACTTCAAAAATTTCCTTAGCTCATAAAAAAAGCTTAAACCTACCAGTGCCAACCCTTCACCTAAGTCTTTCATTGGCAGAAGTAATCATTCACCCCCGTGTGTAATATGTTACAACAGCGAACCTAAAAGGTGGTTTGGTTACAACAAAGAATTTATTTGTTGTCGCTACCAATTATTGGTACCAAAGAAACATGTAATTTATAATTGATTAGTTGCCATAAAGACCAGTTGCTGCAAACAAAAGTTTTGAAGTTGATAGGTATAGCCGACTTATTGACTTTAAGTCGAACAATGTTACCATCGATACCATTGAATGTTAGTTATTGCAACAAAAAGTATGTTTATCCAACCGAATTATTGCATTTCGGACTAATTTCCGTATTAAAACTTTTCATTTTATACCCAGGCCCTACTTGCACATAATCTTTATAAAAAAAAACAGAAAACCCCTCTAAAAAAATCACACTTTACTTAAATGTATATGAGTCTATGCAAACAAAAGTGTTGGTATCTCTGAGTTCTGCATACGAGTGAATACCGTGCCTCGCTCCAGTTTATCAATTTTTAAGAGCTGCCCACTACCCATAGGGTTGCTTCCACTGCCATAATTCCGACAAAAGGACACAAACATTGTGACACTCTAAAAAAACAAAACAAAAAGGTAAAATAGCAGTTCGTATAACCCGTAGCACTTGTGACACTCAGCGGTTTGTGAGAGGCACTTGAATGCGTCCGGTCGGGTGTGAGGTTCGAAATGGAAGGAATGGACTGTGCCATACACTTCATTGCTCATAATTTATTTGAGTTACAAAAAAAAGGGGGGTCTTCAGGCAAATTGCATTATCCAATGTTGGCTAAAGAGGGGAAGCCTTAAATAATTAAACTGCTACAAAGAACATTGACTTGAACAAACTCTAAATTCTATAAATATTTATAAAATAATTGTCGGTGTGAGTTTTTATATCTTCAACGAAATCTCAACGTTGCTGGAACATTTTTGAACACCGATTTTGAGTTATAAACTTGAGATGCGACTAGATAAAACAATAGTAAAATAAATCTAAATTGAAAAACAACGCTGTAAGATAAAACACATAGTTCGCTCGGGCAGCCATAAATTGAAATCGACATTGCTCCAGCTGCTTGCTTATACAGGGTTTTCCAATATGGACAGAACAATCTCGTTTCTTTATGTCAACGCAACCTGAAGCATTTTTTATGATCTTTTAGTGTCAAAACGTTAGTCGAAGTCAATATTTTCATCTTGGTAAAGTTCACTTTCGAGGAACGTTTGAAAATCATTAAAAAATACTACCGAAATTCTGAGTCGATGGTCGCAACTTTAAGAGCGCTTACTCCTATTTTCGGCCGTAATAATGGTCCCGCCCGACAGACAGCGCGTTCTATAGTGCATCAATTTGGACCCAATTTTTCACTTTCCGATGTTTCGGCGCTAAAGAGACGCCGTACCGCTCGAAGCACAGAAAATAACGCAGCCGTAAGTGTATACGTTAAATATGAGCCAAATCAGTCGATTCCACATCTTTCTCAGGCATTGGGCATCTCTCAAACACTGTGGCGTAGTTTTCGAAAAGATCCTGCCTGGCCTTCATCCTTATAAGATCAAACTGACACAACAAGAACTAAAGCCACTTGATCTTTCGAAACGCCAAAACTTATCCAATTGGGCGGGCTTTTGCAAAGATTCAAAATTTGTTTTGAATTTCATCAAAAAAGCACCTTCAGCGTTGAAGCTCATTTCTGGCTGGGTGGTTTTGAAAATAAACAAAATATGCGTCATTGGACAGCAACAAACACACATGTGCGTCAAGAGACACAATTGCATCCACAAAAAATTACCGTGTGGTGTGGTTATCAAGCCGGGGATGTGATTGGGCCATATTTTTTCGTCGATGAAAACACTCTTCATCTTACCGCCAATGGCCAGAATTGGATGAGCTTGACATCGTCGATATGTGGTTGCAACAAAACGGTGTCACTAGCCACACAGCACGCGATACAATCGATTCACTGAAAGGCTAATTCGTTAAACGTGTTATCTCGAGAAATGGTCTGGTCCGCTTACTATTTGAAGTCCTGCCACTTATAAAGCCTCATAGTAAAGCCAATCTTTTTATAATTTAGCAGAGTACAATGTGATAGATCTATGCCCAAGTCTGGTAATATAAGATTTTTTCGATTCCCTTACAAAGGATCCTCCCAATTAAGGGTCCTGACCATCTGCCAGCCACATGTAACTTTCGATATTGCACAAACTTTGCTTAGTGCGTTGTGAGAGATCCATATCGAAACCTGGTAAAATAGGTTTTAATTTGTGGCCTCGATAGCTCCTCAAATCAGTAAGAACGGTTTGTAAGGAATTATAAGAAAACATGGATCGATAATGTTTTCGTATAATTCCTAGCAAAGACCCTACCCGATTTGAGGCCTCCTAGTAAAGCAGATATTTCTATAGTTTAGCATAGTACATTGTGAGAGATCCATACCCAAGCTTGGTAAAATAAGATCTTTTAAATTCATGTCTTCTTGAAGCCCACATTCAAAGGATCCTCCTGGTTTGAGGTCCAGACCATCTGCAAGCCATGTTTATGGTAGGAGATCCATGTTTGTTGTGGGAGACCTACGAGTATATAAAAAACTGATGAAAAAAATTTAATTTGTGGCGTTGACAGTACCTCAAATCAGTAAGGATCTTTGTTAGGAATTATAAGAAAAGGTACTTGTCCTTCCCCATATGACAAACAATAACAAACCTGACCTAATAACCTTGTGGAAAAAAGCTCAAAAATAAAGGATCGATAATGTTTTCTTATAATTCTTAGCAAAGGTCCTTTCGATTTGAGGTCCCGTTGATGCCACAAATTAAAAAATTAGATCAAATCGATCATACGCATAAAACGCAAAGAACGATCTATAACCAACTCTGGTGGGACCACAACATACCAATACGAGGGAGGGCTGCTATACATATTTCTGGCCTAATAATGAAAATGCGAATATTTATCATCAAAAATGCTTTTATTGTTTTCAAAGTATTCTCCAGCATGATTTATACACTTTTGCATGCGCTCAAACCACTTGTCGAAGCACTTTTTCCACTCCGATTGAAACACCTCCAAAGCATGGTTTTTGAACGCTTCAACAGCATTTTCTGGCGACAAAAATCGTTGACCACGCATTTTTTTCTTCATGTGCGGGAATAAAAAAATTCATTGGATCCAAGACAGGACTGTACGGCGGATGACCCATCAATTCGACATTTTGGCCGGTCAAAAAGGCGCTGGTTTGAGCCGATGTGTGAGAGCTCGCCTTGTCAAGGTGCACAATGATTCGTCTTCTCTTGTTCGCTTTTCGAATTTCTCCGAAGACTT
Source organism: Hydrotaea diabolus (assembly GCA_963513945.1). NCBI lineage: Eukaryota > Metazoa > Arthropoda > Insecta > Diptera > Muscidae > Hydrotaea > Hydrotaea diabolus. The sequence goes on along the minus strand of OY740720.1, from coordinate 22,040,547 downwards.
CAGGCAAACAAATTGTGGTGTACCACTCAGAATTGACCGTCCCACGTTGATCAAGCAGAACAGTCGCCACATGACCAGTTTTGCCGTAGAAACAGGCGAACATTTGCTTCGAAGTGCTTTTTCCACGAACAACTTTCGTTGGATTTGGCTCGTCTTCGAAGACCCACACGGTCGATTGCTGTTTTGTTTCGGGCTCATACGCATAGATACATGATTCGCCACCTGTGACGATCTTATTAACGTCTTTTGAAGCACCGCGATCGTATTTTTTCAAAATTTCTCTGCACCAATCGACACGAGCGTTTTTTTGAGCGATTGTCAAATTGTGCGGGATCCAACGAGAACAACCCTTATTTTACGTCCAGGTGTTCATGCAATATCCAAGGATGACTCTATCTCACGGTATGACACATGACAATCTTGCATTATCAGTTCACGCACGGCATCAATGTTCTCTGGCACAACGGCCATTTTTGGACGACATTCACGACCTGCGTCTTTGAGCGATAATGTCGTGAAACGAAAATGTTCAGGAGTTAATTCCATTTTTTTTGCCAATTTTATTTTTTCAAGTCACTGTAAACAACACAAATGATGGTCGTACGCCAAAGCGTTCTGAGTACGTTTATGCAAAAAAATTTCAAACTTTCCAATGGAAATGTCAGATGGCGCCAGGTCATATATATAGCAACCCTCGTAGCAACAAAACAAAAGGAACCTTTCCATATGAAGAACTGCCGCTCCAAAGGACAAACACACTTTATTCGGTACCACTAAAACTTTGCATGATACATTCTCAGCAATTCTAGCGAAATTGAAACTCATCTGTCAGTGATTTCGGATGACTTCTATACAAGGGACTCTTCCCATACAAACGTCCCTCCCGATAAGAGGTCCTGCTGCTCCAGAAGCCACTTATCAATCCTATTTTGCAGAAAATACACATGGTGCCAAACTAGTAAGAAGTAGGACCATATCGGTGCATGGCTTCCCTATAGTCACCATACAAAATAACATCCCGGTTAGATGTCCTGCCGCTTTATAAGACTCACATTTCATCCTATCCTGCTCATATTTAGAGCAGTGATCTATAACAGATTCAAGATACCAGTTAAACTGGACTATATCGGTCAATGTTTTCCTATTGACACCATGTAAAGGAGATTCCTGATTTGAGTTCCTGCCATTTTACATCCGATCTAGCTCAAAACTAGTTTAGTGAGAAACGAAAGGTCAGTAAACTAGCCACCAAGCGTATATAACTCTATAATTTGTCCTGCCTCTTAACCAGACAAATTTTCAATTCAATCTTGTTCGAACTAAGAGCGCGATTTGCTGCCTAAAACAAACGTTGTTGAAATGCAGCCAAATCGCTACTTGTTTTTGTATAGCTCCCATTTGAAAGATCCTTCCCGCTTTTAAATTGTCCTGTGGCTTTTATTGGGAACCACAAAATAATTCCATTTGGATCTTTACGATGACTAGTTTTTTTTTCTCTTCAACTTAATCCCCTCGGCAATATTTCGTGTTCAAGTTGGGGTCTCTGTGTGAGGAAAGGGCGCCTCCACCGGGCAATAGCACTCGAAGAAGACAATCCCACGAAAGCCGGTTCTATGTACCGGATTGACCCGAAACAACAATTTTCCGGCCAAGGGCTATCACCCCGGCATTGTGAGCCGCTTCAACAACAACTCGAAGAAGTGCTCGACAGGGCCCTTTTTAAATCTGATTTTTCTAGAATTCGGTACAGAAGCGATAGGGCTTAAGTAAACCACAATCGGCGCTGCCAAATTAATAATTTTTACTAGTTTTTGTGTTTATCTTCTTTAAAAACTAGTGAAGTTGCAAACCATTTATCAGATTTGATCGGGAAACGCGCAATTCAGTTTGAGTGGGCCTCAAAGCTCGTATGGTTAAATGACAGAGGTTTCAAATACTACTGAATTCGTTGCCCACTGTAATTACCCTCTAATCGGCGTATTTGAGTATGTCGTATTTACTCGAACTCCCCCTAAAAATAGGAAATGCTGCAATGTGTCATTCATTCATGGACAAAAATATGAATGAAATAAAATCCTTGCCTATGTGTGTGTAGGAAGGTTTTCGTGTGTATGTGTGGGCACCAAACACCCACCAATACATTCACACGAACACACACACACTAACCCACTCACATGTATTCCGTTCATTTAAAACACGTGTCACAACAGGAAGTTGCAGGCAATGAACGAAGCGAGCCACTGTTTTGGCGGGGTGGGGAGAAAACAGCAAACACAGGGAAATAAAGCTAATTACGTATGATTGCCATGGAAATTTGTAATTAATTTAGAGGTGGTGGTGGGAGGGAGAAAACGAAGCAAACGTTCTTCTTTCATTTTATGACTTTATCTGTGTCCATTGATAAAGAAGGAAGCACCCATAGGAATGTCCTGGAGCAATGGACAGAGTCATGAAGCGACTAAAGGGGGCGTATTAAAGGTGGTTGAAATCTATTTAAAGGATAAACATAAAAATAAATAACAATGGGTAATTTGAAATTAATTTTGCAATTACTTGGATTTCACCAAAACACACACAGAGAAAAAATCAGTAGGAAATCGGACCAAACTTCAGAAAAGAGGTTGGATAAACAGACATTTTGTTGCAAACACCAACATGAACTTGGTATTATATACGCACAGCTAACAAATCGGTTATAACAAACTGGCGGTTATGGTAAATAATCACCGTTTTCTTCGCTGTTGTGACAAATTATTGGTTATTTTAACTTCAGAATATATTTCCTATAATTATTTATCGGCTCTAAAAACTAAAAAATTGGAGGTTAGAAAAATATATTATAAAGTATTGAATTACTATTTAAAATATTTTCGAATTTAGCTAATTTTTTCCAATTGTATTTAAAAGTTGCCAAGCTGTTAAAAAACTGCAGAACAGAATAAATATTTTAATTTAAAAAGTCTGATAAGCGAACAAATAAAATTTAACCACCAGTTGGTCCAGTTAACAAATATCTGTAGCAATTACAGCCGTATTCAAAAAGCACTTTAATCCAACAATCTGTAATTATAACAAACACATGTATAAATTCAGTTCCAATAATCACATTTATTTGTTGGGACTACCGATACTTTGTCTCTTCAACAGATAGTAGCAGTTTATTCTACGGCATAATGCTGCGTACACAATAAACATCAAGAGATGTTCCACGCTGTCCTCCTCCTTCAATCGTCCCGATTGTTTCCGCAGAAGTCATAAGCTATCAGTTTGGCTGCGCACCTGTCTGTCAATCAGTGTCCCGTAATCAAAACTATCTTCGTGGGGACGGACATAAACCGTAGAAGTGTTTATAAAGTGTTTCGAGCGAATTTCATCGTACCTAGGCCAAATTAGCCTTTTGATTCGCCATTTTTCTTTTTTCTGTCTAAGAGCTTCTTATTTGAGAATGACCGTGTACGAGGGCGGTTCGGAAAGTTCTTAGCCTAGCAATGAAAGAGAATAGTTAGTTTTTCAAAAATATTTTTATTTTTCAATATAATCTCCTGAAACTTCAATACACTTAGTCCAACGCTTATCTAGAAATTCTATCCCTTGATTAAAATAGTTTTCCTCAAGGTCTTCAAAATTGTGGTTTACAACTGTAATTGCATCTTCATTTGAGGTAAAACGCTTGCCAGCAAGGAATTTTTTTAGATTTCGGAACAGGAAAAAGTCACTGGGAGCTAAATCAGGAGAATAAGGTGGGTGTTCAAGCAACTCGTACTTTAATTCGTTGATTTTAGCCATTGTTAAAACACTCTTGTGCGCTGGTGCGTTGTCTTGATGAAAAATTATTTTTTTGTGGTGTAAGCCAGGACGTTTTTCACGAATTTGTACATTTAATTGATCTAAAAGGTTGCAATAGTACTCTGAATTTATTGTTTTACCCTTTTGCAGATAGTCAATCAATAAAATACCTTTGAAGTCCCAAAAAACTGTGCCATAACCTTACCAGCCGATTGAATTGTTTTTGCCTTCTTTGGGGCACTTCCTCCAGCTTCAGTCCATTGTTTGGATTGTTCATTTGTCTCTGGAGTATAGTGGTGGATCCATGTCTCATCAGCCAATCGAAATTTCTGAAAATATCTTTGCTTTACACAGCCCCTAGATATATTGGGCTGTCAAATGGCGTCTATGTCAGCAAGACAATCTTTACACTGGGTCCATAGCTCTATCGGCGAGCTGTCCAAGTAGAAAGTTATTTAGTACCAACCGCAATTTCTGAAAATATCCTCGCTTTATCAGCGATGCATGCGAGGTAATGAAAAGTCCATAGGCTTATACACAGATGGGTCTAAACTGGGTGGAAGGGTGAGTTTTAGAATCCGCTCGGAAAAGCTACGATAAGATCTATCAATACACGCTGAGAAAAAACAGGGTTACTACATGGTCACGGCAATAATAATATGTTCCCCGCAATAAAAGTATGTTCGTCGCAACCATAGCATTGTTGACTGAATTTAGTTTTGACAATAGTATAATTGCTGCAATATTAATATTGTTGAAATGTAACAAACCAAATCTAAAGGTTACTTCTAAAATATGGATATTGCACCAGCAAGTTAAGCTACTCCACTTTTTATCTTGAGAAAATTCTGTTGTCGACCGCCTTCGTGTGATGGTTAGTGTGTGGGACTTTTATACAAATATCGCCAGGTTTAACTTTGGGTAAGAATATTTAAAATTTGTTTCCTCTTCTTTAATGCCATCGACTACATGAATAAGAGTTTTATCTCTTAGCCATGTAAAAACTTGTCTATAAAATGCCTTAGCCTTTTGGACCCGGTCACCTGGTACAAATTATATCGTGCACAGCTCACTGTGTTGAGAGAAATTTACCCTTTTTTCTTACAAGGAAATTTATGTTTCCACCTTTCATTGCGGAATCGATAAACTAATTTTTCCGTTTGCATCCCATGGGTATATTTAAAATGCATTTGAAATTAAAAATCACAACATTGTCTGTGTATTGAGAGTGAGAGAAGAAGAGTGAGATACGAATATTGATTGCATCTTCATTGAATAATTCATTTATTCAATCATTAAATTGCATTACAAGTTGCCCCTTTCTACGAAGAGGCAGCGAAGTAAGAGAGGAACATGAAACGTTCTTTTTAATTGCAATTGTTCGGAGTTTCAATTGTTAGCATTGGGTGTAGTGCTTTGTAGGAAGGTAGGCAGTCGTATATGCTATAATACAGGGTGCACAAATAAGAACGATAGGAAAAAGAGTTCAAATAAAAAAAACTGTGTGAGATATCCAATTAGTTCACAATTGCTTTGAAGCTACAATTATGCCATGTACATTAGAGCGTACCACCTTAAAGGTAAAAAAAGTTCACCCTACACCTGCGAATATGAAGTATTGTTGCAAGGTAGTTTCGAAAAAAATGTTTTTGTTTTTTTTTTTTGCCGAACGTAGGGATTGTGCTGGGACTATCAACATACTTCCTGAGCAAGAGTTTAATGATTTTGTGCGGGTTTTAATTTTTTGATGTAAGGGTGGTACATTAGGGTTGTAGCAACTGGGATATGATGGGCAAATACCAGAAGGGGTACTTGAGATCAGTGACTTTAAAAACAGAAAAATTGGTATCTTCGAGACAAAAACCTCGATGTATCCCACTTAAGGATCCGGCTGTAAATGCAGATGATATCAAGAAACATGTAAAAGCGCGACTCCTACGTCAGGCAAAAATACAAAAGAAATAATTAGAAACTACCTTGCATAATGCTTTATATTCGTTCGTACGGTACGGTACTGTACGGCCTTATGTACATGGAGAAAAGTACGGAGTTGGAAATCGGTCCAAACTACAAAATATCTGCTAGACGAAAGGACTTTCAGTTGCAAGCGCTAAATGTAAATCATCATAAAGGAAATTCGGTTAGACGTACCATAAAATGATTGATATTCCAACATACGAGTGCGGTTCGGAAAGTTCTTAGCCTATCAATGAAAGAGAATAGTTAGTTTTTCAAAAATATTTTTATTTTTCAATATAATCTCCTTCAATACACTTCAATACACTTAGTCCAACGCTTATCTAGCAATTCTATCCCTTGATTAAAATAGTTTTCCTCAAGGTCTTCAAAATAGTGGTTTACAACTGTAATTGCATCTTCATTTGAGGTAAAACGCTTGCCAGCAAGGAATTTTTTTAGATTTGGGAACAGGTAAAAGTCACTGGGAGCTAAATCAGGAGAATAAAGTGGGTGGTCAAGCAACTCGTACTTTAATTCGTCGATTTTAGCCATTGTTAAAACACTCTTGTGCGCTGGTGCGTTGTCTTGATGAAAAATTATTTTTTTGTGTTGTAAGCCAGGATGTTTTTCTCGAATTTGTACATTTCATTGATCTAAAAGGTTGCAATAATACTCTGAAGTTATTGTTTTACCCTTTTGCAGATAGTCAATCAATAAAATACCTTTGAAGTCCCAAAAAACCGTTGCCATAACCTTACCAGCCGATTGAATTGTTTTTGCCTTCTTTGGGGCACTTCCTTCAGCTTCAGTCCATTGTTTTGATTGTTCGTTTGTCTCTGGAGTATAGTGGTGGATCCATGTCTCATCAACAGTTATGAAATGACGTTACAAATCCATTTTATTTCGCTGAAAACGATCCAAACAAGCTTGAGAAATGTTCATTCTTAGGCGTTTTTGGTCGACTGTTAACAAGTGCGGCACCCATCTTGCAGAAAGCTTTTTCATCTGTAGTTCTTCATGCAAAATTAAATGGACTCGATCATTTGAGATGCCCATGATATTAGCTATTTCACGCACTTTTATTCGTCGATCATTTAATACCATATCAGGCACTTTGGCTACAATTTCTGTTGTTGTTGCTGTTTTTGGGCGTCCACTACGTGGTTCATCTTCAATGCTTGTACGACCACGTTTAAATTCAGCAACCCAATTTTTTACTGTTGCATATGAAGGAGCACTTTCACCTAACACATTCACCATATCATTATGAATTTCTTGTCCCGATAAACCTTTTTTATGTAAATATTTAATGACACCACGCATTTCTAATTTTTCCATTGTAAAAAAATCGCGGATGCGTCTTCTGTGAACACCAGTTTCTATATGAAGGAGTTACCAGATCGAAACAAAATTTCACATGTGTTCATAGCAGAGATGGAAGTTTCTAGGCTAAGAAGTTTCCGAACCGCCCTCGTAGTAGTACAGATAACTTACCTTTCGGCTGCATTAAGCGAATTAAGTTCAAATTAATGGTTGCCAGAACCGACTGTGGCGCCAACTCATAGTTTTGTATTGCACTGTTCGATGCAACCAACAATTGGTAATGACAACAAACAATTTCGCTCTAAAAACTAAACACGGCTGCGTCCTAGAAACAATTTAATTGTGAAAATAAAATATAACAAATAAAAAACGTCGTATAGTTCGGGCGGGACGAACTTTTTATACCCGCTACTAAATCGCAAAAAAAACAAAGAAAACAAATGGTACTTTTTGGGGCTTTCGGCCCATGAGTATGCGTCCCTTATCTCAGCCACAACTTTAAAATTGCTCTATATTTGGAGTCATAGAAAATTTTTCCTTGATTTAAGTACACATATGTTCATATGGACTATTTATCGCCCGTTTCGACCGTATGCGGTACGTTTTTTGAGCCACTTGAGCCAAAAGTTCCACTACTTTGCCCTTATAAAAGTATTAAGTGCGTCTCAACAAAAAGTTCCCATTTTAACTATGGTTCGTTCGCAAAAAAAAGGGTGATCAATATAGAGGTATTTTTTTCAAAATAAAAATATACAAAAATTCAAATCAATTGTGGAATCTTTATTGTTCATTCGAAAGGACATTTTAATGTCATTTATTTTTTAAATTTTATTTCCTTTGAAGGTTGGCAACTGTATGATGGAAATGAAAGTTCGCTGAGAAACGGAGAGATCCGCTGTTTTCGACCTAAATTTTGTTCTGTGATAAGGACTATTTCTGGCGCAACGTCAACAAACAAAATTGCTGCATTTTGGCTTAAGAAAAACCAAAAGAGGTTCAAGAGAGAAATCCACTGTTTGGTTCGGTTTATGGCCTGGTGAAATCATCAGTCCATATTTATTCAAAAATGATGATGGACGGAACGTTACCGAGAATGGTGCTCGCTATCGAACCATGATATCGGGTTTTTTTGCTTTCTGAAATTGAAGCCCCTAATCTTGACGACATTTGGTTCCAACAACAAGGCGCTACATGTCATACAGCCAACGAAACAATTAATTTAATGAAGGAAACTTTTGGTGAGCTTATTACCTCGCGTCCTGGGCCTGTGGAGTGGCCTCCAAGATCGTGCGATTTAACAAAGCTGGACTATTTTGTATGGTTATGTGAAGTCGCTTGTCTACGCAGATAAGCCCTACACTATTAACGTGTTGGAAGAAAATATTCGGCGCGTTATTGCTGACATACGGCTTCAAATGCTTTAAAAAGTAGTGCCTGTAGTTTAAAACTATCTTATTTATGTGGTAGAAAGCAGTTTGTTCGTGTCAATGGAGTCTTATCTTGTGTTTTGTCTGTTAGGAGTGGGGTCGCTCAGGGCTCAGTTCTTGGTCCAATTTTGTTTGTGCTGTTTTTTAATGACCTTTTTAAAATTCTGGGCGATCGGTGAACACCATACTCTTTAGCTGATGATGTTCAGCTATTATTTTGCAGAAAAATCCAGAATTTCGATGTTTAACAAGCCAAAAATTAGTTTCACACTTCGTCAACTATACAACACCAATTTAGTTTTACCTCGTTGGGTGAACACAAAACTGGTTCATGGCTTAATTATGCCAAATATTTTGTACTGCCTAGAGGTATATACAGGAACTAGTCAAAGTAATATGAATATTATAAAGACAGTGCTTCATAGTTATGCGCTACGTATATTCTGTTAAACCGTACGAGGGCGACCGAAAAACTAACTGGCCTGGCACATTTTCTGTTTTAATAGCAACTTTCTTTGTTTTGTTTTTTAAAAGCAATTTTTTATAAGCCATCTGTCAAAATTTCCGAAATATTTAATGATTATTTTCTTTGTTACAGGTGTTTGAAGTAAACAAGTTTTATAATTTTGAAAAGTGAAAATAAAGAGTTTCGTGCGGTAATTAAACTCTTTTATATGAAAGGTTATACGCCACAATTAATCAAAGATGAATTGGATTCTGTTCATGGTGATAATGCACCATCATACTCCACCGTGAAATCCTGGGTTCAACAATTTAAAATGGGTCGTACAAGTACAGAAGATAAACAACGCTCTGGAAGACCGAAAACTGCTACTACTATTGAACACATTAGAAAAATATTTAATGAAGTGACTAAAGATAGACTAAATAAAGCTCATAGAACATGCTGATATTGTTAAAATACACGAAAAACAAGTTTGGAGTATTTTACATGATGAACTCCACATGAAAAAGCTATCCGCAAGATGGGTGCCGCGTTTGTTGACTTTGCCCCAAAAATTCCGAGGAGCTTTTAGCGATTTATCAGCATAATCCAATAGAGTTCTTGCGCCGATTCATAACTGTTGATGAAACATGGATCCATCACTACATCCCAGAATGCAAAGAACAGTCAAAACAATGGATAGAAGCTGGTAAAAGTGGTCCCAAGAAGGCGAAAACTGTTAAGTCAGCAGGAAAAGTAATGGCCACAGTTTTTTGGGATGCAAGGGCTATAATATTTATTGATTATCTTGAGAAAGGAAAAACTATTGATAGTGAATATTATTGTGCATTATTGGATCGGTTGAGCGAAGAAATCAAGATAAAACGACCGCATTTAGAAGAAAAAAAGTTCTTTTTCATCGAGATAATGCTCCTTCACACACTGCATTTTTAACTCAACAAAAACTGGCCGAATTACAATTTGAAATTGCTCCGCATCCACCAGTCCAGATTTAGCTCCTTCTGATTATTTCTTGTTTCCAAATTTAAAAAAAATTCTCGGTGGCAAAAAATGTTCGTCCAATAGCGAGGTTATTGCTGAAACTGAGGCATATTTTGAAGGTCTTGAAAAATCTTATTTTTCGGATGGAATTAAAAAACTTGAAAAACGTGTATTGAGGTGTATTGAGTTGGAAGGAGATTATGTTAAAAATGAATAATAATAACTCCAAAAAAAACGGTTCTTTTTATGTTAGGCCAGTTACTTTTGCGGTCGCCCTCGTATGCTTACATATCGCCGTTTGTGTATGACTTTTTTGGCTGCGCCTTTGTGGAATTTGTGCACCTTCGGTTGCTGTACTTTTTTTTACACGTTATACAAAATTCAATCTCCTTTGTTCTTAGCATTTTCATTTGTCTTCAGTCATTCAATTCGCAACAGTGTTAATTAGGCCAAAGGTAACAACGCTCATGGATGGATCATTCCTCGTTAGAGTAGCCCGACTATTTGACATTTTACCAAGCAGTTTAAAAACGTTTAATTTGTCTTCCATGGCATTTCGTAAACGTTTAATGGAACATTTTCGTTCAAGTACAGAGTAATGCTCTTCTTTATATGTTTTTTCATGGTTTCTTGATTATCACTTATATGCTTTCATCAGGTTTTTTTCTCTTTTATTAGGAAAAGATAGGAGTATTTTAATTTATATGTTTTTTTTTATTTTATACTGAATTTTTTCTAGTAGTTTATGATGTTCTTTTTAACATTTTGATGCATATTGTAATTTAGCTTTAATAGGCACCCAATGGGCTTCGAATAAACATGTCAACAAAGAAATGATAATTGTGGTTCTCGTCTGGAAATTATTTGAGCCAGCAGCGGCGGCCTCTTGACCGAAATCATTTTTAAAACATAATGCAAAACCCTTATCTTTAAGCTGAATGCGTTTTATTTCTTCTTGAAAACCGCACGTCTGAAAAAACACCCTTTACATACATATCTAGAGTCCTTTACTCTACAATTATGGCGAACATTTCGTAAATGACTGTGAAGGCATTCTGGCCCTTCATCACGAGTTTTAAGCCAAACTGGGCTTAAATTACAAAGGTACAAAGTGTACTTTTTACCGAGGAACATTTAGTTTCTTTAAGGGAAACTGATGAAAAAGTGGTTGACTAAAACCGACTATTCTATTTTAAGTTACGTTTGGAAGTACAGAAAATATTTTATTGATAATTATGTAGATATTTTCTGTTTGACACATTAAAACCAAAGCGTTAGTGATTAAAATAAACAGGTAGAATTATAACAGGTTCATTTTCAACAGAAACTTTTTTCCCTAAGCCGATTTTGTTCATTTACAATTCAACAAGCAAAGACTTAGAGACCTAGGTAAATTCGTTTGACCGCTATCGTATTTTACGATCAAAATTCCGTTGTTGCGAACGGTATGACAAAGCCTAGGTTCTATGCACCGGATCGACCCGAAGGAGGGCTTCTTCGGCCAAGGGCGGTCAGCCCAAAACTTTGTGCCACTACAACAACAACAAAAAAGTATACCATCCACCCTTCGGTGGAGGGTACAATGAGAGGTGAAACCCTTATTCTAACCACATTCTTACGAATAATCAACGAAGCCTTCGAAGAAGAAGCGCAAATCGTGTCTAAAGGACTCTAAAATAATCATTTTATTACAAAAAGCTGTCACGCCTTTTTGACCCCCTCTCCAACTCTTCAAAGACAAAACGTTAACTCTATTGAACAACTATAACTCATACATAGAAACAAAACACACGCACAGTCACTTACATTCAAACACATAGCCAGGGGCTTGAAGCTGTATAAGGATTTCAGTTTCCCCATGTGTTAAAGCCCCAACAGCCAAGCAACAACACCCGCTAGATACTGGGCCAAGGGGGAAGAAGGGCTCTCTTTGAACCCACCGGTGTTGGCATGAATGCGACTGTGTTGGCATCTCCTGTAGCTGTGTCGGTGTGAAAGGTGTATTGCATGCAATAACGTGACAGTAGAGTTCTGTTGTTGTTGTATGACACAATAATTGGCTTTAATTGTATAGAATACTCGCACACACACACATGCTCACATACAGGCATTTACACAATGGTAATTGATTTAGCAAAACACAGTCAAATACACATACACTCAACTGGGGGTTAGGTACCCATACACCCACACTTTTGCCACTTATTCAAGTCAACTAATTGAGTTACACATTCAAATGGCATTGCATGTGTGGTGGGCCCATTCATAGCCACCCTCGTATTTATTTATCTGTGGCTGTGTGTGTGTGTGTGTGAGTGTTAAATTATTATGGAAATGTTATAAACTTTGAATGTTCGCACCGTACTCGAGTACTCGCATGTGTGCAGAAAAGAACAAAAAACGAGAGGGATTCTCAAAACAAGCCAGTTACTGAAAAGTGTAATAAAAAATTGATCAGATTGCATTGAATTTTTCAACACAATCATCACATTTAAATCAAATTTATTGTGATTTTCAGTTCAGTTCAGTTTACTCTCGGCGTGTGTCTCTGGATACGTTTTTCATTTTGGTTGTGATGATTTAAAAATAAGGTGGAGAGGAAAAGGTACACTAAATTACACAAATGAATATGGAAAGCATATGTAAATTTAGACATACACGTAAAGAAGAGAGTAGAAAAAGTTTATATAGGTACAGGTATATATAAGTACAGTATGCAAAATTCATATTCGTACACCCATGAGAAACTTAAAAAATCAATAATAATTCAAGGTACAGTGACTACCATAAATCACCGCTCACCTTCACAATTTTTTAAAAAAGTCCTGTATATTTTTATATTGAAAAGCTATTGTAGTTTTTTGTTTGAGCGATTACATTTTGTTTGAGCGATACATGCTTAAGGAAGACACACAAAAACAATAACAAAAAAATATACTCTGAGGTAGATATAATAGGAAACTTAATAGTCAGTTAATTTTTGGTCTCTCATAAATAACCGCTCACTTATATATTTCATTAAAAAAAATAAGAAAAACAGTTTAATTAATATTTTGCTGCACCTCCTTTGTTGCGAATGATTTGTTGCTTTGGAAATATTGCCCACTCCTCTTTGAGGCACTGTATGAGAATTGCTTTGCTCGTTACCTCTCTTTCTCGAACTTTTTTGTCTAAAGCATCCCAGAGATTCTCAATGGGGTTTATATCTGGGACCTGAGGAAGGGTTTTCATCCATTTTGGCGTATTGTACAGGAGCCATAGGCGTGTGTTTATTGCAGTGTGCTTCGGGTCATTGCCTTGGGTGAATACAAAGTCATTTCCGAGTCGCATTTTACAGAGTTTGTTTTAAAATATCAATGTACTGCTTATGGTCCATGATTCCATTGACAATGTGCAAATTTCCAACGCCATTGGAACTCTTACACCCACACACTTAACAGAAAAAAGTTAAATGTTTTGGAAACTTCCATCTCTGCTATGAACACATGTCAAATTTTGTTTCGATCTGGCAACTCCTTCATATAGAAACAGGTGTTCACAAAAGATGCATCCGCGATTTTTTTACAATGGAAAAATTAGAAATGCGTGGTGTCATTAAATATTTACATAAAAAAGGTTTATCGTTACAAGAAATTCATAATGATATGGTGAATGTGTTAGGTGAAAGTGCTCCTTCATATGCAACAGTAAAAAATTGGGTTGCTGAATTTAAACGTGGTCGTACAAGCATTGAAGATGAACCACGTAGTGGACGTCCAAAAACAGCAACAACAACAGAAATTGTAGCCAAACAAATGATCGACGAATAAAAGTTCGTGAAATAGCTAATATCATGGGCATCTCAAATGATCGAGTCCATTTAATTTTGCATAATGAACTACAGATGAAAAAGCTTTCTGCAAGATGGGTGCCGGACTTGTTAACGGTCGACCAAAAACGCATAAGAATGAACATTTCTCAAGCTTGTTTGGATCCTTTTCAGCGAAATAAAATGGATTTTAAGCGTCGTTTCATAACTGTTGATGAGACATGGATCCACCACTATACTCCAGAGACAAAAGAACAATCCAAACAATGGACTGAAGCTGGAGGAAGTGCCCCAAAGAAGGCAAAAACAATTCAATCGGCTGGTAAGGTTATGGCAACGTTTTTTTTTGGGACTTCAAAGGTATTTTATTGATTGACTATCTGCAAAAGGGTAAAACAATAAATTCAGAGTAGTATTGCAACGTTTTAGGTCAATAAAATGTACAAATTCGAGAAAAACGTCCTGGCTTACAACACAAAAAAATAATTTTTCATCAAGACAACCCACCAGCGCACAAGAGTGTTTTAACAATGGCTAAAATCCACGAACTAAAGTACGAGCTTGACCACCCACCTTATTCTCCTGATTTAGCTCCCAGTGACTTTTACCTGTTCCCAAATCTAAAAAAAATCCTTGCTGTCAAGCGTTTTACCTCAAATGAAGATGCAATTACAGTTGTAAACCACTATTTTGAAGACCTTGAGGAAAACTATATTAATCAAGGGATAGAATTGCTAGATAAGCGTTGGACAAAGTGTATTGATGTTTCAGGAGATTATATTAAAAAATAAAAATAATTTTGAAAAACTAACTATTCTCTTTCATTGATAGGCTAAGAACTTTCCGAACCGCCCTCGTATACCGAAACCACCCCCGTGTTTAAATGTTGGTTTTAAATTTATGTCCTTAAATTCTTCATTTGGTTTCCTACAAACCATACACCTGCCATCAGAGCCGTAAGTATTGCACTTACTTTCATCTGAAAATATCACTGTTCCAAAAAGTTAGCGGCTTAGAAATACTTTCATTTGCGTACTCCAAACGTTTTTTTCTGTGGATGCGGCTGATGTACTGTTTGTTCCGTGCAACTCTTCCATTGTAACCAGCATCATATAGGACTCTGCGAACAGTGCTGGCACTTAAATCTTTTCCTAGAGAGTTATTTACGTCCGCTGTAAGTTTCACTGTTGAACTTCTTGGATTTTTCTTCATCTGGCGGACAATGAGGCGCTTTTCGGAGTCAGAAAGCAATGGTGACCGACCAGGCCGCTTTACAAAATCCACGTTTTCAGCATCAATAAATTTGTCAATAGTGTCCTTTACAGTAGAATATCAGTGATCAATGAGTCTTCCAATTTCGCGTATTGATTTTCCGGGTTTTCTATGGTGAATTATTAATTCCCGCTCTTCCACACTACATAGTTTCTTTGCGTTTCGATGGCATTTGTTCAAATATTAAGAATTTCTTTCAGCAACACACTAGCTTAGTTCTGGCAACATTGCAAAACTAAATCAAAATGCTCTAAAATGTTATGTAAAACGTAGATCAGTGAGCTAAATATATGAAATGTACCGTTATTGTTACGAATTCATAAAAAAATAGCAGAGTCATCGGTGATTTGTGAGAGGCCAAAAAACGATTTATGGATAGTTTTCGTATTACAACATCGTGAGAGTTTCTTTTTTTATTATTGTTTTTGTATATATTCATCACGTTTGTATTAATAAAGAATCGCACATATAATAAATTATAATTGTTTTCCTACATAAAAACTACAAGACGTTTTTAAAAAATTGTAAGAGTGAGCGGTGACTTATGTTAGTCACTGTATGTAATTCAAAAATCCAAAAAGTTCGGAAAACTCGAAAAGAAAATCAAGTGAACTTTCAGACGAACAACGAAAAATTGTAATAGATCTGCACATAAATAGAAAAGCTTTACGGGAGATTGCAAAAATAATGAAGCGCAGTGTTTTCACAATACAATATGTCGTATCCAGATATAAACAAGTAAGTGCTATAGTCGGGCGTGGCCGATTCTATGATACCCGCACCACTATAAATGGGATTAAGTCTCCTGTTAATCGAAAGCACTCGTCGCTATTTCAATCTGTATCTATCACGCAAGCACTAAGCCTTTATACCCCATACCACTATGTGGTGAGGGTATAACAATTATAGTTGGTCCACATTTTCATACCTTGTTTTCGGACCCTGTGCCCTCCCACGGACGAGATAAATCATTTGACTTGACATATTAAAAGTCCTGAGGCAATTCCCTGTCATTTGAGGGGTCACACTAAAATCCGGGTAAACCGAAACTTTTGGACCCTCCTAATGGACCCTGGGGCCCAAACAGGTCGAATTTTTTTCTGTATTTAAAATTTTAAGATAATTTCCTTTCATTTAAGGGGTCACACTTATATTTAAAATCATGGGTCCATTTTTTGGGTTCTGAAGGCCCCGTAGGTCCGAGAGGCGGGTCCAACTATTTTTTTTACATTTTGTGGTCAGTTCTACATCGAATGGCATATTTTTTTTAATTTGTTGACCAATACACGCGACATCAACTGGATTTGGACCAAATCCGGGAGTTCCTTTGTATGGGGGGTCTATCAAAAAGTGCTCCGATTTGGACCAAATTCAATAGCGTCCGTCCTTGTCCCAATATATTACCACATTTCATCAAGATCGGTGCATAAATGCGACCTGTACTTTGATTACAAGAATAGATGGACATCTTTACATCCAGCCAGCCAGCCGACCAGCCAGCCGCCCAGCCAGCCAGACAGACATGGCTAGATCGACTCAAAATGTAATTCTGAGCAACTTTCTCTCTGGTCCCGGTATTCTAACTCGATTCCTTCGATGTGTTACAAACGCAAGCACTAAGCCATTATACCCCATACCACTATGTGGTGCGGGTATAAAAAATGGCCAATTTAAAAAAGCGCGACGAAATTTAAACCGTTCCAAGTTAAGAAGAAGACACTGTTCATTTCTACGTCGTCAAATCCGCATCGATCCTTCTGTAAGTGGCGTACAACTGACTGTAATTTTGGAACGGGACTTTGGAATTCGCATTACACCTCAAACAGTGCGAAATTACATCAGAAAAATTGGATTTAAAAGTCGGCATGCTGTCAGAAAACCATTTGTTAACGGCGTTAATAAGCAAAAACGGATTGTGTTTTCCAAAAAGTACCAAAATAAGGACTATAACTTCTGGAAAAGAGTTGTTTTTACGGATGAGTCCAAATTCAATATAAAAATATCGGATGGACGCGTAAAAACTTGGCGAGAGAAGAATACGAGCTAATCTCGTCATAGTCTCATTCCCACATTCAAGCATGCTGGCGGCTCACAGATGGTATGGTGGTGCTTTTCTGCAGCAGGAGTTGGAAACCTCCATTTTGTTGATGGTATCATGACAGCAAAGGTCTATATAAACATTTTAAAGCTAAACTTAAAACAAAGTGCAGTCAAAATGGGGATCTCGCGGGACTTTATCTTTCAGCAGGATAAGGATCCCAAACGTACTGCGCTAGATTCTAGACTTTGGATCCTGTATAAGTGTCCCAAATACCTCAAAACACCCCCATCACAGTCCGGATCTTAATCCTATTGAGAATTTGTGGTCAATTTTTAAGAAAAAGTTGAAACATTATAGCATCATCAGAAACGTGAAATACCTGAAAATACCTTTAAAAACGGAATGGGATCAAATATCACCCGTGTTAACCTCCAAACTCGTCGAATCCATGCCTAGGCGTCTAAGTGCGGCCATAAAACAAAAAGGATATCCAACAAAATATTAACTTTTATTAGAATGCATAATATCTTTAATTTTGATCGTGTTACCTTGTACGAATACGGGTTTGTCATCCATAATATGAAAACTCCGCCATCTAGCGGCTGATTATTGAATTAAGTATACATAAGTTTGTTTTTTTCCATAAAAATAATAAATCTATATGAAATTTTTTAAAATCTGCTTATTGGATTGAATACTTCGTAAATTCTTCATTTTTATTGGGTGTACGAATATGAATTTTGCATACTGTATATACGAGTATAATATCCCAGCAAACCAAACCTTCAGAATTCAGTTAGAATTCTGTACGACAATCGGCAAAATGTTCCGATTTCGGATCAGAATTCTTAGCGAGTTCGTAACGAAAAACATATGAGAGGGTTGACACGAATTCTGAACTACTTCTCTGAGGGAATTCTGATGTTTTTGCCGACATTTCGAACCGATTTCTGACCAAATTCTGAAGTCTTGGGAAATTCGAAAGGAAAATTCGATTAATTCTGAACGACTTCGGTCAGAATTCTGACGGTCAGAATTCTGATGTATTTACCGACATTACGAACCGAATCCTAAACGAATTCTGAGCTTATGTCATGGTAAATTCTGAATGTAAACAATCAAAACGAAGAAAATATTTTTGTTTTACAAAAAAAAAAATTGTAAAACATTTTCAAAAAGCGTTCGGAAAGACTTTTAGTTACCAGCAGGGGTGTCTGCAGTTTCGCAAGCAATAATTGTGCTGTAACTATGTTTAGTGGTTATACACTTAAGGGCATCAAGTTTTGTATTTAACGAGAACTGCCGTCAGTAGTTTTCCTCCGGACACTATAAAAATCCTTCGCACAGCTAAGCTAACCAAACGCTCAGAATTTGAATTTGAAATATAAAAATAACAGAGACAAACAGTTAAGAATTCGTTCAGAATTAGTTCCGACATGTCTGTAAACAAGAACAAAAATAAAATATGAAGCAAATAACAAAAATTTTAAACGAAACCTCATATAAATAGTTCAGAATTCGTTGCGAGTTCGTCTGAACAAAAAATCAATAAAAATCCCACAGACAAGTCTAACAGAATTCGGGCCGAATTCGTTCAGATATTTCTGAACATAATAAATAAAAAATCCTCAGACAAATCAAACATAATTTATAACGATATCGGTAAGAATTCTCAATAGAGTTCAGATATTGTTCAGAATTGTCTGATATCAGACATTGTCGGCAAATTTGGTTTACTGGGATTATATATGCATAGCTTGGTGGCATGAAATCTTTCGTACACACTCGAAAAAAACTGTGGGTTAAAACTGCCGAAATTTTATTAAACGTGAAGATTTTCTGTTACGAATATCAATAGGTAAACATCGTAATGGATTTCGGTAACGTATCACTCGAAGATAACTATCTTAATAAATAACCAGTAGAAAAGCCTAAGTCGGGCGTTATACCCTGCACTCCGGAATGCCAACTAAAAATATGTTTGTTAACCCAATTCACCCAGATTTAAAAACTTATGTCTTTTGTAAGAAATTTGTAAGAAAGTTTCATAGTTTTTAATAAAATTGTTTGACCGTATACGAGGGCTGCTATATATATTTCTGGCCTAATAATGAAAATGAGAATATTTATCATCAATAATGCATGCGCTCAAACCATTTGACTTTTTACACTTTTTCCACTCCGATTGAGACACCTCCAAAACATGGTTTTTGAACGCTTCAACAGCATCTTCTGGCGGCGAAAATCGTTGAACACGCATTTATTTCTTGATGTGCAGGAATAAAAAGAAGTCATTGGATGCCAAGTCAGGGCTGTACGGCGGATGACCCATCAATTCGACGTTTTGGCCGGTCAAAAGATCGTCACAGGTGACGAATCATGGATCTATGCATATGAGCCGGAAACAAAACATCAATCGACAGTGTAGTTCTTCGAAAACGAGCTAAATCAAATCAAACCATCGGTTTGAGCCGATGTGTGAGAGCTCGCATTGTCATGGTGCACAATGATTCGTCTTCTCTTGTTCGTTTTTCAAATTTCTCCGAAGACTTCAGGCAAACAAATTGTGGTGTACCACTCACAATTGACCGCCCTACGTTGCTCAAGCGGAACAGTCGCCACATGACCATTTTTGCCGAAAAAACAGGCGACCATTTGTTTCGAAGTGCTTCTTCCACGAACAACTTTCGTTGGATTTAGCTCGTTTTCGAAGACCCACACGGTCGATAGATGTTTTGTTTCGGGCTCATATGCATAGATCCATGATTCGTCGCCTGTGACGATCTTTAGACGTCTTTTGATGCACCGCGATCGTATTTTTTCAAAATTTCTTTGCACTAATCGACACGAGCGTTTTTTTGAGCGATTGTGAAATTGTGCGGGATCCAACAAGAACCGACTTTTTTTACGACCAGCTGTTCATGCAATATCGAATGTATGCTGATGGAAGAAATGCCCAAGGATGCCTCTATCTCACGGTATGTCACATGACGATCTTGCATTATCAGTTCACACACCGCATTAATGTTCTCTGGCACAACGGCCGTTTTCGACGACCTTCACGCCTTCGTCTTTGAGCGAGCGTTGGCCACGATTGAATTCTTTAAACCAGTTTTCACAGTGCTATAGGATGGTGCTTCATCGCCATATAAAGATTTAAGTTCATCGATACACTCTTGTCGTGATAATTCACGTCGAAAGTTGTGAGAAATGATCGCACGAAAATGTTCACGAGTTAATTCCATTTTTTTGCCAAATGGATTTTATCAAGTCACTATAAACAACACAAATGTTGGTCGTACGTCAAAACGTTCTGAGTACGCTTATGCTAAAAAAATGTCAAACTTTCCAATAGCACCAGGCAACACTCAGTGCTGCCTAGGCCAGAAATATATATAGGAACCCTCGTAAAATTTTTTCGAAAATTTTCCGCATGGAGCGTTTGGCACACGCATAGAAACTGCGTATTAGAAATCAGTCCGAACTACAAAATTTCTGTTAGATGAAAAAGACTTTCAGTTCTTATCTTCAAATGATAATAATCAATATAAAAATTCGGTTGGACGTACCATAACAATATTATGGTACAGACAACTTACTATTCGGTCACATAAATTCGAATAGAACTGTTCAATGCAACCAATAATTGATAATGACAATTAATTATTTCGCATCTATAACGTAAAGCTGGTGCATCTTAAAAACAATTTAAGTGTAAAAATCAAATAAAAAACTATTAATTTAATTAACTGCTAATAATAGCCAAGCGGACACAAAAATTATATCAAGGTATCCCGAAAGTGGGCAATATTTGTATATGTGACAGCGCATAGAGAAAGGGACCTAAGGGTAAAAAAATCAATTTTCATTTTTTTTCTTTTTTTGATGTGGACAACATCTGAGCATCGAATGAGACCAATCCCATGCCCCAAAAGTAATCCCTCCCAAAGATATGCGCGTTTTATGAAAGTGAAGTCGACGATTCTACACCAAAGATACACGTATTTAAATCTTTAAAGTGGCTCTCCTGAACAAAACTGGTTTTTACCCTTAGGTCCCTTTCTATTTTGCGCGTCACATATGGCTTTGAAAAATTCATTTTTCGTTAGACTTTCGAATCCTGAAAAAAAATTATTTAAAACTGCAATTTAAATATCATTTCATTTATTTTTATATCTATTTTGTCACTTCAACCGAATTATTTAGCTCCATTTACTAAATATTTCAGTGTATTAACTAACACTCGGTCGCATTGATAGAAACTTGATAGTTCATGAAACCTCAATCATTCGGTTGGCAAAACAAATTCGGTTGTGGCAACGAATATGTGCTCTGTGTGCAGCGAAGGTTGTTCTAAAATTGCTGCTTGTTCCTAATTCATTAGAATTGATTGGAAGTGACCCATGAAAGGAGAGGATCAGGACTACTTTGAGGATTGGAAAAACGATGCCACTTCTGTATTACACCCTAGGGGTGAATACTTTGAAGGACAACGTAAAATAATTAAATGAATTAAAAACTGTTTTTTGCGAAAAATTAAGTTTCACCTTTACCATAGAACAAACCTCGTAGAAGCATTCATGATCCAATTCTCATGTGGAAAAGCAGCCCAGCAGGCAGGTTCCAATGTCTTGACGATCGATTGGATAAAATCTGCATCAAGGCCAAATATTTTATCTAGAAGCACAGGCTGTAGACTCAACCGAAGAAAACATCGATGAAAATTGAATGACTCAGTTACAATATTTTAATAAAGAAGATTATAGTCTTCTTATAAAGGGTGATCCATCTAGAGGTATTTTTTCAAAATAAAAAAAAAATACTAAAATTGAAAGCAAGTGTGGAATCTTTATTGTTCATGCGAAAGAACATTTTATGTCATTTATTTTTTGAATATAATTTCCTTCAAACGTTGGCAACTGTAATATGGAAATGAGGCGTTTGGCGAACAGTGATGAGGCCCATTTCTGGCGCAACGGCAACGTCAATAAACAAAATTGCCGAATTTCGGCTGTAGACGAACCAGAAGAGGTTCAAGAGGTGCCATTATATCCAAAGAAAACCACGGTTTGGTGCGGTTTATGGGCTGGAGGAATTATCGGTCCATATTTTTTCAAAAATGATGATGGCCGAAACGCAACTTTCAATGGTGCTCGCTATTGCTCTATCATATCGGACTTTTTACTACCTGAAATTGAAGCCCGTATTCTTGACGACATATTGTTTCAACACTACGGTTCCACTTGCCATGCAGCTGTTCAAACAAGGGATCTAGTGAGAGTAAATTTTGAAGAGAAGCTATTTCACATTTTGGACCGCTGAATTGGCCGCCTAGATCGTGTGATATCGCACCTTTAGACATTTTTCTTTGGAGCTACGGAAAGTCCAAAGTCTTTACTGACAAATCAGCTATGATTCAGGTCTTGGAAGCCAACATTACGCGTGTCATTCACGCCATACCGGTCGGAATGCTCGAACGAGTCATCCAAAATTGCACCCTCAGAATGGACACCCTGTGGCGTAGTTGCGTCCAACATTTGAAGGAAATTATATTCAAACAATAAATGCCATAAAATGTCATTTCAAATTACCAATAAGGGTTCCACACTTGATTTGAATTTTTATAATTTTTTTGTTCTAAAAAAATTCCTCTAGATGGGTTACACTATACTTCCAAAGGGTAAAGCATATGTCTGGTGACTTTCAATGGACCAATAAACAAAGCTAATTTTTTTGCAGCGACGAAACTATTAGAACTCCACATAATTGGGCCAATAAGAAAAAATCAGGTATTCGTAGGATCCTTAACAACCGCTTGAGGAACAATTGCGAAACTTTTCTCAAAGGAAACCTCAAGCTCGCTTTTACTTGACAAATATTGAGTTCGACTCGGAAACATTAGGGGATTTTCACATGTGTAGTTACTCCTGGAAATTTCCATACCTACCAAATATGTACACACACTAATGCCCAACTACACTTACATATGCAAGCATTCACCTCAAGACTTGTGCGAATTGTTTGTTTAACTTTAAATATTTTGTGGTTTTTGTTTTTCACGCAAGGAGAGGGAGGTGAGTGAACAGGGGGTGCTCAGTATTTGCATATATGCGAGTCTGTATGAAGCCCCTAAACCACACATATCCTGCCTGCACGGCGGAGTAGGTGGTGTAAGTGTGTGTCGGTATATCTGCGTTTGCGGTTAGAAAGTATGTACGAGAATGTATATATATATGTGTGTGTGTGTGTGTTTTGTGCATTTCAAAACATTTCATTTTGATTTGTGTGGCTTTGATAAAAGTTTACTCACACCACGCTTGATGTCGCCAGCCCGCCCGGACCCCCTTTAAGGACTGTTTTGCATTCCAACGGAAATTACAAAACTGATTGAGTGAAAATGTGTGAAAATACCAGGAAAAATATCTGCGTGTGTGTGTGCTCGTCTCTGGGTACCTCAAGCGAGTTAGGAAACAAATTAATGCGGTCTATTATTCATCAATTACATGAATAATTAAATGAAAATAGCAAATGTAAGCTGAAGCACACATAAAATCATAATTGTAACCATGAACTGTGTGGTTTGGCAACGTTGGCCATTAAGGGTCATGTTCTGGGTGGTGCTACCAACTTCTCTGGCGCAACGAGGTGGTTTCAAGGTGTGTCAATTTAAGCACAAGTGAATAGTTTCTGAAATATACCGTCAATTCTATTGTTCCACTCTTGAGCGAAAAGTTAAAATAAAGTTTTAGTTTACACCATTAAAAAAAATCTATGAAAACCAATTGTCGCTACAATGAGGTTGATAATCTTAAAAATAAAATGAAAAGTATAAAACAAATATTCGGAGTAACTAAAATTCGCTAGACATTTAAAAGGTTATTTTGATGACTTACCTTTCATTCGTTCAAATATTTGAGTGGACATTTAGTTTTTAGTATGGACGCCCAGCCACTGAGGATCTTATGCAAAGCTAAAAGAAAAAAGAATAACAAATTTCAGATCAGTTTAATTCACTTTAATCTAAATTTGAAAGATGTTGTCTACAAATCTGAGCTGATTCATTCATTCATTCATTTTTAAAAACATCTTTATTAACAGTCTTATTTACTTATATACATACATTATCGAGATTTTATCTAAAGATATTACAGCGAATGAGATTTCTAATTACACATATTGAAGGATTTTAATTTATTAAGAATATTTAAAGGAAAAATAGGAAAACCTTCATATGACAACAAAAGGGGTTTCAAATATCTTTAGAAAATATATATGTATCCAATGTATTATCCTGAAGGAATAGTATATTAGATACATATCGTTTTCTATTTGGTGAATTTTCGGAGTAGCTATCAAGCAAAATCTCTACATTCTCTTATCAGTTGATAAGAAGAATTCTCATTGTTCTCAAAATACTTATTATTCATTCTCTGTGAGAAGTCATCTAAGAGTTCGTATCCGGTTTCGTCGTGAAGAAGTTGTGTTGAGTAACGCCACTACTTATTATTTATGATCTTTAGACATTTATTTTGTATTATCTGGAGTTTCTTCCGATGGGTTTTTGCCGCTTTAGACCAGATGGGGCTTGCATAAGTCAATGTTGGTCTTATGACGCTTTTATATATCAAATTTTTATTTTTAATACAAAGTGCCGAGCGTTTATTTAGTATGGGCCAAAGAGCTCTTAACGTTCTGAGCGATTTTTGACAAATTTCGCTGCTGATGTGTTTTGCGAAATTTAGTTTCTTATCCAAATACACGCCGAGATATTTAACATCATTTTGAATACTGAGGCTATCATTTTCAAAACGTAATTGACGGTTTGGTAATCTTTTTGGGGAGTTGTTATATGGGAATATAATGCTCTGTGTTTTACTAGGGTTAATTTTGATTTTCCATTTAAAGAAGTATTTTCTACATGCAACAAACCCCTTTTCCATTTTTTTTAAAAGTGCCTTTGTCAGCTTGATCGACGAAATGAGTGCAGTATCGTCTGCATAGTATGCAACTCGTAAGTATGGAGGGGGAGAAAAATCGGACGTGTCAATAGAGTATAGTAGTGGAGATAGTATCGATCCTTGAGGAAGGCCTGCACCGATAGATTTAGGGGAAGATAATGTGTCGTTTACAGCGACAACAAATGATCTATCTTCAAGGAAGTTTGCGATCAGTCCGCAAAGATATTTCGGCATATTACTCTGAAGCAATTTATATACTAAACCATTGTGCCAGACGGTGTCAAAGGCTTTTTCAATATCTAAAATAATAAGGCCTGTTGCTTGTTTCATCTGTTTATTAGCCTTTACTATGTTTACAATGCGATTTACTTGGTGCACAGCGCTGTGTTGTTTTTTGAAACCAAACTGTTCCTTGGCTATTACCGAGGATATGTGAGTAAAAACAGAAAGTCGATTATGTATAACTTTTTCAAATAGTTTACCCAATTTACTCAATAAGCTTATTGGCCGATAGCTATTGGGGCTATTCTTGGGCTTGTTTGGTTTCAAAATTGCTATAACTTTTGCCTTTTTAAAGTGTTTTGGGAAATAGTAAGCAGCTATTGAAGATGGTTACAATTAATTCTAT
Organism: Hydrotaea diabolus; assembly: GCA_963513945.1. Classification (NCBI taxonomy): domain Eukaryota; kingdom Metazoa; phylum Arthropoda; class Insecta; order Diptera; family Muscidae; genus Hydrotaea; species Hydrotaea diabolus. Next base: position 22,014,898 of record OY740720.1, on the reverse strand, counting down.
TGCTTGAGTTGGTAAATTTTTGATCAGAATGTTGGATACATCATCAATACCTGGTGATTTGGTTGCCTTAAGGGAAGCAATTATTGAGCTTATTTCCTCAAACGACGTGAAATCCAAGTCAGCACAGTCTATGTCATTATTGGAAGAAACAACTTTAAAGTTTCATTGAGATTTAAAATACGTACAAAAAAAAAATGTAGTTGCAAAAGAAATTTCTTTACTAAAAAATATTCTTTACAAAAGAAATGTCATTGAAATGTGATCATATTTGACACTCTTATTTTGATTAAACCCTAAATCGAGGAAACATTTTTATTAGGTTTATTAACAATTCATCAGCTGTCATCGAACAAACAACGTAAAAACTTTATGTTTTAATAAAGACCAAATAAAAATGTTGCCCCGATTTGGTATCTCATCAAAATTTAGTCAATTAAATCTTAAATCGGTGGGTTTATTTGCATCAGCTCTAAATCAGAACACGGAGCGGTTTCGCCCAATTTTCATATTGCCGGAGCTTGGTCAAGATTTATTGCTATCGGTAAATACTAGAGACCTGAAATATGCTTATGAAAACAAAAATGGAAAGACGGACATGTACAAATCGATTCAGAAAATTATTCTAAGAAGTGGTGTGATGGCAGTGTGCACGACTATCATGCCAGTAAACCCAGGTTCAACCCCGTGTATGATTACAATATGTAAATTATATCGACATGTTTCTGTGTCGTTTCACCTTTATCGAATTTTTAATACTCACAGAGAGAAATCGACAGGCTTTTAATAGAACAATCTCTAAGCACAGTTGCTGTTGTAGCGGCACATTGTACCGGGGGGTGACAGCGCTTGGCCGAACAATTTATCCTTCGGGCCGATCCGGTGCATAGAACCGGCTGTCGTGGGATTGCCTGTCTAAAGACAGTGATAATCTCTGCCATAGATTTTCTGATCTAAATCGCTAATGAAGAATGTCAATAAAGGCATCACACCTGTTTGTTTTTACCCTGCATCATAGAATAGAAGATATATTTACTGTTTCACTCCGTTTGCAACACCTCGAAATACTGGTCGTAGACCCCATAATGTATATCTTATGAATCTTCTTAATACTCAAAGATGATCTAGCCAAGTCCTTTTGACTTTTTGTGAAAAGCCATTATTTGTGGGCGCACTGTAGCAGCTAGGTTGATTACATTTTGGAGAGACATCTTTTAATGGACCGAAACGGTTGGTATTGAAAATGGTCAGCATAATGGATCAAAAGTGTCCACAGTGGATTTGTTATCAAGCAAAATTGCCGCATCTGGGCAAATAAGAATCCACGAGTGATTGTTGAGAAGCCGATGCATCCACAAAGAGTGACTGTTTATGGGCTGGCGGCGTCATAGGGACGTACTTCTTAGAACATGAGGTCGACCATGTAGTTTCCGTGAATGATGTTCGCTATCGCGATATGATATAGAACTTCTTGTGGCCAGAAATTGAGGATATAGACCTGGACGATATGTGGTTTCAACAGAATGGTGCCACATGCCACACAGACAACGAAACAATGGCTCTTTTGCGAGAAAAATTGAATGTCCGTGTTATCTCACATCGTGGCAATATTTATTGGCCGCAACGCAACGATCATGTGATTTGACGCTGATGGATTTCTTTCTATGGGGTCATTAAAAAGAAAAAGTGTACCTCAATAAGCCAAGAACAATTCAAGATCTTTAGAATGAGATAACTCGGCTCGGCTTTGAACCTCCATTATTTCTCAGAATCATTCCAGATCTTCAGAATGAGATCACTCGGTAGGGCATTGAACCTCCATTATGTCTCAGAATCATTGAAAATATGGACCATATGGGCCACCGAAGCTGTAAAGATTATTTGGCCGATATTTTGTTTCACGCATAATTGTCATAGATCCTTCTATCATAATGAAATATATTAAGATAATTCTTTGAAAACTTTTGGTTGCTAACGCTAACCAAATGCACGTAGCCCGAGAAATTTATAAATTTCCATTTTCTATTGAACAGACCAGGTTAATATGTTTACGGTGAATGAGTGGCAAATTTGAAATTATCCTCTTCTATATCCGGCACCAGCAACGCGCCTCTAAAACTTAGGAAATGTTTCTCTCTAAGTCGCTAATTGTCGTTTCTGGTTCTCTGCCATTATTTGTTGCTGTAGATTTGTTGTTTATTTATTTGTCATTTTCATCATTATCATCGACCATCTTTGTCGTCGTCATCGTCATCGTGTGCTTCAGTCTTACTTACAATAAATTTCCCATAAAAATGATGTAATCACATTGTGTTTCTGTATCGGTAGATTTCCACTAAATGAATACGGATCTGGCAAGGGGGGTTGAGCTGGAGTTCGCATGTGTGTGTATGTATGTGTGTGTATGTATGTAACGTGTGGGTGTATAGGTTGATGGGCTGCGTAACAAATGAAAGTTGTTGTTGTTTCTACGACAAATATACACACGTCGCCAAACACACACACACACTTACACATATGGAATCGGACTGTATGAGTGCGAGCATTGACGGTATTTGTAATTGCATGTTGTTGTTGTTATTATTGGTGGTGGTGGTGGTGCCTTTGGAGGCGACTTCCGTTTCCTAGTTTACTATTGCTGGCAACGTCATTGCCAACACAACAGTGTACCGTACACTAGGGTGGACCATTGTCTTCGTGGAGAAAATACACAGTAAAAAAATAACAAAAACATAAGGAAATGCAGACTGACTTTCAAGTCTGCCATTATTTGGAAAAGTGTTATAAATTGAACCAAGGTGTGAGTTCGCACAGGGGGAAAAGGAAAGGCTTTTAAAAAAGCGATCTCTAAGGGCAGTAATAACCTCTGCCAACAATTTTCAGCTTTTAAATCGCTGCTAAAGAACGTCATAGAAACATCAACTGGTGCTTTTGTTTATCCTAAAAAATAAAATACATAAGAAAATGCAGACTGACTTTAAAGTCTGCCATTATTTGGAAAAGTGTTATAAATTGGACCAAGGTGTGAGTTCGCACAGGGGAAAAGGAAAGGCTTTTAAAAAAGCGATCTCTAAGGGCAGTAATAACCTCTGCCAACAATTTTCAGCTTTTAAATCGCTGCTGAAGAACGTCATAGAGACATCAACTGGTGCTTTTGTTTATCCTCGATCGTAGAGCAAGGGGTGTATTGACTTTGTCCCTCCGTTTGCAACACCTCGAAAGACCGGTCTTAATGTATATGTGACAGCGCATAGAGAAAGGGACCTAATGATAAAAAATAAATTTTCTTTTTTTTTCTTTTTTTGATGTGGACAACATCTGAGCATCGAATGAGACCGATCCAATGCCCCAAAAGTGTTCCCTCGCAAATAGAAAGGGACCTAATCTTTAAAATGGCTCTCCTGAACAAAACTTTTCATCAACTTTTCACTTTTTTTTTGATGTGGACAACATCTGAGCATCGAATGAGACCGATCCCATGCTTCAAAAGTGTTCCCTCCCAGAGATATGCGAGTTTTATGAAAGTGAAGTCGACGATTCTAAGCGCAAATAGAAAGGGACCTAATCTTTGAAATGGCTCTTCTGAACAAAACTGGTTTTTTACCTTAGATCCCTTTCTATTTTGCGCGTCACATATATATTTAGAATCTTCGTAATTCTCTAAGGTGATCTAGCCATGTCCTTGCGAAGAGCCAACTACAGGTCGCAATGTTGACTTGTGTTGATGGCCTGAAACGGTTGGTATTACAAATGGACTTGACTGGCCAAGTGGTTAAAATTTATGCAGGTGCCGTTGGCGGTGCCTTTAAAAAAATCCCAATTATGGCGAAAGTAATTGACTGGTCGTTACTCAATTTTAGCAGAATATAATCAATGACTCGTAACTAAACAAACAATATTCGTTTCAATAAAAAATTCAGGGTTTTCTATTAGGGACATAACAATTTTATATATTAACAAGAAAAAAATGTTAAGTTTGGCTGTGTCGAACTTTGGATACCCTCCACCAGATTCCCAAATAAAACCAAATTTGGTGCGGAAGTGTGTTCTATATAGAAATCTTTATGTGCAAAATTTCATTTCGATAGGCCAAGCTTGTGGTGAGTTATCGTCATATTATTTCTCAAAGCCCATGAGACCGTTTGTGTGGGAGGTACTAGTAGGACTTTTCCGATCTCAACAGAATATGGCGCAGAGGTGTGTTCTATATGAAAATCTTTATGTAGAAAATGTAATCTCGATAGGTCAAGTTTGTAGTGAGTTATTGTCATATTATTTTTCAAGGCCAACGAGACCGTTTGTGTGGGAGGTACCAGTAGGACTTTTCCGATCTAAGCAGAATTTGGCGCATATAAAAATCTTTATGTAGAAAATTTCATCTCGATAGGTCAAGTGTCTGGTGAGTTTTTGTCATATTATTTTTCAAGGCCCATGAGACCGTTAGTGTGGGAGGTACCAGTAGGACTTTTCCGATCTCAACCGAATTCAGCGTAGAAGTGTGTTGTATATAGAAATCTTGATGTGTAAAATTTCATTTCGATAGGTCAAGTTTGTGGTGAGTTATAGTCATATTATGTAAAAGACCGCCACCGGTCGAGCCGCCCACGCTCTGTTCGAACACTGCATGTCATCAAAGCCGTTAAATCAAGAATTCACAGAAATACGCTGGGAAAACAGAAAATCGCAAAAGTCCACGAGTCGAATCATTAAAAAAGACTCGGGACTTGGGGCTTTCAAGCGACGTACCGGACATTTATTGACTGCAGCTTTAAAAAAAAATGGGTTCAAAAATGCAAACGTCTTTTGGTGAAGCACGCTGATAACTAGCACAGAAAAATTTTGGTCACCAATGAAAAATTTTTTACCGTTCAGGAAAAATTTAACCAGCAAAATGATAGAGTGTATGGGCGGTCATCTAAGGAAGCATCTGAACTGATCCCAAGGGTGAAAAGGGTCATCACCCAGCTTCAGTCATGGTTGGGGTGGGGTAGGGTGTCTCTTACGATGGGGTCACTGAGCTGCATTTCTGCGAACAAGAAGTCGAAACATCGGCCAAAGTTTACCAAGAAACCGTTTTGAAAGCTGTTGTGTAGCCTCTTAACAATTCCCTGTTGCAAAACCAGCCATGGACTTTACAGCAGGATTCTGCGCCGGCCCATAAGGCTAAAACGTCCCAGGCCTGGCTCCGAAACAATTTGCCAGCGTTCATTTCCTCTGAAGAATGGCCCTCAGGCAGTCCAGATTTTAACCCATTGGCTTACAAATTGTGGACGGTTAAAGAGGACAAGGTTTGTCACAAAAGATACCCCAACATTAGATCTCTTAAGACTGTTTTGGTTCGAGCTGTGGCCAATTTTCCAATGGACGTGGTTCGTGCAGCTATTGACGATTGGCTAGTGCGACTTAAGGCGCGTGTAAAGGCAAAAGGCGGACATTTGGAATAAGTAGATTATTTTTGGATACAATATACATCAATAAATATATTAAAAAAAAGTTGGTCCAAAAGCATTCAGCACTTTTTATTTTACAGCATAAAACGTGTGTAACAGTATTTATGTCTCGCAAAGTATTATGAATCTTCGTAATACTTATAGATGATCTAGCCATGTCCTTCAGCTTGTCTGTGAAAAGCCATCTACAGAACGCGCTGTTGCGGCTAGGTGGATAAAGTTTTGGAGAGACATCTGTTGATGGACCGAAACAGTTGGTACTGAAACTGGACTAAATCGGTCAAATGGTTAAAATCTCTAAAAGCGGCGTGGATGATGCCCTTAAAAAAAGTCCTAATTATGGCTAAAGCAATTCACTGAGCATTATACAGGGTGGCGCAAATCCACCATTGTGGTTTGAATGTTTAATAGCTTTTTAAATTTATTTATATTTTTCATTTTTAGTTCAGAATTTTGTGAAGCAAACTTTGGGAATTTAAAATGGAACACTACGCAACAGAACAGCTCTCAGCAATTGTTGAATTTTAAATTTTCTGTTACGTGACCTCTTTGGCGAACGCATTATTTCGCGCATAAGCGATTTCAGCGCCAGACTGGTTTCTTTGGGGTTTTTTGAAAAATAGGGTGCACGTAAATAAGCCAGCGACCATACCACAGCTAAAACAAAACATTCGCCATGAAATTCAAGCCATAACACCGGAAATTTTACGAAAAACTTTACGCAGCCGAACATGGCCACTACTTGCGGGATATAATTTTTCATACTTAAGCCAAAAATATTCCCCATTCATATACTACTCGTAGACTTATATAATAAAAAAAATAATAATTATTAAATAATAAAAAAAGTTATTAAACTACCACAACGGTAGTTTTGCGCCACCCTGTACAAATTTAACATTATGAAATCAACGTCTGGGAAATTATTATAGACTAGACGGTACAATTTAAAAAATTAAAATATTCAAACAAAATATTTGTAAGGAATCCTGTGATAAAATATTTCTTATATTAACTAAAACATTCGTTCGTTGTTTATCACAAATAAGTTGTCCGCCGTGGTGGTATGGAAGTATGCACGACAATCATACCAGTTATAACCCAGGTTCAACGCCGCGTAAGAACATCTTACAATTTCTCAGCGGTGGGTTTTTTAACTCCTACAGGTCGGCGAATTTACGAGAGATTTATCTCTAAGCCATGCAAAAACGTCTCTAAAAAAAGCATTAAGGCCCATTTAGTCTTGACGGTTGACGGTAGACAATCAGCTATTTCAGTTGGGGGTTGCATTTTGCATGTGTTAGAGGGAGATAACTACAGTTTGACGGTTGACGACGGTAGACTTCTGCAGGTTGCAGAATCAACCGTCAACCGTCAAGACTAATTGGGCCTTTAGCCTTTCAGAGATGGCGTTGAACAGTAGGTCTTAGTCAGTGAGTATAAGAATAGAATCGTGCGCAGCTCATTGATACTTGGAAGAAGTTCCTCCTTGTTTCTTTTAATGGGATGCTGTGGCACTTATGTAAGTGCTTTTGCTTTGTAGTTTTCTTTGTGTGAGCATGTTTTCTATTTCTTGGTCCACTCTAATGTACAAACATTCATAGTGCCATACACACACATTTTTTGAACATATTGTGCGGTCTGTGTTTAGACTACTTGAGTCGCTGCTACCACTACACACAGTAACACTGCCAATGTGAAACTTTAATGGTTGTTACCGCATCACATTGAAGTTGTTTCGTATGTACGCTCCTGTATGATTCGCTGAATTGTAGTGCGTAAGAATACTCGTATGGGTATTTCCAGAGAAAGGTCAATCGTGACCGAAAAATAATATATTAACTAAATATATTAAATTAATTAAATATGTTTTAGTCGCATATTATGCTAAAGAAGCATTGCAATGTTATTTCACTTTAAACCTAACTAGCCTTACTCCGTAGTAACGACGACAAAACTAAATGCAAACGAGTATCAGAAAATGCTCTTTATCTCTTACGGAAAAATTACTGACCTAAATAAGTCCCCGGGCCCGGATGGTATTTCGGCATGGTATTTCGAGGGCGGTTCGGAAACTTCTTAGCCTAGCACAAAAAGCGCGGTATAAACAGAAAAAAGTTAAGTGTTTTGGAAACTTCCATCTCTGCTATGAACACATGTAAAATTTTGTTTCGATCTGGCAAACTCCTTCATATAGAAACAGGTGTTCACAAAAGACGCATCCGCGATTTTTTACAATGGACAAATTAGAAATGCGTGGTGTCATTAAATATTTACATAAAAAAGGTTAATCGGGACAAGAAATTCATAACGATATGGTGAATGTGTTAGGTGAAAGTGCTCCTTCATATGCAACAGTAACAAATTGGGTTGCTGAATTTAAACGTGGACGTCCAAAAACAGCAACAACAGCAGAAATTGTAACCAAAGTGCATGACATGGCATTAAATGATCGACGAATAAAAGTGCGTGAAATAGCTAATATCATGGGCATCTCAAATGATCGAGTCCATTTAATTTTGCATGAAGAACTACAGATGAAAAAGCTTTCTGCAAGATGGCTGCCGCACTTGTTAACAGTCGACCAAAAACGCATAAGAATGAACATTTCTCAAGCTTGTTTGGATCGTTTCCAGCGAAATAAAATGGATTTTAAGCGTCGTTTCATAACTGTTGATGAGACATGGATCCACCACTATACTCCTGAGACAAAAGAACAATCCAAACAATGGACTGAAGCTGGAGGAAGTGCCCCAAAGAAGGCAAAAACAATTCAATCGGCTGGTAAGGTTATGGCAACGGTTTTTTGGGACTTCAAAGGTATTTTATTGATTGACCATCTGCAAAAGGGTAAAACAATAAATTCAGAGTACTATTGCAACCTTTTAGATCAATTAAATGTACAATTTCGAGAAAAACGTCCTGGCTTACAACACAAAAAAATTATTTTTCATCAAGACAAGGTACCAGCGCGCAAGAGTGTTCTAACAACGGCTAAAATCAACGATTTAGGGCCCCCGCAGACTGCAGACTTTTTATCGGCCGATAGTTTGGTCGGCTTCTTAATCAGTATGGTTACAATCAGTTACAAACTATTTCGAGAATAGTTGGCCGACTGTTGGATAGTCTGCGCCCTGTTCACCAAACAAACTGTTTAGTTGGCTCGGTGTGCGCACTTTCAGCCCAACCCGACTAAACTATCGGCCGATAAAAAGTCTGCAGTCTGCGGGGGCCCTTAAAGTACGAGTTGCTTGTCCACCCATCTTATTCTCCTGATTTAGCTCCCAGTGACTTTTACCTGTTCCAAAATCTAAAAAAATTCCTTGCTGGCAAGCGTTTTACCTCAAATGAAGATGCAATTACAGTTGTAAACCACTATTTTGAAGACCTTGAGAAAAACTATTTTAATCAAGGGATAGAATTGCTAGATAAGCGTTGGACTAAGTGTATTGAAGTTTCAGGAGATTATATTGAAAAATAAAAATATTTTTGAAAAACTAACTATTCTCTTTCATTGATAGACTAAGAACTTTCCGAACCGCCCTCGTAAGTGCTCCTCGACGCTAGCCCGTCCATTACGCAACCTCTTCAACCTTGCTTATCGTGCGGGAGTCTTTCCAGCGCCAATCCGACCAATCCCTAAAAAGGGTGAAGCCAATAATCCTGCAAATTATCGGCCAATCGCGATTTGCTCTGCGCTCTCTAAGGTAAAGGAGAGAATGGTTAACCACCATCTTGTGAGGTATCTAGAGTCCAACTGCCTGCTTAGTGATCGACAGTATGGCTTCCGTAGTAATCGCTCTACGGGAGACCTGATGGCTTTTTTGACGAAACGCTGGAGTCGGTCTATCCACCAGTTTGGTGAGAGTAAGGTTGTGGCTCTGGATATCTCCAAGGCCTTTGATAGAGTCTGGCACGGTGCACTCTTATCAAAGCTGATGGCTTTTGGTGTCGGTGATACTTTCGCTCGTTTTATATCGAGCTTTCTTAGAGATCGCACTATAAGGGTTGTTGTAGATGGGTTCTCATCCAATAAACATAGGCTGACCGCAGGTGCGCCACAAGGCTCTGTCCTTTCTCCCTCATTATTTCTCATTTTCATTGATGATCTGTTGGGTCAGACCGTGAATCCAATATACCCCTATGCGGATGACAGCAACCTCTGCCATTCATATTCATTCGACCGTAGGCCGAATATTCAAGATATTGAAGACAAAAGGCGAATTATGGATGAGACACTTGGCCGGGATCTACTGGCCATTTCCGAATGGGGTCGAGTGAATAGAGTAGATTTTAATGCGCGTAGGACACAGTGCTGCTTGTTGTCTCACAAGCGATTCGCTGACCCAACAATATCGTCAATTTCTATCGATGGTACGGATATTGAACAATCAGAAGCTCTCGATGTTCTGGGCATGAAAATACAATGTGACGCTCGTTGGGCGAGACATGTATTCGAAGTGTCGAAAGAAGCACTCAAGTGCATAAGCTTCTTAAAGCGGTGCAAGAAATATTTCACTCCTTCTGATCTTTTCAATATCTATACAACTTACATCAGGCCGAAGATGGAATACAACTTCCATATATGGACAGGTGCTCCAAAATCATCCTTGGAGCTACTTGACCGTGCGTTCAAAGGAGAGCGATGGTGCTGATAGGTGACAGTAGGGTATCCAACTCTATTTTTTCACTTGAGCATCGTCGGAATGTGGGTTGCGTGACGCTGTTCTATCGTTACTTTCATGGTGTGTGTTCATCAGACATCCGTCGCCTTATTCCAGACGTGAGGATGTTCGGCAGGGATACACGACTTTTTAGGAATTCACACCCGTTTGTTATCGATAGGCCAGTTGACCACACCAAAATACATCAAATTCGTTTTTCGCTCGTACAGTCCGTAAGTGAAATCGACTTCCGGCAAATGTAATTCCCACTAATTGAGACATCCAGAAGTTCAAGATGTATATTTCTTGCTTGGGCTGAAAGATACATCAAAAACCAGCCCTATCGAGCTTAATTTTCGAATTGCACATTTTAAGCGACCAATAATTAACTATAGCGAAACTGGACCATGTCCATAGTCGAGATTTCTAGCTTTCACACAAAAAAATTCCCTTCCCGATTTAAGGTGCAGTCGCTCTAGAAGCCTTAAATGACAGCCGATTTCAAACAAATTTCATATAATGTGTTGTAAGAGAACAATATCTAACCCCGCTAAAGTTGAAGCTTATCGGTCTACACAATGATCCTTCCCGAGTTAGGCTTCCGAAGCTCGCAAAGTCTCAGATTAAATCCAATTGTGCTCGAATTAAGCATAGTGCGATATGTGCGACTTAAAACTGTTTTTACTAAATCTCAACCACATTGGTCCATCTTAAGACATAGCCCCCCTACAAAGGACCTTTCAGATTTGAAGAACTGCCTCCTCACATGTTACATTTTCAATTCCATCTAGCTCAAATAAAGCATAGGTCCATATGTTGACGCTATAAATATTCCTGGTGAAATTGAATTATATCGTTTTTTTATGAACCCAAACAAATCACTCTCTCCCACTCTAGAAATACCATATTTAAGGCATCCCAGAGTCGGCCCAGCTGCCGCTGATATTAAGCAAAATAACCCCACTTTATATTTAAATGAGTTGCATGCTAAAGTGTTATAGCTTTTCGCAGAATTTTCGACTCTTATGAAGGGTGTTCCAATCATAATGCACGATGTTAATTGTAAGTCAAGCCTTAACGTCAAGTTTTTTGCCTAATCTAAGTTGAAATGGCTTGTTTCATTTCTTTGTTTGTTGTCTGAAAAATTTAACCATGAGAAAGGTACACAATTGAGCAGCGTCTTAAGACTGTCGGAGCCTTTTACGAAAATGGGCGTTCAAAACCAAATGCATTTCATGCACTTTGTGGTTTTTGTTGGCCAGTATAGTCGACCAAATGTGTCAACCATCGCATGAGAATTGTGCTCAAATTTCAGCAAACCGGATCAGGAGGAAACGTAAATACACCTGAGCATGAACATAAATGGGGTTCGCGATAATGTGGCAGAAGAGCCGTCAACCTCGACTCGTCGTTGTGCCTTACAATTGTACATCTCTTATGACTTGATATGTTTTTATTCTGGTTCGAGACCTTATTGTTGTTTCTTTTTCAGAATCAACATAAAAAGGTGGTGAAATGTATAGGCTACGGTTGCCAGGCAGACTGTACAGCTGTTTCTAAAACCCGCCAAGGGTTTTCTTCAGCAGTCTTTGGCAACGATTACTTCGGCCACAAATCAAATGACTTATACGCGAGACTCATTTTTATTACTGAGAATTACCCTCTGCGTATAGTCTTCAAACTGTGCGTAGAGCAATCTTCAACGCGCAATATCATTTCCACCAATTCCAGTTCTCTCTCTCTCGAGAACAACACTGATGCGAATTCTGAATTAAGATTTAAATTTACAAGATTACAAGGTTCAACAAACTCAAGAGCTGAAGCCTACTGACCATTTCAAGCGTCCCAAATACGCCGACTGTTTGATTGAATAGACAAAAGTTAAGGGTGACTTTACAAAGAAAATCATCTTCGTCTTTCTCGAGGCAGAATCTTACCTCAGTGGATTCGTTAAGAAGCAGAATTGCCGCATTTGGGCAAATGAGAGTCCACGAGTTAAAAAGTTGACAAAACCAATGGATCTACAAAGAGTAACTGTTTGGTTTATGGACTGGCGGCATCATCGCATCGTACTTTTTTTTGAAAATGAGGTCGGCCAAGCAGTTGTGTCAATGGTGTGTTGCCATCGCCCGATGATAACGAATTTCTTGTGGCCAGATTTTAAGGATAAGGAACCTGGACGATATGTCAATCCAACAAGATGGTGTCGCTTGCCATACTTTTAACGATACAATGGCTCGTTTGGAAGAAATTTAATGGCCGTGTTATCTCTCGTTATGGCTTTGTTAATTGGCCGCCACGATTATATAATTTGACACTGTTGGACTTCTCTCGATGGGAATATTTAAAAGAAAAAGTGTACGTCAATAAGCCAAGAACTATTTAAGAGCTAAAGAATGATATAATTTGGCATATTAACGACAGTGAATCTCCACCATGTCTCAGAGTAATTGAAAATGTGGGCCATCGGAAAGGGGTATGCCACTGGGATATTTAAAAGAAAAAGTGTACGTCAATAAGCCAAGAACTATTCAAGAGCTTAAGAATGATATAATTTGGCATATTAACGACAGTGAATCTCCACTATGTCTCAGAGTAATTGAAAATATGGGCCATCGGAAAGTGGTATGCCACCGAAGCCGTGGCGAGCATTTGATCTATATTTTGCTTTACAGATAGTTGCCATAGATCCTTCTTTCTTTATAAAAAATATCATGATAATTCTCTGAAAACCTTTTGAGTTATTAACAATTAACATCGTGCGTTTTAGTTCGACCACGCTTTAAATGCAGGCAAAACCCACGTGAAGTGTGCGTGCGTCGTGCGTGTCACTGGAAATACCCATATGAAGTTAGTGTGCGTTTCTGTTTCAGAGAGAGAGAGAGAGAGAGAGCGCGCGCAAGAGAGCCTCAGTATGTAAGACTCTGTTTGGTTTTTATTAAATGCGCTGTTCCTGATGTTTTTGTCTTTCAATATTATTTCACTTTACGACTGTAGAGCACAAACGCACACACACACTTACATATGCTCACACGTACAGGCCATACATCAGTTCGAGTTGGTTTTCCAACAACACATACGACGTGTCATTACTTCGTTGCCACTGTAGCTTTCTCCAAGTCTTACACCCTCACTCACTCTCTCTCTCTTTTTCGCCCGCTCACTGTGTGGGTGGCTGTTTTGTTGGAACGGCAGAATTGGTTTTTGTTGTTGTTGGTGCTACCCAGTGTTGCCACAAGAAAATTTTTTTTCCGACCAAATTTGTTTCTAAATCCTACCAAATTGGGTCAAAACCGACCAAAATTGTAACGAAAAAAACAATATTTAATTTATAGAAAACTTTTATTAATTAAACAAAAAATAATGTAAATTCAGTCTATTATTTTAATTCTTTAAATAAAAATATATACAAAACTATATAAACAAAAAAAATCTCTTATATATACAGAGATTTTGGAGATCATTTGTCAGTAAATCCGAGATCATGTTTAACATATTTTCAATTCACTACAGTTTATTCGGTGTTTTAAAGTCTTTTTTAGCTGACCATACAGTATGCGAACCTTTGTTCGTGATTAATTCTTTACAAAGCATGATACTGTTAACATTTATTAGTCTTTACATGTTGTTTACATTTATTAGTCTTTAAATACCGCGAACAAGCATACCACAGTTCAGAGGCCATAAGCTGTTTACGACGTCTAAGACATCAGAGTAAACGGCAAATGATTTTGTACTTTGGCCTCGTTCCATAGATGGCGTTTCACACATAGTAATGATTTTGTAAACTGTGAATATTTATAAATAAAATTATGTGCAACACATGGTAAATTATAATAAAAATATATATTTGAAATTTTTATTCAAAAATCTACCATAATCAGTTTGGGCCTACCATCCGACCAAAATTAAAAAATTGAAATTCGTCCGACCAAATTTGGTAGAATTCTACCAAAACGGCAACACTGGTGCTACCACTACACTGCAGTCGTTGCTGCTGACTGCCACTATTTACTGCTGCTGGTGATTGCTTGTCGTCGTCTTGTACACTACCACTACCAGTACATTTACACATACGCATACACATGTAATTGATTTTATAGTATCCTTGACATAAATACACTCCGTGCGCTTAGTTTAAGTATGTTTTTCTTTGCCATGAATGTATGTGATGCGTCTGTGTGCTTGTGTGTGTGTGTGGGTGTGTGTCGATTCCTTCATTTCATCGAGTTCGGGGTGTTTTATTTATTGGCGGTTTATGCTGCACAGTAACGTTGTTCCTTTGTTATTGTGTTTGGATGCTGTTACTGCTCCTGCTGTGGGTCGCCGTTGCTACTGCTACTGGCGGCAGTGGCGGTGGTCGTGCTGATGGTGCTGCTCTCGGTGGTGTCGTTGTTGATGTTGTTAGCTTTCGATGATGGTTTCAATTTTATTGTTTTCCATTTATTCTCGTCTCCTTGTATACATGTACTGTGTATATATCTAGCTACACATACATACATGCATAGCTCTTCATGTGTCTGCTGAAGTATATTTCCATTTACGCTGCATACACACGCACCCAACCACCCACACATTTAGTTCAAAAGAAGTTCATATAATTGGTAAAAATTGAAATATTAGGTCAGTTGTGTTTATTTTTTTCTATTTCTTTACTCACGCTCAACTTCTATTTTCGCATACATCTATACATTATGGCCTCACAGACACACTCGCACACACATTACAATAAGAAAATCAATTTTCTCTTCAAATCGTTTTCTTCTACTTGCACTCACTCCCTCCCTCTCAGGCTACATTTGTTGTGTGAAAAATGCTTTCTTTTATTGCGTTTTCCCCGTGTTTGCCTTTTTCTTCTGCTAGAACTTAACAACAGCTACAACGCCAATAATAATGACAGCAAAGTAATTGTTAAAAAGGTTAAATCCAATTTTCCCTACATTTCCATTTATCTTCGCAACCGACATAAAGAACGCTGCTAATTTTTTTATTTCACATCAAAGTGATCATTTTCCGTATATGTCCGTATGTGGGTCAATGTCAGCTGGGGAAAAGCTCACACGGAAGTTTTAGAATAGGATGTTATGAAAACATATTGCATTTTTAACAATCCTGGGCGAATTTTGATGGGTATCCGATTTTTCCGCAAGTAGTTTTTGTTAATTCGGTATTTAGTAATTATTGAATCTGCTCCTTGACGAGCTTAACAACAACTTTCCAAATTATAAATCTAAAATATATATTAATTTTCCTAATGAAATGGAACTATTTTATTGTACATATATAGGTCCGAACTACAAAAATTCGGTTGGTTTAACATTCTTTCTGTTGCAATCACCAATATTCCATGGTATTTATGGTTCGACTATAAGATAGGTGGTACAATAATTTCACGGCATTCTCAGCCAACAACACGGCTATACGAACTAAATTCAGTATAACTATTCATTGCCACAACCGGTGGTTATGGCAACCAACCAATTGTGGTACCAAAAATCGGCGGTGACAATAGATAAGTTATTTGTTATCAGAACATTTTTCCTATTTAAATTTATTGCTTAAGGCCGCTACAAGATCTCTCTTTAAGACGAAAACACATTAGAAATTCCGAAAAAAAAAGTTAGAAACTACAAAATATTTATTTATTTTGTTTTAATTTCTTCTTGTGTTAGACAGTTGCAGATTTTTGAGTAGACGGTTAATGCTTCCAAACGATTCAACCACATAAATAAACCTACTATAAATAAAGAAATATTTTGCAGAATATTTAAAGAGGCTTAGATGTATGTATGTATATGTGATAGCGCACAGAGAAAGGGACCTAAGGGTAAACAAATCAATTTTCTTTTTTTTTCTTTTTTTGATGTTGACAACATCCGAGCATCGAATGAGACCGATCCCATGTCCCAAAAGTTTTCCCTCCCAGAGATATGCGCGTTATATGAAAGTGAAGTCGACGATTCTAAGCGCAAATAGAAAGGGACCTAATCTATAAAATGGCTCTCCTGAACAAAACTGGTTTTTAGCCTTAGGACCCTTTCTATTTTGCGCGTCACATATAGGGAGATTATTCAGACTTGATCAAAAATGTTTCGCGTAGATACCCCTCCTTAATATTTGAAAACAACAACTAATTTGTTTTTGACGGCGACCTATTTTCCCTGAATTACGGTCACCCAAAGATTGACAATAAGTGTTGTTAAAATGGGT
Organism: Hydrotaea diabolus; assembly: GCA_963513945.1. Classification (NCBI taxonomy): domain Eukaryota; kingdom Metazoa; phylum Arthropoda; class Insecta; order Diptera; family Muscidae; genus Hydrotaea; species Hydrotaea diabolus. The sequence goes on along the minus strand of OY740720.1, from coordinate 21,998,577 downwards.
GTTTTTTTAGACGTGTGGTTTTTAATCAGGCCATACTTTTTCCGAAGTTAGTCTTTTTAACAGCTTTCACTTAATTTTGCTCAGTTTGATTTGCCATTTCATAATGATTAGAATTATTTCGATACAAGATTTGCAAATCGTGGAAATTTATTACCAAAATAATGGTTCGGTTCGAGAGACCCATCGCGCGCTGCGTCCAATATTCGGTCGACATATTTGCCCAGCAGGGTCGGTAATGCGAGCAACCATGGATCGGTTTCCCAACACGTTTACTGTACCCACTAGAGTAAGCGCATCCTCAGATACGCCGTACTGTGCCCGCCGAAGGCGCAATTGCTGCTGTGGAGTGGAGTATCGAAGATGACCCGAATGAGCCCATCCGCCATTGCGCGCCTGTGTCCATCGACTTTATGTAAGATTTTTTATTGTTCCGTTAACCCATTGCGAAACGGTTAAAAATGTTAAGATTTTTTTAGACCGTTTTGAAAATAACTTTCTTAGTCAAATATGACCGATATAGAGAAATTTCTTATAAAATATCCTTAGCCTTCATTTAAGAAATTTTGCGTCACGCTTACCCGTAAATATTGAGCTTAAAAGTTTTAACTTTCTTAGGTAGTTTAAAAAGATATCAGCATAAACTTTCTCTTTAAATTGCTTCGGATACTTTAAAACCACAATTTAATTTTATGACCCACTATGTCATATTTTAAACAAACTTATTCCAATTGTGCATACAAACTTTATTAGATTGGGATGAAAAAAACAAGTTTTAAAATTAGCTGCTCATTCTTCCAATTACAGAATCAATGTTTAAAATTCTTTAAATATAACGATTTAATAAAAAAAGGGGTTTCTTTCGATCAGATAACCGAATACGTAAAATGTAACCTTCAGTTGGTCAAGCTAGAAAAACTTTCTGGTAATAACAACCGAATTCTCGGAGTACTTATAACCAACAATCTATTACAACAATCAATACATCAACAATTCAGTTCCAATAGTCATAAAAATTAATTAGAGTTACCGATACTTTGTATCTTCATCCAATAGTGTCAGTTCCCTTTAGTGAGAATTGCTACCAATATTCCGATGTAGCGATAGAATACGTTGATAGTTCGTATGACCACCAACACTGGGTTGTATCAACAAATCTGTTCTCTGTGTGTATGGGCCACTGCATTGCCGGCCATTAAAAAATACCAAGTGACGTTTGTAGGCATGTGACTACCTTTATCTAAGTATATGTGACAGCGCATAGAGAAAGGGACCTAAGGGTAACAAAATCAATTTTCACTTTTTTTTGATGTGGACAACACCTGAGCATCGAATGAGATCGATCCCATGCCCCAAAAGTGTTCCCTCCCAGAGATATGCGCGATTTATGAAAGTGAAGTCGACGATTCTACACCAAAGATACACGTATTTAAATCTTTAAAATGGCTCTCCTGAACAAAACTGGTTTTTACCCTTAGGTCCCTTTCTATTTTGCGCGTCACATATATGGTTTATGACCTAGACTAAATTAAAACTAAAGTGGGTCTGCGGTAATAGGCCAAGAAGACAATATATAGTACCTTTCAGAGGGAAAGGCATTGCTAGTTTAGACGCAGATGGACCAAGAAGACCCTATGTAGGAGATTCCAATAAAAAAGGCAATTGTCATAGTTTATATACCCTTCACTAAAGTGACATATACTCGTATATATTATTTTATACCGTCTGCAAACCACGAAATATTGATACTCGTAAAACACCCTCTCTTCATAAATTAAAATGTAATGTTCGGTGTACGAGCTCCCAAAACTCGAGAATCGCGTGACTGTTTAACACTTTGTCTGTCGAAAGGCCTCTCTTAAGTTTGGTCCCGATAGGTGGCGCTGCCCACTTCATATTTACATTTTTTATATTTATGGTACGATTTGAATCAAATTCACAAAAGAAATTTCTTAATTAAATATAAATTTATTGATGACTTTTAGAAAATTTCGGACAATGAACTAAAAAATTCGGAAACTTTTGGGAATTAGAATAATATATAATAATACAAAACTAGACATCGGGAATGTATAAAAAATTGCGTGGGCTTAGTTTTTAGGACCACCAACGTGGGCCGGGTTCAGCTATTAAAGCAAATAATAATACATTCATAATCGTCATAAAATGATATGACGTTATAGCCACGCCCGCCCGCCTATCTGTGTGTTTGTTAAAAACACGACAGCATAAAAGGCTCGTTGAAAGCTTCAGATGATTAAGATTGTCAATGGGCCAATTCGGCCCCCAAGGGCAAAAAGTTGCCAGTTCAGGGAAAAAGTGCCAACGAAAATGTAAACTTTTTAAACGTTTGCCCAACATATTTACTCAAATGGGTCTTCTCAACCTTACTTGGTCTTATGTTGCATTTATATTCGAACTCCACTAGCTCCGATCTTGTGCTCGTGACCTCCAGAAGGTTGTCAGAAAATTCCCAAGATCTAGCTGGACTTGCTCTTTCCACTGGATCGCCCTCTTTTGCATGTAAAACCTATTTTCATAATTTGTGAATAACCCTGGACGGCTTGATTGTAATCGTTAGTGAAGATTCAACAGCTAACAGCTAAAAATTGAAAAGATTTTTGGATATGTGGACGATTTTGAAATGATCTGATTCTTGTGGCCCCAAAAACGGTACATGCTGCCCTGACAAAAGCATGTCAATGTACATAGGCATATCGAGCCCTAACCGCGAAAAAGACGTAAGCACCAAAAAGAATATTTTACAGGAGAGGGCTTTTTCCGAAACAATTTGTAAATATAAAAATTTAATTTTTAATATGCAATTGAATTTGCTTTATCTCTGTAAATGTTAATATTAAATTTCTAATACAAATGCTTAAGAGGGTTGTACGAGTAAAATTTCCTATTGAACTTCATTAAAAAGCGAGTGGAGCTTACGTCTTTTTTGCGGTAAGGGCTCGATATGGTCACTCCGGGTTAATCAAATGTTCTGTTTATTCGTGAAATAACCCATTAAATGTATCAACTCTGTGCGATGTTCAAAGCAGCGGCGGATTAGACAGGGCCTATTAAAAAGTAAATGTTCTAAAAGGAATGATTGGACCCGTCCATACATTCCGACACATACGAGTATTTCATTCCGCCATCACTAAAAGTGGCTGGCGGAATGATCCTTATCATCCTATTTAAACTTGAGTCTACAGTGGGAGTCTTGTTGAAAGGCGTAGTGCCCTAAAGACGACATTTGATTGTTGTGGTAAATTTAGTGGAGCACCTAGATCAGCTGAACTGTATAATGAAGCGGCGCTGCGGTCAGTGTCAAGGTGGCTGAGATTTAACCGATAACCTAGGGTAGAGATTCGACAGTGTTGAGTTTCATGGCTTCTCTGAGGTTTTTAATATGTCAGAACCTTTGAAAAGATACTTTTTGTCTACTTATAAATTAAGTAATGAAATTGCTACAAGAAACAAGGGGCCAATTTGTATATATGTATGTGCAATAATAGGTGAAACTGAGCCAAATGGACTGTCTTGCGGCCCTACGATTAGGGAAACCAAATCGAATGCATACGTTATAGCGGGTCTGAAACGTACTGATGTTCTTACACCTAAAACTAGTTCCGATGGACAATGCTCCTTTCAGCGGAGCTGAGCCAGCTTTTTTAAAAAAAAACCTGTAGGTTAAATTTGTACTCTTAAAGGTTAGTCTAGCTCAAGTGCTTTTGGTAGTTAAAAATTCTGTCATTAAATAGAACACCCTGTTCCACAAAGATGTGCAGGGTATAATTGGACATACAGTCCAGTTCTGCAACATTCGGCAAATTCGTAATTCTACTGCCTGACATTTGTATGCCGGCCCGTTTGAAGTGTTTCTAGTTTGTTTGTATTCCTTTCTGTTATTTGAGTTTAATTTTTTTAACATAAACTGACCCACGGTTGAGTGCACGGGACGGCAAACCAGCGCCAAAACATGGAGTGCTTTACTGTTTTCGAGCCAGAGGAGTGGTCAATTAAGTTCTGTTACCAGTAAAGGATGTAATGCGTATGGGATGGGCATATGCGACTCATACTAAAAACAAAACCAGCTCTACATGGTCAGGCTACCTGAATTATGGCCAAATATGAGCGACCGCATAATGAATTGCTGTGCGTGTTGGTAGAACTTTGTTTGCTGTGTATTTGTTAGTGCGCTAGTGTGTGTGAGTGCGTATGTGTCACTATAGCCAAGTTCAATTTGTTTAGTTGTTGTTGCCAGAGGTTGGTTTATTTACATTGATTTAGTGTTATTTGTTGATGTCATTTGAAACTAGTCTATTTAATTTTATGTCATTAGAATTAATTGGAATTGACTGTCTCACACCAGACTTCCAAGCCCCCCTGCTGGTCTTTAAAGCATGCTCGCTGGCTGGCTGGCTGGCTGACTGACTAGCTGGAAACGTGGTCACCACAGAATTTGCGTTCGATAATTGATAGAAATGACTAGCAAATTAATGGTGTCATAATGAATTATATATCACACGCTATGAAGTTTTCCCCATTAAATTTTTGACAATTTATTGCGGCCAATAATTTCTGTATGTCTGTATGTCTGTGCTCGGGCGCCAGTGCCCTTTTATAGTTAATACGCAGTTGTGAAAAACCTCTAGACTTTTCAAGGTGGTGAACTAGGTGCAGTTGTCGTTTTTTAACTATGCTATAGGAGAGATTTTTGGAATATGACGTGTTAGTAGTTTTTTGAAGTCGTTCAAGGACAAGAGTTTCATTCATTGCTGCTGGACCTATAGCAAACACAACCAAATCATCGAGGATCGGTTTAACAAAGCCTTGAATGTTTTTACAATTTTGCCTCTCCCGGTTTGAAGTGCTGCTGTTACAAAGGCCACATTGTAAATGCAATCTAACTCAAATGAATCACAGTGCATTATGTGCAAATTGAATTTAAACCTTCCAATATTTGTGAAGCCATTTAACAAAACAGCAGGGTGTAATGGAAAATGATAAGCTAGCTTCATGGCAAATGTTTATAACCGATTGATCTGCTAATTTGAGTAATCGATGTTTATAAGGCCGCCCATCTACGGCCCTTTTAAAGATTCTAATCAAACTACAGGTCGAAATTGTCGTCCGACTTATATTAAAAATGGCAGGAGTTAGTTTTTGGACAGCCGCTCTTGAAATATATCAAAATCGGTTTGGATATAGCTCCCAAATATATGTTCAATATTTTTAAGGTATATTGCATACGATCGATCAGTAACCTCCTCAGATGATAATGGGTCATATTGGTTGACTGCTGTAGAACACTTATATAAAAGTTCTTTTTTCGATCATATTTGGTTAAGTATTATCCCTTGTGAAATTGGGGCGGTTATCTATCACATACTACTAGACCTTCCCGCTTGCAAAAAGTCCAGAGACAGGCGCGGAATTTTCTTAATAGCAGAGTAGTGTAGGGTGTTACATAAATGGTCATGATCGACTTAAGCCTATTTTTATAGTGTCAAAAACCGAAAACCGACATTTCGGTTTTCATGTCCAAGCCCCAAAGTGTTGGTTTACCCGGTTTTTTTGCTGTCGGATTTTCCGTTTTTTTGGTTTTTGTATGTAAAAGCAAAAAATTCATAATATTCCAAGTTCGAAAAACATAAATATCAAAAATATATCAGCTATACCGACCTTTGCGTGCTAAGAATCATCAGTTGACATGATTTTACGATATCTGTCTGTCCATCTTGTTCCAAATTACAGGTCGCAATTGAAGTCCGATCTTCATGAAATTTGCAAAAGTAAGCAAAAGCTTTTTGGATAAAGGCTGTTGACTTTTATGAAAAACGCTTAAAATTTAGATAGTACAGCTCTCACACATATGCTCAACCGATTTTATGTCTTTAGCTCTAGATGCCACATTAGAGTGGGCCGAAACAAAAGCTGCACCAGTCAGCCCCTAGATTTAAAGATTATCTAGAGCCGGTTTTGGAAACACAAACATTTTTTTCTGTGCACCTTACATACCGCCCTTTCAGTTTTTTTTTTTTATTTTGCGTTGTCATTTGAAGTCCTATCGTAACAAGATGTATACCGTTGTTTAGGCAAGGGCTATATTTTGTCTCTAGGTCATTTTTGGATCCGTGGTTAAATTCGATAAGTTGCCTCTATTATCTCGGACTTTTTGAAAGGTTTGTAAAAAAAAAAGATTAAACATTTTCCTTTAAGTATTCATTTTTATTCATAAACAAAAAAGATAAATTTGAAAATATACACTAAGGTCAAATTTAACTACCCAGCAAACCAAACGTTCAGAATTCGGTCAGAATTCTGTACGACAATCGGACAAATGTTCCGATTTGAGAGGGTTGAGAGGGTTGACACAAATTCTGAACTACTTCTCTGAAAAAAAAATCCTCCGACAAACCGAACAGAATTAGTAACGATTTCGGTAAGAATTCTCGATAGAGTTCAGCTATTGTTCAGGAATGTCTGATATCAGACATTGTTGGCAAATTTGGTTTACTGGGTGGGTTCTTTTGACGTCGTTTTCTGTCACACTCTCACCCACATACACGAAAAAAAACACTTCCAGTATCGCACGCCCACTTAGGAGGTTTGGCCCAGTATTACAATTAGCGGACATCACCATCTAAATTTGAAGATTTCTAAGGTAGAATTTCAGAATAAAAGCACATTGTTTTCCCAAGCAACCCTACAATTGACCACAATAGAGTATTTTCTTTAGCTAAAGTTGGGTGAGGGTCCCCATATGCGAAAATCTGAAAAATTAAAACATGAAGATGTGGGTACCAAAAGCAGAAATTCAAATATGACCTTTTCAAGGACACAATTACTGTACTTCTGATTTGAAAAATAATTTCTATTCTTAGGCAAAAGGCTAAAACCGTAATGTCGGTTAAGCAGGTTTTTTTGGTGTCGGTAATACGTTTGCTCGGTTTATATCGAGCTTTCTTAGAGATCGCACTATTAGAGTTGTTGTAGATGGGTTCTCATCCAACACACATAGGGTGACTGCAGGTGTACCACAGGGCTCTGTCCTTTCTCCCTCTTTATTTCTTATTTTCATTGACGATCTATTGGGTCAGACCGTGAATCCAATCTAAATCTCTTTCGCAGATGATAGTAACCTCTGTCATTCATATTCATTCGACCGTAGGCCGAGCCTTCAAGATATTGAAGACAAAAGGAGAATTATGCATGAGACACTTGGCCGGAATTTACTGGCCATTTCCGAATGGGGTCGAGTAAAAAGAGTAGATTTTAATGCAGGTAGGACACAGTGCTGCTTGTTGTCTCACAAGCGATTCGCTGACCCAACAATATCGTCAATTTCTATCGATGGTACGGATATTGAACAATCAGAAGCTCTCGATGTTCTGGGCATGAAAATACAATGTGACGCTCGTTGGGCGAGACATGTATTCGAAGTGTCGAAAGAAGCACTCAAGTGCATAGGCTTTTTAAAGCGGTGCAAGAAATATTTCACTCCTTCTGATCTTTTCAATATCTATACAACTTACATCAGGCCGAAGATGGAATACAACTCCCATATATGGCCAGGTGCTCCAAAAGCATCCTTGGAGCTACTCGACCGTGTTCAAAGGAGAGCGATGGTGCTGATAGGTGACAGTAGGGTATCCAACTCTATTGTTTCCCTTGAGCATCGTCGGAATGGGGGTTGCGTGACGCTGTTCTATCGTTACTTTCATGGTGTGTGTTCATCAGACATCCGTCGCCTTATTCCTGACGTGAGGATGTTCGGCAGGGATACGCGACTTTCTAGGAACTCACACCCGTTTGTTGACGATTGGCCAGTTGACCGCACTATACACTACAGATCAAATTCATTTTTCGCTCGTACAGTCCGTATGTGGAATCGACTTCCGGCAAATGTATTTCCCACTGATTGCGGCATCCAGAAGTTCAAGACAAGCGTCAATAATCAATACTCCCTCTTTTCCCCTTCCGATCCATTAATTTCCGCTCACCAACACAATGCACCGCATGTATAGGGGGCATCCCCTTAATGTGTTAGTTTTAAAAAACCTTTCTTTAAAAAAATCGTTTTGCAGTTTTTTGTGTCGAATAACCGGTTTTCTGAATTATACCCAAAAGCGATTCACTTTACAGATGGAGCCAGACAGGCCGTCACATTATTCTTTATTTCATATATTCCTAATTGCCTTGTAAGGAGTCAATATGTTACAAATCTTCTCCTCCAGTAATTATTATTGCTATGTTTTTAAACGTGTCCCTAATTATTTTGTCTCTATGTTAAGATTATTTGATAATTTCGGTCGGTCTTTTGATTCATCAAATTGAAAAGGTATTATTACCGGTTAGACATTATTTTTTTTTATCACAAAATAGACCAGTGACATGTACTTAGTAGGGACATAGATACTGTTACACACGTTTTATGATGTAAAATAAAAAGTACTGAATGTTTTTGGACCAAATATTTTTTAATATATTTATTCATTTATATTTATCCAAAAAGAATCTACTTATTCGAAATGTCCGCTTTTGGCCTTTACACGTGCCTTAAGTCGCACTGGCCAATCGTCAATAGCTGCACGAACCTCGTCCATGGGAAAATTGGCCACAGCTCGAACCAAAGCAGTCTTAAGAGATCCAATGTTGGGGTAGCTTTTGCGACAAACCTTGTCCTCTCAAACCGTCCACAATTTGTAATCCAATGGGGGTTTAAACAGTATGCCTGAGGGCCATTCTTCAAAGGAAATGAACGCTGGCAAATTGTTTCGAATCCAGGCCTAGGACGCTTTAGCCTTATGGGCCGGCGCAGAATCCTGCTGGAAAGTCCATGGCTGGTTTTGGAATAAGGAATTGTTAAGAGGCTTCACAACAGCTTCCAAAACGGTTTCTTGGTAAACTTTGGCCGATGTTTTGACTCCTTGTTCGCAGAAATGCAGGTCAGTGACCACATCGTAAGAGACACCCCACCAAACCATGACTGAAGCTGGGTGACGACCCTTTTCCACCCTTGGGATAAGTTCAGATGCTTCCTTAGATGACCGCGCATACACTCTATCATTTTAATTGTTAAATTTTGTCTGAACGGAATTTTTTTTTTCATCGGTGAACAAAATTTTTCTGTGCAAGTTATCAGCGTGCTTCACCAAAAGACGTTTGCATTTTTCAATTCTTTTTTTTTAAAGCTGCAGTCAATAAATATCCGGTACGTCGTTTGAAAGCCCCAATTCCCAAGTCTTCTTTAATGATTCGACTCATGGACTTTTAAGTGATATTCAGCTCACGGGCCATGATTTTCTTTTATCAAAGCGGATTTCTGTGAATTCTTGATTTAACGGCTTTGATGACATGCGGTGTTTGAACAGAGCGTGGGCGGTCCGACCGGTGGCGGTCTTTTACATCTCCAGTTTCCTCATACAGTTTTATGCATTGGTAGGTGAACATGCGTCTGATCCCTGGTGGCGTAATTGTTTTGAAAATAGCGTTTGTTTATTTCACACTTGAAAAGCTCTATTACAGCGATACGGTTCTCATTATCTGACCACTCCATGATGAAAGTTAAAAGAATTTTAAAATCCCGTTAGAGACTAACGCTATTGAGGTTAGCTTATAAAACCCATATGACATTAACGGGGTATGTTCAGTTCTGCTATTGAAATGGGTGTGTTTAATGTTGTAACAGTATTTATGTCCCTACTAAGTATCTTAAATATTCTGCGTTTTATTATACCCTACACCATACAATAGAGGGTATATTAGTTTTGTCATTCTGTCTGTAACACCTTGAAATAATCATCGGAGACCCAACAATGTATATATATTCATGATCCTCGTAAAGTTCTAAGACGATCTAGCCATGTTGTCCGGCTGTCCGTTTGTTAAAAACAAGATAGAGCCTGCATGAAAAGAGCCAGGGAGCTGAAATTTGGCACAAACATGTGTAGTTAACCTAGCATGGTTGGTATTGAAAATGGGCTATATAGCTCTACGGAAAGTTGGTGTTGGAGACCCTCAACCGACACTACCTCATAAAAATTAGATTTTTAATTTGGAAATATCCGTCGTTTCTTGAGAAAAATCACGGAAATTTTGCAAATAATAATCTCTATATACTTGCAATCATCTGTGTAAAAATGGTTTAGATTGGGCCACCATTTATTGTACCTCCCATACAAACGGCCTTATGGGCCTTGAGAAATAATATGACTATAACTCACCACAAACTTGACCTATCCAAATGAAATTTTACACATCAAGATTTCTATATACAAAACACTTCTACGCTGAATTCGGTTCAGATCGGAAAATACCTACTGGTACCTCCCACACTAACGGCCTCATGGACCTTGAAAAATAATATGACAATAACTCACCAGACACTTGACCTATCGAGATGAAATTTTCTACATAAAGATTTTTATATAGAACACACCTCTGCGCCATATTCTGTTGAGATCGGAAAAGTCCTACTGGTACCTCCCACACAAACGGTCTCATGGGTTTTGAGAAATTATATGATGATAACTCACCACAAGCTTGACCTATCGAAATGAAATTTTGCACATAAAGATTTCTATATAGAACACACTTCTGCACCAAATTTGGTTTTATTTGGGAATCTGGTGGAGGGTATCCAAAGTTCGGCACAGCCAAACTTAACATATTGAACCTAATTTTTTTTTGTGTAGCCTACAATAGTTGCGAGTCATTGATTATATTCTGCTAAAATTGTGTAACGACCAGTCAATTACTTTCGCCATAATTGGGATTTTTTTAAAGGCACCGCCAACGGCACCTGCATAAATTTTAACCACTTGGCCAGTCAAGTCCATGTGTAATACCAACCGTTTCAGGCCATCAACACAAGTCAACATTGCGACCTGTAGTTGGCTCTTCACAAGGACATGGCTAAGTCACCTTAGAATATTACGAAGATTCTAAATATATATGTGACAGCGCATAGAGAAAGACGTAAGGGTAAAAAAAAATCAATTTTCACTTTTTTTTGATGTGGACAACATCTGAGCATCGAATGAGAACGATCCCATGCCCCAAAAGTGTTCCCTCCCAGAGATATGCTCGTTTTATGAAAGTGATGGTACACCAAAGATACACGAATTTAAATCTTTAAAATGGCTCTCCTGAACAGAACTGGTTTTTACCCTTAGGTGCCTTTCTATTTTGCGCGTCACATATTCCTTTTATCGCGGTTTCATGTTTTGATAAGCTTCATCAAAAAGAATGCTACTTGTCTACAATTGTTGAAGACTTAGTTCTCAACAAACGTCAAAGAAGTAACGCTTTTAGACTTATTTCGCGAGTTTTCTTAAAACCTTTACAGAGAAATCTGTAGCTATCTGCAGATATCTTTGGCTCTAGCTGGCAGCATACTCGAGCTGACAACAGTTTCAAAACTCAATTAACAAATGGGATTTTCCTTCAAGGTGTTTTATGGAGTTTTTATATTGTTTCAATACAGGAGTTGCCTAATATTTATAAACATTAATGCCAATAAATTAATAGAAATTTTCTATTTGCTTCTAGGAGTAAGTGTACCTTGTATGGGAAAACCCGGTTCAAGCGGTTTCTTAAGGAAATCAAAATTGAAAATCGGTTTTTTTTAAAATTGGTTTTTGAAAAAGGCGTTCAATTGATCACCCTACTGAGGACGCAAGGACCTGAGAAAACATCTCATATTCGTACATGTGATGGTGATTATGATTGTTGTTGTTGTTGTTCTTGTCATTGTGATGTAATGTGAACAATCATTAAAATTACTACAACAACAACAGCGAAAGCAACGTGAAGCGTGTTATATCATTAAAAACCATACATGTGATTACAAATGCATGTGTATGTCTATTGGTCGGTCTATCTGTCGGTTCTTACAATCATATACACACACACACGCAAAAATACCTAGGTACGCGTGTATGTGGTTTAAATCATTTATATAGCCCAAACGAAACCGATACTGGCAACCGACAAATGTACATACATACATATGTAGATATATTTACATACTCTAAATGATGACATATGTCGATTTGCACAACATTTACATATGTGTGGTAAATCCTATACTACAACAATAACATCGATGGGCAGCGAAATAGACGAGGATTACAAAATGAATGCCAAAGAAAACTGGTCCTGTCCTGCAGCATTGTCGGGGAATACTTTAGAGCCATAAACTGGCTGTAGACTAAATAAGGGCTGCTATATATATTTATTCCGGCCTAATAATGAAAATGCGAATATTTTTCATCATAATAGTTTAACTGTTTTTCAAAGTAGTCTCCAGCATGATTTATACACTTTTGCATGCGCTCAAACCAATTGTCGAAGCACTTTTTCCAGTCCGATTAAGACACCTCCAAAACATGGTTTTTGAACGCTTCAACAGCATCTTCGGGCGACGAAAATCGTTGACCACGCATTTTTTGCTTTATGTGCGGGAATAAAAAGAAGTCATTGGGTGCCAAGTCGGGGCTGTACGGCGGTGGTTTTGGCCGGTCAAAAAACGCTGGTTTGAGCCGATATGTGAGAGCTCGCATTGTCTTGGTGCACAATGATTCGTCTTCTCTTGTTCATTTTTCGAATTTCTTCGAAGACTTCGGGTAAACAAATTGTGGTGTACCACTCAGAATTAACCACCCTACGTGGCTCAAGCGGAACTAACGCCACATGACCAGTTTTGCCGAAGAAACAGGCGACCATTTGCTTCGAAGTGCTTCTTCCACGAACAACTTTCGTTGGATTTGGCTCGTCTACGAAGACCCACACGGCCGATAACTGTTTTATTTCGGGCTCATACGCATAGATCAATGATTCGTCACCTGTGACAATCTTAAAAACGTCTTTCTTAGCACCGCGATCTTATTTTTTCAAAATTTCTTTGCACCAATCGACACGAGCATTTTTTTGAGCGATTGTCAAATTGTACGGGATCCAACGAGAACAAAACCTTTTTCGGTCAGGTGTTCATGCAAGGATGCCCAAGGGTGCCTCTATCTCACGGTATGTCACATAACGATCTTACATTATCATTTCACGCACGGCAGCAATGTTCTCTGGCACAACGGCCGGACGACCTTCACGACCTTCGCTGTTGAGCGAGCGTCGGCCCCGGTAGAATTCATTAAACCAGTTTTTCACAGTTCTAAAGGATGGTATTTCATCGCCATATAAAGATTTAAGTTCACCCTTGCACTCTTGTCGTGATAATCCACGTCGAAAGTTGTGAAAAATGATCGCACGAAAATGTTCACGAGTTAATTCCATTTTTTTTGCCAAATTTATTTTTTCAAGTCACTCTAAACAACACAAATGTTGGTCGTAAGTGAAAACGTTCTGAGTACGTTTATGCTAAAAAAATGTCAAACTTTCCAATGAAAATTTCAGATGGTGCCAGGCAACACTTAGTGTTGCCTTGGCCAGAAATATATATATAGCAACCCTAGTATTATTTCAAGGATAAGGACAAAGTGATTCAAGGGGAATACATAACAAACGAAACCACCTACCTTTCAAATAAAACACAACTATTGTACATCACAGAAGTGCTATTTTAATGCTCATTGCTGTAGCATGTTTCATTATAGCTCATATACAGATGTAGGTACATATGTATGTCGTTGCATGAATATGTTTGCTTAATGAATAACCCCACCAAACAACTGTCATTTCAATTTTATATTTGCATTTCTGATAGATGGATAAACACACCATACATTTAACCAAAACCAATACAAGCACCCAACAAACCAAAACCATTTAGAAATAACTTGTAACAAACTTACTATCATAAGCCTTAAGCTTAGAAAACGTTAGTGAAAACTATAGTAATACGCTTGGTAACAATTATATAATAAACAAAATTGAACCCTGTTATAAGCTTGCTAGTCTATAATATACAATAAGCTTAGAAATGTAAGCTTTGAACAAGCTTACAAATGTAAGCTTTGAACAAGCTTAGAAATATAAGCTTTAAACAGGCTTGGAAATGTCAGCTTTGTAAGACATTTTTTTATAGTTCTATATATTTTATTTTACTTTTACAAACTTTATTTCTTCACTTTTTTACTTCTCTTTAATTTATTCACTTTCTCACTTTTTTACTTCTCTTTAATTTTCACTTTTTTGTTACTCCAACTTTACAATTCAACATGAACAAAACAACTGAGAACTTTAACAAAGAAAACAAAATGCACGTGTACAAATAACGGCACATCATATACGTCGCAGCGACTTTGGGTTTTTTTGTTTCTTGTGTGAAGCAAGCAGCGTATAGTTGACGACTTTGTGTTTATTTTTCTTTGTTACGAAATCTATGGGTTCAAATGATGTATGTTTAAGAAAAGTTGTAAAAATTTGTTAGTAGTAAGTGTATTCTCCAATTTAGTTATATTACGCTTAGGGACTGGTTTGTTGGGCACACAGAAATAATTCGTACACACTAGCGCACGCATACTACAGGCATATGTATGTACGTACGAGTATATGTCCGCATGTGAACAAGTGTACATTAGGGTTATGAATATTCCCTGCCAACATTTTCTATGGCGGAAGTGTCTAAGGAGTGACGCTACGAAGTCTGCGATACCCTTCTTTCACCACAGAAGTGTCTTCCGTATAAAGAAGTTGTACCCCACCCCCCCCCCCCCCGGAGTTAACTTCTAAAAGTCACTTCTGCGGTACTACAAAAAGTCACTTCTAAGTGATATCTTGGAAGTTACTTTTGATTCTGATTTTATTTCGCGGTCACAGGGACTTTGGCAGAAGTGTGTAATGTTGTTTAATATTTATATAAACACCAAACAATCTTCCAATTGCCGCCTGGATGATTTAAAGACGCCTGTAAAGTAAATTGTTCCTATGAAATTCAAACTATCTTCCAATTATCGTCTGGCAGTGACTAAAGCGTAGCGCATTTGACGATGGACAATAAAAGAAACTTCCATATGTTGGAAGGGTTTGTCCATCAAAAAGTGTGTTTGTAGTGTGGGTAAGGGCCCGCTACTTTTGGCATACTGTATTTAAACAAGGTATGCGTTCGAGACCAGGCACATCTACCAAAGTCATCTCATAAGTAGAATTCATACAAACCAAGGGGGCTTTAGTCCTTGCGAGAGAAACTTTTTTCCCCGGGCCAGTATCTTCCACTTACCATAAGCCGTCATCATGTAATAGCATTTCAGGGTCCTATTTCATTTTGTTTAAGCGCTAATGTGTTTTTAACAGACACCCAGAGGGACATCACTAGGACATCGTCTTAGAATTTTACAACGATCAAATAAAAGTTATACTTTATAGGGTCTCCGAGCATAATGAGAATTGGCTGATTTTTTTCTATTTTTTTTTTGGATCGAATGCTGCCTTCTTAAGTGGAAGAAAGTGAAAATAAAAAAGCATATCAAATAGAACAGTCATCAACTTAATTCTCTGCCAGACTCTACTAACTGGAGAAACTTTACTGACCGGTTCTAGTGCTAGTAGTCCACCAGAGGTGCCAGGAGGAAAACCTAAGAATCTTAAAGTTGTCTAATGGAACCCAGACTTTACTGATTTCTTCGACACGATTACAATGACTTCAATCAAATCAATACCGAAAGCAATATTTTCTTTGGACTGTCCACAAAAAATCTACAGCCGATTGGGGCCGACTAAATTATACCCCGCGCGCTTCTGATGTTACGAAAAGCCAACTTGAATAGGTTTTTGGACTTCATTGAACGGGCTCAAAATTAAGCAAGGTTTTTAAACTTACGTCATATTCAAAATTGGAGGAAATTTTTGTATTGTTTTTTGTTAAAATCTGTTGAACATACATCACAGCTGATGTTCTCCAATTTCAACCGTGTCCGTCCTTGGCATTAGGAACTAACTATTGCCAAATTTCATCACGATTGAATGTACGATGTGGCAGATGAATATATAATGATGAAGCTACTTATATATATAAATCTAAACGTCCTTCATCATCAAGATAGAATGTGAAATGTAGCTTCTAGAGCTAAAAACAGTAAAAGTCGGATCAACATACTTAGTAGGGACATAAAATACTGTTACAACATTGAACACACCCATTTCAATAGTACAACTGAACATACCCCGTTAATGTCATATGGGTTTGGAAAGCTAACCTCAGTAGCGTAAGTCTGTAACGGTATTTTAAAATTGTTTCCACTTTAATCATGGAGTGGTCAGATAATGAGAACCGTGTCGCAGTAATAGCGCTTTTCAATTGTGAAATGAAAAAAACGATATTTTCAAAACGCTCCGGCCACTAGGGATTAGCCGCATGTTCGTCTACCGATGCATAAAACTGTTTGAGGAGACTGGAGATGTAAAAGACCGCCACCGGTCGGACCGCCCACGTTCTGTTCGAACACCGCATGTCATCACAGCCGTTAAATCAAGAATTCACAGAAATCCGCTCCGAAAACAGAAAATCATGGTCCGTGAGATGAGTATTAAGCAAAAGTCCATAAGTCGAATCATTAAAAAAGACTTGGGACTTGGGGCTTTCAAACGACGTACTGGACATTTATTGACTGCAGCTTTAAAAAAATAGGATTGAAAAATGTAAACGTCTTTTGGTGAAGCACGCTGACAACTTGCACAGAAAAATTTTGTTCGGTGGAAAAGGGTCATCACCCAGCTTCAGTCATGGTTTGGTGGGGTGTCCCTTACGATGGGGTCACTGACCTGCTTTTCTGTGAACAAGGAGTCAAAATATCGGCCAAAGTTTGCCAAGAAACCGTTTTGAAAGCTGTTGTGAAGCCTCTTAACAATTCCCTATTCCAAAACCAGCCATGGACTTTCCAAGAGGATTCTGCGCCGGCCCATAAGGCTAAAACGTCCCAGGGTGGCTTCGAAACGATTTGCCAGCGTTCATTTTCTCTGAAGAATGGCCCTCAGGCAGTCCAGATTTAAACCCATTGGATTACAAATTGTGGGCGGTTTTATGTGACAAGGTTTGTCACAAAAGATACCCCAACATTTGATCTCTTAAGACTGCTTTGGTTCGAGCTGTGGCCAATTTTCCAATGGACGAGGTTCGTGCAGCTATTGACGATTGGCTAGTGCGACTTAAGCCGCGTGTAAAGGCAAAAGGCGGACATTTCGAATAAGTACATAGATTCTTTTTGGATACAATATACATCAATAAATATATTAAAAAATATTTGGTCCAAAAACATTCAGTACTTTTTATTTTACAGCATAAAAGGTGTGTAAGAGTATTTATGCCCCTAGTAAGTATATAAATCTGAACGCCCTTCATTATCAAGATAGGATGTGAAAGGTGTAGCTTCTAGAGCTTAAAACAGAAAAAGTCGGATCAACATATATGTATATATCTATTTCTAAATCTGAACCGATTTTCTTAAATTTTAATAACGTCCCTTCTTTGGAGCAAAAAACTAACATGTGCCAAATTCCATCCAAATTCCGTATGTGGATGAACATACTCGTATATGTACGAGTATGTGAGCTATAGCTATGTATATCTGAACTGATTTTTTCCAATTTTACCAAAGACCTACATGAATTGAATGTAATATGTGGCTTTTAGAGCTAAAAACGACAAAATCGTATGGGAGCTATACTTGAACAGATTTTATTCAACTTTAACGATGTCCTTCTTGGGTCCAAAAAACTTACACGTGACAAATTTGATCAAGATAGGATGCTTCTACAAGTAGAGCTAAAACATAAAAATCGGATGAAAACATATTTGGGAGCTATATCTAAATCTGGACCGATGTTCTAAAATATCAAAAGTTTCCGTCCTTGATCAATAAAATTACTTTTACCAAATTTTATGAAAATCGGACAACAATTGTAGTTTGATTACAAGCTTTAGATGGACGGATGGACAGACAGGCATACATCATTAAATCTAATCAACTGAAGATTCTAGGTCGATTGGTTCTCTTAAGAGCTGGTCTAGCTCAAATATTTTTGGTAGTCCTTGATTAATAAAATTACTTTTACCAAATTTTATGAAAATCGGACAACAATTGTAGTTTGATTACAAGCTTTAGATGGACGGATGGACAGACAGGCATACATCATTAAATCTTATCAACTGAAGATTCTAGGTCGATTGATTCTCTTAAGAGCTGGTCTAGCTCAAATATTTTTGGTAGTTACAAAAACATTTGCCATAAAACTAATTTTTAATAATCTGTGCCACAGACTGATGCAGTTTATAAAAATTCCAGAGGAGCCGGACATTACTAGATTTAATTTCCTTAAATTCCTAAGAATTTTTATTCGAATACAAAATAAAGTCATCTATTCAAAACTATGAAAACCATGCGTTCTTCCCCTGGCCCCCATTTGTTCAAATAGCTCCCGCATGTCACGTTTTCTACTCCGTCTTAATCATTCTCAGTGTTTGCTTCTTTCGCTCTGCTTCTTTCTCTAACCCCCCCCCCCCCATGTTCGGTGAACAACAAAATTATGTAAACAATCTGCCAATATGTCAGCGCAGAAATAAAAAGGAAGAAGACATCGAAAGAAACGATGGAAAAGAGAGAAACTGTAAAACAGCACACACCGAATGTATACAGAACGAATGTCAATGCAGCAGGCGATGAAAGTGACAGGGCTACGTACGACGGCACGGGTATGACGAACGAGTACCATTAATATTTGCATACGATTACGCAAGCATTTGTGTAGCCTTTGAACCAACGTTCGGCTCGGCTCCGCCCCCATATAACGCACATGCACACCCCTTGGTCGGGACGGTCACATTTTGACAGGCACATTTCGATGGATTGCATAAAAGTAAAATGATATAGCAAGGAAAAAGAAAGAAAAGGAAAACAAGAAAATAGGAGGGCCACACGAACAAGTTAGGTTGCAAGTGTGTGTATGAGTTTGGGTGCTTTAAGGGCGGTGTGTAAGGGTTAGGGTAGCCCCCATCACCACCACTAGAAATTGTAAGCATTGGTGGAACTGTTGTTAAATCTATGCCAAGCCCAAAAAACACATACGGTTTAGCTTCGCTTGGTTAGAACTTTAAGAATCCTTCATTTGTAATTTTCCTCCCGGCTTTTTCGTTTTCCGGCTAAGCGGGAAATATTTTCAAATTTCGAGGGATCCCGGGAAAAAGATACATTTGTTTGATGTTGAACAATTTTTTATTAGAAATAATAAAAAAAACAAGTTAACACACTTCTTATTTAAATAAGAACTTAAATTTTAATTTTTAGTACAGGGTGCCCGCCGGGAAGGTATACCAAAGGAGGTCCGTCGGGCAGGTATACTACTTTCATACTATTCTTGAACTTACATTTTTAGTTTTAGTATGAACATTTATCGTTTTCTCCTATTGGTAACGTTTGCCGAATGAAATCGCAACAAATTTTACAACGCTGGGTACCAAGCAAAATTAAAAATGTAAACAAAGTACCGTTATTTTTCATTTACCATATGTTTTGTGATATTGCTATTCGATTTTTGCTGAAGCTGATCATTTGTTTTGTTTGCAAAGAAGAACAACGTCGAAATACCATTTGTAATTTTTTCGACCATCATCCTGATTGGAAGAAATCCGATATCGTTTCTCATTTTGTAGAGCAAGGAGAAAACCGAAGTTCGGTATATAGAACACTGGCGATATATGAGAAAGGACAAACAACAGAAAGAAAACGTGGTTCTGGAAAAAAGTGTAGTTTGAACGACTCTTCTATGAGAAGCCGACATCGAAAAATTACCGATGGTAAAGTCGCTAAATCCTACAGGGAGCTTGGGAAAAATGTGACGGGAAAACAGTGAAAAAGTATCTCAGTGATATAAGAATTCAGAGAAAGTCCAGAAAAAACAAGGCAAAAGCGTCAGAAGCTCAAGAAGTTACCCAAAAGTCTCGACTTAGAAGTTTTGTCACAAATACATTCAAAGCCAAGAGCGACATTGTATGCATCATGGACGATGAGTCATATTTCACATTGGATGGAAACGAATGGCAAGGAAAACATTTTTTTTTTTTGAAGGAAAAAAACACGTAGACGATAAAATAAAGTACTCGTATGTGGAGCATTCAAAATTTCCTAAAAAAGTTTTATTGTGGCTTGCAATTAGTCAGCATGGAATGTCAGTACCAGTTTTTTTAAGTCCGGTTTGGCCGTCAATTCTGAAAGATATACATATTAATTTCTGCTCACCAAAAGTTGAAGAATTTATGAATAAGAAGCATAGAAACTTAAATGTAATCTTCTGGCCCGACTTAGCATCAAGTCATTACGCCAAGAAGACATTGGAAGCCATGGACACTAGGGATATAACCAATTTTTTGGCATAGTACCACGAGATGCGCCATGATGTTTTATTAATGAAAAGCATTATCTTGCATCATTTTAAGAAAAAAAACTTCACCCACCAAACGCATTTTCTAAATCAATACAAAAAAAATTAAAAAAAAAATAAAATTTAAGTAATTTTATTTCATATCATAACGAGTTATTAAACTTCATATACAATGGTTATATTAAAAATAAAACACAACAATATCATAGCATCCATTTAATTACTATTGTAGGATAAAAATTTTAATTTTAAAGTACGTGTAGATCTGCAAAATGGGTATATATCCTGGACAATTTTTATTGCACGTTCTGCACAAATATTGCTACTTTGCTGATTTTTGATGAATGAACTATCTTGAACCCAATGTTTAAGAAAGCATTTCTTGGCGTTTTCGAATCTTGCTAATGATAGGTTTAAAAGCTGAAAATTATCTTCGTTGAATTGGTGATCTGAGAACCATATATCGTACCATTGACCGCAAATAAAATCACAAATTGGGTATAACTCAGACCGATATTTTGGTATTAGTATAAAAGCTAAAAGTGCAAGGATGGCCCTCGAATTCCATCGTGCATTGCTGATCGGCGGAATAGTTTTAAATTTTATAAATGGAAACTTTTGGTTTTTTTGAAAATATCTGAATGCATTTCCTAATTCAAACAGATACTGCATATCATCGCGCCACTTTATGTTTTTGGTGTCTACTTTTTCTTTATTTTGGGTATAGCTTATCTTGAGTTCGTTGTAATTGTTGATTAATTCTGGTATAAAATTGTAACATATTTCGGGAGATGACGTTTTTCCTCCGAGCAACTCATCCATAACGTGCCTTAATATTAAATCTAAAATATGGTGTTGATTTAAAATAGTTTTGCAATTGAATAACTACTCTATTTTTATTCCCTGTGTTTACTGCTGTTGTATCGCAAATTATCATTTTTATGCATTCGTAAAGTTCGAACTTACTAAGAATATCTTTTATTCCATGAGATATAGAATTCGCTTTTCCATCATCCAAAACCAGTACTCCAAGGTAGATTTCTTTACTTTCATTTCTTAAAACTATCACCTGAATTTCTTTACCATTTATTTTTTTGCCATCAAAGTGCAGACACCAATTTTCTTCTTTTAACTGCTTTTTTAATAATTCTTCTTTTTGTTCAGCTGATTTAATAACTGCCTTATATATAGCTGGTTGCGAAGGTGTGGAGATTTTAATTCCAGATTGAGTCAATTCCTCACAAATTTTTGCAGCCTTTCTTGTACTTATATGAACTTTGTTCACAAGCTCCACAGCTGGAACTGAAGATTGTGGATTCCGTGTTAGTCGTGCTGGAGTTTTCCACTTTTCTTTTCACTGATCTTTTAGTAAGTTTTGGAATACTCATCTTTTCCCATAATGTGTGTTTTTACTTTTTACTGATTTTGCTAAAGCATTAAATCTTCCAATTATTATCTTTTGACTAGGCATTTTGTTTGTTCAATTCGTATAATTCGGTCTCTATATTGGGAATCATTCGAGACATTGATAAACTGTTTTGGAATGTGATTAATTGTTTCTCCCAGATTTTGGAATTTTTTTGAACCACTATTACACTTTTCTTATAAGACATATTGAAATGCAATGAATCACGAAGCCAAATTATTAACAATAAAGGTGGCTATACTCGAAAACGCGTCGAAGAAGCTAAAATTTTCATTAAAACTAAAATAAAGTTTGACAGAATTGTTTTTTGTTTTCATATTCATATTCTAAACTTCATCGCTGTTGGTGGGTGAACTTTTTTGACGCTAGCGACAAAGTAAAAACGTATTTCTTCATAGTTTTTAATGGCCTATTGGACTATAGTATGCCAATTTTGAAATTCGCAAAAATTGTTAAAAAGTTATAGCCCTAATGGACACCCTTCAAATTCCATATGTATGTAAAGAAGAAAATCCACCCAATGTACCCCAATTACTCCCAATTGAGGATTTTTGGGCAAATTTAAAAAGAAAAGTATATGCAAATAACTTCAGACCTAAAACTACCAAAAATTAGATTCAAAAAATTCGAAAGGAGCTTCAAAACAAGCCAACATCGACATTTTCAATAGCCATGGAAAAAGTTCCTCAAAATTGCCGCAAAGCAGCTCGAATGGGACCAAATATTTTTTTACATTAAACTAGTACAATGTATTATCTTAAAAAATTGAAATAACATTTTTGTTTTTGTTTAAAAGAAAAAAACAATATTTTTTTTGTTGCGATTTCATTCCGCATACGTTAAGATAAGAAAATTTGACAAATCATGAATATGAAAATAGTGACTGAACCCATTTAGCCTACTTCAAAAATCGAGCAGTTTCCGCAGAGCAAAAAAAAAAGATCAAGCAACAAATTGGTAAATTTCATCACCACTCAATTAAAAATTTCGTAAATAAGCTAAACTATTCATCAGATATTGCAATGATATTCAATGAATTAGAACAACAACAAATTCCGTGCACTGTATCGTGTGTGGGTGTATGTGTTTTGGCATGTTTGTAGTGCGAGGGATTTTAATTGTGTTCGGTGGAAAACACTACAACCGGCAGTTCTCGTTAACTGCGAAACTTTCTGCCCTTAAGTGTATAGTCTTCAGTGGTCTTGTGAGACTGAAGCTCACCAGAACAGGTTCAAGTATAGCTGGTACTAGAAAAAACATGAATAAGATCAACAAACAACTTGGCAGTATCCATGCAATATACGAGGGCGGTTCGGAAACTTCTTAACCTAGCACAAAAAGCGCGGTATAAACAGAAAAAAGTTAAGTGTTTTGGAATCTTCCATCTCTACTATAAACACATGTTAAATTTTGTTTCGATCTGGTAACTCCTTCATATAGAAACAGGTGTTCACAAAAGACGCATCCGCGATTTTTTTACAATGGAAAAATTAGAAATGCGTGGTGTCATTAAATATTTACATAAAAAAGGTTTATCGGGACAAGAAATTCATAATGATATGGTGCATGTGTTAGGTGAAAGTGCTCCTTCATATGCAACAGTAAAAAATTGGGTTGCTGAATTTAAACGTGGTCGTACAAGCATTGAAGATGAACCACGTAGTGGACGTCCAAAAACAGCAACAACAGCAGAAATTGTAGCCAAAGTGCATGATATGGTATTAAATGATCGACGAATAAAAGTGCGTGAAATAGCTAATATCATGGGCATCTCAAATGATCGAGTCCATTTAATTTTTCATGAAGAATTACAGATGAAAAAGCTTTCTGCAAGATGGGTGCCGCACTTGTTAACAGTCGACCAAAAACGCATAAGAATGAACATTTCTCAAGCTTGTTTGGATCGTTTTCAGCAAAATAAAATGGATTTTAAGCGTCGTTTCATAACTGTTGATGAGACATGGATCCAACACTATACTCCAGAGACAAAAGAACAATCCAAACAATGGACTGAAGCCGGAGGAAGTGCCCCAAAGAAGGCAAAAACAATTCAATCGGCTGGTAAGGTTATGGCAACGGGTTTTTGGGTCTTCAAAGGTATTTTATTGATTGACTATCTGCAAAAGGGTAAAACAATAAATTCAGAGTACTATTGCAACCTTTTAGATCAACTAAATGTACAAATTCGAGAAAAACGTCCTGGCTTACAACACAAAAAAATAATATTTCATCAAGACAACGCACCAGCGCACAAGAGTGTTTTAACAATGGCTAAAATCAACGAATTAAAGTACGAGTTGCTTGACCACCCCCCTTATTCTTCTGATTTAGCTCCCAGTGACTTTTACCTGTTCCAAATCTAAAAAAAATCCTTGGTGGCAAGTGTTTTACCTCAAATGAAGACGCAATTACAGTTGTAAACCACTATTTTGAAGACCTTGAGGAAAACTATTTTAATCAAGGGATATAATTGCTAGATAAGCGTTGGACTAAGTGTGTTGAAGTTTCAGGAGATTATATTGAAAAATAAAAATATTTTTGAAAAACTAACTATTCTCTTTCATTGATAGGCTAAGAACTTTCCGAACCGCCCTCGTATATGTTCTTTTTTTTGGAAAGGAGCTGAGATTTCAAGCTGTAATTTGACATCTTTCGTTAAACAGCGCTCCACAGCGCTAAAAAGATGCAGCCTACTGAAGTTGATGAACATTGAAATTTTGATGTTGTTTATATTTTGTTTTACGAAATTATTTATATGACACTTTTTCCAACTTTTTTTAATGCAAATCTCATCTATGACAATTGTCATTTACGAAAATATAGAACAGCGTGAAATGGTAAGTTGACTGCGACTGTACCAAAAGATTGAATATACAGTAAATTTGCATGCCATTTTAAACAAGCGAACATATATGCAGTCCGAGCGTATCTGTCCAAACAAATAGTAAATATATCAGCCTAATATTACGGAATAATAATACTCAATTATCTTTCAACAAAATGCCAAAAAATTATCCAAATCGGCGAACATGAAATTAATTTTGGACACTCTTCAACCAATGTGCGCCGGACGAAGGTCTCTGTATTGCGAAGACAAATTGCTTGTTGTCTAAGCAGTATCTGCTTGGGAATCTTCGCAGTACTCATCCCAACCACTATCTCATGGACTGAATGACTCCGCCCGGGCAGATCAGGTACGGTCTTCATGATCTAGAGAGAGAGAGAGAGAGGTCCAGCGCTAAAACAGAGACCCTGGAGGAAGTGCCCCAAAGAAGGCAAAAACAATTCAATCGGCTGGTAAGGTTATGGCAACGTTTTTTTTTGGGACTTCAAAGGTATTTTA
Source organism: Hydrotaea diabolus (assembly GCA_963513945.1). NCBI lineage: Eukaryota > Metazoa > Arthropoda > Insecta > Diptera > Muscidae > Hydrotaea > Hydrotaea diabolus. The sequence continues at coordinate 21,973,483 of OY740720.1, read as the reverse complement.
TTGATTGACTATCTGCGAAAGGGTAAAACAATAAATTCAGAGTACTATTGCAACCTTTTAGATCAATTAAAAGTACACATTCGAGAAAAACATCCTGGCTTACAACACAAAAAAATAAGTTTTCATCAAGACAACGCACCAGCGCACAAGAGTGTTTTAACAATGGCAAAAATCAACGAATTAAAGTACGATTTGCTTGACCACCCACCTTATTCTCCTGATTTAGCTCCCAGTGACTTTTACCTGTTCCCAAATCTAAAAAAAATCCTTGCTGGCCAGCGTTTTACCTCAAATGAAGATGCAATTACAGTTGTAAACCACTATTTTGAAGACCTTGAGGAAAACTATTTTAATCAAGGGATAGAATTGCTAGATAAGCGTTGGACTAAGTGTATTGAAGTTTCAGGAGATTATATTGAAAAATAAAAATATTTTTGAAAAACTAACTATTCTCTTTCATTGTTAGGCTAAGAACTTTCCGAGCCGCCCTCGTATGAGTGTTGTCTATTTGGAGACAAAAAATGATCATAAGTTGAAAGAAATTTTGAATACGTTGTAAATTATTGCAGATTCTGTTGGCCGAGCCTTGGGCCATATTACAGGCCCAAAAACTACGGCTCTTTTGGTTAGAAAAAGGGACCACCAGTAAAAGCAGTTATATGGGTTCTCAAATAAAAGTCGGTTTTACTACACACACAATAATTGGTCAATTGAAAACTACAAAAATTCGGCTGGATAGAACACTTTCTGTTCAAATTCTGTTGCAATCGCCAACATTCCATGGTGTTGATGGTTACATGATTCGACATATCCTAAGATGGTAGCTACGATATGACGGTAAGCACAAACAACAAATCAGTGCTTCCCACCGAGTTCCGTAAAACTATTGGTTGCTGTAAATAGTGTTTGTGACAACCAACCAATTATGAAGTACTTGCTACATTGTAGCAATAATTGGTGCCGACAACAGATAGGTTTTTGTGGTAACCACTTCCCGTTTAATTCGCTGTTGTTACATATTACACTATGCAACAATGTTTCCGACTTTCTCTGGGAGATGGATGATTTCTTTGGGAAAAGAAAAAATTAGGTGAGTTTGGTTATTCCCAAAAGGACAGGGTAGGTCTTAGCTATTTTTTAATGTACCGAAGAAGTTTTCATTTTACGTGTACTTTCATTTTAGAGAATTTTCGCGATGAGATATCTTAAATGTAGGTTTGTTTTTCCAAAAAATGCTAACATTCTTTCTTTAATATTGGCGTGTCCTTTTCGCAATTTTTTTGAGAAAAGTGAAAAAGAATTCGCCTACCGCATTTTGGAAATTTTTATGTTCTAAGAAAATATTGCACTGTTAATTTCAGCATGGCTAACAAAGGCAAAAAATCGATCTCTTATTTTGGATGCGCGCGTTTGGTCGTTTTTATTAAAAAAAAAAACCAAAATCTTAGTAAAAATGGTTTTTGGGCTAAGTTGACGAATCAGGTACTTCAGTTATCACTTTTGTTAAGGTCGTACATAAAATAAAACCATTAATTGGTCCTGTTTACAATTGCATGCCAAATTTAATGAGTACTTATAACCAACAATCAAGAACAACAACTAAGACATGTACAAATTCAGTTTCAATAATCATTTGTATCAGTTAGGGTAACCGATACTTTGTCTCATCAGCCTTTAGTGTCAGTTCCCTCTACTGAAAATTCTCCTGTATCCCATCAACATTCGGTTGAAGCGATGGAATATATAGATAGTATGTGCAACCGCCAGCATGCGGTTGGCAAAATATTCGGTTGTTGCAACAAATCTATTCTCTGTGTGTACGAATCCAAATGTGTATTTATTTTGAGTATATCGCTATTGGGGTCCACAGCAACGTTTTCGCCTGTTCATAGCAAATAGGAAGTATCTACCTATTTCGTGGTTTTTAAAATTGCTTTCGAAGTGTCAGGTCAGCAGCGAGCTTTTCAGACCGAGTCCCCCTTTAATAAATCTTAACAATGCCCAAAATACATGTGCCATTTTATGTTCGTTAAATATTTTTTTAAAGAATAACAAGCAAAACACTCACGAAAAAACTGCATTTAATCTCAGTTTAAATGCGTTAAAGGTAATCTCTGTATGACTCTGTGTGTCACATACATAAATAATAAATTTTGTGGTAATATACGGGCATAAGTTTTTCGCTGTGCTCGTTTGTACTGCTTCTGCTTTATTTTTTATCCTTTCATTTTAATGGGACCACGCATATGTTGGACAAAGCAAAACAGACGACCACTGTCACTGGCAAAATGACAAAAAACGAACGGATTGAATGAAATTTGTCAATTTCAGCGGAGTTGGTTTTTCCGTTTTGCCCCTGTCGGAGTGGGAAATGCTTTTTGTGGACATATTTTATAGTTCTTATGTGTACATTAGGGTGGAGTGAAAACATGTTTTTTTTTTAATTTGAAAAAGTTAACCTCGGAAAGAGATGTAGTCTAGGGTCCTAAAGAGGGGAAAAATAAAGAAAAAAATTTAAAAAAAATGTTTAGGGGTCGCGCCAAAATAAACAAATACACATGTTTGAAGGCGTGAATTTTCCTAACCCCTGAACCGATTTTAAAGTTGTATGTCAATAAATGTTTGCATTAGCGTAAACAATGAAATAAGGGCATGAAAAAATTTAAAAAAATTTTTCTCATTGTTCAAAAATTTCAAAAAGTAAAATAAGTCAAATCGTCCCTTCTTCAGAAAATTGACTGAACAATGAAATCGCCACCAAAGCTACAAATATTAGCCGATTATCCTCATATTTGCCTCAAATACTTTTGTTTGGGCACTGAACAAGCTCAAACTTTAAAATTTCGAATAAGTTAAGTCGTTAATTTTTAGGATTTTTCTAAAATCAACGCCAAAATAGCGATAATTTCCAAATTTCTAGGGAGTGGCGCGACCCCTAAAAATTTTTTTAGACTACATCTCTTTCCGAGGTTAACTTTTTTTTTTGAATTTCACTCCACCCTAGTGTACATGCATGGGGCCTTAAACATAAACTGATTATGGTTGACCGGTGGCAATAAAAACAGTAATTTTTAAATGCGGATTTTTCTTTTTATTAATAATTGAAATCGATTAAAATTCGTCTGTAAACTTGGACGGAGGCTACGCGGTCAGTTAACAAGCAAAAAAAATTATAAATCAGTGGCTGAGAGGAAAGCAAAAACGAAGGCTACATGCGTAGGTAAATTTGGATACATTTTGTCGCAAACTGCTCGGAGCCTGCCGATTTTTGTTACAAAGAAAAATGCCTTTAATCGGCGAACAATTACTCAAAATATGTTCTTTTTCCAAGGTTACATTTGTTTCTTTAAAGGGGCCGGCGTGGTGTGATGGAGGTGTGCACGGCTATCATGGTAAAGGATGTTTTTTATTGAGGTATAGAACTTCGAATGGAAATAAAACACAAGAAAATCGTTTTAATGTCCATCAATTTGGCTTTATTGGAAGGATAATTTTATGCCATTAATGTTTAAATATGATTTCGGGCATGTGGCCGCCGCGGCTGGCTCGAATAAAGCCAATTCTACAGGTCCAATTTTCAACCACTTTTTCGAGCATATGGGGCCGTATGTGGGCAATAACGCCACGAATGTTGGCTTCCAAGTCCCCTAACGTTTCTGGTTTGTTGGCGTAGACGAGCGACTTCACATATCCCCAAAGAAAATAATCCAATGGTGTCAAATCACACGATCTTGGTGGCCAATTGACAGGTCCATTCCGCGAAATTATGCGCTCATCGAATGTTTCCTTCAATAATTCGATTGTGACGTGCGCTGTGTGGCATGTAGCGCCGTCTTGTTGGAACCACAACTCATCCACATTCATGCCATCCAATTCGGGAACAAAATAGTCGGTTATCATGGCTCTATACCGGTCTCCATTAACGGTAACTGACTCTCCAGCATTATTTCGGAAGAAGTATGGCCCAATGACTCCACCAGCCCATAGAGCACACCAAACAGTCAGTTTTTGTGGATGTAATGGCGTCTCAAGGGTCTCATGTGGATTCTCTTCACTCCAAATGCGGCAATTTTGCTTGTTGACGTAGCCATTCAACCAAAAATGAGCCTCATCACTGAACAAAATTTTGTGATGAAAATCAGCATCGAGATGAATCTCATTTTCGGTCCATTTTGCAAGCGTTGTTCTTTTGTCAACCTGTTCATGATGAAATGGCAAACCAAACTAAATATTAATCACTTGACAGCTGACAAAATGGCCGCCAGTTGTAAAAGTGATGCCAGCTTAAAGTTCTATACCCCAATAAAAAACACCCTATAGTTAATAAGCCCGGCTAAAAACTTCTAACAATTTTCAGCCTCGAGTTTTTTACCTCAAAAATGCCAGCGACTTTACGAGTAAGAGATTTATCTCCAAGCCATGTAAAAACTTTTATATAAGATGCGATTCAAAGGCAAAAAATTGGATGCATTGCTTCAGGAGGTTTGTTAGTGGAGTTCTAAAATTATGCAGTTTGTGTAAGAATAGCTGTAATACGAATCGGAATGTTTATTTTCATGCAAAATGAAGAAGCAATAAAAAAATCATCAATGTTTTTTCCAAATAATTTTGTACATAACTCGAGCATATTTTTGAAATTCATAACTTCACTTAATTGTGCATAAAAGCGAAACGCGTAAATCGATTTTCATGATCTATGTCTCATTTTGTTCATAGGTTATGTGACTTTACGTGAAAGTAATAGGACTAGACACTTTTTATTGTTTTGTATTTTTTATGAATTAAAAAAAAAAAAATTTAGGCAAAAAATATTTTTTTTTTTTATTTATAAAGGGTGTCCCAAAAAGAACGCAATTTTTAAATCTGGCAACATTCGAAGTGTCATTGTTTGACATTTGAACAATTGTTATTGTTTGTTAGTAGAAGGTACGAGGTTAGTAAAAATGGAGCGCTACACGAATGAACAAAGCATTCTCATTGTGAAATTGTTTTACCAAAATGGTGAAAGTTTTGCGGCTACAGTTCGCAAATTGCGATCAATTTGGGGTCACAATAATGCTTCAAAAGAGTCAACTGTAAAGAGATTAATGGATAAATTTGCCGAAACTGGGTCTGTTAGTGATGTAAAGACAACAACGCGCCATCGACCAGGTCGATCGACCGAAAATGTCGCAGCTGTACGTGATGATGTCGCTCAAACTCTATCCACCTCAATGCGACACCGAGCTCAGCAAATTGGTGTCTCCAAATCCACTTTGCAGCGAATTTTGACGAAAGATTTGCATCTTCATGCATACAAAATTCAATTGACTCAGGAACTGAAGCCAGCTGACCATGGACAGCGAAGGGAGTTCGTTAATTGGGTATTGGAGAGACAACAAGAAAATGCTGATTTTGCCGATAAAATCATCTTCAGTGACGAGGCCCATTTTCATCTTGATGGCTTCGTCAATAGGCAGAATTGTCGCATTTGGGGTGCGGAAAATCCTCGAGTGATTCACGAGAAGCAAATGCATCCTCAACGTGTCACTGTGTGGTGTGGTTTTTGGGCTGGAGGAATCATTGGACCTTTTTTTATGAAAATGAGGCAGGTCAAGCGCAAACAGTCAATGGTGTTTGGTATCGTGAAATGATAACCAGTTTTTTCTTGCCTAGAATTGAAGAAATGAATGTGGAGGGCATGTGGTTCCAACAAGACGGCGCCACATGTCATATAGCCAGAGAAACAATTCAATTGCTGCATCAGTCATTTCCCGGTCGTGTTATTTCGCGTTTTGGAGATCAGAATTGGCCGTCTAGATCGTGCGATTTAACACCATTAGATTTTTTTCTTTGGGGTTTTTTGAAGTCGATGGTTTACGCGAATAAGCCGACGACGACTCAAGCCTTACAAGACGAAATTGGACGCTGCATTAATGAAATACCGCAGCATTCATGCAAAACGGTCATTGAAAATTTCATTAAAAGATCGCGTGCATGCCAGCAAAGCCGCGGCGGCCATCTGCACGATATATTGTTCCATACATAACCTCATTCTGTCTACTTTACGATATAATAAAGTTTGACGATTTTTTCTTAAATATCTGTGTTTTATTTAAAATTTAAAAATTGCGCTCTTCTTGGGACACCCTCTACATTTATTTATAACTGCGAAGCTGTTGCTGATGTAGCGAAACGTTGTATGGACAGATTAAAGGAATTGTAATTTTTAATTTTTTTTAAAATTGTTTCAGCTTATTCGGACTAATGGTTCTCGAGTTATGACAATCAAAAAAAGTCTAAAACGTTACAAATTCCCCTATACCATACTCACTAACTTAAATTGATTATTAAATTATTATAAGTAGTTGATGTACCTTGACCAAACGAATGATGCAGAATTTCTTCTTTTTGGGGCTACTTTCAAAAAAAATTATCAGAATTGAGTCTCGAAATCATGTGTTGTACTGTGTAATATTTGAATGCTGCACAGCACAATGATTTCAGAAAAGTTCCCCTTTGTCCCTTAATGGACAGTTGTGTAACTTGAATAACTTTTATTCCCCTTAGCCGATTTTGCCCACTTAAACTTTCCAAATACCTTACGCCTATAAGCCATCATGGTGCACAATACCAGAATCCTAGCTTAATGCGTTTGACCGCTATCGTGGTTGCAACAAACACTAGGACGAACATCGCTAGATCGTCTTAGAATTTCACAATGCTCGCTTATTAAATGAGTAGGTAGTCCCTAAGGCGATAACTTTAAAACTTTACGAATTTTTTTTTAAAATTTATAAAAAAAAGTGTTTTGGTTTATGCATCATAAACCGTTTGATTTGATAATTTTTAATTTGTACAAAAAAGTAATTCAAGAAATACTATGAGGACAATAACCGAGCTCGCTTAAACTCGCTTAAGGTAATTCTTGAATAACTTTCTCCCAAAAAATTTAATTATATAAAACAGAGGGGTTTAAATGCAAATTGTCCATTAAACTCGAGTGTTAACTTATCGCATTAAAGACCTGTAAATCGAGTTACCAATCGAACGCAGACAATATACTTAGTAGAGACATAAATACTGTTACAACATTGAACACACCCAATTCAATAGTAGAACTGAACATACCACGTAAATGTCACATGGGTTTTGAAAGCTAACCTCCATAGCGTTAGTCTGTAAGGGGACTTTAAAATTGTTTCAACTTTCATCATGGAGTGGTCAGATAATGAGAACCGTATCGCTTTAATAGAGCTTTTCAAGTGTGAAATGAAAAAAAGCGATATTTTCAAAACGCTACGCCCACTAGGGATTATCCACTTGTTCGTCTACCGATGCATAAAACTGGTTGAGGAGACTGGAGATGTAAAAGACCGCCACCGGTCGGGCCGCACACGCTCTGTTCGAACACCGCATGTCATCAAAGCCGTTAAATCAAGAATTCACATTTCTGTTCCGAAAACAGAAAGTCATGGCCCGTGAGATGAATATCACGTAAAAGTCCATGAGTCGAATCATTAAAAAAGACTTGTGACTTGGGGCTTTCAAACGACGTACCGGACATTTATTGACTGCAGCTTTAAAAAAAATAGGATTGAAAAATGCAAACGTCTTTTGGTGAAGCACGCTGATAACTTGCACAGAAAAATTTTGTTCGCCGATGCAAACAATTTTACCGTTCAGGAAAAATTTAACATGAAAAATGATAGAGTGTATGCGCGGTCATTTTAGGAAGCATCTGAACTGATCCCAAGGCTAGAAAAGGGTCATCACCCAGCTTCAGTCATGGTTTGGTGGGGTGTCTCTTACGATGGGGTCACTGACCTGCATTTCTGCGAACAAGGAGTCAAAACATCGGCCAAAGTTACCCGAGAAACCGTTTTGGAAGCTGTTGTGAAGCCTCTTAACAATTCCCTGTTCCAAAACCAGCCATGGACTTTCCAGCAGGATTCTGCGCCGGCCCATAAGGCTAATGGTGGAAAAGGGTCATCACCCAGCTTCAGTCATGGTTTGGTGGGGTGTCTCTTACGATGGGGTCACTGACCTGCATTTCTGCGAACAAGGAGTCAAAACATCGGCCAAAGTTTACCAAGAAACCGTTTTGGAAGCTGTTGTGAAGCCTCTTAACAATTGCCTGTTCCAAAACCAGCCATGGACTTTCCAGCAGGATTCTGCGCCGGCTAATAAGGCTCAAACGTCCCAGGCCTGGCTTCGAAACAATTTGCCAGCGTTCATTTCCTCTGAAGAATGGCCTTCAAGCAGTCCAGGTTTGAACCCATTGGATTACAAATTGGGGACGGTTTTAAAGGGCAAGGTTTGTCACAAAAGATAAACCAACATTGGATCTCTTAGGACTGCTTTAGTTCGAGCTGTGGCCAATTTTCCAATGGACGAGGTTCGTGCAGCTATTGACGATTGACCAGTGCGACTTAAGGCGTGCGTAAAGGCAAAAGGCGGACATTTCAATAAATATATTAAAAAATATTTGGTCCAAAAACATTCAGTACTTTTTATTTAACAGCATAAAACGCGTGTAACAGTATTTATGTCCCGACTAAGTATATATTTCATAAGGTCTCCGATCAAAGTTCAATGTTTAATATATACTTAATCCTTCGCAAGACGGTTGCAAAATGTGACGCGCAAAATAGAAAGGGACCTAAGGTTAAAAACCAGTTTTGTTCAGGAGAGCCATTTTAAAGATTAGGTCCCTTTCTATTTGCGCTTAGAATCGTCGACTTCACTTTCATAAAACGCGCATATCTCTGGGAGGGAACACTTTTGGGGCATGGGATCGGTCTCATTCGATGCTCAGAAGTTGTCCACATCAAAAAAAGTGAAAAGTTTTGTTCATGAGAGCCATTTTAAAGATTAGGTCCCTTTCTATTTGCGCTTAGAACCGTCGACTTCACTTTCATAAAACGCGCATATCTCTGGGAGGGAACACTTTTGGGGCATCGGATCGGTCTCATTCGATGCTCAGATGTTGTCCACATAAAAAAAAAAGAAAAAAATGAAATATGTTTTTGTTACCCTTAGGTCCCTTTCTCTATGCGCTGTCAGTACCCATTATATTTTATCATATCTTCGCCCATTTCTTTCGGTGTCATAAACGATGTTGTCGCTTTTTGTGGCAAAGATGTCACAATACATTTATTAAACTTAAATTTTTTTCATTTGCATTTTTGTCCCCTCTCCTGCTGGCTTACTTTGGCTGCTGCACAAATTAATAATTCACAAACCAGAGCCAGAAAAAAACGCAAAAACTTTTCTCAATTTCATTATCATTGCAGAAAAAATATGCAATAATTATTAATTTAATGCAATCCCAAAAGGGATGTCGATCAGGAAATCACGAGGTTTTTCGGGGTTGTAAAATACCGAATCCCAGGATGTATCCACATAAACCTCGGGAAATCCCATAAGTAAGCCTCCATAAATAAGACTGCATAACAAAATTGCAATTGCTAAGTCATTTGTGCCAATGTACCAAACATGGTTTTATTTTGAAATTAGGGTAGCCCACATGGGCGCCGGTTCAAAAAATCGGACGTTTTTGCGCAGTGGGCTGAGATAAGCTATCTCCAAAAGGTTAACAATTTACAATTTAAGGTCGCTTACAATTTGCCCGTTATTCTGCAAAGTTTCTAAAATATCCGCTTCTTTGTATGTCTTCATCTCAGGTTAGGTAAAAGAGGCAGAGTCATCCAGTTTAATGTGATTATCGCCACTCTGGCCAGAACCACAGTACTGGGTCCGTTACAATGCGACGGCCAGCTCCCCAATTGGGTTAATCCTGCCGACACCAATTCGAAGCATGACTGGTATGGATTATGGGTAAAAGAGGCAGAGTTGCCGAGTTTTACGTGATTTTCGCCACGATGGCCTGAACCACGGTGTGCCATCACACTGGGGCCGTAACAATGCGACGGCAAACGCCCCATTGGATTGATTCCGCCGGTATCAATTCGAAGCTTAACAGTTATGGGTCATGGCTTCCCTGTTGGTTAGGGGTCGAGGACTATCTAAACCTCTGCTGTTCTATGGGTCACAGCACCCGGTCGCAATGCAACTCCACATCGAACCGAAGTTCTCCCCGCGATTTGGGTCCAAACCACAGCCACCACGATACGCCCGAAGGGCCGCACCATATAGTCAGGCCAGAACAAGTATGGGGGGCTCCTGACCAGATTAAAGCCTCCGGTCAGACCTCGTAACCAAAAGGCTACTTCCAGTTTCTGTTCCATATAACATGGGACTGGTCACCCGCACCAAACTAATCGACCAAAACACAAATAATACACAAAATATTAACAGTCGCCCTCACGGGCGATTCGATGGCCAGGGACTGGCACCAGCATGGACATCACGAACAACAACAAAGGACTTTGCCTCCCTCACGGGATACAAGACGACAGAGGTACAACAACGACGACAGACGATCCAACGGCGACAACGATCCAACGGCGACAACGATCCAACGACGATAGTGTGGGGCAACGACAATGCCACGCCTTATCCGCGAATGGTCACACCAGAAAACCCCCGGGTAAAAGAGCCAGTCTGTACACGTAGACTCACGTAGACATTTAGATAGAAAGATCCCTAGTAGTTCAATCATTTTCACTCATTGAACGATTTTGAGCGCCACAAAAACGTATTTAGTTGGCTAATCTAGCCAGTTTGGCTAGATTTCTATAGAAGTAAGCATGTGTAGTAGATCCCTATCAGTTCTATGGAGCAGGGCATGCAAAGGAAAGGTGTTGTAAAAACCGATATAAGTATAGTGGGGACTTCTCTTCCAGATTCTGCAGTTGTCATTAGTCACAAATTCATAGATTACCTTTCAATTAGTTAGACTTCAGGTCATGATAACGTTATCAGCGTGCGAGAGCGTTTCACATCTAGACGGTCCACATTTGTCTAGAGATTAAACGCAGCCTATCATTGAAGCTCATCTATGATTGGCTTCCCAACAAGCTCTCTCTCGCGCAGAAAGAGTTTGCATGTGACAAGGGGCACAGACAAAAATTAAAGCTTGCCTGGATTCCGTAAGAAGTTAAAAAGTCCTGCTAGCTCAACTCTTCTACATATTCATGTTATGTCCAGTGGTCTGGCATCTAGATTGGGTAAATATTGGACTGCTTAGCCATCTCTTTAAGCGTATTGTGTCGGTAAGGACTTAATGTTTAGTTCAGGAACACAGCATCCAAATAGCCAAAATTAGGCTTGGTAGACACTTTAGTGATCAGGTAGCCTCCGTGCTATCTCAAGCCCTAGGTCTTTAGGGAGATTCTGGACAGGGTAGTGAGGAAACTCTAACTGTGGACGAAGCACAACGACTTAGGCGGCAATCCAAGAAAGATAGAGCTAGATATGTTCACAAGGAAATATAAGATCTTGGAAAGGGCGTAATGTTTAGTTCAGGAACACAGCATCCAAATAGCCAAAATTAGGCTTGGTGGACAGTTTAGTGATCAGGTAGCCTCCGTGCTATCTCAAGCCCTAGGTATTTAGAAAAAAAACCGAAACCTACGTGATTCTTTTGACTCGAAACGTCGGTTAAGAAATAGACTTGCATTCTTTTACAAGGAGTTGGGCCTCCATGCGTCCCTCCCTGTTGGTACTTTTTCTCGAAAATTGGCTCAGCAAAAATGTTTGTTTATCTTTCCTCAAGGAAAAGATTTGAGTGCAATTTGTTGTTTTTTTATGGTCCAAAATCCAAATAAAGAACAACTTTGAAGTTTTGGTAATGATTAGGAGCTGACGTATGATCCTAAAGGGCCCATATTTTTAAGATTTAGTAGCGTAAGGACAGTGGAGGGTAAAGAAGTTTTAGGTTGGCGGAACTCAACGACGTTTTTAATTGTTTTATTTTTTTTTTGATTTTGTTATATTTTTTGAAAAATAAAAATTTTCTGATGTTAACATTGAAGGAATGGATTCTGTTTTGTTTTATTATGTTTTTCACGTTAATATCGACATCGAAATGTTTCCCTAAATATAAAATCGATTAAAGTGATTTTATTTATATAAGAAACAAATGAAAAAAGATATTAAGAAAATATTTAGATTTTTCAAAGATTTCAAAAAATTCTCGAAATTCCCGCAGGGGGGGAGGTCGTTGGGATGCTCAAATCTCAGTTATTTAAACCCCAAATCCCGAAAATTCAAAATGGCATTCCCGATCGACATCTCTAAGCCCCACCATTCAACACAAGGATAAATTCTTAAAACATTTTTTCGTTTGTGTTTGCTGGGAAAAACATCACCTTTTGTGTGTCACAATTATGGCAAATTGATTCGTACCCTCCGGGGAAAGCTGTTGCTGCTGTTGAGGACGATGATGATTTTGCAACGTCTACAGTGACACTAACAACAACAGCCAACCTGGACTGTTTTTGTTGTGGTTTTTTTTGGCTCATGTTGTTTTTTGCATATCACTGCAAGCTGCTGGCGCGAGAGTTTTGATATAAACGTTACAAAGGAACAATGGAAAAATGTTTTTTTCCATGGCATGAACATACGTAAATTCACTCGGTGGCTTAAGGATTCATGATGTGGTGGCAAGAGCAAAACGTGCACTTTGAGCAAACCTCTACAATAAGGCTGAAGTGGCAGCAACATGAAGTGCAAGTGCAGGTACTGTTATCAAGGACTAAGGACCAATAAAGTTTTCTTTCGGGAAAACACAAATTCCGTTATTGTAAAGGGTATAGTCGAGAGTGCCAACACGCTGAAGTGAGTTAATGTAGAAAAATACGAAAATGATAGGGTGGTCCAGGAAGCAAAGCTAGCTAAGAGGTGGAGGAAGTAAAAAAAAAATACTTACTAATTTTTAAAAGAGTGAGTTAGTCCACCAGCTAATTTGATTAGGTTTGATGGGAAAGGACAAGTGTAAGTCACAGTATCAACACTATCATTGCTCGTACAAGGGTTACTTTTTATATATCGGGTCCGGCAATAAAAACACAATAATTTATCATTGGAAATGGTTTTATTGTTTTTCAAAATATTCTCCTTTAAGTTCAATACACTTTTGCATGCGCACAAACCAATTTCGAAGCACTCCGATTGCGCTTCAACAGCTGCTTCGGGCGATGCAAAACGTTGACCCCGCATTTTTTTCTTGATGCTAGGGAATAAGATGAAGTCATTGGTTGCCAAATCAGTGCCGTACGGTGGATGGCCCATCAATTCGACATCTTGAGTGGTCAAATAGCTCGTCGTTTCAGCTGATGTGTGAGAGCTCGCATTGTCGTGATGCAAACTGACCCGTCTTCTTTTATTATCTTTCCTCATTTCTTCGAACACTGTTGGCACACAGATGATTGTATACCAGAATTGACCATCCTACGTTCCACTAAAGGCACTGTGGCAACATGGCCGGTTATACTGAAAAAAATGCAATCATTTACTTCGATGTTCTTCCACGAAAAACTTTTGATTTATTTGACCCGTCTTGAAAGACCCATACGGTCGAGTGCTGTTTTGTTTCGGGTTCACATGCATAGTACCATGATTCGTCACCTGTGACTATGTTATACACTGCCTTCGAGCTACCGCAGTTATACTTTTTCAACATCTCTTTACACCAATCCATACGAGCCTTTTTAGAGCATTCGTCAAATTATTTGGGATCCAACGAGAACACATTTTTTTTCACGGCAAAATGAACCTTGATGATTGTCATACTCATGCCCAAGAGTGTCTCAATCTCACGTCATGTCACATGTCGGTCTTGCTTAATCAGTTCACGCACATTATCGATGGTTTCTGGCAAAGTGACCGAAGTTGGATGTTCTTCACGAAATTCATCCTGGAGCGAACGGCGTCCGAAAATGAACTCTTAGTACCAGCTATAAACAGTGGTTTTTGATAGTGCTTCATCGCCAAAAGTCGAAACAAGTTTAGTTAAACACTCTTGTCTCGATAACTCACGCCGAAAATCGTAAAAAATCATCGCACGAAAATGTTCACGGGAAAATTCCATTTTTTGACAGAGATGAATTTTTTTAACGCACTGGAAACAAAACAATTCGTCTCAAATGACAAAGAGTTCTAACTGAAGTTATGCTAAAAAATGTCAAAGTTTCCAATGTAAGTTCCAGTTTGCATCTGGGAACACTAGTATTGTCAGGAGTCGAAATATATATAGAGCAACCCTCGTATAAGCTTTACTCGGCCATGGAGATACTCACTTCAGGTGGGGCTGGAAATCACAAAAACACATCCACAAGGAGATTTGCAGCAAGAATCACCCTACGTTTGAGAGAAACTGGTAAAAGGAAAGCCAACACGCATAGACAAGGCGTAATGCTGAAATCAGCCGATTGGTTCGATAGGCTGGAAGTAAAGTCAGACTATCTGTTACAGATAATGAAACCCTCCGGTACGCAAATTCCAAAGTGAGATAATAAAAATGGCTTAAAAATATCTCGACGACAATCGGAACGAAAAGTCCTTCAGGCAGAGGTTTCGCAATCAATACATCCGCAGACAAGATACTGGAACCACCAGAAGTGCAGGGCAAAATATAGTCGGCCACGGCCGACTTTGGCTTTTTTACTAGTTTTTTTCTCCGAAATTTTTAAAATACTATTTGTATTAATATTTTAATAACAACAGCCAAAAGTAGTTCATGGTTTTAATTATTTATGTACTTTTATAAACTAAACTGTTCACTTCCCCTTGGTCAACCGCAATTTCATCTCCGGTCTCTCTTGTCGCTCTCTACCGCTCTTTCGCTCATTTCGATTCATTATTTATGCATGAACATTAAAAAGTTTATTGAATAAGCATTTCATCAACTATTAACACACAACTGCAAACAAACAAGAGAACAACCAAACAACCGACTAACCAACCGACCAACCAACCAACCGATAATTGCCAATCAGCCAACCGAAAAAAACGACCATAACTACAGTTTCGTGGTGCTTTATTAGTCCGCATTACCCAAACTTTCCAAATGCAACGACACTGTCGTTTGGACAAAAAAAGGCAGCAAAACACAGTGAACACTTGAAACGTTCATCGTAATTTAATGCTTTGTTATGGCTGAGCGAAAATCGCCCAGTGGAAATTAGAAATTTTTAATGACCTAGCCGAAGACAAGCTGCGCATTGCAAAAACCAGCATAGAAAAACACATGCATTAAAATCGACATTAACATTAAAGGCTAATCAAACTTATTAATGATGATTATTACGTGAAATATGACATGTGCAGCCAGTATGCATTTTTATGATATGCCAGCATCAGAGAATAATGCATTAATAATGCATCCTAGAACATAAGGTGCCCTAGGGCGACGAGGAATATTTTGGGGGAAAGTGGTGAGACTCAATGCGTACACTAGGATAGGCCGATGTGTAAGGACAAAAATTTTTCGATAATGTGTCATCGACTTTACGTTAGCTTTTGGCATGAGAAAAAAATGTTCCAGTAGGACATTAATAAAAAAAAACATTTTCGAGTAGCCAAAATTAAATTTTTTTATTGCCTGCTAAAAAAAAATTTTAAATAAAAGTTGAAAAGTAAAAAAATATTGAAATTTAAGAGGGATGAGAGAGGAGGAAAAAATGATTTTTTGATATGTCGTAGTGGAAGTTTTTTCCTAATGTCAAAAGCTATCGAAAAATCGATTACACACTATCGATTGTGATCGATAAATCGACACACCCTAGCGAGTAGCCCAAATTAAATTTTTTTTATTGCCTACTAAAAAAAATTAAAATAAAAGTTGAAAAGAAAAAAAATATTGAAATTTGAGAGAGGAGGAGAAAACGATTTTTTGATATGTCGTAGTGGAATTTTTTTTTCCTAATGTCAAAAGCTATCGAAAAATCAATGACACATTATCGATTGTGATTGATAAACCGACACATCCTAGCGAGTAGACCAAATTACATTTTTTATTGCCTACTAAAAAAAAATTAAAATAAAAGTTAAAAAGAAAAAAAATATTGAAATTTGAGAGAGGAGAGAGGAGAAAATGACTTTTTGATATGTCGTAGTGGAATTTTTTTTTCCTAATGTCAAAAGCTATTGAAACATCGACACACTATCGATTGTGATCGATAAATCGACACACCCTAGAGAGTAGCCCAAATTAAATTTTTTTATTGCCTACTAAAAAAAATTTAAAATAAAAGTTAAAAAAATATTGAAATTTGAGAGAGGAGGAGAAAATGATTTTTTGATATGTCGAATTGGAATTTGTTTTCCTGATGTCAAAAGCTAACAAAAAATCGATGACACACTATCGATTGTGATCGATAAATCGATACACCCTAGCGTACACACAAAGAACATATTTGTTGCCACAACCAAATTTGTTTGTAACCGAATGACTGAGGTTGCTTGCACCTTGAGTATTGCAACCGCATGTTAGTTGGTGCTATGTAACCTGAGAACCTCCTGAAAGGAATGATTGGATCTAAAAGTCCACATGCGGCACTTTTTTAACGAAACAAAAATCTGTAGTAGGAGGCAAAAAAACTGTTTATATTCTTGAAGTCTTTTAAGCACATGGAGATTGATTCAAGTCGAGGAAAAAGAGGAAAATATGATATGGAAGACTTTTACCGAAGAAATTATTAAACGATTTACCTAAAACAGTTATTAAAAAATTATCTTCGCTTTAGGTTGTGATGAAAGTTTCGATATCATCAGCAATATTCGGTTACAACAACGAAATGTTGGCAAAACTATTGGTTGCCACAACCACCAGCTATGGCAACTCAATACATTTTATGCGCTTTAGGTTGTGATGAAAGTTTCGATATCATCACCAATATTCGGTTACAACAACGAAATGTTGGCAACACTATTGGTTGCCACAACCACCAGCTATGGCAACTCAATACATTTTATGCATTTCATTGGTATGGCCGATCAATTAGTTGCGTCTACAATACGATGCTCTTACTTATCATCTTGTGGTATGTCGAACCGAATATCCTTGACGATTATAAACATATGGTCATCGTAACCAAAATTCCTTTTTTGCAACCGAATTTTAGTAGTTCCTACCGGTTTCCGAATCATTTTTTCTGTGTGTAGAAATTTTATACAAAAAATATAAAAATATTTGAAAACGCTAAAGTCGGGTGTGGTTCAGCAAAGCCAAACGAAAACAAGTTTTTGAACCCCCTTAGGCGGGCCCTAAATTTACCAGGATTGGAAAACTAATGACATATTTGAATTTTTGAGAAATCGGCTAAACATATATGTGGGAGCTTTAGCTTAATTCTAACCAATGTTTACATATTCAACAGCGTCCGTTCTCCGCCCTTGTGCCAAATTTCATCAAGATTGGGTGTAATGTGTGGTTTTTAGTGTTTAAAATATAAAATCGGATTCGGAGCTTGGTCCAAATTCTTTAATTTCAATTGCGAGAGTTATTAAGTGGTTCAAATCGATAACTTGTCTATGGTATGGGACTCTCGATTAAGTTAGCCACATTGTGATAAGTACACACGGTTTACAAAGAGGGCCATGAGCGTGGTCAACTAAAGGGTGTATTTTTAAACGTTTAGTTTTCAATCTGGCCACACTATTTTCGGAGTTGGTCTTTATGACAGCTGTCATTTGAGTTATGCTCAGTTTGGTTTGCCATTTCATAATGAATAGACATACTCCGGAACAACGTTTGCAAAACGTGTTGAATGCGCACAAAACGAGATCGGCATCGATACAGATTTTTACATGAAAATTGTGTTCAGGGATGAAGCTCACATTAGGTTGAATGGGTACGTTAATAACCAAAATTGTCGCATTTGGAGTAATAAAAATCCACAAGGCATTGTTGAGACGCCGTTACATCCTCAAAAAGTCAATGTATGGTGTTCTCTATGGGTAGAGGCAATCATTGGTCCATATTTCATAAAAAATTAAGCCGGCCGGCCATTATGTTACTGTCAATGGGGAACCCTATAGAGACATGATTAATGACTTTTTCGTGCCTGAATTGGAGGATGTTGATGTGGACAACCTTTGGTTCCAAGTGGACAGCGCTACATGCCGTACAGCCAACGAAACAACCAATTTATCGAAGGAAACTTTTGGTGGGCGCATTTCTCGCGTCTTGGGCCTGTGACGTGGCCTCCAAGATCGTTCGATTTAACACCACAGGAATATTTTTTGTGGGATTTTGTGCAGTTGCTTTTCTACGCAAATAAGCCCGACACGATTGACGCCTTAGAAGAGAATATTCGGAACGTTATTGCTGACATACGGCGTCGAAAATTGGGCCTCTCGATTGGAATTTATTCGAGCCAGCCGCGGCGGCCGCTTGTCCGAAATCATTTTTAAAACATAATGCCAAACCCTTATCTTTTAAATACTTAGTAGGACCATAAATACTGTTACACACGTTTTATGCTGTTAAAAAAAAGTACTGAATGTTTTTGGACCAAATATTTTTCAATAAATTTATTGAAATGTCCGCCTTTTGCCATTACGCACGCCTTAAGTCGCACTGGTCAATCGTCAATAGCTGCACGAACCTCGTCCATTGGAATATTGGCCACAGCTCAAATAAAAGCAGTCTTAAGAGATCCAATGTTGGGGTCTCTTTTGTGACAAACCTTGTCCTCTAAAACCGTCCACAATTTGTAATCCAATGGGTTCACATCTGGACTGCCTGACGGTAATTCTTCAGAGGAAATGAACGCTGGAAAATTATTTCGAAGCCAGGCCTGGGACGTTTTAGCCGTATGAGCCGGCGCAGAATCCTGCTGGAAAGTCCATGGATGGCTTTGGAACAGGGAATTGTTAAGAGGCTTTACAACTGATTGCAAAATGGTTTCTTGGTAAACTTTGGCCGATGTTTTGACTCCTTGTTCGCAGAAATGCAGGTCAGTGACCACAACGTAAGTGACACCCCACCAAACCATGACTGAATTTGGGTGATGACCCATTTTCACCCTTGGGATCAGTTCAGATGCTTCATTAGATGACCGCGCATGCACTCTATCATTTTACTTGTTAAATTTTTACTGAACGGTACAAATGTTTTCATCGGTGAACAAAATTTTTCTTTGCAAGTTATCACCAAAAAGCGTTTGCAATTTTTAATCCTATTTTTTTTAAAGCTGAAGTCAATAAATGTCCGGTACTTCGTTTGAAAGCCCCAAGTCCCAAGTCTTTTTTAATGAGTCGACTCAAGGACTTTTGCGTGATTTTCATCTCACGGGCCATGATTTTCTGTTTTCGGAGTGGATCTCTGTGAATTCTTGATTTAACGGCTTTGATGACATGTGGTGTTCGAACAGAGCGTGGGGCCCGATCGGTGGCGGTCTTTTACATCTCCAGTCTCCTCAAACAGTTTTATGCATCGGTAGACGAACATGAGGCTAATCCCTAGAGGCCGGAGCGTTTTGAAAATATCGCTTTTTTTCATTTCACACTTGAAAAGCGGTATTACAGCGATACGGTTCTCTTTATCTGACCACTCCATGATGAAAGTTGAAACAATTTTTAAATTCCCCTTGCAGACTAAAGCTATTGAGGTTAGCTTTCAAAACCCATATGACATTAAAGGGGTATGTTCAGTTCTACTATTGAAATGGGTGTGTTCAATGTTGTAACAGTATTTATGTCCCTACTAAGTAAAGCTAAATTCTTGGCCACAACATTAAATTATATTATATTTCTTTTTGAAAACCACAAGTCTGAAAAGAACAACCTTTACACACAACTTATCTGTTGTCACCTCCGATTATTGGTACTAAAGTACATTTTCTTCATAATTGGTTAGTTGCCATTAACACCAATTTTCTTAGTCAAGAGTTTTTCTGAATTCGGTTGGTATAACTGACTTGTAGGCTATAAGTATCGGAACATTATTGTAGCTACTCTCTCATGGTAAGCCGAACCATGTAACTATCAGTACCATAGAATGTTGGCGATTGCAATAGAATGTATGCTTATCTAATCGAATATTTGTACTTCGGACCGATTTCTAAATGGTAATTTTCTCTTTGTGTTTAAAATTTCTTTTTCTGTTCACATAAAAACTCGGCATTCTTTTTTACAGATTCTATTCTAATGCAGTGGAACTTTTTCGAAACCATATTAAGCTAATTAAGACATTTATAGTTTCCCTTAAAAAGTCGTAACCGTCATCATATCGGCATTATATGACTTGTTTGCCGGTCATGGCCTATCTAAAAGGCCTTTCTCGGGCTTAATTTTATTAGGTAAAGTCCCCCACTTTTGACGTGCGTGTACAATAAATTAAGAAAACTCTAATACATAATATGCAAAGATGAAATCTTTACATAATAGAGTGCGCTAGTAGGGAACGTGCCTCCACATGTGTGTGTGTGTGTTTAAATTCCACTAAATAAGCTATAAACCCCAATGATAAGACAGGAAGGGAGCCGGAGCAATAACAGCGACAACGAAAACGACAACAACATGAAAACACATAAAACTATTCGTATGCATGAAAGAAAGCATTTAATCAGCCTCACTATCACTATAATCGGCATCATCATCACCATTCTCGTCAACATCATCCCCATCAGCCTTACAATGAGCATCTTTATTGCGATGACGATGATGACGATGATGATCATCGTCATCGTCAGTATCAGCACAAGCACTACCATCATCTTGATGAACAGCATCGTCCTGAAACCGCACACATACTCGTACATACACCCTCACATCTAAAGAGGCGAGTACACACTGAAAGGGAGCAACAATAACAACAACAACATCACCAACATCCTATGAAATGATTAAGAAACCACAAGGAACATGTCATTTTAATGACAACAGCATGTAAATGATATACAAATACATTCTCTTCTGCTCCTTTGAGCGGCTGGCTGTAATGCAATGGCTTGGAAAAGCTGCTAGAGTAGCCCCACCCACAGAGTTTGGACATTCCACAAAGGCGACTTAAATTCCCACGCATGAGAAATTTAAGATCTTGGATGGAGTTTACACAGAATTTGACATTCTGTGGACATTCTCCTCTAAATTGATCGGAGATTATATAGAGTATAAAGAATATATTATTCGAAGTTGATAACCACATCCGACCGTCAGTGAGTCTACTAAAAGACCAATAGAGGACAAACGTATTTAGAGAGGACCCTGAAATTTTGCACGAAAATTTCTTATTGTCAAAAGCTGTTTCGAATTGTAAGTGGGCGAAGTGGGGCCTGCGGGGGAAAAAGTTCCCCTTTTGACGGACTAAATCTACCTCGGAAAAAAGCTAAGGTTTTTGAGTATTTTCTCAACAGTTGATGGTACATAAGATTGCCTGAACTTAACGATATTTTTATAACCTACACCTCTCTGTGGTACAGAGTATTATTGCTTAGTACGGAGGTTTGCAGGACCATAAATGAATAAAGATAGTTAGTGTTAGATATGTTAAGTATACCGATCGACTCAGAATTGGTAGCTGATATCATAGAGCGACGGCCGTAGATCGATCCTTGTAATCAAAGTACAGGTCGTAATTATGAAGCGACTTCCTTCAACTTGCTACATTCTGCAAGTTCGGGTCAAGCTCGAAAACCTATTGAAGTAAGTTCCCATCGATCCATATTTTAATATCACACATAGGATGTATAACGTTGAACTTGTTTTAAATTGTATGTTGGCTATTGTTGCATTCTTAAGTGCAGTCCATTTTGAGTACTTAGGATGAATACCAGCCTAAGGGATGTACATATGTTATTAAAATTGTATTGTATATTTTGTATTGAATATTTGGCCTCCGCTTTGACCGCTTTGTAATCTCTGCATGATGTTTTACTAGATGACTTGAAATATTTTCAACATTTGATATAATCACTTTTTGTATAAATAAAATTTAGTATCTTACAAATACTCAACATGGAATGATGTGTTTTTCACTCTTAGGGTCTTCCCGATTGCAGAAACTACAGCTCTAAAAACCACAAATTAAATCCGATTTCACACAGAGCATAACGAGTGACCAACATCCACCTCTGGTGAAATTTGATCATAACTGCTTATGTTTGGATAGCTCCCATACAAAGGTTCCTCCTGATTTAAGGTCCTGCAGCTGTACACGCCACAAATACCACCCGATCACGCCCAAATTTTGCATGGTCAGTTATGAGCGACTTTTTATTAACTGCACTGAAACTGGACCACATAGGTCCATATTTTCGTATAGTCCCCGTACAAAGTTACTTCTCGATTTCAGTATAATTCACAAATTACACCCGATTCCGACCAAATTTAACACAGAGCATTGCCAGTTTCCACCAAATATAGGGTGATCCATCTAGATGTATTTTTTCAGAACAAAAAACAAATATAAAAATTCAAATCAAGTGTGGAATCTTTATTGGTAATTTGAAAGCACATTTTATGGCATTTATTTTTGGAAAATAATTACCTTCAAATGTTGGCCGCAACTACGCCTCAGGGTTTCCATTCTGAGGGTCCAATTTTGGATGACTCGTCCGAGCATTTCGACCGTTTTGGCTTTAATGACACGCGTAATGTTGGCTTCCAAAACCTGAATCGTAGCTGGTTTGTCAGCATAGACCTTGGACTTTACGTAATTCCAAAGAAAAATGTCTAAAGGTGTGATACCACTCGATCTAGACGGCCAACTCACCAGTCCAAAACGTGAAACTAGCTGCTTTTCGAAATGACCTCTCAATAGATCCACTGTTTAAGCAGCTGTATGGCAAGTGACACCGTCATGTTGAAACCAAGTGTCGTCAAGATTACGGGCTTCAATTTCAGGTAGCATAAAGATCGATATCATGGCGCTATATGACGGCCATCATCTTTTTGAAAAAATATGCACCGATGATTGCACCAGCTTATAAACCGCACCAGACCGTGCTACTCTTTGGGTATAATGAATGGTACCTTTGAACCTCTTCTTGTTGCTCTTCAGCCCAAATGCGGCAATTTTGTTTATTGTCTTTGCCGTTGAGCCAGAAATGGGCCTCATCACTGAACAAAATTTTGGTCGAAAACAGCGGATCTTCCCGTTTCTCACCGAACGCTCATTTCCATAATACAGTTGCCAACAATTGAACGTACATAATTATTTTCAAAAAATAAATGCCATAAAATGTCCTTTCAAATTACCAATAAAGATTCCACACTTGATTTCAATTTTTATATTTTGTTTTTGTTCTGAAAAATACCTCTAGATGGATCACCCTATATATCCGATAAAAAATATGATCATATCGGTCCATGTTTTCGACTAGCTCCCTTACCCGATTTAAGGTCCTGCAGCTTAAGAAGGCAAAGATTACACCCGATCACTTAAAATTTTTGCATGGTCCGTCATGAGCTACCAACATTAACTGTGGTGAAAGTGGATCACGTACTCGTAGGTGCATATTTTCGTATAGCGCAAACACGAAAGTATATCCCGATTTCAGAATTTACAGCTTCAAGACACATATAACATCCCATTTCGACCGAATTTCACACAGAGCATTGCCAGTTACCAACAAATATCTACGATGAAATATGGTCATATCGGTCCATGTTTTCGAATAGGTCCTACACAAAGGTGCCTCCCAATTTGAGGTCCGGTCATGCAGCTCTAGAAGGCACAGATTACACCCGACTACGGCCAATTTTTCCATGGTGCGTTATGAGCGATCATCAGTAAACTATAGTAAAACTGGACCACATAGATTCATAGTTTTCCATAAGTAGTGAAACTTGGCCACATAAATCCATTTTATTTATTTATTTATTACATATATCAGGTTATAATAAAATTATAACATGATATCTCGAGGTGAAGCTATGACATCAAAGGTCTTAAGCTTACGGTTGTCACAATAATATGTCTTATTTAAATAAGTTTATATAAATTACAAGCTTTGAGATATTTCAAAATAAGTTCAATGTTTTCTGGTGTTAGATTATTTAAGATTTCTAATGCATTCTTATTTAAAAAGATGGTACTTCTTTCTTTGTGAAAAAACTTGCAGTTATTAAAAATATGTTTTAGGTTGTTCTCTGTGCTATTACAAATCGAGCATTGATTAATGATATTTTTCTCCAAAATATGATTATGTGTTATTATTGTATGGCCTAGTCTTAATCTTGTAATAACTATCTGATCTCTTCTGGAAAGATTGGTGCTCTGATTGTTCTTCAAGATGTCAATAATGTTTGTGCGATTTTTATTAATCTGTTGATACCACTTTGAAGTTGCGATCCAGGATGTATTCTGTAAAGATCTAAATTTAGATTTGACATATTTTCGTATGTCGGACGTATTGAGGTTGTTCGTCATTATAAGTGGGGATTTGGTGGCGTTCTTTGCCACTTTGTCTGCAAAATCGTTTCCCGGTATTTGGGTATGGCCAGGTATCCAAACAATTTGTAACCTCTCGCTCAGAGAATTCATCATTATTTATATTCCTTATAGATTCTATGGATGCCATAGAATCTGTAAAAATGGCAAAATTACCCCTTCGCTTCCTTATGATATTTACCGTATCGTAAATTGCAACAATCTCCGAGTTGAAGGTAGAACTATATTCGGGCAAGATCGAACATTTTTCGATCGTGTTATGGTACTATATTGAATATTAATCGCCCGTTTTGACCATTCGGGACTTTTCTTTAAGCCCATATGGGACAAAAAGTTCAGCAACTATTTTTATTTTTAAGATATTTTTAGTAAGAACAAAATGTACTTTTCTCGAATTACCTTTAGTCCGACTGGAGAAAACATTTTTCCCCTTTACCCCATTTACAATCCTAAATGACCTAAAACCATCATCTTTTCTCGAAGTACCTTTAATCCCACTGGGAAAACATTTTTCCCCTTTACCCCATTGTCAATCCTAAATGACCTAAAAGCATCATCTTCCAAAATTTCAGGTTGATTGACCGCTATCGTTTCTTTAACAGACACATGGGCGGACGGGTGTTGCTAGATCGTCTAGGAATTTTACGAAGATCAGTAATATATGTACTTCATAGGGTCTTCGATCAATATTTCGTGCAAGCGGAATGAAAAAATTTAATTCATCACTAACTTTGCGGTGGAGGGTATAAAAATCCTTTTAAGGTACCAAAGGTATCTCGGTCCAGAACTGACATTTAAAAAAAGTTTAAAACAATTGTCCAATATTATTTCTCGCCCGGAGTGATTACAAACATGGTTCAACGGCAACTCTTCTAAGAATAAATCCTAGATTTATACATATATTATATATGTAAAGAATGTATTTGTGTGTGTACACTTTCAGAATACAAGTACATAAGTATGCAAAAAGGCTTACAAGTGTTTATGAGTCATACGTGTCAAGCAGTCATACAAAAATGTACTTTCATAGCCATAGACAGTGGCCAGCAAG
Organism: Hydrotaea diabolus; assembly: GCA_963513945.1. Taxonomy (NCBI): domain Eukaryota; kingdom Metazoa; phylum Arthropoda; class Insecta; order Diptera; family Muscidae; genus Hydrotaea; species Hydrotaea diabolus. The sequence goes on along the minus strand of OY740720.1, from coordinate 21,948,149 downwards.
CACAGAACATTTCCGAGGCCCTGCAACAAAAGAGCGTACAACAAGGCCTTCTCTCAACTTAACAATAGCATCTTGCCAGCCTTAAATAAATATTTATTTTCAAAATCCGCTATTGCCTATAAAAAACAGACTCGCTTCTCTTAGAAGAACCACTAGGATCGTTGTTTACAAACTATAAAAATCCCCTGATCTTTTTTGAGACTTCTCTTCAAAAAGGTCATTCAGTTCTTCCTTTGAACAATAGAAATCATCCAGTTAACATTCCAGCTTAATTTTTAATCGAAATTGTAATTACTAATAGGGATCGGATTTCTATGCAAATACATATTTGTTGTCGCCAATCTAAAAGTAACTTTGAGTGAATGTCATTATTTTCTACACATGTTATGGCATATTTTGTGATTTGTATAGTGCCTATTTAAGCGGCTAAAACGCGTTTTTAGTGCATGAAATTCCGAATCCTACTTCTTTGCAATGCAAAAAGGCCGACAAACATTTATCTTCTCCTTCATAGGAGTTGATCGTAGAGCGATAGGGTGGGCTGTTTGTTTCTAAAACGCTTGACGTTGAAAAAACGATAGTTTTATGGACCCGTTAGTGGCGAAACTGTTTGCAAATACGAGGTCCAGTGGTGGCATATTAAATTAAATTAAATTCCTATTATGCTGGCATATCAATGGTTCGCCGGTCTTATTTTCTTATCTTTCTCTGTGCCCCAGCTAACTTGTAGTACAAGGCCTTCTGTTGTTCGTGGGCCTTGCCTGTGCCGCTGGGCAAATTTATACGTACTCAAGTGCACAATCACAGATACATATTCATAACAACAGACACACAATGAACGATGATATAAAAATTGCATGGAAATTAATCTAAAGATTTATCTGTACTCGTAGGTAACCCACACAGACATGAAATACATTTATGCATGAGAGTGCAAATTAAACAAGTGGACAATTCTAAGGTTCCGACGGACCGAAGCTTTTATGCTAGGTACACACTAGGCAACCGTCGAGAGCAACGAGTTGCAGCAAATGTTTTGTTTGTTCACAAAACACGTGGCAACAAAGCTGCACATGAAGCTACGTTTGCTTTAACATGACTCAATTGTTGCAGCAATACGGCCGCGTTGAAGCCGGTAGCCTCGTGTGTACTTCGCATTATACTTCCCATCATGGATTGCGTTATGGATTGGCATTGTTAGTATTGGGGGCTATGGTTGTTGGTGGTGCTTCCATATGTTTAAAACAACTTTATTTTTGGAGAGTTATGAACCGTTGTCCAGATTCACTTTCTGGAATTTCATTGTTTTGGAGAACTCATATGTCCATTGTTGAGAAGGCCGAAGGGGCCCTAAATAGTCCGTAGATTTGGGCCTTAGATTTAGATTTATCTTAAAAGTTAAAGCATATTGAAATTTGTGAGATTCGGTTTTTCCTGATTAACTACATGTCGATGTTCGAAAGGACCTCATTTTCGGCGATCTAAGGACCTTTGAACTAAAGGCTATAGTCGAATTATAGAATTTATTTTATTTTCGGAACTGTGACGAATTTATTTGCAAATGCAAAATTGACGCAAATCTTGATTATAGGAAGACATTTGTATTTGTGAGAAAATTTAATTGTTTCGGGACACCCATATGTCAACGAACATTGCGGGTCGGTTTTTAAGCACCAGGTCACATAGACCACTCCCAAAACTCGAGTACTTAAAATTAGTCGAATCGGTTAAATCAACTGATATTAGCATCAATGACGAAATTGTATTGTGTTTCATACCCATATGTCTATAGTTCAAGGAAGCCGATATGTGGACCTGTATTAGAGACTGTGCTGCATTGAAACTGACCAAAATGGCGTGGCACAGCTAATTTTGCTCTGCACCATATCTCGTAATCTAATATAATTTTGCCGAAGGTAGTTGGAGTCATTATGTGCCACGCCTGCTTGAAAAAATTGTCTTGAATATTGTTATCTATTCTTACAATTTGAAAAAGTTATCTGACAATTGGTTTGAATTAAAGTAAAGGGTTTGTTTTTTGGACCCAAAGTAAATCTTTCTCTATTTTGGTGCGACTCCTAAGAACCTCTCCTAGGGCCACGCCTACATTTTTGCATATACTACATTGTTTTTCAATTACCAATTTATGTTTAGCTCGTTTGTTTTATTTCGGTCTTTTGCTTTTACACATTGAACAGGGTTTAACCGGCTCAAGACCTCTTGTATCTATATGTGACAGCGCATAGAGAAAGGGACCTAAGGATAAAAAAACAATTTTCATATTTTTTTTTCTTTTTTTTGATGTGGACAACATCTGAGCATCGATTGAGACTGATCCTATGGTCCAAAAGTGTTCCCTCCCAGAGAAATGCGCGTTTTATGAAAGTGAAGTCGACGATTCTAAGCGCAAATAGAAAGGGACCTAATCTTTAAAATTGCTCGCCTGAACAAAACTGGTTTTTACTTTAGGTCCCTTTATATTTTTGTACATCTCAATCTTTTGTTTTTCTGTACATCTCAATCTCTTTACTTTTGCTCCATTAGAATTCATATTCCTTTGTTGAAAATAGACAACTCTTGTTGCTATGCCCTGTAGTGTTGCGTCATGGACAGAATTCTTTACAGCTATCTCTGGGATTTTCACACTCGCTGGCATACCATGGTTATCGTAGTATTACTACTATTCGGTACCCTATTTTTCTTCGACTGTTGACGGTCATGCAGTTCTTGCTGCAGGGTGCGTTATGGGCAGCGTTCTTTACTCTGTCAGACCTCGGTTTTCGCTGGTGCAGAATTCGGCACCCTAATTTTTCTTCGACTACTTCTGACCAATAAAGTTACTTACATCTTTAGTATTCACTCTCGCTGTCATACCATTGGTATCGTGAAATTAGTATCGTTCGGTAGCCAATTATTCTTTGACTAGTGTCGGTCATGCAGTTCTTGCAGTAGGTTGCGTTATGGGCAACGTTTATTTACTCTGTCATACCTTGGGTTCCGCGGAATTCTGTACCCTTATTTTTGTTCGGCTACTTCTAACCATTTAGCTCATTGCATCTTGAGGGTTTTCACACTCCTCGTCCTACCATGGATATCGTGGTTTTAGTACCGTCCGGTACCCATTTTTCTTCGACTGTTATCGGTCATGCAGTTATTGTAAAAGGGTGCGTTATGGGCAGCGTTTTTTTTTGTCTGTCATACCTTGGGTGCCGCTGGTGCGGTATTCGGTGCTCTACTTTATCTTCGGCTACTTCCGGCCATGTAGTTTACGTCGCTCTGCGGTGTTGTGTTATGGGCAGCATTCTTTGCTTCTATAGGTTTTTTACACTCGTTGGTTTATCAGTCGATCAACATTCTTTGCTTCTATAGATTTTTTTACACTCGTTGGTATACAAGTCGATGGATCAGTGTATGCCTCCAGTTTTTTTATTTGACTGCAGTTATAGCTCTAGTGGCAGTTCACTGCAGCATTGTGTTAGGTGCAGCAACCTTTGCTCCGCTAAGTTTTCTATATGCTCTGCCGTATTTTAAATCCAGTGGGTTTATTGTACAGAATCCTACTTTTTTCTTTTCCTGTTGTGGGTCATTTAGCTCTCCTTATTTTGCCCTGAATCATAACGAACATAAAATACACTGGAAGCGTAACTTTCCTACAATTTTCGAGCGCGTTTTAGGCTCTGGGAACAAACAGGACTTCTTGGGGATAATTAAGGGGTAAAAACTGGTGCTGCTTATTACCATATTACATGCTTTGGCAAACTTCATCAGCCTCATTTAATTTATAGGGGTGCTCATTTCTAACGATGGGCCCAAAGATACATTCTCTCACTCTGGCGTTAAGATGACAAAGAAAATGTTTATGTCATGTCCAGGACGGCAATCATGTCTTCGCTCTAGGCGCTCATTAAAATTAACTGTGACTTTACTACCTTTGACTGCTGTAGGCGCGGGTTCTTAAAGGTTCACTAGATGACTGCTCTAAAAGGATTTGGCCCTAGTTCCCCCCACTGCTAGCCACCTGTAAACAATTTTCATATCTAAACTTTTAAAAAGCATAATCACTCACAAAACTACACACTTGACAATAAACAAGGCAATCAATTAAGACTTTGCTAATAATTCAAAAGACATAGAATACGAGTACCTAACAGGCATACAAGCATATCTTAACTCTACGATCTGAATCAACTTTGCTCCAACTACTCTCTAACTGCCATCGCAAGTGGTTCAAGGAGGTAACGCAGATATACGATAAGCTTCGTTATGAATGATCCCCTAACGCCATGAAACGTTTAAAGAACAATTAAAAAAAAACATCCTTAAGAACGTTATGTCCTAGAGCGATATCAGCAACAGCAACAACAACAATAATAACAAAGCCAAGACTTATTACAATAGTTTTGAAAACACCCATACACAGGCAAATGCATGAAGGTATGTATCTCGCACAGGTACTGGGCTCAAAACCAAAAAGTGTACTTATGGTCTCCTCCCCAAGTGTACATGGGCGTGTGTGTGTATACGTGGCCTACAATTGAGTGGTGTTGGTTGATGGCAGTGTCGCTGCTGTCAAGAGATGGTTGTGCGGTCTTAAGGCCTCCTTTTGTTTGTCACACTTTTTTTGTATTCTTTAAAGACCTCAACTTAAACTGTCGCCGTTCACAAGTGAAAGACTAAATATTTCTGTTTGCATATACTTCTCCTCTTGGCCTTTCTTGTTTTGTTTTGCTTTTTTGCTCTTATCAGTTCTTTTTAGAGCTTATATGACGTGTTGCTCTTTTTCCTAGCACTGTTTGTTGCTCTAAGATTTCAGAGAGAGAAAGACAGGAAGTAGTGTCAGAAACGGTTTCATTTGTTAAGCCTTTTATATGTGCTGTGGTCGAATTGTTATTGCACCCTTCTGCCAATGGGTCAACGGGAAGCCAAAATCCACACACAAGGCAATTTGGTTGCTGCAACCGTATTTGTCAACAATTCGATTTTATTCGTCTCCTGTAATTACTTTTTCGTGGCCTACTATCGAATTGTGTGTATGTACAGTGGTGTACTCTTTCTGTGTGGACCTCTCTCAAGTGGACACCTCCCATAAACGGACACTTTTACCAGCACCACAAAAAGAACTTTTGGATTTTTAAAATTGTTCTCTTGAGCGGACAACTACTCTCCCACAACAGGACCCGGACAATTTTTCCCACACAAAAGGTCATTTAAATTCTCGATATTCGGAAGTTTAAATACTGTTTTTCACCTAACTCTGTATGCTCATCTAGAGCTATTGCTAAGTGAATAATACGAAGGCTGCTAGATATATTTCTGGAATAATAATGAAAAGGCGAATATTTATCATCAAAAATGATTTTATTGTTTTTCAAAGTTTCTCCAGCAGGATTTATACACTTTTGCATGCGCTCAAACCAATGGTCGAAGCACTTTTTCCACTCCGCTCGAGACACCTCCGAAATATGGTTTTTGAACGCTTCAACAGCATCTTCTGGCGACGAAAATCGTTGACCACGCATTTTTTCTTGATGTGCGTGAATAAAAAGAAGTCATTGGATGCAAAGTCAAGGCTGTACGGCGGATGACCCCTCAATTCGAAGTTTTGGTCGGTCAAAAATGCGCTGGTTTGAGCAGATGTGTGAGAGCTCGCATTGTCATGGTGCACAATGATTCGTCTTCTCTTGTTCGTTTTCCGTTTTTTCCGAAGACTTCAGGCAAACAAATTGTGGTGCCTAGAATAGACCTATCTACGTTGCTCAAGCGGAACAGCGGCCACATGACCAGTTTTGCCGAAGAAACAAGCGACCATTTACTTCGAAGTGCTTCTTCAACGAACAACTTTTTTTTGGATTTGGCTCGTCTTCGAAGACCCACACGGTCGATTGCTGTTTTGTTTCGGGCCAGTTTTGCCGAAGAAACAAGCGACCATTTGCTTCGAAGTGCTTCTTCCACGATGAACTTTCATTGGATTTCGCTCGTCTTCGAAGAGCCACACGGTCGATTGCTGTTTTGTTTTGGGCTCGTACGCATAGATCCATGATTCGCCACCTATGACGATCTACTAAACGTCTTTCGAAGCACCGCGATCGTATTTTTGTCAAAATTTTTTTGCACCAATCGACACGAGCCTTTTTTTTGAGCGATAGTCAAATTGTGCAGGATCCAGCAAGTTCAAACCTTTTTTACGGTCAGGTTCATGCAATATCGAATGTATGCTGGTGGAAGAATTATCAGTTCACGCACGGCATCAATGTTCTCTGGCACAACGGCCGTTTTTGGACGACCTTACGACGTTCGTCTTTGAGCGAGCGTCGGCCACGATTGAAATCGTTAAACCAGTGTTATAGGATGGTGCTTCATCGCCATACAAAAATTCAACTTCATCGATGCCCTCTTGTCGTGAAAATCCATGTCGAAAATTGTGAATAATGATCGCACGAAAATGTTCACGAGTTAATACCATTTTTTTGCCAAATTGATTTTTTCAAGTCACTGTAAACAACACAAATGATGGTCGTACGTCAAAACGTTCTGAGTACGATTTTGCTAGAAAATGTCAAAGTATCCAATAGAAATGTCAGATGGCGCCAGGCAACACTTAGTGTAGCCTAGGCCAGAAATATATATATATATAGCAACCCTCGTATTCATGTTTGAAGGGAGTGGGTTTTCGATCCCTGGATCGGGCACCCCAATTTAGTCATATCTTTAAAATAGCTACAGTTTTGTAATTGTGAGATAATTTCATTGTTCTTTGGTTCGATGTGGGTGACTGGCCGCTTAGCCAGGCTAGTAGGTGTGACCTCTAGTGGTGACTGTGGTTTAAATCCAAATGGCGCAACCAGGTGCTGAGGCCTCTGACCAAGAGGGAAAATAAGAGGTATGGTATATAAGCTGCTTGTATCTAATGGAAAAAGTCGTGGGTAAGAGTGAGCGTTGCCACGCCCCTTTTTTTAAAAGCACTGTAGCGCTGTAGCACAGTATGATACTGTAGTCCAGATAAATGTCATAAACGGGTACGATTTAAAAATGGGGTGTGGCACCGCCCACTTATTTAGAAACTTAACGCACCCAAATCTCAAAAACTATAAGAGTAAAAAACATCAAATTCAGCATACATACCATTAGTGTGTAATATGATACGTCAGGGGGAAAAGTGGGCAATGCCACAATGCCCCTTTTTAAAAGCGATGTAATGACTGTAATTATAGACAGAAATTCACCCAGTATGCAATTTTGGTCGTCAAAGAGTATACACGGATGTGCTTTTATAGAGAGGCGTGGCACCGCCCACATTCGACAATGTAAAGTGGCCAGAACCCATAATGTATTTAAGTTATTATTATCGGATTTGAAATATATACTACCAAAGTGTAGGGAAATTAGTTCGGTCTAAAAAGTGGGCGGTGCCACGCTCCCTCTTTTTAGAAGCGATATTATAACAAACTTTATTAAAGGCAGATCGTCGAAACTGAACTGTACCCCACTGTGTGCTAGAAACTAATATGGTATATATGTACGATTTTAAAAGTGGCCTAGTCCAGCCAACCTCTCCCCCGAACTAATTTCTTTATACTTAAAGAGATTATATTCCAAATACTTTAGGAGAACCGGTGCAAATTCCATAAAAATAGACAAATCGTCTTGAAATAAACACAGTATGCTATAGGGGGCCAAAAAATGTTCACAGTGTACACGAATACAATTGGAATTTCTAATATTAGTGAATAATGAGTCTTTAGGAAAAAGGGGCGACTCCACGCCCTTTTTCTATAGCGCTAAAATTAGCGTAATAATAGGTAAATGGATTTCAAATGTACACACAAGTACACAAGGTTTAATAATAACTTTAAACTACAGGGTGGGGGATTAAGCATTTTAAATTTTATTCGGCTGTAAAAAAAAAGAGTGACAATTTTTTCAAATTCATGATTTTATTGGAAAAGTTGAACTTTGTCATATAATACTGGAACACAATATCAGTCATATGATTATTACAACTTGCTTAGAAGAACCTTATCCAATCAACCCAATTTTCAGTACATTTTCGATTGTTTTGTGTTGAATGGCAACTACGATTTCATGTTTAAACGCTTCAATTGTCTCTGGATGCTTTGCGTAACGTTTATCCTTAATGGCCTTACACAGAAAATAATCCAAAGGGTTCAAATCACAGCTCCGAGGAGGCCAATTGACATCACAATTTCGGCTGATAATTCGATTTTCAAAAAGCATGTGTAAAATACCGATGGTTGCGCTGATTGTGTGACATGTGGCCCCGTCTTGTAGAATCCAAATGTCGTCTAGTCATTCTCTTGAATTTTTGGAAACAACCAAGTTGGTTTTTCAAGAGCCACGTGTGGAACTCCATATGTGACAACGCATAGAGAAAGGGAACTAAGGGTTTTTTAATGTGGACAACATCTAAGCATCGAATGAGACCGATCCCATGTCCCAAAAGTGTTCCCTCCCAGAGATATGCGCGTTTTATGAAAGTGAAGTCGACGATTCTAAGCGCAAATAGAAAGGGACCTTATCTTTAAAATGCCTCTCCTGAACAAAACTTTCCATCAACTTTTCACATTTTTTTTTGATGTGGACAACACCTGAGCATCGAACGAGACCGATCCCATGTCCCAAAAGTGTTCCCTCCCAGAGATATGCGCGTTTTATGAAAGTGAAGTCAACGATTCTAAGCGCAAATAGAAAGGGACCTAATCTTTTAAATAGCTCTCCTGAACAAAACTGGTTTTTAACCTTAGGTCCCTTTCTTTTTTGCGCGTCACATATGCGGCAATTTTGCCTATTGACATAGCCACCTAGATGAAAATTAGCTTTATCTGAAAACACGATTTTTCATTAAAATTCTTCATCCACTGCCAAATAATCTTTAGCTCATAGGGCGAAGCGAAAACGCATTCGGATGGTATTTCATTATTAAATGGACAAACTTTCCAAAAACAAAATCAAAAATTTGAAAAAATTATCAGTAAATTTTTTTTAAGGCCGACTCAAATTTATAATTTGAAATGGCCCACCCTACTTTATAGGGTCTCCATCATTATTTCGAGGTATAGCATTAGGTGAAGGGCAAAAAAATCAAATATGTCCTCCTGAATTGCAAAATTATAATGTCCCACTGATTATAGTACTTATGAAATATTTCAAGTATGTGCAACCACAATCATTCGGTTGGCAAAAAATCAGTTGTGCCAACGAAACTGTTTTCAGTGGGCAATGTAACCAATATGTCCCCCCCCCCCCTTAATCAGACTGTTTCCCATCCATCCTATCACTCTTCTTGTCATTGTTTTAAAGCATCCTTCGGAAGATTTCTTTATCCTGTTGCAATTGCAGGACGCCGCAATGCGAGAGTCATCAACAAATTCACACAGACTGATGTATATGTGTGTAGGGTGAAAAGTGAGATTTCCTTGTGTTACTATATTGCTCTGGCTTTTTGTGTGTGTGTTTGTGTGTGTCACAACTGTCATGCTTATGCTGACTGCCACGCCATGATTAAAATGCTGATGGCTCCGACAGTGATGAGCGTAAAATATGAATATATAAGCTGGCGAGCGACACGGCTAGGCAAAACAGCAAGTAAGGAACGTGTTAGAACAGCAACAACAACAACAACGAATACAAAAACTACAACAGCAAACGGAATGTTTTTTTTTGTTCTGTGTCGGTCGCCCTCCCAATCAAGTTGAGTTGAGCTGTTGCAGTTGGCATTGCTGCTACTTGCTGCTCCTTGCACTTGTATTGTTACTACACGACATGAGTTGTTTTAGTGCAACACGTACACAATCGCATGAACACAAACAAACAAATACTAATGCATGCGCGCATACATGTACAAATATGCATACGTACGTATGCATACGTATAGCTATGAATGTCCACTTACATGCATATCTATTATCCTGTGCACTTTTATAAATGTACACATACGAGGGTAGTTTTATACACTGAGCCGACAATACAATTGTTTTTGTGTCTGGTTAAATTTTTCATGGTAAATGTTTGATAACGAAGACAAAATAACGTTATATAAGGTCAAATGTACATTCAAAATAGTTGAGTTAACATTATAAAAGGTTGGGTTTTCAAGAGAGAGAAAGAAAAATTTGCGACATAAACAAAAATTTAAAGATCATTCGCCTCTGCTGTACCGAAGTTTTTGATCTGCTTTGTGTTATACGAAGTTCAGAATTAACTTACACGTAGTTGCAACGATTGCGACTGTCTTATACCCCCAGTCTATCTTCCTCTGCTCTAAACGTTTGTAATTGTGAGAAAGAATATAAGACAACTTATGTCGCTCTTTAAAAAACCACTACCAAATGCTAGCTGTACAATTGCAATTGAACGATTGCATTTCGCACAGTTCGAAGACTATACGCACAAGGTAATTCTCTTTAATCATAATGGGACTCCCTTATAAGTCATTTGATTTGTAGCCCCAGTAATCGTTGCCAACGTCTGCTAAAGAAAAACCTTGGCGGGTTTAGAAACAGCTGTACAGTCTGCCTGGCAACCGTAGCAAATACATTTCACCAATTTTTTAGAATGAAAAAGAAACAACAAAAAGGTCTCGAACCAGAATAAAAACTGTTCAAGTCAAAATAATGAAAAAACCCGAATAAATGTAAACAAAATAAAAAACATAATTAGCAGGTTAATTTAATATTAAAAATTGTTACAGTAGCTATATTTCTGCTTAAAAGAGGTAACCAATAAGAAGTTAACTTAACAATTAAAATGGTTTCTATAACAATCTTCATTGTTAATAATAAAGGGTGATCTATCTAGAGGTAGTTTTTCAGAACAAAAAAAAAATATAAAAATTCAAATCAAGTTTGGAATCTTTATTGGTAATTTGAAAGGACATTTTATGGCATTTATTTTTTGAATATAATTTCCTTCAAATGTTGGCCGCAACTACGCCTCAGGGTTTCCATTCTGATGGTCCAATTTTGGATGACTCGTTAGAGCATTTCGACCGGTATGGCTTTAATGACACCCGTAATGTTGGCTTCCAAAACTTCATTCGTACTCGTAGCTGGTTTTTCAGCATAGACTTTGGACTTTACGTAACCCCAAAAAAAAATTCTAAAGGTGTGATATCACTCGATCTAGGCGGCCAACTCACCTGTCCAAAACGTGAAATTATCTGCTTTTCGAAATGACCCCTCAATAGATCCATTGTTTGAGCTGATGTATGACAAGTGGCACCGTCCTGTTGAAAACAAGTGTCGTCAAGGGGCTTCAATTTCAGGTAGCATAAAGATCGATATCATGGCGCGATAGTGAGCATCATTCACGGTTACGTTCCGGCCATCATTTGAAAAAATATGCACCGATGATTCTACCAGACCTCTCAATAGATACATTGTTTTAGCAGCTGTATGGCAAGTGGCACCGTCCTGTTGAAACAAAGAGTCGTCAAGATTACGGGCTTCAATTTTAGGTAGCATAAAGATCGATATCATGGCGCGATAGCGAGCATCATTCACGGTAACGTTCCGGCCATCATCATTTTGGAAAAAAATATGCACCGTTGTTTCCACCAGCTTTAAACCGCACCAAACCGTGGTTTTCTCTAGTTAAAATAGCACCTCTTCTTGTTGCTCTTCAGCCCAAATGCGGCAGTTTTGTTTATTGACTTTGCCGTTGAGCCAGAAATGGGCCTCATCACTGAACAAAATTTTGGTCGAAAACAGCGGATCTTCCCGTTTCTCACTGAACGCCCATTTCCATAATACAGTTTGAAGGTAATTATTTTCAAAAAATAAAAGCCATAAAATGTCCTTCACACTTGATTTGAATTCTATATTTTTTTTGTTCTGAAAAAATACCTCTAGATGGATCACCCTATATTAACAATTTCATTGTAAAATTGAACATGAATTGTTTTAATAAATTAAATATGAAATTTTAATATTTTAGCAATTTTCAGGGTTAAAAACAATGCATTGTTAAAACAACAATTATTATTTTAATAATAACAATTTTAATGGTTAAAAAACTCAACAATGCATTGTTAAAACAACAATACGAGTAAAAACTTTAAAATTAACAATTTGTACGGTTAAAAAATTAACCATAGAATAGTTTATTTAACTATTATTATTGTTAAATATCAGTCAACAACAAAATGTTCAAATTAACCTTATATAACGTAGACTCCAAATCATATTTATTTATGGTTAAGTTCACCTTATACTTAGTAGGGACATAAATACTGTTACAACATTGAACACACCCATTTCAATAGTAGAACTGAAGATACCCCGATAATGCCATATGGGTTTTGAAAGCTAACCTCAATATCGTAAGTCTGTAACGGGATTTTAAAATTGTTTCAACTTTCATCATGGAGTGGTCAGATAATGAGAGCCGTATGGCTGTAATAGCGCTTTCCAAGTGTGAAATGAAAAAAAACGATATTTTCAAAACGCTCTGGTCACTAGGGATTAGCCGCTTGTTCGTCTACTGACGCATAAAACTGTTTGAGGAGACTGGAGATGTAAAAGACCGCCACCGGTCGGGCCGCCCACACGCAGAGAAAAGATATGGTTACTATATGGTCACGGCAACAATAGTATGTTCTCTGAAATTAAAGTATGGTCGTCACAACCATAGTATGGTTTTTTGAACTTTATTTTGACAATAGTATGATTGCGGCAATACTAATATTGTTGAAATGTAACAATAGTATTGTTGCCAAATATAAAAATGAAAATATGATTGTAGCAATAATATAAATATGGTTGGTGCGACAAAAGTATTGCTTTTTTGGGCTTTATGTTAACAATAGTATTTTTTTTCAATTTGACAATGTTATTGTTACGAATCTTCCGCAATAATAGTACTTTTTTTATATGTAAATTGAATTTATTTAAAACAATCTACTTTGGATTAGTATAAGTTATATATTTTTAATAAGTAAATTTTTTCTACTGTTAAATAAGTCACTCCAATTATTAAGAGTTTTATGTATTTTTACATAATTTACTTAATAAACTTCTCTATTGTTGAATAGTACGAGTAACTTAACGCAATCCTTACGAATCATAGTAGGTTTAAGTGTGAGTCATACTATGGTTGTGAGGATTACACTATGGTTGTATGTTAAACATACTATAATTATGAGAAACATAATATGGTTGAAGGGATCATAGTATGGTTGAGTGTAAATAATAATATGGTTGTGGGGACCATAGTATGGTTGTGTGTGAATAATTCTATTGTTGTGAGGACCATAGTATTGTTGTGGGGATCATAGTATGGTTGTGTGTGAACCATACTATTGTTGTGATGATCATAATATTGTTGTGCCACAACCATATACCCAACAATAGTATGATCCTCTTCGAATATTGTCACCCCAACCATACTTTTTTTCTGCGTGCACGCTCTGTTCGAACACCGCATGTCATTAAAGCCGTTAAATCAAGAATTTACAGAAATCCGCCCCTAAAACAGAAAATCATGGCCCGTGAGATGAATATCACGCAAAAGTCCATGAGTCAAATCATTAAAAAAGACTTGGGGCTTTCAAACGACGTACCGGACATTTATTGACTGCATCTTAAAAAAAATAGGATTAAAAATGCAAACGTCTTTTGGTGAAGCACGCTGATAACTTGCACAGAAAAATTTTGTTCACCGATGAAAAAAATTTTTAACGTTCAGGAAAAATTTAACAAGCAAAATGATAGAGTGTATGCGCGGTCATCTAAGGAAGCATCTGAACTGATCCCAAGGCTGGGCAAGGGTCATCACCCTGCTTCAGTCATAGTTTGGTGGGGTGTCTCTTACGATGGGGTCACTGACCTGAATTTCTGCGAACAACGAGCCAAAAAATCGTGCAAAGTTTACCAAGAAACCAATTTGGAAGTAGTTGTGAAGCCTCTTAAAAAGATACCCCAACATTGGATCTCTTAAGACTGCTTTGGTTCGAGCGGTGGCCAATTTTCCAACGGACGAGGTTCGTGCAGCTATTGACGATTACCAGTGCGACTTAAGGCGTGTGTAAAGGCAAAAGGCGGACATTTTGAATAAGTAGATTCTTCTTGGATACAATACATCAATAAATATATTAAAAAATATTTGGTCCAAAAACATTCACTACTTTTTATTTTACAGCATAAAACGTGTGTAACAGTATTTATGTCCCTACTAAGTATAAGGTTATTTTTCTTCTCAGTGTATGATAAACAGATTCTAGTGACATTCTTCCCGGATTTGCCAAATTTTAAAAAAAAAATAATGTTTATAGATTTTGTATGAGTTAGTGTTTTTTGTACAGACATTTCATGGACAAAAAAATGAGTTGGGGCCTTTTTATATTCAGGTAACGTTATGCATGCATGTGTTGGTTTTTATGTTTTGTTGCCCTAAACTTAACAAACCGCCTTGCCAAGAATAAGCGTAATTGTTTGTCACTCTCGCAAGGGCTAGCAATGACGTAGTCAAGACTAAAGGGGGTCTTAACCGTTATACCCACCATACACCCGGCCCCATCTTCCTTTCTAAATTGTCAAGCAAATAAAACAGAAACAAAAAATGCACTCAACACACACAAATTGTGTGCGCGTGTGTCTAAGCAGCATCTCAGGGATGCTGTGTGGCTTTGTTACATCCACGAGTGCACAAACACCCAAACAAACATTCGTTTAGGACGATACGACATCTTATGTAAAGTGTTGTTGTAATGCATCAAGTTGCATACAGTGGGTGCATATATGCGAGTGTATGTGTATGTCGGAACAATAACGCAAAAAACGCTTGACGATGATGTGAAGTATGTCAAATGTAAATGTCATTGTTTTGTTGTTGGGTTTTCATCTTCTTCCGTTTTGTGTTTTTTTTTTTTATTTTGTACACCCAACAACAACAATGAAGGAAATAACCAACAATAATGTCAGCGACAATGACAAAGGACAATGTGCTTATGGTGAATGTCACAACAAATCCTTAAACAGACCCCAGACCCTCGTTCGTCGTTTTTCCAGATAATGTTGATACATCGTGTCAAGAATGTGCACGATTGCACGCACGCACTTGAATGTTGCTCAAGTCCATTTAGGGTGCAAATGCTATTTCAATTTGCAACATTTTGGACTTTTTGTAGAACTATCTGAGATTTCACTGAACGTTTCGTTACAGAAAACAACTAAGGAAGTTTCTGTCGGTTGATGCGACTAACATATACCCTCACCCATATATAGATTTTAAAGGTTCCTTTTTTTCGCCATTGCGAAAAGCGTAGCACTTTTATTGCTTATTTACTTAAGTCCCACAGCATTCCATTATGGAACAACGGGAAACTTTTCTGAAATCTGTAAGCTGTGTTCGTTTTAATTCCAGCTCACTGACCGAGGCCTACTGTTTAACCCCGGCTCCGAAGGGGTTCTGCATTTTTATGGAGACGGTTTTACAAGGCTTAGAGTTAATTCTCTGACTCGTTAAGTTGCAGGCATTTACCAGGCGAAAACCTGCCGCTGAAAAATTGTTACATGTTCTTACTCAGGGTTGAACCCGGGTTAACTGACATGATAGTCGTGCACACTTTTATCATATCGTTTTGTGAAAGATATGGGGAGAACACTAAAAGTGGGCGGAATGGTGCATTTGCAGTCGAGGTCAGCCACTTCTTTTGTACGTCATTACAAAACATTATTGAGATCGCAATTCAAGTGATCTTCATGCACTAGAAGAAAAGTTATATGGTTTCTAATCTACACTGAAACAGGCTCATTTGTGTGGAGGTAGCGGAAGGGGCGTGGCTAGGAATCCATGTGGCTTTAAGAGCATGGGAGAATATGAGGGCTTTATGAAAATAAGGACCTATGTGGTCCAGTTTCACCACAGTTACAAAATGTTCGCTTATTGCGCCCAACTCAAATGTTGGGCGGAACCTTTGTTTGGAGCTTTTCGAAAACTTGGACCGATATAGACAAATTTTACAAGAGATGGATGTTGGTCACTCAAAATGCTCAGTGTAAAGTGTGGTCGTCCTCGTTGGATGGCTGAACTGTAGGTTCTGAAATCTGAAAAAACTTATGTACTTTTATAGTATCAAAATAAGAAGCAAAGTGGACAAATTTCAAAAGGTTTCGTCCTTTCACAAACTCGTAGAATGTTCCAAGTACTTTAATAACAAGAAAAGATGGACAGACGGACGGAGGAAGGGACGGCCGGACATTGCTCAATGGAATCAGAAAGTGATTAAGAGTGTATTAGAGTACTTAACATAGGGTATTTTTATCCATTCCTTTATGGTGTTGCAAACATCAGCACTAAGTCGTAATACTCTGGTCTTTTGGACCAAATCAAATTTCATTGAAATCTGATTTTAGGTCGGTTATACGCCAAATCAGGAGGTATATTTGTAATTGGGCTACATACATCAAAACTTGGACCGATTTCTTCCAATAAAAAAGCTAATACAAATGACATGCAAAGTGTTTCATGGAGATCGGTTCATATTTGGAACCTAAACTTTGATTACAAGAACAGATGGACCGACGGACAGACATGTCTTAATTGACTTGGAAACTTATACTGATCCGATTGTGGGATATGTTGAGATATGTATACTCGTATATGTTGAGAGATAAAGAGAAAGAGCGATGTTGAGCTAGAGCGAGAGAGCGATAGAGGGAGAGGGATATGTTGAGAGAGAGAGAGAGAGAGAGAGAGAGAGAGAGAGAGAGAGCGGTGTTGAGAGATAGGAGTTGTTGAGAGATAGAGGAAGATGTTGAGAGAGAGGGAGATGTTGAATGAGAGCGAGATGTTTAAATTGAGCGAGATGTTAAAAGAGAGAGAGCACAATATTGAAAGAGAGAGAAGGATTTTAAAGGAGAGTGAGAGATGTTTATAGAGAGATTTTGAAAGAGAGCGATGTTGGAATGAGTGATTTTAAAATAGAGGCAGAGATTTTGAGAAAGAGATGACGAAGGAGATGATGAGCGAGAGAGAGATAGAGAGAGAGTGAGAGAAAGAGAGAGATAGAGAGAGAGTGAGAGAAAGAGAGAGAAAGAGAGAGAAAGTGATGTCGAGAGAGATGTTGAGAGAGAGAGAGATGTTGAGAGAGAGAGAAAGAGATGTTGAGAAAGAGAAAGAGAAGTTGAGAGAGAGAAAGAGATGTTGAGAGAGAGAGAAAGATATGTTGAGAGGGAGAGGGAGAAAGAGATGTTGAGAGAGAGAGGGAGAAAGAAAGGGAGAAAGAAAGGGAGAAAGAAAGGGAGAAAGAGATGTTGAAAGAGAGAGAGATGAATGCTTAAAAACAGTATTGATCACTCGTGAAAGATAAACAATTATTTTCGTTCAAAATATGTGTGTTCATGAGAATTATTTTATATCCTCTATCATAGAAAAGTTATTTGTTTACAACAAAATGAATATACCCTCTTTTCTGAATCGTCGTAAAAAAATCAGTTCAGGTTTAGCAAATATATTTATACAATTTTATGTTTTCAGCTCTATAAGCTACATCTTACATCTTGATGTAATTTAGCATTATTAAGTTCTGTGAACCTACACGCAGAGAAAAAATATGGTTACTACATGGTCACGGCAATAATAATATGTTGTCCGCAATAAAAGTATGTTCGTCGCAACCATAGCATTGTTAACTGGATTTACTTTTGACAATAGTATAATTGCTGCAATGTTAATATTGTAAAAATGTAACAATAGTATTATTGCCAAATTTAAAAACGAAAATATGGTTATAGCAACAATATAAATATGGTTGGTTCGACAAAAGTATTGTGTTTAGCGTTTTATCTTAACAATAATTACGGCAATCATACTGTATGATTGTAATTTTTCTTCATTAAAATATGCTTTTAAGAACAAATGTTATTGGTATGGATCTAATGCAATAATAGTATTTTTTTATTGAAATTAAAATTTTTTAAACAAGCTGCTTTGGCTTTGTTTAACTGAAATATTTTAAATAAAAACGCTTACGTTTATTTAAACTTATTTTTTTCTACTGTGAACTAAATCACTCCCTATTATTTTGAAGTTAATGCATTTTTGAATAATTTTCATAATTCAAATCTAAATAGTGATTGTACTATGGTTGTAGGGATCATAACATGGTTGCGTGTGATACATAGTATGGTTGTGAGGATCATACTATGGTTGTATAGGAAACATACTATGGTTGTGAGGATCATACTATGGTTGTGGAGATCATAGTATGGTTGAGTGTGAATCATAATATGGTTGTGGGGATCATAGTATGGTTATGTGTGAATCATACTATTGTTGTGAGGATCATAGTATGGTTGTATTTGAATCATACTATTGTTGTGAGGATCGTAATATTGTTGTACCTCAACCATATACCCAACAATAGTATTATCCTCTTCGAATATTGTCACCACAACCATACTTTTTTTTCTGCGTGTAGGAAGGACATAATTGAAATTAATGAAAATAGGCTTAGATTTAGATATATTTAGCTGCCACACATATATAAGTACCTTGTGGCAAGGACGGTCTCTGTTTAAAATGAAGAAAATCGATTATGGTTTAGACAGCTCCCACATGCTACGTACGTTCAACCGATTTTAAATTTAGACTTATTTTAATACTAATATTTGAATTTGTAAGAAAATTGCATTGTTTTCGGTAAATCGCCCGTCCAAGGGGGTCCAAAAACCTTTTTTCATTGAGTTTTGTGACCATTCAGAAGTATGATTACTATAGCACAATGGTTTATCTTTAACAAGAATATTCATAAGGACCCAAAAATAGCTACTGTGAAAGAAGAAATCAACAGAATTACTGCAAACTATCTGGAAAGACTAAGCAACCACACGAACCCGCTAGCAATCTCACTACTGGACGATACTGATGAGGTATCTAGACTCAAAAAATATCACATACTGGACCTGCCATATAGAAATTAAGCCTGTTTTAAAAATATGTACTTTATAAAATGTATATAGCATTTTGATTTTAATATCCAAAATTGTATCATGTTTCATGTCATTCAATTTACATATTGTCGCAAGGCGGATTATAAATAAAATAATGATAAAAAAAATAGAAACACCCTAAATCAAAAGATACCTCACGTAGACCTATGAGACTAGACAAGAAAATCATTTACACTCATTGCAATAGGTTCGTCTAAACGAACCTATTGCGAAGTACATTTACCCTATCACACCATCTCCTCATATAAGGCATCCCCTCAAAGCATGAGGGGACGCTTTGCCCACCTTTGATTACGCTCACCTGCGAGTGTGGATGCGGCATTTTGGGGCATCTGCTCTAAGTGCAATTGCTTTTCAACTTCAAAAGTAAAATAAAACATTAAATGAAAAGCACTTAATAATGATTCAAACGAACGCGCTAAAAAAAAATGTGTAAAAAAAGAGTAAATAAAACACAGTATGTGAATTTCGGAATTTATGTCCGACGCGGATTACGAGTAAAAATGCTGGGAAAAATAAAGCGGGCAAAATATTGAAGAAACCAACAAACAAAAAATGTGCATGAAAACTCATACGTACTCAAATTTATTGAAAAAGTTTTATACACGCACGGAAAGAGGACTCAACTAAAAAAAAATCGCACACACTTACACAGAGAACAGAAATTGCTGCAAACAAAGTTTATGTGAACAAAATGGAAAGTACTTTCCACTTTTCACCACGAGTATTTGTTTCTGTTTTTCCTATTTTTTTTTTTGCCTGATACAGGGAAAAAGTACATTTTGATGTTATTAAAATGACCCATATACGAGTAGGACATATGAACGGACGAAAGGACAGACGGACAAATGAACGTTTGTTCATATGTATGGACGAGAGCCCAGAGTGCACAAATTGTGCCACGGGAATAAAGATAGCATAAATTTACAAGAGCGTGAATGCGAGAGAGAGAGAGAGAGAGAGAGAGAGAGAGAGAGCGAGATAAAAACGAGTAACAGGACAGATATTATTTGTAATAGAGGACCTTTTATTTTTTGCTACTCCAGTACTATAATGGGGCCTACGAGTATCATACTTAGTAAATTTCATCACCACCAATGGCCACCCATTCCAACTATACAAACTATGAGGCTGGCCCAACATATGTGCACTTGATGGTAATATTGAAGAAGAAGAAAAAAACTTTCCGCTGCGAGTTCGTCGATGTTTTATGTTTCATTTTCTGATGTTAAGATCCTCGGCACGTAAATGATTAAAAAGTTTTTCGCACACACACACACAGAAACCAAAAAAAACTATAACAAAAATGTGTGGAATCATCAATTTATCAATTGGCTCTGTATGTACGTATGTAAGGTACTTCTCATATAAATAAATATTACTTCGTGATTTTGATGCTGTACAAATACTGTGAGCGATAAAAGCAATATAAGTGGTTAATTTCTCTAGCAAACGCCTGCATGCTGTTACATTGGATGCTTTACCCTAAAAATAGCCAATTGTTCAATCTCCAAAAATAAATACCCTAAAAATCGGGGGAAAAAAGCTCGTACTTGTGAAAAGGTTGGCAACACTGAAAAAAATTATGTTCGTACTATTTACGAAACATTCTTTTTGGTATGTTCATAGTATATTCTTCGTACATTTTTCATATTTATATTGACGAAGTTTTACGTACATTTCGTATATTTTGTAAAAAAGTTTTGTAAATTTGTTTTATGAACAGTTTCTTATTTTGTCTGAAGCCACCGCTAAAATATTATTCATAATTTTTAGAAACATTTCCGTATAAATAACGTAATTTTTGTGCAAATTTCGTAATTTTTGTGCAAATTAGTAATTTTTGTGCAAATGTTCTTGTTTTGTATGAAATGTCTTCATAAGAAAATGATTCGTCATTTTGAAAAATATAATTTTGTGCTTGGGCATACGTACGAGGGTTGTTATATATATTGCTGGCCTAATAATGAAAATGCGAATATTTATCATCAAAAATGGTTTTATTTTTTTTCAAAGTATGCTCCAGCATGATTTATACACTTTTGCATGCGCTCAAACCAATTGTCGAAGCACTTTTTCCACTCCAATTTAGACACCTCCAAAACATGGTTTTTGAACGTTTAAACAGCATTTTCTGGCGACGAAAATCGTTGACCACGCATTTTTTTCCTGGTGTGCGGGAATAAAAAGAAGTCATTGGGTGCCAAGTCATGGATGTACGGAGGATACCCCATAAACGTTTTGACGGGTCGCCACATGACCAGTTTTGCCGAAGAAACAGGCGACCATTTGCGTCGAAGTGCTTCTTTCAAGAACAACATTCGTTGGATTTGGCTCGTTTTCGAAGACCTACATGGTCGATTGCTGTTTTGTTTCGGGCTCATAAGCATAGATACATTATTCGTCACCTGTGACGATCTTATACTTAGTAGGAACATAAATACTGTTACAACATTGAGCACACCCATTTCAATAGTAGAACTGAACATACCCCGTTTATGTCATATGGGTTTTGAAAGCTAACCTTAATAACGTTAGTCTGTAACGGGATTTTAAAATTGTTTCAACTTTCATCATGGAGTGGTCAGATGATGAGAACCGTATCGCTGTAATGGCGCTTTTCAAGTGTGAAATGAAAAAAACGATATTTTCAAAACGCTCCGGCCACTAGGGATTAGCAGCATGTTCGTCTACCGATGCATAAAACTGTTCGAGGAGACTGAAGATGTAAAAGACCGCAACCGGTGGGGCGGCCCACGCTCTGTTCGAACACCGCATGCCATCAAAGCCGTTAAATCAAGAATTCACAGAAATCCGCTCCGAAAACAGAAAATCATGGCCCGTGAGATGAATGTCACGCAAAAGTCCATGAGCCGAATCATTAAAAAAGACTTTGGCTTTCAAGCGACGTACCGGACATTTATTGACTGCAGCTTTAAAAAAATAGGATTGAAAAATGCAAACGTCTTTTGGTGAAGCACGCTGATAACTTGCACAGAAAAATTTTGTTCATCGATGAAAAAATGTTTACCGTCCAGGTAAAATTTAACAAGCAAAATGATAGTGTATGCGCGGTCATCTAAGTAAGCATCTAAACTGATCCCAAGGGTGGAAATGGGTGATCACCCAGCTTCAGTCATGGTTTGGTGCACGCAAAAAAAAGTATGGTTGTGGTGACAATATTCGAAGAGGATAATTCTATTGTTGGGTATATGGCTGTGGTACAACAATATTATGATCCTCACAACAATAGTATGATTCAAATACAACCATAATTTGATCCTCACAACCATAGTATGATTCACACTCAACCATACTATGATCTCCACAGCCATAGTATGATTCACACTCAACCATAGTATGTTTCACATACCATAGTATATTATGATCCTCATGTTATGATCCCTACAACCATAGTATTATCACATACAATGATACTATGATCCCCAATAATATTTATTAGAATCGGTCAAAGTTGTCAACAATAGATTTGAATTATGAAAATTATTCAAAAATACATTAAATTCAAAATACAAAGAGTGATTTATTTCACAGTAGAAATAATAAGTTTAAATAAACGTAAGCGTTTTTATTTAAAATATTTCAGTTTAACAAAGCCAAAGCAGCATGTTCAAAAAATGTTAATTTCGATAATAAATGCATTAGATCCGTACCAATAACATTTGTTCTTAAAAGCATATGAAGAAAAATTGCAACCATACAGTATGATTGCCGTAATCATATTATTGTTAACATAAGACGCAAAACACAATACGTTTGTCGCACTCACCATATTTATATTGTTGCTATAACCATATTCTCACTTTGACAATAATACTATTGTTACAATTTAACAATATTAATATTGCGGCTATCATACTATTGTCAAAATTAAATTCAGTAAACAATACTGTGGTTGCGACGAACTTCATTTTATTGCGGAGAACATATCATTATTGCCGTGACCTTGTAGTAACCATGTTTATTCTCTGCATGTGGGGTGTCTCTTACGATGGGGTCACTGACCTGAATTTCTGCGAACAAGGAGTCAAAACATCGGCCAAAGTTTACCAAAAAACTTTTTTGGAAACTGTTGTGAAGCCTCTTAACAATTCCCTGTTCCAAAACCAGCCATGGTCTTACCAGCAGGATTCTGCGCCGGCCCATAAGGTTAAAACGCCCCAGGCCTTCGAAACAGTTTCCTCTGAAGAATGGCCCTCAGGCAGTCCAGATTTGAATCCATTGGCTTACAAATTGTGGACGGTTTTAGAGGACAAGGGTTGTCACAAAAGATACCCCAACATTGTCAACAGTCTCTTAAGACTGCTTTGGTTCGAGCTGTGGCCAATTTTCCAATGGACGAGGTTCGTGCAGCATTGACGATTGGCCAGTGCGACTTAAGGCGTGTGTAAAGGCAAAAGGCGGACATTTCGAATAAGTAGATTCTTTTTGGATACAATATACATCAATAAATATATTTAAAAATATTTGGTCTAAAAACATTCAGTTCTTTTTATTTTACAGCGTAAAACGTGTGTAACAGTATTTATGTCCCTACTAAGTTAACGTCACCGCGATCGTATTTTTTCAAAAAAAATTCAAATCGTGCTGGATCCAACGAGAACAAACCTTTTTTACGGCCAGGTGTTTATGCAATATCGAATGTATGCTGGTGGAAGAAATGCCCAAGGATGCCTTTATCTCACGGTATGTCTTATGGCGATCTTGCATTATCAGTTCACGCACGGCATCAATGTTCTCTGGCACAACGGCCGTTTTTGGACGACCTTCACGAGCTTCGTCTTTGAGCGAGCGTTGGCCACGATTGAATTCATTAAACCAGTTTTCACAGTGCTATAGGATGGTGCTTCATCGCCATACAAAGATTTAAGTTCATCCATGCACTCGTGTCGTGATAATCCACGTCGAAAGTTGTGACAAATGATCGCATTAATGTTCACGAGTTAATTCCATTTTTTTTGCCAAATTGATTTTTTAAAGTCACTGTAAACAACACAAATGATGGTCGTACGTCAAAACGTTCTGAGTACGTTAATGCAAAAAAAATGTCAAACTTTCCTATGGAAATGTCAGATGGCGCCAGGCAACACTTAGTGATGTCTAGGCCACAAATATAGCAACTCTCGTATTCTGAATGGAATCCAGACCATACAAGTGAAAACAGAGTTATCTGCGTCCAGGCCGAATCTTACAGTCGCTGTTAATTGAAATCGAAGAACTACAAATTATCATAGTTAGTGTCACAATGGTCGGTCCCTTCAAAACTAAATGCCAGCCAAATCCATAAGTTCATATTTAGTACCATATTATTTTAGATAACATAAAAATCCCACGAATCATGGGTCGGAACCTCTAAATAATTTAAAACAAAAACCAAAACCTCAAAATCTTAGCCCAAGCCTGAATAATGGGCAAAGTTTGATTGCAAAAATAAACGGGTAGACGAATGGACGAACATTCCAGTCATTCTTAACTGAGCGATATAATAAACATAATATCTATCTCCATTCATTTGAGTTGTCACAAACTTCCACTCTAACTTTAAATACTCTGAAGTGTGTTGAAGCGTACTAAAATATATAAAACATCCAACACACAAATTAAAATCTTAATATCAAAAACGCATATCCTTTACTTGAAATGTATTAACCCTCAATTATTTGTACTTTTATTTCTATTCTACAGGGTGAATGCTCAGCCGGTGCACTGCCTGTTGCATGGGTCGATGAAGGCCCCGGTCCGCCAAAGTGTCTCAAATCGTGCAAAGACGACGACGACGACGAAGAAGAAGAAACGCCATTTACAAATAAGCTAAATAAGGATAAAATGATTAATAGTAATAATATTAATAATAAAAATAATTCGAATAATAAACATAAAAACAAAAACGATAATAAACTAAATAATAAATTAGTAGGCTATACAACAACAAACAACAACAACAACCTTAATATTAAGCTAAGAAATAGTCAGCCAACTATTAGTCATAGTTCCAATACCGACAGCGGCGGCAACAGCAACAACAGAAAGGATAGCGGCAGCAACAAAAAGCCAAAACAACAGAGAAGCCAAAAGCTGTTGAATCCTTTCAATTATTATCAGATACACAAAAACTACAACAGCAACAATAACAAAATGTCGAAAACGAGACGAAACTCGCACGAAACGCCGACAGCCACAGTGACAGACGCTGTGTCATCACCATCAGCGTCATCAACGGCTGCCAACAGCAGCAGCAACAACAACAACCAAGGAACAGCCACGTCAACAACATCTGCGACAGCAGCCCCGCAAACAACAAGTGCAAATAGTAATGCAACCAACAATACCACCAATATTTTGCCAGCAACACTTGCCAATACCAATTCGAATGCGGACGGCGATGAAAGCTACGAGTTCATGCATAAAATGCAACAGGATGCGGCCACACACAATGTCGGCGGCGGCGGCGGCGACGACGACGAGGATGACGTTGACGACGACGAGGAGGACGAGGAGGTCGACGACGACGTGGACGACATTGACATCGATGTTAATGTCCACAATGATGCGGCTGTCGCCGACAACGCGGCCTTTGTCATGCAATTACAGCAATTCCAACAGCAGAATCAGGCCAACAATAACATTGTCAAAATGAAGTTGAGTGCGTCGGCGGCCAATGCCGCCGCCAGCAACAATGGCAATCAACAATTCGAATTGAAATATAATCACTTGCAATCGGAACATAGCGCCAATGGCAATGGCAACAGCAACAGTAACAACAACAACAACAACCACAACAATAGGCGTTATCAGCACACTTATCAGTTGCAAGTGCAGGGCGTCCAAGCGAATCCGAACCATAACAACAACTATGGGCCGGGCAATCAGCGACTGGCGACAAACGCCGCAAAGAGCAACCACCAACAGACGCAACAACAACCGGAACAACAATATCAACAACAGCAACAACAACAGTGCCTTGAATATTTGGGCGACAGTGCCGAAACAATGCCCACGCACTTATGCACTCATCTCAACTCACCCAGTCACCTTCTGGCTCAATTGCGCCACCTGCGCCTGCGCAATTGCTGCGAACGCAACGTCTACAGCGCCCTGCATACGCTGGCCCTCAATGCCACCCTAGGCGGCGGCGAACCGTGCGTAAGCATACTAGAGGATCTAATGGAACTAGATGCATTGGCATCGCGTATCACCTGCGGTCTGGCGGAGATACTTTTTCGTTTCGATTGTCGTCAGGTGTATTCGATAATACATCAGTGTGATGATTGCAAGGTAAGTGAGATAAATACTCCAAATACGATTAAATATGAAATTTAAAGAATTTATTGCGCCTCGGATGAACACATAAAAATGTATTAAAGAATACTTTTTTAACCGGAATAAATTTCATTGAATATTTTGTTAACATAATAATGCTTCTATATAGGAAAGAGTTGGAATACTTTTCGTATCGTTGATAACTTTGTACTGCCAACTAGGTAGGTTTTGTTCAAATTCAATTTCTAGTCGAATACAAGCACTGTCTTTACACTTGACAAGACTCCACAAAAATTGTCACATGGCTGCGATTACTCTGATATATTTTAAAAAGTATACTTCTATAACTAAGGAGTAATTTGATTTAGAGCAATGCTAACCTTAATTTTTACAATACTAAATTATTTACAATTGTTGGTAAAAAATACTGCGATAATTACATCAACTAATTTTTTCCCAAATGCCATTAAAATCATTCTACATCTATGGGTTTTGCTAAGTTCTTTTTATGTTTTTGTTACGGCCAGAGGTTCTAATTTTTTTTTTAAATTGTTCAACGTATTCCTACGGAGCAATTTATGATAAGAGATTAGTAAAAATTGGAAACTATTGGATGTTGCACAAAACAAACTGAAAAAAGGGTTTTGGGCCACCCAGAACGGGCTCTAAATTTACCCAGAGTTGAACACAAATATCACATTCAAATTTGTGAGGAATTTTCATTATTTAGGTAAAATCAGTTGAATATATATGGGGAAGCTATAACTTAACCGATTTTCTCAAATTTCAAAAGCGTCGGTCGGTCCTTGGAACTTTCAGGTGCTAAATTTCATTAAGATTTACATACAATCTTAATGAAATTTAGCACCTGAAAGTTCCAAGGACTGACCGACGCTTTTGAGGCTTTAGAGCTCAAGACATAAAATCGAATGAACATAAATACTTGGATTAGGGGAGGGATAGTGCACGAGTTTTCGACTTTAATACGGCTCACGCCCTTATTTTGTGGGGTTTGGAAAAAAATGCATGGGCCAAAAAATGGGGGAGGTGGGATCGGGGCAAGTGATAACTCATCAAGGTCAAAGGTCGTGGGAAAATATTCACAAAAAGCCCTGCAACTACCTAGGAGTCGCACCTAGAGGGGTAAAATGTTTGACCGACCCCCAGTAATTTTCCCTCCCAATATTTTTCCAAACATAACTACCCCCTATCTTCACCCTAAGGGGGCTCCCCTACAAAAAATTATATTTTTTTAAATTTTCGGCGACGACCTCACGTACTATAAATTTGCCTTAACGATGATGAAAAAAATATTGTTACTTGAGGTCGTCGCCGAAAGTCGGAAGAAATATCCATCACATGAAAAAATTAAATTAATTTGACTAACATTTTTGAACTATAAAAAGTTTCGAATTTTAAGTACAGGTATTTTTTACTTTTAACAAAAACGAAAATAATTTATTGTCAATAATAACAGAAAATTTAAACGAAAATATTATTTTGTGGGGAATTTTGTTTTGGTTGGTCGTTTTAAGTGCATTTTGCATTGGACTTTTCTTATGGGTTAGGGATAGAGGGTATTCATGACAAAAATTTGTATGGGGACTCCCTTAACGGTTGAAGATAGAGGGTGGATTTGTTCTGAGAAACTGTTGGAATTGCATAAATATTGGGAATTGGTCTTACATTTAACTCCTCTAGGGGCACTTTTGGGGAAGTTAAAGCGGTGGGAGCAAAATCTGAAAAAAAATATTTTTTGTAGAGGAGCCCCCTTAGGGGATAAAGATAGGGGAAGTTAATTTATTGTTGGAAAAAATATTGGGATGGAAAACTTAATGGGGGTCGGTCATACATTTTACCCCTCTAGGTGCAACTCCTAGGTAGTCGCGGGGCTTTTTGTAGACATTTTCCCCCATTTTTTTCTACACCCCACAAAATAGAGGGGTGAGTCATACCCAAATCTTACTACTAAGAATCTCCACACAACACTATCCCACCCCTACTGTACATCCAAGATTTTCCGGTTCTCTTAATTTTAATATTGCCCTTCCTTGGTCCAAAAAACTAAGGTGTGCCACATGTTATAAAGATTAGATGCAACATTTAGCTTCTAGAGCTAAAAACATAAAAATCATTTGAACATATATGTGGGAGCTATATCTTAATCTGAACGGACTTTTGCAACATCCTTCGTTGGCCAAAAAAAAAACCAACGTGTGCCAAATTTCATTAAGATTATATGTAATATGTGGCAGCTAGAGCTGAAAACATTAAATCGAATGAACATATGTTTGGAAACAATATCTAAATCTGAACCGATTATTTTCAATTTCACTAGAGCCCGGCATTGGTCCAAAAATTATATCTTTCAAATTTAGTGAAGATCGGACAACAATTTCGACCTGTAGTTTGATTGCAAGCTTTAGACGGACGGATCGTTTAATCGAATTAGCTTAAATATTTTTGGCAGTAAAAAACATCTGAAATGAAGCTAACTTATAATAATACTGTTCCACAAAGTTGTTTAGGGTATAAAAAGAAAAACACGACAAAATATTCATCACACAACTACGAGAGCGGTTCGGAAAGTTCTTAGCCTATCAATGAAAGAGAATAGTTAGTTTTTTCCAAAATATTTTTATTTTTCAATATAATCTCCTGAAACTTCTATACACTTAGTCAAACGCTTATCTAGCAATTCCATCCCTTGATTAAAATAGTTTTCCTCAAGGTCTTCAATATAGTGGTTTACAACTGTAATTGCATCTTCATTTGAGGTAAAACGCTTGCAAGCAAGGATTTTTTTTAGATTTGGGAACAGGTAAAAATCACTGGGAGCTAAATCAGGAGAATAAGGTGGGTGGTCAAGCAACTCGTACTTTAATTCGTTGATTTTAGCCATTGTTGAAACACTCTTGTTCGCTGTAGCGTTGTCTTGATGAAAAATTATTTGTTTGTGTTGTAAGGACGTTTTTCTCGAGTTTGTACATTTAATTGATCTAAAAGGTTGCAATAGTACTCTGAATTTATTGTTTTACCCTTTTGCAGATAGCCAATCAAAAAAATACCTCTGAAGTCCCAAAAAACCGTTGCCATAACCTTACCAGCCGATTGAATTGTTTTTGCCTTCTTTGGGGCACTTCCTCCAGCTTCAGTCCATTGTTTGGATTGTTCTTTTGTCTCTGGAGTATAGTGGTGGATCCATGTCTCATCAACAGTTATAAAACGACGCTTAAATCCATTTTATTTCGCTGAAAACGATCCAAACAAGCTTAAGAAATGTTCATTCTTATGCGTTTTTGGTCGACTGTTAACAAGTCCGGCACCCATCTTGCAGAAAGCTTTTTCATCTGTAGTTCTTCATGCAAAATTAAATGGACTCGATCATTTGAGATGCCCATGAATTAGCTATTTCACGCACTTTTATTCGTCGATCATTTAATACCACATCATGCACTTTGGCTACAATTTCTGTTGTTGTTGCTGTTTTTGGACGTCCACTACGTGGTTCATCTTCAATGCTTGTACGACCACGTTTAAATTCAGCAACCCAATTTTTTACTGTTACATATGAAGGAGCACTTTCACCTAACACATTCACCATATCATTATGAATTTCTTGTCCCGATAAACCTTTTTTATGTAAATATTTAATGACACCACGCATTTCTAATTTTTCCATTGTAAAAAAATCGCGGATGCGTCTTTTGTGAACACCTGTTTCTATATGAAGGAGTTGCCAGATCGAAACAAAATTTAACATGTGTTCATAGAAGAGATGGAAGTTTCCAAAACACTTAACTTTTTTCTGTTTATACCGCGCTTTTTGTGCTAGGCTAAGAAGTTTCCGAACCGCCCTCGTACTGTAATATTATTTAAAATCCGCCAATCCAATACCAATCTACAACAATTTTAATATACAAAACTCAGCTGAATTTTCTAAATGCCACCCAAGTTCAAATCCCACATATATCTCTAAGAATTTCTAAGTTTTTCCCCAAAATATTTGTGTAATTCTTAAAATTTTGTAGAAGAATAGGAAATGTATCATGAAAAACAACCCCTCACAAAAAAAAAAAACAAAGATTGAAGGGGACATATAGGGTGATCCATCTAGGGGTATTTTTTCACAAAAAAAATATAAAAATTCAAATCAAGTGTGGAATCTTTATTGGTAATTTGAAAGGACATTTTAAGGCATATACATTTTTTTTGAAAGGACATTTTATGGCATTTATTTTTTTAATATAATTTCCTTCAAATGTTCGCCGCAACTACGCCTCAGGGTTTCCATTTTGAGTATCCAATTTTGGATGACTCGTTCGAGCATTTCGACCGGTATGGCTTTAATGACATGCGTAATGTTGGCTTCCAAAACTTTATTCGTAGCTAGTTTGTCAACATAGACTTTGGACTTTACGTAACCCCAAAAAAAAATGTCTGAAGGTGTGATATCACTCGATCTAGGCGGCCAACTCACCTGTCCAAAACGGCAAATGACCTTTCAATAGAACCATTGTTTCAGTAGGTGTATGGCAAGTGGCACCGTCCTGTTGAAACCAAATGTCGTCAAGATTACGAGCTTCAATTTCAGGTAGCATAAGATCGATATCATGGCACCATTCACGGTTACGTTCCGGCCATCATCATTTTTGAAAAAATGCACCGATGATTCCACCAGCTTATAAACCTCACTAAACCGTGGTTTTCTCTGGGTATAATGGCACCTCTTGAACTCTTCTTGTTGCTCTTCAGCCCGAATGCGGCAATTTTGTTTATTGACTTTGCCGTTGAGCCAGAAATGGGCCTCATCACTGAACAAAATTTTTGGTCGAAAACAGCGGATCTTCCCGTTTCTCACCGAACGCTCATTTCCATAATACAGTTACCAACATTTGAAGAAAATTATTTTAAAAAAATAAATGTCATGAAATGTCCTTTCAAATTACCAATAAAGATTCCACACTTAATTTTAATTTTTATATTTTTTTTTTGTTAAATTGAGTGGTAGTAAAATCCCAAATTATTGGTTAAAATTTAAGGGTTGTCTTTTTTTCCTGTGTATTTGTTCATCATTTCTAAACACGACGAGTCAAGGCATCGTTAGTAGAGAAGCAAATACTGCATATAAAACGGGGATGGTGTTCGGACTTATGTATGTGTGCTAGTGTTCCAAAAAACGGCTCTATTGTGACTCTAACATGACCAAGTCTCCAGTTTTTGAATGAAATTGGTAATTTTCAAGTCTGATAGAACCCAGAAATAAATTACTACAATTCTTTTGTTTTACAAATTGGGTTCTAGAGATTCTAAATAGTGTTGTTTAAGTTTTTTGAATTTAAGCCGGATATCTATTACGGGTTTAAGGTTTATATTTATTGAGCCTTTTTATGAATCATGTTATTTTTAAATTATAGCTACGTATTGTTACAGAAAACTTAAGACTATAATGTAATATCTTAATTTACTTTAAGATTAAGTAGGCTATTCAGCAATGGTAAAACTAGCTACAGGAAAATTTACAAACGATGAGATTTTATCACCGAAAGTTATTTATTTTATAGACACAAAATAAGCAAATCAACAAAATTAAATAGAAGGCATTTAACTGCTTTGAATTATCTACGACTGAAAAAGAATTTCGAGCTGTAACTATCAAACAAATGTACGCTGAGTCGATTGTTATACTAAAAGGGAAGTTTCCCTCCGTGTAACTTGGGACTTAGAACCGAGTTCAAAGAGTAAGTATAACCAGCAATCAGTAAAAGCTACCAATTCATGTAAAAAATCAGTCCTAATAATCAACTTAAAATGTTAGGGATACCGATATTTTGTCTCCTCAATCGAGTGTCCTTTTCCTTTACCAAAAATTTCAACTAACATTTTTCCCCTCAATCGAGTGCCCGTTTCCATAACCAAAAATTTCAGTGTACCGAAATAATATTCAGTTATAGAAATGGAATAACATTCGGTTGGCAAAAAATTCAAACTTTGATTAAAATATATTGTATGAGTACTATTGTTTGTCTTACAACAAAATCTCCGAAATAAAACGTTCTAAATTATCGGCCGACACTTTCGAATTGGAAAATCGGTATATCCAGCAACGAGCTCATAAATCGTTTTTTGTTTTCCTTTGGAGCCTCATTATTATGAGTCTATTCACAACTTTCAAGGGGGAGTTGTACATGCTGGCCTAATTTACGCCTGAAAATGGCAGAGGAGCCCTCCCTCCTTTGCCCTACTGTTCGAAAGTCACAGCAAACTGTGTGATAATATCCGTTTATGTCAAAACTTAATAATTAATTTTGTAATTTTGTACATGTTCCGTTTTACACGTTGATTCTTTACGGCCAAAGCACTTTAAACTGTGTGTGTGTGTGTGAGCAATTCACAAACCAAGAGAGAGAGAGAGAGACTGTACAAAAAAAAATTACAAAGAAATTCTTCCTGATTTTTGTTGTTTTTTTTTGCGTGCTTGCGTATGTGTGCGAGTTTTTGCCCAGCCTCGATAGCGCGCTCTTGGCTTTTGTTTTATGGTGATTCCCTTTAAATTCATTTCGTAAATAGCTTTCTTCATAATTTATAAATCCTGTCCGTAACACAAACAACATCAGCAGCGCAGCAAAAACAACTACAACAACTACAAAAGCGACGAAAAACGGCAAGCATAATGAAATAAGCACACATAAAAACAAACGCACAAAGGATGCGACGTCTTAGCAAGGATGCGGGAGAGTCAGAGTGTAGTATGTGAGACAGTAGTACCAGTAGCGTTTGTTTGTGAGCGTGTAAAGACACACATACCAGCACATGGTTGGGATGTGTGTACACTGTACAGCAAATCATAACACCGACTCCGATGTTTATGGTAAAGCAACAACAAGCGGCAACCACTGTAAGGGACACACGCCTCTTCAGAGCCTCTAAAACCTGGAAAAATATGAAACTACATTTGAAGAGGCCGCAGCAGCACTGATATGATTTTGCATCGCTCGGTGTGGGGTTTTCTTTTTTGCACAATAAACGACGATGCCAGTTCAACTGAATTGAATTGAAGTTTGACGGGGAAACCACCACTTAATTAAAGCTGGCCTGGCTATATCACTACTTATAAAGGGTGTCCTAAGAAAAGCGCAATTTTTAAATTTTAAATAAAACACAGATATTTAAGAAAAAATCGTGAAACTTTATTATATCGTAAAGTAGACAGAATGAGGTTATGTATGGAACAATATATCGTGCAGATGGCCGTCGCGGCTTTGCTGGCATGCACGCGATCTTTTAATGAAATTTTCAATGACCGTTTTGCATGAATGCTGCGGTATTTCATTAATGCAGCGTCCAATTTCGTCTTTTAAGGCTTGAGTCGTCGTCGGCTTATTCGCGTAAACCATCGACTTCAAAAAACCCCAAAGAAAAAAATCTAATGGTGTTAAATCGCACGATCTAGACGGCCAATTCTGATCTCCAAAACGCGAAATAACACGACCGGGAAATGACTGATGCAGCAATTGAATTGTTTCTCTGGCTGTATAACATGTGGCGCCGTCTTGTTGGAACCACATGCCCTCCACATTCATTTCTTCAATTCTAGGCAAGAAAAAACTGGTTATCATTTCACGATACCAAACACCATTGACTGTTTGCGCTTGACCTGCCTCATTTTCATAAAAAAAAAGTTCCAATGATTCCTCCAGCCCAAAAACCACACCACACAGTGACACGTTGAGGATGCATTTGCTTCTCGTGAATCACTCGAGGATTTTCCGCACCCCAAATGCGACAATTTTGCCTATTGACGAAGCCATCAAGATGAAAATGGGCCTCGTCACTGAAGATGATTTTATCGGCAAAATCAGCATTTTCATGTTGTCTCTCCAATACCCAATTAACGAACTCCCTTCGCTGTCCATGGTCAGCTGGCTTCAGTTCCTGAGTCAATTGAATTTTGTATGCATGAAGATGCAAATCTTTCGTCAAAATTCGCTGCAAAGTGGATTTGGAGACACCAATTTGCTGAGCTCGGTGTCGAATTGAGGTGGATGGAGTTTGAGCGACATCATCACGTACAGCTGCGACATTTTCGGTCGATCGACCTGGTCGATGGCGCGTTGTTGTCTTTACATCACTAACAGACCCAGATTCGGCAAATTTATCCATTAATCTCTTTACAGTTGACTCTTTTGGAGCATTATTGTGACCCCAAATTGATCGCAATTTGCGAACTGTAGCCGCAAAACTTTCACCATTTTGGTAAAACAATTTCACAATGAGAATGCGTTGTTCATTCGTGTAGCGCTCCATTTTTACTAACCTCGTACCTTCTACTAACAAACAATAACAATTGTTCAAATGTCAAACAATGACACTTCGAATGTTGCCAGATTTAAAAATTGCGTTCTTCTTGGGACACCCTATCCTATAGAGCTTTATGTTTTGCACAGCCCCCGCCACTGTTGGGTTGTGTCGTGTTCGCCGACTAGTTGGTTGATTTCAGTACAGTCGTTGGAAAGATGCCTTAGTCAATTACTAACATTGCATATTGACGATCATTTGACAGGAAATATTAAACGACCAAAGGGACAGGTGAAAAACAAATATGAATCGAAAATAATCCGGTAAAAAATTGTAGTGTACGAGGGCTGCCATATATGTGACGCGCAAAATAGCAAGGAGCCTAAGGTTAAAAACCAGTTTTGTTCAGGAGAGCCATTTTAAAGATTAGGTCCCTTTCTATTTGCGCTTAGAATCGTCGACTTCACTTTCATAAAACGCGCATATCCCTGGGAGGGAACACTTTTGGGGCATGTGATGGGTCTCATTCGATGCTCAGACGTTGTCCACATCAAAAAAAGAAAAAAAAAAATGAAAATTGATTTTTTTACCCTTAGGTCCCTTTCTCTATGCGCTCTCACACATTTCTGGCCTAATAATGAAAATGCGAATATTTATCATCAAAAATGGTTTTATTGTTTTTCAAAGTATTCTAAAGCATGATTTATACACTTTTCATGCGCTCGAACCAATTTTCGAAGCACTCTTTCCACTCCGATTGAGACACCTCCAAAACATGGTTTTTGAACGCTTCAACAGCAGCTTCTGGCGACGAATATCGTTAACCACGCATTTTTTTCTTGATGTGCGGGAATAATCAATTCGACGTTTTGGCCGGTCAAAAAGGCGCTGGTTTTAGCCGATGTGTGAGAACTCGCCTTGTCATGGTGCACAATGATTCGTCTTCTCTTGTTCGTTTTTCGAATTTCTCCGAAGACTTCAGGCAAACAAATTGTGGTGTACCACTCAGAATTGACCATCCTACGTTGCTCAAGTGGAACAGTCGCCACATGACCAGTTTGGCGACCATTTGCTTCGAAGTGCTTCTTCCACAAACAACTTTCGTTGGATTGGCTCGTCTTCGAAGACCCACACGGTCGATTGCTGTTTTGTTTCGGGCTTATATGCATAGATCCATGATTCGTCACCTGTGACGATCTTGTAAACGTCTCTTGAAGCACCGCGATCGTATTTTTTCAAAATGTCTTTGCACCAATCGACACGAGACTTTTTTTGAGCGACTGTCAAATTGTGCGGGATCCAACGAGAACAAACCTTTTTACGGCCAGGTGTTCATGCAATATCGAATGTATGCTGGTGAAAGAAATGCCCAAGGACGCCTCTATAGCACGGTGTGTCACATGACGATCTTGCATTATCAGTTCACGCACGGCATCAATGTTGTCTGGCACGTCGGCCACGATTGAATTCATTAAACCAGTTTTTCACAGTGTGTGGATGGTGCTTCATCGCCATACAAAGATTTAAGTTCATCGATGCACTCTTGTCGTTGTAATCAACGTCGAAAGTTGTGAAAAATTATCGCAGGAAAATGTTCACGAGTTAATTCCATTTTTTGTCAAATTGATTTTTTCAAGTCACTGTAAACAACACAACTGATGGTCGTACGTTAAAACGTTCTGAGTACGTTTATGCTAAAAAAAATATCGAACTTTCCAATGGAAATGTCAGATGGCGCCAGCCAGAAATATATATAGCAACCCTCGTACTACACACTAAATTAAAGGCCACTATTTTGGTTCCCCCATTTAATTCCACAGTAGGACTTATAGAATTTATAATAAATACGGGGAAAACAAATGGTCAAATGCTGACTATTGTGGACGAAAACTACGATAAGACCATTGACTACGTAAAGACCATTGCCCTAAGCACACCCTTTTTTGTCATTTGGAATACTGCAGATTCTAAAATCGGCAAGAACCTTTGTATGGGGGATGTACAAAAATATGGACCTACATAGTTTAATTTCACCACGGTTTTATATTCAGCCTTATTACGGTTGTCGAAGACGAAAATCGAGAGCAGTCGAAGTCGTTGTCGATTTCGATTATTTTTGGTATTACGTAACTTTTTCGACTCTTGTGATTTTGTAATAGATTGAAAAGTAAAAGATGTGCTATACTGTCAAAACAATGTTTACTTTTTACATAATTGTCCGCCAAAGGCAACATTGAAATTTTGTCAAGATAAAATAAAATAAATGAAACTACTCTCATTTTCATTTGTGGTGTCCATACGGCAATAGCTGGACTTAAGTGGAGTATTTGAGACTCCAAATTCGACTCCCTCCGGATTTACTATGGAGTCTAGCTGCAGCAAACTTGAGGCTGCTTCCTCCACTGGCGTCAGTACAAACTGTTTGTGTGGCCCTCCTCCCGTTGCACGGCATTCTGCCTTGTTGTGCAGCAGCTTCTTTTTCAAATTACATTTGAAGTCTGCCCACACCTTCATCCATTCCGTACCTTGGCGCATGGGAGGCCCAATGGAATTTAATTCAATGGCAATTTTCGCCCATTCCTCCTTGGTATTTACTTTATGTAGGCCGCTGTGGTACGCACGCGCAAGATTTGGATTTGCCTCCAAACAGTTCCACCACTTTTGAAAACTGTTGTTGCGTGGTTATTTTATTCCTGGAATAAATAAATAATTAATTAAATGAATTTTCTCACAAAAAACAAATACTTACATTTTGCAGCTCATCTTTGTAAACAAATGTGAATATATTCAGAAAACGACGCCTGCTTGTTCATTTTTACGGCAACAACTGACACAAAACAAGTGACGGCGACATAAACTTTATATCAGCGGTCGACATCAGATAAAAGTTTTTTGGTAAAATACCGCAAATTTACCCAATGTTGAAAATAGATAAATAATTTATTTTATACAATTATGTTATATTTATTTATTGTCGAATATAAAATGTCAAAAAAATGTGTTAAATTTCAAATTAGTTAACGGCGTGTTAGCGGATGAAACCAACGGCTAACAATTGCTGTCAATTGAATGCGGCGACGTCTCTAGTCGTATGGAAAAAATTGATCGACTGTTTTAGCCAACTTTGACAGTCGTTTTCGTCTTCCGTGTTACGAAAATTGTAACAGATTGTGCATTTTCGACAACCGTAGTACCGTTTTCCAAAAAAATCGACATTCGACTACGTCTTCGACAACCGTAATAAGGCTGATTATAAGTCGCTTTTAACGTACCATGAGAAATTTGAACTTTATCGGGTTTAAATTTCCCACACAAATGTTCCCCCAAATGTTGTGTCCTGGCGAGTAATTTGGCTAAATAAGCATAAAGAGTTTTATTTACAACTTTGGTGTCTTCAGTGACCCCTACTGAAATTTTCTGGTAAATAATTTTGTAGAATATTTTGATTCTTAAATGTCCTTTTTTATAGGACTTTTTTTTGTTTTCTCGAAAAAAGGAACAAGGGACCATAAGGAGAGGACTTAAAGGGTTAAGAAAAAATAGCATCGCGCGCTCGAAGAGAACGGTCGTTAAAAGAACTCCTCTCGGAAATTAATTCTAATAAAATAAAATAAGCAGGGAAAGTGCAAAAAATAAACTCAATTGTCGGGAAAACAATTATCTAAAATTGTTTGAATTCATTATAAGTATTAACTTGTAAGGAATTCAAACAGTTTTTTGACAAAATAAAAATTTTAAGTTGAACAACAAACCCAGTTGTGTAAGAATCAGTGTAACAAAACAACCAAAATTAAAAAAGGCACACACACAGCTAAACAAACCCACAGCTTGATGAGCCATCGTCTCACTCAAGAGTTGGAACAACGCAGACACTCTTTCTGCAGTGTAAGTTCGCGGAATGCATACTTCGCGATAAATGCAGATGTAAACAATGGAATGAGAGAGGTAGCGCCACTAAGACAAACTCTCTCACCAGGCAGTGCTAGCAACAACAGTAATAACAAAGAAGGTGGAAACACAGCGAACACAGAAATAACACACGAAAACAACGACAAACCATTAAAGGCGGTACAGACAGGCATGGATCGCTACATTACTATAAAGCGTAAATCCAGCCCAGCCAAAGGCAACTCTAACAAAAAAAAGTTGCAAAACTGTGAACGGTGAAGAACCAACAACGTCCGTCACGGGTAAGAACCGGTTTGCATTGCTGAGCGAAGAAGAACCTCAATCTTCTACCTCGGCAAATGCCGCAACTCCAAGGCCGCCCCCAATATACCTACGTGAGAGTAGCTCAAATGAGCTAGTAAATATTATTGCCCAAGTTGTTGGTAGTGGTGGCTTTCACATAGTGTCAATAAAGAAAGGGAACATTAACGAGACTAAAATTCAGGCATACACCGAAAACGGCTTTCGCGCTATTTCTAGTTATTTTAACGATAGAAATAAAATTTTTTACACGTATCGGTGTAAGAGTAGTAAGGGTATCGCGGTAATCTTAAAAGGCATTGAATCATTTGTAGGACCAGATGAAGTAAAACGAGCACTGGAAAAAGAGAATTTTAACGTTCACTCCGTGGTGAACGTTCTTAACAATAAAAAGGTTCCCCAACCAATGTTCAAGGTCGAACTTCAACCTGACTCGCGGAAACTAAAGAAAAATGAAGTTCATCCTATATACAAACTTCAATATTTGTTATATAGAAGAATCACGGTCGAAGAACCCCACAAAAGAAATGGTCCCGTTCAATGCCAAAATTGTCAAGAGTATGGACACACAAAATCATACTGCACTTTGCCAACCGTTTGTGTTGTATGTGGTGATCTACACCAATCGTCCGCCTGCAAAGTTAAATCGCAGGAACAGAAAAAGTGCAGTAATTGCGGGGAACAACATACCGCAAATTACAGAGGTTGTAGGGTTTACAAAGAACTTAAGCGTAAACTAGAAGAGAAGCGTAAACTCATTTCTAACCGAAACGCGCCGAATCCTATAATCGACATCCAACAGACTCCAGTTTACTCTAGCAACGGAAACGGCATTACAAACGGTATAACATACGCGAATGTTCTAAGGGCGCATACACCTAATGCCCCAGTGCAACAACATGGTAACTCTGAATCAATGATTCAACAACTGGTACAGAGTATAAACATGTTCATGTCAACTATGCAATCAATGATGCAAGAATTCATGCGAAACCAGAATCAGTTAATTCAAACTCTACTTACCAAAAAATAGGCCCTCTTAAGATATGTACATGGAACGCAAACGGTGTGAACCAACATAGACACGAACTGACCGAGTACCTAGATCGGCAGAATATTGATATAATGCTACTATCAGAAACTCATCTCACAGACAAATACAATTTTCAGATACCTAATTTTAGATTTTATGGTACTCATCACCCCGACGATAAGGCTCATGGGGGCACTGGTATCCTAATACGTAAACGAATGAAACATGAAGTCGCTGAAGGAGTCTCACAAATCTACCTCCAAGCGACAACAATTCGTATCCAGATTCAAGGTAGTTTTCTTACCATTTCAGCAATATATTTCCCCCCGCGGTTCGCGATATCAGAAGATATACTTCTGAACTTCTTCAATGGTCTCGGACACAACTTTATTGCTGCTGGTGACTACAATGCCAAACATACGCACTGGGGATCCCGTTTAGCAAACCCTAGGGGAAACCAGCTGTATAAATGTCTAATGCGACGTCAAAATAAATTGGACTTTATATCTCCCAGTCAACCTACATATTGGCCTTCTGATATTAACAAAAAGCCTGACTTGATAGACTTCGGTATAATAAGAGGAGTTAGTAAATCTAACTTATCTGCTAGTACCTGTACTGACTTATCGTCAGACCACTCGCCAGTTATATTTCTTCTTCACGGGAAGACAGTACTTGTAGATGACCCACTAAGGCTTACTTCATACAAAACTAACTGGTTAAAATACAGGAAGTACATTAGTAGTCATTTAGATTCGAATCATCTAATTTCTAACGCGGATGAGATCGATAACAACGTATCCAACTTGAACGTAATCCTGGAACAGGCGGCCATTCACGCTACACACAGACAAATAAAAGCGACAAATAGTTTGAATACTTACACTAACCGGGAAATAGAGCACCTTGTAAGTGAAAAAAGGAGGTTCCGTCGCGAATGGCAGCGAAATAGGTCAGCAGCGGCACGACTAAGACTGACTGAAGCTACTAAAAGGTTGCAAAGCGCACTTAGAAAAGAAGACAGTAGACAGCAGGCTAGTTTCATTGCAAGTTTAACTCCGACTGCTTCAA
Source organism: Hydrotaea diabolus (assembly GCA_963513945.1). NCBI lineage: Eukaryota > Metazoa > Arthropoda > Insecta > Diptera > Muscidae > Hydrotaea > Hydrotaea diabolus. Next base: position 21,907,289 of record OY740720.1, on the reverse strand, counting down.
CCAAATTCTCATTATGGAAAACATTAAGAAATACTAGTATGCCCACCGAAACGCAATTTCCAATACGCGACGCAAATGGCAAGTGGGCAATATCAGAAGAGGAAAAGGCCAATGTTTTTGCAAACCATCTATCACAGGTATTTCGCCCAAATCCTGCAAGTAGCGACATCCTTCCACCTGTTGATAAAATGTCTGCCGTAATTCCATTGTTTACTAACGCAAATGAAGTTCTGAATGTCATTAAAGAAACCGTGAATCCAGGTAAAGCACCTGGATATGATCTTATCACGCCTAAAATGATCTTGGAACTTCCCTATATTGCTGTGAAGTTCCTGGCAAAATTATTTAACTCTATTTTGAGACATGGGTACTTTCCTAAAGTGTGGAAAATTTCTCTGATTCAAATGATTTTAAAGCCAGGAAAGGACAAATCAATACCTTCCTCGTACAGGCCGATCAGTTTGCTTCCCTGCTTATCCAAACTATTTGAAAAAGTTCTTTTATCGAAAATAAAACCGTTTCTCGTGTCAAATAACATAATACCAGACCATCAGTTTGGGTTTCGCGAAGGTCACAGCACTATCGAACAAGTAAACCGTCTGACCCAAGCAATTGAAAAATCATTTGAACGGCGAGAATATTGCTGCGCAGTATTCCTGGATGTTGCTCAAGCATTTGACAAAGTCTGGCACTTTGGCTTGACCTACAAAATTTGCAAATACTTACCGGCAAATACGCATCGAATTCTTGAGTCTTACTTAGAAAACCGCAGATTCAGAGTCAAATGTGGTCAACACGTCACCGATGACCGCGAAATACTAGCAGGTGTTCCCCAGGGAAGCGTCATGGGGCCTATCCTTTACATTCTGTTTACCGCAGATATTCCTACCAGCCCAAACGTGCTAACATCCACTTTTGCCGATGATACCGCTATAATGGCCACACATAAAAAGCAGGATATTGCACCTATGAATCTAGGTGTACATCTCAGACGAGTAGAATCTTGGCTCTCTGACTGGAGAATAAAAGTCAATGAGGCTAAATGCACACAGGTAACTTTCACACTGAATTTTAGCACTTGTCCGACATTGAAATTAAACAATATCCCTTTTTCTCAATCTGATCATGTTTCATACCTTGGAATCCACCTGGATCGCCGACTCACCTGGAGAAGTCATATCGAAGCCAAGAAAACTCAACTGAAACTTAAGGTCCATCAACTTCACTGGCTCCTAAACGCGAACTCAAAACTAAGTCGTGAATATAAGGTCCTGCTATACAACAGTGCAATCAAACCTATCTGGTTATACGGTGCCCAGCTATGGGGCAAAGCAAGCTCGAGCAATCTCGACAAAATCCAAAGAGTCCAATCAAAGACATTGCGGCTTATTACCGGTGCCCCTTGGTATATGAGGAATGAAAATATCCACCGAGACTTGAAAATACCTCTCGTTAAAGAGGCAATTCAAAAAATCAATATAAAGCACAAAGAGAAGCTCGAACGTCATGATAACATACTTGCTAGACAATTATTGTGCAGTCCCAGATCTTTAAGACTTCGGAGAAACGAACGCCGTGTTTTCTAATCTTCATCCGTAACAGTAATCGCGAACACACGCGCCCGAAAGACTGTGTAGAATCCTTTTCTACGTCACGTGGCTTAAACGCTCTTATACGTGATCTTTAAAACAGTCAATATCAATCGCGGACGAACAATCAAAAAAGACTGTGTAGAATCCTTCATTCTACGTCACGTGGCTTAAAATGCTCTCATACGTGATCCTTAAAACAGTCAACGCGAAAAACCTACAAAACCCAAATTACGTCGTCCACTCTGCTATTCTAGAGTTATCCGTTATACATACATAACTAGAGTTCTTCACTCTACATAATATCGCGAACACTCAGTAAATGAATGTAAGGGTCCTCTGGACCTTTATCACGAGGTTTAAGCCAAACCAGGTTTAAAATCCTCACGTGTGATCCATACCAGTTATATACTATTTTGACCAAATTAATTAAAATTCCTGCCAATTAGCAGAGACCCACATTACAAGAAATCCATACTAGGATTCAATATTGAATTATACTTAAGATTCGTATACTTATTGTTAGGCTCCTTTGGAGCAGATTCAATAATTCAAATAAAGCTTATATAAAAAAAAAAAAGATCTTCTACAAAAATAATCCGCATAAAATTTCACTACAGAACTCTGACGATAAAAAGTCTCTCAGACACTACCTTACTGCATTTTTTCATCTAACATTATGCTCTCTCCGACCAAAAAATGATAACATTGACCCACTTGAAAACAAAACGATGACCAGCTGGACTATAAGTTTTTTCTTCAAAAATTATCGACTCAACATGCCCTTTAGAATTTTAAGGTCGCGACTCTGTTCCAAAAAATGCTGTTGGACAGTGTTATTAACAAAAAAAAATCCGTTTCAAATTGAGAAACTCCCACATGAAATTGAAAATTGCCATCTCAAATTATGAGAATTTTGAATTATGTACTTTTACAGAGAATTTCAATTCCAATAGATATTAGGCATTTCTACTTTAAATTAAGAATTTTTTTTGTATTAAAATTAGGAATTACCGATTCAAAATAAGAACATTTCAATTGATATTGAAAACTTCTGTTACAAATAGAGAAAAATCCAGTTGAAATTAAGAAAAAAGGCAATTGAAAGTTAGAAATTTCCATTTAAAGCTAGAAAATGCAATTGAAATTTAGAAAAGTTCAATTATAACAAAAATAAACGTTTCAAATTGTGGAAATTCTAATAAAAATGGAGAATTGCCACCTTAAGTTAAAATAATTTTAAATTACGAATTCATTTTTATTTTAATTGAAAAAATTCAATTGAAATTCATTCAAAGCGTAAATATTCAATTTGAGTAAAGAATTTCCATTCCAAATTAAAAAAAAAATTAACTAAAATTCCAAAACTCAACAATAAAAATTGTCACCTTAGATTGTGCTAAAGGTTATTAAAATCTAGGAACTGGAGAATTTCCTTAACTATTACAAATTGAGGAAATTACAATTGAAATTGAGAAATTTCCCTTTAAATTGATAGCATTACAAAAAAATAAAGAATTTCCATTTCAAATTCCGGCAGTACCAAATGAAACTGAACATTTTCTTTTTCATATTGAGGATTTCACCTTAAAATTGTAACTATCCATTTCAAATCGAGGATTATAGCTTGAAAATGAGACTACCCATTGTAAATTGTAAAAAAATCGAATCAATATTTAGAATTCGAATATTAAATTGAGAAAAATTTAATTAAAATGAAGAAAAATAATAATTTTCATTACCAATTAAGAATATCCATTTTAAGTTGTGAATAATGGAATTTAAATTTAGAACTTCCCTTTTCAAATTGAGAGCATTTCATATAAAATTAAGAATTTCCATTTCAAATCGAGGATTATAACTTGATTCAATTAAAATTAAGAAAAATAATAATTTTCATTACCAATTAAGAGTATCCAAATTGTGAGTATTAGAATTGAAATTGAGAACTTCCATTTTCAAATTGAGAGCATTGCAAATAAAATTAAAAATTTCCATTTCGATTTGAACATTTTTAAATTGAAATTGAATATTTGTTTCTTAAAATTGTAAATATTCATTTCAAATTGAGGATTTTGACTTGAAAAAGAGAAAGATCCCAATGTTAAATTGTAAAAATTCTAATCGAAGTTCAGAATTTTAAACTGAAATTATATATCCAATTTCAGTTTAAAATTCTGAACTTCGATTAGAATTTTTTTCTTTACTAATTGAGAATAACCATTTCAAATTGTGAATATTTGATTTTGACGGTTTTCATAAAAAATTCAAAATTTTTTAATTGAATTTTTAAAATTTCCATTTTAAATCGAGAAAATTTCAATTGAGAATCTGCACTTCAAACTACAAAGATTCCAACTAAAATTGAGAATTGTTTTGTAAGTAGTGGATTTTCATTTAAATTCTTTCTAAATTGAAAATGCCCTATTGAAATATAAAATATTCATTTTCTTTTGCGTGTTTCCATTTCAAGTTAAGAATATTATTATTCTAATTAAAATTGAGAATATTTTTATTTTAATTTGAATTGAGAATAATGTTATTTCAATTAAAATTGAGATTATTGTTATTTCAATTAAAATTAAGATTATTGTTATTTCAATTTCTATTTCAGATTGAAAGTTTAATTACCAATGCAGACATTTTTTTTGCATTTTAAATTGAGTAAAATTCAAACTCTTCATTTCAATCGAAACTTTTCCAATATGGTATTAAAATTCTTGGTTTTTAACTCGTATTTTTTCAATTGTAAATGAAAATTCCCTGTTTAAGTAGAAACTTTCTCAAGCAAAATTAAAAAAGTGATTCTACTTTGAGAGAAAACGCCTGCTACTAAACTCAATTCAATGCTTAAAAGCAACCTATTGACCTTCTTTTTGTTTTCCCGTAAAAAAAAATTACCGCCAACAAAGAATGCATTGTCTCCCACTGTGCATTTGTGTTCTGAGTATAACAATTTCTGGTATTTTGAAGCCTATGAAAACAACAGCCGCAGTTTTAGCTAGGGTTTCTCCCCTATTTCTTTCTGTGACAGTGCAAAGCTAACACGCTTACACACATACTCCAACAGACGCGCACACACTCAAAATCATATTTTAACAATATGTGTTAAGTGTAAACTAAAAATTTAAGTTAAGGACGGAGGATACACCCTTACCAAAACGAAGATTTGTTTATTTCTTGAATGTTTCCTACGGGCTCATAACATCAAAAATATTATATTGCTGTTGGGCAATTTGGAAGTTTATGGTAATTTCGATGACTTACTCTACTTTCGTATGGTGAAGGGAGGGGCAAAAATCTGGGACGACAGGGCAGTACAGACAGAAAAAGGATGCTGTAATAGCCATACAAATCAAACAAACAATGTATGTATGGCAAGTCATCATGGGAGTCATCCCGTTTATCTTTGTCATGTCTTTCGTTTTTCTTTTGCATTTTAGCTGGCAAATATTAACCTTTCCTAATGAAGCTGCAAATATACATACATACGTATGTACGTATGTATGTATGTATGTACGCAGATGTATGAGTATATAAAGACGTCTTTTAAGAAATTAACCCAGAATGAATCATTAATATTTCGTTTTATGTACTTACCCCCTTTTTTACTCGTAAGCGAAGTGAGCGAGCGGTGGTCGATGGTAGCTGGATGATAAAATATAGTGGTCATTCTTTTGAGACCTTTCCGGTAGTGAATTCCGTGACAGTCAATCTAAAGGAAGACACATAACAATTTTAGTCAACATTTTTCAATTAAATGTATTTTTTTGTGGTGCTAGATTTGATTGCAATTTAATTGGAGTAAAATTAAAGCCACAATAAAGACAAAATCCACAAAAATGAATAAATTTGTTAGTATTCCAAATTGAATCAAATCCAATAAAATTTATAAATTACATAGATGGATGGTTTCTTATTTAGCAATTTGCTCATTCCTTCTTATCCTAATGCTTTGTATGTTATCGCTCATCACTTTATCCTTTAATGAAAACAACTTGGAGCAAGGGAGAATCTAACTTGGTAGATCTATTCTTTTTTATATATCGATGATCTTGCTGTCTACGCTATTTAATACACTGCATGATTACTAGCTAAAGCTTATAAAGCATCTCGCCATGGCTACACCATGCAACTTAGACGCAATGCTTAAACATAACATTCATGTTTGTTTATTTATCTTATACGAGGGCGGTTCGGAAACTTCTTAGCCTAGCACAAAAAGCGCGGTATAAACAGAAAAAAGTTAAGTGTTTTGGAAACTTCCATCTCTGCTATGAACACATGTTAAATTTTGTTTCGATCTGGCAACTCCTTCATATAGAAACAGGTGTTCACAAAGACGCATCCGCGATTTTTTTACAATGAAAAAAATTAGAAATGCGTGGTGTCATTAAATATTTACATAAAAAAGGTTTATCGGGACAAGAAATTCATAATGATATGGTGAATGTGTTAGGTGAAAGTGTTCCTTGATATGCAACAGTAAAAAATTGGGTTGCTGAATTTAAACGTGGTCGTACAAGCATTGAAGATGAACCACGTAGTGGACGTCCAAAAACAGCAACAACAACAGAAATTTTAGCCAAAGTGCATGATATGGTATTAAATGATCGACGAATAAAAGTGCGTGAAATAGCTAATATCATGGGCATCTCAAATGATCGAGTCCATTTAATTTTGCATGAAGAACTACAGATGAAAAAGCTTTCTGCAAGATGGGTGCCGGACTTGTTAACAGTCGACCAAAAACGCATAAGAATGAACATTTCTCAAGCTTGTTTGGATCGTTTTCAGCGAAATAAAATGGGTTTTAAGCGTCGTTTCATAACTGTTGATGAGACATGGATTCACCACTATACTCCAGAGACAAAAGAACAATTCAAACAATGGACTGAAGCTGGCGGAAGTGACCCAAAGGAATTCAATCGGCTGGTAAGGTTATGGCAACGGTTTTTTGGGACTTCAAAGGTATTTTATTGATTGAGTATCTGCAAAAGGGTAAAACAATAAATTCATAGTACTATTGCAATCTTTATATCAATTAAATGTACAAATTCGAGAAAAACGTCCTGGCTTACAACACAAAAAAATAATTTTTCATCAAGACAACGCACAAGAGTGTTTTAACAATGGCTAAAATCAACGAATTAAAGTACGAGTTGCTTGACCACCCACCTTATTCTCCTGATTTAGCTCCCAGAGACTTTTACCTGTTCCCAAATCTAAAAAAATTCCTTGCTGGCAAGCGTTTTACCTCAAATGAAGATGCAATTACAGCTGTAAACCACTATTTTGAAGACCTTGAGGAAAACTATTTTAATCAAAAGATAGAATTGCTAGATAAGCGTTGGACTAAGTGTATTGAAGTTTCAGGTGATTATATTGAAAAATAAAAATATTTTTGAAAAGCTAACTATTCTCTTTCATTGATAGACTAAGAACTTTCCAAACCGCCCTCGTATATTATACAAGTATATTAAACTAGCCGTAACCCGGTGCACTTCCCTACCCCCAACTATGCTTTTACACATAAAGAAGTATTCTATAATCGATAAAAAAAAATGTTAACTGAAATATTGAATCTTAATCGTGTCGGGCTTATTTGCGTAGACAAGCGAGGTATTAAATCGCACGATCTTGGTGGCTCACCAAAAGTTTCCTTTAATAAATTTATTGTTTCGCTGGCTGTATGGCATGTAGCGCCGTCTTGTTGGAACCACATCAACATCCTTCAATTTTGGCACGGTCAATGGCTCTATAGCGTTCCCCATTGACTGCAACATTATGGCTGCCTTCATTTTTGAAGAAATATGGACCAATGATTTCCTCTGCCCATAGAGCACAGACTGAGAAGAAAAATAACCTTATTTAAGGTTAACTTAACCTTTATTAATCATGAGTTGGAGTCTACCTTGTATTAGGTTAATTTGAAAATTTTGTTGTTGACTGGTATTTTAACAATAATAATAGTTAATTTAACTATTATATGGTTGAATTTTTTAACCATGAAAATTGTTAATTTTAAAATAGTTATTGTAGTATTTCATAGTTAATTTATTGAAACAATTCATGTTCAATTTAACAATGAAATTGTTAATATTATGAACTATGAAGATTGTTATAGAAATCATTTTTATTGTTAAGTTAACTAATTATTTGTTATCTTTTTTAACCAGAAATATAGTTACTGTTACAATTTTTAATATTAAATTAACCTACTAATGATGTTTTTGTTTTGTTTACATTTATTCGATCTTTTTTCATTATTATGACTTGAACAGTTTTTATTCTGGTTCAACTAAAAAATTGGTGAAATGTATTGGCTACGGTTGCCAGGCAGTCTGTACAGCTGTTTCTAAACCCGCCAAGGTTTTTCATTAGCAGTCTTTGGCGACGATTACTTCGGCTACAAATCAAATGACCCCATCAAATGAGTCTAATTATGACCAATGAGAATTGCCCTTTGCGTATAGTTATCGAATTGTGCAAAAAGCAATGAAAAACCAGACACATGGTTAAAAAATCATTGTATTTTCGGCTCAGTGCACCAAACAGTAAGATTGTAGGATGTTACGGCGTCTTAACAATGGCTTGTGGATTATCAATACTCCAAATGCAACAATTTTGGTTATTAACGTACCCATTCCAAACCAAAAGTGAGCTTCATCGCTGAAAACATTTTTTTTTGTAAAAATCAGGTTCGGTGGCCATCTCGTTTTGGGCCCATTCACCACGATTTGCAAACGTTGTTTCGGAGTAAGTCTTTTCATTATGAAATGGCAAACCAAACTGAGCATAAATCAAGTGACAGCTGTCAAAAAGACAACTCAGAAAAGAATGTGGCCAGATTGAAAAACACGTCTAAAAAAAACCCTTTAGAACAAAGTTTTCAGAGAACTATCTTAATAGTTTTTATTTTGAAATAAGAATCTGTGACAAGTATGTGTGAAACTAAATTTCGGCCATCTGCTCGCCAAGACTTCGGTGGAATACCTCTATCGAGTGGTCCATATTTTCAATGACTCTGAGACATAATGAAGGTTCAATGTCGTTAATGTGCCGCATTATGCCATCCCTTAGCTCTTCATTTTTTCTGGGCTTATTGACGTACACGTTTTCTTCTAAATATTCCCAAAGAAAGAGGTACAACAGTGTCAAATTACACGATCGTGGCGGCCATTGAATTTCTCGCGCAAAAGTACCTTTTTTCGTTGACTGTGTGGCAAGTGGCACCATTCTTTTGGAACTACATATCATCCAGATCGTGATAGCGAACACTATTCAAGGTAGCTGCTTGGCTGACCTCATTTTCAAAGATGTACGGGCCGATGACGAAGCCAGCCCGTAAACCGCACCAAAAATTTACTTTTGTGGCTGCATCGGCTTTTCAACATTCAGTCGTGGATTCTTCTTTACCCAAAAGCGGCAATTCTGCTTGTTAACGAATCCACTGAGGTGAAAGTGTGAAGATGATTTCATTTCTTTTTAAAGTCACTATTCACTTCAAAGCCATTCGGCGTATTAACGACGCTTGAAATTGTCACAAGGTTTAAGCTCTAAAGTCAATTGAACTTTGTAAGCGCGAAAATTCAAATTTGTATTTAAAATTCGCATCAGTGATGCTCGTGAGATGTTCAATTGTTGGGCAAGGCGACAAGTCGAGGTTGACGGCTCTTCTGTCACAATATGGCGAACAACATTAATATATGTCGTAAAACGAGCTGGACAAGCAATCACAGACCCGGTTTGCTGAAATGTGTGCAGAATTCTCTCCCGATTGTGGAGACATTTGAACAATTACGGTGCTAACCAAAAAAATTACGAAGTGAACGCTTATTTTCGTAAAAGACTTCAACAATAATAACGTGCTGCTTAATTGTGTGCCACTCCACGGTTGAATTTGTCAAACTGTCAAATTAAGTAAGGCCAAAAACTTGACGTTAAGCTGTGACCCACAATTAACATTGTGAATTATGGTTAAACCACCCTTTAGGTTTCAAAAATAACGACTGTTGCAAAAACTTCTAGTATTATGCTCTTGTGTTTGTCGGGGGGAAAATTACTTTAACATTTTTTCAATTTTAGATCGCGAGAATGAGTTTCTTGAAGTTGCATTTATCTGTTAAAAATCACTGGAGAATCAGTTGTTGTTGTAGCGGCAGCTGAATGCCGGGGTGACAGCCCCTGGCCGAAGAATTACTCTTCGAGTCCATAGAACCGTCTGGGATTTAAAGTCCGTCATCAAATCTGATGTCATCCAAACTTTTTTGTTTGATCTCCACGTAACTGGGCTTTCTTTGAGGATTACCCAATAACAAAAAGGCGTTCCTTTTCTGGAGCCATATTGACGCAGTGCATAATCGTAAGCTAATCCTTAGCCATTTTCTCATCAGTAAATTTTTCATCTTTTCATGCAAATGTTTTATCAGCCAATGCAAGAAAAAACAAACCAGTATCATCTGCATTAAAAATATCTCGTAAGTCATATCGTTCGTCCAAAGATGGGTTATTTTCGGAAAAACGTTTGACAACTTCTTGGTTTACACTAGCTGCTGCCGCTTTTTTAAACCTTTCCAACCATATTTCTTTAGCGTTGCTATTATTGAAAGGCCCCGCAGAGGGATGTCTTTATTTCGAGCCTTCAGAAACAATTCGTAACATGCTTTAGCAATCCTAAGACCTTTGGGCTAAAGCATATTTTTTTCTCACCGGATTGATATCAGTTTTTCCATTTGAACTAGAGTTTTGCTGATCTTGGATTTCTTTGCTAACTCGCATCCACTAGGTTTTTGATTTTGACGAATTTCAATGCCATTAACTTTCTCCTTATTAGTCGACAGGGCATAGCTTTTTAAATGTACATAAAAATCTAAGTATTTACTACACTCTCAACTACGATCTGTTCGTATTTAAGGGACTCCCCTTTATAAATACCCGTTTTACTCGTATTGACTGAGCAACAGCTGTAAATGGAAAATCAGTGTTGAACAGTGTTCGCTTAACACTGTTCAACACTTTTTTTTCGCTTAACACTGTTCAACACTCTTTTTTCGCTTAACACTGTTCAACACTTTTTTTCGCTTAACACTGTTCAACACTGATTTTCCATTTACAGCTGTTGCTCATTCAATACGAGTAAAACGGGTATTTATAAAGGGGAGTCCCTTAAATACGAACAGAACAAACATTGTTAAAACTGTTTTGGAGCTTTCCGGTTTTGGGGAATTAAAATACGTTTTGGTGTGGAAAAAAGTGTCCGCGTCCTGTCATGGGATAGTTGGTCGCTCAAGAAAAATTTCAAGAAATCATCAGGATGTCTTTTTGGTACCGGGAAAAGTATCCATGTATGGGAGGTGTTCGCTTAAGATAGATGTCCGCAAAGAGAGAGTACACTGTATTTAAAATTGAAAATTCGCAAGTTCTTTATACGAGGGTTGTTATTTATATTTCGGGTCCGGCAATAAAGACACAATAATTTATCATTGGAAATGGTTTTATTGTTTTTCAAAATATTCTCCTTTAAGATCAATACACATTTGCATGCAAACAATTTTCGAAGCTCTTTTTCTACTCCGATTGAGACACCTCCAAAGCATGATTTTTGAACGCTCCAAAAGCTGCTTCTGGCGATGAGAAACGTTGACCACGCATTTTCTTCTTGATGCTAGGGAATAAGAAGAATTCATTGGGTGCCAAATCCGGGCTGTACGGTGGATGGCCCATCAATTCGACATCTTGAGTGGTAAAACAGCTCATCGTTTCAGCTGATGTGTGAGAGCTCTTATTTTCTTTCCTCATTTCTTTGAACACGGTTGGCAAACAGATGATTGTATACCAGAATTGACCGTCTTACGTTCCACTAAAGGCACTGTGGCAACATAGCCGGTTATACCGACAAAAAACCGCAATCATTTGCTTCAATGTACTTCTTCCACGAACAACTTTTGGTGGATTTGGTTTGTCTTGAAAGACTCATACGGTCCTTTGATGTGTTGTTTCGGGTTCATTTACATAGATCCATGATTCGTCACCTGTGACAATGTTATACACTGCCTATGAGCTACCGCAGTTATACTTTTTCAACATCTCTGCGCCAATCCATACGAGCCTTTTTTTGAGCGTTCGTCAAATTATGTGGGATCGAGAACAAATTTTTTTCACGACCAAATGAAAATGCAAGATATTGATGCTTTTCATACTAAAAACCTTAATATCATGGTATGCCAAATGTCGGTCTTGCTTAATCAGTTCCCGCACAGCATCGATGGTTGCTGGCAAAGTGGCCGAAATTCATCTTGGAGCGAACGGCGTCCGAAACTGAACTCTTGGTACCAGTCGATTAACAGTGGTTTTTGATGGGACTTCATTGCCAAAAGTCGAAACAAATTGATTTAAGCACTTTTGTCTCGATAACCCATCGTAAAAAATCATCGCACGAAAATGTCCACGGGATAACTCCATTTTTTGACTGAGATGAATTTTTCAATACACTGCAATCAAAACACTTCGCCCCCAAATGACAAAACGTTCTGAGTGGAGTTATGCTAAAACATGTCAAAGTTTCCAATGGAAGTTCCAGTTTTCACCTGGAAACACTTGTATTGTCAGGACCCGAAATATAAATTGCAAACCTCGTACCCACTGCCATCTGTTTTCCATCCTAGCTGAAGGTCCTTATTGTTGCTGCACGGACACAAGGAGACCAAAAAGAACAAAAATACTGTGTTTGTGCACCAGCGCACACATTTCTTCAATGCCGTAGTAAGCTTGCATTGGCCATAACGGCTTGTCTCGCAATCATAAAATGTCCTTAAAATCTCTTTGTATTATTTATTTCCTCTGCGCGCCGGAATTTGTAAGGAGGCAAAAGGAAGTGGCGTCGACAACGCTGTCGGCAGAAGGAGACAATACTGGTGCGTCTCGTACCCACTAGCCTCCCATCCCGCCGTACTCGTGTTGTTCTACTGTGCCGTACTAACAATTGTATTATTTTTAATTACACTCATTAGTATTTTATTGTTGTTTGTTATACAAATATTTCCGTTTGACATTTGGAGCAAAAAAAAAAACAAAAACCCTCTTCCCAACCTTCCAACTTGACTCTAGCCACCAACAAAAGTTCTAGCGAGACTTTGTGCACCCAACACTTTAGGAACGTTATGTGGCGTTTGTTCCAACTTCTCTTTCAGCGTCCGTCCGTCTGTCTGCCTGTCCCACTTTTTGCTGACTTTAAATGAAATAAAATTTATTTTACTTTTTTTTGGTACGTTTACCCGACCGCCCCACCTCCCTTGCTCCCTGGCAAGAAGTAAAGCATATTTCATGTATTTAATATTGCATTTGCAACCTTTTAATTATCAGCAGTCGGGCATTAAATGCGAGACTAGCAAATGTTTGAGTGGATACAATTTAAGCTGGGAAATTCAATAAAATACCATTTAATTTGAATTTGGCAAAAGAATGTCATAAAATGTCAGACGACCAACAAAAAGAACAAGCACCAAAAATCATATACCAAAAAATGCAATCGTAAAAAAGCGCCCCTGTTCGTATCGTATAAATGGCTTTTCGTGGGAAACTCCTACTTTATCATTTAAAAAATTGCCTGCTTACCTCAAGGGCCAAGCGTAGATTTTTTTTGCTGTAGCTTTAATGCAATACGGAAACGGAAATTAAAATATTTTGTGTGGGCTTCAACACAGTTAAAGCGGTAATAAAACCGGAAGAACTGTAGAAGAACATTTAACGACCTTTTATGATCTGAGACAATTTCGTTTAAATTTCTTTTTCAACAAAGAGCAAAAATGTCCCAAATATAGCCAGTGTAGAACTATAAAACGAACGGAAAATGGCAGTTGTTTAGATGAGCTGATTATTCGAAGAAGATGAAAGTATTTTTAGCATTTCATGGTAAACATTCCGGCTTGTTTTCAATTTAGATGAGACCATTTTTTGGGGGAAAATCTTTTGTCCAGTAAAACAGTCCCGTTAAGTGAAGTTATTTATTTTTCAACTTTATAGTTTATTTAAAGTAACAAAATATATTTCTGGTATTCACCAACAGTTGTTTATTGTCTTAAATAAGATAGAACACACAGTCAACCAGTTTTAGTCGTTTGAGCTGATATACATATCCCCTTAGCCATAGCCAGTTTATTTTATAAGCCAGAACTTAAGTTTATTTTATAAGCCAGAACGAGGTCGGACTTAATATGAAAGTGTTAATTTGTTGTCGTTCATAACGCATACAAAATTCGACCGTGATCGGTACAACTCGTGGCTTCTAGATCTGCAGGAACTTAAATCTGGAGGGACCTTTGTGTGAGGGCTGTTCGAAAACATAGACCGATATGATAAAATTTCACTCGAGATGGGTGTTGGTAACTCGTAATGCTCTGTGCGAAATTTGGTTAAAATTAGATGTACGAGTACTATCAGGCTTTAAAAGCTGTAGGTTCTGAAATCGGGAAAACCGATGAATGGTGTAGTAGCCACAACTACCAGAAGTGGCATCAAATAGTTTTTCAGACATTTTGTTGTTGTAACCAATTATAGGTAATAATAATTAAAATTATTAAAACATTATTAATATTAAGTGATTTGAGTATTATTACAGACTAAGCCAATTGATTGATCCGCATTTTTCGTAGAAATCATTCATCTCCACCTTTTTACGAGATAACTGTCCCTATGATTTAGGATAATTCAAGTGTTGTGTAGCATAGAATTTTTTTTAATTACTGTCGTTCTATTGAACAAGGGTGATTGATATGTGAATTTTAAGATCCAAAAATCGTGGCTTGATGTAGAAAAACTTCATTATTTCCTTTGATACTTCAGTTCCACATACTGAAAATTAGAGTGTATCAATTAGCATTAGGTTGTATTTACTGTGAGAATACTCGAGGTACATGTAACATCACTAGTTCGGTTCTGCATGTTCTTTAAGTTTTATCTTAGTTACAAATCGGGAACCACTGTTTATTTTGTTTTTCTGTAGTTGCATTCTCGCAAAATCTTGTAAACTAGTGTCCAAAACTCCGGGTTTTCAAAAAACCGGCCTTTCTTGCTTTCTTTTTAAACCGTGGCTGTCGGGTTTTTTAAAAAATAAAAAAAACGACATAAACCGTTATTCAGCTCTAAGCCTTGTGCCTAAGAATGGATATTATTTTCCGAAACCGAGTAAAGTAATGGTGCCCTGAAACAGCTCTAAATTTGCCAAGATTTTAAAAATAATATTATCAGGCATGTCACAGAAGTTTTACGAAATCGATTTATTTCACCTTTTCCAAATCGTTACGATTTGCTTTTGCTTCTTCAGCACTCGTAAGTTTTGACTAATCCGGAAAAAAATCATTTCACATTTTTGAAACAAAAATATGGTAACTCCATGAAAAAAAACAGCTGATTACAAATTTATGTAAATAAGGGAAAGTAATAAACAAATTGTTGACAATTAAAAAAGGAGTTTAAATTGTTTTTTATAATATAAACACCAAAAGTAAAAATGCCAGGGGCTTCAATACTTGCTGTAATGGATGAAGAAATAAATCAGCGGTCTACTGAAAAAATTCGAAAGAGAATTGAAAGAGAATTTGGTTAATACAATATTTTCTGTTACATGTATGTGTCTTCTGTTTATTTTTTACGTTAAAATCACTAAACATTTCAATTTCACCCTGCTTTTTGAAAGTGATATCAAAACGCAAAATTTTTGCGTTTTCCGTTTTTTAGAGAAGCTAAAACCGTTTTCGTTTTCACTTTTGAACGATTTTACATTCTGTGACATGCCTGTATATTTGTGTTTTTGCTAGCCATATGTCCATATTTAAATTAGTCAGACGGATAATTCTATATTTATATATAAGGCTGACTTCCTAAACGCATGTTGCTTTGTAGAATTACATTGCATGGTGTTCGTAAATGCAACCCTGAAATTGCAACGTATTAAAAAACTAACAACATAATGTATCAAGTTTGTTAAAATACTGTATTGATACATTTTAAATATATGATTAGGAAGTCAGTCTATCTTTGTATAGTTATTTTAAAGCCAAATGTTCATGTAGTATAAGGAAAGCCATCGTGTGGGCCACCAGGAAATTTTTACTTTACTTTTAAGACGGGTTGACAGCGGTTGATCAAATTCTTGTGCTGCATTTTACAATCACTAAAATGTTGGTGATAACATTCAGTGATTGGCAATAAAGTGATTGGCAATAAAGATCATTGTTTTTATATTAAATATAAGCCAAACTTCCAATTAAACCATACACCAAAAAACTGTGATGTCTTCTTAACAATCGTAAGCAAAAAATAAATATTTTTTTACAATAATTTGAACAAAA
This sequence comes from Hydrotaea diabolus, assembly GCA_963513945.1. NCBI lineage: Eukaryota > Metazoa > Arthropoda > Insecta > Diptera > Muscidae > Hydrotaea > Hydrotaea diabolus. Next base: position 21,891,349 of record OY740720.1, on the reverse strand, counting down.
TAAATACGTTTTATATAACGTGTGATCCATTTCGAGGTTCCCTTCTTTTTAAAGAAAAAAACACAGAAAATTCAAATTGAATGGGGAATGTTAATTATCATTTGAAAGAACATTCTTTGGCATTTATATTTTGATGATTATGTCTATGAAATGTTGGCCGCGGCTACGTCTCGGATGGTCCATCCGTTGAGTCCAATTTTCGATGACTCGTTCGACCATTTCGACTGGCGAATGACACGCGTGATGTTTTGCGCCAAGGCCTCCGCATAAACTTTAGACTTTACATATCCCCACAGAAAAAAGTCGATCGGTGTGATATCACATGATCTTGGTGGCCAATCGACCGGCCCAAAACGTGAAATTATGTGCTCACCCCGAAGTGTTCTATCAATAAATCCATTGATTGATGCGATGTGTGGGAAGTGGCGCCGTCTTGTTGAAACCAAATGTCGCCGAGATCACGAGCTTAAATTTTAGGTTATCATGGCACGATAACGGTCGCCATTGACGGTTACGTTCTCACCGGCATCATTTTTGAAGAAATATGTACTGATGATTTCACCGGCTCACAAACTACACTAAACCGTTGTTTTTTCTGGTTGAAGTGGCAGCTCTTGAACCTCTTCTGTTTACTCTTCGTCCAAAATGCGGCCATTTTGCTTGTTTACACACCCATTGAGCCAGAAATGGGCCTCATCGCTGAACGAAGTTGGGCTCGAAAACGTCGGATCTTCTTGGAACTTTTCAAGAGCCCAAAGAGCGAAGCGATGTCGCTTGGGAACGTCGGACGGCTTCAGTTCTGTATTTTGTACGCATTCAATTTAAGATCTCGACGTAAAATGCGCCTAGTTGTTTAATACGTCAGTCCGAGTTGCTGCGAACGGCTCCGAATCGGTGTACACTCTCAGCTACTGCCGCTACATTTTCTTTACTGCGTGCTGGACGTGGTCTATTCGGTCGAATATTATCCAATAATAAATGCTGGGTCTCAAGATGGGTGATGGTGTTGCGAATAGTACGCTCAGTAGGCTGATTATGTTGACCATAAGTTGAACGAAGTGCACGAAACACATTCCTCACAGAACGTGAATTTTCGTAAAAAAGTTGAACAATTTGTAAACGTTGTTCAGGCGTAAGTCTTTCCATGATGAAATGCCAAACAATACTAAAAAAATTAACATGACATCATTACACAACTCACACGTGATCTGTCAAAAAAAGGCTATTGAAAAAAGTATCTCTACTTGGATCACCCATTATATTTGTATATATATATAAATTTATTGGTTTACATTTTGGTGGTTTGGTTTTCTTCAAGTGGTTATTTGCTTTCGATTTTGGTGATTTGCCAGTTGTGTTTGCTAATGTCCGAAGAAGAGGAGCTTTATGGCATTTCATTTGTAAACAAAAGCAAAAAGGAAGGCAAACATATGTTTTTCTTTTTCAAAATGAATTTCGAAACAGAAGATTTTTGTTGAAGTCCAGCACAAAAAAAATTTTTAACAGCAGCGATTTGACAATGGCTACTGATTGTAAATCACTACTGAAATCCATCAAGTCCAAAACGTTAGCCTATATGACTTAATTCGGTAGAAAGTTAGTGTTTTGTCAAACAAAATATACCACACCAAATTTTATTGAAATCGAAATTTAAATTGATATTCTAGAATTGTTGTATGATATACTGAGAGAGATTTTTGCATTTTTATTTGAGCTAATACGGATCGATGGTAATGAATTCTATCAAATTTCATCAATATGGGAAGTACAATGAGAAGTGTTTAAGACATTAAATCGGTTGAACATATGTGTGGGAGCTATATCTAAATTTTAACCGATTTTCAGCAAAGTCAATAATATCCTTAATTCAAAAAACCTACTTTTGCCAAATTTCATGCTGATCGGTCAACAATTGCGAACTGAAGTTTGCAAACAAGCTTTGAAAGACAGCAGACGAACTGATGGATGGATGGATTGACAGATATCGTAAACTCGAATCAACTAGGGATTTTAAGTCTATCGGTGCCTTTAAAGGTGGGGTGTAGCTTAAATACTTTTTATATTGACGTATATCTTACTTGAATATTATGCATTTTCTTTGCTTTTACATACAAAAATCGGGTAAACCGACATGTCGGGTTTTAGCTATTTTTGAGAAATCGATTTTAGGATTTGAACATAAAAACCGGAATGTCGGTTTTTAGGGTTTTGGACACTCTATTGTAAACTCTGAGAAATTGTGTTTTAAATCCATTTCCCCCCTTATTTTGAATTCCATGATAAGTAAATGTTCAACATTAAAAATATTTCACAGAACTAGGCCACAATAGTTTCCAATGGATGACCCCACGCCGTCCTTCTACCGATTAATGGTAGACCAGCCAAGCATGGCAAAACAGCAACACTATTTTACAAAAGGGAAAACGGAAAACCATGATTTTGTAAAAATTTGTCTCGTTTAATACTTTTAAGTGCAAAAAGGAAAAACTTTTCTTTCCATTTTTTTTGCTCCGTTTTCAACAAAAACATGACAAATATGACTTTTTTGTTTGGATAATGAGCATACTGTTGTCCTGGCTCTCGGCTGCCCGTACGCTCGGTGTTCGCTCTCGATGGCCCTTTTTCGAAACACACACGCATACACACTATCGTGCAGCACAGGAACTCGTATACCCAAGTAAAATAGCAAATAATAATACTAAGAAATCGTACAGATACAACATTAACCTAGTGTTCCGAATGCCATACGCATACATACAAGCCAACACTCGCCCCCTCACACAGGCAAACACGGTGACACACACAGCCACATATACAGGAGGTTCCGACATGTATACAAAACAGCAAATCCTCGTGTTCTCTTAACACAGTTTCTGTCGTCGACATTGCTGCTGCTGTGTTTCCTTCATTGTGAGTTCATGCCGTTGTTGTTGGTGTAGTTGTGATGTCGCTGGCTTGGACTGTGAGCACAAGCCAAAGCAGCTGTGTGTCTCACAGACACAGCCACACGCATACAGTTATACACAACAAGGCAAATGTGTGTGGCCTATTTTTTACTCCCACATTACTTTCTCACCACACCGACACACATACATGCTCCAGCTACCGATGGAGACGAGCGGATGCTCACACCGATGTGTTCTTGCACGCGGCCAGCAGCACACGGATGTGTAGTGAAATACGGCCAACATGTATTCATCTGTTCCATATGAACGAGAAAATTGCTAATCAGGTGATAGGAAAGACTCTCACTTTCATTGCACACACACACACGACGAGCAGACAGCTGGAGCACGCGCTTCACATTCAAACGGACGACAACGAACGAGTTTTAATCCTGCGAATACTGGATACCGAGAGAGACAGAGAGAGAGAAAACTATTCGAACAAGATGCTCTCTAATCTCTTGTTGTACTCCTGGTCACAGAGAGACTAGAAAGAAAGCTTTCTTCTGCCTTTCTCTGAGAAACATAAAGAGATTTTCATTCTCAGCAGCCCAACGTTTTATCGAAAACTGGAATTTCGAAAAGTCGTTTATCGAAATGATTTAAATCGAATATCTTTAGTGGAAGTGGGCAAAATAAAATCACAAAGCAGAGGAGTAAAAAAGTATCTGTGTGTGTGCGAATGTGTGCAGATAAAACAGATAGAATAGTTCGAAGGATAATGAAGACAAATATGCAAACGAAATGAAATGAAAGGCATTTTCGTTTGGTTTACATAAGGGCGGAACAAAGGAGGTAAAGAACGCTTTGAAACGAAAAAAAAATCAAAAATCCTAAGAAGAAAACTTCTTCTAACCGTAACAAAATCTTTTAATTTTTTGCAAAAATGACAAAATTCAAATACAAGTAAATGCGAATTGGTATTCGAAATTATTATAAATTATTCTAGCAATTAATTTATGCAATAATAACTTACCTTTGAAAGACATTGAGAGGGAGATGTCCGACATTGGTTCCATACATTTAGTACAAATTTGACAGGATTTTCATGTTAAACCAACGTGACATTTATGAAGGCCTTAAGAGTTTGGTGAAAATTGTTGAACGCATGGTTTGTATGGTACAATATGATTCTGTGGGCTTAGAAGTAGTTGAAAACTTTTTTAAATTGAAAGAATTTTGTAGCTTCGAAAATTGGCCAATTTTGGAAAATGTTATGGTCGCCTCTTTCTGAAAAGATATAAGAGAAATGTAGCATTTTTAATATTTATTTCATTCTTAAAACTTTTTTTTAATTTATTAGCTATTAATAATACAAAGTTTGACAGAAGATGTACATAGTTTGAGTTACTATCTTTAAGATATTACAGCAAATATTTCCAATAATGAATATATCAGTGACATTTAATAGTAACTCAGTTAATAAGAAAATGATAGCAAAAAATCTTTTATTAACAAAACAAAAAGGTTAAAGGGTGGTCTAACTTAAACCTACGATGTTCATTCTAAATAAAACAAATAGTTTTCAAAGAATTATCCTAATATTTTTTATAACGATAGAAGGACCTATGGCAATTGTGTGTGAACCAATTGCTCGGCACGACTTTGGAGGCTTATACGAGGACCACTATATGTGACGCGCAAAATAGAATGGGACCTAAGGCTAAAAACCAGTTTTGTTTAGGAGAGCCATTTTAAAGATTAGGTCCCTTTCTATTTGCGCTTAGAATCGTCGACATCACTTTCATAAAACGCGCATATCTCTGGAAGGGAACACCTTTGGGCCATGGGATCGGTCTCATTCGATGCTCAGATGTCGTCCACATCAAAACAAAAGTGAAAAGTTGATGAAAAGTTTTGTTCAGGAGAGCCATTTTTAAGATTAGGTCCCTTTCTATTTGCGCTTAGAATCGTCGACTTCACTTTCATAAAACGCGCATATCTCTGGGAGGGAACACTTTTGGGTCCCTTTATATTTGCGCTTAGAATCGTCGACTTCACTTTCATAAAACGCGCATATCTCTGGGAGGGAACACTTTTGGGGCATAGGATCGGCCTCATTCGATGCTCAGATGTTGTACACTTAAAAAAAAGTGAAAAGCTGATGAAAAGTTTTGTTCAGGAGAGCCATTTTAAGGATTAGGTCCCTTTCTATTTGCGCTTAGAATCGTCGACTTCACTTTCATAAAACGCGCATATCTCTGGGAGGGAACAGTTTTGGGGCATGGGATCGGTCTCATTCGATGCTCAGATGTTGTCCACATCAAAAAAGTTAAAATTGATTTTTTTTACCCTTAGGTCCCTTTCTCTATGCGCTGTCACATATATATTTCTGGCTTAATGATGAAAATGAAAATATAAAAAATAATAAAAAAAAATAATAATAATCATAATGCGAATATTTATCATCAAAAATAGTTTTATTGTTTTTCAAAGTAATCTCCAGCATGATTTATACACTTTTGCATGCGCTCAAACCGATTGTCGAAGCACTTTTTTTACTTCGATTGAGACACCTCCAAAACACGGTTTTTGAACGCTTCAACAGCATCTTCTGGCGACGAAAATCGTTGACCACGCATTTTTTTTAATGATGTGCTGGAATAAAAAGTAGTCATTGGGTGCCAAGTCAGCGCTGTACGGCGGATGACCCATTAATTCGACGTTTTGGCCGGTCAAAAAGGCGCTGGTTAGAGTCGATGTTTGAGAGCTCGCATTGTCATGATGCACAATGATTCGCCTTCTCTTGTTCGTTTTTCGAATTTCTCCGCAGACTTCAGGTAAACAAATTGTGGTGTATCACTCATAATTGACCGTCGTACGTTGCGCAATCGGAACAGTCGCCACATGACCAGTTTTGCCGAAGAAACAGGTGAACATATGCTTCAAAGTGCTTTTTCCGTGAACAATTTTCGTTTGATTTGGCTCATCTTCGAAAACCCACACGGTCGATTGCTGTTTTGTTTCGGGCTCATACACATAGATCCATAATTCGTCACCTGTGACGATCTTATAAACGTCTTTTGAAGCACAGCGATCGTATTTTTTCAAAAAAATTTTGCAGCAATCGACAAGAGCCTTTTTTTGAGCGATTGTCAAATTGTGCGGGATCCAACGAGAATAAACCTTTTTTACGGACAGGTGTTCATGCAATATCGAATGTATGCTGGTGGAAGAAATGCCCAAAGATGCCTCTATCTCACGGTATGTCACACGATCTTGCATTATCAGTTCACGACGGCATCAGTGTTCTCTGGCACAACGGCCGTTTATGGACGACCTTCACGACGTCTTTGAGCGAGGGTCAGCCACGATTGAATTCATTAAACCAGTTTTTCACAGTGTTATAGGATGGTGCTTCATAGCCATACAAAGATTTAAGTTCATCGATGCACTTGTGTCGTAATGATCCACGTCGAAAGTTGTGAAAAATAATCGCACGAAAATGTTCACGAGCTATTTCCATTTTTTTGCCAAATTGATTCTTTCAAGTCACTGTAAACAACACAAATGATGGTCGTACGTTAAAACGTTCTGACTACGTTTATGCTAAAAAAATGTCAAACTTTTCAATGGAAATGTAAGATGGCGTTAGGCAACACTTAGTGTTGCCAAGGCTAGAAATATATAGCATATATATATAGTACCTTCACCGATGGTCCATATTTTTAATGACTCTGAGACATAATGTCTGTTGAATGTCGTTAAGGTGCCGAATTATTTCATCCTTTAGCTCCTTAATTGTTCTTTGCTTATTGACTTACACTTTTTTTTAAAAATCCTCAGAAAAAAGTCCAACGGTGTCAAACCACATGATCATTGCGGCCAATTTACATCGCCATGACTTTTGATAGCACGGCCATTGAATTTCTTGCGCAAAAGAGGCATTCGTTTGTTAGCTGTGCGACAAGTGACACCATCTTGTTGGAACCACGTACCGTCCAGGTCTATATCCTAAATTTCTGGCTACACGAAGGTCGTTATCATCTCGCGATAGCGAACACCTTTCACGATATCTACTTGACCGACATCATTTTCGAAGAAGTGCGGCTCGGTGACGCCGCCAACCCATACAGGGTCACTCTCTGTAGATGCATCGACTTTTCTACACGAGTAATTCGCATTTGCCCAAATTCGGCAATTCTGCTTGATAACAAATCCGTTGTGGACACATTCGGTCGATTATGATGACAAAAAAAAACACGAAGTGCACGAAATTAATTTTGACTTGAACGCTTATTTTTGTTAAAAGCTTTAACAGTCTTAACGCGCTGCTTAATTGTGTTCCTTTCCATGGTAGCTGGTGGTAGCCAATGGATCTATTGAGAGGTCATTTTGAAAAGCAGCTAATATCACGTTTTGTACAGGTGAGATGGCCGCCTAGATCGAGTGATATCACACTTTTAGACATTTTTCTTTGGGGTTACGTAAAGTCCAAAATCTATGCTACCAAACCAGCTATGATTCAGGTTTTGGAAGCCAACATTACGCGTGTCATTACAGCCATACCGGTCGAAATGCTCGAACGAGTCATCCAAAAGTGGACCCTCAGAATGGAAACCCTGAGGCTTAGTTGCGGCCAAGATTTAAAGGATATTATTTTCAAAAAAATAAATGCCATAAAATGTCCTTTCAAATTACCAATAAAAATTCCACACTTGATTTGAATTTTTTATATTTTTTTGTTCTGAAAAAATACCTCTAGATGGATCACCATATAGTTTATAGTATTCATTTTTTACAATTTTCCCAATGCAACTTTTTGTTAAAGAAAAAAGGCTGAAATAAACTTTAACTTCAACTTCTTTTAAAGGCCTGTATATTTCGAGCCGCAGCAAACTTTGCCTTTAAGTTCCATTTAGTCTTGACGGTTGACGGTTGACGGTAGGCAATCAGCTATTTCAGTTCAGGATTGCATTTTGCATGTGTTAGAGGGAGATAACTACAGTTTGACGGTTGACGACGGTAGACTTCTGCAGGTTGCAGAATCCACCGTCAACCGTCGAGACTAAATGGGCCTTTATTTGAGTATCCCTTTGTCCATACTGAATATCGATCTTCTGTTCTGACCATGCGGGACGTTTCTTGGACCACTTTAAGCTATGCTCTTTTTTGAGGTATTAAGTGCGCCCCAACCAACAGTACCAATGTCCGCCCACAAAAAATCATGATTTTTTTAAGAAAATATTAAAAAAGTTTACTTTTTCCGAAGTACTATGTATTAGTACTTCAAGTACTACTGCTAGGGGACTACTACCCCTAGTCTAAATTAGCTGAATCGCGAACTAAGGAAACTCAGCAAGGTTTTTACTTTACTTTGGTGAAGTTAAATTCTTGGTAGTACTCCTACCACACAAGGTCATGTCTTATAGCCTTTGTCCTAGTGCTACTGGGAAAACAGTTTCCTTAAAAGTTTTTTATTTGTGATAAAATAAAAGTGGGAAGTAATAAGCTTATATTCGAATTATTAAATAAAGTTTATTCATTGCAAACATTTTCGGTTTTTTTTGGATATTTTGTAAAAATTTATGACATTATCCTCCTTCGGCGCATAAAAATATAGATTTGCCTTCCTCTAAATGTTCAGTAAGATGAAAAGTCCTTTTTTGAAACATTGTTCAACAAGAGGGTATTAACTAAAAATGTTTACCTGTTTAGTAGAGCCACAAACTGTTTGCTTACACACTTGAAGTGCTCTAGAACCTGTGTGGAGCGTTGTAATTTTTAGAGTAGGTTTTAGTAACTTTTTACAAATAAAATTACCTAATCCTGTTTTTGCACGGTACATGTGTTCCAGAAAATATCGTGTAAAAAAAATGTTGTAAATAAAGACACTACTTAATGGAAAAATGTTAGATTGGTTCAGCAACCCAAGAAAGCCTACGAAAATTAATACATAATTCGGTAAAATAAACATAAATTTTATTCTTCAGTATACCATGCCCATTTTATTTCACATATTATATAAAGGAACTAATTTTATATAAAGGAACTTAAAAAATAAAATCATTTTAAAGTTTTTAAGCAATAAAAATCCAATTTAAAAACAAAAAAATCTCCTATGCAAGGAACATAAAAAAGTTGTATAGAAATATAAAAAATGGTATAAGGGTAAATTCTATTCGGTATTAGTTTCTGAATGTAAGCGCATTCTTTTCTGCTGCGTTGGAGCAATATCTGTTTCGTCAGTAGAATTGTTCAGTTCTACGTCCACATCTTCAACTGCGTTCATTGGTAACTGCATATCGGAACTTGTTTCAGGCACAGGTTTATATTTTTTAATAGCAAATTCAGTTATAGTACGTTGCGATCCTACTTTGGAGAGTTCTTTGTACAGTTCCTTGTATCGAGCCATACAGGATTGTAGATCTGATTGAAATTTCACAGCTCCCCTAACTATCGGTATAATTTGCAATGAAATGTCAAAATCACATTGTGTTCCCATATTTAAAAAATATACGGAAAAATAATATTTGAATGGCAGTTCCTTGTGGAAACAGTGACAAAACTTCATTATTAACTGGCAATGCTGAAGAGAGAAAAAACTATGCATATGTAGATAAAATCACAGTTAAATTCAAAATAGATTTTATTTCCGTCTAAAAAAACGTGTAAAAACAGGGGGCTAATCACGGCATTCGACGACGAATGCAAATTCGAATAGAAAAATATTTCGATACGTTTAAATGTTTGGATCATGGCATTCGATCGTAATGTTTTATCGCATACTACTTTTTTTTGCAATGCTGCAAAACAAAGACTTTCAACTCAAAAGATGTGTCGTTGGCTGATTCGAGCACGACGTGGGACTATTAAAAAATTAAATAGATAATAAGAAACATTTTACGCATTATTGCAATGCAAAAATGTAACGATTAATTATTTTATTGTAGTTAATTTATTATTTTATAACAATTCATGGTGTTTTTACGTAATTTTTGTCGAAACCACTACTGTGATAACACAAATTGAGTTTCCTAAAAGGCCGATGAAACATCTTTCTTTGTGGATTCTCTTTGCGGCAAGCATACGAGTATGATGACAAGCAGAGAAAAGCAGAAAAACAAAACAACAAGCGATTGTTGGTTTGGTGCAAGTGAATATTTTAATAAATCTGATAAAAATATAGAAAGTAATTAGTTATAAATGGATCCAATGCTATTTTTTTACTCATCATCGTCCGATTCGGAGGAGGATTGCAATGTAAACGTAATTAGAAGAAATATTCGAGATAAAAGCAATCGTTTTTTCATTATCTTTGTCCCTAAAAATAATAAAAAAGACGAATATTTTTACGTTATTTCACAAAATATAGAAAAATACCTACATTTCTTTTGTTTTACTCTGTTGTTTTGTTTGGCGTCATTAAAAATGGTAGTGTTTGGTTTTTTTCGATGACGGTTGTGCTTTCGAATTCAACTTCGGGTAGTTGCAATTCGATAACGATTGCCGTGATCCAAATTAATTGCGTTTCGAAGTAAATTTAGTCGTTAACGAATGCGGTGATTAGCCCCCATGATAAGTGTTTTCCTGCTATTTAGAAAAACGAGTAAAAGCAGGATAAGTTTATTTCTGTCGACCGCGTTATTTCAAAATAGTGTAAAAAAAGACCGTGTAAAATAGGATTAGGTGTATATGAACAATTCAAAGTTAAACTCTTTAGTTCTGACCAAGTGAGATATTTTAAAATCAAAAAGATTTTTTCTTGCCCACCGGACGACTTTTAGCTTGAAATTTCCAAGAAATAAAGAAAATGATAGAAAACTCGTTTTTAAACGTTTATCTTATGTCCCTAAAAGGTATCAGTTTTGCAACATCCATCCGTTAACGCTTAGCGTCTGTCACATTTGCTAATTTATACCTTTAAGTTTCTGTTTGCATCGTCCTTATCGCTTAATCCTTTATAATTAGTCAAAGGAAACAATGTTTCAAATTGTCAAAATCTTTGAAAGATTTTCACAAATATATGACCTTCCATCTCCTAAGCACAACATTTCGAAAACACAGCCTTAGATATACTCGTACATATGTACAAATACACATGGTTGTATGTACAATGTATGCAAGTATATACATTTGTATGTGTGTCCGTGTGTCTGTATGTGTTTATGTCAAATGGTTATCACATTTGCTTCATAAACTTTCTAATTGGTCTATGTATGACTGTAATATTAGCTCTGGTATTTGTCTATGCCATTGTTGTTGCTCTTATTGTTGTGTGACAGCAGTTTTTCTTTTCTGGCGGAACCATTTGATTTCAGAACTGGAGCAACTCCAAGCCAAAAATATGCTATTGCCATGTCACAAAAAAATAAATAAAGTTTAAGCTTTTCCTTTCTTCGTATGTATGTTTGTGCATGTTACTCGTACATTTTGCTGGTGTGATGTAGAGATTTGGCAAATTGTATTCCGCTTGTCCATAGACTTTAGGGGACACATTTCCCCTTCCCTTGCCACTTCATAATCGTACTTATCACTAAAATACAGATCCACTGTTTTTTAGACTATTTGATACACTCATACACACTTACTCTCACACACACACACACTTGGTTATCCAGCGCCGGAATATGCAAGGCCTGTCAAAAAAATGAACTATGTAGAAGGCCTTATTGGGCCTTCCAAAAAATTTCGGTGATACCGTTCTTACTTCCTATGCTGACTGAGTGTCCGCTCTTATGAATAAGTTCTTCCCAAGGACAGAGTTGAAGACTCCAGCTCCAGGAGGTTGAGGTTCTGGCTCCGAAATCGGAAAGATGGGAGAAAAGTCAGAGCATATGTGACGTGCAAAATAGAAAGGGACCTAAGGGTAAAAACCAGTTTTGTTCAGGAGAGCCATTTTAAAGATTTAAATACGTGTATCTTTGGTGTAGAATCGTCGACTTCACTTTCATAAAACGCGCATATCTCTGGGAGGGAACACTTTTGGGGCATGGGATCGGTCTCATTCGATGCTCAGATGTTGTCCACATCAAAAAAAAATGAAAATTTATTTTTTTTACCCTTAGGTCCCTTTCTCTATGCTCTGTCACAGATGCTGCTATGTTTGGAAAGATGGGAGATAAGTAAGAGCATATACAGCTGTGCTCTGACTTATCTCCTGGAGCTAGAGATCATAGTATGGTTGAATGTAAATAATAATATGGTTGTGGGGATCATATTATGGTTGAGTGTGAATAAATATATTGCTGTGAGGACCATAATATTGTTATGGTGATCATAGCATGGTTGTGTATAAACCATACTATTGTTGAGATGATCATAATATTGTTTTGCCATAACTATATAACCAACAATAGTATGATGCTCTTCGAATATTGTTACCCCAACCATACTTTTTTTCTGCGTGTGGAAGGGCTGTAGTCCCCCTAAAGTCGCACGATAGGGAGCAGAGTAATCCTCGCTCTTATCGAGGGATCAGTCTTCTGCCAGGATTTGGAAAAGAGCTGTAAAGGATTAGGTCACCAGGTTTTAGGAGAGTTTGAATGCGAATGGCAGTTCCGATCCAAGCGAGGGCGAAGTGTAGAAGGTACCTGATTCCATGTGAGAAATAGTGTGAATGCTTTGCCGTCGAAGTACGAGTATGTCTAACCCGTTACTGCCTGCCCATAGATCGGCTCGTACGATTTTTATGAAATTTGGAAATTTATGTCCAAAAGACCATAGAAGTTGAAAGAAAAAAAATTTATTAGTCCAATCTTTCCTCTTTTCTATAAAAAAAATTACCGCGATATCGCTCACCTGGCCCACGCTAAAATTGTTTATGTATAAACACTTTCTTGGGTATTTAAATACCCATTAGGCAGGAATGGGCTAAGGAGTGTTTCCTGACTATAGGGTGCCTTTGATCATCTTAACTGGTCCAGTGTGCTTGCTCGGTTGTCTAAGGTAGGCTGTCAGGAAATTACAATCTGGAGGAGTTATTTTTCTAACAGACTGGCGTCTAAGGGGAGCGCTTCCGATCAAGTTTTTGATCGATGTTGTCCTCAGGGCTCCATATGTGGTCCCTATATTTGAAACCACATGATGGACCAGTTTTTGCGGCAGCTCAGCCTCGAGTGTAAGGTTTGTTTATATGCCGATGACTTGGTCGGTCATCCTTGTTGAGTCTCAGTCTCGTTCCGCGATTGAACCACTTGGCCTACAGGAAGATGGACATGGTTCGGGTTTGCTTGTTGGACAAATTTGTGATAACGCTGCTTAAAGGCACAATGTCGCAGAAATAACATCCCATTGTTAGGTTGGATGGAGTGGGCCTTGTGTACAGGAGAAAAGTCAAGTTCTTGGCATAACGATGCGAGAAAGGATCCAGAAATTTTCCCCTGGTCACCATCAAGTACCTTGGCATAACAATAAAAGAAACCATTAAGAAAATTTTTCCCTGGTCACTTTTTCTGTGGCGCTGGAGACTTGAACAGTGACTAAAAACGTGCACAACCGCTTCTAGTTCATCCCCTTTCTTACACATCCTACAGATTTTTAAAGATCTGCTTTCTTATGTTGAGGTCCTTATTCTCAAGTGCAAAGTTATAACCGCGATTACAAGTCTAAGACCGGTCTGTCAAGTCCCATCATTACACTCTTCCTTTCAATATCTAGCATTCCAGTTCTGGGATAATTGTTTCAGAATTTGTTCGTCCTATGTCTTGAAGGAATAGCCAATCGTCCAGTCTACCTAATTCATCGGCTATCTCATTTCTTTCCGCAATATATTCATAGCATGGAGCCTTCCTGCACCTATTAATTATAATGGACACTAATGGATGGCTTGCTAAGGCTTTCACAGCTGTCTGACTAGCACGTTAAAAGGCAATTCTTTCCTCTCTTAGTATGGAACTTATGATACTGTCACGGCAGTCCATAGGATCGCTAAATTACCCTTTTGAAAGATGTTTTGCTCATTCGCCTTTTTAATGTAGACTCTCGCTACTGTGTCCGACTTCATTTTCTATGTAGTTTCTCCATATTTAGACACAAGTCCTGTTCAGGATTTCGGGGTGGGCGAGTTTAGAATTTCAATCATCTTCACTTAGTAGTCTGCTTGCCCTATATAGCCTCTACACTATCCCTGACAAAATAATTCTGATAGCAATGTAGTATGCATCGGTTTGAGCAGAGATGACTCATGAAGGATAAAAATGGTCCCGACAACCTGACCTATGACAACCTGACATGAATTCCTTTGAAGAAAGTAGATGCTGGTTTAACCAACACAAATAGAAAGAATATTTGTTCCTCCTAGTATGGATTTAAGCTCAGCTGACATCCTTAGTTGATCCTTGGGTATCAGAACAAAGCTGAAGTTCTAGCTTATGTTCGGGTTTAATCCCAACAACCGCAGTCTCCCTAGCTTCGAGTAATACGAGTAATAGACTAGTATGAATTTTTAGTTCTACGAAAATGTTGCCCATTTTATTCAGAAGCGACAACCAATGACTTAAAAACGATATCTTTAATTTCAGATGTGTCCTTTTAGTCCTTTTTACAACAAAATTTAAAAATCATTTTAGAATGACCGAAAATGTTGCCTAATTTATTTTAGTAGCGGCGTTAAAGGCGTTAAATCTATATCTCTTATTTTGGATGTGACCTTTTAGTCCTTTATTTAAAAAAAAAATTAAAAATCTTGTCAAAAATGGTCGTTGAAATATTCTGCTAAAAAAAACTACTGTTATCATTTCAGAGTAGGTTGTCTAAATAAAATAAATACATGATGAAGTGTTGAAATCAAGCTCGAGGACAGTATTTTTTGTACATCAATTTCTTTTACAGGAAAAAAAAATTGGTAAATCGATTGGGTTTAAGTTAGTAATAATCGAAACTATTTTATTTTTAAAAAAATACCATTAAACCTATTTTTGGTTATGATCCATAACGATTACAACCATTTGGTGATTAAAACCAAAATTCAACTTTTACAATCATTGTAGTTCTAACGGATTTCCAACAATTTTTTTTACTGTGTCCATGAATCACAACGCTGTCGAAGCTTTACCCTGGACTTTCGGATTTCCAAACAATTTTTTCTCTGTGTGCATGAATCTCAACACTTTCGAAGCTATACCCTGGTTTTTTGATTAAATCACAGCAGCCTTGATATTCACCGTAGCGCCGGTTCATTATTCAGGTCAGCAGTTCTAGGTGCTTCACTAAGTTTACCACAACAATACAATTACGCCTTTCAACAAGACTGCCAAGGGATACTCGGATTAAATAAGAATGAACAGCTTATTTGATAAACACCCACTTTTAGGGATGGCGGAATGAAATATATGCCAATTACTTTTTAATGGGCCCTATCTATTCCGCCGCTGTGTTAGCACATCGCACAGAGTTAAGCCGTTTAATGGGTTATTAAAAACTCATACATAATCCTTCGCCAGCAACTTAGTAACACTGACTGTCTGAGTGTGACTTTGTAGGCCTCTGTATGTGTGTGTACTCGTATGTCTATGGCTGTTGTTTTTTTAACCAAACCAAAGAATTGGCAATGCCACTGCATGCAACACATGCAAGCACATGTGGGGCCCTAAAATTGTTTTGCTAACACTTGGTACGGCAGAGGATGTGATTTTGAAAGATTACATAAGCCACAAATCAAGCTGAGTGCAACAATTGCACAGCATGTTTCCCATTCGAATGGGAATGGGGTTCACAATTAACAGAAAACTTGATCTTGTAAATATTGGGAACAACTTAAGGACATCGGGCGATGGCTGCCAGTTTTTGGAATTCAGTTACATTGTATGTTATGAATCTCTTTGATGGAGTGAGCCAACGACAATTTGAGTATACAAGTTACGTTGTTGTAATTAAAAACTGCAGGAGTGCAGACAACCTTACACATGAAAGTGAATCTTGTCGAAAATATCATTGGTAACGAGAAAGCGTTTAAATTGATCGATTTCTTTTAGCAGGATATGAAATTAAACGTTTAGATTGGAATACAGAGACATTGGTAAAAAGAACAGATACAATTAAAATGTATTTGTATGCGTAGCATAAATTTGCTTTAATTTAATTATGTGTCCATATTGACTATTGATCGCCCATTTAGACCGTGCAGGCCGTTTTTAGGCCACCTGTGCCGTAACGTCCAGCTGTTATACCATTTACTAAGGTTTTAAATGCGTCCAAACTTACAGTTACAATTTTTACCATTGCTTTTATTAAAAAAAATTTTGATTTCTAATGAAATTATTAAAAATGTGTTCTTCTTTATGAGGTACATTAAGTCCCTTAAGGAGAATCATTTTTTCCTCAACAGCTTTAGTCATTACCAAGCAAAGTTTCAGGGCCCTGGTTCAATTCGTTTGACCGCTATCAAGCGTTAAACAGACACAAGGACGGAAATACAGGAGGATCCATCTAGAGGTATTTTTTCAGAACAAAAAAAATATAAAACTTCAAATCAAGTGTGGAATCTTTATTGGTAATTTGAAAGGACATTTTATGGCATTTATTTTTTAAATATAATTTCCTTTCCGCAACTACGCCTCAGAGTTTCTATTCTGAGGGTCCAATTTTGGATGACTCGTTCGAGCATTTCGACCGGCATGGCTTTAATGACACGCGTAATGTTGGCTTCCAAAACCTGAGTCGTAGCTGGTTTGTCAGCATATGATTTGGACTTTCCGTAGCTCCAAAGAAAAAAGTCTCAAGGTGTGATATCGCACGATCTAGGCGGCCAACTCACCTGTCCAAAACGTAAATTTAGCTGCTTTTCGAAATGACCTCTCAATAGATCCATTGTTTGAGCAGCGGTATGGCAAGTGGCACGTCCTGTTGAAACCAAGTGTCGTCAAGATTACGGGCTTCAATTTCAGATAGCAAAAAGTCCGATATCATGGCGCGATAGGGAACAAAATTCACGGTTACGTGTCGGCCTTCATCATTTTTGGAAAAATATGGACCGATGATTTCACCAGCTTATAAACCGTGGTTTTCTCTGGGATCTCTTCTTGAGCCTCTTCATGTTGCTCTCCAGCCCAAATGCGGCAATTTTGTTTATTGACTTTGCCGTTGAGCCAGAAATGGACCTCATCACTGAACAAAATGTTGGTCGAAAACAGCGGATCTTTCCGTTTCTCACCAAACGCTCATTTCCATAATACGAGTACAGTTGCCAACATTTGAAGGTAATTATTTTCAAAAAATAAATGCCATAAAATGTCCTTTCAAATTACCAGTAATGATTCTCCACTTGATTTGAATTTTTATATTTTTTTTGTTCTGAAAAAATACCTCAAACGGATATGACTAGATCGTCTTATAATTTTACTATGATTACTGTCGAACCTGGATAAATGGAATCGCAAGGGGCAAACTAGTAAAAGTCCCACTTACTGAGGTCAATTCTAAAAAAAATCAAGTCACACTTAAAAAGGTTCAGACTCCTGTTTTCAGAGGTTTTTTTTTATTTTTTTGTTCGAAGTGTACAGGGACCGCCAAAACTGTCCCACTCATAGAGAATACCCACTTATTCAGGTTCGACTGTATATACATTATAGGGTCTCCAATCAATATTTCGAGGAGTTGCAAACAGAGTGACAAATTTAGTATAAAAATATACCCCCGTTGTAGATTAAAGTCCTGGAACTTCTTAGAGTCCTGCAGGAAATTGTTCAACAGGGCAGAACTCACACACGTGTAATAGAACTAGGAAAAGAACAAATCACAACCAAACAATTTCAATAACTAAATTTTTCCAAAATGGACCTCTTGTAAACACTTTTTGGGACAGCACTGAAAATACAACAGAGTCATCCCTAGCTACGAAAAGTTCTCTCGGCGACTTCAAAAGCCAAATGTTGGTTGGACACTATCAATTGGTAAATCCTTAGTCTTTAGAACTATCCTTCATACTTTTTAGCCCATAATCGCTCCTTTTAAAAACTCTGGAGAGGATTGTAGACGTTAATTAGCGCACAACCATTGTGGAGTCCCAAAACAAACCAAGGAGAAAGCATAGCTCCAACCACATATCGCTGGCAGGAAGGACTGACGGAAAACATCATAGGTACTTTAAAGCACGTAGGCTACACCACAAATGGGACTTTTTATCTGCGATTTAACTTCTCGGGTTTAGAGCTACTTGTACCACCGGCCCTAAGTGCTTTTCCAGCGCTCTTTTTACGAAAGTAGCCGCAATTTATCACTGAGTGAATTTCACCACTATGCACAATATATGGGGTCTTCGATCTTTACTTCAAGGTGTTGTAAACGATGTAGCAATACCAATATCCTATAACGGTGTTTTAAAAAATTGTCTTCCATTAATTGTACTCCTTGAAAAAAAGATGTTCTCACATCACTTTTCGATTAGTGAAAATAATGCTCCGCCATAAAATCGCATTGATTTTTTTTCCAGTCTGACCATGGCGAAAATCAAATCACTTCGTATTTTATGTGAACAACAAAAGATGATGATGATTTTTTTCTTCTTTGTTTATGAGTTGTTGCTGCTGGCCATTTTCTGCTCTGCTTTATTTAATGGTAACTCTTGTGTTTCTCCTCGTCTATTCTGTTTCTGATTCTGGGGCAAATAAGATATTTAACCCGTGCTGCTGCTATAGTGGTTACATCGTTGTTGGTAATTGAACGTACGGCCAATGTATACAACTTGTGGCAGTAGTTATTGTGGTGGCTAAGAGAAACATTATCAAAAAGCTATATAAAATATCAGAGAGCATAAATAAAGAAAACACCAAGAGCTATTTGCCGCCACTAAAGGAGGGCCGTATGTTAGGCTAGAGTAAGTTTTGTATTCGCCAGAAAGCGTGTGATGTAAAAGAAGCCACGTGGACTTTTACGAGTATTCGGGACAAACTTCAAAAGGTGTAAAAGAAAAGACAAAAACTTTAACTCCAGTCGCAGTTAATTCCTGAACGTTCATTCTAAACACTCAGAAAACAACATCTGAATTGAGCTTGGCACTCCGCTCTTTGAAACTCAAGACAACGAAGGCGAAATCGGCCCAGGGGGTGGGGGATTTTTTTTTAAGGAAGGTATCAAGGAAATAGTACACTTTTTGGAGTATTTGCTCAACGGTATACAAAGAATAAATAATATAGTTGAGTGACAATATTCGAAGGGCATCATTCTATTGTTGGGTATATGATTATGGTACAATAATATCATGCTTGTGAGGATCATAGTATGATTGTGGGGATCATAATGTTGTTGTGCCACAACCATATACTCAACAATAGTCTATTGCTCTTCGAATTTTGCCACACCAACAATACAAATACTCAAAAAAGTGTACTCTTTCCTCAAAAAAGTGTACTCCTTTCCACCACCCATCTCCCGATTTTGCCCAGAGGGGTAGCGGTTAAGAGTATCCAATACTGCTTTATTTACCTCATACATAGAAACTGATGATCTACAAAGCTACTCTGTCAACAGACGTACTTATACAAAAAGTTAAGCCCTATTTTGTTGAAATTTTTAAAAACTAGAGCGGTGGTCGAAAGAATAAAAAAACAGATTTCTGTCATCATTCAATGAGAATATAAGTTCGGCATATGACTAAAAAGACCATTGAGGAGGATATGATGAATTCAACCACAGTTCTCCATAACTCTGAAGGCGTTACAATGTGAAGACGAGCAATCCTCTAGGTTTTCTCCCACTGGTTTGCTGTCTGGTGACAACTTAAACCTCTGCTACTCTTTGGGAGCAATGCGTATACTTAATAATAATAGTAATAGTTTAATTTGACGCAATTATAGCTTAAGCCACGGTGCATTATTAGTGCTTTACAATGCAACGACCCAAACTCTATTAAATTTCCATGCGGTCACCAATTTCAGGTACCAATTCCTAAATTTTTTGTAAAGCGTTGAGGACCATCTAACACCGCTTGAGACCTATGGGTTTTGGTACCCGGTTGATTTGCAACTCCATGACAAGAACAAATTTTACCTGCGCCTTTTTACATACTTTATACTACAGCTACAGCGAAACAGATCAGGCTAGAACAAACATTGTAGATGTCCATAATCACCCGCAGTGTCAGATTACAAACTCCGGTCAGACCTCGTAGAACATTTCAACGTCTATAAGTAGTATGATCTCCATACGCTGTGATTGGCAGCATAAAGTCTACACTAAAGATTCGCTATATGCCGCCATCTCGATACAAAAGGAGGAATAGGGCTATCTGAGATGTATTCTGCCCTCCTAAGCAAGAAAATCAAATCTTTATTTTAGTGGTTTTGAGGTGTTTAGCTTTTTTAGACTACGAAACGCTGAAAGAGTCACATCTACGGTCATTTTTCTTAATGTTTTTCAGTCATTGGAAAATGGGTCTTTTTTGTTTAACACAAGAATTAAAAAACGCATTCAGGGTTCCGAATCTTACGTTAACTCAATTTTGGAGGTTTGGCGCTTGTGACTTACTTTCTTAGGACGGCAGCATTGTACTCTGACAGAACGCCTACATGGTTTTACTTGTGAGAATAAGGATGGTCCCACCTACATCTCTAAAAATGTTCGATTTGAATCAAGAGAAGTCAGTATCGGTACTAAACCCAAAAAGCTTTAATAGGATAGCGCCAATTAAAGAAGATGGGACCACCATGACGTGATGATGAGTGTACACGACTATCATGCAAGCAAACCGAGGTTCAACTCCGGCAAAGAACACTTAAAAATTTTCAATGCGGTAAGTTTTAACCTCGTAAGTACAGTCGAATTTACGAGTATGAAAATAATCTCTACATGTTAAAACTTCTCTATGAAAGACTTCAGTCGTTCTGGCCAGCCTTAAAGAGTACAGACAGAGAAAAAATTAGTTACAAATCGGAAGGATAAACAAAAAATCTTTTGCAAAAGAAGAATTTCGGTTGCAATCACCAAATGTTCAAATCGCAATTGATACCACAAGATGATAAATGTGTATTATAAGCACAACTTATTGTGCGGCCATACTAACGGAGCGCAAAAAATCTATCTATTTGACATAAATGGTGGTTGTGACAACCGACAGTTTTTCAAAAATGTTTTGTTGTAACCAATAATTAATGATGATAACTAAAATGTCATCTTAACCAAAACACGGGTTGTTTTTTTGGTGGTAATTTTGGTTTGAAAAAACTCATTTAAATAAAATAATTCGGTTATCAACGACTTTATGCTTACCGATTAAAGGCTCGGGTACACTGAAGCTTTATTTTTCTTACGCTGCGTATTTTTTAAATTCCGGCAGTCTAAAAAACAAACAAACAATGCATGGTAGGACATTTCTATTCCAAAACTGCAATCCGAGGATTGCTATATATATTTTTGGCCAAGGCAACACTAAGTGTTGCCTGGTGCCATCCACATTTCCATTGGAAAGTTTGACATTTTTTAGCATAAACGTTTTGACGTTCGACCATCATTTGTGTTGTTTATTGAATCGTATCAATAATTTTCAGCCTACCGGAAGTTTAGAAAAACGCAGCGTAAGAAAAAAATCTTCAATGTGCCCGGGCCTTAATCCAATTTTTATCGGTACAAATTATTTATCATCTTTTCCACTTTACCTTGGAATTTCCCTTCCTATGTTTTCGAGTACTCAATTTCACACTTGAAAACATAGGAAAAGGGCAAACATTTTATTTGATGAAAATCTTCTATTGATCTTGAAAATTTTCGTTGAACAATTGCAGCATGTGGATTTTTAGATCCAAATATTCTTTTCTGGATGTTCGAATACTTCGTATGTTCAACCGATACTGTAGTTCCAACTACTGAAAAAAAAAAGAGAGAGAGAGAGCGGTACGAGAGAGAGCCTTTTGATCAACGAAGCTAGCAGACAGGTCTGAACGACATTTACGCTGACAAAGTCGCTGCAGCAGTATCCAGCTATCAATAATTTTTAGCCTACCGGAAGTTATGAAAAGCGCAGCTTAAGAAAAAAGCTTCAGTGTGTCCGGCCAAATTCCAATTTTTTTTCGGTACAAATCTTTCTTCCCCTTTTCCAATTTATCTTGAAATTTCCCTTCCTGTTTTCGAGCACTCAAGTGTGAAAGCAAAAATTGTATCTGATGAAAATCTTAAAATTTTCGTTGAACAATTGCTGCATGTGGATATTTAGATCCAAATATTATTTTCTGGAAGTTCGAATACTTCGTTTGTTCAACCGATACTGTAGTTCCAACTACTGAAAAGAGAGAGCGGTACGAGATAGAGAGAGAGCCTTTAGATCAACGAAGCAGATCTGAACGATATTCACGCTGATAAAGTCGCTGCAGCAGTAACCAGCTATAGTGTGAATGTAAGGCTAGGGAAACATTCCCCGGAGATTTCATGAGAAAAGAAGACTCAGCTAAGATCTGGTTGGTGCGGCCGCCTCAATTCGTATTGGGCGCAAAATGATGGCAACGTTTGTCCCGCCTGCTCTCATGCACCACATGAGGTGCTGCACCTCTTCAATTGACAGCTCACTCAGCTGATCCCTTAGGTATGTTTGGACACATCCTAATAAAAAATGGCGCGTGAATGTAGTGTTAGGGAAAATTTTCCCCGGAGATTTCATGGTAAAAGAAGACTCAGCTGAGATCTTGTTGGTGCAGCCACCTCAATTCGTATGTGGGCGCAAATTGATGGCAACGTTCCAAACGTTTGTCACGCCTGCCTTCAGGCACCACATGAAGTGATGCACCTCTTCGATTGCCCGGCTCACTCAGCTGATCCCTTGGGTCTGTTTGGACACATCCTGATAAAATTGGAGCGTTTCCTTCACCTAGATATCGTAGCAGATCCCAGGTTAACCAGGAGTTAAAAAACAAAATATATTGTTGTATCAACAACAACAACCAATGTTTCTGGTTAGTTTCTAGCCTGTACGGATCTCTACATGGACTCTCTGCTTAGACTGTCGTAGTAATTTAAAAGAGGGCAATAGCTGCGGATTGTTGGAACTGTGGAGAGAAATGAAGTTAATTTAAAAAGTGTTCATGCCACCTCATGAGTTGGTCATTTTTGTTCTACTTGTAAAATGGTCCGCTATATCCCGTATTGAGCAAGTACGATTTTAGTGTGTAATGGAAGTAATGTCGTTAAGATGTCCGAGGTTGGCGCCTTCTGCTTGCATTTCGTGGAACGAGGACCTATTACGTTTATCTGCCCGGTCGAAATGTGTGCCCGCTTTGCAGTAAGCTCTGAATTACGAATGAAATTGGGGCCTTCCCGAACAAGTGCAACATCAATTTTGTTGCATGGCATGGCTACCCATCATTTTATGGTGTGATTCTTATAGAAACTTAATAAAGGGTGGTTACATTTTAATGGCCGATGTTCAATGTAAACCACACCTAAACGTCAAGATTTTTTCTGCATATCAGTTGATATTTCTCAATTTCAGACTAACTCGATTTGAACCATGAAAAGATACACAAGCGAGCAACGCGTTAAGGTTATTCAGGGTTATTATGGAAATGAATCAGTGATGAGGCACATTTTCAGCTCAGTGGATTCGTCAATAATCAGAATTGCCGCATTTGGGCGAATGATAATCCAAGAGTGATTGTCGAAAGAACAATGCACCCACAAAGAGTGAATGTTTGGTGCGGTTTATGGGCTTGCGGCATCATCGGGGCGTATTTTTTCCAAAATGGGGCCAGTCAGGCAGTTACTGTGAATGGTGTTCGCTATGGCCCGAATTGGAAGATATGGATGTGGACGATATGTGGCTCCAACAGGGCGGTGCCACTTGCCACACAGCTAACGAAACAATGGCTCTTTT
This sequence comes from Hydrotaea diabolus, assembly GCA_963513945.1. Taxonomy (NCBI): domain Eukaryota; kingdom Metazoa; phylum Arthropoda; class Insecta; order Diptera; family Muscidae; genus Hydrotaea; species Hydrotaea diabolus. The sequence continues at coordinate 21,867,670 of OY740720.1, read as the reverse complement.
GGGCGACAAATCAATATCGGCCCTTAAAATGTAACCACCTTTTATATTTTTGCAAAGATCATCGCATGTATCCTGATGACACTGATGAAAATGAAACATATCACAAGCTGACGGCTTGTTAGCCATCGCATTCTAAACATCTTCCAAATCCACAGTCCATGACTTTTCGGATTTTACATAATTTTCTGGCTGTTCTCAGCCCGAATACGTCTTTAACCTTGAAATGAGTTAAATGCCACTCGCTACAATTTTGAGCACGTGACCTTTAGTGGGTATGACTTGGATTCCCTAGATCTTCCTGGTCCTGGACTTGCCACAGGAGACTCGGTCGGTGCCCCCTGCTGCGTGTACACTACAAACGTTCCATATCACAATCGTAATTTTCAATTCTTACACTCGCAGGCAACATCTGTAGCAGTTGTAGGTAGCCATGGCAGCGGTAGCTGTGTGACAGAAGCAATATCATTATCCAACCAAAGGAGAATGAGATGGAAAAGGAATGAATAAAATGAAAACGTGGAACATTTTATAACAGTCAAGTGTTTACATAGTGGTTGGTGCTGGCTTCGCTTGTCGCTCGTTGCCGTTTCCTTGCTGCTCTCCTTCGTCCGCAGCATTGTTACAAGATACAACTTGCAAACGCACGCATACCAGCGTACAAATGTAAGTGTGTACAATGGCGAAAATAAAAGAAATCAGCAGAAAAGAAGAAAAAAAAGGAAGATATGAATGGCCACAGCATGGTATCGCACATGTGTCAGCCATTTGCTCCACGCTACACTCCAGCACAACACACCATCGCATCTTCGCAGCTATAATTCTGTTCGTATATGTGTGTGTGCGTATGGGTGTATCTATGTGAATGTTAGTCTTTACATACACACAAGACCATTTAGTTTTTTTGTTTTTGTTTCTTGCGAAATTTTACACTCACATAGAAACATTTGCGGAAACGTTACTGCGGCGACAGAGGGCAGGCGGCAAGTTCCATGCTCGCTATATATCCTTTTTTTCTCTTGTACATGTGTGTATGGGAGTGTGGCTGTGTATATCTCTGTATGTGTGTGCGTGTTTGGGAAATAAATTGAAAGTATCAACACAGACGAGAACGCTGGCGTTGCTGCTGATGATGGCAATGCCGGGGAAATGATGTTGACTGAACACGCCAGTACAACAGAGATGTAAAGGACATTCTCATGCTCATGTTCGTGCTCATGCTACGGCTCCGGCTCGCTCTCCCTCGCCGCCCAGTCATCAGCCAATCTGAATTTTATGTCCGTACGAGTATGCCCGTCCGTGTTTGTTTAGTTTTTCGTTTGACTGCTGCTGCTGCTGCTGGCTTCACTTTCGGGTTGCTCTAAGGACTCTCAACCACTTATTAATGAATCACGTGTCACATTTTGTCACATTTTTATAGTAAATTGCCAAAGCACCACCACCAACTAACTACAAGCCAACGCTACAGCATCAAACGAATTCATTTCATGCATCGAGTTGAAAGGGCACAAGGTGCAAATTGATACACGGATGGTGTGCGAAGGTTGAAGAGTGAATCAGAGAAATTAGGTTAAAAGTGGCAAGGAAAACAAGATTTCACCAAAATTAGGGTCATCATTAAGATAATGAAATTATTTCGGTTTAGTTATGGAAGGATCTGTCTTCTCAACTCCTAACGAGTCCAAGATGTATTGCATGTTAAACATGCCTACACTTGACATGGCATGTTAAAAGTTTTGTGGAATTTATTGAAATTAAATCTGGGTAAATGTCGGATGTCATTGAAAATTGTCGAATATTAAGGGTACAGCAAAACAATTTTTAATGACTATTAGAAGCTCTTTCCAGTAGGGATTCAGGCGATGTATGTACAGGTCTGTTAAACGCTCTATTATGAAAAGATTTGGGCCTTTTTGTTTACGAAGCTTTTGATCCTTCTTCAAGGGGGATGTGCTGGAGGAAGAGGATAAAAAATGTCGAAGACGATACACGTGGAGAACCGATTTGTGGTCACAACCGAACTTTTTGGCAACCAAATGTTGTTGGTTTCACGTATTATCCATCGCTACAACCGCATCTTGATTATGCACAACGATTTTTTTAGTAGTGGGAACTGACAGTATCGGTTGAAGAGTCAAAGTATCGACAACCCTTACCTAGTAGGCTCATTATTGGAACCGAATTTTTACACGTATTGGTTGTTGTTATTACAGGCTGTAAGTCCTCTTTAAATTCGGTTGCCGTTACCACGAGCACTTGTTAACTGGACCAACTGATGGTTAAATCGTATGGTTATCTGACCAAATTCATACAATTTTTTATCTAATATCTATAACGATTTAAAAATATTTTTTGTGTTATTTAAATTACGAGCAGGTTTTTTTAAAAATAATTGTTTTTATTTTCGAAGCTAATAACATTTTTATACACTAGTAAAGTGGGTCAAAGTAAAGTGGATACGCTAGTAAAGTGGGCCAAAAAATCAATTTTGGTTTTTAAGCTCAAAAACGTTTAAGAAAAAGCTAAGAATGATACATGATTTAAGTGGAGTAAAATTAAATTTTACACAAAATACCTTATATAAATGCTTAAATTTTTGGCTATAGATAACAAAAATATATCCGAGTTCGACCGCAAAAGTAACTGGCCTAACATAAAAAGAACCGTTTTTTTGGAATTATTATTATTTATTTTTCAACATAATCTCCTTCCAACTCAATACACTTCATCAAACGTTTTTCAAGTTGTTTAACTCCATTCGAAAAATACGATTTTTCAAGACCTTCAAAATATGCCTCAGTTTCATCAATAACCTCGCTATTGGACGAAAATTTTTTGCCACCGAGAAATTTTTTTAAATTTGGAAACAAGAAATATTCAGAAGGAGCTAAATCTAGACTATATGGTGGATGCGGAGCAATTTCAAATCGTAATTCGGCCAGTTTTTGTTGAGTTAAAAATGCAGTGTGTGAAGGAGCATTATCTTGATGAAAAAGAACTTTTTTTTTCTAAATGCGGTCGTTTTATCTTGATTTCTTCACTCAACCGATCCAATAATGCACAATAATATTCACTATTTATAGTTTTTCCTTTCTCATGACAATCAATAAATATTATACCCCTTGCATTCCAAAATACTGTGGGCATTACTTTTCCTGCTGACTTAACAGTTTTCGCCTTCTTGGGACCACTTTTACCAGCTTCTATCCATTGTTTTGACTGTTCTTTGCAGTCTGGGATGTAGCGATGGATCCATGTTTCATCAACAGTTATGAATCGGCGCAAGAACTCTATTGGATTACGCTGATAAATCGCTAAAAGCTCCTCGGAATTGGTCCAACGGACGATTTTTTGGGGCAAAGTCAACAAACTCGGCATATATCTTGCGGAGTTCATCATGTAAAATACTCCAAACTTGTTTTTCGTGTATTTTAACAATATCAGCAAGTTCTCTGAGCTTTATTCGTCTATCTTTAGTCACTTCATTAAATATTTTTCTTATGTTTTCAATAGTAGTAGCAATTTTCGGTCTTCCAGAGCGTTTTTCATCTACCGTACTTGAACGACCCATTTTAAATTGTTGAACCCAGGATTTCACGGTGGACTATGATGGTGCATTATCACCATGAACAGAATCCAATTCATCTTTGACTAATTGTGGCGTATAACCTTTCATATAAAAGTGTTTAATTACCGCACGAAACTCTTTATTTTCCATTTTTCAAAAATTATAAAACTTGTTTACTTCAATCACCTGTAACATAGAAAATAATCATTAAATATTTCGGAAAGTTTGACAGATGGCTTATAAAAGATTGCTTTTGAAAAACAAAAAAAAAGTTGCTAGTAAAACAGAAAATGTGCCAGGCCAGTTAGTTTTGCGGTTGCCCTCGTACATAGTACTTTCATAGCGGCCATATTTTTTAGGTTATTTAAAGAAAATGGGTGGGAAAAAAATTATTATTCAAATCAGCGCTCTGTGATTTGGGTTTCCATTCTGAACATAAATAATTCACTAAATTTTATTAAAAAAATTATTTTTTTAAAAAGGAAGAAAAGGGCCTGTTTATCTTGAAGATATTCGGTTTATACTATAATAATAATAGTAGTAATAAAGAACATTTTAACGCAAAAAGACGATCATTTTTAAAACATTTATATAAAAAAAAAATTTTTATATATAAAATTAATTAAACTTTTTTAACTTTTTCGAAAAAAGGACAAAAAGACACTCCAAACTTAGAGATACGATTCTTGCACACAGAACAAGTTAGTTGGAAATCGGTTGAAACTACTCTGATTCGGTTGCAAAAGAGGAATTTCTGTTCCAATCACCAAATGTTTATAATCGTAATGAATATTCGATTCGAAATACCACAAAATGATAAATATGAGCACCGTTTTGAACTCACAACTTATTGCTACGTCAAACCAATGAAACGCGAAAAAGGTATAGTTTTGCAGCAAACATTTTGTTGCTGTAACCAATTATTAGGGATGACCATAACCAAAAACGGGTTGTTTAATGAAATTTTTTAAAAATAAAATAATTCGATTTTTACTGACATTAAGCCAATCGACTAACCAATTTTTTCCAGTGAAAACCGTTCACCATTTTTTTTTTTTAACAAGCGGGCAGGGTCATACCCTGCCCGCTTGAAGTACTACAAAAACTGCGATTGCGTAAGCAAATAGTTTTTTTCCTCTTATTTAATTTTAAGTGCATTTCGTTGAACAAGTGTGGCATGTGGATTTTTAGATCCAAACAATTCTCTTCTGAAGGTTCAAATACTTGGTATGCTGCACCTATACTACAGTTTCAATAACTGAAAATTACAGAGCACCAACTGACATTAGGTTGTGCTGATGGAACACTCGAGGTGCATGTAACCTTTCATTTGGTTGGCAAAAAAATTCGGTTGTGTCAACGGATATGTTCTCCGTGTGTGTGGAAAATAAAGTCCATACGATTTAGACATCACATAACTACAATTCGGTACAACGAAGAAATATTTACTACTTTCGAACTTATTTTCTACGGTAAAGCGTTGCAAAAAAATCATTGACCCTTAAAAAATAATTCGGACTTAAGAGGGCCGTCTTTTTGCAAATTTACTATAATCACTTAAGGCTTTTATTTCTAGAAGAAATGCAAGAAATCAAGCTGAACGCCCAAAGACAACGACGTGAATTGGCTAATTCGGCACTGATGGTGTTGCCCTTAGTTTCTGATTTTGGTCCAAAAGTCACCTTTTGGAAAGAAGTCGATTTTTATTCTTTATTTTGTAAGACAACGACGTGAATTCGGTAATTCGGCACTGATGGTGTTGCCCTTAGTTTCTGATTTTGGTACAAAAGTCACGTTTTGGAAAGAAGTCGATTTTTTTCTTTATTTTGTAAGACAACGACGTGAATTCGCTAATTCGGCACTTATGGTGTTGCCCTTAGTTTCTGATTTTGGTCCAAATGTCACCTTTTGGAAAGAAGTCGATTGTTTTTCTTTATTTTGTAAGACAAAGACGTGAATTCGCTAATTCGGCACTGATGATGTTGCCCTTAGTTTCTGATTTTGGTCCAAATGTCACCTTTTGGAAAGAAGTCGATTTTTTTTTCTTTATTTTGTAAGACAACGACGTGAATTCGCTAATTCGGCACTGATGGTGTTGCCCTTAGTTTCTGATTTTGGTCCAAAAGTCACCTTTTGGAAAGAAGTCGACTTTTTCTGTATTTTGTAAGACAACGACGTGAATTCGCTAATACGGCACTGATGGTGGTGCCCTTAGTTTCTGATTTTGGTCCAAAAGTCATTTTCTGAAAAGAGGTCGATTTTTTCTTTATTTTGTAGTAAAATTTTCAAATAAAGTTCTTATTTTTAAATTCCAATTTTTTATGTTGGCGTACTTGCCGAATGTTTATTCAGTTAAAATACTGGGAAAGTTTGTATAGTTAAACAAAAAAAAATCACATACTTGATATGATTCCAGAAAATTTACTCAATTCAAAACAACAATTGTAAATTGTTGGCCGTTACTATTTTTCAACAGAGGCTATAATGAGGAAGTTAATCCAAAGATTTGATTAGACTGACTTAATAAGAGAACAAAAGTGCTTATTCGACACGAACTTGAGTGTCCATAACCGAAAGCGAAAACCGGTCCAAACCCGAATTCGGTTTTACAAAAAATAGCCAATCACATCGGTTTCCGATTTTTGATGTCGGTTTTTTGATGTTGAATGCTAAATTAAAGAAAATTGTTAATTCCACGTAAAGAATAACGGTAGACTCAGCGTCACCAGTTGATGCGATTTAAAAATGCCGGTTTTTGAACACTCTATCCCGAACACCAGTGTATTTGCAAACACCACACAGAGAAATTTAAGAATTTGGCTCTACAGCCTTTAGTTTCTGCAAGGATTTATTCTTAACGGCAATCAAAACCGTCGAAAATTCGCTTTTTCTTCGCAGACTTAATTTTCGTGTCTTTTTCGACAAACTATAGCAAACCTGATCTAGGCATGTGGAGTTATTCACTCACACAAAATTAAATAATTTCTTTGGGAAAAAATCAGTTTCTCGCTCGAAGCTAATTGTCATTACCATATCAAGCCCTAACCGCACAAAAGACTTAAGTGCCAAAAAGAAAATTTTACAGGAGGGTTTTTTGGAGAATTCCGAAACAATTTGTGAATATAAAAATTTAATTTTTAGCATGCAATTGAATTTGCTTTATCTCTGTAAATATTAATATTAAATTTCTAAAACATATGCTTAAGAGGGCTGTACGAGTTCAATTTCCTATTGAACTTCATTAAAAACGTCTTTAATAAAGTTAAATAGGAAACGTCTTTTTGCGGTAACGGCTCGATATGTGGCCAATGGAAAATTCACGCCAATATTTTAAAACACGTTTATATTGCTTTCGTGTCAATGATTCGTTTGCTCATAGTCCTGGTGGTGTCATTAGGTGTCTGGTTAATGATATGATGATATCTCGAAACTTTTTTTTTAGCTTATTGTTCATAATTAACAAAACGGTGCCATATGCCGCACAGTCAATGAAGAAAAGAATAAAATCACAAAAATATTAAGCAAATACGCCCTTAAATAATCAACAAAAACCTATAGCATGGAAAGTCGAAATCTCATAAACCAACTAAAAGAGACTCAAACTTGAAAACACCTGTAGGACTAATTTTATAAAAATTGCTACCGGGCCTCTTATTGGCAAGAAAGGGAAACGTAGCAAAATACATCCTTTAAATTGATTGCCGGGCACCACCCTGCGTATGAGCAACATTCAATTATGCCTGTCTCATCACTTATACGCCACATTGAACGGTGCAGTAAGAAATTTAAATTGGAAGTTCTCTATTCAAAACTTGAACGATGTACAGAGTGAGTGTTTCATTGTTATGGACTGAAGTTATACCCAAGTATTTCTCAATAATAATTCCTTTGGTATTATTGTTGTTGTATTATTGTTGCAATAACACTTGGCAGTCGTCAGTCGTTCAACTTCAATCGACTCGGTGCGGCAGGTTGTTTTCCCATACTTATTGCTATCGACGAACACACTTAAGTTCGCATTATTGTTATTATGAACATTTACAAGTGTATTGAAAGTTGTTATTCGGTGCCACTTTCCGTTTCCTGATAGCTCTGCTGGCATACACCAGCATACTCACAGCCATACCACACACGGGCGCGCTCTCTTTCTCTCTCACTCGCACATCACTTTATCTCCGGGCTCTTGCTTGCATGTGTATCACATCTGTATTATTGTTGTTATTTCTATGAATTGGAGGGCGGCGTTTTTTTTCCAATTCTACTTGGTAATGTTAAACGGGCAGTGATGCCAACTTCGAAAAGAGAATAAGCACCGAGGGCATAGTAAAATCGGGTAAAACAGTTACGAAGTTCACTTAAAAAAGGGTAATGAAACATACCGACTTTTTAGGCAACCATTTTAGTTTTTTTATTAAATTATTATTAAAAACAAGTAACGATATAAATTAAAAAAGAATAGATGTAAGCTTCAAAATAAAATCTCGTTAAGCAGAAAAATATCTGAGATGCCTATTGACAACGACTAGGGTACCAGGTCGATACAAAATTTACCAAAGTTAAACAGCTTTTTTAAATTTAATGCCGATAGCTTATCCACTACAAGCTTAATCTACAAGCCATGAAAAAAGCAGAAGCTGTTATAGAATAGGCCTGAAAGTCTGCAAAATAAATTGGACAGAGCTGACAGATTGGCAAAAAGTTTACCGTTTCTCCGTTGATGGGATGTTGAGAGAAATAGAAAATTTCTTATCGCGGTTCTGTTGTGTAGTGTTCCATTTCAAATTCCCCAAGTTTGCTTCACAAAATTCTAAAGTGAAAATTTTGCATCTGTGGTTTTCAACGAAAGCCCATGCGAAACGGAATTTGTGGAAATGATATTGCGCTATTAAGATTGCTCTGCGCACAGTTTGAAGTCTAAACGCAAAGGGCAATTCTCATTAATTCAAATGAGTCTCCCGTCTAAGTCAATTGATTTGAAGCCGAAGTAATCATTGTCAATGACTGCTGAAGAAAAACCTTGGCGGTTTTAGAAACAGCTGTACAGTCTGCCTGGCAACCGTTGGCAATACATTTCACCAATTTTTTAGATGATTCTGAAAAAGAAACAACAAAAAGGTCTCGAACCAGAATAAACAGTCATAATAATGATGAAACAAAACAAAAACATAAATAAATAATACAATTAAATTTAAAAAGTTATTAAACATTCAAACCACAACGGTAGTTTTGCGCCACCCTGTATATAGAGAAGTTTGTCAAGACTCCATTAGAGTGGTTGGTCAAGAACTGTTTGGTTTTTGGGTCTAGGACCCCCTAAAGAGCTTGAGTTTAGTAAAAAAAATGGGCAAAAAAAACTTTGGCCATTTACCTTGACATGGAGGCTATAGGAAAAACATGGATCATAATGTACCAGAAAATATTCGAGCAATATCAGAGCGGCAGATCTCAAATCGAAACTGACCTTTATGTGGAGGTTCGTAAAGTTCCATGCAAAATGTAAGCTTTCAGATTTATTATGTGGCCTTTAGAGATGCAGCGACTCAAACAGCGAAGGTTCTGTGTATTTTATTATAACGTCTTCCGATTTAAGGCCCAATTAGTCTTGACGGTTGACGGTGGACGGTTGATTCTGCAACCTGCAGAAGTCTACCGTCGTCAACCGTCAAACTGTAGTTATCTCCCTCTAACACATGCAAAATGCAACCCTCAACTGAAATAGCTGATTGCCTACCGTCAACCGTCAAGACTAAATGGACCTTTAGCTTAATTTCAATGGCATCCAAACCTGAGCAATGTTGTTGTTGTAACGGCACTCGTAGTGTCGGGGTGACAGCCCTCGGTCGAACATTGTTGCCTTGGGTCAATCCGGTACATAGAACCTGCCTAAGCAATGTGATAAGTTTCTTCGTAAGCGGTACGTAGTTGCGACTGTGGGCCGCCGTGGTGTAATGGAGGTGTGCCCGAACATTTAACATTTTACAGGGGGCAGGTTTCCACATCGAAAAAAACGGCGACTTTACGAGTAAGCCATATTAAAACTTCTTTATAAAATGCATTAGCCGTTCAGTGCCTTCGGTAAGTAGAAAAATTGAATCGTGCACAGCTCACTGATTTGAGAGAAGTTCTCTCGACAGGTGGACGCATGCATATACAAAATCTAAATCGAAGGTATAATAAATCTGGGGTCTATCATCTTTCCCTTAATGTGCAATAGGCATTAGCACTAAGGTGCGCAAAAACACCCAGAAAAAAATAACAAAATGCTCCATAAATACCCGTTTTTTGAAAACCGGGTACTTTTCAAAAAAGAACGGATACAAGCAGCGAAAAAGCCCTCAAGTGGCAACGCTGCCACTGGTGGGTTTGACTGTAAGTCTGTCCGTTGAACAGTTCACTCTTTGATTTAAAACGGAAATTACAATATATTCATGCAATTCATCCAGCATTCATTCATATGCTATTCTTATGTAATACATATTGTCGTCATACATCGTATGTGTGTGTATGGCGATGTGAGTGCAGCCCCATTGACTTGTCGTCGCACAGGAAAAAATTAGAACAAATTTACTTTTTTCTTATTGCTGGTTATTAGTCGGTGTATTCGTCCTTCCCGATGTTGTTTGTGTTGCAGACCTATTAAAAAATTGTGTAATTTGTTATTGGATTGTTGAGAAAGCGAGCACCGACCGACATCTATCACATTTTATTATTCATTTGCATTCGTAATAAGTGTATGTGAATGTAAAAGGGATGTAAAAGAGGCCACAAAGTGAGCAATATAGTAAATGTATTCCCAAAAGCGTATTGAAATTAAAGCATTAAAAATTGGGTCATATGAAAGAGAACATTACGATCAGGCAAATTTTATTATATATATTTAATTAAATTTAGTTTTTTTTTAGTTTTCGTAATACCCGATTTTTTTTTTAAATTTTCGCCTTACTCTATCAGATCCAAAACAGAATTAAGATTTATAATTGTTGAAGTTATGGGCAAAACAAAGGTGAAGATTTTAATTTAAAATAAAAATAAGTTTTTTTTTAAAAAAAAAAAAAAAAGGATTATTTTAAAAAAAAAAAAAATTAAAAAAAAAAATTTTAAAAAAAGATTTAAAAAAAAAATTTAAAAAAAGTATTTTTTTTAGTCTACTAAACTATTTTCACAACACACACACGTTGTAAAAGAAATCTATTGATGATTCTCGATATGCAGTCTCTGTAGAGGTGGCAAGAGTGAGTTGTATTTTCGTGGGCAATTGTGTGAAGAAAACTTGAAAAGTAAGGTTTACCACAGTAGTTCTCATTCGTTTGGAGAGCCTGGCCTTATAGTTTTACTTTCAGCAATTGCAGCAAAGCTTTCTGAAGAGGGTTGTTTTAGACCCGAAATCATGATAAAAGCAGTGTGCAGCCACGAAAATCAATGACACTTTGCCATTTTGTTAAAAACTTGTCTTCTATTTAAATATAAATGCAAGAGGTCTTGAGCCGGTTAATCCCTGTTCAAATGTGAAAAAGTATTTTTTTTATGAAAAACAGCATATTTTTTTATAAAAAATATTTTTTCTAAAATAGCTTTTAATTTTTGTATAGCAATTTTTTCCAATAGTATTTTTTAAATAAATTTTTTATTAAATTCAATTTTTTAAAATGTTTGTAGCCACTGATTTTTTTTATTAACTTTACGAAACATGCGCATGAGTCTAACAAATCCAAAACACACATACGATTTTTGGGATCGCCATAATTGTATGAGTAGAAGTTATAGGCAAAACACAAAACGGGAAAAAATCACAAAAACATCATTCACGATAGGGGGAATTTCTTTGAACCAATGAACAAAATTGCCGATTGGAATTTGGAGGCAGTGAACACATTTTGAGGAATCATTCATTGGCGGTAGAGGTGAATAAGTAACTACGAGTTTCGCATTTGTGCTTTGGGAGGAAGCATTAATGGTCCGTTTTTTGAGCCATTTCGGCTCATGCGCTCGTCTCTAATCTCTCAAAAATTACTCTAAATTTGAATTTTTAACAAAATTTGATTTAATTTGAGAAGCTTAGGTGGAGGTTTATAATAAACTTTAGATAAGAGTTGCTATATATATTTCTGGCCTAGGCAACACTAAGTGTTGTCTTCCGCCATTTTTTAGCATAAACGTGCTCAGAATAATAATTTCTTAATAAAATACTCAAAATTGGATAAAATATTGTCTTATTTTTGTATAAATAAAAAACCTCCAGAAATTATAACTTTTCGGAAATTAGGACCACCCGAAAAACAAAGTGGTTCTAATTTGTGAGCGTCTAACAAAGGGAAGAATCTTTGTAAGGAGATGAAAGTAAAATGTTTGGGGGCTGTAGAAAACCACAGACTGATTTGGTGCATTTTCAACAGGGATAGATCTAGCACTGTGCTAAATTTTATATGGAACTTCTAAAGCGGTGGGCCTTAAATTGGGAAGAACCTTAATATTGCATTGCTAATTTTCTTGCAGATTCCAATTGCAGGTTTTGGAATCAGTTAGGACTTTAATGTTAAAACAAACATGAACTGATATAGACCCATCTTAATAGGGTTCGTACATGGCCCAAATTTGAGCATAGCTTTATCGCAGTCGACCGATATTTAAAACCTGTACTTTGATTGCAACGAAAGATGGACGCACAGGCGGATTTCGCTTAATAGAATCCGAAAGTAATTCTTTTTATTATATCAAAACATGAACTGACGTGGACCTATCTCAACAGGGTTCGTACATGGCCCGAATCTAGGCATAGGTTTGTCGCAGCCGGCTGACATTTAAAACCTGTACTTTGATGACAAGGAAAGATGGACGGAGAGACAGACCGAAATTAATTCTGACTCGTTCGCTATAATAAACATGAGGTCTATCTTTCATCCTTTAAGGTGTCCTAAACCCAGTACCACAGTGTGGTGTGGGTTACGAAAACTTAAGAGGCTCATATTTTAATAAACTTAAGTAATGAATTTAGTCTTCATAAAGACTAAATAGCATATCCTTTGAATTATAATTAACCCCAAATGATTAGGGCAACACATGGTCGTTTGTCCTATGTTTGAATTAAATTATTTTAAAGTTTTTCCAGTTTAAAGTTTTAAAAGTTTAATAATAATCCCTAAAAAGTCACATGACTTTTTGTGGTTTTAAAATTGATAAGCCCAAGCAAGGTATGAAAAATACATACGCCCACACACACACAAATGTCTGCCGTACATGTGTGACATGAGTATGAAGGTGTGTTTGTACATGTGAGTGTCATTCCTTAATTAATATTAAATAATTGCACAGTCATATTAATCATTAAAGTAAACGTTCTTCTGAACTTATGGACGGACTCCAACGCACACTTACTCATGCACGCACACAGACACAAACATCACATCACACAAAAGGACAATAATTAGGAGCGAATTAACCAAGAAAAAAGAGGATTTGCGTAGACCACACACAACTTTAAACCACAATCTTTCTAATTAGCAACATTTAGAGATATTGTGGTTTTCAACCTCATTCAGAACAACAACAACAACAGCAGCACCAGCAACAACAGCAACTACAAAACGTCAATGATAATAGGAAGAAAAGAGGAGAAAAAAGGCACCAACAGTATAATCTTATGGAATTTAATGGGGAATAAAAGCAAAATAAAACTAGGGAACCTTACAATAACAGCTACGCTGCCCCCTTACACGAAAGTAGAAAACGGCAAAGGACACGCTTCTTCGTTCCACACACACACACACACTTAGAGGGTCAGACAAGCAGACCAGTATAAAGAGATACACATACACACACACTCACTTAGACAGACAGGATGATTTGATAGAGAGATGGCAAATTGAATGAGTGAATGCATGAATGGATGGCAAAAACAAATTAGAGCAGAGTGCACAGTGGTTTATATGGTGAGTTTGTAGAGGAAATAGGACTTCAAACAAGTGAACAAGTTGTATTTAGTTGATTCTACTCACATTTTCACAGTTGATTTTTATACCCTTTACTGATGGATGCAATACATAATAAATTCCTTTCGCAGCACCAGCTTGTTTTAAAGCAATATTTTGTTTGAGGACCCTATAAAAAGTATACATAGGGGCCAGAATATTAAAAAAAGAATATTTGGTCAAAAATTTATAAAACTTTCTTTATTATCGTACAAATGCCTGCTATAATGTTTTTGGTAAGTTTTTGTTTTTTATGGGCGGTTAAAAAATTTAAAATTTTTTTTAAAATGCATTTTGGGCTTTACTAAAAATCCTGCTGTTCAGGATCAAATTTATCGGCCGATTTGTACGAAATTTGGGTTATATAAAAGAGAACAGTGCGATCTCTATTATGTAGTCCAATATTAATTTATAAAAATTTTGCCCTACCCAACTTTACTATTTTTTATCAACAACAAACATTTGAAGGAAATTATATTAAAAAAATATATGAAGATTCCACATTTAATTTGAATTTTTGTTTTGAAAAAAATACCTCTAGACTAATCACCCGTTATATATTATACCCGTTTTGGATAATTCTTTTTATGCTACCTGGCCACAGCCTCTTTTATCCTTCGACCAGCCTGTTGTATTGATAAAGGTGTGGGTCCTGCAAAAATCACCATCTTTTATCAGTAATGATCTCTATACCAAACAGTTTCCGTCCAAAAGTACAAAAGCCAGGCATTGGCAAAACGGATGTGCAGTTCCTCCCCCTCCTCTTTATTGATGCAACACCCATTATGTATTGTGTGGCAGACGCAGTCTACTTGCGTGTACGACCTAAGTAAGGTAAGTGGCTAGTGAGGACTGCAATGAAGTTTCTTAGATGGATCCCTGATAGTTAAATCGCGTTCAGCGTTCTCTTGTCATCCATACCGGGCTAAATCTGTCTGGTCTTCATGGTGGTCGGTTGCTTCTCCCACATGTCCGTAGCAATGAGAAAGAGTTTTCGTGATATAAGCTGCTTTCCCCCTTGCAAGAGGAATGCCAAAATCACCATACTACTCTAATTTGTGTCCCGGTGGAGCCAGCTGTACAATTAAAATCAATGTCCCCATGTTTAGAAACCCATATCGGGGTTACCGTTGGAAAGTATCGATGTCTTCTCCAGATACATCTGTCATTCCTAAACAATTCTCGAAGTGGGGTGTAGATTGTTAAGGGATCTAATGGTCGCCTCGCTGTCCATAAATATGAAAGTATCCCTATAAGTCTTATTTATAAAGATATTCCTGTATAAATTTATATTTGGAAATATTTTAGCCATTAGTAAATCCTTTCGAAAGTTATCTTGCGAGTCAGTCGCTCAAACGGTCAGACGGACATGGCCCCAATAATTTAAAAAGTCAGGAAACTAAATTTGGGCAAAACATATGTAGGTTCTAAAATGCTTTTTTCGACGCGTTACCCTTTTTTTCGTACTTAATAATTGGGGGTTTTCGTAGGGTCACCCTGCTTCAACACTGTTTGGATAATAAGAAACTTTGGTTTGGAGTATTCAAATGTCCTTCTTAATTAGTAAATGTAGGTTGTTCAGAGGAAAAAGATTAGATTGTTCGACTGTTTCATATATAGCAGAATTAGTACTTATTCCTCCCCCTCTGTCTTTGTGTATTAATCATATCGCCTAACGTGCCCACATGAATTTAAATGAGACCTAAGTCTTGTGTTCCCTATTTCCAGTACTGTTTTAGTTATTTTCTAATTTTCTTTAAAATATTCGCAGGCTTTTAAAAGCCTTGAGACCCGCTTTCAACAGTGCGTGGTATTATATTGGGTCGTACATATGCACTTTTTTGAAGAGCGTATGTACGACCCAGTCTAATACACCTCGTTCTCCTGATTACCGCCACTGCATGGAATTGGGCCGATTAATAATGGATTCACACAAGAAGTTTTTATTACACCTACGGGTGACTTTGACCTTAAAAAATCTTTTTTTAAT
Source organism: Hydrotaea diabolus (assembly GCA_963513945.1). NCBI lineage: Eukaryota > Metazoa > Arthropoda > Insecta > Diptera > Muscidae > Hydrotaea > Hydrotaea diabolus. The sequence continues at coordinate 21,852,150 of OY740720.1, read as the reverse complement.
AAAAAACTGAATAAGGGTTCGGGATAATTACAAAATTTGACTATCTTTGGGTCACCATATATACGTCTAGGTACATGTATTAAAGGCGGGGGTGACCGTAAAAAAATATTAATATATTTTACGACACTAGGCTCGAAGCAGCAATCTTCGGCCAAGAGCTGTATCCCCTGTACTACGTGTGCCGCTACTACAACAGTGCTATAAGTCATCCCCCCTCTCGATGTGTGGGACTCCACCTACGATTTCCAGTTAAGACTTGTTTCATCCACAAATAATAGAGCAATAATGAACAAATACTCAAAAAGTGTACTTTTTTGCAGGTTTGCCTTTAGACCCCCAACGGAAATTTTTTCCTCTTTTTTGACCAAATGGGGATTTCCTTATTTGTATATGTTGTTTTTGACTGGGCTGATTGGTCTATCTTCCTTCATGAATTAAATAAAACTAATTTATTCCATGTTTTCTCAACGTTTCGTTAGCTTTTTCTAACTTCTTCAGGGGATGTTTATTTGAAAATCCTTTTGGTCTGGTTTAGCATATTTACAATCCTAAGCAGCTTACGACTGCAAGCCATTATCGAGCTCGCTTGCTTTCAAACAGACACACCGACGGACGTACGTATCGTTAAGCTACAACGTCTTAGAATATTATTATTACAAAAAACCATTAGTGTCGCCTATTGGCACACATCTATTGCATTCGGACCACTGTGCAACATTAGACAACACTAATTTTATTTAGTGACTTATTAGACAAATAAATGGAAATGGAATTAACTTGACAACAGTAACACAAGCGCACGTGTCTCCATTCATCACCAACCCACTCAATGGTGTCCTTTGTACGAACAACGGCAAAAAAAGAAAAGAAACGGAAAAAACTCCATGTGTACACAGCCAAGCAACATCTGTGCATCCGTCTGTCGAGTATGAGGGACATCTGACATGTGGAGATGCTTAGAGTGGAGCCCACCACCTGACCCACTCACATGTTCAAGCATGGATTTCCACACAGCACACACACATTAGAGTGGGTTCATTTTAAAGGTTAATGAAATAACTACTCGTAGATCAAGTAGGTGCTGTTCACTCATTTAAAATGTAATTTTAAATAATTTTTAAATAAAGCTCGACTAGAAGCCCATGAGGTAGAAGAATATGTTCTTGTCAGAGCTGTTTCAGGTAATTGGCCGATTATCTACCAATTTCCTACGCTGCGTACTTTTAAATTTGCGTATGTTTGAAAGCCTTTTGAAAAATGGGTAAATAAAGGAATGAAATATTGAAGTGTCCCAGCTACAAATGAAAGCTGGATGAAAACAATGTCTAAGGGAACGGAAAGCAGCAAGGGGTAGAGTTTATCTCTTAGTAGTTTTAAAGAGGCATTTAATGCTTTCAATAAATTCTTAAAAGCAGGAAGGGAATGAAAAGCAGCATTGGGTAGAATAAGTCTCTAAGGTGTTTGAAGAGTCATTTAATGCTTTCAATAAATTCTTAAAAGTAGAAACCTGCTTTCAAAATGTGCGTAAAGACTTGGACGAGTATAAAGACTTCAATGGTGGCATTGCCGACCTTGTAAAAATTCGTGCACTTCTGTCTCACTGCAGCTTTTACACAATTTTTCGGAATACTTTATATCTCTCATACCAATTGGCCTCATTTTGCCTACAGTAAAGTGTCCCGCAAGGTCTCCGTTTAGAATGTTTACTTTTGGTTTGCCTAACTCCAGGGTTTAGACGTGCACCAATTTTTTGCTATCATCACAATGATTTTAGTCATAGATGTCCTTTCTCAACATTGTTTCAATGTATTCGAAAGGTACAGCCCAGTCTAATACACATTGTTGATGTCTCCTCATAGACTTGCAATTGTTTTGATTTATGCAGGATTTAATTTGTAAAACCAACGGATGATTTTTTTAATTTTGCAACAAAGAGTCGATTAGTCGACTAATCGATAATCGACTTTAAGAACCCTAGTAATCCTTTCGGCCAAAAAATTACGAAAAAGCAATGACGAGTGAGCAGCAGTTTTGGAAGTAACTTAGCTGTCACACGTGAGATGCCCAAAATTTCAGAAAAAATTGTATGGCATGAGACAAACGATAACTTTCTCATCAATTTCATCGGTTTTTGATGTAATGGATCTTCCAGGAAAAGCGTTGTCGTCATTCTCACCTTCTTGACCTTCTTTGAAAAGCTTGTACCACTTGAAAACATTTTTCTGACTCCGAGTACAGATCCCGCGACTGCCGGTTCTATGCACCGGATTGACCGGAAGCAAACACTTTTCGGCCAGGGGAAATAACCTTATCAATATGTGCCAACCTTATGCCACTCTCAACATTTAAAGGGCTTTTAAACAGTTTATTTCTCTGTTTACACAAATTTGGTGCAAATTCTTTGATTCCTTTTTTTTCATCGCCAAACAAGCAAAATACAAATCTAACTGTTATGCCTCTCGCAAACAAACTATACTAAACACAAACAAACTTAACTAAAGAACATATATTCGAGAGAAGTATGCCAACATAAAAGTCGAGTGTGCGTAGTCCGAGAACTTTCAAAATGCACCTTGTCCATTGAACTGACCTCGTTGAAACAATGACATTAACCAAAGTGATGTTTCGATTTTATTCAGAGCTACTGTATTTTATTTATAAGAGAACATATCAAGAAAATACAGCAAAAGTGGTCAAACAAAATTTGGTCTAGTAATTAGCAATAGTTGAAATTTTTAAAGAGTGGGTGACCCTTTTTCATCGCACACCACTGTATATACCAACAACAACAACAACAATAGGAGACATACTATTATTGATAGGACAAGTTTCGCTTCCCCTTTATGTCTAAATGCGTCGTCGTATCATCGTGATGCCCCCTTCTGTTCCGACAATGAAATCCAGCCGTTTCTGACATTTTCTTATGGCATAATCTACTTTCTGACAGACATCACGTTTTTATTTCAGCTCGTAACAGAAGAAATCCTCATCTGTTCTGTCTGTTACAAACAGGCGTCGGAGCCTTATTCTTTTCTGTTTTTGTTTTTTTTTTTTTGGTTTTGGTATGCAGTCCATTTGATTTGGACATTATGGTGGCGCTAGAGTTATTTGGTGAAAAGCTCTGCGGAAGATGTGAACAAATAAAATGTACACTTACACATACGTAGATACACATACAAAAGCATTTCTACAGGGTGGCGCAAAATTAATTTCAGTTGGTGCAAAAGTATTGCCATAAAACATTTTTATTCTTTGAAGTTTTGCAAAAACTATAACTATTTTTTATTTACATTTCCAAAAAATTATATGCAATTCACCTTATCGCAATTCTTTTGCACCGCCTTACTTTACCTTTGCGTCACCCTGTATATACGTATAATAAGCATATGTGACAGCGCATAGAGAAAGGGACCTAAGGGTAAAAAAAATGAATTTTCGCTATTTTTTTGATGTGGACAACATCTGAGCATCGAATGAGACCGATCCCATGCCCCAAAAGTGTTCCCCCCAGAGAAATGCGCGTTTTATGAAAGTGATGGTGCACCAAAGATACACGTATCTAAATCTTTAAAATGGTTCTCCTGAACAAAACTGGTTTTTACCCTTAGGTCCCTTCCTATTTTGCGCGTCACATATGTAAATGTATGATTAGTTTGTCTCTCCTTTATTTGCCTTATGTTCCTCGTCGTCATCAACGGATTCTTCATTACCTCTTTGTCAAGTGTTTGTTCTAAGACTGGAGGGTCCTCTGAGTGTAGGTTTTTGCATGTACTTGTATATATAAGTATACTTATAACGTAGGTAACTACATATAGTATGGTAGGTAACTACGTCGAAGGACAAACAAATGGAAGCATGCTAAAATTAAAGTTTGTCAAAAGAGCATCACAAGTACGTGATCGGTTTAATTTGTACTCGATCTGAACATAAAAACAAAATTTTATAATTTGACGTAAATTTCTTGCTATCGTCATGAAATCAAGTTCGGGTAGACAGTTAGGCTCAAGAAAAGTATCATTACTTTTTAATAGCTACATCTATTATCAAGTGGCCATTGTTGCACCTTAAGTAAGCTAATGTTCTAAAATGTTCATAAGACGCAACTAAATATATCGATGGAAGTGACAGAGTATACTAACTTTAAATGCTATTCGAATTTCAGTTGCAAAATAAATAATGTATCAGGATTTGAAGCTTCAATTAAGGACTTAAAAGTCCAATTAAAAAACATAGCCAAAGGAAGATACAAACTTCATTGTAAAATTTCGGGACATTTACACAGAGAACGGATTTGTTGCCACAACGCATTTTTTGCCAACTGAATGTGGGTGGTTGCACGTACTATCCAGGTAATCCATCGCTACAACCGAATGTTGACTGGGTACATGGCAATTTTTAGTCGTGGAAAGTGGCAGTTTTGGTTGAAGAGACAAAATATCGGTAAACCTAACCAAATAGGATAATTATAAGAACTGATTTTGTTTATGTATTGGTGGTTAGATTAGAATATTGGCTGTAAGTACTCTTTGAATTCGGTTGCTATTATCAGGAGCATTTATTAATTGGACCAACTAATGGTTAAATTTTATGTATTCGGTTATATTTAACGATTTGAAAAAAAATCTGTTATTTTAATTATTAGCAGGTTTTTTTTAAACTTGGTGTTTACTTTGGTATGTACTTAGAAGGGACATAAATACTGTTACAACATTGAACATACCCATTTCAATAGTAGAACTAAACATACCACGTTAATGTCACATGGGTTTTGAAAACTAACCTCAATAGCGTTAGTCTGTAACGGGATTTTAAAATTGTTTCAACTTTCATCATGGAGTGGCCAGATAATGAGAACCGTATCGCTGTAATAGCATTTTTCAAGTGTGAAATGAAAAAAACGATATTTTCAAAATGCTCCGGACACTAGGAATTAGCCGCATGTTCGTCTACCTATGCATAAAACTGTTTCAGGAGACTGGAGATGTAAAAGACCGCCCACGCTCTGTTAGAACACCACATATCATCAAAGCCGTTAAATCAAAAATTCACAGAAATCCGCTCCGAAAACAGAAAATCATGGCCCGTGAGATGAAAATCACGCAAAAGTCCATGAGTCGAATCATTAAAAAAGACTTGGGACTTGGGGCTTTTAAACGACGTACCAGACATTTATTGACTGCAGCTTTAAAAAAAATAGGATTGAAAAATGCAAACGTCTTTTGGTGTCATCAAAGCCGTTAAATCCAGAATTCACAGAAATCCGTTCCGAAAACAGAAAATCATGGCCCGTGAGATGAATATCACGCAAAAGTCCATGAGTCGAATCATTAAAAAAGTCGTGGGACTTGGGACTTTCGAACGACGTACCGGACATTTATTGACTGCAGCTTAAAAAAAATAGGATTGAAAAATGCCAACGTCTTTTGGTGAAGCACGCTGATAACTTGCACAGAAAAATTTTGTTCACCGATGAAAAAATTTTACTGTTCAGGAAAAATTTAACAAGCAAAATGATAGATTGTATGCGCGGTCATCTAAGGAAGCATCTGAACTGATCCCAAGGGTGGAAAGGGGTCATCACCCAGCTTCAGTCATGGTTTGGTGGGGTGTCTCTTACGATGGAGTCGCTCACCTGCATTTCTGCGAACAAGGAGTCAAAACATCGGCCAAAGTTTACCAAGATACCGTTTTGGAAGCAGTTGTGAAGCTTCTTTACAATTCCCTGTTCCAAAACCAGCCATGGACTTTCCAGCAGGATTCAGCGCCGGCCCATAAGGCTAAAACGTCCCAGGCCTGGCTTCGAAACAATTTGTAAGCGTTCATTTCCTCTGATGAATGGCCCTCAGACAGTCCAGATTTGAACCCATGGGATTACAAATTGTGGATGGTTTTAGAGGATAAGGTTTGTCACAAAAGATACCCAAACATTGGATCTCTTAAGACTGCTTTGGTTCGAGCTGTGGCCCATTTTCCAATGGACGAGGTTCGTGCAGCTATTGACGATTGGCCAGTGCGACTTAAGGCGTGTGTATAGGCAAAAGGCGGACATTTCGAATAAGTAGCTTCTTTTTGGATACAATATACATTAATAAATATATTAAAAAGTAGTACTTTTTACGTGTGTGACAGTATTTATGTTCTACTAAATAATAAAGTTTGTATGTACAAGAATAACGATTATCTGCATCGAATTGGAAAATTAAGTCAAACATTTTTTTTAAAAGGGCCCGGTTTTCTTGATAATGTTCTGATTTAGTCGATATACATATGTGACAGCGCATAGAGAAAGGGACCTAAAGGTATAAAAATCAATTTTCACTTTATGGACAACATCTGAGCATCGAATGAGACCGATCCCATGCCCCAAAAGCGTTCCCTCCCAGAGACATGCGCGTTTTATGAAAGTGATGGTACACCAAAGATACACGTATTTAAATCTTTAAAATGGCTCTCCTGAACAAAACTGGTTTTTACCCTTTCTATTTTGCGCGTCACATATACTTAAATGATGTTAGTAGCAATGTAGTGGAAAATTTTATGCCAAGTATGACCATATTTAAAAACATTTATACAATTTCTTTAAAAAAAAATGGCACAACCCAATTTTCTTTTATTTTGCGAAAAAAAAGGACAAAAAGTACATTTCACCTTATGATATTAAGATGTTCTACGAAAATAAACTCCATACGATTTTCCTTAAGACGTTGCAGCAAGAAAATTAGCTAAAACGAAGGAATGTTTAATACTTATAAACTTTCAATTTCCTTGGCCCATAAAAAATAACTGGGACCTACCAGTTCCGTTCTTTTGGGAATGCTTGCATTTCCAGAATAAACTATTCAAGCTCCGAAAAGTCAACAGCGTGCTAAACGGGCAACCAATAGTTTTACTGAATTCGGTTGGTATAACTGACTTATTGGCAGTAAGTATCGTAATTTTATGGTAGCTATCATCTTATGGTCAGTCGAACCATGTACCCTCAAGTATGTTTATCCAATCCAATCTTTGTAGTTCAGACCGATTTCCACCAGATTTTTTCTCTGTGTGTTGATAAACATATTCGGTTCCGCTTGGCTATCGGAGCAAGGTATATTTTTATTTCCTTTCCGACGATACAATTTCAAGGGAAACTTTGAAATCCCACCGTAATAACATTTTGATCAATTGTTTTTATATTTTTATAATAAAAATGTTTCCAAGTTGCGTCCGTTTTTGGTCATTACCAATTGTTGTTTGTATCAGACAACTCCATACAAAGCTAATAGTTGACACAATAGGAAGTTCTGGCAATCAATGATTTGAACTTCATTCGGTTAATGCGACGGAATACTAAGTTGTCTAATTGCTACGCCATCTTATGGTAGGTCCAACCGAATTTCCATCATGATTATACAATTTGGTGATAGCAACTGAAAGTCTTCTCGTCTAAAAAAAAAATTTGAAGTTCGGACTGATTTCTAAATTATTTTCTCTGTGAGCAGATACCTTTTACTCGATACTGTACTATACTTCATTATATAGGGTGATCCCTCTAGAGGTATTTTTTCAAAACCAAAAAAAATATAAAAATTCAAATCAAGTGTGGAATATTTAATGGTAATTTGAAAGGACATTTTATGGCATTTATTTTTTGAAAATAAATACCTTCAAATGTTGGCGACTGTATTATGGAAATAAGCGTTCGTTGAGAAACGAAAAGATCCGCTGTTATCGACCAAAATTTTGTTCAGTGATGAGGCCCATTTCTGGCTCAACGGCAAATTCAATAAACAAAATTGCCGCATTGGGCTGAAGAGCAAAAAGAAGAGGTTCAAGAAGTGCCATTATACCCAGAGAAAACCACGGTTTGGTGTGGTTTATAAGCTGATGGAATCATCGTTGCATATTTTTTTCAAAAATGATGATGGCCGTAACGAAACCGTAAATGGTGTTCGCAATCGCGCCATGATATCGATCTTTATGCTACCTGAAATTGTAGCCCGTAATCTGGACGGTATTTGGTTTCAACAGAACGGTGCCACATGTCATACAGCTGCTCAAACAATGGATCTTTTAAGAGGTCATTTCGAAAAGCAGCTAATTTCACGTTTTGGACAGGTGAGTTGGCCGTCTAGATCGGGCGATATCACACCTTTAGACATTTTTCTTTGGGGTAACGTAAAGTCCTAAGTCTATGCTGACAAACCAGCTACGATTCAGGTTTTGGAAGCCAACATTACGCGTGTCATAAAAGCCATACCGGTCGAAATGCTCGAACGAGTCATCAAAAATTGGACCCTCAGAATGGAAACCCTGAGGCGTAGTTGCGGCCAACATTTGAAGAAAATTATATTTAAAAATAAATGCCATAAAATGTCCTATCCAATAAAGATTCCACACTTGATTTGAATTTTTATATGTTTTTTTGGTTCTTAAAAAATTGGGTGACCCTATAATTAAAAGTAGCGGAACTCCCTAATTATGGAGTTCCACGACCTCGCAATCCACACCGATTGACTTTAACAGATAATCTTCTTTTCTTCAGCACTATTGGCCAATTCTTTAGGAAAGTATCAGCATTGAGTAACACGACCCCACTACATTTATCGATTAAATTAATCGTCTTGAGAATCCATTGGAATAATAAATAGCGTTGATTTGTTAATAATTTAATAATTTTCTAGATCTCTTTGAAAATTTGGTTGCGAACATCCGTTTTGTCAAATCTCTCGGTAAAACATGCCACGGTAAAAGGGTTTTGAAATTTTTGAGGCATTTGTCCCTTGCAATACCGAGATACTTATGGCAGTTAATACTTTAGTTTCTATACTTTTTGATTGAGGATTTTAGAGAGTACGGTATGGGTACATTTCATTCGATACCTAACACTTTGTCATAGGGGGCCAGGTTATTATAACTCAGTCCATTTAATCATTCCCTCCCTTATGCAAGGAGAATTTATTTCACCCGTATTTTGTGTTGTCCTTAGTACAATACTAAAAAACAGTTTGCTTGAACTCTTGTTGTACTCAACAAAAAGGGTATTAACTTAAAAATTTCAAATGTGAAGTAAACTCAAAAAACCGTTTGCTTAGACTGTTGACGCACTTTACGGTGGGTAATTGTCAACCTTGTTTTCTTACAAAAAATTTAAATTTGATATTTATGAGTTAATATCCTTTAGCTGAACATGAGCCGTATATGGCGCAAAGACCGTGGGTGTATATGTGTGTATGTATGAAGTTAGTAAGCTCATGGCATCTGCGTGGGTCTTAAGTGACTTAGAAATCACAAACAACTTTTCTGTGCTTTTTTTGGCGTTTTCTCTTTCTTTGTGTTTTGTTCGCCTGTATGTATGTGTGTGTTTGCGTTTCTTCTAAGTGGCATCCTTCACACATATACTAGTACGCATAAAAGGACTTAAGAGAATGAAATCAGACCGACCGACACACACAGACGCTCGCGTTTACACGAAAAAAATAAACGGCGTACATAAATGGGAGTTAACTGTATTTCAATTACTTTGCTTCACCCTTTGGAGACAAGAGTCTCTGACATCGAGAATTAATGTTACAATGGGGTTTATGAACTCGAGAGTATTTAAACAAAACACACCAACGACAACAATAACAACAGAACAATGACAAAGAGAAACAACGGAGGCAACACCCCGCGTTTGTTTTCTCTCTTTCTTTCTGCATTTAGAAAGTGGTAAATATGCTGCTGATAAAGGTTAAACCAATAAAAAGTGCAATGAACAAAAAAAGGATCGAGGTCTACGTACGAGAGTCCATTCACATGGGTCATTGACTATAGTATTGAAGCGTTGAAGTCTGAGAAGACTCTTCGAAGTTGAAACATTATAATGGAGTGGAATTCGAGACGAGGGCTTCTTCAAGTGAAGAAAACCTAAGCGACATTAAAGCGCTTCCAAACAGTCTACCTGGCTTTGAGGAGATTTGGGCCTAAATCCTTGCGTTGATGCATGAATTGAGACGGACGACCATAGACCGCCTTGTATTCGCTTGGTCAATGTTGCTCGAACATCTGAATTTTGACAAATAAAAAACGTATTTGACTGGGGCTAGTTTTGGATCAGCGGCGCTGGCCATAGACTGTCTTGTGTTCGCTTGGTCAATGCTGCTCGGAAATCTGGATTACAACAAATAAAAAAAATTATATTGGGCGAGGGTTTTTTTTTGGGTTAGCGGCACCAACTAGCAAAAAGTTTGCTAGGAACACAACCCACAAGAGCACATCCACCAGAATGCATTATTTGGAGCGGATTATGGCACGATGCACAGTGGTTGGATGAAAACTATTTTTAAAATAAGCCAGCTAGCTGACCAAGCAAGAGATCCAATGTTGGGGTATCTTTTGTGACAAGCCTTGTCCTCTAAAACCGTCCACAATTTGTAATCCAAAAGGTTCAAATCTCGACTGCCTGAGGGCTATTCTTCAGAGGAAATGAACGCTGGCAAATTGTTTCGAAGCCAGGTCTGGGACGTTTTAGCCTTATGGGCCGGCAAAGAATCCTGCTGGAAAGTCCATGGCTGGTTTTGCAACAGGGAATTGTTAAGAGGCTTCGCAATAGCTTCCAAAACGGTTTCTTGGCCGATGTTTTGACTCCTTGTTCGTAGAAATGCAGGTCAGTGACCCCATCGTACGAGACACCCCACCAAACCTTGACTGAAGTTGGGTGATGACCCTTTTTCGCCCTTGGGATCAGTTCGGATGCTTCCTTAGATGACCGCGCATGCACTCTATCATTTTGCTTGCTAAATTTGTCCTGAACGTTAAAAATTTTTTCATCGATGAGCAAAATTTTTCTGTGCAAGTTATTTTCGCGCTTCACCAAAAGACGTTTGCATTTTTCAACCCTATTTTTTTAAAGCTGAAGTCAATAAATGTCTGGTACGTCGTTTGAAAGCCTCAAGTCTTTCTTAATGATTCGACTCATGGACTTTTGCGTGATATTCATCTCACGGGCCATGATTTTCCGTTTTCGGAGCGGATTTCTGTGAATTCTTGATTTAACGGCTTTGATGACATGTGGTGTTCTAACAGAGCGTGGGTGGCTCGACCGGTGGCAGTCTTAAACATCTCCAGTCTCCTCAAACAGTTTTATGCATCGGTAGACGAACAGGCGGCTAATCCCTAGTGGCCAGAGCGTTTTGAAAATATCGCATTTTTTCATTTCACACTTGAAAAGCGCTATTAAAGCGATACGGTTTTCATTATCTGACCACTCCATGATGAAAGTTGAAACAATTTTAAAATCCCGTTACAGACTAACGCTATTGAGTTAGCTTTCAAAACCCACATGACATTAACGGGGTATGTTCAGTTCAACTATGAAATGGGTGTGTTCAATGTTGTAACAGTATTTATGTCCCTACTAAGTATGGTCCAGTGTGGAACGGAAAACGGCCGCAGTAGTCAGTTGGACCGTAAGAATGATAATTCTTATTTTACCATTCAATAGAAGATCCATGGTGTAGTTTTTATAAGTTTCGGCCTGTGGAACCTTAATGATAGGTTTATAACCCCCATTACAGATGGAGTGCATACAAAATTGGTCATTCCACCTGCAACATCTTCAAAAGTTGGTCGGAGACCTTATAAAGTATATACTTGTAATAATTTTTTTTTAAAACTAAACTAACATTTGTATGGAAGTTACTCGTTTAGCAAGTAAGTTGGCCTTAACTCGCGCTAAAGAATCGAGTTAAAGTTACTGCACTTACTTTTCCTACAAAGAATCAACTGAGAAACACCCTGCTATACAAAAACATATGATTTTTGATATGTATACCAAATATTATCAAACAAGAAGAGGTCTAATCGGCGAATTCGTATAAGGTTCATTTGCACAAGATGGAATAAGTGAAATTTAAATTCAACTCGAACAGACAGTTTAAGAAAATTATACACATTCTTAACAAAAGTGTGGCAATTTACTAATTATATGTCTTGGATTATTATAATTTACGGATTTTTATAGCCTGATTTCAACAAATCGACGAAGAACCCTTTTCCTGATAATTTCAAATTGGTGTTTACAGAAACAATGTTGCCATATTACTCACAATTTTGTTCAGTGTTGCCAGACTACCATGTAAGGCTAACTAACTAGGCAACTAAGCTAGTTACCTCAAAGGAACACGGCTAATATTATACATCGTCGTACAATTCTTAGACGTTCGTGCCAGGTGTGTCTGACAGTTCGTGTATCTGTTGAAAGCACGATGGCGGTCCAGAGGTTAACCTAGGATCCCACGACAGCTGGTTCTATGGACCGGATTGACCCGAATAGAAATTCTTCGGCCAAGGGCCGTCACCTCGGCACACAATTGCCGCTACAACAACAACAACCTTTACCTAGGATCCCGAAATCCTGCATGCTAATGGCTTAGCATCAAAAGCAGTTTGGAATTTTAAATTGATGGAAAAGGTTTTCCCTTAAGGGAATAAGAAATTTTGGTACAAATCTAAATTAAGATTTATTTCACAGAATTGGCTGAGATTAGTTCCGAACTCCGAGGGACCACCAGTAAATACAGCGTATGTGTAATCAAACTAAAGCAAACATCATAACGAATTTAAATATGGATTTACTTTGACAATTTGACGAAATTTAAGGTCCACCGTGACTAAGCTTCACTAGCAGAGTCACAGTTAGGCGTACGCATGATTCGGCCAGGCCAAACTTAATGGCATTTTAACTTGCTCCTTGTTAAATTTGAAAGATAGAAGAAAATTGAATACAAGTGTCCTCGATGAAATTTTAAAATTCTGAATTAAATTTGTTTCGTAATGAAAAACTCAAACAATTGCCTTAACAACAAAGACAAATAAAATTTCTCAAGTTGCTACCAATTAAAGTAATAAATTTTAAGAGGCCACAACAGATTATGCCGCATTTTTAGTGAGCCGTCGCCGCCATCCCTCAGATTGGCAAACAGATAAAAGGAAACAAAGAGGGCTACAGACAGCAGCGACCAATTTTGGATAGAACACCGAAGAAGAATAAGAAACAAAAATTGAATGACAAAGACATGTAAAATAACTACATAAGATTAGGTCTGTATACATAGATGTTGCTCGTTACATTCGAGACAGCCACAACTCTGAAAATAAGATTTTGATTTTTTCTAAAAAAAAACACAAGGCAATGTTTGAAATTTGACAACAACAAAATAGAAGCATGGCTGTAACTAATTTTTAGTTGTAACAATTTTGCAAGAAATGCGTATGTATTTGTATATTTAACTTTGTTGTTGTTATTTTCGTTCATCTTTTTTTGCACAACAACAACAAAAAAATCTCCACATGAACGAACGGAAAGAAGGCGAAAAATTACAACGAGAGAACAACGAAAAAGAAAGGAACGACGGCACTGTCAAATGACGTATGCCAGAGTATGTATGTGTGTGCGTGAGAGCGTGTGTCCATGGAGACATTCATTCGTAGTAGTAGTACATTCAACCATAGTCCGTATCCTTTGTAGGCATGTGTGTGTGCGGCTCTGTGTCTATACTATTAAACATTCATTCATTCACAAACATCGACAAAGGCATTCATACATTTTCAACTTATTGATGGAGCGCAGATAAAAAATATCGCTAGTGTAGTGGTGTTGGGGAGTGGTACACCGCCAGCACACGCACTCATACACATACACCAAGAGGGAGCGAAAAAAAAACAAACAATCAAATACCACACACACCCACGCACCCACACACGCACACACAGTCAAACTTTGCAAAACAAAGAAGAAAAAAGCGAAAGCTTATGCCCACTCACACAAACATTGAAAATGTTATTTTGTGGTCGGGCGGGCCGGGGCGGGGGTTACCGGGGCCAGAAATACAGCACAAAATAACGAATTCATTGGGTGGGGGTGGAAATTCTAGCAAAAAAAAAAGGAATAGAAAATTGCTAAACGAATGAAGCGAAAAAAACAAGAATGGATAAATTAGGAAAAGTAGAAAATCAAACAGAAAAGACGTCAGCGTAGAGCCGAGATGCCGGATACAGTGGATGGGGGCGGAGCGATTTAGAGAGAAAATAAATGCTAATTTTAAGGTGCGAACTAAAGAAATGAGGAGAAAAACATAAATGTTATAATCGCTTAAATCACATGAGATGTTAAATATTTGATCTGGTAAACCTATCTACCATACTTATAGATTAGGGGCATACATATTTTGTAGAATTTCATGTAACACTGTTAAAAAAATCATTAAAATTCAAATTCCTACAATAAAGGTCTTTTTCATCACCCCGAGATATTGATCGAAGGGACCCTTATTCAATCACTGACCCTAACATACCATTGAACAAATAAGATAAATAAGTATGATGAGTTTGATATAATGGTTGCAATGGTCACAATCATACAATCGTCAACATGAAATTCAAAAAAAAAATACTGTGGTTGCGATAACCATGCTTTTATTGCAAAGAACATCTCTCTTTGCGTCTGGGCCGACTTCGCGTATAACGAATCCCAAACAACTTTTGAATATAAGCCTTCACCGAGCATAATCTCAAAATCCTAGCATAATTCGTTTGACCGCTATCGTTCTTTCAACAGACACACAGACGAACGGACGGAAATAGCTAGTTCGGCTTAGAATTCGACGAAGACTAATAATATACTTAGCAGGGACATAAATACTGCTACAACATTGAACACACCCATTTCAATAGTAGAACTAAACATACCCCGTTAATGTCATATGGGTTTTGAAAGCTAACCTCAATAGCGTTAGAGTGTAACGGGGTTTTAAAATTGTTGCAACTTTCATCATGGAGTGGTCAGATAATGAGAACCGTATCGCTGTAATAACGCTTTTCAAATGTGAAATGAAAATAGCGATATTTTCAAAATGCTCCGGCCACTAGGGATTAACCGCATGTTCGTCTACCGATGCATTAAACTGTTTGAGGAGACTGGAGATGTAAAAGACCGCCACCGGTCGGGCCGCCCACGCTCTGTTCGAACACCGCATGTCATCAAAGACGTTAAATCAAAAATTCACAGAAATCCGTTCCGAAAACTGAAAATCATGGCCCGTGAGATGAATATCGCGCAAAAGTCCATGAGTCGAATCATTAAAAAAGACTTGGGACTTGAGGCTTTAAAACTAATTACCGGACATTTATTGACTGCAGCTTTAAAAAAAATAGGATTGAAAAATGCAAACGTCTTTTGGTGTCATCAAAGCCGTTAAATCAAGAATTCACAGAAATCCGCTCAGAAAACAGAAAATCATGGCCCGTGAGATGAAAATCACGCAAAAGTCCATGAGTCGAATCAATAAAAAAGACTTGGGACTTGGGGCTTTCAAACGACGTACCGGACATTTATTGACTGCAGCTTTAAAAAAAATAGGATTGAAAAATGCAAACGTCTTTTGTTGAAGCACGCTGATAACTTGCACAGAAAAATTTTGTTCACTGATGAAAAAATGTTTACCGTTCATGAAAAATTTAACAAGCAAAATAATATAAGTGTATGGGCGGTCATCTAAGGAAGCATCTGAACTGATCCCAAGGGATGAAAAGGGTCATCACCCAGCTTCAGTTGTGGTTTGGTGGGGTGTCTCTTACGATGGGGTCACTCACCTGCATTTCTGCGAACAAGGAGTCAAAACATCGTCCAAAGTTTTCCAAAAACCGTTTTGAAGCCCCTTAACAATTCCCTGTTCCAAAACCAGCCATTGACTTTCCAGCAGGATTCTGCGCCGGCCCCTAAGGCTAAAACGTCCCAGGCCTGGCTTCAAAACAATTTGCCAGCGTTCATTTTCTCTTAAGAATGGCCCTCAGGCAGTCAAGATTTGAACCCATTGGATTACAAATTGTGGACATGGTTTTAGAGGACAAGATTTGTCACAAAAGATACCCAAACATTGGATCGCTTAAGACTGCTTTGGTTAGAGCTGTGGCCAATTTTCCAATGGACGAGGTTCGTGCAGCTATTGACGATTGGCCAGTGCGACTTAAGGCGTGTGTAAAGGCAAAAGGCGGACATTTAAATAAGTAGATTCTTTTTGAATACAATATACATCAATAAATATATTAAAAAATATTTGGTCCAAAAACATTCAGTCCTTTTTATTTTACAGCATAAAACGTGTGTAACAGTATTTATGTCCCTACTAAGTACACAATGACCAATTTCCAACCTGAAACCACAGGAATCAGTATATGTGACAGCGCATAGAGAAAGGGACCTAAGGGTAATAAAATCAATTTTCACTTTTTTTTTTGATGTGGACAACATCTGAGCATCGAATGAGACCGATCCCATGCCCCAAAAGTGTTCCCTCCCAGAGATATGCGCGTTTTATGAAAGTGAAATCGACGATTCTAAGCGCAAATAGAAAGGGACCTAATCTTTAAAATGTCTCTCCTGAACAAAACTGGTTTTTTACCTTAGGTCCCTTTCTATTTTGCGCGTCAAATATACAATTATATATACACTATACAGTGTCTTCGAACAATATTTGGAGGTGTTGCATAGGAATGACAAATTACCCTGTAGGAAATGTCGATAGTGCAACTGTACTGATTTACTAATGACTTTATCATCAGCACTGCTGACTAAATATACTCCAGGCCATGCTTTCTGCCATAGACATTCAACATGTGCTTGTCATTGAAAATCCACTAATGGCATTGGAACCACTGATTCACTACTTCTTTGTCATAATTGTTGTCAAATTTAATTTTCTACCGCCCCAAAGAAGTAAAAAATAAATCGTAGTTTTATCTAAGCCCTTCTGATTCAATATGTACGAGGGTTGCTATATATATTTCTGGCCAAGGCAACACCAAGTGTTGCCTGGGGCCATCTGACATTTCCATTGGAAAGTTTGACATTTTTTAGCATAAACGTTCACAGAACGTTTTGACGTACGACCATCATTTGTGTCGTTTACAGTGACTTGAAAATATCAATTTGGCAAAAAAAATGGAATTAACTCGTGAACATTAATGCGATCATTTGTCACAACTTTCGACGTGGATTATCACGACACGAGTGCATGGATGAACTTAAATCTTTGTATGGCGATGAAGCACCATCCTATATTACTTTGAAAAACTGGTTTAATGAATTCAATCGTGACCGACGCTCTCTCAAAGACGAAGGTCGTGAAGGTATTCCAAAAACGGCCGTTGTGAGAGAACATTGATGCCGTGCGTGAACTGATAATGCAAGATCGTCATGTGACGTACCGTGAGATAGAGGCATCCTTGGACATTTCTTCCATCAGCAAACATTCGATATTGCATTAATAGCTGGCCGTGGAAAAGGTTTGTTCTCGTTGGATCCCGCACAATTGGACAATCTCTTAAAGAGCCTCGTGTCGATTGGTGCAAAGAAATTTTAAAAATACGATCACGGTGCTTCGAAATACGTTTTTAAGATCGTCACAGGTTACGAATCATGGATCTATGCGTACGAACCCGAAACAAAACAGCAATCGAGCGAAATCCAAAGAAAGTTGTTTGTGGAAGAAGCACTTCGAAGCAAATGGTCGCCTATTTCTTCGGCAAATCTGGTCACGTGCCGACTGTTTTGCTTGAGCAACGTAAGACGGTCAATTCTGAGTGGTACACCACAATTTTTTTGCCTGAAGTATTTGGAGAAATTCGAAAAACGAACAAGAGAAGACGAATCATTGTGCACCATGACAATGCGAGCTCTCACACATCGGCTCAAAACAGAGCCTATTTGACCGGCCAAAACGAACGATGAGTCATCCGCCGTACAGCCCTGACTTGGCACCCAATGACTTGGGTGCACATCAAGAAAAAAAACAAATGCGTGGTCCACCATTTTCGTCGCCAGAAGATGATGTTGAACGTTCAAAAACTATGTTGTTGAGGTGCCTCAATCGCAGTGGAAAAAGTGCTTCGACAATTGGTTTGAGCGCATGCAAAAGTGTATAAATCATGCTGGAAATTAATTTGAAAAACAATAAAACCATTTTTGATGATAAATATTCGCATTTTCATTATTAGGACAGAAATATATATAGCAGCCCTCGACAATGTCAACAAAATGTTAACCAAAATAGGAGACAATAGTGTTGACTTGGAGACACTTGACCCCAGGCTTCCTACAGGGTAAGTATACACTTTGGTGGAGTATATAAAAAGTCCTTAATCATGATGCGGTAGCGATCGCTATGGAAATGCTTTTTCGCCAACTTAATATGCTTGCATACAAACATTATATTTTTATACACAACCATCGTATGTTGGCACATAAACATTAGTTGCTTGCAGTGTCTGTTGCATCAAGTAGTTAACGTAAAAGTGAAATAATATTTTGTTGTAACATTTACAAGTTTCCTCATGCAGCCCTTTCCCTGATCTCTCCACCGGAGTTTGGTTTTCCATGCAGCCACGAACTTGCAGTCATATAAAAATGTATGTTTACTGTCATATTCTCAAATAGAATCCGCCTAAAAACCCGTCATCCCCTACAAGACCTTTCGTAGAGGGAAATTGTTTCGTAGAGGGAAATTGTTAAAGAGGATCAAATTAGACTAATTCTAAAAAAACGACCTGGAAGACAATTTTAATCGGAAGGGACAAACTCTCTAATACAAAATCGCTAGTCTTTTAAGGTTACAATATTTCTGGTGGTCAAACTATACGTATAGTGCTTAGCAACGGACAGTTTCAACCACAACATACTGCTGGGTCAGTTTACCTCTCTGTATACGAGTATCTGTGTAATTGTTTTCACTTCACCTTGACAACATTATAAATCGTACACTGTGCAAAAGAGGCAAAGTGTAGCAAAGTATTTGAAAAATCTTACAACATTTGAAACATTTTATTTTTCAAAAAAGAAATAGAAAAAAATTGTTATAAATTTTATTTGGGGCCAGAACTTTGGGTGCTGAGGCAAATTTCCCAGAGTTATTATGTGGAAAGCGAGGAAAATGTTATAAATGCTTTTGTGAGTGTTTTTTTTTCGTCTTCATTCTTATTGTACACAATTTAGTAATAACATCAGCACCGGCAACACAACGCAATGAATGAGAAAGAAAATAAAAACATGAAGGCACGAACAAAAACTTAAAATCAAATTGTTGTTTGGGCCAAGTTCAAAAGTATGGGGGCTCCATCAATCATTTTCATTACATACAGCTGAGCTTCCGCACCCTGGTACCCAGTACCATTCCAAAGTTACATGTACAAAATTACAGCGAACATGGGTGCGTGTGTGTGCGTAAGAAATTGTTAAAGTGTGCATGTGTTTATAAAATATACAAACGTCGTCACATGTATGACTATTTGTGGGTGATAATGATTACTTTCCTCAAGCGCCCACTCTCGTTATTTTTTCTCTGCCACTCTGGCACACACCCTGTGGCTGGCTGGCTTCATGCCCACCAACACCAACACCACCACCAAAAATTTACATTTCGCCTTCACTGCCTTCAAGATGAAGGAACTTTCCTTTTATTTTTGGTTTTTTGTTTTTCTTGGAGAAATGTTTCCAAGACAAATGTCAAACCGACGAATTCAACAACACCCCGAAATTAAAGCAACGCACAGTGTCACGTCTGGCCCATCTAGAAGGACAAAAACCGATGCGTACTGATATTAAGTTAAAATTTCGCAAGTAGATAGTTAGCGCTGTAGAAATATTTCCACAAAAAATGGACGGGCAATAACTTGACAAGCCCCTTTTTTAATAAATATATACAAAATTGAGGGACAGTTATCGAATTTTTATGATATTCCGATAGTACTTGGTAGCATATAATATTAACAAATGTTGGCACATAAAATGGGAGGTGTGAAAAACCTGTAACGCCCCTTTAAAAAAAAATACAAACAAGAGGGAAAACTCGAAGACCCCGCATTTTAACTATATTGAATATATGCTCGTACTTAATTTACAGGAAACTTACAATGTCAAAAAATTAAAGGGTTCAAGCATCTAAGATGCCTATCTACCACATTTAAGCGGTACAAGAATGCATTGTCCTTATAATCTTGAAATAAAGTCTGAGAATACTAAAAAATAAGTAAAAAATGTTAAGTTTATCTGTGCCGAACCAGATTCCCAAAATTAAACCAAATTTGGTGCGGAAGTGTGTTCTATATAAAAATCTTTAAGTAGAAAATTTCATCTCGATAGGTCAAGTTTGTAGTGAGTTATTGCCATATTATTTTTTAAGGCCCATGAGACCGTTTGTGTGGGAGGTACCAGTAGGGCCTTTCCGATCTTAGCCAAATTTAGCGCAAAAGTCTGTTCTATATATTAATCTTTATGCCGAAAATTTCGTCTCGATAGATCAAGTGTGTGGTGAGTTATTGTCATATTATTTTTCAAGCCCATGAGACCGTTAGTGTGGGAGGAGGTACCAGTAGGACTTTTCCGATCTCAACCGAATTCAGCGTAGAAGTGTGTTGTATATAGAAATCTTGATGTGTAAAATTTCATTTCGATAGATCAAGTTTGTGGTGAGTTATAGTCATAGTATTTCTCAAGGCCCATAAGGCCGTTTGTATGGGAGGTACAAGAAATGGTGGCCCAATCTAAACCATTTTTACATAGATGATTGCGCCTATATTGAGATTATTATCTGCAAAATTTCAGTGATTTTGCTCAAGAAACTGGACGGATATTTTCAAATAAAAACTAATTTGCATGAGGTAGTGTCGGTTGAGGGTCTCCAACACCAACTTCCCGTAGAGCTATATAGCCCATTTCCAATGCCAACCATGCTAGGTTAACTACACATGTTTGTGCCAAATTTCAGCTCCCTAGCTGTTTTCGTGCAGGCTCTATCTTGATTTCAACAGACGGATAGACGGACAGCCGGACAACATGGTTAGATCGTTTAGAATCAAGAATATATATACTTTGTTGGGTCTCCGATGATTATTTCAAGGTGTTACAGACAGAATGACAAAACTAATATACCCTACATTGTATGGTGGAGGGTATAAAAAACAACTACACAGAAAGAAAGAACCTTGAAATTTCAATCAAAAAATTGGTAGGAAAATATGCTTATCTATTTATCAAATACTGCAATAAAATTTAAGAAATGGAAACAACGACGAAAATGCATAACATGCATACACTGTTTCGTGTGTAAATGTGGGTGTATGTGTTTTAGTATGTATGCAGGGCGAGTGATTTTTATTGTGTTCGATGGAAAACTCTACTGCCGGCAATTCTCGTTAAATGTGAAACTGCTAGTCCTTAAGTGTTTAGCAGCTAAACATAGTTACAGCATATCCGTTGCTTGGGGTCTTATGATGGTGAAATGGTGCTCACCGAAAATGCAGTCACCTCTACTTGTAACTAAGTCTTTTCGACTGCCTTTTGAACAAATTTTACAAATTATTTTGTAAATATACGAATTTTTTTCTCATAACAAAAATATTTCTAACAAACGGCCTCAATTCTATATAACCCTTTGAGGACAGCTCTTAACCCGTTGGAACCAAAAATACAAACTATGGCCGATTCTATTTCTATAGGCTTAAATAAGCAGTTTGCAAAATTTGAATATCACATGTCCTTCCTACGAAGTCCTGGAAGAAGTTGCTTATAAGCAACAATTGTCCAAAGTGGTAAATAAAAATGGAGTATTTTTACGAATACAGTTCATATTTTATTTATCAGTTTTTCTGTATAATATAATACTTAAGTATGGTATAAAAGAAAACAATTTTTGCTTGTGTTCGAACACAAATAAACTCCACATTTGAAACATTTGGAAAGCGGAGTTCCAGTTTTACAAAGACGGCAGCGACCTTTCTGACCCCATACCACCCAATGGCCTTTTTCGTCATATCGCAATGTTTTGGCCGGATCTGGGGTGTACTTCCGTTTTAGTGAAGGCATGCAAACACTGTCTGATGACGAAGGCAAGGTTGATGGTGAGGCTTGCTGGGTCTAAGGGGCCTGTGGGTGTGACGGGTTTGTAGGAGGGCGTCCCCTTGTGCGTTTTGTGACATCAGAGAAAGTCGAAGCGCTAAGAAGTGATTGTGCTATTTCCATTTGAAAATATATTAGTGGCATTGGTTTTGACTTTGGTTTGGCATCTTTTAAATCTTTGCGATAGAGTAACCAGGCGTTTACAACAGCAGCTCCGAAGCACCAGTAAACAATGCGCATATACCATTTTTTGGATCTATGATTAATTTTGTAAAGCTCCATGAGCATGTCGGATAAGTCAACTCCACCCATATGTTGATTATAGTCGTTAACTACTGATGGTCGGGGAATATGTATGATTTTTTTTTCCTTGCCACACCAACGCTAACAGGATCCCAATGGCTGGTCAGACATATAGGTAGACAACAGCTGCACACCTTTGTTATCAAACCAGCGGATTGCAGCTAAGTTATGAGTTACTTCGCATTTCATATCATACGAACCTCTACCACGTTTTTTTAGTTCGGCTTCTGAAAGAAGTTCGCATTTAGCCATTCTATTTTGCCGCTGTCATTATCTTTCAGTAATGACAGCAATGGGCGTACTTTATATAGCTTGTCAAAATTTGGTTCACCTTTCTTTGGCTGCTTTGAATTTTCATTTAGGTGAAAAGATGACTTAATTTTTTCAAATCTTGATCGTGTCATACCGTCGGTTATAAAATTCAACTTCAACTCCTTTGACCAAATCATTCTTGTTCGAGGCATTTTTATGATACCCATATACAATAGTACCCCGATAAAACGTCGCATTTCATATGGTGAACATTTCAGTTCTATGCCAACCGTTTCCATTGCATACAAATTGCTTTGCGAAGTCATTAGTTCAAATACTTCCTCATCAAAAAATGTTTCAAAATACTCCATCGGAGTTTTTTCCTCATATACGCCATTACCTTCAGCATTTCCCCTCTCGAGGTACCATATTCCGTTTTCTCCACTTCAGTGTTGACGGTTCTATTTTCTCAAAACTAGCCTCAATACTTACTTCTTCATCATCACAGCAGTTTATATTCTCAACATCCTTCAGCAAGTTGTGAATGATTACTGCTTCCACCTCCTCGCCCCTTACTAAAATTGCCTCAATTGCCTCGTCCACAAAGTCAGGATCATCTTCATCCTCAGCAGCTTCATCTTCATCAGATGCCATGTCCCAATTAAAGTTTGCAATAGCTTCAATTTCAGCATTTGTCAGGCCTTTCCTCTGTGTACGCTTTTCTGCAAACCGAATTAATTTATACTTTTTTATATCTACTATGGACCAAAGTTGCTTATAAGCAACTTCAATTTTTAGAAAATTCTCTCTCTATAAATAATGCATTTATTTTCTATTTAAAAACATAAAGAAATTAACTTACCCTTGTACTTCAACATTTTGTTCACTATTAGTTTTTAACTTGTGCAGAAATATTTAAAAATATTTTTTATTTATTGGCAATTTTTCGTGTACTGATCGTGCACATGAAATCACACTGAATAACTGCGTAAAATAAAACACGCAAACACATTATTTCTTTTGTTTTTCTCTTTTTCTGCACACACAACATCGTTCTGTTGCTTGCTATTTACCGTTATAAAACAGTGTGTCCCAAACGAGAATAATATGGTCTTAAAGTCAGAAGTTGCTTTTAAGCAACTATTGTCCTCAAAGGGATAAGGATTTGCATCGGGTTGCAACTTTTTTTGTAAATATGTTTTTCTTGTAAAATGTCAACCGTATCTCCCTACATCTTTATTTCAAGCTTCTGAGTCTACTTCTGACAACTATCCAAACAGTAGGATCCCAAATTCTATTACGCCCTTACCATGGAACATGACTTTGTGACCATGGACCAAGTCTTTCTTTTATTTTGTCTGGATTTTATCAACATTATATCAATTTAATGAGTTTTTGAATAAAATTGAGTTATTATAACTTATATGTAGTTAGACGTAATTTTCAGCAGATTTCTGCAAAAGTTATGGCCCATATAAAAATCCTTAGTTGGCGAAAGTGAGTAGTGTTTGGGTGCATTATCAAGATAGAATTAGAGATAGAATATTTTAACATTCTATCTCTAAGCTCCACGAAAATGAACTCCATACGAAATCTCATTAGGACAATTTGATAAAAGGAAGGAATACAAGGGCTGCTATATATATTTTTGGCATAATAATGAAAATGCGAATATTTATCATCAAAATGGTTTAATTGTTTTTCAAAGTATTCTCCAGCATGATTTATACTCTCTTGCATGCTCTTAGACCAATTGTCGAATCACTTTTCCACTCCGATTAAGACACCTGCAAAACATTGTTTTTGAACGCTTCAACAGCATCTTTTGGCGACGAAAATCGTTGACCATGTATTTTTTTCTTGATGTGCGGAAATAAAAAGAAGTCATTGGGTGCCAAGTCAGGGCTGTACGGCGGATGACCCGTCTATTCGACGTGTTGGCCGGTCAAAAACACGCTGGTTTCAGCCGATGTGTGAGAGCTCGCATTGTCATGGTGCACAATGATTCGTCTTCTCTTGTTCGCTTTTCGAATTTCTCCTAAGACTTCAGGCAAACAAATTGTGGTGTAACACTCAGAATTGACCGTCTTACGTTGCTTAAGTAAAACAGTCGCCACATGGCCAGTTTTGCCGAAGAAATAGGCGACAATTTGCTTCGAAGTGCTTCTTCCACGAACAACTTTCGTTGGATTTGGCTCGACTTCGAAGACCCACACGGTCGATTGCTGTTTTGTTTCGAGCTCATACGCCTAGATCCATGATTCGTCACCTGTGACAATTTTATAAACGAAGCACCGCGATCGTATTTTTTTAAAATTTCTTTGAACCAATCGACACGAGCCTTTTTTGAGCGATTGTCAAATTGTGCGGGATCCAACGAGAACAAACCTTTTTTAAGGTAGAAAAAATGCAAGATGCCTCTATCTCACGGTATGTCACATGAAGATCTTGCATTATCAGTTCACGCACGCCATCAATGTTCTCAGGCACAACGGCCGTTTTTGGACGACCTTCACGAGCTTCGTCTTTGAGCGAGCGTCGGCCACGATTGAATTCATTGAACCAGTTTTTCCCAGTGCTATAGGATGGTGCTTCATCGCCAGACAAAGATTTAAGTTCATCGATGCACTCTTGTCGTGATAATCAACGTCGAAAGTTGTGAAAAATGATCGCACGAAAATGATCACGAGTTAATTCAATTTTTTTGCCAAATTGATTTTTTCAAGTCACTGTAAACCACACAAATGATGGTCGTACGTTAAAACGTTCTGAGTACGTTTATGCTAAAAAATGTCAAACTTTTCAATGGAAATGTCAGGTGGCGCCAGACAACACTAAGTGTTTCCTAGGCCAGAAATATATATATAGCAACCCTCGTATATAAAAATATCAAACCATTTTAGCAATTTTAATTTTCCCATTTGTGACACTGTGCTACGCAAGTTATGGTATGTGTGCCTGAGACGTTTATACCAATACTTGGACATTTACATACGGATGAGTACAGCACATGTACATAAACGGGGTGTCCCAAAATGCAGCAGACTAATGTAAGTTGTTAAAACTTTTGCAAATGGTGGCAACTGCCAGTTGTTTTGCAACTTTTTTAAGTTTAGAAAAAGAATAAACGCCTGTGGACCTTTGAACACGCGTAAACTGGGCTCACGGTCTCTTATACCATAATGGCACACTGTGCCATTTCGTTCGAAATTCAGCACGGGCGCCGAGAGAGGAACATTTTCATCAGAATTTTTGTTGAAACCCGCATTTTAGTTTATACACTGGAATATTCAATACAAAACAAAGTCAGCTATAATTAACTTGATCTCTAACAAGCCTTAAGTTCACTTTAGACATAATTAAGCCAAGTCTAATTAAAACTAATAATAACGTTCACACAAAGAAAAAATCAGTTGGAAATCGGTTGGAACTACTAAAATTTCGGTTAAAAAAAAATTTCGGTTGCAATCACCAAATGTTTACTTATAATCGTACTGGATATTCGGTTCGACATACCACAACATGATACATATGATCACCGTGTGTAGACGCAACTAATTGATCGGTCATACTAATGAAACGCATTAAATATATTTAGTTGCCATAACTGGTGGCTGTGGCAACCAATAGGTTTGCCAACATTGTGTTCATGTAATCGAATATTGGTGATGATTAACTTTCATGATAACTAAAAGCGAAAATAACAGTATTACTGCTTTAAATAAATCGTTTAATCTCATTGAAAAATTTCCATGATCTTTCCTTGACATGATCCTAGCCCCCCCCCCCCCTCTATGTACTTCAAGTATTTAAGGAAACTGATATTGCCTCTACTGAAAATTTCAAATTTTTTCGTTAAACAAGTGCCGCATGTGGACTTTTAGATCCAATAAATATATTCTGGAGGTATAGATTTTGGTATTTTCAACCAAAACTTCAGTAACAATTATTGAACGCAGCTAACATTCGATTGTACTGATGGAATACTCGAGGAGCATGCAACCCTCGATCATTCGGTTGGCAAACAAATTCTGTTGTGGCAATAAATCTGTTTTTTGTGTTTGCCATTTATTTTTGGGCCTTACAAAATGCTCTTTGTTGGTATGGCTAAAGACATTCCCTTTAAAGTTATGATGGAATGGAATACTCGGGGAGCATGCAACCCTCGATCATTCGGTTGGCAAACAAATTCTGTTGTGGCAATAAATCTGTTTTCTGTGTTTGCCATTTATTTTTGGGCCTTACAACATGCTCTTTGTCGGTATAGCTAAAGACATTCCCTTTGAAGTTATAACATGCAACCGTAACTTCTAGATCAGCAGGTTCTAAAATTGGTAAAGGATCTTTGTATTATAGGGGCAAATATGAATTACGTATAATATGCTTCGTCCGTTGGCTAAACGAACAAAACGTGCAAAGGGTCGTTGGTTCATATTCGCGACCCGAATAGACAGATTGCTCAATCGAATCAGATTGTGATTGTTAGTCGATCTTTATAATAATTATGTTGTCTATCGCCTCTCTCCTTTAAGGAGCTCAGCATTAAGTTCTAATATCCTGTATCATAGGGTGGTACAAGGTCTACAATTAGTTGGACCTGAGATCAGTCATTTAGAAGATATTGCAAAACATCGGTAGGTGTTTGTTTTTGAGCCCCCCTATATGATTGATATGTACATAATTACTCGGCATGTGGGTGTGAGCATGTGTATGTGTATAGATTTGTCAATGTTGGGCCTTTACTTTTTACTTCTTTTGTTGTTGTTCGCCCGATGACGTGTAGGGTGGTGAAGGGGGGGGAAATTTCGTATTAAGCAAAGTTTGCCAAATCAAATTTAATACTCAGCTACCATTAACACATGTCCGAATTCATTTATACATATTATGGCCCACACACGTACACTCAATCAAATACTTTCACATACGCATACACACACCAAAGTACGAGTATAAATAAATACTTTTGCATATACGAGTACAAGTGTACGCACACAAACAATGAAATATCTTCAAATGCGAGCATATGCACATACACATACTTATCATACAACGTTACACATAAACACACTGTAGGGTGTACTGAAAGATGGCTTTTTTGTGGAATAACAAATTAGAATAACACACAAATGAAGCGTGTTAGAGAGAGAGAGAGAGAGAGCTGAGAATGTCAATAACCGTCTCGAATGCTTCAGAGTTTTTTAATTCTTAATGTATTTCTTCAACGAAAACTTGGATATCATGGCCCATACGGGGCTCTAACGACGCGTTAGGAAGGGCATAACTGAAATATATATTTCTACAATTTCGAAACACAGCCATTCCTAAACTTTTTAATTTGGAAAAGAACAGAAGTAAGGAATAACTTTAGTCAGTTCTAAAAAGAAGCGATACGGCCCTATGCTCATTATAGGAGTAAAACGAAAAAATATATGGAGAATCGATATTATAAATATAACATATAGACATAGGAGCACAGACAGTAATTTTTCCTCATGTTATCTACGAGGGCGGTTCGGAAAGTTCTTAGCCTATCAATGAAAGAGAATAGTTAGTTTTTCAAAAATATTTTTATTTTTCAATATAATCTCCTGAATCTTCAATACACTTAGTCCAACGCTTATCTAGCAATTCTATCCCTTGATTAAAATAGTTTTCCTCAAGGTCTTTAAAATAGTGGTTTACAACTGTAATTGCGTCTTCATTTGAGGTAAAACGCTTGCCAGCAAGGAATTTTTTTAGATTTGGGAACAGGTAAAATTCACTGGGAGCTAAATCAGGAGAATGTGGTGGGTGGTCAAGCAACTCGTACTTTAACTCGTTGATTTTAGCCATTGTTAAAACACTCTTGTGCGCTGGTGCGTTGTCTTGATGAAAAATTATTTTTTTGTGCTGTAAGCCAGGACGTTTTTCTCGAATTTCTACTTTTAATTGATCTAAAAGGTTGCAATAGTACTCTGAATTTATTGTTTTACCCTTTTGCAGATAGTCAATCAATAAAATACCTTTGAAGTCCCAAAAAACCGTTGCCATAACCTTACCAGCCGATTGAATTGTTTTTGCCTTCTTTGGGGCACTTCCTCCAGCTTTAATCCATTGTTTGGATTGTTCTTTTGTCTCTGGAGTATAGTGGTGGATCCATGTCTCATCAACAGTTATGAAACGACGCTTAAAATCCATTTTATTTCGCTGAAAACGATCCAAACAAGCTTGAGAAATGTTCATTCTTATGCGTTTTTGGTCGACTGTTAACAAGTCCGGCACCCATCTTGCAGAAAGCTTTTTCATCTGTAGTTCTTCATGCAAAATTAAATGGACTCGATCATTTGAGATGCCCATGATATTAGCTATTTCACGCACTTTTATTCGTCGATCATTTAATACCACATCATGCACTTTGGCTTCAATTTCTGTTGTTGTTGCTGTTTTGGACGTTTTGGTTCATCTTCAATGCTTGTACGACCACGTTTAAATTCAGCAACCCAATTTTTTACTGTTACATATGAAGGAGCACTTTCACCTAACACATTCACCATATCATTATGAATTTCTTGTCCCGATAAACCTTTTTTATGTAAATATTTAATGACACCACGCATTTCTAATTTTTCCATTGTAAAAAAAATACCGGATGCGTTTTTTGTGAACACCTGTTTTTATATGAAGGAGTTGCCAGATCGAAACATGTGTTCATAGCAGAGATGGAAGCTTCCAAAACACTTAACTTTTTTCTGTTTATACCGCGCTTTTTGTGCTAGGCTAAGAAGTTTCCGAACCGCCCTCGTATAGCATCTGCACATGGGAGGAACATGCTCTGGGCACGTTTAATTGTACTCCTTATATATTTTTTGTCGCGCACTTTTTTTCAACGATTCTCTACAACAGAACATTGAAAAATTTTCACTATAAATGGTTACCATTCGACTCTTGACTTAAACCTCGTTTGGAATTCTATTTAAACCTTTCCTATTTAAAAGAAGATCTTGGTAATTTTTTTAATGTCATTTGACAATTTATTTTCAAAGCAGATTTTATTTTTTTGGCAAAGGCTGTTTCAAAATTAATACTAGGGCTCAGTCTCTACAATGAAAAAACAAAACCGGTTGGAATCGGTCCAAATTACAGTGATTAATACTCGTTTTGACAAACAATATATGTGGCACCGATAGCGGTACACATAACCAATAGGACGGTTATATTAAAGAAATAGAGTTTAATTACACTGGTCTGACCCTTATGTAAAATAATCTCCTGAATCCGAATTGATCCGTTTTGCCCCATCAAGTTCAGCTTTTTTAAATTTCGTAAAAATGCAAATGGGCAACATTAATTGGTAAGAAATGCATCTTTCATATAAATCATAATTTATAAAAATCGAATAAATATTGTGGAAGTTACAGCCAAAAGAAGTCCAAATTTTGTTTTTTTTTTTTGAAAAGTTTTGTTTTCAGCTACCAATTGTGTCTAATTCTGAAGACTTATATGGAAACTTACAACTGAATTGCCAAAAAATTGAAATCCACTAAATTTAAAGGTTAAGACACTACAACAAATATACTCAAATACACACTGAAAGATTTAAAAAACTGCATTTTAATATTGCAAAGGATAAAAGTATCATCGGCAAACACACAACCAACTAATGTGTGGAATGCACAGGACACTAGAGTAATATATGCAATAGGCATTGGCCGTGAGTTAAATACCCTGGTATACTGAAAAATTTAAATAACACTCAGAGACTGGGTATGTCGATCGGGAAATCCCAAATTCGGAAATCCCGGAATTTTTCGGGATTGTAAATTCCCCATTGCGCGGTTTTTTCTCATAAACCATGGACGATATCCGTAATTTTTGATATTGTAAATGCAAACGAATGGTGTTTGAGGTTAGGTAAGCATCTATAACTAAGACTTCATAGCAAAATCTCAATTTTGTTTGTGTCTAAAGAAAAAGTGCAAAAGTACTAGAATCTAAAAAAAAAGTTAAAAATTTGCAAAATGTATTTTTTTGTAAGAATCAAGTTTTTAGTAGACAGGCTCAAAATCGGCATTTTTGTTTACAAATGACTTAACTATACAGCAACTTTGTTACACTTACTGCAACAATAGGCCAACAACATGAATGCAATCATCTAAGTTTAACTTATCATGTATGAAGGCGTAAACAAAAAGCGACAAAGAAAATAAATAATAATTTAACATCCATAAGTGGAAAGCGATACAGATTTTTATGGAAAGCGATACAGTGGTGGTAAAACTTCTGTTTGGTTCCACTTTTCGGTAGATGAAATTGTTGATAGGAAAAAAATTAAAACTCATAACGGATTAACAAACGGCTTCTTCTGTATCTGAAAATAACGACTATAGAGTCTCTACGAGTATTAGGAGGATTCGGAGAAATTGAAACATGTCGCAAAAAACTTACAAGACGTTATTGAAAAATTTAACAGGTCTACGAAGTAAGTATACAACGTAATTGATATTAAATCTAATATTGGACAAGTATTTAATTTTTTTGTTTGAAAAGTAGTTAGAGATACCCACTTGCAAGCTGCATACAGAGAGAGGTGTTTTTTTCAGCGGCTTATATTGAAAAAAATACGATTAAGACCATCTGATTTAACTTTAGTTGCTTTTATTTTCTTAAGAAGTTTTTAAAGCAATAAATTGTTTAATCATAAATATCTTTGAACTAGAGTGTCCAAATAATCGGGGTTTTAAGAAAATCGGAATTTTGGTTGTTTTTTTTTTGCCGACTGTCGGGGGGGGGGGGGGGGGGGGGGGCTTATTTAAAACACAGTTAATAAACCGGCATTAACTGACATTGCGGTTTAGACATTTGCTTAAGGGTTATACTATCAGAAGTGAAGTGGTTGACCCCATTTATAGACTATGAGAAAGCAGTAATCAATTGCTAATAAGAGAGATTTGTTTTTCATTCAAAAATAAACTTGTAAAAAACTAAATAAAGGCGAGGCCGACACCGACCTTCTGGTTATGAATTGAAATCCAGAATTAAAAACAGGGTTTTGGACCCTTGAAAAATGTCACATATGAATTTGTGAGAAAATTTCATTGTTTTCCCAGCACCCAAATTAAGCGAAATTGCAAAAAGTTTTAATTTGTGCAAAAAATTGCAAAAAAGTTTAATTGTTATTCGGTACCCATATGTCCATGCGTACTAAAAGCAGTTGTTGGACCCCAAACCCTTTTTGTGTGAGGTTTTTATTAATAAAATTGGCCTTTATAGCCCAAATTATTCCAAGATTGGTTGTACTACACCAAATTTAATTGAAATTGAAATGGTTGTTGTAGAGCAATTGTATGTAAAATCGGGAAGGACCTTTGAACTGGGTGTACTTTTATTTGAGCTGGTTATTGATCGATCGTTAAAACATGTACCAAATTGGATGTAATTAGATATAAGTAAGTGATTCTAAAGCTTAAAACATAAAACCTGTTGAACATGTGTTCAATAGAAGTGAGCTGATTTTTAACAAATCCGAAATGATCTTCTTCAATTTCCACAAAGTTCTTCTTTGGTCATAAAAAAAAACTTACTTCTGCCAAATTTGATGAATATTGGACAACAATTAAGACCTGTAGTTCGATTTCATGTTTTTGAAGGACATCAGACGGTGGGACAGACACATATATTTTTAAATTGAATCAATTCGTGATCCTGAGTTAATACTCGTAGGCTCAAATATTTTTAGTAGTTAAAAACAAGTGTCAAAAAACTTATATACAGGCAAATTATGTATAAGAATGTTTTTTTTTGATTTTTAATACAGGGTGTCCGTCGGGAAAGTATACTACTTTGTTTGTTAATATTTTTTGATTAAATGAAAGATAATGAACCTAATATTGATAAATGTTTTATTTAATGTCGGCAATTATGTATGGAATACAATATCACAGAAATGTCCGCTTCTGTAAGCCTCACAAATGCGAGCTAATTTGAGCACATTTTCCATTACATTCTCACACATTTCACGCGGAATTTCTTTAATTTCATCACGAATATTTTGTTTGAGTTGCTCAAGCGTTTCTGGTTTGTTTGTATAAACCTCGTTTTTCAGATATCCCCACAAAAAGAACTCCGGAGCGGTTAAATCAGGCGACCGTGTTGTGAAAAGAGGTCTCGCAGTAATTTCATTGTAATCCTGGCTATATGCGATGTGGCATCGTCTTATTGATACCACAGGTTAATCAAGCCCAAAGCATGCAGTTCTGGCGCTAAAAAGTTTTCAATCATAACACGATAGCGCTCCCCCTTGACAGTAACCGTTACGCCGTTTTCATTTTCATAGAAGTAAGGTCCAATGATTTCCCCTGACCAAATTACACACCAGACTGTCTCTTTTAATGGATGCAAATAAATAATGAATAATATAAGGGTTTTCCATTGACCAGAAACGACTATTCTGTTTATTTACATATCCATTCAAATGTGCCTTGTCACTCATTATGAATTTTTCATGAAAATCGGGGTTGTCATGAGCGAGCTGTAACATCCTATTGGCATAGGTACGGCGGCGTAAATGGTCTTGTGGAAGAAGCTCTTGTGTCCACTGAATCTAAAATGGAAACAAATGTAAGTCCTTGTGCAAAATTGTGGCCAAAGGGTGTTCTTTGAAGTCCAAGCGTCGAATTGAGGTTGATGGGTTGTTTTAAACACTTTCTTGAGCAGCAGTAATGTTTTCAACCGATCTTGTAGTACGTTGTGGTCCATACTTGGACCTATTAGCTGTAGAACCTCTTTCTTCGAAATTATTCACTACACGATAAATAGTGCGTTTTGTTGGCACGTTGTTGCTCCGAATAATTTCACTTAACTTTCTCATCGTCACAGTAAATGTTTAACGATTTATCGAATAATTTTTCAAATTAAATTTGCCACGTCTCCACATCACGACTGCCAAATACGAACAGTCAAGACTGAGGTTTACCAAAATAGCGTCAAAACAAAGTAATATACCTTCCCGGCGAACACCCTGTATAACCACCAAGAAACCGACAAACCCTACAGCAAAAAGCCGGGTAAACCTTTATGTCAGGTTTTAACAAGAGATCCCGGGATCTCTGTTTTTAAAATCCCGAATCCCGGAAATTCTTAAAGTCAGCCCCCGATCAACTTCCCTAACTCAGACGCATTGATGCCAGCACTTTAGCATGTACACATGAACGTATACTTGATAAAGCAGCCTGCAACACTCATACGCCCCATGGGGCTTTTATCAACATTATTTCAATGTTTGGTTGGTTGGTTTGTAGGTGGTGTGGATGAATATGTGCCACTCGACTCTTTTACGTATGTGTGCTAGTAAAAATCTAACCAATTTTGAATACAAATTGAGGTATGTACATATGTATGAGTGTGTGTGTGTGCGTGCCTGTGTATGTGTCTACCACAATGTGTATTTAATAATTTATTTCATTCAATGCTAGCTTTCAATTAAGTTTTAGTCATAGTTTCGATGTGTGTAAGTGTGTGTGTTTTAACGTTACCAAAATACCACTCATAGTACAACATTTGATGATCGTTCTGTGTAGAAGTGTGTGTGTGTTATTGATGCTGCCTGTGCTGCTCGTTTAGGGGCTTTATTTATTGGCAATTCATGTAACGAGGCCACATGGCATTTTGGCAGTATTAGAAGGGATTAAACGTCAGAAAGGAATAAAAAATGCTAAAAAAAATGTAATTGATCAATGAGCATTATATTAAAGGATAAATCCTCTCGCTATACATTAGATGATGCATTGATTTAGAATTGATTTAAAACAAGATATGGCCGCGAATATAACTGAGTATTAATGCCAATAGGTTTTGCTTTAAAAAGCTTGAACTCTTGCGAAGACTAACTTAAGCGAAAGCATTTGCCAAAGATGTTTTCATTAATCAAGAAGGAATGTTAGAGGCTCGAAGGCGATCAGATACCGCCCTAGTTCTAACCATAAACGATACCAGCTAGCAATTGGGTGTAGCTACTATCATGGCTCTATCAGTCGCTTCCCGGGAAACCAAAGCTTTTGGGCTCCGGGATTGCGATTATGTTTCATAAATGATGTATTAATTTTCGGACTGCAGATTTGTATTCGTAATAAAATTTGCTTTCCTTTATCCATATCGTTAACAGAGAACAGATTTGTTGTCACAGCCGAATTTTTTGCCAACAGAATGTTGTTGAAAGCACATACTATCCATGTATTCCATCGATACAACCGAATGTCGATTGGCTTTACGGCAACTTTTAGTAGTGGAAAGACAGTATCGGTTGAAGAGACAAAGTATCGGTAACCCTAACTAGTAAGGATGATTATTGGATCTAATTTGTGTATTGGTTGTTATAAATTATTGGCTATAAGAGTTAATTGAATTTTTGTTGTCATTACCATGAGCATTTGTTAACTGGACCAACTGATGGATACATTTTAAGTATTTGGTTATCTGACCGAAATATTGAAGTTTTTCTATATAATTTGTATATTTAATGATTTGAAAATATGTATTCGGTTTTGACTAACATATGAGCAGGTTTTAACTTTCAAATATACTCGTTATAAACCTGGTTGAATCTTATAAAGTTTGTATGCACAAGTGGACCAACATGGCTCAAATTGGTAAAGTGGATCAAAAAATTCAATTTTGGTTGTAAAGTGTCAACAATTTTTAAGATAAAGAAGATTAAAATACATTTTCTAGGAGGAGTAAAGTCGAATTTCCGGCTACTTACACACAAAATACCTCAAATCAATGCTTGAAGTCTTGGCTTCAGATGTGATTAAAAAAATGTATGCTTTCTTTTCGGTCATATTTTAAAGGTTATTTGAAAAAACTGTGTGGGAAAGAAAGTATAATACAAATCGCCCTATATCTGTCGATTTCGGTTTCAATTCTGAACAAAACTTATTCTTTAAATTTTATTAAAAAGTTATTTTTTGAAAAAAGGACAATTCTATACTTAAATAATAATAAACGGTTTATCAATAGGAACATGACAATTTCATACCTTTATGTCAACGCACCCTCATAAATTTTTAATGGTCTTTCAGTGTCGAAACGATAGTCAAAGTCAACATTTTTATCATGGAAAAGTTCACTTACGAGAAACGTTTGGTAATCATAAAAAATTACTACCGAAATTCTGAGTCGTTGGTCGCAACTTTAGGAGCGCTTACTCCAATTTTCCCATCGTCCCACCTGACAGACTGTGCGTGTTATAGTGAATAAATTTAGATCTTAATTTACTCTTTAAATGTTCCGGCGCCAAAGAGAAGCCGTACCGCTCGAAGCGACGAAAATATCGCAGCCGTAAGTGTATCCGTTCAAAGCCAAATCAGTCGATTCCACGCCGTTCTCAGGAATTGGACATCTCTCAAACCACACTGTGGCGTATTTTGCGAAAAGAAAATAGCCTTCATCCTTATAAGATCAAACTGACTCAAGAACTAAAGCCACTTGATCATTTCAAACGCCGAAACTTCTCCGTTTGAGCTCTGGCAAAGTTTCACGAACATCCAGAACTTCATCGATAAATCTAAATTCTGGCCGAGTGGTTTTGTCAATAAACAAAATATGCGTTATTGGACAGCTACAAACCTTCATGTGCTGCAAGAGTCACAATTGCATCCGCAAAAAATTACTGTGTGGTTTACATGATGGAGGTGTGATTAGGCCGTATTTTTTCTTCGATGAAAACAATCGTCATATTACGGTCAATGGAGAGCGCTTCGTGAAATGTTAGAAAATTATTTTTGGCCAGAATTGGATGAGCTTGACATCTCCGATATGTGGTTTCAACAAGGTGGTGCCGCTAGCCACACAGCACGCATTACAATCGACTTACTGAAAGGCAAATTCGGTGAACATGTTATCTCGAGAAATGGTCCGGTCAAATGGCCACCTCGTTCATGCTTTGGATTTTTCCATCAAGTCATTGGTCTATGCCAACAAGCCAACAACTTTAGACAAGCTCAGAGACAACATCCAACGCGAAATTGTCAACGTTCTGGTCGAAATGTGTCCAAGAGTGGTGGAAAATTGGGTCATGTGACCAAAATCGAATTTCATTCTTAAAATGTAACAGTTGCGCTACACCGGGAATAAATTTGAACTCTATATCTTAAATATTGTGTGTTAAGTTAATATATAAAATTGTTATGTTCCTAATGGAGACACCGTTAGTGGTACTTTAATTCAGTAAAGCATTTTAAAACAAAAACGACCATTTTTAAAAATATTTATACAATTTTATTAAAAAAAAAAACGGACACCGCCCAACTGAAATTCATTGGGCAACATTTTTTAATTTTTCTTCACTTTTTCGAAAAAAGGACGAAAATGACAATCCAATCTTAGATATAGAATGTTAAAATGCTCCATACGATTTCACTTAAGACACCTCATTACGACAATTCCATAAAACGAAGGAATACAAGGGCTGCTATATATATTTCTGGCCTAATAATGAAAATGCGAATATTTATCATCAAAAATGATTTTATTCCTTTTCAAAGTATACTCCAGCATGATTTAGACACTTTTGCATGCGCTCAAACCAATTGTCGAATCACTTTTTCCACTCCTATTGAGACACCTCCAACACATGCTTTTTGAACGCTTCAACAGAATCTTTTGGCGACGAAAATTCTTGACCCCGCATTTGCTTCTAGATGTGCGGGAATAAAAAGAACTCATTGGGTGCCAGCCAAGTCAGGGCTGTACGGCGGATGACCCATCAATTCGATGTTTTGGCCGATCAAAAAGGCGCTGGTTTGAGCCGATGTGTGAGAGCTCGCATTGTCATGGTGCACAATGATTCGTCTTTTCTTGTTCGTTTTTTGAAATTCTCCGAAGACTTCAGACAAACAAATTGTGGTGTGCCACTCACAATTGACCGTCCAACGTTGCTCAAGCGGAACAGTCCCCACATGACCAGTTTTGCCGAAGAAGCAGGCGAAATGCTTCTTCCACGAACAACTTTCGTTGGATTTGGCTCGTCTTCGAAGACCCACACGGTCGATTGATGTTTTGTTTCGGGCTCATACGCATAGATCTATGATTCGTCACCTGTGACGATCTTATAAACGTCTTCTAAAGCACCGCGATCGTATTTTTTCAAAATTAATTTGCACCAATCGACAGGAGGCTTTTTTTGAGCGATTGTCAAATTGTGCGGGATCCAACGAGAACAAACCTTTTTTTGCGGCCAGGTGTTTATGCAATATCGAATGTATGCTGTTGGAAGAAATGCCCAAGGATGCCTCTATCTGACGGTATGTCACATGACAATCTTGCATTATCAGTTCAAGTACAGTAACAATGTTCTCTGGCACAACGGTCGTTTTTGGACGACCTTCGTCTTTGAGCGAGCATCAGCCACGATTGAATTCATTAAACCAGTTTTTTCACAGTGCTATAGGATGGTGCTTCATCGCCATGCACAGATTTAAGTTCATCGATGCACCCTTGTCGTGATAATCCACATCGAAAGTTGTGAAAAATGATCGCACGAAAATGTTCACGAGTTTATTCCATTTTTTGGCAAATTGATTTTTTTAAGTCACTGTAAACAGCACAAATTATGGTCGTGCGTCAAAACGTTCTGAGTACGTTTATGCTAAAAAATGTCAAGCTTTCCAATGGAAATGTCAGATGGCGCCAGCCAAAACATAGTGCTGCGTAGGCCAGAAATATATAAAGCAACCCTTGTATTAACTACTTTTTAACTAATTTCATATGGTACAGCGTTGCAAAAAAAAATTCCTTGGTCCATAGAAAATAACTTGGACCTAAGAGGAGCGTCCTTTGGCGAATTTACTTTCAGCTAAAACTTTCTTTATTAGAAGAAATTATTTACGGCGGGTTTTTTTCTTTTAACAAATTCTTTAGTCCGTTTTTTCAAAACATGGTTTTGAAAAGTCGGTAAAAGAATGAATATTTACTGCTTTAAACTTATTTCAAATGGTATATCGTAAAAACTTCCTTGGCTCATAAAACATTACTCGGAATATCTTTCATTTCCAAAAGAAATTATTTGCAGCCGGTGTTTAACTTTTAACAAAATCGTCAGTCCGTTTTTTCAAAACATGGTTTTGAAAAAAACCCTAAAGTCCGGTTTGCTGAAAACCCTGGATTTTTAGACACTAGTCAAAAATTTTTCTTATAGTTAAGGGTTCTTGCTTAAATTATGATGTCAATTTCTGCCATCAAGCTCATCGGTGAGATATTCCCAACAAAAACCTCTATTTAGTAAGTTATTGTTTGAAGAAATCTCGAAATCAGTTCTTATTCCTTTGGTGAAAAGCTCGACTTAGAAAGTTCGGTTGCACTTTCAAAAGTTGCAGCCTTGCTTTCTGATGGTGCTTTACGATTTTCTAAAAAACTTTCCTTCCATTTAAATATAGTTGCAACTGCCATCAAGCTCTTCGGGGAGATACTCCCAACAAAAACCTCTATTTAGTAAGTTATTGTTTGAAGAAATCTCGAAAGCAGTTCTTATTCCTTTGGTGAAAAGCTAGACTTAGAAAGTTCGGTTGAACTTTTAAAAATTTCAGCATTG
The DNA here is from genome assembly GCA_963513945.1 of Hydrotaea diabolus. Taxonomy (NCBI): domain Eukaryota; kingdom Metazoa; phylum Arthropoda; class Insecta; order Diptera; family Muscidae; genus Hydrotaea; species Hydrotaea diabolus. The sequence goes on along the minus strand of OY740720.1, from coordinate 21,813,121 downwards.
CTTTCTGATGGTGCTTTACGATTTTCTTAAAAACTTTCCTTCCATTTAAATATAGTTTCAATTGGTCTCGAGCCATTTATAATACCTGTTCAAACATCTTTTTAAACAAACAATTTTATAATATTGCTTACAGTTCCTTTGGTATGAAATGTTTTTGTTCGCCACCCAGCATCTTTGTTTTTCCTGTTCCCTTGCAGCTAAACACTCACCTTCTTGTACCCTAGATTGGACATTCTTTGCCATCACCTTTCCCTTCGAGCAAACACCGTACATACATATTTCCTACAATTATGATGCTAAAGCAATTTCATTAAAATATTTCTCAAACTAATTGCCTTGCAAATCTGCTGATCCATTTTTCAACGCTCAACTGAAATGTCCACAATGTCATGGCGCATAAATAATTCCTAAACAATGCTTGTCTTTAATAAAGCCATTAAACGCAGAGGCAGCAACCATTGTTTGTGCATAAAAACATTTTAGTGTAAAATATTCAACGAGAAATGCTGTTGAAGATTTTCTCAAACCCAAAAAAAAAGAAAAATGGAAAACCTGAAAAGCTAAAGGACAGAAAATAAACAAACCAAATGGCAAGTTGCCGTAGCCATAGCCATAGCCGTAGCAGAAACAACAAATCCAACAGCAGCCGAAAGACGCTGAACTAAAACAGCAAGAAGAAACGAAATATTATGTTAACCTTCCATGTGTCAATTAACCATAAAATATAAATGACTTAATGACAACGATGCCATTTAGTCCATACACATGTAATATTAAATGTCATTCTTCAAATCACACTCACACAAATGTTCACCCATATATACATACGTGCAAGGCTGGCCCAACCACACCCACATATTATCCGGGTACTGATATACTGATACACACTCGACTACTGAGAAACAAAAATTGTTCGTATAAATGAACAAAAGTGCGTTTTGATGTATAGGTTAGATACACACTCATACATACACCTATGTATGAAGAAAGTGTACATACATGTATGCTGCAACATATACAAACACACGCTCAAAGGTCCTCTCTCTCTGTCTTTCTATACACGTAAATATATTCAAACGTATCACATTTTTGAACAGGTGTCAAAAATGCTACATACCCCCGAAAAAGGACATGATTTTCTAAAGGAAGTCACACATATACTCGCAGCCATACATATACACATAGTACATACGCATAAGCGAGCACCTTACCAAGGCAAACATTTAAAGCAAAACAATAGAAAAAAGTTTACAAAAACAAATGACGGCAACGACAGTTAATTATACCTTTTGGTATTAAAACGAAATGAATGACTCGCGGTGTTCCTGCATGTCCTTATGTACATTAGTGTCCTCGTGCATATTTACACACACTTATGACGCTAAGTGCTAGTGTGGTAGTTTGTTAAGTTTAAGCAATGGCCCTTAGCAATAGGCAAGGCGAAAAGGTTGGGTTTTACTAGGTCTGGGGTCGGCACCTGTAAAACCCTGGGGAAAACACCAGATCCGGCTGATATTCAAGATAACGCTTTGAGCTCCTTTACTTATTCTAGGGTGATGGGCCATTTTGTAAATTGTCTGGACTCCAATGGCCTTCTCAACAATTGACAGTATGGCTTTCGTAGAATTCGTTATTTAGGAGTTGTAATAACGGCTCCTTTCAGCTGAGAAGTCGAGCAATTTGTCGGATTGATGAAAGTAAGGCGATGGATCTTTGGCCGCGTTGGCGTGTGCACGACAATCATAAATGTAAATCCAGGTTCAACTTCTGGTAAGAACACCCAAGAACTTTTCAACCCCAGGGTTTTCATCTCGTAAATGCCAGCGAATTCATAATTCAGAGATTTACCTCTAAACAAATGCATTAGCCGTTTCGAGCCGTTCGTAAACAGTAGGCCCCGGTAGGTGGTTATAGAAATTACATTGTTTACAGCTAACTGTTAGAAGTCCCCGTTTGTTCCTTAATGGGATGTTAAGGACCTATGTAAGTTAAGCATGTAGGAAGGTGAATCTTACAAAGTTACTTAGGCTGGCTTCCAAATTAATATGTGGCCAAAAAGTGATTTAAGAGCACATCGGTCGAGGGCATGCTTCCTTCAGTTTCCAATACCAAGAATTTGTGCATTCTCTTCTACTTGGTATCTGCACTGGAGTCTCGGCCTTCCACGTCCTTCAGTTTCCAATACCAAGAATTTTCTTATCCATCTCTTGTTCTCTCCATCAGAGTCTCGACCTTTCACGTCTTTTCTTTCCATGGCAGTTATAGACTGACGCTTTTCGGGCTAATGCGTTTGTTTTCATTCAACCGACAAGTCTATCCAGCGCAATCATTGAATTTTTAATGTCAGCTTGTCCAACGCATATACATACTATACAAGGGATTTTTTTTGGAAAATTCCCAACTTGATCTGCTTTTGATACCTTACATTTTAGGCGCCATATGGAATCACGGGTAAATAATATAAGAGTATTGTGCAGTGTAATTATCGTCTGTTCTGTTTCTTAGCTTTCTACCGATCCCAAAATAGCTGTTATTTGCCTTTTATGTGGCATATTGTGCAAGAGAGCTCTGTTCCTTAGCTTTCTATCGACCCCAAAATAGCTGTTATTTTCCTTTGATGTGTCATATGGAATCACTGGAAGTATAGTTGTATTGTGCAGTGTTATCATTGTCTTTCGAATGAGGACTCTGTTTCTTAGCTTTCTGCCGAGCCTAAAGGATTCTTCGTTTTGAGTGTTGGCATGGTTCTTTTATAATTGGGTGGATCCTATATATGTATACAAATTTCTCTGCCTCCTCGACGTTGCAACTGCAGGCCAAAGCGATCGCGACTTTCTCAAGTAGCGGAGCCTATCCAGCACTTCCTTGGATAATTTTGGTTTGGTCCCCAGACTTATGTTAGACAACTCTAGTTTAGTTGTTGAAAAAACTCTAGCTACACCTCGTTCTGTCCATTTGCTTTTGCGGCATTGTGAGTTAAGCCGAAACTTTGATGATTTGGCCTATATCGGTTCGGTATTCAAACCCATCATCTGCGATTGGTAGCTCGTAGTTTTGTTGGCACGGTCTTCAGCCGGTAATAATGTGAAAAAATTATCTTTTCAGATCCTCACACACACGCACACGCGACGTATTAATTACTAGATTCGAATTTGCATTCTACGCGAATTTATGTCAGTACATGAGTCTTTCGACTGGCGTTTGACTCGCTGATCTATCTCCTTTTATAAACAATAAGATGGATTAATATATTTTTAAAGTGTAATTTAAAATGTTGTCAACAAATTTCCTTCTTGATAAGAGTATGTAACGAGTATCTCCGTAAATTGTTATTAAATGCAAGGTATCATTCGATGACAATTTCAATTCAAAGCGCAAAAGGGCCCGGTTCCTTATCCTTCTCTTTGTCCTTATGAACATCTGGACAAAACCCTATACAGTCGCGGACAAACAAATAGAGCCACTAATAATCTACACACAATTTCAAAAATTTTGGACAAATTTGTAATGCTATTTAAACCATTTTGCTTGCAATTATTGTGCATGGGAAGAGTTTCTAAAAATTATGATCTGGCAACGCCTTACAGTTTAAGACAATGATATGGCAACGCCGTATAATTTAAGAAAATATGGTACATCGTCTAAGCTAAGATGTGTCAATTGTGCGGTGCGGAAAAAAGGCAATTCCATTTATAACAATTATAATTTACAAGAATTTTAGCCGAGAAAAAAAGAGATTTGTAAATGCTAATATAAAACCGTAAAAGGTTTTTTATATGGAAATATCTCACCTTACAAATAATGTAATACCAAAAGTATGGCTCAAGCTATGCACTGTAGGACACTGAGTGTTCCATCACTCTAAAATTAGAAGACAGAGTTAAAACTCAAATTCGACTGGCAAAAAAAAAATATTACAAGATCGTACAACTTTATGCGTAATGCGTTACAAGATAAAAATAATTTATGCTAAAAGCTAGACAGCAAAAGAATGTAACCACATTTAGTCACTTGGAACACTTTGAAGTCTTCGCGAAAGGTTTAAAAAATGCTATTTGAAATTTCTACTAAAGCTGTGACACTCCGATTAGTGGAAAACATTCAATTCGGCAGATCTTCCCGAAAAGTCACATAGATGAAAATAACAACAGCAACAAATTCGCATAATAGTTAAAAATACATAAAAATTGGGACCTAGCCATACTTGGAAAAAAAATTTACGAGAAATAAATTTAGAAGAATCTCAAATAAATTTAATTGGTAATTATAAAAAAAACTTGGGTTAGACGACAAAAAAATTAATAACCATGTCACTGTTTGCTGTGGACTTTGGGCTGGCGGCATCATGGGGCCATTTTTCTTCGAAAATGAGCAAGGAGCCGCCGTTAGTGTCAACGGTGAGCGTTACCGAGGCATACACAACTAATTATTGTTTCCAAAAATTGATGAGAATGAAATGGACGACATTTGGCTTCAACAAGAAGGGGCCACATGTCAGCCGAAATTGTGATTTAAATTGGCCGCCTCGGAGCAGTGATTTAAGCCTTTTGGATAAAAGATAAATGTTAGTTTTTTTCTTTTTTTGTTATTTATTCGGTCTTTTATCATTATTATGACTTGAGCAGTTTTTTATTCTGGTTCGAGACCTTTATGTTGTTTCTTTTTCAGAATCAACGTAAAAAGAAGAAATTGGTGAAATGTATTTGCTACGGTTGCTAGGCAGACCGTACAGCTGTTTCTAAACCCGCCAAAGTGTTTCTTCAGCAGTCTTTGGCAACGATTACTTCGGCCACAAATCAAATGACTTATACGGGAGACTCATTTTTATTAATGAGAATTACCCTTTGCGTATAGTATTCGAACTGTGCGTAGATGTTACGCAAAGCATCCAGCGACAATTGAAGCGTTGAAACATAAAATCGAAGTTGCCATTAAAGATATTCGACAATCGATTGGGTTGATCGGATGAGGTACTGCCGAGCCAGTTGTGTTAGTCATATGAATGATTTTGTGTTCCATTATTAAATGACAAAGTTCAACCTTTCCAATAAAACCAGAAATATGAAAAAAAATATCAGTACTTATTTTTAATTAACGATTTAAATTTAAAACGTTATACCGCCCACCCTGTATAAGCCAATTGAACCAAAAATCGTCAATCGTCATTGGGGTGTATTTAAAAAAAATCGTCAAAATTACAAAAATCGTCATTTCTGGCACCTCTGGCGAAAAGTCTCATTGCTTCCAAGCATATTGGCAATTCTGGCTATAGACATCAACACGGGCACGCCCACGTTTTATTTTTATGCGCATCAAATTGAATACACCAAACTTATTAATCATCCCTCCTACGTATTATTTAGGCACGCTTGTGCATATCTAAAAACGAAGACGGCTTTTGTGTGGAAATATGAAAAATGGGCATTTATGCAAAACATCCAACAACAGGCAGTTGAAATACAAAATGATATACACACACACACACATGCTCGCCCAATCCAGCAAATGACTGATGATAAAATACCAAATAGCACACGTATGTATGCATGTACGTACGTACGTACGTACACGTACACGCTCACATATCACCCGAAAACATACACCCATCAGCCGAAAGCTTTATTAAGCTCCAGGGGACATTTTAAACGGTACTTACCGCCCGAAAACTTGCATAATAACGAAATCCATAAAAAGCAAACGAAATAAGCCCCCGTGTGAAGATAAAATATTTTCACAGCAATTAGTGTGAAAACCAAATGTTAAATAGAATTAATGTATATGTGCAAACATACACAAGAGTATATACATATGTATGTATGTATATAGATCATATTCATATTTAAATCATTTGCAAAAGGATGTGGAAAAGATAACAGTGGAATATAGTCGAGGAGTCGAGATGGTGCTCTGGCTTAGTAAAAGTTACGCTGAGAAAAATTTGGATTTTTTCGAAGGGTTTTCATAACAAATGTGGCATGTTGTGAATATTTCCACAATATTCTTTTTAATATCTGACTCAGACCTGTTACCTCTAGAGATTCTACTAGATCCTACTTTGTTTTACTATAAACTACGTTTTATATTTTTAGTTGTTTTACTGAGAAAAATAAAATTAAGTTTCCCTTTCAAAATCAGATGCGAGTAAGATGTTGCCATGTAATTGTTTTTGTTACTTATTGGGCATCACTGTTCTTCAAAATATCCAATTCCTCAAGTTTTTGTTGTTATAGCCTATACCGAATAAAGATGGATGATGGCTTAAGCTGGTTGGGCTTGTAAATGGAGGAAAACGTTTCCCTCTAAGAAACTAAATAAACATAAAAAAGTAAATAAATAAAAAAAAAATATCATTTGTTTTGTTTGACCATCAATGAATAAAAAGGGGACCATTATTAGTTGGAATGCACAAAATATCTTGAAAAAGGGGCATACTTGTTGGACGTTTCGGCTCATGTGGCCCAAAAAACGACAATCAATAGTCCATATGGACATATGTTACAAATCCAAACATGGATGCATTATAAAATTATTAAAAATGTGTGTTTAAATGAAGGGACCCCCGGGGGTTTTAAATAATATATTAGCGAAATGTCAAAGTATTTCCAGTGCTTTCCAATTGTAGACTTTCGTAGCTTAACTCCTGACAACCTCACCGCTATGCCAGTCTTAGTTTTTGGTGGTGCTTAGGGCCTTTTCTTACTAACGAATACTAGAAGTTTTCCAGCTCGTTTCCCATACAAATCTAAACTAATGGTAACTCTTTTTATGGTAAAAGGTAGCAAGTGTACACAGAGAACAGATTCGCTGCCAAAACCGAAGGATTTTGTCAACCTCGAGTATTCCATCATGTTAGTTGTGCTATGCAATCTTCAGGTATTGGAACTGTACTATCGGTGCAACATACCAAGTATTCGAATTTTTGGATCTAAAAATCCACATACCACACTTTTCAACGTAAAAAAAATTAAATTTAAGTCAGAGGCTTAGAAAACTGAAGTACTTCAAGTGCTCATAGGGTTGGTCATGACAAGCAGAAGGTGGAACAGAGGATGGAAGGTTTTAGACAACTAAAGTACTTTAAGTGCTTATAGGGATGGTCATGACGAGCAGAAGGTGGAAAAGAGGATGGAATGTTTTATTTATATGTTTTTTTCTTTGGTTTCTTGATTATCACTTATATGCTTTCATCAGGTTTTTTTTCTCTATTATTAGGAAATATTAAGATTATTTTAATTTATATTTTATTTTTTCATTTTATACTGAATTTTTTCTAGCAGTTTATAATGTTCTATTTAACATTTTGATGCATATTGTAATTTAGCTTTAGGCCCCAATGGGTTTCGAATTACATGTCAATAAAGAAATGAAATGAAAAAAATGTGTGGGAGCTATATCTAATTTTAAAGCGATTTTCTTCAATTTTAACAACGTCCGTCCTTGATCAAAAAAACAAACTTTTGTCAAAGTTTATCAAAATCGAGCAATTGCGTAGTAGTTTAATTACAAACTTTAGATGGACGGCCGGAGGAACAGAAAAACGTCGTTAAGAAAATCAGCTAGTAATTCTGAGTCGATCCGTACCAAATATTTTTGGTTGTTAAAAGATTTGCCATGAAACTAACAGTTCCACAGAATGGTGCATGGTATAAACATGGTGGCGGTAACGCATTTGAACTAAGGTTGTATTCTGTCCTGTGGCATGAGAAATAATTGATAGGGTTTGTAGATCATCGTGCTTACAAGATATTCAAACAAGAAATTTAAAGCCAAGCTCTGAAGAATTAGTGCTGTCTGACATATGTTACTACCGACAAGATAATGATCCAAAGCATCTGGCCCATAATACTAGGATGAATTTGGTGAACAATACTCCATTTAAAATTTGTCAAATATTGAAAATAATACACAGTAGCTGGGCCTTACAAAAAAAAACCTTAAAAAGCAAATTATAAAAATAATTGAACCCATAATAACGATTGCAATCTTTTTAAAATAAAAACTAAAATTACTAATTTAATTGTTATTTTGGTTACAATACTTATTTTTTTCGATCAATTGATTAACTAATAAAAAAATATACAGAGGAAACGTTTTCCTGTGTTGGCATACCGATCTGTAATAGATAGCAATATTGTGAAAACAATTGTTGGAGGTAAAAAATTCCTACTGCTCAAACGAACTAATATACAAGGTAATTTGTAAACCTGTAGCAAATATACAAAGTCCCCTGTACCCCGAAAAAAATATAGACAATGAAAATGATTGACACGGAATCGCATCAGCGACTTACTTTAAGTTTCGTTCAATTAGCTGCTAGTCATCTTATTTATCAGACTGCAAGAGATTTGTTGCTGGACACATGTAGCCACCTCCCTTTTTTCAACTGTCCAGTTAATCTACTGCTATGACCCAGCGGCCCTGCCATATCGAGTATCAATCGACTACATTCTAAAAAAGAGACAATACGCTTAAAGCTGAAGAAACAAATTGACAATTGGGTTATTTCACGGCAACACTTGATCACAGCTATCAAGCGCCTAAATACCTCCAAATTATTTTTGCTAGGGCTGCGTCAAATGCCTAGTTTACGCTAACAACCCAATCACTTGGACGGGCTTGAGGCCAACATTCGACATGCGAATACCTAAGAAACACCGGACATTTTGGACTAACCGCTTGAAACTCTGGCAGCAAAGCAGAGGCACCCATTTGAATAAAGTGATATTTGTTAAACAGTGACACAAGTGTTGCTTAAAACCATAGTCAAGATCTACTTTATATTCCACCCCGTTTGTTTAGTTAGAAGTTCTATTCCTTTCGCAACAGCGACTTACTTTAAGTTTCGTTCAATTAGCTGCTAGTCATCTCATTTATCAGACTGCAAGAGATTTGTTGCTGGACACATGTAGCCACCTCCCTTTTTTAAACTGTCCAGTTAATCTACTGCTATGACCCAGCAGCCATCCCTGTCATTTCGAGTATCAATCGCTTTTTCATAAAATAAACATTCTATTCCACATTTCTCCTATCCTCTCAAATGTTGTAACACGTGACTGCGTGCTCTTATCCACTTGTCTGACTTGCTAACCACAATTGTGACTTAGTGAAGGAAACGAAGCGCAAATGGAAGCCCAACAACAGAATCCTTGAACACACAGCGGTTTTCCATTTCAGCAAGAACTCACAATGGCTTGTATTCTGGCGTCCCTAGAACTATTTATCGGAACTTGTGCATTTTTGTTTACCAAAAGCATTTCATGCAATTCCAACGAAACGTTGGTGGCAAATCCTTATCGCATTTACTTCGCTCCAAGTAAATAAGCACATTACGTTGTATCTACCACAACGCCCTAGCATTGAACGGAATCAATGAACTCAAATGTTGTTGCCGCTTTAAATGTAATTTTATTTTTCTCCAGGAGAAGAAAAAAAAAAGTGAAAACGAACGAACCTGTTTTCGTTGTGATATTTACGACGGAAACATGAAGCGACAGCACAACACTCCGGTGATTTTGTCCGTGCTGTGTACAGTAGTCAATACCCTCATCCTTCCACAGCACAGTGGAACTATGTGCCAGTACTTGCACCATCATGTATGGAGTAGGATCTAATGTTAGCTGTTTAAATTGTTCAGTCTCTGCAATTGCAAAGACGATGAAAGGAAATTGGATGAGAAAACTAAAAACAAAATACCGATTTCAGTCTCAATAATAAAAAACTGATTTCAGAATCTAAAACGAAGCTAGATACCTTTGGATTGACAATACTGCTGCCAAAAAGTCGTAAATGGCGAAGGAGTATCTCGAATTATAGTCTGTTATTTAGCGATTGTCCCACTGTATAGGAACGAGATCGTATTTATTAACAAAAAAATGAATTCCGTAGAAGTACATAACTTAAATATCAATGCTTTTTCTTTGTATACATGCAGCGTGTCAATACATTTGGGGTATTCATAAACTGAGGTATATCGAGATATGTTGAAGGAAAAGACAACGTTTGTTAGCAACAATAAATCTTTTTGTTTTGTTTCAGTGTTTCAATTATTTTAGAATCCCTTCAAAGTAATAGGATTACTAAAGGTCCTCCATTAGGTTTTTGTAAGATCTATGGAGCTAAGTCCTTTTTTGTCAAACTATAGTCCAAGCCCTATGCCTCTAGTCACTGTATACTTATGAAAATATGTCGATAATATAAAATAGAAATTCTTAGATCAATTTAGAAAATGTTTTTTTCGTTGTCTCACTAGAGCAGTGTCAGCTCTTTCTGGACAAATTCGACAGCCATTTCGCGTTACCCAACATACCCAACTGATATTGTAAAATCGAAATCATTGAGCTTTATGGTCTTCACAATTTCGCATACATTATCTTGTCGATAGGGCAAAGTTTTCAAAACCTTCAGGCAGTGTGACCTTAATTGCTCGTGAAATGTCACTAGAGCTTGTGCGAAAGCAAACGAAAGTCTTTAGTCACTAATGCCAGGGTAAACGGTGACCAAAAAGCAATAATAGTTTTATACAAGAGCTGTATTTTTTAGATGCTGTCAAAGTTCCTCTAATGCCCTACAGTTGACAAAGTATTTAATTAGGTATGCCATTTCATAATGCATCGTGTCAATATCATTTAAATAAATACAATTACTATTGAAACTCCGAATAAGTTGTTTGTAAATAAGCAACGACAAATTCTCGTAAGATTGGTCTCCATGGCTTCCGTGCGTTGGCATCGCGGAAAGTTTTATATAAATGATTCCACTCTAGACACTGACTAGAAAGAAATTAGTATAAAAGATCTTTTATCATGCATCGTTTCATTAGCATTTAAATAAATAAAATTACTATTAAAACTACCAATAAGTTGTAAATAAGCAACGACAAGTTCTCGTTAGATTGGTCATCATGAATTCCGTGCACTGGCATCGTGGAAAACTTTTTATAAATGATTACACTCTAGACACTGACTGGAAATAAATTAGTATAAGTTCCTGAAATGTCGATTGGGGACTATCAGCTACAGTGGGCATAGCAAGAGATTCCATCTTTCATAGTTTTCGTTTGGATTAGAGTCTAAATCGTTTGAAGCTTGTGCTAACATTCAAATTGAAGTCGGTTGACCATAGACACTGATAAGGTTGGCCGGAGATTCGAATTCTGGTTATATCTTGGGCAATGCCAGTTTGGTCAAAGTAGCTATGGCAGTATGCAAAGGCATAGCGGCATCATCTGTCACCGTGGACCATCGCCACCATCAATGGTCCACGGTATGGAGCTTTAATAGTCAACGGTCCAAGCTCGACAACAGCCACGACAAGTGGTTCCAACTAGACGCTACTACATGCTATGAAAGAGAAGCAGCGCTTAAAGTTTTAGAAAGTGGACATTGCAAGGAAGTCAACCTGTCTAAGTTTGCGGTTGTATTAAGGCCTAAATCGTTGAAAGCTTGTGCTGACTTAGAAATTGAATTCGGTCGACCAGAGACACTAAAAAAGGTTGGCCGGCGATTCGGATTCTGTACAATCTTGGCCAATGCCAGTTTGGTCAAAGTGGCTATGTCAGTATACATAGGCAAGGCGGCATCATTTGCCACCGTGCATCATCGCCACCGTCAATGGAAGCTATGGAGCTTTAATAGTCTACTGTTTGCGGTTAAAAGAAGAATGTGGGCATGTGGATTAGGGTCGTAATCGTTCAACGCTTGTGCTGACTTAAAAATTGATGCCGGACAACCAGAGACACTGGAAAGGTTGGCCGGAGATCCGGATTCTGTACAATCTTGGATAATGCCATAGTGGCTATGTCAGTATGCTCAGACATGGCGGCATCATCTGCCGTTATTCTTTTATGTTATAGAATTATCTTCGCCACCTTCAATGGTCCATGGTATAGAGATTTTTGTGGTCCAAGCTCCACGACATCCGAGCAGTGATTTCAACCGGATGCTGCTACACAGTACTATAAAAAACACGCAACGCTCAAAGCTCAAGAACAAATCGTTTAGCAATATATCTCCGCCATCAAGCTCCTTAATACCTCGCAATTATTTTTGCTCGACAACATCCACAACAAGTGGTTTCAAGCAGACGCTAAACTACATTCTAAAAAAGAGACGATACGCTTAAAGCTGAAAAATGAAATTGGCAAGTGGGTTATTACACGGCAATCGTCTAACACTTGATCACGGCTATCAAGCGCCTTAATACCTCCAAATTATTTTTGCTAGGGCTGCGTCAAATCCCTAGTCTACGCTAACAACCCAATCACTTGGACGGGCTTGAGGCCAACATTCGATTTGCGAATACCTAAGTAACGCCGGACATTTTGGACTGACCGCTTGAAACTCTGGCAGCAAAGCAGAGGCGCCCATTTGAATAAAGCGATATTTGTTAAACAGTGACACAAGTGTTGCTTAAAAACAAAGTCAAGATCTACTTTATATTTCACCCCGTTGTTGTTTAGTTAGAAGTTCTTTTCCATTCGTTCGTATGTGGTCACCCGATTCTCAGTGAGAAATAAATCTGTAAACCTTTCGGGCCAGCGTTAACTTAAAGTCCCGGTCAGTGAGTATACGAATTATCATGCACAGATTACTGTTTTAGGAGAGGTTCTCGGTTTTTTCTTTAATAGAGGTTCTCGGTTTGTTCCTTTGAGAGAGGTTCTCTTTGTTCCTTAATATGATGTTGGGGAGAGTAAGATTTTTTTAACTGTGTCTGGTGATAAACATAATTCTAGTTCTCACGAATTTTCGTTATTGGAAAATGACCTTGGAGCCAGATCGCACCTTGGGTAAATCGAGCAGAAAACTGAGCTGATCGTTCCATGCTTTGATCGATTTGAGATTAACCGACCATCGGGATCAGAAATTTTGCATGTGCAACTTATTGAGTACAAAAGAGTCGGATTGGGTTATGTTCTTAGAGATCTCTATACGAATGTCAAACCTATCTAAGAATGAAATATGTCATTACCCCTTGTGTGCATACTCGAACGAGTTTGACGTGAAATACATTTCAAGGAAACGGGTAAGCAAATTGTAATAAATGTTGACCCAAAATCCAACGGATAAGTTTCGTTTCCATATGCGAACAAAGAATGAGATTCCAATGAAATTTGCGATGTTGCAACTCTCAAGGAAAATCTCAATAGAAATTTCATATGTTAAGGGTTAAAACCTGTAGAAAATTGATCATATTGTACAATATGATCAATTTTCTACAGATCTTTATACAAATGTACCTCCCGACTTTCGGTCAAACCAAGCAAAGAGCGGAAAATTTCTTTTGATTTTTGCTTTAAAAATTTGATTTATGGAATTTTCTACCCAGAGACTATCATCAAGAATAGTCTAAGACATTCATTTTGAATAAAAGGTTAAATACCGATCATATATCAAGACAATCAGACCATAAGAAAAATTACATAGAGTGTAGTAAATAGTCTTAAAATAGCCTTATACTATTGTGCTGATTAATTTTTCAGGAAATCCTTTCTAGACTGAAACTATCGTTTAAACGTTCTACGAATGCCGTACACAATTTTCTAATACACAAAAAGTTTATGGAAGTTATACGCCAGTCCATGAATACTCCTAGAAGCTGAGTGTAAATACAAGTGTTCGTGTTGTATGGCAACGACCACAATCATGGCATTGGCACGTGTAGACGTTATTTTGGATCTTGTGAAACAATCATCCATTCATGCCCAGCAAAACAGCTAAGCGGAGCCAGCGCTAGGAGCAGTCATTCCTCTCCCCCAAGCATGTCAAGCTCGCCCAATATCAAGTCGATATAAAAAGTAGAATCTCTTCTCCCTCCTCACCCACGCTAGTAGGAATAAAGTAGTAAAATTGTGTGCAGCAGCATAGGATGCTATTGCCACCAAGACCACAGCAAAATAACACTGCAACAACTTTTGCCAACATTGCAGCGCAAGCAAGGAAAAGGCGCATTGTGGCATGGTACCGCTTGCTTTTATTGCTGAATAGTCGTGTGTATGCGAATGTGTGGTGCTTTCTTCTAATATTTCTGGCATTTTATGGTATTCACTTTCGAGAGTTTTACCTGCAAAGTTGCAAATCACTCTGGCTACAACTACAGCAAACCCAATAACACGAAAGAAACTTTTATTGGAACGCACCTACGGGGTGGAAAGCAAGAGAAATTGTATCGCAATTTCTTGGGAAACATGTCAAACGCACTCACACAAACGAGAAAACTACACACACACACACATGCAATCATGAAATGAGCATCGATGGAACAATCACAACAATCTTACAAGACGATGCCTTTAAGGAGAATTGTTATTAAATAAAGTTCTCAAGAAGAAAGTACACAAATCAGAAAAGATGAACATTTTAAGGAAGCTGCACTTTTTTGTTTCAACATTTTCCTGAACATAAAATTGTAAGAAGGAATAATTAAATTTCATCATTTTTAAATAGAGGAAAACATATATATAAAGATGGACCAAGCCTTAGAAGCTTGTAGAAAAAGAGTACTCGCTCAGAAATTAATAAGCCTATTAAATATTATGGGTGTTTTGGTGATACGTCGGTTAAAATAATATATCAAACTATGTCAATATTAAAATAAATGTTAAAAATTGTAAATCTTGATTTCACTTACCTATTAATTGTGACTTTTGAGTTGAGTTGTTAATCATTTTGTGTGGCCGTGAATTTTGTATAAATTAATGTTGATTTTGCTTTCAATACGGCTTTCAGAGTCCTTTAGGAGAGATACGTATTGTTCGACTTGTTCTACTGTATTGAGACAGGCATGTTGTATCAGCCGCTATGAGTTTTTATCAAGATGTCTACGGGACACTTTGGTTTGCCAAAAGCCTTAGAGTACGGTTCATTGGTCGATAGGATTGATTGACTTAGCTCCCTTTGTCTGGCTTGGATTTTAATACCACTTCTGCCTCGCATTCGGAATTTATTAGCGTTTCAATATTGCCTAGATGATTTGTTATTAATGCCAACCGATTTAGTATCAGTTACAGCTGCGCATCTTTAAAAGGGCCACAATAGCACTAACGTCAATGTGACTTCAGTAACTTCTTCTTTAAATTATGTAGCTTTTTTACACAATATTTTAAGGTTATCTGTGTTCAGGTGTTTAATGTCCATATTTATTGTGGTTCTTGCTATTCCAAGTTATGTACCCGTTTCGTATTAGTACACCTTGTCGGGCTTGGATATGACTATTTCTCAAGCTTTCTGTCACATATTCGAAAAGTATCAAGAGGACCACTTTCGACTTGATGGCTTGCTATTATGTCAGGACCACTCGTTATATTTAGGATTCGTTGGTGGGAGTGACGAGAAGATTGATTGGAGTAGACGTAGGCAAGGTAGACCCTGCTGATGACAACTCTGTTAAAAATAGATAGCATTAATATCAGAAGTATTGAATAAGGGAGAAAAAATATTTCATGATATTCCTGTAAATTTGTATCCTTTTGTTGGTTCAACCAACCCTCATTGGAGGTTTTGTTAAGCGACATTTATGTAGATGGCTTTTGTTTCCTTGTGTGTTTGGTAAGGCTGTTTGTAGACGCCTTGTATAGAACGGCCACTATGGTTCTATTTTGTCCCAACACACTGTTGAAAATTTCCATTTGTTAACATCCAACACTTTAGTCTGTGTTTGCTTGTAGTCGTGGATTGATGGTAAGCGCACACGACTATGGCACAAGTTAATCCAGTTCATGTGCCTGAACGATGTGGCCTTCATTAATTTTGAGAGCAATTGCCCTCTATGCTGGTAGTGTTTCACGCCCAGTTTCCACTTTCTGGCGGGTTTGTTGGGCGGCTTTCCAGTAATGAGTTGCCGCTGGCCCTTCGACCTCGACGAAGTTTCTTGTAAACCCTGAAGGAGGGTTTCGATTGAGTCTCCAGCATTTGTTGATTTTATTTTATTTTGGCTGGCTTCACAACTTTTGCTTGTTGCTTATAAGATGTGACTTCAGTTACTTCTTCTTTAATTCTGAAGCGTGTTTACACAATATTTTAGGATAATGTGTGTTCAGGTATTCATGTCCAGATTTATTGTAGTTCTTGCTATTTCAAGTTCTGTACAGGTTTCGAATGGCCTCGTCTGGCCTTGATATGACTGTTTACATACTTTCTGTCACGTATTCGGAAAGTATCAAGAGGACCACTTTCGACTTGATGGCTTGCTATTATGTCAGGACCATTCGTTATATTTACGATTCGTTGGTGGCAGTGACGAGAAGATTGATTGGAGTAGACTTAGGCCAGGTAGATCCTGCTGTTGATAACTCTGTAAAAAATAGATAGCATTAATTTCAGAAGTATTGAATAGGGGAGAATAAATATTTCATGATATTCCTGTAAATTTGTATCTTTTTGTTGGTTCAACCATCTATGGAGGTTTTGTCAACCGACATTTGTGTAGATGGCTTTTGTTTCCTTGTGTGTTTGGTAAAGCTGTATGCAGACGCCTTGTATAGAATGGCCACTATGGTTCTGTTTAGGTCCAACAGACTGCTGAAAATTTCCATTTGATAACATCCAACACTTTAGTCTGTGTTTGCTTGTAGCCGTGGATTGATAGCGAACACGACTATGGCACAAGTAAATCCAGTTCATGTGCCTGAACGATGTGGCCTTCATTATTTTTGAGAGCAATGGGCCTCTATGTTGGTAGCTTTTCACGCCCAATTTCCTCTTTCTGGCGGGTTTGTTGGGCGGCTTTCCCTTTTATGAAGATGGTATAGGCCCTTTATCCTAGGCGAAATTTCTTGTAAACCCTGAAGGAGGGTTTCGATGAAGTCTCCAGCATTCCATTTATTTTATTTTATTTTTGCAGACTACAATTTTTTGCTTTAAATATGATAGTCCTGTAGAGGTGACATGGGCTAACTCTAACCCTTTGATATCTTGACTGTTTATTCATTCGGAGTTTTATTTGTTTTGGTACATCTCTGGTAACTCTTGTCCATGTGCCACAGACGGCTTCTTCGTTTCCTTTAAGCAGTTATGCTATGCTAGCCCCCAATATGTCCATTATCATTTTCGTATTTTCAATTTTCTGTTGAAGAGTCAAAAATAATATTATTAGAATCATTTGTAAATGCAGGGTATTTAGGAATACAACTGAGGTGGCCTAGAGCCATCTACGGGATGTGAGTTTGGCCCTTTAAACATTTTGACATTACAGATTTAAAAATAATTGAAATAATTTAAATAAAAGTAAATAAAACAAAAATGTGATGACAACCGTTCGATTTAAATTGAATTCGATTTGCTTGGATTTTGAATAAAACGTAATATTTTTTCTTTTTTATATTTTTCGGCCTTTTGTCATTATTATGAGGAACAGTTTTTATTCTGGTTTTAGACCTTTTTGTTGTTTCTCTTTCATAATCAACGTAAAAAATTGGTGAAATGTATTGGCTTGGTTGTCTGGCAGACTAAACCAGCCTATGTTTTTCTTCAGCAGTCTTTGGCAACAAATCAAATGACTTATACGGTGGCCTTATTTGAATTACTGAGAATTACCCTTTGCGTATTGTCTTCGAACTGTGCGTAAATTAATATGGAAGTGTAAAAGGGGTTACCGTTTTTCGCGTCATATTCGCTTAAAATCTCAAATTGAAAGCAAAACGATTT
Organism: Hydrotaea diabolus; assembly: GCA_963513945.1. Taxonomy (NCBI): domain Eukaryota; kingdom Metazoa; phylum Arthropoda; class Insecta; order Diptera; family Muscidae; genus Hydrotaea; species Hydrotaea diabolus. The sequence continues at coordinate 21,795,482 of OY740720.1, read as the reverse complement.
CAAGCCATTACATACCAAAGTAACTCTTCTCATCATAGAGGGCGACAGAGGTTATATTCACTTTGTCATTCCGTTTGCAACATCTCAAAAAACTGGTCGGAGTCCCGTTTAGTACATTCTGAATCTTCGTAAAATTCTAAGATGATCTTGTCATGTCCGTCTGTCTGTCACTTGTGGGGAGCAAACTACAGTTCAAACTTTTGAAGCTAGTTGGCTTAAATTGTGCGGAAATATGTGTTGATGAACTGAAACGGTTGAAAATACAAAAGGGGCAAATCGATCAAGAGGTAACAATGTTGACCACACAAGGAATAGTGAACTATCAAACAAACAAAAACCTTATATTTAAAAAGAAAATCTTAACTATAAGAGATCTGATAATGATATTTGAAGCATATATGGTGCTGGCAAAGATCGAAAACACTTCCTTCGGGAAAAGTGGGCAGGGCCACGGCCCTCTTAAAAATCGTTTTTATGACCAAAGTAATGGACCGATCGTTATAAAATTTTAACAGAATAAAATCACTGATTAGCATATTATTATAGACTATGCTGTGCTAAAATTATGCATTAGGGCGTGGCACCTCCGATACAACTTGAACTTTAAAAAAACTATATCTCGTGAACTAACACTGATGTGACGATTGTGCTACAAAAACAAAACGTAATAACTTTTTTTCTGTGTGAGCAATCGGTCGTGTAATTATTAAAATTTAAGGAATGTTTGGGATACCGAAAAGAGGATTTGAATAGTGCAGCGGTACCACGCTTTGCAGTCCTGCTTTTCAGTCCAAAGGGAATTTAGGCGGAACTCCTTCGAGTTGATGAACCATTGTGAGACTTGTTGTTTTAACAATAATATTATTTTGAAGTTTTGTTCGTCTATAGGGGATCCGCTTCGATATCAAGGTGGAGGAAAGCGCCATTTGAACTGGATGCGTCCACAGAGACCTGGGCTTGGCCGGACAATTGAAGAGGTGCAGCACGTCTTGGCGGAAGTCTAAAACGTTAGCATCAATTCATGTCCAATTAGAATTGAGGCGGCAGCACCATTTCAGAATTACGCGCGTCTACCGAGGTAGTACCTTCTCCTCAGGTAAAATCTCCGGGGTATGTTCCCCTAGCACTACATTCACACTGTAGCTGGAAACTGCTGCTGCGACGTTATCAGCGTGAATGTTGTTCAGACCTGCCTGGTAGTTTCGATGATCTAAAGGTTCTCTCTTGTACCACTGGAGCTCGTTCTCTCTTAAAATCATGAAGATCGTACCTGTTCTGTCTGGGCGAAGGCTCAGGACTTATCTCATTAGCTAGAAACTTCGGTTAAAAACTGTTTCCGGGAAGAATGGGCGAAAATTGAGACAACCAAACTTGTGAAATCAAAGCCCGACAAATATACAGGCATGTCACAGAACACAATTCCGATCGAAAGTGGTTTCAATTCCGTATTTTCTTCTTCAGAAAACTAATTCCGATAGATTTGGTCGGAATGAAACCACTTTTGATTATGTGATCGGAATTGATATTTTTAGTTCCATAAACACAAAAAACTTTAAAAAAAAGTACTTTTTCTGAATAAAGATTATTGTAATCTTTAATTACGTTAAATTTTTGCTTAGCTAACATTTATTTTAATAAATCTTTTATATTTTCAATAGCACTAAGACAACAATACAAGCCAAATAATTGCCTTGAACGAAATAAACTAAATCAAAAAAAAACGTTGGAAAATTAATTTGTAATTTGTATTGTTTGTGTTCGTCTTTTGTTGTGGCTTGTAATATTCTGGCTGACGAAAAAAAAACAAATAAGAAATGCGAGTATTTTAGAATTTTGTAACCAATATTTTCATTTACAAATAAATATTTTAGGAGAAAGCATAGAAACGTAGCACAAGATAAAATTTTTGTCGAGTTCATGGAGTGCCACAATGATATAGCCAGAGGATTCGTGAAGCGAGATCGTGTGGTTGTGGAAGCGCTTTTGATAGAATTAACAGAAAAATTGAATTCTTCTGAAACACCACGCAAAGATTGTCATGGATGGAAGAAAATCTGGACGGACTGGAAAACATGCGTGAAGAAGAAACTGTGCTACGACAAAAACGAAATTTGTAAAAAGGTGGTGGCCCATATAACAAATATGTACTTTCCGAGGTTGAGGAACCTGTTGTTAGAGTCTTCGGAATGCAGAGAAGTGTAGAAGGCGTTTCTGGCGCCAAAATCTTATCTCTCGCGTACATTTGTCAGTCTGACAAAGAAAACGACGAAAATCTTATTTTACACTTTCAAAATCTGACAGTGCTCGGGAAAAAGAAAATGATTTGGCAAAAAAGCGAAGTGTAACACCATCAGGTTCAAAGAGGCGTATTTCCCACACCATCTGCTACTCCTAAGCGCCACGTATTCCACATGTATTCAACCCGGAATTGAGCAGCTTTTTAGTAGAAGAAAATAAACACTTGTGGAAAATTGCTAAGTTGCTGGAAGAGCAACGTGTCGACAACAAAGTGGAAAATATTGTCCACCTTATGGAAGAACAGCGCGATGAAATGCAAAAACAAAATTAGATAGGCTGTGCAATATTTTGGAAGCCCATTATAAAGTAAAGGAACTATTGTTAACTCCGTTTGTTTCTTTTGTTTACTTAAAACATATAGTTTTTGTTTTCTCATATGCATAGAGTTGCCATAGCAAATTTGAATAACCAGGGTTTTTAAAATTTTCGGAATTACCTAAATCGATCGGAATCTAAAGAAGCTAAAACAAAACCGAACGGAATGGTAAGTACGGAATTTAAACCATTCCGATCGATTTCTGTGACGGCCTGATAATGTAGTTATTTAAAATAAGGTTAACCAACATAATATTAAAAATAAAATTTGTAGGGCTACTTTTGACTTTAAAAAAGTTTATTTTTACATGTACGAAGACTTTAGGAGTAAAAGAATGCCCTCTTTACGTAGTGTTTATTTAATAGCTTTTACATGAATTAATAAAATGACTTTTTTTTTGTTTCTTTGAAAAGAAAGGTCAAATTAACGAATCTGCATTATTTTTTCTTCAATGATGTTCTTACTTTATTTAATTAATTGTAGCAATAAATTGTTAACTAGCTGCAGTACGAAGACATTAGTGGTACACAGTAGTTTAAAGGATATAATGCTGAAAGTTGGCAAACTTGCAACTATTAGTATTGTCATAATATATCTCTTTAAAGTTTTAATTTACTTTTCTACAAAAAGCACTATTCAATTTCGAATCCACGTTGCCTACAGACAATTTCCCAGAACTGAACACAAACGTTTTTAAACCTTTTGTTATCTTTTTAAAACATGCCACTATTTCGACACTATACAAGTTCGTTCCCCCCAGACATGCTTGGAGAATTCCTTCTCAAATAGTGACGGCTGTTAGCGCCATTATCAGCTTAACCACCAAATAAGCACAGCAGCGCTGTTCGCCATCCCAATTCAAATTAAATGCAAAAAGGGAATGTTTGTACATCAAATCATTGACTTTTCTCTGTTCGTGTTCCAATCATTTGAGGCAAAGTTCACTAAACTTTTGCGGTGAGTGTATATGAGCGAGTGGTCGATCCTTTGTCAACTGGGGGTTTCGTCTTGACGTTCAAGTCTTCGGCTACACCATGGTCATAGCGGGCGTGGCGTGCTTGCCAGTATTTTTTGACCTTTGGTTATTAAAGCAGACAAATGACGATTAGTTTGTTAAATGTCAATAAACTCATAACCATTGATTTTGCGCTTTTCATTTCATTTGTCACATGACTTCAAGGCAACCAACGCACACACACTCACAAACAATTTATTAATGAAAATTCGGTAAAAAAAAAAGTGGCATGTAATTTATTAAGACGTTGTGCGTGTTTTTGTGTCAACGTATTAGGACTAAACAAAGACGTTAAGTGGTGCATCGTCATGAACCGATGGGTTCATTATACAAACATACATTAAAGTTTTTGACAAGATTTCCATGGAAAATAGAGTCAGTGATCTGGCGTTTTTTTTCTTCATTTAATTATTTTGTTGTGTCCTTAAAAGGGGGTGTCGGTAACAAAGAGGCATAGAGTTTAAAAAGTATTCACTGCTATCATGGTACACAAAAGAAGGTAGAGTTATGCTAACAGCTGATTTTAAATTTTTCCTAGTAGTAATTTAAATATTTAAATTTGAAATTTGTAAATGACAATTGTTGAATTTTTTTTTTTTTTTTTATATAAGCTTTATTTGAATTATTGAATCTGCTCCAATGGAGCCTAACAATAAGTATACGAATCTTAAGTATAATTCAATAATGAATCCTAGTATGGATTTCTTGTAATGTGGATCTCTGCTAATTGGCAGGAATTTTAATTAATTTGGTCAAAATAGTATATAACTGGTATGGATCACATGTCTGAGAATTTTAAACCTGGTTTGGCTTAAACCTCGTGATAAAGGTCCAGAGGACCCTTACAGCCATTTACAAAGTGTTCGCGATATTATGTAGAGTGAAGAACTCTAGTTATGTAAATATAACGGATAACTCTAGAATAGCAGAGTGGACGACGTAATTTGGGTTTTGTAGGTTTTTCGCGTTGACTGTTTTAAGGATCACGTATGAGAGCATCTAAGCCACGTGACGTAGAATAAAGGATTCTACACAGTCTTTTTGGAGTGTTCGTCCGCGATTAATATTGACTGTTTTAAAGATCACGTATAAGAGCGTTTAAGCCACGTGACGTAGAAAAGGATTCTACACAGTCTTTCGGGCGCGTGTGTTCGCGATTACTGTTACGGATGAAGATTAGAAAACACGGCGTTCGTTTCTCCGAAGTCTTAAAGAGCTGGGACTGCACAATAATTGTCTAGCAAGTATATTATCATGACGTTCGAGCTTCTCTTTGTGCTTTATATTGATTTTTTGAATTGCCTCTTTAACGAGAGGTATTTTCAAGTCTCGGTGGATATTTTCATTCCTCATATACCAAGGGGCACCGGTAATAAGCCGCAATGTCTTCGATTGGACTCTTTGGATTTTGTCGAGATTGCTCGAGCTTGCTTTGCCCCATAGCTGGGCACCGTATAACCAGATAGGTTTGATTGCACTGTTGTATAGCAGGACCTTATATTCAAGGCTTAGTTTTGAGTTCGCGTTTAGGAGCCAGTGAAGTTGATGGACCTTAAGTTTCGCATTTTTTTCTTGATGCTAGGGAATAAGAAGAAGTCATTGGGTGCCAAATCAGGGCTGTACGGTGGATCGCCCATCAATTCGACATCTTGAGAGGTCAAATATCTCATCGTTTCAGCTGATGTGTGAGAGCTCGCATTGTCGTGATGCAAAATGAGTTGTCTTCTCTTATTGTCTTTCCTCATTTCTTAGAACACTGTTGTTATGCAGATGGTTGTATACCACTTATAATTGACCGCCCTACGTTCCACTGTGGCAACATGGCCGGTTATACCGAAAAAAACGCAATCATTTGCTTCGATGTATTTCTTCCAAGAACAGCTTTTGTTGGATTTGGCTCGTCTTAAAATTAAAATACCCATACGGTCGATTGCTGGTTTGTTTCGGGTTCATATGCATAGATCCATGATTCGTCGCCTGTGACAATGTTATGCACTGCAGCAGTTATACTTTTTTAACATCTCTTTGCACCAATCCATACGAGCCTTTTTTGAGCATTCGTCAAATTATGTGGGATCCAACGAGAACAAATTTTTTTCACAAGCAATATCTTATTGCCGCTTGTCATACTAATGCCCAAGGATGCCCCAATCTCACGGTATGTCACATGTCGGTCTTGCTTAATCATTTCACGCCCAGCATCGATGGTTTCTGGCAAAGTGACCGAAGTTGGACGGCCTTCACGAAATTCATCCTAGAGCGAACGGCGTCCGAGACTGAACTCTTGGTACCAGCGATAACCAGTGGTTTTTGATGGTTTTATCGCCAAAAGTCGAAACAAGCTGATTTCAAAACATTTCAAACTCTTGTCTCGATAACCCACGCCGAAAATCGTTAGAAATCATTGCACGAAAATGTTCACGGGATAATTCAATTTTCTGACTGAGATGAATTTTGCAACACACTGTAAACAAAACAATTCGCCCTTAAATGACAAAACGTTCGGTGTGAAGTTACGAGGGCGACCGCAAAACTAACTGGCCTGGCACATTTTCTGTTTTACTAGCAACTTTTTTTTTGTTTTTTAAAAGTAATCTTTTATAAGCCATCTGTCAAAATTTCCGAAATATTTAATGATTATTTTCTTTGTTACAGGTGATTGAAGCAAACAAGTTTTATAATTTTTGAATAATGGAAAATAAAGAGTTTCGTGCGGTAATTAAACACTTTTATATGAAAGTTTATGCGCAATAATTAGTCAAAGATGAATTGGATTCTGTTCATGGTGATAATGCACCATCATACTCCACCGTGAAATCCTGAGTTCAACAATTTAAAATGGGTCGTTCAAGTACGGAAGATGAACAACGCTCTGGTAGGCCGAAAACTGCTACTACTATTGAAAACATTAGAAAAATATTTAATGACTAAAGATAGACGAATAAAGCTCAGAGAACTTGCTGATATTGTTAAAATACACGAAAAACAAGTTTGGAGTATTTTACATGATGAACTCCACATGAAAAAGCTATCCGCAAGATATGTGCCGCGTTTGTTGACTTTGCCCCAAAAAATCGTCCGCTGGACCAATTCCGAGGAGGTTTTAGCGATTTATCAGCGTAATCCAATAGTGTTCTTGCGCCGATTCATAACTGTTGATGAAACATGGATCCATCACTACATACCAGAATGCAAAGAACAGTCAAAACAATGGATAGAAGCTGGTAAAAGTGGTCCCAAGAAGGCGAAAACTGTTAAGTCAGCAGGAAAAGTAATGGCCACAGTATTTTGGGATGCAAGGGGTATAATATTTATTGATTATCTTGAGAAAGGAAAAACTATAAATAGTGATTGTGCATTATTGGATCGGTTGAGTGAAGAAATCAAGATAAAACGACCGCATTTAGAAAAAAAGTTCTTTTTCATCAAGATAATGCTCCTTCACACACTGCATTTTTAACTCAACAAAAACTGGCCGAATTACGATTTGAAATTGCTCCGCATCCACCATATAGTCCAGATTTAGCTCCTTCTGATTATTTCTTGTTTCCAAATTTAAAAAAAAATCTCGGTGCAAAAAATTTTCGTCTAATAGCGAGGTTATTGCTGAAACTGAGGCATATTTTGAAGGTCTTGAAAAATCTTATTTTTCGGATGGAATTAAACAACTTGAAAAACGTTTGATGAAGTGTATTGAGTTGGAAGGAGATTATGTTGAAAAATAAATAATAATAATTCCAAAAAAACGGTTCTTTTTATGTTAGGCCAGTTACTTTTGCGGTCACCTTCGTATTCTAAAAATGTCAAAGTTTCCAATAGAAGTTCCAGTTTGCATTTGGGAACAGTAGTATTGTCAGGACCAGAAATATAAATAACAACCCTTGTATCATCAAACATTCACAAAAAATTATTTTTGACATTCTCTTTCAAGTGACTTTGACAATCAAGCGAACAATTTTGTTGTTGTTTTTGGGCCAGTAACTATACCTTGTTTATTGTACCATCTACATTCATTAACATACCCCTTGCAATAGCATAGCTTAAGCTTAATTAAAACCAGGCTTCTTGTAGGGTTTTTTATCGCACTAAGGTGTTGTTCATGTTGAAACACTCAAGAAATTTAAGCTAACAAAAGCAGGGTGTCTATTGGACGGAAGCCAGTCACCATGTCCTGAGGGCACACAGGCCATCAGAGCATCAAAAATTATTCAAAAATGTGGGTCTTGAGTACAGACCGACCAGCTAATCGGCTTCAGCCAAAGCTTCGGCAATATTTGTTAACCAAATACCACATATTTGTTAAAAAGGTAGAAATGAATCATAACTATTTACAAAAAAGAGTGTAACAGCTTACTGAGTCACTTTTAATAACCGCATGAACTCGCAGGACCTACGCCGCAGTCAATTAGGTGGAAAGCGCAAATTTTTTTGGAGAATATTTTATTCGTGATTTTCTCGTAGGGACAGACAACTCTGTCAACGGTAAAACTACAAAAAAATGGGAGACAAAATATGAAAGGTTCGTCAATTTAGAAGAAACGTGACGCTTTTCCTCATTTATATTTTTGTTACTTGTATAGAATTGATAACGCAGGGTACTATACATGGAAAGACTTTATGGCTATGAATTAAATAGATAATAAAAGTATTAAATTATTTTATAAGTTAGGATTACATATTAATGCGCTTTGAAATTCAGAGTCCTTTCTCGTTTTCGAATGTTAATATTTAAGTCCGTTCAAAGATCTAAAGATGCTTGCCAGCACCAACAACTTTATTTTTAATTTGTACAGGAATTTAATGCATTTTAAAATATAGAAATATCTCACAAAAAAATAGAGATAACAACAAATTGTGTCACATTTGGCTTTGGCCGAATGTTGTGCAATTTAGAATGGGGTAATTTTAAATAACTTAGAATGGGGAATTGTTTAATTTTTAATTTTATTTTAGAATAGAGGGTTGGAGGCACTCAAAAAAAGTTTGTTTAATTTGTTTTTATTTTAAAATTTTTTTGGCAATAAAAAGTAGCCGCGATTATTCTTATTCTTGCAATGCTTGTACAATTCCGAGCTATTTTCACGCCTACACCTATGCACATATGTATATGAATGTGGGGTGATAGCACTTTTTTTTGGGCCATTTGTTAAATTTTCATTTATTTAATATTTTGCAAAGCTGTGAGGAACCTTAAAGTCGTTTGTTACGAATTTTTTTAAAAAAGCTCGACTCGATTAATTGTATTTTTGAGAAATAAAGTTAAACATTACTCGGGAAACCTATACGGGCGGTTCGGAAACTTCTTAGCCTAGCACAAAAAGCGCGGTATAAACAGAAAAAAGTTAAGTGTTTTGGAAATCTATCTCTGAACACATGTTAAATTTTGTTTCGATCTGGCAACTCCTTCATATAGAAACAGGTGTTCACAAAAGACGCATCCGCGATTTTTTTACAATGGAAAAATTAGAAATGCGTGGTGTCATTAAATATTTACATAAAAAAGGTTTATCGGGACAAGAAATTCATAATAATATGGTGAATGTGTTAGGTGAAAGTGCTCCTTCATATGCAACAGTAAAAAATTGGGTTGCTGAATTTAAACGTGGTCGTACAAGCATTGAAGATGAACCACGTAGTGGACGTCAAAAAACAGCAACAACAACAGAAATTGTAGCCAAAGTGCATGATATGGTATTAAATGATCGACGAATAAAAGTGCGTGAATTAACTAATATCATGGGCTTCTCAAATGATCGAGTCCATTTAATTTTGCATGAAAAAGCTTTCTGCAAGATGGGTGCCGGACTTGTTAACAGTCGACCAAAAACGCATAAGAATGAACATTTCCCAAGCTTGTTTAGATCGTTTTCAGCGAAATAAAATAGATTTTAAGCGTCGTTTCATAACTGTTGATGAGACTATACTCCAGAGACAAAAGAACAATCCAAACAATGGACTGAAGCTGGAGGAAGTGCCCCAAAGAAGGCAAAAAAAATTCAATCGGCTGGTAAGGTTATGGCAACGGTTTTTAGGACTTCAAAGGTATTTTATTGATTGACTATCTGCAAAAGGGTAAAACAATAAATTCAGAGTACTATTGCAAACTTTTAGATCAATTAAATGTACAAATTCGAGAAAAACGTCCTGGCTTACAACATAAAAAAATAATTTTTCATCAAGACAACGCACCAGCGCACAAGAGTGTATTAACAATGGCTAAAATCAACGAATTAAAGTACGAGTTGCTTGACCACCCACCTTATTCTCCTGATTTAGCTCCCAGTGACTTTTACCTGTTTCCAAATCTAAAAAAAATCCTTGCTGGCAAGCGTTTTACCTCAAATGAAGATGCAATTACAGTTGTAAACCACTATTTTGAAGACCTTGAGGAAAACTATTTTAATCAAGGAATAGAATAGCTAGGTAAGCGTTGGACTAAGTGTATTGAAGTTTCAGGAGATTATATTGAAAAATAAAAATATTTTTGAAAAACTAACTATTCTCTTTCATTGATAGGCTAAGAACTTTCCGAACGGCCCTCGTAAAAGTAATTATAATCGTCTACTACGAAAATAGTGGATTTGAAAAAATGTGAATAGTGTTGCTGAATTTGACTAGTTCGGAACAAGACCAGCGCAAATTCGTCCCGATTCAGGTTAGGTTATAACTGTTAAGTTCGGCCAGGCCGACCGTAAAACACGCCATCGTCTAAACGCTACTAAAGCGCAAAAGAATGGTCCGTTTTTGGGGTAGCTACATTTGCTTTAACTTCGAGTAATTATACGTCCATATGGACTTTTAGTCGCCCGCTTTGGCTATGCGAGACTTTTTTGGATCACGTAAGCCAAAATAGTTTAGCAACTATGCTCTTTGCTGAGGGTTTTAGTGCTAGTGTTAAACAAGTACTAAAAAATTGTATTTTTTTACCAAGGTACATTTAGTGCATTAAAAAATACTCTCCCTCTGGATTGATTTCGCCCATGACAATAACCCATAATCTCACGGAAGAACACACAGGCTAGGCTAGATTTTCTTAGAATTTGATGACGATCAAGAATATACTATATATTTTTTATCGGATCTCCGATCAATATTTCAAGGTGTTGGTAACGAAATGACAAATGTAATATAAAAACTATCTCCCATATAAAATTTAATATTAAACTATTTTTTATATTGTGCATTGTACAGGGTGGGCGATTTAACTTTTTAAATTTGAATCGGCTGTAAAAAACAAGTACATATTGTCAATTTTTTCAAATTTCTGGTCCGTAAAATATCGATGGTTCCGTTGGCTGTGTGACATGTGGCTCCATCTTGTTGATGCCAAATGCTATCCACATCATTCTCTTGAAGTTTTGGAAACGATCGCCAAAGAAAAATGGCCCAAGAATGCCGCCAGCCAAAAATTCACACCAAACAGTGACTCCTTGACTTCTCAATAGTCACGTGTAGATTCGCTGAACCCCATATGCAGCAATTTTGCTTATTGACATAGCGTCGAGATGAAAATGAGCATCATGTGAAAACACGATTCTTCTTCTCCTGCCAAACAATCTTCAGCCGATTGGGTGAAGCGAAAGGCCATCGGATGGTGTTCTATTACACAGTACAACACATGATTTCGGGACTCAATTCCGATTTTTTTCCAAAGAATTTTGTAAATATCTCGAGCAAATTTTTGAAATTCATACCTTCCCTTAATTGTGCATAAAAGCGATACGCGTAAATCGATTTCCATGATCTATGTCTCATTTTGTTTATAGGGTTATGTGACTTTACGTGAAAGTAATAGGACTTGATACTTTTTACAGTTTTGTATTTTTTATGAATTAAAAAAAAAAACTTTAAGTTTTTAGGCAAAAAATGTTTTTTTTCTTCATACATTTATTTATAACTGCGAAACTGTTGCTTATGTAACGAAACGATGTATGAACAGATTTAAAATTAAAACAGATATTAAATTGTATTTTTTAATTTTTTTAAATTTGTTTCAGCTTATGTGTTCTCGAGTTATGACAAACAAAAGAGCCTAAAACGTGACAAATTCCCCTATACGATACTTACTAACTTCAAATTAATTTTTAAATTATTATTTGATGTACCTTGACCAAACGAATGATGCAGAAGTTCTTCTTTTGAGTCCCGAATCAATCATCTGAAAAATGTTGTTCTGTGTCATTAAATGATAAAGTGCAACCTTTCCAATATAAACCGAAATTTGAAAATATCAGTTTATTTTTACAGCGGATTCAAATTTAAAATTTTAAAAAGCCCACCCTATAAATTTGCTTATCCTCCTATTCAAAACCGCATTAAAATTAATTTGAATGAATCGTAACCAAGTGAGCAGAATTCGTTATCCCAACATGGTAAAAATAACTTTCTTTTTTAAATAAACCCAATATTTTGGATCAGAAAAATTTCAATTCTCCTTGCAGCTCATTAATTTGCCTAATTGACAATTTGCGAGACTCCATGACATCCACCACCACTAAGCTTTCCCAATAATTTAGAAGGATAGATAGAAAAATAACACCGAACAAAATTTGACAGCTTGCGCAAAAAACAGTATCATTCATGTTGCGGTGACCACTAAAATCAGAATCAATTATTAAGATTACTCATAACACTGTGCGCGGGTGTGAGTGTTAGTGTGTGTATTTGTCACAATTACACGCAAATAAAAATATGATTGAAATTCAATTACATTAAATTACTCCGGAATTAATCATTTAGTTGGATGGCTCTCTAGCTCAATTTTACCCCTCGTACAAAAGTTGAGATGGGGTTTCTTTTTTTTTGAAGAATGAGTAGGGTTCCGGGCCAAATTATCTGTAGGTGTGTGGGGGGGAACGTTTGTATGGTTTTTATTATTTTATGATTATTAGTGATGGCGCCATATTTATCATTTTGATATACAACATGGCCTTTGTTTAGATTTTTCCCTTAGCCTAGGTACGTGTATGGATATGTATGTATGTGTGTATGTGTTTAGGTCGGAATTTTCCATTTAGGCATTTTCATGTTAATTACTTTGCTGTGAGCATCATAAAAAGTTCGTAAAAGTAGGAATTTTTCAAATGAAATTGAAATAATATTTACGACGACCAACATTTCATTTGTCAAAGTTGTTAGAATCGTTAAACAATTGTTTCGCTCCATTGTGGCCTTTTATGCCCGACCATCACGTTTTTATGTCGTGCAGTGAGAGTCGTTGTATAAGGGAACTAGAACGTAGGACTTGCTGTTGATGCCGATGTCATCAAATGCAGTGCCCGTCCGCATGCCCAAGCCGAAATATAAAAAAATAAGTAATACTACTATACATGCGTAGGTGGTTACAAAGCGTTGTGAAATCATGGACCCATTGTCAAAACTTTTTCTGCACTAAATTGTATTTTAATCTAATGAAATTGGCCGCTTAAATGTACTTGTAAATCAGTTTGACACGAAATTGGAGGTTAATCCTTATAAAATATAATACTTTTGAGTGTATTAAAAAATGGAGATCGCGTGATCTTGCACTTTTGCAAAAAAAAAAACAATCGCCATTCTGTGTGTTAGAAAAAACCATGTCTTTCTTCTAAAGATGTATGAACTAATGTTGACTTACTCTTTGGGGCTTCATTTTGGCCGTAGGAACTTGAACTTGAAACTTTTTCACAAAATAAAACCAAACTTTTCACCATTTTAGAACAAGATTTCTTAATTCTGCTTCGAACAAAATAATGTGCTACTAAGTTCTTGCTTGTTCATGTTTTAAAGAGAAAAACAACAAAACTTTCACAAGTTTGAAAAATAACTTCGAAACGACGATGTGTTCAGTAGACATCAATTCGGCAGCAGAGTTTGAGGCCGATTCGAATGAAAGCTACGTCGCCATGTCTTTCGTACGGTTGTACCCAAGCAAAATGCTTAACGTACTGACCTGTCTTCTTACAGTCTATTGTACGTACGTAACTACCGAACAGTGTTGCCCTTAGCAAAAAAATTTTCGACCACAAATTTTCAAAAAAAACGCATTGTAGCCGACAAAAATTGTTAAATAAATCAATTAAACTTAAAAATTAAGACGTTGCTTTAAAAAAAACTAAGTACTATTGAATAATATATATTTTGATAATAAAACAACAGGGAAATACGACATTAATTTCGGACTTGCCGAAGTTTACCTTTCAGCATGGATTGGCTACAGTAGATAACGGTTAAAAGAAAGTCAAGAAATACCCCAATTTTCTTTCTTTTATGCGATTTTTTCTTATATGTGATAGCGCATAGAGAAAGGGACCTAAGGGTAAAAAAATCAAGTTTCATTTTTTTTTTCTTTTTTTGATGTGGACAACATCTGAGCATCGAATGAGAACGATCCCATGCCCCAAAAGTGTTCCCTCCCAGAGATATGCGCGTTTTATGAAAGTGAAGTCGACGATTCTAAGCGCAAATAGAAAGGGGCCTAATCTTTAAAATGGCTCTCCTGAACAAAACTTTTCATCAACTTTTCATGTTTTTTTTGATGCGGACAACAACTGAGCATCGAATGAGACCGATCCCATACCCCGCGTTTTATGAAAGTGAAGTTTGTCATAACTCGAGAACCACTAGTCCGAATAAGCTGAAACAAATTTAAAAACAATTAAAAATTACAATTCCTTTAATCTGTTCATACAACGTTTCGCTACATAAGCAACAGTTTCGCTGTTATAAATAAATGTATGAAGAAAAAACATATTTCTTGCCTAAAAAATTAGTTTTTTTTTAATTCATAAAAAATACAAAACGGTAAAAAGTATCAAGTCCTATTACTTTCACGTAAAGTCACATAACCTATGAACAAAAATAAATCAGACTGTTTAATTCGTTTGTTTTATCTCGGTCTGTTGCTTTTACACATTAAACAGGGATTAACCGGTTGAAGACCTCTTGCTTCTATACAAGTTTTTAACAAAAACTTGTACGAAGGCGGTTCGGAAAGTTCTTAGCCTATCAATGAAAGAGAATAGTTAGTTTTTCAAAAATATTTTTATTTTTCAATATAATCTCCTGAAACTTCAATACACTTAGTCCAACGCTTATCTAGCAATTCTATCCCTTGATTAAAATAGTTTTCCTCAAGGTCTTCAAAATAGTGGTTTACAACTGTAATTGCATCTTCATTTGAGGTAAAAAGCTTGCCAGCAAGGAATTTTTTTAGATTTGGGAACAGGTAAAAGTCACTGGGAGCTAAATCAGGAGAATAAGGTGGTTGGTCAAGCAACTCGTACTTTAATTCGTTGATTTTAGCCATTGTTAAAACACTCTTGTGCGCTGGTGCGTTGTCTTGATGAAAAATTATTTTTTTGTGTGGTAATCCAGGACGTTTTTCTCGAATTTGTACATTTAATTGATCTAAAAGGTTGCAAAAGTACTCTGAATTTATTGTTTTACCCTTTTGCAGATAGTCAATCAATAAAATACCTTTGAAGTCCCAAAAAACCGTTGCCATAACCTTACCAGCCGATTGAATGGTTTTTGCCTTCTTTGGGGCACTTCCTCCAGCTTCAGTCCATTGTTTGGATTGTTCTTTTGTCTCTGAAGTATAGTGGTGGATCCATGTCTCATCAACAGTTATGAAACGTCGCTTAAAATCCATTTTATTTCGATGAAAACGATCCAAACAAGCTTAAGAAATGTTCATTCTTATGCGTTTTTGGTCGACTGTTAACAAGTCCGGCACCCATCTTGCAGAAAGGTTTTTCATCTGTATTTCTTCATGCAAAATTAAATGGACTTGATCATTTGAGGTGCCCATGATATTAGCTATTTCACGCACTTTTATTCGTCGATCATTTAATACCATATCATGCACTTTGGCTACAATTTCTGTTGTTGTTGCTGTTTTTGGACGTCCACTACGTGGTTCATCTTCAATGCTTGTACGACCACGTTTAAATTAAGCAACCCAATTTTTTACTGTTGCATATGAAGGAGCACTTTCACCTAACACATTTACCATATCATTATGAATTTCTTTTCCCGATAAACCTTTTTTATGTAAATATTTAATGACACCACGCATTTCTAATTTTTCCATTGTAAAAAAATAGCCGATGTGTCTTTTGTGAACACCTGTTTCTATATGAAGGAGTTGCCAGATCGAAACAAAATTTAACATGTGTTCATAGCAGAGATGGAAGTTTCCAAAACACTTAACTTTTTTCTGTTTATACCGCGCTTTTTGTGCTAGGCTAAAAAGTTTCCGAACCGCCCTCGTATAGAAGAACAAGTTTTTAACAAAATGGCAAAGTGACATTGATTTTCTCGTGATTTCGGGTCCGTGACAACCCTTTTCAGAAAGCTTTGCTGCAATTGTTTGAAAAAAAACATTTCATGCATTTCCACATTGATACCTTTTCGGCACCGACGGGGTCCATGGTCATGGGACCGACGCTACGAATTTCTTTTAACCATGATTTAAGTATTTTACTCGCTCGGTCCATATGTAGAGCTGGGCTTTTTGGTGCCTTTAGTTGCGGAATAAAAGCAACTGTGCAAAAAAAAGGTATACCAAAAGCAAGTAATTAGTTTCATTGCAAACTCTTAAACACTATTCTAGACCACCACTAAACCTTCACGTACAGTCTGCCCAAGAACACAAAAGTTTTGCGACCACATGATATAAGATTTTGATGTCCACCGAATAATCACATTTCTAAGATAATAATATGCTCTTTTAAAGAGAATCTTCGTCGAACACCCATTAAAGGAAGTACTTTTTGTGTATACCATTAGTATTTTACATTCATTTATTAAAAAAAAGATCATGAAGTTTTACAACCTGTCTTGTGTTTGCAATTGTTTTTGCGAAAAATTTGCATTTTGTTTATTTGTGACATTCTGCAACAGCTGATTGCACAATACAACCAAGTTTTGCGTTGTTAATACTTTTGTGGAAGTTGCGTTTTTCCACAAGACTAGATAAATCCCGTATCGAGTTTTTACAGAACACATACTATCATTACGTAAGTGCAAGGCAAGGTACAAAGAAAATATAGTATGCATAGAAAAAGGCGGATTTATACTTATTCGTATAAATAAATTCTTAAGCAGTCTCAAACAAAAAAATTTCATGATATACCTTCCTCTAATCAAGAAGTTTAACGATCAAGTGTCCAACACAATTGAACACAGTAGCCGTGGTCCTTTGAGGTAACTAGCTTTGAACAAAATGAAAGTAATTTTGCGATAACACCGCACCATTGCACAAAATTAAAAAAAAAAAATTGTTTTGTTTACTAAAAACTAAAATTTAATTTGGGTCATAAATTTTGAAAGTTTTAAGTTTTGTTGTAAGTGAATAGTTGACCTTTTGTGTTGTTATTTTATAAATTATTTTTCGGCTTGAGGTCATTTATTTAAATTTGTTGTTCTATGTATTGTTTAATTTTAATTTATCCCAATATATCGATTGACTTCGTCAATCATCTTCAGGGGTTGTCAATTAACAAAACAATGTCGTCCGTCTAATTATCGCTGTCAAGTTTTTTGGGTAAATAGTTATTGAAGAATGACCTTAAGCGAGCTCGGCTATTACTCGCTTAAAGTATTTATGCATATTTTTTCCAATAAATTCCAACCTTTCATTTAAAAAGGTTTACGATGCATACAATTGTTCAGGTTTTGTATACACAATAAAGTTTTATTAACCGATCACCAAAATAAAACACGCCCATTGTTTCTCTTTGTATACACCAGAGTACATATTGAACAACAAGACGGCTTATTGGGAATTTGTAAAAGCAGATAATAAAAAATATAAATTTCAAAAAAATAGTCAGTGAAATACTTATATAAGTAATAACAAATATAATGTGTAAGTTAAAAAAATTGCTACATGATTGCTTTGTAAAAATTGAAAAATTTATTTGAACTATCAGTTTGAGTTGATTTAGAGTTTTACTTATACTCGTACCATCTCTATACAGATGTTTATTAAGTACTTTGTGCCAAAAAAAACTCGATAAAATCTGATAAAAATTTGTCACCCATACCCCACTTATAGACCTATCCGATTTTTGTTTGGAAGACTTGGTCTATGTTCTAACTAATGCTGCAATCTACTTATAAATTACGTTGAAATTCAGTAAAATAATATGTTCCTACATTTGTATAGAAACTCTATCGAACAAGTAAAAACGTCGTTAAGTTCGGCCAGGCCGAACCTTTTGTACCCCACCTCCCTAAGCTACGTCTCCTCTCTCAACCAAAACTAAAGTGACTCTATACATATGTGGATTGGTAACAAAATTTGGTTTAATTTGAGTATTCATGAGTCCACATCTATTATTTATCGCCTGTTTTCACCATGTGGGACGTTTTTTGGGCTACATAAGCCAATTCGTTCAGCAAACATACACTTTTTTAGGTATGTAGTGCGTCACAACAAACAGCACCCATTTTAACTATAGTCGGATTACAAAAAAAATATGATTTGTTAAGCAAATTCCCAAACAATGTACTTATTACCGAGGTTACTTTAGTCCCTTAAAGGGGAACTTTTTTCCCTGGGCTAATTTCGCCCATTTATAATCCCAAACAGCTTATGACCATAAGTATGCAAAACTTCAGGATTATATTTTGGTTCATTATACCGCAATGGTGCTTTCAACAGATACACGGAATTAGAATATAATTTCACGGCGATCAATAATATATAAGTATATGTGACAGCGCATAGAGAAAGGGACCTAAGGGTTTAAAAATAAATTTTCATTTTTTTATTTTTTTGATGTGGCCAACATCTGAGCATTGAATGAGACCGATCCCATGCCCCAAAAGTGTTCCCTCCCAGAGATATGCGCGTTTTATGAAAGTGAAGTCGACGATTCTAAGCCTAATCTTTAAAATGGCTCTCCTGAACAAAACTGGTTTTAACCTTAGGTCCCTTTCTTTTTTGCGCGTCACATATATACTTTTTAGGGTCTTCAATCAAAAAATCGTGGTGTTGCAAATGGAAAGACAAATTTAGTATACCAAAATATGGACTGCTTCTGTTGAGTTTCAACCATGTTTATACTGTTTGTAAAATAACTGCACAGACCATATTTCATTTAAATCCGGTGACATTCATTGCTTCTAAATCTAATAAACTAAAAATCGGGAGGCACATTCGTGTAGAGGCTATTTAAGAACATGGACCGATCCTATCGATTTACGTATACTGATACTTTCGTGTGAACTCACGCTACAGACATATTAATAATTGTGATTTGCAGCACTATCAAGATCTGATAGAACTAAAAATAACTGAGAACCTAAAAGAACCAAAGAGCTGACATTACTTATAGTTCTAATATTTCCACTAAATAGTTATTTGATACTAGTTTCATCAAAAATTATGACTACTACTCTAGTTGTTATCCTTTTTAATTCCACTTAGTTCCCTTTTTTAGTTCCGAATCCATTTTGGTTATCTTATGCATGCCATTTTGGTCACATTAGAACCAGCAATCTTAATAAAGAAATTGTTTTTATAAAACTTTTTCAAAATTAATTTCTTTACAAATCAAATCGAAATTTTATTCGACAAAAGCTACGATTCACGATATAAAAGGCTGATGGATCTTAAAGGAACTTATGAATTACTCCTATAAGAGCGAAAGATCTTGAATTAGTTCGCTAAGTAACAACATAGCGCTAGGGCCGAGTCGTAAGATAAAGATTAAAGTTCTCCAGCGCAAAAGCCTAATTTATGCTAAGTCCCACAACATCGCATTAAGGAACAAGAGGGAACTTCTCTTAAATCAGTTAGCTGTGCTCGATTCAGTACTAATATTCCATAAAGTTTAACGCCGGCTCCAAACGACTTTTTATAGAGAAGTTTTTACATGGCTTTGAGACTTACTCATAAAGGCGCAGGCATGTTTAAGGTTGTTGTTGTTGTAGCGGCACACACAGTGTCGAGGTGACAGCCCTTGGTCGAAGAATTGCTGCTTCGGGTCAATCCGGTGCGTAGAATCGCTGAAGAATTGTTAGATGTTTCTATCAGGGGTTGAACCCGGATTAACTTGCACGATAGTCGTGCACACTTTCATTACACCACGACGTCCCGTACGTACTTTCATTTAAAAATTTTAAAATATTTATTTACTCTTTTCGGGACGATTGAAAGTACATACCACATACATACTATACTAAAAATGTATGTACGACTATGTATGTACATAGACCAGACTATTTTGCCTTGTGAAAAAAGTCGAGTAAATCGAGCCATAAGCGCTAACCTATCGTAAGTGAAAAAATGCAAATTTTACAGGAGACGGTTTTTATTATTTATTTCAAACAACTTTATTAAAAATGCAAATGTTTTAATGCAAAAATTTAAGATTTCTACCTACTCATATAACTGTATCAAAAAACAAAAAAAAAAATCTGAACACATTTGCGATTGCTGCAGCAATTTGATGTGTGACTTACGATAAAATTGCTACACAATAAAATTTAAACAATCATTTACGATAAAATGCAAAAGCTTTTTTTTTGATGTTTTACTAACAATTTTGTCATTTTAAAAATACAAAACGATGAGGCTTGTCCTAACGATTATTTTTCAGCAATAAAATTTTTTTTCCAAAAATTTGACTTACGATAGGTTAGCGCTTATGGCTCGAAATAGAGCACACTACATCTACAACAGTTTTGTTGTTTGTTGCCAGACAGTGTCGGTGTTTGTCGGACTCTATATTCCTTTCTTCATTGTCTACGTTTCTCCGATAGAAAGTGAACAAAAGACGTAGAAGGGAAAACCCCAATTCCCTTAAGGCCCAAAACTACACATTCAGACCAATTGATATGTGGAGCATCATCAGTGTCATGCTACCAAACACATGCATCCGTTGATAACCTCCTACAGCCAGTCGAGCAGCACTGGAGCACTTGATCAAAATTTACAACACTTCACTTTCGCCAAATGTCTCTGGGCAACCATTGTGCGATACGTGCTGTGATCAAATAAATATAAAATTCTCTACAACAGCAGCGACAGCAATGGGAAAAAAAAACAAGTGATTCATGCAATTTAACCACTGTCATTATTATCCTAGTATTGTTGTACAGGGCAATAGCAACAACACGTAACGTTCTGGTTCGTACTTCATGGCAGAAGGCATGAGCAGATTGGAGACAACGAGTGGGAGAGACCGGGTAAAGTAGTAGTAGCAAAAATAATGAACTATAAAAATATATTCATAAAATAAAAGTGGATGTTAGTATGCGCGTTCGTATATATGTACATACATACATATTTATAATTTATAGCAATGAACTACGATATTGCTTCTTCTTATTCTTTTGGGTTCTCTTTAACACATGCCAACAGGGGAGCCTGGACAGCCAGCATGTTACACTTAAGTAAAGTACAAAGTACATAATTAAACAATTACCATGATCTGTATGCGAGTGTCTGTATATTATAGATGCCCAATGGGATCTTTTTCCAAATATATATGTATGTATGTATGAACAAAAGTTGACTTACTTTTTTGGGGCTCCATTTTCGCCGTAGGAACTTGAACTTGCAACTTTTTAGCAAAAAAAAACCGAACTTCTCGCCATTCTGCCTAAGTTCTTAAAAATATGCACCGTCTTAGAACAAGATTTTTTAACTCTGATTTAACAAAAGATTGTGCTGCAAAGATCTTGCCTGTTCACGCTTAAATGTGAAAAACAACAAAACTTAGACAAGTATCGAAAGGACGATGCGTCAGAAGACTTTAACTTTGCAGCAGAGTTCAAAGCCAATTCGGATAAAAGCTACGCCGCTGTGTCGCTTTTAGGGTTCTCCCCAAAAATGCGTTAAGTACTTACATGTCTTCTCTCGCACGTTATTATGCAAAAAGAAACAATCAACAAAAGATATTAGTGGTGTTTTTGGTTAATTTTCTTAAAATAACGCTAAGTTGCAAAATCGCAATACCAAATTCATTGAAAAACAAAAAGTGCCAATTCTGTTCAAGTCTAAAAGAATAGTCTAAAAGTACTTAAGTCTTCAAAAAAGGAGAAAAATCAAATCAACTAAAGCCATTTTAGAACTTAGCCTGGATAACTATCGAATATTCGCCTCAATCCAAGCGAAGTTCAAAAATTGATCCATTAAATTATTTTTCTGAAGTGTTTTTCGCAGAATCGAGTAGAGTATTGGTTTTTCTACAGTCATTCTCAAAACTATTAGCCTCAATTCAAGCTAAGTTCAAAAATCATTAAATTATTTTTCTGAAGTGTTTTTCGCAGAATCGAGTAGAGTATTGGTTTTTCTACAGTTATTCTCAAAACTTGGGGACTTTTTGTTAATAAATGATTTAACTATTGAGGTTTTGCTAGCCAGTTTGATTTTTCGTTGCGTTTATGCAGAGTTACTATACGCCCTTCTTTCACGGGACATGGTCTCCATTTTTACCTCCTTTTTTAAAAAAGAAAATTTGCCCTCCTTTTGTTACTTATATTCCTTCTAGTAAAACTCATAATTCTTAAGAAAATTATAGTGCTGGAAAATGCCTTTTTAAGAATTTCCAGCTGCATTTTACACGAAACTTCGAGATTTAAGTATATAACAATAAGCAGTATCCCCCCCCCCCCCTTAATGGCGTTATTGAACGTGCATAAAAGACGTAGAAACCAAAACATTTGGGGAAATGTGTCCAGTATAAAAATGTTCTAAAATATTATGAATTTTATAATAAGGAAAAGTTTTTCTAAAAATAACTTACTGAAAAAAATATAGAATTAAAACAAACAAATAAAAAATTTAGCAATTTTGAAGCACTATATGCAGTTTTTTTGGATTAGTTTGTTTTACCCTCTTGTTCTTCTCGTCCACCGTTACAATTTGGACAGGAAAACTTGTCTTCTATTAAAATGTAGATGCAAGTGGTCTCGAGCCGGTTAATCCCTGTTCAATGTATTAAAGCAAAAGAACAAAATCCAATTCGTTTAAGCGATTTTGCTGTGAGAAAAAAAAAATTACATGGGTTCAAAAAAATAATTTTTTAGCCAAAATATACATGACGCCATAAAATCCTAACGGCAGCTAGACCAGCAAAACTGAATGGAGACGTAGGTTTTGATACGAACTTGGAAAAACCGCATACGAGAAGGAGTTTGCATTTTCTGTGTTGCACTGTTTTCAAACTTTTCTTTTAAGAACAGTAGACATTTTTCTAAGGGCATGGTTAAAAATTTTTCTTTTTCTTAATGTATGGAAGTTATCGACGCCTAAACTAAAACACCACTTTAATTACACTGTTATGCAAATTTATCTTTTGAGCACTCCTTTATATAATACCAACTGATCTTTTAGTCGAGATATCGTTAAAATCAATTTTTTTTAATTAATTTGCCTAAAACTAGTTAATAAATGTTGTGAAAGTTACTGCCAAATAAAATCAAAATTTTGTTTTTTTTCTTGAAAATTTTGGTTTTTAACTTCCATCCCCGCTCATTTTTGCAAAAAATTATAAAAAATATACTGAAATTTTGCAACGTGGTATATTTTTTGATAGTCCAGCGAAAATTGCCTGTTTTTGTAAAAACTCATTTTCAAGGGAATCCGATAAGAATTGCTGAAGTTTTATGCAAATTAAAAAAGTCAGAAAATCCCCAAAAACTATACATGAGGAAGCAAAACGCACACTCAATAAGGATTCTGGAGATAATTTTGCATAAGGATCAGTTGGTTTTGTCCAAAGGAGGCTTTTGTTGCAGAACATTATTATTATAGTTTTTACATCAATTTTGCACCCATCACACCAAAAAAATTATTTTAATAAAAAATAGCCTAATTTCTTTCTGTTTTCTTTAACATATAAACATGTCAATATGACATGACCCTTTTTTATAAGATATTATATTGATTGGCTATCATAAAAAAAATTTTAGTTTTTCAATTACTGAAACTTGTACTTATATAAAGACCTCGGTGCGAAGGCCTAAAAAGTCCAATTGGTCCAAGAACTACTGCCTCATGACTATCCGATGCGTTTTCGCTTTGTCCAATGGGCTGAAGATTGGCCGGCGATAAAGAATTTTCATCTTTTCAGATGAAGCTCATTTTCATCTCGGTGGCTATGTCAGCACATGTGGTTAAGAGAACCATAAACAAATTTTATTCTTTCAATTACTGAAACTTTAATTCTTAAAATGTGTTCTCCGAACGTTCTAAAGGCTTTTTGGAAGTGTTCCAAATGTTCTCCCTTTTTCGCACAATATTCCTCCTTTCTGAAAAATAGTTTGGTAACCCTGCGCTTATGTGACAGGTGATTGCAAAATAAAAATAACAAAAATTCAAAGAATATAGAATATAGTTTTTTCGTGCTCTCAGAAAACTCGCGAACGGACCTGTCTAAATCGTCCCAGAATTTAACGACAATCAAGATTATATATACTTTATAGGGTCTCCGGAATGACAAATTTAATATTCTCTTGCGTGAAGGGTATAAAAAATCCAAACATCAAAAGTCGGGCATGGCTGACTATATTATACCCTGCTCTGCTGGATGCGCAGAGGAGCCAACTAAATCAAGGTTTTTTGGCTCCTTGAATTCATGAACCGAGTTTTTAATAAGTATGAAAAAGAATTAAAATATAACCTTGGCCCTTAGGTTGGCGTAACAAAGAACTTACTGCTTCGATGTCCCAGAGTATGACATATTGTGCACACTAGTGGGCCTTAAACTTTTTTGTTTTTTTCCTCTCACTTGGGTCATTCTCAAACGGATGGCCCTTTTCAGAATATTTCTATAGCGAATTTTTAGTCGTTTGAAAGGAGTTGGGAGTTGTGTACAAATGTAAAAATTTAACTAAAGAATGTACCCAAGCACTGTCCGGCTTTTTAACATTGCTTTAATAAAAAGTCTATGGTTGCATATATGCAATGACTATTTACCATTTGCTGATTCCTTGCTAGTAAAAATTCCATTTGCTGTTGTTCACTTATTAATGTAATTTTAAATTTTGTTTTGTTCTCTTTTATTGCAGGAAGCTTACCGTCGCTGGGTTTGTAGTACTCTAGTGCCATACTTTGCCGAACCCAATGATGTTATAAAACCACCAAAAATCTATCAAACCGCAACGGACAGTGGTGGCGGTCTTCTGCAGCAACAGCAAAAGCAACATCCTCGCCATTATCAAACGGCCGAGAACACCAATCGACGAACAACAGCGACAGGGTCGCAGCACAGTAACGGCAGCAGCAAATCATCGCCCAGCACCACCTCATTCAGCATCAGCAGCAACAACCACAACAATACCAACATGGCCTCAAACATGACTACCTCTCATATAACGCATAACAACAATAACAGCAACAATGGAACGAGAATGTCATCAACGATATTAACAAAGGCTGCAGCGGCAGCATCACTGGCAGCAACATCGAATTTTATTACAGCAACAATGGCAAACAACAAAAATAATAACAATTATGATGACATTCAACATTTGCATCAGCAGCAGCAGCAACATGAGAAGAACAACAACAATCATCATCATGTAAAAAGAAGAAATACCCAGCAACAGCATCCACCAGATACAACCATACAATTTAATGATAAATTGTACAATAATTACATGACGACCGACAACATTGCAATGCACAAAAGACCACCACATACAGCACCGCCATCGCCAACAATGGCAACACCATCAGCGGTAGTAACAACATTTCCACCAACATCAACCAGAAAAACACGAGCATTAACATTTGATGATATCATCCTCATCAATAACGTGCGAACTAGCAGAAGTTCCACGGCACGCAGCAGAACAAACAACACCACCGGTGGAATTGGCGGTGGTGTCGTCGGTGACAGCTCTGGTAGTGCAAGTGGTTCAAATAGTTTCGGCCAAAATAATCATTATAAATCAACGAATAAAAGACGAAAACGTAATGATGATACAGCAACATCGTTTATTATTGGTGGCAACAATAAACCAATACAAGCCCAACAACAAACACATGAACAAATGCTGAAGCAGCATCAGAAACTGCAACCAAATGATAAAGTTGAACAACAACAACAATCTATTAATTTCATATCGACTGCCAATAGTGAGGATTCTTTATTTGTTAAGGATCCGGTGATATCCAAATTATTAAAAAGGTCAGTAGTTTATGTTCTTACGATTTTTATCCTTCAACAGTTTTTAAGAATATTGGAGGAACTCAGTCAGCTTATTTTCCAATTTATTGTAGCTAAAAGGTTAAAATGTGTAATATCAACGCAAGTAGGCACGTCCCTCACCCTAAGGCAGCAACGGGAATCATCTAACAAATGAGTCAGTTGTACACGATATAACTTAAACTCACTGGTCGGGACATTGTTCTAAAATTTATTTTTTTAATCTCCGGCAGTTTCATAGTGGAAAACCACCATTGAAAATGTCATATATATCTGATCGGTTTCCAAAACAGGTTTTATTGTGTGATAGTGAATCACTCTCCCTATCACATCGTTTCGTAGTCTCCGGCATGTGTGGATGCTGAAAACCGCATCTTACGTAAACACGACAGATGTTACACGAGCTTAGTCCGGTATTGGCTGTGTGTTTTTTGCGCACACTACCTACCACCCTTAAAGATTGTCCGTGCGGTAAATGTAAGAATCGTAATTTCGAACCCTAACGACGGTACGCTATCATTCAAGTACGTTACATTGCGACAGCCATCAACCTTTTGGACGACAGATAGAGAGCCTTCCGGATATACCGCAATTCGGGCAATGGCATGTTCATAACGTTCACCTTGGGGAAAAGTTCAAGGTATATTTCAGACTAATCGCAATTTTGTTATTAACCACAGCTACCACGTTAATCCCCGAAGAGCCTCTCCACTACTGAAGTCAGATAAACTGCTTTGCAGATTTGGTTCCATACAACATGAGTCAGATTTCGTGTGTTTTGCATGATTCTTAAACCATGGCGGCGCCATCGCACAGAAGCCATTACTAAGCGACGGCCAGCGCCCCTTAAGGGCAATCCCGCCGATACCAATTCGAAGCGTGTTTATGTACACAACTTCTTCCTTTGTCAGCGGCCGAGGCCTGTCTAAACCTCTGCTGATGGACCCGATTGCGATGCAACTCCACACTGAGCTGAAACTCTCCCGCTATTTGGTTTTAACCCTTAATTGCATGAGGTCAGCCCCGAGTATGATGACCGAGCGTCCATAAGCACGAATTAAGCAAAAATTTCCCTGGTAAATGAGCCGTTTTTTTTAGCAAAAACGGAAAGATTACCATATATGGTACGCTAGGCGTTCTGTAGATATTAAGAATAGGTATATTTTTTTCGAATTTCTTTTCTATTTATTAGGAAACAAATAATAAAGTATACAATATGAAGTGAAAAATAATTTAAAGGTTATGAAAATAAATATTTATGTTTCCTTATTCTACTTATATACTTAGTAAGGACATAAATACTGATACAACATTGAACACACCCATTTCAATAGTAGAACTGAACATACCCAGTTAATGTCATATGGGTTTTGAAAGCTAACCTTAATAGCGTAGTCTGTAACGGGATTTTAAATTTGTTTTAACTTTCATCATCGAGTGGTCAGATAATGAGAACCGTATCGCTTCAACTGTGAAATTGAAAAAAAGAGATATTTTCAAAACGCTCCGGCCACTAGGGATTAGCCGCATGTTCGTCTACCAATGCATTAAACTGTTTGAGGAGACTGGAGATGTAAAAGACCGCCACCGGTCGAGCCGCCCACGCTCTGTTCGAACACCGCATGTCATCAAAGCCGTTAAATCAAGAATTCACAGAAATCCGCTCCGAAAACAGAAAATCATGGCCCATGAGATCAATATCACGCAAAAGTCCATGAGTAGAATTATAAAAAAGAATTGGGACTTGGGGCTTTCAAACGACGTACATGACATTTATTGAATGCAGCTTTAAAAGAATAGGATTGAAAAATGCAAACGTCTTTTGGTGAAGCACGCTGAAAAAAAATTTTGTTCATTATTTACGTCCAGAAAAAATTTAACAAGCTAAATTATAGAGTGTATGCGCGGTCATCTAAGGAAGCATCTGAACTGATCCCAAGGGTAGAAAAGGATCATCACCCAGCTTCAGTCATGGTTTGTTGGGGTGTCTCTTACGATGGGGTCTCTGACCAGCATTTTTGCGAACAAGGAGTCAAAACATCGGCCAAAGTTTACCAAGAAACCGTTTTGGAAGCTGTTGTGAAGCCTCTTATCAATTCCCTGTTCCAAAACCAGCCATAGACTTTCCAGCTGGACTCTGCGCCGACCCATAAGGCTAAAATGAGGTCATCTAAGGAAGCATCTGATCTGATCCGAAGAGTGGAAAAGGGTCATCACCCAGCTTCAGTCATGGTTTGGTGGGGTGTCTTTTACGATGGGGTCTCTGACCAGCATTTTTGCGAACAAGGAGTCAAAACATTGGCCAAAGTTTACCAAGAAACCGTTTTGGAAGCTCTTGTGAAGCCTCTTAACGATTCCCTGTTCCAAAACCAGCCATGGACTTTTCAGCAGGATTCTGCGCCGCCCCATAGGGCTAAAACGTCTCAGGCCTGGCCTCAAAACAATTTGCCAGCGTTCATTTCCTCTGAAGAATGGCCCTCAGGCAGTCCAGATTTGAACCCATTGGATTACAAATTGTGGATAGTTTTAGAGGACAAGGTTTGTCACAAAAGATACCCCAACATTGGATCTCTTATGACTGCTTTGGTTCGAGCTGAGGCCAATTTTCCAATGGATGAGGTTCGTGCAGCTATTGACGATTGGCCAGAGCGACTTAAGGCGCGTGCAAAGGCAAAAGACAGACATTTCGAATAAGTAGATTCTTTTTGGATACAATATATATCAATAAATATATTAAAAATTATTTTGTCCAAAACAGTATTTATGTCCCTACTAAGTATAGTAATAATTATTTATTTTTTTAGTATGGTAATCAATGAAGCAATTTCGTTTTTTGACCAAGCAAAGGTGAACATAACGCGATCTATATTTTAATATGGAACGGTTGTTAATATTTTTAGCTTTAACACATTTTGCATTTTACCACCAAGCTTATTCTCCAACTACTGGCAGTTCATCTAAATTTGAATCCCCATTTATTGTTTTTTTTTGTTATATGTGACAGCGCATGAGAAAGGGACCTAAGGGTAAAAAAAATCAATTTTCACTTTTTTTTTGATGTGGACAACATCTGAGCATCGAATGAGACCGATCCCATGCACCAAAAGTGTTCGCTCCCAGAGATATGCGCGTTTTATGAAAGTGATGGTACACAAAAGTATTTAAATCTTTAAAATGGCTCTCCTGAACAAAACTGGTTTTTACTCTTAGGACCCTTTCTATTTTGCGCGTCACATATACTGTCCCATATAATGACCAACTTTTCTGGAACACATCTGCTCACCTATTGAGGCAGTATGGGAATCGATTGAAAACGGTCGTTGATGGAATTATCCTTAGGTCTTACTTTGAATAGACGATCAGGGTTTCCGGTGTCGTACTCATCGTTGTTGTTTATATGGAGGTTACCATTAATCTTCTCAAACCGGTCATAACATTACGCACTGCGTCGACCCCATTGTGTATATTCCAATAATCTCACACAAGGCAGTTTGTGATAAGACATAAAATAAATATTGCCAATATGACCAAGTTTCAGTTTATCAAAAAAGAAATTCTGCTTGTTCTTTTTCACTTTTTGGTAATGTATGGTCCCTTGAACTATTTTTGCCCTAAACGCATCTGTTGCAAATTTATCTGCTGATTCCGGTTCTAATTTGGAGCTTCTGAGAAAGAGATTTGCTCATTTTTCGACTATATGTTTAAATTTTTCAACAAGCACGCTCAAAATCACTTGAAGTTATGTCAACAACAACGTCCCTATACAGGCAGCATTCTTCGCGAACAGTACCCAACTTGTCATCGATCGGAGCATTTTTAGTGAGATCATCAACATGGGACACTGGGGTTGACGAAACCTACATTTTTACCCTGTTTGTAGAGGCAAAGATATCTTCTGCGTCACTATGGGCCATTAAATTGATATTGACGTATTAATATCAGGAACTGCAATGTCAGAAGCTTCGAGAATAGATTTCCACTCGAATAAAATAATTATATTTTTTTTGAATATCGAAAATCACTTATTAAGTTATGTCCAAAAAAATACCGTGATTTAAAAAAAACGACTTTGCAATTTTTTAAAAGTTTAAACCCGGCATTAACCGACATTCCGATGTATCCGATCCATGCGCTCATATTTAAACGAGTCAGATTTTTGGATATATCACCAAAATTTTGCCAAACTGCAAAAATAATTTTATTGTTAGCTTTATAAGAAAAATTAATCGTTTTTTAAAAGCCATATGTCCATGTATATGCAAAGCCTATTTTTGGGCCCCCAGACAATTTGGTACCGGGACTATATCAAAACAAAGCGAATATGATTCAAATTGGTCCTAGATCGGTTGTTTGTAAATAGTTACACACCATACCAAATTTGTTTGAAATCAGAATTTATATATATGTTTCAGATCGGTTGTATGTTGTATCGGGCGAGATCTAAGCACTATCTAAACGTGGACCAGTATAAGTCATTACCTTATCCGATCCAAAATAACTATTTTATTTTCTGTGTAAAATACCATCACAACAAATATACATATATCAAAATTGCAGTTTGCTTTCCCGACAGCAGTAGTATATGTCACATGTATTTTTATTCAACTCCGAGTCACTCCCATTGTCTTTTCTGTATGCCAGAAATTCCACCAGTTATATGTAGTCTGGATCTTACAAGTGTTTTATCAACTTCAAGGGAATCTCTAAATTAGAGTCCGTTTTTTAAGTTCTTGAGCTTTTTATTTTATTAAGGCTTTTCAAAGTGAGCAAGAAAAAAACTGACCTCTAGATCCCGATGAATGCTTCGACATGTTAGTCGGTTGCTGCCCCAGAGTAACCACCTATAGATTTGGAAGACAATTATTAAGTTAAAGCGATCAGTCACTAAATCCTATGACATGGTCATACAAAATGCATAGCCTAAAAATCGCCAAAAGTGCATAATCTTCTCCCTTTATAATATTATCACATCGTTTACAGCATTTAATTTGTTTACAATCTATAGTTCTTTAATAATACTTCCCTTTTCTCTACATTAGATCAAAACGTAAAATTGAATTCCGTAAGCGACGAAGAATACGACCCTGCCTCAGTGTGTGCCAAACTGTCGAACAAAAATGTCCATATCTGTTGCCAGCAGACCGAGCGCCAGCGATGCCAACACAATATGCCGGAGAGCCAACATTTCTATGTTTAGGTAAGTATGGACATAACTACACATGCATACTATTGCAGGAAACTTTGTAACTAACATCCTTATGTCCTTTCTCCGTTTCACTTACGCACACACACACCCACACAGATTACAATATTGCGGAAACGGAAGAACAATTACGCAAAGCCAGCCATGGACCCAACGAATGCTGCTACACTTATTGCAAGACAGCTGCGGATGGCATCTGCACATATTGCAATGATTTTCTCGATACGCAGGATATTGAATTGGAAGCCGAAAAGCTGAACAGAGAAAACGAGAAGAGAGTCTACAATATCACCTTGAAGGCCCGCAATCAGGAGACAAGCGATAAAAGCATACGCGTGGAAGCGAAAATCCAACAAAAACTATCGCCCAACGAGGAGACACACTTGAAAATGTCCACCGTGGCGATAGCGGTGCGCAACGATA
Source organism: Hydrotaea diabolus (assembly GCA_963513945.1). Classification (NCBI taxonomy): domain Eukaryota; kingdom Metazoa; phylum Arthropoda; class Insecta; order Diptera; family Muscidae; genus Hydrotaea; species Hydrotaea diabolus. The sequence continues at coordinate 21,764,076 of OY740720.1, read as the reverse complement.
CTCTGGCGCTAAATGTAACGCGTCTGGCGGAACGCCTGCCCTATTACGCCTACTGTGAGGGCGTGTACTATTACGACGATGATATGGACGATATGCCGGATGTGCCGTACTCGGACGATTGTATTGCACTGCCAACGGTGACCAGTCGCTGCACCATACCCTACTATGCCAGCAATTATATAACATCGGGCGAGGTGTGGGGCTCCTATCGCAAGCACAGCGAAGCCCAAAAGCTCATGGTCTGGCTGAGTACTTTACTGTGCTTGTGGTCCTGTTATACGGCGCGAGCATTGCGCTTGCGACGACTTTTGGACAAGCGACAGCATCAGCAGCAGCAACACCAGCTGCAACAGCAGCAACATGACTTACAAATGACAGAGCAACAACCACAAAACCAACAGCAACAACAACATAATAATAATAGTAATAACAATACTGCCTTCGCTAGGAAACCTTCTGGACAGTGTAAAAATTGTGCAAATCGTGAAATTATGCAAAATGCATGTGATTTCAAGAAAACCGTGATCGTTTGGTATGACGTCACCGTAAATCGAATTTTGATTATATACATGACAACAGTCCAGGCGCGGGGACTCAATAAAAATGACAACGTCGACGACGGCAACGGCGGCAGCGCTGGCGCTCACGGTGGCAATAGCGGTGCCGTTGACGTCAAGAACGACATTAGGCTTAAGGGGGAAAGGGAAAAGCTTAGGAATTTCCGTGAATTTGTTAGGAGAATACAACAGATTGATTTACTCCATGGTAAAAATGCATTAATATTGTTGATACATTACACGAATCGTTTGAAATCGTTTATGCAGCAAACGCAGCCGCACCGGAAGCGGAAATTGACACATTTGAAATGGTGGCGGTGGACTTTGCACGCACACAACATGCGTCGGAGGAAATTTAAAGAAATTTCCACAATGAGGAGGACAAGACGGATAAAACTGAACGTGAGGATGAAGAAATTGAATTGTAGTAATGTTAGTTTTAGTCACTGTAGTTGTAGTTTAACTAGTTGTAGTTGTAATAATATAAATAATACCTATACTAATAATAATTATAACGATAATATTACTAAAAATAACAATGTTAAAACAAATAATAAGAATATGAAAAAATTTAAATTTAATTTTAGTACATGTAATTTTAAAGATACTAATTATGAAACTAATAATAACATTAATAATGTTAATCATAACAAATCGAATGACACAAATGTAATATCTAAGTCACAACAACAATTTTCCATAATTAAATTACAATGTAATACAACAAGAAAAAGATTAACAACCCATACAACAACATCTTCTAACTACATAAACATTAAACGCAACAGACGCAGCATCGACACCATCAACAACAATCTGACCGGCAGCCATTTTTCCACACCTTATAAGAACATGAATATGCATCAAGAGAAAATTATGAATAATATTTATAAAACACAACAAATCTTTAATAGTTTTAAATACAATTCAAAAAATACCACTCATATGACTACGTCGTCAACAACATTTGAAAACGCGGCGAAACACCATCGTTACCAGCACCTCCATCCGTCAACGCCACGGCCGTCACACCCAGAGCAACAGCATTCGTATCAACGACAGCAGCTACCACAATACCAACAACAACAACAACAACCCTATCATCAACATCAGCCGCATCGTTTGATCAACAGCCAACATTTTTATTATAAACCCATACAAATTAGTTATAATAGTAAAATAAATAATTATCGTTATTTTTATGATTATAATTTCAATATAAACGATTGGTGGCATCGGCATTGGTGGTGGTGTCCCTGTTGTTGGCACTGGTGGGATTGCGGCTGCCGTTGGCGTTCGCTGTGGCGGCGATATTGGTCCTGTCGCTATTGTCATTGCTGCCCACGGCAAAGTAGGCACCACCGGAACAGGCATTGTCGGCCATATCGGCTGCAGCAGCATCAAGATGTTGCCGTCTCAAAGGGCCGTCATCATGAGATTCGTTCAAGATCACCGATCAGCAACACGTTGATTATCGTCAGCATCAATCAATACAATACGACCATATTATAGTGGTGCGTTTTCGTAAAATAGACGCCAAAGAAATCGGATGTTAAGCAGGAGTCGCCGCAGCAAGATTTGCAATAGCAGCCATGTTAATTTTTACTAAAAACCAAAACAACAAGAACAACAACACAAAGATACAAATATTTTTTTTAAACAAACAAATATTTTGAGAAAAATTAATGAATATATTTACAACAAATGTTATACTTAAAATAGAATAATTTATATGTTATAGTTTTTAAACCGAATATCCCAATCACCGTTAAAGGCACACGTCATTTTTAAAGTTCTTCAATTAAATATTATTTAAAATAGGCAATGCTACTTATTTTACGGAACTATTTTAAAACAAAATAAACAGATAATCTGGTTCAAAGTTGTAATGTACACATATCGTTAAGGAAATTGTTTCATGATGGCATCGACAGTAAGAAACTCACTTAAACATAAAATATGTGGCAATGCTACAGAGTATATAAAAACTCCCGGCACACTGATGCGTTTTTTTTCTTACGCTGCTTGTTTTTGAACTTTCGAAAGTCTGAAAACCTATAAAATATTTATTGAAAATGTACAAAAAAATTGTGTGTGTAGCCGTAGAAAAGCTCCGACATATATTGATGACAAGTTTCGAGCACTTATTTAAGTGGTTTTCAGGCTACCGGAAATTAAGATGTTCACAGCGGAAGAAAATAAAATTTCAGTATGAACAATATTACCCAAAATTCGTAAATTTTAGGGATTTCCGATAGATCCATTTGCCATTGTGAAGGGGAAAAAAGTAAAGATAGAAGCAAATTTGTTTCGCAGTGTTTGACAAATATCGACACGAGGGAAAAGAAAATTCTCGGTAAAATCCCTTTTTGATCATGATAAGGTTGATTATTTCGACTTAAATTCCACAACCAAAAAATGTGTACCATAGCTTTATTTGTTTCAGTTTCCTAAACTAGCTTTTTTATAAAAGTTACTCGGTTAGCAATCGAGTTGGCCTCGAGTCGCCAGTTAGAGCTACCAACATTATTTCGCCAGCAAAAAATCAAAAATGACACACCCTGCTATATCAAAACATATGCGAATTCACGTTGGCTACATCTGCACGGGATGGGACAAGTAAAACTTTAAATTAATTCCAACAGATAGTTAAAAGAATTTTAAAACATTTTTAGTGTAGCAATTTATTGATTATATTTCATTGATAATTTTATTACAATTTATAGTTTTTCATTGTTTGCTTTCGACAAATTTGCCGGCAATCCCTCTTGGGAGTATATAGAGAAAAACAATGTGGCCCTATTTTCTCAATTTTCAAAAGAACTCGACTGGCGTTACTTATTCCTACTTTGTGACAAATTTTTAGAAAACAAGATGAAAAGGAGAAAAATTTAGGCTTCAGTTTTTTAAACATGGGCATTTATTTGGTTCTCTGTTTTTGGTAGTTGGAACTATTTATAATAGCGAACAGGGTGTCACAAATATCTCTTTTATTTAGCATACGTGGTTGTGATACAATTCACTTCCGGGAATCTCTTCAAAGTTAGTTTTTAGCAAGCACAAGGTATACGTTCTGTCTTGCCTACCCCAGATAAAGCAAACTCATTCCATTCCGTCTGTCCTGTCCTGTCCTAAGAACTAGAAATTGAGTTAAAAAAAACTTCAGTGCACCTTAATGGCAAAAACAATGAAAGTACACATTCAACAGATTTCGTGCAAAAATCTATTACAATTTTTATTGAAATCGACAGCCGAAATGCGATATATAAGTAGTTAAATCCTTATGATTTTGATCGTACTTAAATGCGAACACCATATAAATAAGTTAATGTTTCGGAAAAGGCAAAGTGCTATCACTATAATGCATAAAAAACAATTTAAAATGTATATTTAATCTATAAAATCACAAAAATAGTATCAGTTTGGCAAACTCTACGAGTGGGTTAAACATTATTCAGAGAGGGTTAACAGTGGATTCGGGACTGTTTTTTATAATTTTTACTACTTTAATATTAATTTAAATTCCACAGATATTTATTTAAATATTAAGTTGACATTTCTTTGAGTAGATAATTTAAAAACATGTCATTAGCGTAATACGCAAGTGTATTTTTTCACATAAAGTTGCAATTAGTGGACAACATTACGATTCCATTTCGATGATGTTACGAAACCAAGCGGTTGTTAAGGTGGCGAAATATATCGCGGCATATTTTGTTAAGCAAATGTTAAATTTGTAATGTAAACCTGTAAAAATATTTTAAAAATTGTTTAAAATGTTTTTAAACTTTCGATTGTTAAAAATAAACCTTACTATATTTTTTTAACGGCATGATTGGGATATTTATATATAATTATCACTTTACTTTTTGATAACGAACTCCAACGGATATATAGATATATATTTTGTACCACCAAAAGATCAATAATATTTTGTGTTTTATGAAAAGGTATTTAAAATGATAATGAAACCCGCCCCTTCCTCCGCAACAATTCCAAATGTATAATATATAACAACAACAACAAAACCATAAAACAAAATTATTAATAAACTAAATGAAACATATTTTATTACAAAAAACCAAATTACAAAAGAAAATTCATTAACAAGAAAAACAAAACGAAAGTTCATTTATAAAAACCAAAAAACTGCCAAATATGATTAAATATTAAAAAAAATAATAAAAATAAGAAAACCCCCCAAAAAAAATATATAAAAAAAAATATTTAAAAACGTACCTATCATTTCATAGGTTAGATTGTAAAACAAAAGGACATTTGATTTTAAACAAAAATGTCTCTGAAAGAAATTTAAAACAAATAAAAAAAACTGTTAAATATTACAAATTGTGTAAAACTAAAGGAAAACTAAAATGAAACAAAAACACTAATATCCCCCGACCCACTTCATTCCAAAATTACTTCGTATCAGAAATATTAAAAAAAAACAGAAACATCAACAATTATATAAGGAAAAAAAATCCCCCTTCCATAATAAAGTTTTAAAATTTAAAAATCTTTCCGCCAAATTAATCAAAAACTCTAATAAAACCTATTTCAGTTTCATAGTTTTTTTTTTATAATTTTCCGTTTGTAATAATTTATCTCTCCTGTCTGTATTTTTTCTAAGTTACTTTAAAAAACAAAATAAAGCGCACAGTAATCTTAAATAAAACAAAACGAAAATAACTAAACATTATTTAAGATTCTTTAAAACAAAAACCCCCAAAAAGAAACCAAATATTGAAAGAAAATATTTAAATAAATTATATAAAAAAAAACCAAAATAGTGTTAAATTATGAGTATAACAAACCACCACAAGAAGTAAAACGATAAATAATAGTATAATTCTTTTTTTTTATATATAAAAACAACAAACAACAGTCATAGTAAACAGAAATAATTTAGAAAATCTTGTTAATACCATTGAGAACCGAAACCAAACTATTGAAAAGACCTCTAAATCCAAAGATCATATTCAAATTCTTGTACAATTTTCTTACCTATCATAAACACCTTCACCTATGAACAATGAAAGGTAATTTCATTCAACTGTTATCATCAGCTTTAAACATTTATTTTTTATTTTTCAAATCTCTGGTTTACCATAAAATAGTATGCCAAATTAAGTAAAAAAAAATAAAATTCTCTTACGTTGACAGTATCGAAATAAATAAATGTTTGTAAAAAACCTTGTTGAAATAAATTTTACAAATGTTTCGGGCAAATGATTCGATTTAAATTTGCATCATTGATTCACAAAAGAAAATGTTTCTTAATTTGAAGTGAAGTCACAAAGAAATACGAAGTCGTTCTAAAAACAAAACAAAAATTGTTAGGCTATGTTTGCGTTAGAAATTCAAACTCCAATAAACTCTATTGTGATTGAATTTATCAAGAAAATACACCAGCACCTGTAATCGAAATTTCTAGTGTGAACATAACTTTTTGCGATTGTCTATTTGTTTTATTTTCTTTTCTAGTCCAATGAAAGAGAAAAAAGCTATCATTTTTTTTAAAAGTTTTCCTTCCGGTATGTGATTTTAATCGATCGAAATCGTGTTGCTCTCGAATAGAGAGCAAACCGATCGATTTCAATTCAATTTTAAATAAATCGTAATATATTTGATGTAAATTTGTATGCTGTAAATTAATTTCACCTTTTATGCTGTAAATTAATATGAAAGTGTAAGAAGCTTCAGTTATTCAGGGCTGTCATAAAGACCATGTCGGTTTTGATAATTGTCGTTTTTTGCAAACCAATGTTGGTTTCATTTTGTATCATGAAAGCAAGTTGGTTTTGTCCATTTCGAATGTAAATAAAATTAATGTTCGAATCAGCTGTTGTTGACAAAACCGATAACATTGGTTTTCATGACACCAAAGCATTTTTTCTTATCGTTTTCAAAACCAATGGGTGACAACATTGGTTTCTATGACAGTCCTAATTAGCGTCATATCGTAAAAAAATTATTTGACGATTTCGATCGATTTCCCTCACATGCCGGATAAAGTCAACAGCAGCATTTACGAGATTATAAACTCTGTCGTAAAAGTGTTAGATTTTCTTATACGGATTTAAACCTGGTTTAACATGTGTGATAGTCATTATTGAATGTCATTCAATAAATTCAGAATTTTTTGATTGCAAATTATATATATTTGTATTATGGTCCGATTAAAATGTCACACAAATATGAATAGTTTTAGAAAAATCAGTTTTTTTCAGATCTGTAACGATATGTCAGCAATTAAGAAATAAATCTTTAAACTAATTCTTTGTTCGAATATACAAACGAAATTCGCATTCATAGGATTTCCAGTTGAGATCAAAAATATCTGATGAGCAAATAACAATTTACATATTTTCCCTAGAAATTAGACGACTAAATTACAAAAGTGAGTATAGATTTAATATTTTTACTCAGTGCCCTGGAAGCACAGCAAAAAGTAGAGATTGAATTAGTGTGCACTGCTACGTTTACATAGCTGATTATCGTAAATACTTTATACGGCATTCGCATATACGTACGAAATCCACCGGATTTCGACTGTCAATTTCAATGCAAATTGTAAAAGATTTTCACCTTAAATTCTATTAATGTGGATTTCAATTCTATATGCAAATGAGGTATAACAGTTTCTGTGGCTGTATAAATTACACTATACAGATTAGATGTCATACCAACTTTTAAAAGTTAAACCTATCTACCGACCGATAATAAAAATTGTTCATGTTATTTAGAACAACAAAGTGAACATTTTCCGAAACATTTAAACAATTTTAAAATCTTGCACTGCATTTTGTTAAGCGAATTACAAATCAAAGAAATCTTCGGATTTCATCTGTTGCATTTCATCGTCCGATATAAATTGTAATAGATAAGATTTAAAAATCAAATTTTGTTTCACAAATCCAAACGTGACTTTTATTTATAACAAAATAATTTTGGTTTTATAACCTATTCACATATGCTTACGATGATGGTTTTCGTTATTCGATTACAATTCGTATGGAAATTGACACACGAAATGAGCTAAATCTGAAATCTTGTTTAGGAGCATTGAGCATTTAATATATGGCATATGAAATTGCAATTTTCGTACTATCGCCCAAAAAATCTATTACAATTTCTATGAAAGAAGTGCGTTATTTTCAGAAATGCGATAAATTTTAAATTATTTAAATCCATTGACCATATGCCAAAGGCATATTTGGGTGAGATTTCCTATATGAATTCTACTCAATTTTGTCGCATCGCTTATTTCATCTGCAAAAGGTACAAGCCCGTTTGTTTTACTTATAAGCTTAAATTTTACTCAGATATTAAAATTTATCAAATAAAACTGCCCTCAACACTGATTTTCAATAGTTTTTTTTTAATTTATTACTTTCTGTTTAAGTTTTTAGTTATAAATTTGAAATAAAAACAAAGAAAAAATAAAAATAAATCAATAGCAATATTTAAAATGCCTTCATTCTAAACAGTTAACATGAAGAAAGTAATGATTTTATAATTTTTCAAAGTTTTTTGATTTGTATAATTTAAAAAGTTCTTTTCAGTTCTTTGAAAAAAGTTTTCTTTAACTGCTGGCAGTTAAATTAAACAAATAAAAAGAATTTTAAGTTTCTTAAGTTTTTAGGAAGAAAAATAAGAAAAAAAAACGTTACAACAAACATGTGGGTTTGATTACTTTATTTTACATTTATTTTTAATTTATTCAGTTTTTTTACAACAAAAGGTACGAAGAAAATCACTTTAAAAAATAAATAAATATAATAAACATAAATAAAACTGACGAATTACTTTAACGGCAAAAGTACATAAGAGTTTAGTAAAATCTAAGAGAAGAAAAACCAAAAGTTAAACCCTTCATACATACCCACACACACACACACGACTAACATACAGAGACACAAATACACCGACAAAATCAGCCTATGTTTTCGATTATTTCAAGCAAATACGAAAGAACAACACAAAACGAATGAAAGTATATATGAAAAATAAAAACAAAAAATAAAATACAAAACTAAACTAGTAGATACCGTGCTAACACAAATGACTCCACAAAGAAAGGTCAGCCAACAGATACTAACCATGATAAAGGAAGAGGAAATCGAAAATTTTTATTAGAACATTTGTATAGAACGATGAGAAACACACAAAAAACAAGACAAGAATTAAATTAAATACTTATATATAAATTACAAACCATAATTTAGAAAACAAACAAATCTTTAGAAATTACAAAATGAAAAAAAGACAAGAAAAACAAACCAAACAACTAAATAAAAACATAAATCAATGACAAAATAATAAACGAAATAACAACAAAAACCAAAATCTTTATATAAAATTATAAAAAAAACAAAAAGAACAAACCAAAAAAAAAAAACAAACATATTTATAACTTCATGTAATTGTAGATAAATTCAAGATAACAAAACTAAACAACTAAAACTTTAGTATAAAATATCAAATTTAATTAGAGAACATCAATAAAAAAAAGAACAACAAATTGTTTATCATTTAAAATTTTGCGAATTTTTTATGCAATTCGTTCGAAATGAACTGTTATCTTTTCAATTTTGATGTCTTGTTTCAATTGGTTTTTTTGTTGTTTGTGTTTTATTTACTTTTCGTTTGATATATAATATAGTTAACATGAAAATGCCTAAAAAATCATAACTTTAATTAAAAATTGATTTAAATAAAATTTAAAAAAATTATTAACAAAAAATAATGAAACAATAACAACACATCGTTTATGGTGATAAATGAAGATCATGAAAGTTTTTAACATACGGCAGCCAGCTCCAGTTTCCGGCAATAGTAATAGTGATGTTGGCATACATATTCGAAGTAAAAGAATTATAATTATTTTTTTTTTTGAAAAATTTTAGTCCATTAGGCAACTTACAAAAAATAATGAAAAAAATTATAAACTTGGTCCGATACATTAAAAACTCCTGCGGTAAGGTGTGAGCCATAGTGGTGTGATAGGTATTGTCCGTTTAAGATGGGTAGGAATATCCCATAGTTTTTTGCCTCGCATATGCCGGCTACTTGGCATGTAATAGCATTTCGCAAAACATTTTCGATTTCAAATCGCATAATGAGTCGTTCGTAATCGCCGAAGATTAAACACACTAAGGTGAACTTGGATACATAATTTTTTATACAAAGTATTTGTTCAAAAATTATTTAACATTTTTCCTAATATGATACCTCACTGGCGAATTAATACAACACTAAAATCAAAAATTTTACGTTTTCAGACGTACGGATATGCCAGTTTTGTTCGGTTTTACTTGACATGTTTTTTTTTTCGAATAAACTACATTACATTGTGCGTTTTTAAAATCGTCTATCCTTTACAGTCACTCCAAGCCAAACTCGGACACTGCTCTAAATTAATGTTATTGTCACACATTTCGAAAAGAAAAAAAATACAAACAAGTGTGTAATATACATATTGATTGTAGCATTAAAAACAGACAACAAAATTCATATTCATTGGTTATAAATAAATATAAACTAAAAATACTTCAACTACTTAAGAATAAGTGCGCAAGTCAAACTCGGACACTTTAAATGATTTTGGGTCTTATGAATTTTTTAAATTAAATTAATTTTGGTATGCAAACCCTTGTTTTTTTAACCATTGTCAGTCTTTTGGGAAATGATTGGACTAATTTTTGGCAATAGTCAGGAGGTATTTTTTCCCATTCTTCTAGAAGGACCTTTTTCAACTCCAATCTGCTGGAAACCATACGTTCTTGAACTTTTCTTTTGAGAAAATCCCACAAGTTTTCTATGGGATTGATATCCGGGCTCTGGGGAGGTGTTTCCATGACATGGGGAACGTTTTACAGGAGCCAGGGTCGTACTTTATGGGCCTTGTGCTTTAGATCATTGTCTTGGTATAAGTACCAGCCATCGGTAAGACCCAGTTTTTCGACACTGTTTTGGCAAATTTTCTTTTAAAATGTCTAGAAACACATTTTGGTCCATAATCCCATCAATGAAGTGCAACGATCCTGGCCCTGCTGCCGCAAATGAACCCCAAACCATAACCGATCCGCCACCATGCTTAACAGTCGAAGCTCCGTATTTTTACCTGTCCATACAATAGGCTTACCATCTGACCCAAATACATTAAATTTGCTTTCGTCGGTAAACATATCGTTCCTCTAGAAAGAAAGATCCATGTTTCCGTGTTCTTTTGAGAAATTTAGTCGAATAGCTTGGTTGCGTTTGCTTATAAGGGGCTTCTTTCTTGCCTTTTTACCATTTAGTCCTGCTTTATGAAGCACATTTCGAAAAGTATATGCCCTTGCCTTTTTATCCAATTCATTTTTAGCTATGGAAGCAAGTTTTGGTGCACTTAGAAAGGAATCAGCTTTAATTGTTCGTACAAGAAAGCGTTCTTCTGATTCAGAAAAGATTTTGTTGTGGCCTTGTTTTGGTTTATTTTGCACCGTTTTACAGTTTCTGAAGCGTTTTATAATGTCGTGTGCAGTTGAATGACTAATGTTAACCATTTTTGAGATTTCTCGCACACTTTTCCCTTGTTCGGCATGCTTAATAATTAGTTTTCTGAATTCGATGCTAGTTTTACCCTTTTGTCTAGAACCCATGATTTCATGTACGTGTTGTCTGCGCAAGGAACACAAAATACTAATGTGGGGATTCCCCAAGGTTGGTTAAGTGTGCGTAGTGATATTGGTTGCATAAATAATACAGCGTTGTAATTCTTAGCATGAGTATTGCCATCTGTCCGAGTTTGGCTTGTGCGGTTCTTTTTGGCCATTGTTAGTATTTCCTCTTTATTTTATTGTACATTACATATCTAGATTTTTCCGTTGCTTTTTATTGCGCAAAATATACACATTTCAAAAATATATTTTATGGTAAACAAATTGAAATATATTTTGATTTATTAAAGAATAAAAATATTTTTCCATGGTGTCTGAGTTTGGCTTGGAGTAACTAATATCATTGGCCATTTTAATCCCGTCTGAAACAGTAGGTCCCGATCAGTGAGTATAAGATTTATTTATTGCACAACTTACTGTTTTTGTTTCAACTGATAGGATGTTGATAAAAGCTCTCAATCACCCGATTTTGATTTATTTACTAGATTTTACAAAAAAGGTACCACTATTGGGCCTTTCAGAAACAGGACATGGACAATTAAATGTTTCCATTTATTTTTTTATACTAAATTTGTTTTCTTAAGTAAAATTCTTGACCATTACTAAGATTTGTCTAACTATAAACCTTAATAAAGAAAAATTATTTTTCGGACTACGTAACGAAAATTTTACAATTCTTTTTTTCAGCAGTAAATTTTATTTCAACATGCATCACTAGAAAATGAGCACAAATTAAAACAAACCGAAAACTGGTATAGAAAACTTACGAAATCGCTACGATCCCTGTTGTTAAAAGTTTGAAAAGAAACGTCAAGTTAAACAATACTTTAATGTTAATGAATTGTCTTATAGAGAAAAAAACAAAACAAAATAAACAAACACAACTAATAATAATTTAGTAAATTTTCTTTACAACAAAAGAAGCAAACCGAAGTAAATAAAATAAAAGGCATTAAGAAACGAGAACATAAACTCAATGTGTTTTTATTTTAAACAAAGCCAAACATTTTTGCCAAATTTAACAAACAAACAAAAACTAAGGTAATGAATACAATTATTAATTGAAAATGAAATAAAATATCAAAAAAATAAGTTTCATTTCCTTTGATTTCATTTCTAAAACACTGAGACAACAAACAAAATATACAAGCAACAATTTCTAATTTCTCCCATCATAAACAAAAACCACAAACCAAAAAACAACAGAATCCAACCAAAGGATAACACAAGCAACAGCTACAAGAAAGAAATAAGAAAAGAAATTGATTTAAAACTGAAAAAGAATTTTTTTTCAAAAACTCAAATTAACAACCACAAAATTGAAACTCTGTAATTGTTAAAGATAAATAATAATAAATTAATTAATCAATATTTCTCACACGTCAAAGTCCTTTAAAAATGAATACAAACAAAAAACCAACCCCAAAAATAAACAAATATGAAAAAATCGATTAATCTTAATTTATACTTTAAGCTAAATTTAAATAAAAAATAAGAAGAAGAAAATTAAAAAAAAAAACTAATTTAATAATGAATAAATATTGTATTTGTAAAATAAGTAAATGATAATGAAATCGAGAAGAGGAAGATAAAAATATAAAAATTAAAATTAAAAAAAATTGTTGTTATTGAATGTATTTGTATAGAGAATTATTATGATTATGATACAAACCAGAAAAAAAATGAAATTATAATAATGAATAATAAATGATTAAAAGAGAAAAACAAAAAACAGAAAAATAATTATTGTTCAAAAAATGAAATAAATAAAAAAATTAACAAAAAAAATCAATTCGTTCTGATTTGGAACACCGATGGTTCGTATATGGAGCAGATCGAGGCAAGATTGAGATTGTTTTGCCATACTGTAAGCAAAACAAGTAAATATTAGTATCGAAAACCCTTCTTGGGACCCTTCAACATTTCTTTTTTAAAAGCTTAATCCAAAACATCTATTAATGACTAAAAACAAGCAAGACTGTGATTGATTTTTAAAGCCGAAAGAGCTGATCACCGGTTGTAGTTCACATTCAAAAACTTGCAAGTAAATTTACAAAAAATAAAAAAATTTGAGTTACTACAACAGAAGCAATTTTTGTAATTTACGATGCGAAAAAAGTGGATGACGAAGAAGAGACAAGCACTCACGCAGAAAAAAGTATGGTTGGGGTGACAATATTCGAAGAGGATCATACGATTGTTGGGTATATGGTTGGGGCACAAACATATTATGATCCTCACAAAAAAAGTATGATTCACACATAACCATACTATGATCCCCACAACCATAGCATGATTCACATTCAAACATACTATAATCTCCACAACCATATTATGATCCTCACAACGATAGTTTGGTTCACACTTAACCATACTATTATCTCTACAACCAGATTATGATCCGCACAACCATAGTATGTTTCTCATACAACCAAAGTATGATTCACACGCAACCATTCTATTATCCCTATTATCTCATACAACAATATCATGATCTTCACAACCGTAGTATGATTCACTCAACCATACTATGATCCCCAATATTATTTATTGGGTAAAGTTGTTATTCAAAAACGGAGATTTTTATCAAGCAAGCTATTTTAAATTGCATTAAATTACATAACATTCTATTGCTGCGGTGACCATAGTACAACCATATCTTTCTCTGCGTGCTTGATTTGTACTTTTTATGTTTTACGAATTTGACCATAACTTTATTTTTTAAAGATATTCCTTAAATGTCACAATATGTGAAAACCCCTATAAAACTACATCGGTTCAGTAAGAACATACGTTTTTTAATTGAGTCTTTTTTAATACCAAAATATGGGTATCAAGAAAACTATTTGAGCTTTGTCCCGGCCCTTATGAACCGTAGAGGCCCAAAATCGGCCCCTTTAACTATGGACATGTGTGTACCAAAAAAACAATGACATTTTGTTGCGAAATTAACATAATTTTAACGATTGAAATAAATTTGAGACCCATTGGTCTAAGGTCCCACATCTTTGACCCATGGGTCTATAAAACCTTCCTAACATGGACATATCGGGTACACGAAAACAGTGGAGTTTTCTTACAATTCTTAATAGGCACTTCTAAGATTTGTCTAATTTATAGGTCAGGGGTACCGCAGAGAAGTTTTTCAAAGTAGCACAAAAATCGGATCTTTTTTTTAAAGGGGGCACAAAAAGTGTCATAAGTCATAAAATAAACACACTTAACCTAAAAATCAATTTAATTTTATTTATGCAAATCATCGAAATGATATATAACAACTAAAAAAATTTGTTATATTCGACTAGACCGATCCTTATATACCCATAATCGTGCCACAAAAAAGTGGTCCGTTAGATCCTAGATTCTGACCATAATATCTGACAAATCTTTAATACAAATCCATAATTTAACAAAATACTATTTATGGCCCTTCGGCCATAAATAACTTTGGTAAATTCAGTTTAGCAATTTTCGTTTAGTGATAGTCAGCTGAAACGAAAGGGTGGCGAAATTTGCAACTGGTACAGGGATGATTATCACTAGCAGTGTAGACCAGGAAATTATGGGCAGCGCGTATATTGACCCATTGTTTTTTTAATTCCAAAAAGGAAGTTTTCACAACAACGATCAATTAATTATAATGTAAAATAAATCGACAATTTACTTTAACGGCTCGTACGATTTTTATGAAATTTGGAAATTTATGTCCAAAGGACCATAGAAGTTGAAAGAAAAAAAAACCTCAATTTGTACCTGAGATATGACATGGGTATTTAAATACCCGTGCAAAGTGTTTGTTTGAAGTGCAAGGTGAATTTGCATCCCGCTACTTGCTTCCTGGGTTATCACAACGGTGTTGCGCCAGATCGGAAGAAAATTGCTAAGGCTAAGTGATTTATTTCTTTTAAGTACCATGATTTCTTAATAAAATTACCCATTTGCATTTGACCGGATCTGGAGGCCAGGTGTGTTGATGTATCGCTGCCTGATTTTTTCATTACACAGTAGACAACTTAATTTATTCTGTAAAATTGGAAGTTTTTAATTTGTACCATTTTCCTATGTTTGACAACACCGCTAAGCAAAAATGCATTGGCGGCGACGGGCTGCCGACGCTGCTTTAAACTCTGGTGTAGATTTTTTTTTGCCATTTGCACCGATTATTGTTTGGTCAAGGAATATATGATATTTGCAACCAAAAAAAAATCTAATGTTGTGAAGTCTTTTTAGAGGGTATTCAAATAAATGTGAATAAACCTATTTATTTGAAAATAAATAACAGCTTTTTCTTTTTACACTGCTCTACACGGCAATTTTTTCGTGTAGAAATAAGTGTAAAACTCCTATGCGAAAATTTCGCTATAGGATTAACAAAAAATGGCAATTTTAATCGTGTATAAAGGTCCAATTATTCTTGACGGTTGACAATCAGCTGTTTCAGTTGGGGTAGCATTTTGTATGTGTTAGAGGGAGATAACTACAGTTTGACGGTTAACGACGGTAGACTACAGGCCCATTTAGTCTCGACGGTTGACGGTAGGCAATCAGCTATTTCAGTTGAGGGTTGCATTTTGCATGTGTTAGAGGGAGATAACTACAGTTTGACGGTTGACGACGGTAGACTTCTGCAGGTTGCAGAATCTACCGTACTGCAGGTTGCAGAATCAACGGTCAGCCGTCAAGACTAATTGGGCCTTAAAGGTTATGTATTCAAAAAATAAACGAGTGGTAAAATAAATTGTTTGTCACCATTTTAGTACATGGCCTGGATAACAATAAAGTATAAGCCCCTATCCAAACTAAGTACTGGATCGGCTATAACAATATTTTCCAGAATCGTCGAATACAGTAGTACTTTTTCTATTGACATTCTCACAATTGATATCAAAATCCCCACCCCGAAAATAAATGGCCATTGCGGAAAAAACCTCAAATTGGGCATAAATTACACAAACTGGCAACACTAACAGTCGAATTGGAGAGAGCCGAGTAGATATATATCTTTTTATAAAAGAACACTTCAACAGCGGTAATCGCTCAGTTGCGTTGATAGACTCTCGAAGTTTGTTTGACCTTTTTGTTGAAATTGTTTGTCGTAGTAATTTACCGGATGAAATCAGCTGTAGTTTCCATAAATACCAGCAATTTCGGAATTAATCATTTTACACGAAGCGCCTTAACTTTAGGTGAGCTCATCCAATGCCAATACTAACGGAAAAAAGTGTGTACATTTATTTATTTTTTTAAAGTTTAAACATTTGCCGTAATAAACCATACATACATATGTATTTTTAAAAACAAAAATTGTGTGGAACCAAAAAATGATATCATCCCACCATATGAAAAGTAAAAAAGTAGAAATATTTTTTGTTTTTTTCCCCTTTTTGTTCGTCGTGTGTCGTGTGGTTTGCCTCATATCTCATATTTAAGAGAGAATAAGTAGCCTTTGACTAAACGAGTTTTTGTGAGAGTGATTTACATTCATGCATACATAAATATTTATAAACAAACTCAACCGGCAAATAAATGCAGGGTTGGAAAACTCAAATCACCTGGTGTAGTTGCTGCATTTTCAGACTGGCAAAACAAGTAGATTTGGTGTAGTTTTTTGTTAATATAAAAAAGAGCAGCCCCCAATTTTCGGATTTGTGTGGGAAAACGAACTAAGTCATTGCCTTGGTGAACAACTG
Organism: Hydrotaea diabolus; assembly: GCA_963513945.1. NCBI lineage: Eukaryota > Metazoa > Arthropoda > Insecta > Diptera > Muscidae > Hydrotaea > Hydrotaea diabolus. Next base: position 21,747,165 of record OY740720.1, on the reverse strand, counting down.
TTCCTATGATAGCAAAATAACGGGTTTCATACTGAAATTTATTAAAATTTGGGAGGATATTGGCATAAATTGTTACATTTAAAATTATGTTTATGTTGTTAAGTTCGATTATTCCAAAATAACGCAAAAAGGCTAATTAGATCAGGTTGTTGTTTGCCAAAAGATCTGATTTGAGAAGGGCTACGCAGGCCGCTGCTGTTCGATTTTCGCTTAACCTAGTTGCCGCCGTTTTAAATCGCTAAAATCGGCTTTACGAAACCGCCGTTAATATCGGCTGAGCTGTTGTTAAACTGGTAATATTATTTACAAATGTGGTTCAATATTAAATATTTCATTCATTAAATACTAGTTTCTGGCGTAATTCGGTAATTACATAAGCAGATTGCACAATTTAATGTAAAAACGAATTGTTGATCTATTTTACATTATAAACATTTGCTCGTGGTTGTGAAATCTTCCTCTTTGTAAATTAAAAAAAAAATGGGCCGATGTTCAAGCCGCCGCCATTTGCCTAAAAATATGAAAAAGTGAAGACTCCGATCAAAAATATTCGCGCCGCTGATAATTTTTCAACAGCTGATGAGTAAACAAATAAGCTGCCAACCCAAAGCAATAAAATATTGTTTTTAAAAAAACAAAATCGTCACATCATTTTCGAGTGACTACCCTCGCAAGCTATACGATCATCGTTCTTGTTTACAAATAGGGACATCAGTATGCGAAGAATTTATGTACACAACACTACTATTAAGAAATGTTTTTTCCTTTAAATGATGACTTATCAATACCTATTGCGTGCTTATTATGCCGAATGAATATGAGAAAAAAATAGAGAAATGGTTCTTTCAATAATAAAATATTAATAAAGAATCCACAAAATTTTTTTTTATAATTTTCTCTTCTTTGATCTGGCTGAAGTTTCACTCTTTGTCTAAATATGTTTATCTTAGTAAGTAAATGCAAAAACACGTGAACATATCGTATTCTGAGGTTTCTCATTTTATACATTTTCGATTTTAAATGTGGCTTCCCCTTTATTTCACATAACAATTTATTTCAAAACAGTCATTTTTAGCGTTTTTATACTGAAATGTCTCAAAATGTCTTCAAAATGACGATAAATCGTCAAAAACGGCAGCCCTGGTTGGGAGAGAAAACCTGTTGCATGAAAGAGTTGCGACCAGTGTTGCTATTTTTGCGTTTAAATCAATATTTTTGGTGATTTTCTTTCGTGATTGCAAGTATTTTTACTAAAAGCGTTTTCTACGGGTATTGCTTTGTCTTTGATTTAATTTGAAACAATAGTATTGGCTAGTAGTCTTAGTGTGTTGCACTTTCATGCTGCTGTTACACTACGAAACTTAACTAGTAGTCGTTCATTAATACCTTTTTTTTGCGTAATTTGGGATATCAAATAATTAAAAAAAAAACATTATTTAACGTATGCTTAACTTAATACTTATTTATATAAAATAGATTAATCTTACTTTAAGTTTTTTTTTGTATATTTTAAACAAATTTGAAGTAATTTTGTAACTATATAAGGCCTAAAGGCTCGGTTACTTTTTGAATATCAATAAATGAAAAAAATGAAAATGAAATGAAATACGCTTCTTTAAAAGGCGGTTATATTACAGTGCTTTTTTGCTTCCGTTACTAGACTATTTGCAAAACAATGGGCGTGTTTTTTTTTGGAGCTTGGTTATTACCGCTACGGCGATTTTGAAAAAATTTTGGTGTTACCGTTTGATACACATGATTGGAATTTAAAGGAAAAAAGTTATTCATGAAATACTATAAGCAAGTAATAACCGCGCCCGCTAAAGGAATAACCTTTTCCCTAAAAACTTGAAATTTTTCAAAGAAACTCTTTATAAGTCAAATTGTAAACAGTATTCTGTAAAAAATATTTTAGTAGAATGGTATGAAGTTGTTGCATATGGGACCTCTTACTCGCTTAATTACCGAGCAATAAAAGAAATCGCTTGCAAGCTCACCAAATAGTGGGCGGCACAACTTTTTTATATGCAGAAAATTAGCACGAAAACTGCTAGTTTTACTTATTAATTTGCTTAACATCACATTAAGTAGCAAAGGGAAACACCTACCAAATCAGTAGACTGTGCACAATACAATTCTTATACTTACTGACAGGCACCAACTGTTAAATGCTGGCTCGGAACGGCTAATGCATTTTTATAGAGAAGTTTTTGAATGGCATACAGATTTATTTTGTACTTGTAAAGTCGCTGGAATTTATAAAATGGAAACACGTTACATATTTTTACCCGAAGTTGAAATTTGGTTTAATCAAATATTAAATGATGAACATCGTTTTAAAATAAATTTTAAAATTAAGGTTCAGGATCCCACCCCCCCTAAATTTATCTACTTAGGCAATGCGGTGTCATACAAACTGCAATCTACATCCGAACTTTATCCTTTCTTTACTGTCTCTTTTTATTAATGAAATAATTAATGAAACTTTTTTCAGAATAAAAATTGTTCAAGTTATAAGACCGAATAAATATAAACAAAAAGAAGAAACATTTATAAATAAAATTAATGAATAAAAACTATAAGTGCTTGATTTAATGCTTCTTTAAAAATTCATTTAAGTTGATTTTAAATTCATTTAAGTTAATTTACAATAATTTTAACGAAATTCGCATATACAAACGAATTTTACTGGATTTTTCATCGTTTGTCGACTGTTTTTTGTTTCCATACAAATTGTAACAAAATAAAATCCATTCTCACCGTATTTTGTGTGGAATAGGCCATAGCCTGTTTGCGTTCTGTAAGTTTCTTCGTTTTTTAGCGTTTACTACGGAGTAACAATTTCAAAATAAAAATATTCAATAGTATTATATTTTGGTATATTCTAATTTAGAATACTTTTAAATGCATACCAACAACCGAATTACTTCACACACGCCGACTAATGGAGATAACATGCAATATGTCTATTAATGGATGGTGCCCATTATGGAAACATACAATGGGCGTTGTTTTAAAATTAATCACAATCTAAAACAAAAAACAGAAAACAGTAATGGAATTTGATGTGGTCATCATTTTGACTACGAAAAAATGCATTCATTAGCTGTTATAGCCATAGACTTTGACAATCATGAAACAAAAACAAATAAAAACTCTGTTATCTTCGGTCAGGCCGAATATTATACGAGGGCTGCTATATATATTCCCAGCCTAATAATGAAAATGTGAATATTTATTATCAAAAATGGTTTTATTGTTTTTCAAAGTATTCTCCACAGTAAAAATGTCAGATGGCGCCAGGCAACACTTAGTACCAACACTTAAAGCCATTTTTGGGCGCCTTGTGGCCATGAACCTGGCCCAATTTTTTTGGATTTGATGTTAAAACAGGCTTTAGTTTAAGGACCTTTAGCTCATATAAAATTTAAATCAGAAATAAATATAAATATAATTTCAAATAACTCCAATTTAAATTAGTAGCAAAATTTGCTTTATTTTGAGTATATGACCATATTGGCGAAACATAACTATTTTAACCACCATCTCTTAGACAGGATGCCTCCGCCCAGGCAGATCAGGTACGATCTTCATGATCTAGAGAGAAAGAGAGGTCCAGCGGTACAAGAGAGAACAGTTAGATCATCGAAACTATCAGGCAGGTCAGTACAACATTCACGCTGATGCCGTCGCAGCAGCTGTATCCAGCTACAGTGAATGTAGTGCTAGGGGGCGCATTCCCCGGAGATTTCACCTGAGGAGAAGGTACTACCTCGGCAGACGCGTGTGGTTCTGGCTTAGCTGAGATCTGGATGGTGCAGCCGCCTCAGTTCTTATTGGGTACGAATTGATGCTAACGTTCCGGTCATCTGTACCGCCTGCCCTCAGGGACCACATGACGTACTGCAACCCTCTTCAATTGTCCGTCCAAGCACGCTCAGCTGACCCCCCAGGTCTCTGTGGACGCATCCAGTTTAAATGGCGCGTTTCCTTCACCGGAATTTCGAAACAGATCCCCTATAGACGAAAAGGACTTCAAAATAAAATAAAGGGTGGTTTAATTTTAAGCGCCGATGTTTAATGTGAACCACACCTAAACGTCAAGTTTTTTTCTGCATTTCATTTGATATTTCTCAATTTCAGACTAACTCAATTTTAACCATGGGAAGATACAGAAGTGAGCAACGCGTTCAAGTTTGGCAACAGTGTATCAATTTTCGAAGAAAATCATCTTAAGTGATGAGGAACATTTTCACCTCAGTGGATTCGTCAATAAACAGAATTGCCGCATTTGGGCGAATGATAATCCAAGAGTGATGGTCGAAAAAACGATGCACCCACAAAGAGGTGACTGTTTGGTGCGGTTTATAGGCTGGCGGCATCATCGGGCTATATATTTTCCAAAACGAGGCCGGTCAGGCAGTTACTGTGAATGGTGTTCGCTATCGTAAGATGATAACGAACTGGCCCGAATTGGAAGATATGGATGTGGACGATATGTAGTTTCAACAGGACGGTGCCACTTGCAACACCGCTAACGAAACAATGGCTCTTTTGCGCGACAAATCAACATCGGCCCTTAAAATGTAACCACCCTTTCTATTGTAGTTACAACAACAACAACTATGCCCTTTTTGGAGGCATTGAGTTCGTCCCAACAGTCTCCATTGTTCGTCTCCCTGGGTCGTTTTTGCCCATTTACAATCGCAAACAGTTGTAACCAAAGAAGCCGACCTCGTGCACAATTTCAGGGTTCTGGGTTAATTCGTTTAACTTGAAAAATTTATAAATCCTGACACTTTAATAAAAATCGAGAATGAAAACTGATTTTCGATAATTCTTCATTCTTAGTAACGATTCGACATTCTGAGTAACAATAAACTCGTTTAGACTATTTTGTTTGTCAAATTGCGCTACATAGACCGACATGAATCGCCTATGAACGGAATGAATAACACCTGCATTCATAATCTTATATATTTTACATTGTCTCGATATGTTTCCACGTTTAGATGATTCGCCAATTTTGAAATTATTACACATCGATATCAGGTGCTTATGATAAGAAATGCTATTATTTTAACAAGTGACTAATCGACATTGATCTTCCATTGAATGGGTTGTATATACTCATACTTTCTGGCATGTCTTTTTAAACGCTTCAAAAAGTTCTTATTCGAAAAACTTCAATTTCCATGTAGGCAAACTGGGGTTCAGCGCTGAAGAGCTAGAAAATGTTTTTAAATCAATATCAACAACATCGTTGTTCTATCAAAAGAAACATTTAAATCATCGACATACGTGTGTGTATGAACGAAAAATCGACAGTCGGACTGTCTGTCAATATGGTAGGAATTATTTAAGTGAGTCGGTGGTGTCCTCACTCTTCGACTTTATATAAGTACTTCGCATATGCAAAATCAAGCAATGTTTCGTGTTTTGTTTTTATACGTGTGGTTTTCAATCTGGCCGCACTTTTTTCGGAGTTGGTCATTTTGACAGCTGTCACTTGATTTATGCTCAGTTTGGTATGCCATTTCATACTAAATAGGCTTAGTCCGGAACAATAGTCGTGTTTTTTTCAGGTAACTAGCTTAGTTACCTAGTTAGACAGCAATACGGTATTCTGGCAACATCCAACAACATTTTAAATGAGATGGCAGCATAAGCTTAAGAAAAGTTTGTTTACAAAAAGAAAAAGCAAACTGTGGGAAACGAATTTTCTTATTTTGTATAGTTTCTTTTTTTGTTAACAAATTCTTCCTTTCTGGCTTTGTAGCAAGACAACAGCATCAACATCACGTCCTTGGACCACAATTTTCGTTTAGTCACTCTTAAAATAAAATAGCCACATCGAAATTTCTCTAAATCTTAAGAATAAACATTTTCACTTACCGTTTTTGTATCATTTTAATTTATATAATTATTTAATATATGTGACATCGCATAGAGAAAGGGACCTAAGGGTAAAAAATCAATTTTCATTTTTTTTTGATGTGGACAACATCTGAGCATTGAATGAGACCGATCCCATTCCCCAAAAGTGTTCCCTCCCAGAGATATGCGCGTTTTATGAAAGTGATGGTACACCAAAGATACACGTATTTAAATCTTTAAAATGGCTCTCCTGAACAAAACTGGTTTTTACCCTTAGGTCCCTTTCTATTTTGCGCGTCACATATATAGACTCTTTTCATTTTCTTTCTGTATCAATAACAAAAAACATATGTTTTTTATTTTGTTATATAAGCCGGGTGTGTCATAATATTTTTTCGTTAAAATAATAAGTCAGGTAACTCTAACTCGTTTCGTTACCGAGTAACAGCCAACTCGCTTGCTTACCGAGTAACTTCCATACAAATGCTTGTTTAGTAACCTGAAAAGAACACGGCTAATGTTTGCAAATCGTGGTGAATGGGCCCAAATCGCCATCTCGATCCTGATTTTTACATGAAAATTTTGTTCAGCGATGAAGCTCACTTTAGGTTGAATGGGTACGTTAATAACCAAAATCGTAGCTTTTGGAGTAATGAAAATCTACAAGCCATTGTTGGACGCCGTTTCATCCTCAAAAAGTCAATGTATGGTGTGCTCTTTGGGTAGAGGGAATCATTGGTTCATATTTCTTCAAATATAAAGCCGGCCATTATTTTACATTCAATGGAGAACGCTATAGAACCATGATTAATGACTTTTATGTGCCTGTATTGGAGGATGTTGATGTGGAGACCTTTGGTTCCAATAAAACGGTGCTACATGCCATACAGCCAGCGAAACAATAAATTTATTGAAGGAAACTTTTGTTGAGCGCATTATCTCGCGTCGTGGGCCTGTGGCATGGCCAAGATCCAACATCCAACATCTATTTAACACCGCTGGACTGTTTTTTGTGAAGTCGCTTGCTGACATACGGCCCCAAATGCTGCAAAAAGTCGAAAATTGTACCTCTCGGCTGGAATTAATTCGAGCCAGCCGCGGTGGCCACTTGCCCGAAATCATTTTTAAAACATAATGACAAACCCTTCGCTTTATACTAAAGCTAAATTCTTGGCCATAACATTAAACAATATGCGTATTAATTCTTCTTGAAAACCACACGTCTGAAAAAACACCCATTAGATCGTTAAATGAGTAGCGACCATGTCGACAGCACACGTTCATGGTACCTATGAGCCGTCCCACCCAACGGCGAAACGTGCGTCTATTCGACGGTGATGACTTACTTTTCCTTTCCCATTCGACAAAGTGCATCAGATAAGGAAAAACAATTTAAACATATTTAAGTGGCAATCAAATTATTTAAGCAATTTCGTTCAAACTTATATTAATATCCGTTTATTAAGGATCCCCTCACCTGTGCGAACCAAAGGTAAATTCTGACCACTTGGGTATCATGACTCATTCAGATAATCGTAGATTGTTAACTAAAACGAATTTACTGATTATTGTTTTCCAGAAATATTTTTTTTTTGTTTCTGCTTAACCATTATTTAATATACAGGGTTATTCAATCGCGACTGGACAACTTCCACCAGCGTATTCCTTGGCTCATTTCATGAAAATATGACCATCTACGACAGTGCCCAAAAATGCAAAACAGCGAAATGGCAGCGGTTTGAAAAGTTTCGGATTGTTGGTCAAAGGGTGCTAGTGTAAAATTGCTAAGTTCTGAACCAGTGGTCGGATAGCTCTTACATTTCCTAAATTAACTAAACAAAGCCCAGAGGTTCTACCGTTCCAAAGTTATATCTATTTGACAGAAATTAATTGAGAATATTTTTGATTTTTTTACGGAAACAAATAACAGCACACATTTATTTGTTTTTGTAAATTAACACTAAGCAAATTTTTGCATTTCAGTCAATTTTATCCTAGTACACTCCGACCACCAATCCGAAAATTTTCTAAGCGCTGCCTTTCGCCCCCACGCATTTTCGGGCATGGTCGTAGATGGACATATTTTCATGAAATGAGCCAAGTAATACGCTGGTGAAATTTGTCCAGTCGTGAATGAAACACCCTGTATAACGCACTGAGAATAAAATAAATATCTCTGCCAACACACTAAAACATCCTATGTGTCAAATACATTTTTTTATGTTTCGCCTTCAGACTTATAAAGGTATACGAATACTTGTAGTGAAATATACAATAGTTATTTTTTTGTTCTGTGACAACAATTTGGATAAAGCCTATAAGAATTTGTACTTCTAATTCCAATAACATTAATTATTGTAAAAAAATATGTACGAAAGTTTGTAATACCGGCAATTAAAAGTACCTACTAGTATAAAAAAGTCAGTGTAAGATCATAAACTTAAAAGCTTTTTAAAACTGTCGAAGCATCGGACTCAGTCTAGTAACGACAAAAGCTGTCCGGATACTTTGTGCCAAAAAAAAAGTCTTCTATTCTTGTCGAAAAAAAATTATTAAAGCCCTTAAAGATTAGGTAAGACAGGTTTAACATATTTACTCAATCCAACATTACAGAAGGCCACAGCAGAATAGATTTGATGTTGTAATAATAATCAGACGCTTTAACATATTAAAGGGTGGTTAAATTTTAAGGGTTGATGTTGATTTTGAATAAAACAAATTATTTAGGAAATTATTGTCATTTCTTTTTATTATGATACTATTGGTATGGTTTAATTATTTATGGAACAAGGCCGTCTCGGCGGCACACCTCTATCCGATGGTCCAAATTTTCGATGACGCTGAGGCATAATTGTGGTTCTTTGCCGTTAATGTGCCGAATAATCTTATCCTTTAGCTCTTATATTGTAGCTGGCTTATCGACGTAAACCTTTTCTTTCAAATAATCCCAAAGAAAGAAGTCCACCGTTGTCAAATCACATGATCTTGGCGGCCCATTAACATCGCCACGACGTGAGATAACACGGCCATTGAATTTATCCCGCAAAAGAGCCATTGTTTCGTTAGCTGTGTGGCAAGTGGCACCGTCCTGTTAAAACCACATATCGTCCACATCCATAAATTCCAGTTCGGGCCATAAAAAGTTTGTTATCATCTCACGATAGCGAACACCATTCACCTCCACTGAGGTGAAAATGTGCCTCATCACTAAAGATGATTTTCTTCGAAAATTGATCATCCACTTTCATAAAAAGCCTGAATAACTTTAACGCGCTGCTCGCTTGTGTATCTTTCCGTGGTTCAAATTGAATTAGTCTGTAATTGAGAAATATCAAAAGAAATGCAGAAAAAAACTTGACGTTTAGGGTGTTGTTCACATTCAACATCGGCCCTTAAAATTGAACCACCCTATACAATGTTGATATGGAAAATATTAGAAAATTTAAATGTGTTTTAATCCTCTACTAAATACTGAGCCAACATGTTTTGAATATAAATAATTTTGCTCACTCGGTTCCATTATTTTCCATAAAAAAAGCTTTCCGATAAGTCGATAAATTTCCTCAAGGGAAGTTCTGTAATTGATTTGAGAAAACTTAATTTTTTACTTTCTTTCTATTTACTTAATGAATATGTACTTATATTTATGTGTCGTAAATTCGTTCTAAAAATGTCTCGTCCCATCACAGGAACCAGGAATTTGAGAAAAATATTAACCGGAAAGGGGAATTGCAAACACCCCTAGTTCATATATATTTTATTTCTTCATTTACTTTCATTACAATAACCGAGCCTTAAGGCCATATATGGTTACAAATATCCACTAAAGAGAACCTTACTGATAATATGCACAATGTAAAAATGAACAAGGGGACAAAGAATGACCAATAAATACAATAAGTCGACACAGATATAATCTCAGACAAAATAAAAATGACCACAAAATCAAACGTCACAAGTCTCTGGCTACTAATCAATTTTGTAACTGCTTAAACGCATTGTCAATATATGCACGAGTACTTTCGCAATTGCGTCTTACAAAACAGCAAAAGGGAATGACCGTGGATCCTCCTCCCTTTCCTGCTATTTTAACCTTTCGTACAAAAGAAAAAAAATGATTTCGTAGTAACATTCCAAAACGTTTCGATTTTTCTTTAATGATAAACGATTCTTTTTTTTTTCATACTCGTATAAAAAAGCTTTAAATTTTTTAAGAAAAAAAAGGATAAAAAATTGCTTGACAAAATACTTTAATCAATAAAATGATAATAGTCTACCTTACCTCGAACGAAATCTCTTTAAAAAGAGACTACCGGAAAAAGACCAAGTTTTAGTTTAGTTCCTAATTGGATCGGATTCAGTGATTTAAACACAATTTTAAATAATTCAAAAAAATCAAACAGTTTTTGAAATCAAAACCAAATGTTTCGTTAAAGTTTAAATAAAGAAGGTTTTGGTAGTTGGCACAATTGTAATATCTGTTTTCACTTCCCTGAGAAATAATGTTGATGTCTATTATTTTTTACAACAATTTTTGTTGTTTGTCCTCCATACTTTTTTTACATTTAACAAACGAACAAATCGCAGATTTTTAGAGGGTGGTTAAATTTTTAGGGCCGATGCCATTACTTGTCACCATTCTGGTCATTGATGAGGTTTGAAATGGTCAAGAGGCTTTAGTTTTTGGGTCAATTCCACCTTGTAAGCGTGTTAATACAAGACTTTTTGCATTCGTCAAAGACGACCGTGAGAGGTGCAATTGTTGGACACGACGACGAGTTAAGGTGGACGACTCTATCGCCACACGATCGCAAACAGCAACAATATTTTCTGCAGTACGAGCTGTACGAGAATGCACTGGTGTTTTCACATCTCCCACAGACCCGGCTTGCTAAGATTTTTTCGATTGTACGCACATTTGAACAATTAAATTGACAGAAATCACAAAGTGCCCGGTATGCATTTTCATAATAAGCCTAAATAACTTTTACAAAAAAAAAAAAAATTACCCACATCCCTGAGTTCCAACCGTATAAGAATGTCGGATACATGCCTAAAAAGGTTTACGCTTCCATCTAATAGAAGAAATGGATCTACCCACGCTCAAGGACTTAAGACCTAGACCTCTTATAAAGATCCCAACCCTAATTGCATTAAATTTATAAAAATAAATCTGTATTTTGATTTATAATTAAAATTTTTACAGTTTGAGTAGGCATATTTACTATTGCTCCCTGGTTTTTACTATAAACATTCTTTGTTATGCCCCCGGGTCCCTTAGTATGAACCACAATATCAACCAAATCGTCAAAGTATATTAATATAAGAATTCTTAGTTAAATTTGCTTCAATTTGAATACCCACATGCTCATATTGGCTATTGTTAGGACCGAGCTCTCGGATCAATGGTATCTCGGCACTTGTCCTATGTAAGTGCTCCTCGACGCTAGACCGTCCACTGCGCAACATTTTCAACCCAGCTTATCGTGCGGGAGTCTTCCCAGCGTGTTGGAAGGTTGCGAACGTCCAGCCGATCCCTAAAAAGGGTGAAGCCAATAATCCTGCGAATTATCGGCCAATCGCGATTTGCACTGCGTTCTCCAAGGTAATGGAGAGCACCATCTTGTAAGGTATCTCGAGTCCACCGACCTACTTAGCGATCAACAATATGGCTTTCGTATAAATCGCTCTACGCGAGACCTGATGGCTTTCTTTTCGAAGCATTGGATTTGGTCTATCCGCCAGTTTGGTGAGAGTTAGGTCGTGGCTCTGGATATCTCCAAGGCATTTGATAGAGCCTGGCACGGTTAACTCTTATCAAAGCTGATAAGACCTCGACGCTAGACCGTCCACTGCGCAACATTTTCAACCCTGCTTATCGTGCGGGAGTCTTCCCAGCGTGTTGGAAGGTTGCGAACGTCCAGCCGATCCCTAAAAAGGGTGAAGCCAATAATCCTGCGAATTATCGGCCAATCGCGATTTGCACTGCGTTCTCCAAGGTAATGGAGAGCACCATCTTGTAAGGTATCTCGAGTCCACCGACCTACTTAGCGATCAACAATATGGCTTTCGTATAAATCGCTCTACGCGAGACCTGATGGCTTTCTTTTCGAAGCATTGGATTTGGTCTATCCGCCAGTTTGGTGAGAGTTAGGTCGTGGCTCTGGATATCTCCAAGGCATTTGATAGAGCCTGGCACGGTTAACTCTTATCAAAGCTGATCGCATTTGGTGTCGGTAATAAATTAGCTCGATTTATATCGAGTTTTCTCAGAGATCCCACTATATACGAGTTTTGTAGATGGGTTCTCATCCAATAAACATAGGCTGACCGCAAGGCTCTGTCCATTCTTCCTCTTTATTTCTTATTTTCATTGACGATCTTTTACGTCAGACTGTGAATACAATCTACTCTTCCGTGGATGACAGCAACCTATGTCGTTCATATTCATTCGACCGTAGGCCGAGTCTTTAAGATATTGAAGAAAAAAGGCGAATTATGGAAGACACACTTGGCCGGGATTTACTGGTCATTTTCAAATGGGGTCGAGTGAATAGAGTAGATTTTAATGCGCGTAAGACACAGTGCTGCTTGTTGTCTCACCAGCGATTCACTGACCCAAAAGTGTCATCATTACTCGTATCGATGGTATGTATGTCGAACGATCAGATGCTCTTGATGTTCTGGGCATAAAAATACAATGTGACGCTCGTTGGGCGAGGCATGTATTTTATTCTATGTGTCGAAAGAAGCACTCAAGTGTATAGGCTTGGCTGATTGTGAAAATCATGAAATTGACATGTATTCAAAGTGTCGAAAGAAGCACTTAAGTGTATAAGCTTCCTAAAGCGGTGCAAGAAATATTTCACTCCTTCTGATCTTTTCGATATCTATACAACCTACATCAGGCCAAAGATGGAATACAACTCCCATATATGGGGAGGTGATCCAAAATCATCCTTGGAGCTTCTGGACCGTGTTCAAAGGAGAGCGATGGTTCTGATAGGTGACAGTAGGGTATCAAACTCTATTGTTTCCCTAGAGCATCGTCGGAATGTGGGTTGTGTGTCGCTGTTCTATCGCTACTTCCATGGTGTGTTCTTCACACATTCGTTGTCATATTCCTGACTTGGGGATGTTCGGCAGGGATACACGATTGGCCGGTTGACCGCACTATACAGATTGAATTCGTTTTTCGCCCGTACGGTCCGTATGTGAAATCGACTTCCGGCAAATGTATTTTTCAACAATTACGACATCCAGAAATTCTAGACGAATGTCAATAAACATTTCTCCCTCTTTCCCTCCTTCGATCCCTTGCTTTCCACCGACCAACGCAATGCATTGCATGTATAGGGGTAAACCTCTGAGTATTGGCTAATTAAAAAAACTGCTGATGACTAACATATCGTGAAATTTCAGTGTCTCATTTCTTTATATATATGTTTTAACAGACATGGCTAGATTGTCCTAAAAATTTTGAAGGCTTAGATTATAGTCGAATGTGTGAGGATATTTGGACAGTAGAGCTCCATTTGCATGAATGTTCGTCTCTCCAAAAAAAAAAAAACAGAATACATTACCGATGAGTTGTATTCATGCAGAAATGTTAGATATGTTTTATGAACGTTCCGTCATGGACAAACCCCGAGATGGGCAACCATCAACCAAAACTCTAAATATATTAACGGCAAATTTCCCTAGGGTTCATGTGCACGAGTTAGGAATATGCCAATATTAAAACCGACTTAAATGGTAGTTCAAAAACTTAACAGTTTTAACTTTTTGCCAATGCAAAGATTGATTAAATACGAGTATATTTCATTCATTTTATTGTTTACTGTCTGATTTTGACAAAAAAAAAACCCTCGAAACCATCGGCTTGAATAAGCCGATTATACCTCTTGTTGTACATTCTTTAAAGGCATACTTATGGCCCAGCACCATACACGGAGGTGCAATACTGACAGAGTAAAAACTTATAATGCATTTTTACTTGTACTACCGATATAAAGTGCTTTGCCTGTAGCCTTGTTGCGAAAGTGCCGCAATTTCTTATAGAGTTCTTAAGATTGGTCAATTAAATTTGACCACAATGGAGGTTTTTAGCGACACATAAGCTTCAGGTCGCTTCGGTGCATAGAATCGGCTGGTTGGGTTTCACATTACTTACATTTAGTTTTTAAACTTTTTTCTAATTTTTTGCTCTTTGTGAATTTCATTCATTATTTTTGATTATACCTAATAATGAATGCTGAGTAATTTAATCAAATTATAACTTGTTCTAAATATATAGCGCACGTTTGTGTATTAAATAGATGTAAAACTAAATTATTTAACATTGAATAGCAGTCATTTGTATCTTTGTTTAGAATTTTGCCACATGACCGGCAAAATAGACAGCCGTCGGGCTGCGTATGGCAAAGACAAAAGGATGATCGGCACGGAATCTTTTTTGATCCAAATTCAAGCTCATGGGTACAATTTTCATGTCTGCAAATGGCGTAGAACGTTAAAGGAAATAATATTAATAAGAATAAGCAATTAAATGTAAAGTATCGCATGACTTACAAGTAGCTGCCGCTGCCTCAGAACCAGCTTCATTAACATCTAAAAATGCCTTGTGTTTAACATCGGAAACTTGTTGAGCTACAGAGGCATCTTCGAATAAATGACTGAAATTGGCTGATTGTGAAAACATAGCTGATAGGCCCATCTAAATAAAAGAAAATAAAAGAGGGTGAACAAATAAGATAGTGTATTAATTCTGATTACACAAACTTACCTTTTTCAAAGGTTCTTTTAAATCAATATCGAATTCAAAACGGAATTTGGGTATGAATACATCCACATCTTCCGGTGACATTTTTGTGGAAATCTCATTTAAATCCACATCTTTTAATTGTGTTTCCAATTTGGCCAGTCCCTCAATTTCATTGGGCAAAATGATCAGCATAGAAAGTTCCGAATCCTTGTAGGGCATTTCCAAGGCTTTGGCATTGTATTCGGGCAATTCTACATATTTGAAACGTTCATCCTGGTACATCATTTCAACTTCGGCTTGCTGCTTTGTGTTTACTTGGAAGTAACCATTGCTGGTGGACTCTTTACTAAAGGGATGCAGCCATTTTGCGTGGAAGTAAATGGCATTGACCAAAACAGCACTAGTGTCGCCATCAACCGCACCAGGTTGCATAAGATTTTTAATTTTGTTCTCTGTCTGCTGTTCAACCCAGTTGTTAATGTGACTGATTGCCTCCTTAGAATTCTGGAAATTGACATTCTCAGCTTGGGTATCAAAGAACTCTTCGGATATTTTATTGAAGTCTGCGGCAATTTTCAGATTTTGATTAACGTATATACGATTGGCCATTTTCAGCACTGGGCCATTTGCTTTGGCACTCTTGAAGGTTGTCTTCAAAAATTCTCCATAGTTTTGGGCCACCTGTCGTTTGTCACCTTCTCCTAATTTCAGAACATTGCGCATTTCTTGTGCCGTTTCACCATCAGCTCCCGCATAGGCTAAAGCCAGGCAGGTCTGTATGGAAGCCGGAGAATATACGACATTTTCGGTGGGGCGTTCCGTGGCAACCACTGAAAAAAGATCGGCGGCAAAGAGGTTACGACTTGCTGAAGCTGACGGTGCAATAGTTCCAGCCATGGTGCGATCAAGAGTTGTGATTATCAAACCTAAAATGACAACTGCAAAACAATTTTGTTATCGGTAGTTTTTTCCAAGTATTTATTAAATAAATAGTAATATTTGTTTGCTATGGTCTGGCATGTGCTGGTAATGTCGGGGTTTTCCCAATCATCATTTATTTTGTTAATTTGTAATGTACTTTAGAAAACAATTTTGTTCAATGCATGTCTCTTTTTAAGGTCATCTCAATAGTGTAGGCGAATTGGTGTCACGACACATTTGAAAAGACTATTGTTTTAAAAGTAAACTACAGGCCTGTTATAATGTAAATGCCTACAATTTACTAATACTATCGGAAATGTTTAATGAGCTAATTTTTTTAAAGTTAAATTTTAGTATACAATTACTTCATACATATATTAATGGTTTGCAATATTTCATTGAGATGTATTATTTGTTTTTTTTTGTATTGTGTTATTGATAGGCTATTTTAAAAATGGAATTTTCGAAGTTAAGATAAGAGATCAGTTTTTGTTGTTGTCAAATAGAAAAATAGTGGACAGCGAAGTTTGACCCACCGCAAACTCCAAGTAGTAGACGCATTTTGTCGTTGGTGACAGACGATCTTTTGGAACCAAACTTGTATAAGAAGCAGGCCTGTCGCTACACTTAGATTTCGGACAGTAACTAAATTGTTTTATTTTGCATAAGAGAGTGCGGTACAAACTGATGTATGTTCATAGGATAGGTTATGTTTGGAATTACAGAACGAATAGCCGAATCAAACACTTTTTCCTAAATATCCATGACACTTTAGCTCAAGAGACAGTAAGGCCTGTGACAATCCCACAATAGCCGGATCCGTGGATGAAATTACAACACCTAATGGGTAATACATGCACTTCGCAGTTATAAGCTCCGGGCACACAGAAAGTTTTTCTCCTCTCGCTAGGTGTTGCTTAACTTCCAGACCAAACATTAAGACCAGCGGATTTAGCCTTTTGACAATCATCTTTGATTCCATAAACTCAAATTGTTATGACCATTAACACGTTGACGAAATTGCAAGGTCTTTAGGCTGCAGTTCCTGAATCAATCTAGCTTTTAATGCCTTAAGACGAAGCTCTTGAGGCAGTAACGCTGCAGATACCATCTTAAAGTCTGCAATTTTGGTTGAAGTGTAGTTTATAGGCAGTGATGGTGTTAAAACAAAAAAAATATGCCGGCGTCATTAGAATAGCTCGAGCTTTTCGAAAAAAAAAATAATGAATAAGAGCGCACGGGTCCAAAGAGACCTCAGGGACTTGATATGAAAGATACCGCCTACTTTGTTATAAGTGTGGGCACTCAAACGCCTTCCTTGTATAATTCCGCATAAATGCGGAATTATACAAGAATTGCAAGCATGGCAAAAGGATGTGTACCAATTCTACAGTAAAATTTCTAGAATAAAAGAATAATTAAAATGTTTGTTTTCCTCGATTGAAAGAATTGTACCTCAATGCCGATGAGAATGATTAATACCAGAAGGCTTTAGGTGTCGAGTTCTTAGATTACGTCTTTAAGCCCGACCGAAGGCCGACACACATGACGCTTTAATTGGACCCTCATTTGTAAAACCCTAATGGATCGGAGCGCCCTTGCTCTTTATATTTTCGAAACGCCCACCCCAGGAGTGTCATTCGTTTTTTCATGGTTCCATAAACTGCACTTTTGCCGCAATTTTTGTTTACATCGTCGATCAATGTTCCTGAACTTTAATCCACACTCTCGCACAGCTTCAATGCCATCATCTAAACGTCATATTATACGAGTAATAAAGACGATGTGTAAAGCATTCCGATTTGATATAGTTTTCAGCATTTTCCACTTACTTTCTTTCATAACATTCATTATTAGAAATATTCTTCAACAATTAAAACGCGTTGTTCTTTCTTTTTTCTTTGCTAACCTTACAATATCAGCTGCTCAAACTTTTATGGTTGGCAACACTGCATCGTAACCAAAAGAAAATTACAATCTTTTGGAAAAAACTTTACAAGTCGAAAAATTGAAAAATAAACAAAATATTAGTGTTGCTTAGGTTAAGCGTCGACAGCAAAGACTACTTATAGATATCAAAATTGCAATAGTTAAGTCGTTTGATTACAAAAAGTGCTAATTATGACGATATTTTAGAAAAAGTCCTCCATTCTTATAAAAAAGAAACTAGAAAAATAATTTGTTGTTGCCGTTTAAGAACTTCACGTGAGCACAATCAACGTCGTAATTGTTAAGGTTCAGAGGAAGGTTCAAAAATTTTGGATCTATCCAAAATCCACACACGGTCAAAGTGCCAGTTTTGTTAAAAAAGAAGTTTATTGTTTTGTTTAAAATTTTATATTCTCTGAGTATGATCGTCGATGACGATAGAAATATTGGACAGAATATAAATTAAAACAAATTACAAGTAAAACACTGTTTTTTAAATTTGTTAATGACCTCGAGTTAGACAAAAAGTATATATGTACATATAAGTAATTAAATAAATTCAAATCCAAGTTTCACATTTCTTTCATTAAAACTTAGTAGCTCACTTTTGAACATTAACAAGTAAGTCACCCACCAGGTCACTAATGAAATCCAAAAAATCATCTTAAAAATGTATTTGTCACTAATCCAGTGAAGGATAGCTTATCTAACTCGCCTTTTGTTCGTAAAAATTAATAATACAAATTTTCTCTTAAAAAAAATTTAAATTTTAAGAAAATTTGAAAAATTTAAAAGAAAATAATTTTAAAAAGAAAATTAATTATAATAAGCATGGTACAAAAAAACAAGGTATAGGCACTAGATCAACAACACAATAATAGTTGACGCAAGTAATATTGCCTGGTGTGAAAGGTGACTTTGATACAGAATTTTTACTTACAAACCTTCACAATTGTCCTTGTCAAATTTCAAATTTAAATTACTACGAGAGAATGTTTAAAATCATGTAAGATACATTTTCCTTCTTTAATGTACCCTGATTAAAAGCTTGCAATTATTTTGAAAAATTGTGCGTCCATAATAACAGCCACACCTGCCCAGATTTTTATACATGCACACTATAAAAATAAAAAAATGCTACTTCCTTAAAAAAAGACCTTCAAATACTATCGCATTTACGTTTACAAATATCTGTACGTGCTCGACAAAAACTTAAAAAAATTCTTATGCCGTGCATATTTTTATCACAAATTCACTTTGACTATACGTATATTAGTTAGTTTTTGATAGTGTATATCAATAAGTGCACATATTTATCTTTTCTCCCTTTGTTTATCTAAATTACTAAACGTATTTAAATATATTTTTTGGTTAGGGCGGGCAATTAATTCACTTGAAATTCACCTGTAAGTCTAAGTGACATCATGTTTTAATGTTGTTAATTAGTTCCTTGAAGTTTCTGTTTATGTCTTCAATTATTTGCCGGTTTTTTTTTTGTTTCTATCGTTTGTTTTGTTTATAGCATTTATTGTCTCTTCAATTGACGTATTTTTGTTTACAACCGCTGCCTGTCGTGTGGTTTGTGGTGCGATTATCTGGTTATCGTTGAGTTGCTTTCAACAATCTAGGGAATACTGATCGTAGACCATGAAATAACGATTTATGTATATGGATTTTCGTAGTACAATTATACTTTACGGAGTAGTCTGTTTATTGGGTGACGATTTTTACGGACAAGTACTTGAGCTTTTTTTCCAATTAAGCTTAAAATTGTTTAGTTTAGATAGAATCAAATAGAGAGATATAGATAATATACTTAAAAACTAATTTATATTTTGATTTTTTAATTTTCATACAATATATTATCAATAATAATTATCTTTTCACGCTAATTACAATTCATAGATAAATTGTATATAAACTGGGAAATGATCTCCGTTTACTATTTACTCACTTTAATAAGAAGTTCCGTTTCAACCTGTCGACAGTAAGCTCTGTTAACTTTTGACTATAGTATCACAAAAATACCAGACCCAACAGTCTGATGGGTATAAAATAACTACCTTTACTCTACTACCTTAAAATCATTCATTCGTGCGTGCTTCGCTCTTATCTTTTTGAAAGTAATTTTGCTTTCAGTTTCATATGATTACTCATCGATGTGACAACATTTACTCAATTTTATTTTGAAGCTTTTCTCTTCTGTTGAGTAGATAGCAATAAGCTTCCACTCAAATACCCTTGTTGCAGGGATGCCAGATAATTGAAATGAAATATTTAGTTTGAGGTGAGGAAGAAACTACCGCTATTTATTTATGCTCGGGGACAAAAACGATAAACTGAACAAGATAGGCGATATGCTTTTTCTTAGCAATAATAAAGAAAAACAACACTCAGTAACACAAAATTTCTCGGTTTTTTTATTCACGTTTGTTTGATCACAATCACAAGAAGTCACAACAGACAAAATTGAAAAAGAAAACACAAAATTCGAACACTTAGAAGCAAAAAAAAACAGCTCTCCAACAATGATTGTTGTGTTTCTCAAATTCTTGTAAAAGCTAATTTCGTCCATCTTCTACGATCAGTGTCTTTGCAAAATTTTAAACTGTGTGTAGGCCGCCGTGGTGTGAATTTAATAGGCTATTTACACTACGGTCGCGTCCGCGTCCAAAAATCAATGAACGAGCGTTAAAGCCTATACAAAAATCATAGGCAGTTGGGTATGGGAAAAAGTCGCGTTCATATTGGGCGCGTTTTTCTATAAGTCGCGTTTACTATAAATTCGATTATTTTTGCAATCGAAACCCACTCATACCTATTAATGGCAACACCGCAAATTGCACATCCCTATTAAAACAGCTGTTTATCAGCATAAACATAAAGCGCTGCTGCTACTGCACATTTCTATTAGGCGCAATGCCATTTGATCCTTATTTTCCACTGCGGTTAGCAAAATAATATCATTTAACTTCATGATAATGTCACAACACAGAAATATTAAAATTTTTCGCACCGCAAAAAAAACAAATAAACTCAAACAGCTGTTTGGACGCAAACGTGGACGCAAAACACAATGGAAACACCATTAAAATTTTTCGATAAATCGTGGACGCGGGCGTGGACGCGACCGTAGTGGAAACAGCCTATTATAGGCTGTACACTAGTGATTGTTTAGCTCTACAGAAAATCGATTTTCGATCAACGAATCAAAACAAATTTATTTTTTACACGTGAATTGATTTATTATTTACACGTGATAATCGACTAAGCCCTTAACTAACGATTGATTTTATCTATTTGATTTTAGATTTAAATTCAGTGAATTATATGATTAAAATCTCTAAAGTCGTGTATATCTTTGTTGTTCCATCAAAATTAAAATTTTAATAAAAAAATAAAAACAATAGACACATGGTTAAATAATTTTTATGAAGATTTTAAGATTAACAGAATTTTTGTTATTAAAAGGCCGAAGAAAAAATTGGTAACGGGCTTAAACCGTATTCCAACAGTAAAAATCTGCTACCCATTCTCTTTTAAGTAAGTTTTTCAGAAATAAGATTCGTTTTGAGGTAAAATTTGAGTATTTACATCACTAAAACGCCGGTCATAAGTAACTGGGTATATGGCAAATTGATACTTCTACGACTCTATTGGTCATCACACTCATTATCAATATTTGTGGGTTTTTGATAGTATGGGGTCACGCCCGATTTTCTGACTCAACCTCCTTAGGATATATTATATTTAGGATCCAACTTGTCTTAATTAATGGGGTACTATCCGATTTAATGACATAAGCTGTGAAAATAAATCATAAAATAAAAAATCTGTACTACACAATCCCAGTAAAAGCGTTTTGAAGCATAACCTAAATATTTAAAAAATAATATTTTCACAAAGAGTCAAATTTAAAGAACCACCATGGCAAAATTACTTATATACAGAGTTTCTTAACAATCAGGTGATTTTAGACGTTTTTCATACATTTTTTAATTAAATCTCTCAGGTTTCCTTTCACAGACTTAAATTGACATTTGAGTTTAACGTTTTTCTGAATGATTTAATCAGCTACTTTGACAGCTTCGTTGTCTATTATAAAAACAAATTGCCTGTTGTACTTGTTTTAACTGATGCCATTACCTGTATTAACGTATCATGGGGATCACCCTAAGCTAGTAAACTCTCTAAAAATAAATAAAACAAACAAAAAAAAGTTTAATTTTTTAATTTCTAAAAATTCCTGTTGTTATTGTGCTGGCTATATCAGTTGTACTAATAAGATGACTTTGTAAATATGCCTTGGGCAGACCGTTGAATATAGTAAAAACACAACGTAACCAAGGAAAACAAAAGTTATTAAAATATTCATTCAATTGTTTTTTTGGTTTGAAAAAAAAATGAAAAACGAAGTAAAACAAAAAATAATGGATATATCTATAGTTTATACTTAGTAGAGACATAAATACTGTTACAACATTGAACACACCCTTTTCAATAGTAGAACTGAACAAACCCCGTTAATGTCATATGGGTTTTGAAAGCTAACCTCAATAGCGTTAGCCTGTAACGGGATTTTAAAATTGTTTCAACTTTCATTATGGAGTGGTCAGATAATGAGAACCGTATCTTTGTAATAGCGCTTTTCAAGTGTGAAATGAAATATTTTCAAAACGCTCCGGCCACTAGGGATTAGCCGCATGTTCGTCTACCGATGCATAAAACTGTTTGAGGAGACTGGAGATGTAAAAGACCGCCACCGGTCGAGCCGCCCACGCTCTGTTCGAACACCGTATGTCATCAAAGCCGTTAAATCAAGAATTCACAGAAATCCGCTCCGAAAACAGAAAATCATGGCCTGTGAGATGAATATCACGCAAAAGTCCATGAGTCGAATCATTAAAAAAGACTTGGGACTTCAAACGACGTACCGGACATTTATTGACTGCAGCTTTAAAAAAATAGGATTGAAAAATGCAAACGTCTTTTGGTGAAGCACGCTGATAACTTGCACAGAAAAATTTTGTTCACCGATGTAAAAAATTGTACCGTTCAAGAAAAATTTAACGAGCAAAATGATAGATTGTATGCGTGGTCATATAAGGAAGCATCTGATCTGATCCCAAGAGTGGAAAAGGGTCATCACCCAGCTTCAGTCATGGTTTGGTGGGGTGTCTCTTACGATGGGGTCACCGACCTGCATTTCTGCGAACAAGGAGCCAAAACATCGGCCAAAGTTTACCAAGAATCCGTTTTGGAAGCTGTTCTGAAGCCTCTTAACAATTCCCTGTTCCAAAACCAGCCATGGACTTTCCAGCAGGATTCTGCGCCGGCCCATAAGGCTAAAACATCCCAGGCCTGGCTTCGAAACAATTTGCCAGCGTCCATTTCCTCTGAAGAATGGTCCTCAGGCAGTCCAGATTTGAACCCATTGGATTACAAATTGTGAATGGTTTTAGAGGACAAGGTTTGTCACAAAAGATACCGTAACATTGGATCTCTTAAGACTGCTTGGGTTCGAGCTGTGGCCAATTTTCCAATGGACGAGGTTCGTGCAGCTATTGACGATTGGCCAGTGCGACTTAAGGCGTGTGTAAAGGCAAAAGGCGGACTTTTCGAATAAGTAGATTCTTTTTGGATACAATATATGTGCATCAATAAATATATTAAAAAATATTTGGTCCAAAAACATTCAGTGCTTTTTATTTTACAGCATAAAACGTGTGTAACAGTATTTATGTCCCTACAAAGTACAATAATTGAAAAACGTTAACCATTTTTACTTTTTACTTTTGTTTGAGTTGTTTTTAAGTTTGAGTGGAATTTATGTTGGTCTTCAGTCAAAGACGATAAATTATGGAATATGGAGGAAATGCTTCTTAGCAATATCGGAAAAAAACAGCACTTCAGTATCGCACATATTCTAGGTTTCTTTTTCCACATTCCGTTTGTACACAATCACTAGAACGCTAGAGCGTCAAAATCGAAACAAACAAGAAGCACAGAAAACACTCAATTCGCACACTTTAAACACAAAAAAATCAGCATTTCTAAAATGATTTTTACATATCTCTGTTTTTCTTTTTCTCGATCAAGCCCATCTTGTACAATTATCGTCTTTGGTCCTTAGAGCAAATTTAGTGTTTTCTGTTTTTTTGTACAATGTACAATGTGTACAATGTGGAAAAATAAACCTAGAATATATACGTTTCTAAAGTGGTGTTTTTCTTTTTATTGCTAAGAAACATTTCGTCCATATCGACTTAAAATCTTAAAATCGGTTTTCAACTAAAATAGAAATCCGTTCACCAATTACTTATGCGCACAGCTATCATACACTACGTGTCATAAGTCTACGCTCATTTAGTGTATTTTTTATATTATTGAAAAAAGTAAAAAAGTCGTTTTTTATTTAATTATTTTTTTTATAAAATAAACACTTTTTATTAAAGATAATTTTTATCAAAAACAATTCTAAAACCAAAAATAATAATTCAATTCAAAAAATACTGGGTCAAAAGTCTTCGCTCAAAACCAGTAAATCACTAAAAAAAATATGTTTTTTATCAATTAAAAACACTATAAATTAAATAAATTAATATCGCTTGGATATCCGCGACGTTTAAAAAACTTCTCTTAATCTATTTTGCATGGAATCGACAAGGTGATTTGTTGTTGTTGTTGTTGTAGCGGCAAACCGTGCCGGGGTGACAGCCCTTGGCCGAAGAATTGCTGCTTCGGGTCGATCCGGTGCGTATAACCGGCTGTCGTGGGATCGTCAGTGAGGTGAGTAGTCTCTTCGACCGCTATAATTTCCCACTCCTTCTGGATTACTTCCTTCAGTATTGTTTTACTTGTTATGTTGTGTTGGCGGATTTTTCTCTCCAGTAAGGCTCATAAGTGTTCTATTGAGTTCATATCTGGTGATTGTGGGGGTGTAGGCAGCTTTTTAGTACATTATATAGTAACCAAAATCTAACGAATTCAACGGTGTGCTTTGGGTCGTTATCTTCGGCACTTTGCTTTAAATTCCTTTTTAAGATGTCTAAGTAAGCAAATGGACAAATTGTCCATCGTCGACTCAAAAAAATCAAAATTACCAACTGCACCAGGATGCCATACTTCCCCACATCATCACTCCTCCTCCACCATGCTTCACTGTGAGTAGTTATGTTCCGGATTTCTCCCCACAATTTGTCTTCCCTTGATTCCAAAAATACAAAATTTGCTTTCATCAGAAAAAATAACCTTTTTCCAGAACTCTGGTGGCATGTTTACGTATTTATTTGCGACCATGGTAACCAGATTTTCTTAGAATTCTTCTGGCAGTGAACACATTAATTGACTTTTGAAACTTTTCCTGGATATCAGTGGTTATCTGGGAAGCTGTTGTTTTCGAATTTTTCATTATAAGGGTCACAACAGTTCTCGATTCTCTCTCTGTTAATTTACGTGGGCGACCCGATCTCGGCTTTGAAGTTATTATTCCCGTTTTTTCGAAGTTATTATTCCCGTTTTTTCGAAGTTCTTAATTACTGTTCGAACCGATGTCCATGCCCTTCCCACAGTTCTTTCAATTTCCCTATAATTTTTACCATCTTTCCAAAGCTTCACAGTAATTTGTCTCTCGTCTACAGATATTTCTTTTCTATTAGCAGGCATTGCTCAAAAGTTGCGAGATAATGTAAAAAAAGGCATAGAATTATTACTGCTAGAAACATACAGGACAAAGACACGTGTGCGACCGCAAATGTCTACATACTAAGCAAATATTGAAAGAAGTCAGGTATGAGCGTAGACTTTTAAAGCTGCCTAATCATCGATTGGTTGATAAAAGTCCCGTTATTTTTGCATTATATGCCTGTATGAAATGTTTCTTTGAACAAGACAAAAATAGTTCTAAGTTCAATCTGTATATTGAAAACCTCTCGATTGTCATAAAAGTTTCAATAATTTCAGGTCCAAATCCGGGTAAGAGCATTTTATATTTTCAACGACTGGTTTTCCAACTCGCCATTGCGTTGTCCTAAAACGGGTTCATCACGAAATGTTTGAACCAATGCCAATTGTTTTTTTTAACACTTGGTTGTATTTGGTCGCGCCGCTATAATTCAGACTGGATAGCAACACAGCAAAAGTGAAGTCATTTGTTAACAATATGTGCCAATTTTAATCGTGTCTAAATGTACTGCTGCAATCGATTCTAAAAAAATTGGAAAAAAATAATTTGTTGTAGCCTTTTTAGTAGTTAGCCTGGATGGAGGTTTATACTTGATAGTTATCCAGTCTGAATATTAAAATGGCTATACAAACCTACTCTTACCACTTTTATAGTTTTTT
The DNA here is from genome assembly GCA_963513945.1 of Hydrotaea diabolus. Taxonomy (NCBI): domain Eukaryota; kingdom Metazoa; phylum Arthropoda; class Insecta; order Diptera; family Muscidae; genus Hydrotaea; species Hydrotaea diabolus. Next base: position 21,721,331 of record OY740720.1, on the reverse strand, counting down.
GAATAGTTCGTGAATACAGTTTGTAACAAACGACTTACCTATTGCGGTTTTCTTATTCTGTCGTAGTTGTCGAGGCTTAACCTTAAACACCACTACCTAGTGGGAGTAGCAATTATTAGAACCTGATGTCCAAAAATGAATTTACCCTGAAATGTTTGGGCAATGGCATAACTACATACGAGGTCTGCTTTATATATTTCTGGCCTAATAATGAAAATGCGAATATTTATCATCAAAAATTGTTTTATTATTTTTCAAAGTATTCTCCAGCATGATTTATACACTTTTGCATGCGCTCAAACTAATTGTCAGGGCACTTTTTCCACTCCAATTGAGACACCTCCAAAACATGGTTTTTGAACGCTTCAAAAGCATCTTCTGGCGACTAAAATGGTTGACCACGCATTTTTTTCTTGATGTGGGGGAATAAAAAGAAGTAATTGGGTGGAAGTCAGGGCTGTACGGCGGATGACCCATCAATTCGACGTTTTGGTCGGTCAAAAAGGCGCTGGTTTGAGCCGATGTGTGAGAGCTCGCATTGTCATGTTGAACAAGGATTCGTTTTCTCTTGCTCGTTTTTCGAATTTCTCCGAAGACTTCAGGCAAACATATTCTGGTGTACTACTCAGAATTTACCATTATACGTTGCTCAAGTGGAACAGTCGCCACATGACCAGTTTTGCCAAAGAAACAGGCGACCATTTGCTTCAAAGTGCTTCTTCCACGAACAACTCGTCCTCGAAGATCCTCACGGTCGATTGCATTTTTGTTTCGGGCTCATACGCATAGATCCATGATTCGTCACCTGTGACGATCTTATAAACGTCTTTTGAAGCACCGCGATCGTATTTTTTCAAAATGTCTTTCCACCAATCGACACGAGCCTTTTTTTTGAGCGATTGTCAAATTGTGCGGGATCCAACGAGAACAAACATTTTTTACGGCCAGGTGTTCATGCAATATCGAATGTATGTTGGTGGAAAAAATGCCCAAGGATGCCTCTATCTCACGGTATGTCACATGAGGATCTTTCATTATCAGTTCACGCACGGCATCAATGTTCTCTGGCACCACGGCCGTTTTTGGACGACCTTCGTCTTTGAGCGAGCGTCGGCCATCGTGCTTCATCGCCATACAAAAATTTAAGTTCATCGATGCACTCTTGTCGTGATAATCCACGTCGAAATTTGTGAAAAATGATCGCACGAAAATGTTTACGAGTTAATTCAATTTTTTTTTTGCCAAATTGATGTTTTCAATTCAATGTAAACCACACAAATGCTGGTCGTCCGTCAAAACGTTCTGAGTACGTTTATACTTAGTGTTGCCTAGGCCAGAAATATATATAGCAACCCTCGTATGTATCTCATAAACAGTAATGTTCCCTATTTCAATGCCATTTTTGAATACAAACGAAATGAGCCCGGACAATTTATATCAAAGAGACGAGGGACTGTAAGTGGGCCAAATTGTCATTAATAGAAATCAGTTCCTCTTATGGAACTAAAACATACGATTATATGTAACACATCTATAAAATTTCTTTATATTTATAAGTACATATGATCTGATTTCTTGAAACACACTTCATGCTCGCTAAAGGGATGCACGGATAAATACTTGGAACAGCTTAACGCCGATCTGTATTGCATTTTAGAGATAAATTGGCGATGACGAACCAAGGGGCTGAATTTCAATTCTGAATTAGAATATTGTTATCAGAAATCATGTGCGTTATTTAATTCCATTTATTCATGAAAATTTGAAGAATATGGTACAGACCAACTAAAATATAAATATCTTGATTGTATATCTCGAAAGAAATCAATCAAACGATTTTACTGTGCTTTTGTTTAAATAATTTAATTATTTACCTGTTACCGGCAGCAGTCCGTTAATGATAATTCTAATTGGTATTATTGCTTACCACAAATTGCAATTGATTTGTCAGTCATTAGCCAAGACCGGATTCAGAGATTTCAAGTTTGTGTTTTTTTTTATAGATACGAGTACGTGTTTTTTTTATATATTATTTTTTGTTTATTTCAATATGTGAGTTTGTTTTTTTAACATTTAAATAAACTACTTGTTCGAGGGCTTTGCGTGACATGGAAACTTTTTTACTCAGCAGAGCAAAATTTTGTTAAGCAAATTGTGCAAGGTAAAAACAATTATTATCCTTGGCGATGTGAAAAGACAAGTGCAAAAATTAATACGAAAATATAAGTAAATAACAGACATAAAAGAAAGTTTTTGCTTGCCTCTGTAGCCATTTCGCTGTCTAATTTCAAATTAATTTAGACCTTCAAGTAAAACATAGCAGACTTTTAAGTAAAACAGCGGTAGGCAATTTTTTGAAGGAACCGACAAGACATTTAAAAAGAATTATTTTGACAACAGGAAAAAATAATTGTAACCTATTTCGAAAAGTTACTGTTCGAAACATAATTTAATTTTTATGAGTTCGTTATAATTTAAACTCGTTCGCATGGACTCTAAACATGCGACCAATTGTAAATATAGACAAATGGGTGTTCAAATAAAAGCAAAATTTTCTTCGAGTCCAAAAATATTTTAATTTTTAAGATTGAATTGGATTTGGGCACAGGAACATGAAACCTTGCGAGAAAAGCGCAGTAACAGTCAAAAAGAACGATATATGGGCTTTCTAAATATACAGGGCTGTCATAGAAAGCAATGTTCTCACTATTGGTTTTGAAAAAGATAAGAAAAAATGCTTTGGTGTCATGAAAACTAATTTTATCGGTTTTATCAGCAACAGCTGATTCGAACATTGGTTTTATTTACTTTCGAAATGGACAAACCCAACTTGGTTTCATGACACCAAATGAAACTAACAATGAAACTAATCGACATGGTTTCTATGAGAGCCCTGATATACTCGTACATATGGGCATTTAAATTAAAGCAAATTTCACTACGAACTCAAATATGGAATTATTTTAAGGATTCAAGTTAAACTGGAACTGGAATTAAACTGGACCCGAAAAATTGTAGTTGTATTGATCGGTGTAAATATAGACATGTGGGCATTCAGATGAAATCAAATTACACCACGTACTTAAATATGGACTTATTTTTAAGATTAAAGTTGAACTGGAATCGATCTCATGGACCCGAAAAATGACAGTTGTATTCATCGGGGCCATAAATATGATGATTTTTTTTTGTAATTTATGGTGTCGGCTATATAAAATCTTAAATGAAAGAACTTAAATACGATTTTACTTGTTTACAGTTTTTTCTTTCCAAATTTTCAAATTTGGTAGGACTGCAAACAACTAGAGTTATTTATTTTCCGGTATTCCGGCCGGGAAATATAAATAAGCTTGAGCTGAACCACGTTTTATTAAAACAAAAAATAAATACTACACGTATAATAAAAAGTAAACAAAATAATTATTAACATAGGACATTGGAATATACTGTTCAGCATGATAATTTCTCTGGAACTTTTTAACCCTTATCCATTTTTAAGTTTTGAGCCGATCTAAGTTTTAAGTTATTCGCAGTTTAATCTTAAATATTTTTTAATGGTATCCCTCGGCTAATGACGTAAAAGTATTTACTCCTAGAAAATGAATACTTTTTCGCTCATTGTTATTTAAAATTATAAATGGAAATTAAATAAACTTCGGTTTATTATGAAATCAATAAATTTTTAAAATGTTAATAATATTATTATTGCATTAAGGGGCGCATCCTTAAATATATTTCGATTTTTTACTTTGTGGAATACTTTTAGTAAAGAATAGATTTATGTACACCTTTTTAAACTAATGAAAACACATTATTAAAACTAATTTTTTACCATTTTTACTAATTAATAAAATCAATCAATTAAGGTTTATTCGTGCAAAAAAAACACAACATTTTTGCGATTTTTTTTAACCATACGTTAAAATTATACAACAAAAAAAAATTAGGTTTGCGGTGTCCCCAATAAATCGGTGCTAGATTATCCGAGACCAAAGTTATTTTGTTCGCTTTTCCCAGAACATGCTGAAAGGGCTTTTCAAAATCCAATTATTTAATTTTTGCGAACACTGAAGTGAAAACGCGATTTTTGAGAAAAAAAAATAATCGGCTATTTTGTTGTTGTGATATAAAAAATGTTAACAAATTTCAAAACCACTACAGCGTTACACCTTTAATTATGTACAGAAAATGTTTTAAATTTCAAAAGGATCGGTGCAGTAGGTTTTTTTGTTTTTAAGAGGGGCACCGACTTAGAAAACGTTGTGGCTAAAACGCTTTTATGCTTTTTTTATAAAACTGAGTAGTGTGTTTTGATCCAATTCATCGCATATTTTCCCACAAATATTCTTGAAAGGTTCTCCATTCCGAAAATAATTTAAAAAACCTATTGTGTTTTGAATGTCAAGTCTTAAGTTATTGAGGTTTCTATAAATGCCCCACTTATAATGCAATACATTGCAATGTGTAACTTCACAAATATTGTATGTACTCGTACTTTACCACATGCACTGTGGAACACATTTTTATTTTACCAAAAAAAATTCTGATCACATTTTGTGAATGGCCTAATAATGAAAATGCGAATATTTATCATCAAAAATGGTTTTATTGTTTTTCAAAGTATTTTGCAGCATGATTTATACACTTTTGCATGCGCTCAAACCAATTGTCGAATCACTTTTTCCACTCCGATTGAGACACCATTTTTGGCGACGAAAGTCATTGACCACGCATTTTTTCTTGTTGTGCGGAAATAAAAAGAAGTCAGGTGGCAAGTCAGGGCTGTATGGCGGATGACCCATCAATTCAACGTTTCGGTCGGTCAAAAAGGCGCTGGTTTAAGCCGATGTGTGAGAGCTCGCATTGTAATGGTACACAATGATTCGTCTTCTCTTGTTCGTTTTCGAATTTCTCCGAAAACTTTAGGCAAACAAATTGCGGTGTGCCACTCAGAATGGACCGTCCTACGTTGCTCAAGCGGAACAGTCGCCACATGAGCAGTTTTGCCGAAGAAACAGGCGACCATTTGCTTCGAAGTGAACGAACAACTTTTGTTGGATTTGGCTCGCTCTCGAAGACCCACAAGGTCGATTGCTCTTTTGTTTCGGGCTCTTAGGTATAGATCCATGATTCGTCACCTGTGACGATCTTATAAATGTCTTTTGAAGCACCGCGATCGTATTGTTTCAAAATTTCTTTGCACCAATCGACACGAGCATTATTTTGAGCGATTGTCAAATTGTGCGGGATCCAACGAGAACAAACCTTTTTTACTGCCAGGTGTTCATCCAATATCAAATGTATGCTAGTGGAAGAAATGCCCCTATCTCACGGTATGTCACATGATGAACTTACATTATCAGTTCACGCACGGCATCAATGTTCTCTGGCACAACGGCCGTTTTTGGACGACCTTAGTCTTTGAGCGAGCGTCGGCCACGATTGAATTCATTAAACCAGTTTTTCACAGTGCTATAGGATGGTGCTTCATCGCTATATACAAATTTAAGTTCATCGGTGCACTCTTGTCGAAAGTTGTGAAAAATGATCGCACGAAAATGTTCACGAGTTAATTCTTTTTTTTGCCAAATTGATTTTTTCAAGTCACTGTAAACAAATGACGGTCGCACGTCAAAACGTTCTGAGTACGTTTATGCTAAAAAAAATGTCAAACTTTCCAATGGTAATGTCAAATGGCGCTAGTCAACACTAAGGCCAGAAATATATATAGCAACCCGTACAACTACATTCAATTGATACATATTTTTAAAAATGTTAATTAAATTTTGAAAAAAAGGAATATTGTGAGCCTCTATCGTGTGATGGTTAGCGTCTACAATTATCTAATAAGTAAGCCCGGTAAGGAACATTTTAAAATGTTTAAGCGGCGGTTTTCATTCTTGTAAATGTCGCCGACTTAACAAGCTAAATACTAATTTCTAAGCCATGTTGAAGGTCCTCTGTAAAATGCATTAGCCGTTTCAAACCGTCGTTAAACAATAGGACAGTGATTTTTTTCCACATTTCTTAATGGAGTGTGGAAAAAAACTCCTGTAAGTTTTAAGTTTTAAACTGCTTTTACATAAAACTATTTTTTTAAGTTGTGGTTCAGACACCTATGCTCCAGTTAAGAGATTTTGTTTTAAATTTAATTAGTGATTTCAGATAAGGTTTAAAATTCAAATTTCCTTTTTAAAAATGTTCTTTTTATGTTTTATGTCCAAAAATTTGGGCTACGTGCAATGGATCGGTCTCGGTCTGGTCTCTTACCATAACATAACATTCATGTTTTTTTCTTTTAATTTCTATTTTTTTAATATCGTTCGAATATGGCTTTCTTCAAATAAGTAGCGTTCTGTTATCGCTCGTATAATGTGTTTATACTGTTGCTGTATTCCGTATAATTCAATTCCATTTCTATTCAGTAGCAGTCAACTGATAACAGAAGCTGTCATTAATTTCTCTGCCTGAACCAATGACTTATAAATACTCAATCCCCTTTCGTAGATGATCAGTATAAGACACAACGCGTTGCAACCACATCACATCAGTAGTGAGTCGTGTTGTGATAAGATTGAAAGTGTTTTCATTTGTTGTTTTTCGAAATTCAAATTAGTGTGAAGATGGAAGGTAAATAGAAGCTGTATTGAATACATTTTTAAATACTAACTATTAAATTATATCAATGTAGAAGAAATCGCATTGCATGTGTTACGATAAGAATTGGTCTTTACGTGTGTTTACGTACCAAAACGTCAAAGTTTATCATACATCCGTCTGGTTTAGTGCGATTTTGAAAAAGAATTAATCTAACCCTGCAGGTTAAGGTTTTCGCATTTAATTCCAAATTTTATTTGCGCTGTTTTAATGACAGTCTTGCGAAAAACATTGTGAAATTTGGAAAATACCTAGAATAAAATAATGAACTAAATTATATTGAATTCTGAAATATTATCTAACTTCTTTAATAAATTTAAACCTACAGGTTAAGCTTTTCGAATTTAATTTTAATTTGCGTTGTTTTTATTATTATAGCTGTATGTCTTTCGAGAAACATTAATAAATTTGGGAAATACCTTAAATATATTTAATGGCCTAGAAGTTTACTTCTAAATTATTAAAATAATTCTTAACGATTATATTTTGGTTAAGAGATTATTAAAGGTATCTTTACTTTTTTTCTTTTACAAGAGAAAAAATTAATTATGTACAGAAAAGTGTTTTAAATTTTAAAAGGACCGGTGCTGTAGGTTTTTTTTTGTTACGAGGTGCACCGACTTTGAAAACGTAAGTTGTGGTTATGCTTTTTTATAACACTGAGTAGTGTGTTTTGATCCAATTCATTGCAAATTTTCCCACAATATTCTTGAAAGGTTCTCTATTCAGAAAATAATTTAAAAAACCTATTGTGTTTTGAATGTCAAGTCTTAAGTTATTGAGGTTTCTATTAATGTCCCACTTATAATGCAATACATTGTAAATATTGTATGTAATTTACCACATGCACTGTGGAACACATTTTTATTTTACCAAAGAAATTCTGATCACATTTTGTGAATACGAGGGCTGCTATATATATTTCTGGCCTAATAATGAAAATGTGAATATTTATTATCAAAAATCCGAAAATAATGCTTAACGATTATATATTTGTTTAGAAATTATTAAAAGTATCTTTACATTTTTCTTTTACAAGAGAAAAAATTAATTGGTAAAATGATTTCATTGGGGGTTCATCAAGGTCTCAGAACTAATCGAACTCCAGCCTTCCTCTTTCTAATTAAAGTGACAATTTGACTTTGATCAGAAGATGTACATGCTCTCAAATCCAATAAAGTTTTGTGCCTGGCTTGGTTTCTTGTCCAAATTTCCGTTAGCTCCCATGCTACAATTAATTGTTAGGAATGAAATCAAATTTACTTTTGATAACAGCCTAGGCACATTTATGAATATAGACTTGTTAAAACATCAAAAGCCATAGTAAAATACACTAACAACTAGCATTTTGTTTGTGTATTATAAATAAAGCTGTCAAACTTTATTTTTTTAACTAAAACACATTTGAATTTAACAACTTTGTTGATACATTCAATGAAAAATAAATTTCAATATTTAATAGAGGTGTTTTTTGCTTAACCGCGATAGCTAAGACATATGATCAAAACTGTTAATAGTTATGTCGTTAGTTTACAAAAAGTGTCAATTTTGTTCATGCCTACGAAAAAAGTACAAATCTTCAAAAAAAAAAAAATAGAAAAATTTCCCGTTTAAGTACTTAGCCTGAATAATACATAAAATATACAGTTACGGACAAAAAAATAGGATCAATTAAAGTTATTTTGATAGAAACGGAAAAAAAGTATTTTTTAACAATCAAATGTCTTTTTTTTTAATTTATTATTTATTTTATATATCCGTGCTCTTTACAACACAAACTCACTCACGGACATAAAAATAGGTTTAATTTAGAAGACAAGATGAAAAACAGAAGTTATCTATGAATCTTTGGCGTAAGAACTAAAATTTAGAAGTATAGGGTTATCTATCTAGAGGTATTTTCTAGAACAAAAACAAAATATAAAAATTCAAATCAAGTGTGGAATCTTTATTGTTAATTTAGAAGGACATTTTATGGCATTAATTTTTTGAATATTATTTCCTTCAAATTTTGTCCAAAACGCGAAATTAGCTGCTTTTCGAAATGACCTCTCAAAAGATCCATTGTTTGAGCAGCTGTATGGCAAGTGGCACCCGTCCTGTTAAAACCAAGTGTCGTCAAGATTACGGGCTTTAATTTCAGGTAGCATAAGGATCGATATCATGGAGCGACAGCGGGCACCATTCACGGTTACGTTCCGGCCATCATCATTTTTGAAAAAATATGCACCGATGATTCCACCAGCTCATAAACCGCACCAAACCGTGGTTTTCTCTGGGTATAACAGCACCTCTTGAACCTCTTCTTGTTGGTCTTCAGCCCAAATGCGGCAATTTTGTTTATTGACTTTGCCGTTGAGCCAGAAATGGGCCTTATCACTGAACAAAATTTTGGTCCGAAAACAGCGGATCTTCCCGTTTCTCACCGAACGCTCATTTCCATAAAACAGTTGCCATCATTTGAATGTACTTAGTAGGGACATAAGTACTGTTACAACATTGAACACACCCATTTCAATAGTAGAACTGAACATACCCCGTTAGTGTAATATGGGTTTTGAAAGCTAACCTTAATAGCGTTAGTCTGTAACGGGATTTTAAAATTGTTTCAACTTTCATCAGGAGTGGTCAGACAATGAGAACCATATTGCTGTAATAGCGCTTTTCAAGTGTGAAATGAAATGAAAAAAGCGATATTTTCAAAACCCTCCGGCCACTAGGGATTAGCCGCATGTTCGTCTATCGATGCATAAAACTGTTTGAGGAGACTGGAGATGTAAAAGACCGCCACCGGTCGGGCCGCCCACGCTCTGTTAGAACACCGCATGTGATTAAAGCCGTAGAATCAATAATTCACAGAAATGAATATCACGCAAAAGTCCATGAGTCGAATCATTAAAAAAGACTTGGGACTTGGGGCTTTCAAACAACGTGCAGGGCATTTATTGACTGCAGCTTTTTTTTTTAGAAAAATAGGATTGAAAAATGCAAACGTCTTTTGGTGAAGCAATTTTGTTCACCGATGAAAAAATTGTTACTGTTCAGGAAAAATTTAACAAGCAAAATGATAGAGCGTATGCGCGGTTATCTAAGGAAGCATCTGTACTGATCCCAAGGGCGGGAAAGGGTCATCACCCAGCTTCAGTCATGGTTTGGTGGGGTGTCTCTTACCATGGGGTCACTGATCTGCATTTCTGCGAACAAGGAGTCAAAACATCATTGACAGCGTTCATTTCCTCTGAAGAATGGCCCTCAGGCAGTCCAGATTTGAACCCATTGGATTACAAATTGTGGACGGTTTTAGAGGACAAGGTTTGTCACAAAAGATAGCCCAACATTGTATCTCTTAAGACTGCTTTGGTTCGAGCTGTGGCCATTTTTCCAATGGTCGAGGTTCGTGCAGCTATTGACGATTGGCCAGTGCGACTTAAGGCATGTGTAAAGTCAAAAGGTGGACATTTCGAATATGTGACAGCGCAAAGAGAAAGGGACCTAAGGGTAAAAAAAATCAATTTTCTTTTTTTTTTTCTTTTTTTGATGTGGACAACATCTGAGCACCGAATGAGACCGATCCCATGCCCCAAAAGTGTTCCCTCCCAGAGATATGCGCGTTTTATGAAAGTGAAGTCGACGATTCTAAGCGCAAATAGAAAGGGACCTAATCTTTAAAATGGCTCTCCTAAACAAAACTGGTTTTTAACCTTAGGTCCCTTTCTATTTTGCGCGTCACATATGTAGATTCTTTTTGGATACAATATACATCAATAAATACGTATATTAAAAAATATTTGGTCCAAAAACATTCAGTACTTTTTATTTAACAGCATAAAACGTGTGTAACAGTATTTATGACCCTACTAAGTATAATTTTGCAGCGAATTTTCGCGGGAAAAACTTACAAAACATAAACCAAAGAATATTTATGGTTAAATAGATTCCGAAAATGCTTAGCTGGCTTACAGTACTCCACAGCCATTTTTTAAAGACCCACTTAAATTCTGAAGTCATGAAATTGATTAAGTACGTAAATCCTGCTGTTGAAGGTGGGTGTATCAAAGTCGGTGTAGACGAACGAACCTTGGATGGCTGCGAATATTAAAACAAACTCGTTTTAGTGCTGTTCAGCATTTTTCTATTTATTATTTCAGAATTTGGGATTTTTTAGCATTATCAGTTAGTGTGTACACAAATGTTTTTCTTTAGAAACTGAAATTGGGGTTTTAGCCGGTTTTCAATTGAGTTTAATAAACAATTCGCCGTAGCACGTTTGTGGAGTAATAATATGAGTATTAAAAGAAATGAATAACAATAAACCACAGTTTATTTTAAAAAGATAATAAATAAAACATTTTTCCTAAGTTTAAACGATAATGTGTTATTTTGGTGCATTATACACATATGATGATGATGATGAAACTTTAAAGCCGCAATGAACCCTTTTTTAAAGAGTACTAAGATGAGAAATATCATATAACAGAAATTGTTGCCCTAAAATAACTTCTTTTATGTTTCTAAATTGCTCTTTTCATTTTCTGTAAAAGAGTCTATAACACCGCAACATGACATTGAACTGATGTTTGCTAAGTTAAATTTTATACCGATCGACTCAAAATCAACTTCGGAATCTAAATAGAAATGTCTGTCTATCCATATATTAAAACTTTTAACTGGTAGATCTACTAGAGTAGAGATAGTTATATTAAGATGTTTTGTAAAGAAACCCCTTCACAAATGTGACGATAATTTTGTTTTTTATTCAGGGGCTAACTTCCTGAGACCGAATACTCACAAGATTTGAACTACATTCAGTCCATAATCATAATATACTCATAATATATTATTTTTTTAATTAAAAAAACATGAAGTAAAATTGGTTTATTCAAAATAAGAAACATTCTTGATTGCGGCTCTATCGGCAGGTTTCGTACAGGGTGGGCGATTTAACATTTTAAATTGGCTGTAAAAAAATACTGATAATTTATCAAATTTTTGGTTTTATTAGAAAGGATGAACTTTTATTTTTTAATTTTTTTTTTATTATTTTATTTGCTTTATTGTAATATCCATAGCCTTCAAGGCCAATTGTACTATATTACACAAAATCATTCATATGACTACCACATCTGGCTAGCCAGTCCTCACCCAATTTTTCGGTACGTTTTCAATTGTTTCGGGTAGAATCTCTTCAATAGAAATTTCGGTTTAACCCGTTACTGCCTGCCTATTTATCGGCTCGTACGATTTTTTTGAAATTTCTAAATTTATGTCCAAAAGACACGTGTATACCCGTGCAAGGTGTTTGTTTAAAGTGCAAGGTGAATTTGCATCCCGCTACTTGCTTGCTGGATTATCACAACGGTGTTGCACCATATCCGAAGAAAATTGCTAAGGCTGCCTTTTTTTCATTACATAGTAGACAACTTAAGCTCGGTGAAATTAGAAATTTTTAATTTGTACCATTTACCTATGTTTGACAGCACTTTTCCGGAGCATTTTCCGAAAAAACTCTTCGATTTTTGCCTGCAAAAAACAAAAGATACAAAAACATCCTGCTAAATGCTTTAATTTAGCCCAATCTTTCCTCTTTTCTATAAAATAAATTACCGCGATATCGCTCATCTGGTCCAGGCTAAAATAATTTATATATCAACACATTCTTATGTATTTAAATACCCAGTAGGTAGGAATAGGTTAATGATTCAACGCTTCAATTGCCTCTGGATGCTTAGCCTAACATATATCCTGAATTGCTCCTTAGAGAAAATAATTCGAAAAGACTCAAATCACAGCTCCATTAACGCTTGCCGTTGACGGTGATGGTGGCTCCTTTTCGAAGAAAAATGGCTCAATGATGCCGCCAGCCAAAAACTGACACCAAACAGTGACTCGTTGTGGATGCATTGGCTTCTCAATAGTCACCTGTGGGTTCTCTAAAACGCACTTGCTCCAATTTTGCGTACTTACATATCCACCGAGGTGAAAATGAGCTTCATCTGGAAACACGATTTTTCGGTAAAATTTTTCATTTCCTGTTGAACAATCTTCAGCCCATTGGGCGAAGCGAAAACGCATCGGATGTGTTCCATTATTTAATGACAAAGTTCAACCTTTCTAATAAAACCATAAATTTCAAAAAATTATCAGTACTTTTTTTAAAGCCGATCCAAATTTAAAAGGCCATTCCTATAGTTACGCCTCCTTTCATCTCACTTTTCCATGACAACACGTTTACCACACTAGGCTCGGCAAAGGCCGTGTAGCATGGCGCGCTATTCTGCTGAAACAAAAGACCGTCCATGAGATGTAAATGCACTTTGTCAGAAAAGATGATTTTTCGAGCAAAATCTTTGCCTGGCTCCAAGACCCAGACTAAAAAGCGACATCGAAGCGGATGATCATGTGCCTTCAATTCTTGAGTAAAAATGACTTTGTAAACAAAAAATGCGCTTTATAACTCAGCCACATTTTTGTCGGTTCATGACCACGGGACTGTAAGTTTTGTCAACTAGAATGATAGCCGCACGAACTTTTCTTCACACAAGCGTGATAAAGGCGCGGTAGGTGCCTTTCTACGGCCAAAATTTGTTTTCAATAATTAACCCTTTCGGTACGGCTTTCGAATTACAATGATACATAGTAATTTATGTATTCAATATATTATACGTATATCACAGAATTAGTCAGGGGGGGGCTGGTAAACCATTGTACCATCCGTCTTTTTAAATGGCACAAATGTATACCAACCGTCCTATAAAACATAAACAATACAAATAAAGAATAAAAACAAATTAAATACAAAGTAAAATAAAGTAATTCATTTATTAAATGTATTAGAGATCATTTGTTAAAACTAAAACAATTAATTCAGTCTATTACTCAGGGCAATAAGTAAAATAATAAAGTAAATAAAATTAAATATGTATGGCAAAGTTTACATGTAGTAAACTTATGAATGAAAAATTGCAAACCAGTTTTTGCACAATGGAACTTGGCACTCGGTGCATATCGTATAGGTACGAGTTTGTTTTTTTTGTTGCGAGCAATGAGCACAACGACGTCTTGTATTGCCTTCAATAGGAAGATGAAGCGATTGCACGGGTTTGGGTACAGGACCTGGTCTATTTGATCTGCGAGCGGCTGTAGTTTTTAATCCTTCTTCGATCAATGTCTCGGCCAAAGTCACCAATAGTTGCTTGAACGGTATCTTATTTCTGTTTAGATCGTTGTAGATCGTCCATGTGTTCACAGCAGCCATCATTATCAAACGATAAAATACTTTTTTCCACCATTTATCCGATTTGCGATCAAATTCGTATAGGCCAGTCATTTGATCTGCCAGATCGACTCCTCCCGTTATTTCGCGATAGCATTTTATTTTATTTGGACACGGAACCTCAATTTTAACGCCTGTTTTCAATGTTTTCGACACATTAGTTATGCCAGGTTTATGGCAATTACTAATAACCAAAACCTCTTTTGTGTCTTGCCATTTTACGCACAAAAGGCTTGATGATGTGCTTTTGAATTCTGATTCCCCTCTTTCCATTTTTCGTTTTGTAAACTGAAGAACATTTTTCCTGTTTCCCATTATTGTGCCAACAGCAGGAAAAGGAATAGTGTCTAATAAATGTACAGATGAGAAAAAGCGATCAAAGCTTAAAGTTACATCATTTTCGACAATTGAACTTGTAAGTTTCATGACTACTCGCTCTCCAAGTGTTCCCGGGGATGCTGTCAGATCCTTTCCACAGTATATGTTAAAATCGTATGTGTATCCTGTAGTTGAATCGCATCGAAGCCACATTTTAATACCCCTTTTGATAGGCTTGAGAGGCATGTATTGCTTTAGCGTGCTTCGGCCCTTGAATTTGGTCATTGATTCATCAATACTTTGGTAACAACTGTCTTGTCTACACTTCAGAAAATTTTTTTTCAGACATTCCACTAAGTCATCTACATAGTAAGTTTTACTACAATTTGGTGGTTTCTCTGGGCTTGCGAAGTACAGCTTAGAAGAAAGAAGTAGGAAACGATCTCGTGCAATGGCTTCACAAATGGATTGGTTACCAAGAGATTTATGAAGTGACCAATAATCTTTTATACAGGGAAGACGATTGTAGGACATAATAAGCATGCATCCAATAATTACCTCTATTTCACCACTATTAGTTGGAGTTATTTTTACTTTCTTCTTTTTAGGTTGAGAATTTTGAAATATTTCAATACGCTCATTTGTGCACTGGGCTATATACATGTAAACCGATTTCGGCAAAAGCTTATGAAAAATTTCAATAATGCTTGATGTGTGCGGTATATGTGCAGATATTTCACAACTACGAGGTGTGGAAATAGATCTCTTGGGAACAAAAGCTTCATCAGGTGTATTCCAAATGAATCTAACATCAGCTGGTTGGTTCCTGGCGGATATATCTTCAACTAGCTCTTCAACAGTTTCTTCATCTACAGTTTCCTCATCTGAGAAGCTTTTTACACAATCATTATCGTCACTTGGCACATAATTGTCACTGCTTGAAGCAGAAAAGTCTCCCAAACTGTCACTTTCAGCTTCATCCTCCAACAACATCCGAATATCTTCAGGATTCATTTTTTTACTTCAACCTGCGAAAAATCAGTAAACGTTTTTTTAGTACCAAGTGGCCTACTGGTATACATGTGTACCACCTGTCAGGACTGGTGGTACATATCTGAACCACCCCGACCAATTTGTATAAAAATAAAAATAAAATGTAAAATATTCTTACCAGCTCAAAACCAAAAATTAAACGAAATTTAATTAGACGAAATTTGTTATTTTAATTTATTATACAGCTCCATATATTGCAAAATATTGGAAAAAACGCTCAAGTAATGAGGTGAACGTTCGCCTTTGTCAACAAAATCCATAAACTGACAATGTAATTGCAATGATATTCTAAAAAGTACCGTTTATTAACAAAGAGAATCATTGCAAAGACAAAATGGTACATTTGGAAAACAAAGAGCATGATAATTAAAATGTTTAGAGATGTTTAAAATTGGTGGTACATATGTGTACCATTCGTACCGAAAGGGTTAAAATAATAAATAAATTTTTATAAGGTTCATAATTTTTTTTATTTCATTTCCAAATAAGCAAATTACCGCTTTCCATCCTGTATAAGTTGTGATACTGATTTTCTGTCAATATATCAAATGGGAACGATAAAAAACTTATGGTTTAAAAAGAAACAACTGTATGGAACACTCTTGTTAGGAATGTGACTGTTTTTTTTTGTAGTATTTCAATGAATACTGATTTTGCAGATCATCATTTGTTAGTTCTTAAGAAACGGGCTGTTACCTTTCGAGAGGTTCAGTATGATATGCCTACGAACCTCGTCAACTCATCGATGGGAAATTGGGGTGTTTCAGTTTAACGCGCTTTTTTTAATGACCATAATCACAAGTTTTATCTCCAATTAACTCTGCAAGACATAATTGCTATAATTTTTGCTCTTCACCTTTGAAAGGTAATATTTAAAAAAAATATTTTTTTAATACTTTTTTTATATTATTTATTTTTTATTATAAGAAAACCATAAAATAAAAGTTTCGAAAAAGTCAAAAAATAGAAATTTGGGCGCCACGAAAATGATTTTCTTGAACGGAAACGTTTTATCCTCTTGCCAAAAGCTATCGAAAAATTGATGGACCAATATGGACAAATTTTTGTCCTTACAAATCGGCCTACCCTAATGTACAGTGGGACAAACAAGTTAATCTTTTCAATCTTTATTTGGATTTGACATAATTTGCCTCTAATTCCAGCGTTAATAACAGGTTGATAACACACCATTGATTTGTTTATAAAGGCATTGATTATAATTAACCCGCAGAAGAAGTAGAGACGTTCTTTTAGTTTTGCGGTTTAGAGAAATGGAACCCTTTATTTTATACAAATAAGCGTCATTCCGATTTTGTACAAATTTCTTTGAAGTTAATTAGTATAAACAATTAATATAATTATAAAATCCCGTAAATTACCAGAGTTGTGCTAATTATAATTCTAAAAAGCTCGGGATGTTTTTAATCAGATCAGTTTCGTCTGCATATAACAGATTTGCATATAACATTCCAGATTCACACAGCGATATGGTTTTAAAATTGAAATGGTCAAGAAAATCACTGTCGTCTAGAACACCTTTTGAAACAGAAAATATTTCGTTTTGACCGATTGTTTCGGTGGGACTTCCTTGTAACAAAGAATGACTCAATATTTTTGACAAAGAATTACCTTATTATTATTGCATAAAAGATTGCAAAACAATCGAAATTGGGACATATGTATTAAGCTTATCTACAGAGTCATAAATAATTTTCTTCATATTCTCCAAATCGGGGTATTTTTTTTTTGAAACACTTTATGAAGAACGTCATTCTACTTAACCACTTGTTTCGTCATCAAATAGGGGGTTTTTCAATAACTTGTATCTTAGGTTGGGTAGGCTTAGGATCCATTGTGACTCACTTCAATAGATTATACGGTTTTGTTTCTTTTAAAAATATAGTTTTTCTACAAATAAGACTAGATTTATATATTTATATTCAATGATAAATATTTGTTAACTTGCATCCTTATGTTTTTTATTTATCATTGCAGTTAAAATCCCTACCATCCTTAGCATCTTTGCTATTCTCCTCGTCTCTTTGCCCTCAACCATCCAAGGCCCCACCACCAACATGGTCAACACGGAATTCTCCAACAGCTTGGAAAGTTTCGGCGTTAAGCTGTTCTCCGAATTGGCTAAATCGAACCGCCAAAAGAACATTATCTTCTCGCCCTTCTCCATTCAGACCTGTGTGGCCATGGCTCGCATGGGCGCTGATGGTCAGACCGCTGTGGAAATGGACAAAGGTTTGGGCTTGAGCTCTCAAAACATCGATACTTTGGCCGACAACTACCATTCGGTGTTGTCCACCTATGAGGATAGCAACATTTTGAAGATCGCCAACAAGATCTACATCATGAAGAACTACGAAGTCCAAGACAAGTTCAACGAGTTGTTGACCAAGAAGTTCTTCTCTTCGGCTGAAAACATCAATTTCGCTGAGAACACTAAAGCAGCTCAATCCATCAACGATTGGGTTGAAACGAAAACCAATCATTTGATTAAGGATCTTATTTCTCCCGATCTTTTGAGCAGCGATACTCGTTTGGTCTTGCTGAATGCCATCCACTTCAAGGGTGAATGGGTTCATTCCTTCCCCGAACATGCTACCCGTGAACAGGATTTCTATACCGACGAGACCAACAGCGTCAAGGTACAAATGATGCACCAGAGCGAGCGTTTCCGTTATGGTGATTTCCCAGAGTTGGATGCCACCGCCCTGGAAATGCCCTACAAGGATTCCGATCTTTCCATGCTGATCATTTTGCCCAACTCTCGCACCGGTTTGGTGGGCTTGGAAGAAAAATTGAAGACTGTTTCGTTGCAAGAATTGACCGGCAAAATGTTCTCCACCAAGGTTATTGTTGATATGCCTAAATTCAAGGCCGAATACGAAATTGAGTTGACCGAAGCCCTTAAGAATGTAAGAGGAGTTATTTTTAGATTTATTAAAAAGTGAAACAAGTGAATAATAACTTTTTTTCCTCAAAACAGTTGGGTATGGGCCGCATGTTCTCGGCCTCGGCTGAATTCGGCAAAATGTTGCAATCCCCCGAACCCTTGCAAATTTCAAAGGTTGTTCACAAGGCTTTCATTGAAGTCAACGAGAAGGGTACCGAAGCCGCTGCTGCCACTGGTATGTTGTTGTTTCTTTTTCTGGCTTTTTTTCTGTGTGGTGCTACTAACACTTTACTTAATTTCCTTTATGAAATTTATACTAATGAGAAAATTTGGGTTTTTATTTTGGTCATAGGCTTTATTTAAATTCATTTCAAGAACTAATTGTGTTTGGTAATCTCTAAAAAGCTGTATATAAACGTCTGATCTAAGATGGGTTTTAAATAAAGGGTTTTATTTGTCAATACGAGTAGACAAAATCTTTCTAGAGCTTTTTGGGGAATATAAATTAATTATAAATGTCTTTACAATGTAAATGCTAGGTTTAGATTACGTTGTCTATAAAAGGTTTTACTGCATTCATTGTCAGTTGAACTGAATTTTAAAACGGGAAATGCATGCTCTTTGCGATATAGGGTGGGCCTTTTAAAAATTTGAATCGGCTGTAAAAAAAAGTAATGATAATTTTTTAAAATTTCTGGTTTTATTGGAAAGGTTAAACTTTGTCATTTAATAATGGTACACCAACCGATGCGTTTCGCTTTGACCAATGGGCTGAAAATTGTTTGGCAGGAGCTGAAAAATGTTACCGAAAAATCGTGTTTTTAGATGAAGCTCATTTTCACTTCGAATAAGCAAAATTGCAATTTTGCTTTTCAATAAGCAAAATTGCCACATATGGATTTCAGAGAACCTACACATGACTATTGAGAAGCCATTCATCCACAGCGAGTCACTGTTTGGTGGGATTTGGGCTGGCGGCATCATTGGGCCATTTTTCTTCAGAACTGAGCAAGGAGCCGCTGTTTCCGTCAACGGTGACCGGTACCGCGCCATGCTTAACAATTTTTTTTTCCAAAAATTCAAAAGAATGGCATGGACGACATTAGGTTTCAACAAGACGGTCATACAGCCAACGCAACCATTTTTTTTTTCAAAAGCATGGACGACATTTGGTTTCAACAAATTTCAACAGCCAACGCAACCATGTAAAATTAACGCACTGTTTTTGAAGCTCAAATAATCAGCCGAAATTGTGTTGTCAACTGGCCGCCTCGTAGCTGTGATTTGAGCCCTTTGAATTGTATTCTGTGGGAAGCCATTAAGATTAAATGTTACGCAAAACATTGAAGCGTTGAAACATGAAATCAAAGTTGCCATTGAAGGGATTCGACACGAAACAATCGAAAAAGTACTGAATAAATGGGTTGATCGGATGAGGTACTGCCGAGCCAGTTGTGGTAGTCATATAAATAATATTGTGTTCCATTATTTAATGAAAAAGTTTAACCTTCCCAACAAAACCAGAAATTTAAAAAGAAAATTGTACTTCTTTTTACAGCCGATTAAAATTTAAAATGTTAAATTGCCCACCCTGTATATAAAGAATGGCATTCGTCTAAGGGGCAAAAGTTGTAATCGTGGTCTATTATCTAACAAAACTGCCTTCGATATACCAATATAAATGCGTACAAACAAAAAAGCAGTCATAGCAGTAGAACTATTACTGCGAACAGCATTCTATCCTTTCGACTCGCCCTAGCTTATGCTATTGCTTCAAGTCATGGAGGTTATCACTCTACGAATGTAACTTATATACACTGTTTAACGTTTTTCCATTAAATATTTCTAAATCAAAGCTATACGAGTATAAAAAATATTTTATTTCAAGCAATTTCTTTTTTCAATTATATTTTCACTACAAATCCACTTTATATGGAAAGTCTATTCAAGTTGCTTTTAAATACTGACATTTTCATTGTTATGTTTTATGTGACAGGCATCTGCCTTTTCGAAAAAGCAGAACTGCGCAGCGTGTTTAAAAATCATCGTCTGGCAACATTGCAGTAGACATGTAATTTACTGCGCACATATTGCGCAGGCGTGCAGTAAAAAAGTATGATGCAATGAAACAGTATGCACCTATTTTAATTCTGATTTCGATTAAATTTGGTATTCTATTGAGCATCTCATTCAATAGAAACCAAAGGTTTTTTCACAGCCGAATAGACTTAGCCAAGTAGCAAGCAGGTTGCCAGGAGTAGAAAAAATTTGTTGGTGCGATATAAAAAAATAATGTTATATAATTTATTACAATAGTGTTGTATACTTTAAGACAATGCATATAAGAAAATGATTAATTAATCCAACGCATTTGTTAATCATATTATTTATGAACATATCAATTTTACTGTTTCAGAAAATATTGAGGGATCCAGATCTATGGCCCTAGTAAATTCCAAAAAAAAAAAATCCATTTTCATACAGCTTTTTAGATCAAAATTGAATCATCCTCATACAAACACACTCACAATACCTATACATACACCAAATTCACACACACAACTATTTATTTACATCAAAAAACTTAAACTCCTAACACTTTCAAAAAGAAAAACACATCAAATTGAAAATTCTTGTTATTTGCCATTAGTCTTTGTCTCTGTTTGCCTTTCACCCTGTGCTATCTATGTGTTGTTAATTCTCATCTTATATATACACTATTATTTAGGAATGTTGGCACGTAAGAAACGTGCCTTGGTAGATATTTCCGAACTCAAAGAGTTCATTGTCGATCATCCATTCGTGTATCAAATAAACCATAGAGCAACTGCTACGTCTGCATCCATTGCAACATCTCCATCAGAAACATCTAATACTACAACTACGAAGTTAACATTATTTACGGGTTCCATACAAATCCTTAGCGGTGGGGTCGACCCAGACATTTTAGCGACCACTCCAGATCCAAGTACAAATAGACTAAGTGATGAACTATAAATGACTTATGCATCTTATGAAAAGTAACCGAAGGCATCTCTAAAATATTAATTATTTTTGCGAATTTAAAAAATAAAAACATTTTTAAAAACTATTTCCAAAATTTTTTTTTTTGCTTATAAATGTTTAAATGTTTTGTAAAAAAAATGTCTAATGTTATTTTTTCATACATGTTTATTTGTAATTTTTGTTGTTATTTTAATGCCCTCCACCATTAAATATAAATGTAGATCAGACGCTTAAGTACGATTAAAAAAAACTACCTTTGTCCGCCAGTACGAGTATGTCCGCCTTTTAAATATTGCACAATAAGCGCAGAAATTAAAAAGAAGCATTTCCCTTAGAATTATTGGTTGCGCCAAAGACTGATTTATATAGCGATCAAGTAAATTTGCGGTGTTCTTTCCGATTTTGAAGAAAATTTTCAAATATGTTTATAAAGGGCGCGACCACATTTATGAATTTCTCAAAATCTTGCGAAATTTCCGATTCGATGAGACGTATTTCAACCACAAAAAATGTATACTTAAATTATATAGAAGAAAGAGTTCAAACCACAATAAACCCTGAAGCGAAGAAGTTTATTCTTTTGTTTAAAATGTTATATTCCCTGAGAATAATCATCGAAGATGATCAAAATATTGGAAATAATATTTCGAGCCAGACAATTTAGACAAAAAAAATATGTATAATATAGGCCAACAATACATAACCAAATCAGTTCTCAAAACTCAATTTATTTTAATTGATGTGGTTATGTTTTTGCTGGTCTATGTTGATATTTTAAATTCCTTGTTGTAGTATCTTGACTTTAGGTGGTAAAAAACGATGTTGTTCTTTATAGGATGGAGTTTGTTTGGGTTAGAAAGTAAATGTAGTTTCTTAAAATATACTTATTTAATTAAAAATAATTTTGTTTTAATATTTTTAAATACATTTTAAATAGCTAATACTTTTATTAAGCTCTCAGTAAGTTTTAGGATGGAAGGAAAAAAGGGGGGATATGTTACGCTTATGTTTTCAATAATTAAATGAAACTTTATTCTAAAACTTACATGTACTTAAATAGAAGTATAAGCTATTTAAAATTTATTTAAAACAAATTTAATACAAAATACTTATTAATTAAAATAAATATATTCTTTCTTAAACAACTTCCCATTCTTATTTGTTTTTCAAGAAGTAAACGAGACTCTATCCTGAAAGTAACTGGTTATTTTACTAGTATTAACAGTATAAGCAATTCTAATTCTTTTGTTTTAAAAAAAAAACTATTAAAGGTTTACTTGTCCAAAAAAAATATAAAGAAAAAAATATTTTAAATTTTTATAAAATAAAAACATATTAAATATGTTTTTGTTTTGATAACATTTATTAGGTGTTTTATCATTATTATGACGAACAGTTTTTATTCTGGTTCGAGAGCTTTTTGTGAAAACGGAATTGGTGGAAATGATATTACGCTATGAAGATTGCTCTTCACACAGTTCGAATACTATACGCAATGGGTAATTCTCATTAATCATAATGAGACTCCCGTATAAGTCATTTGATTTGTAACCGAGGAAATGATATTACGCTATGAAGATTGCTCTTCACACAGTTCGAATACTATACGCAATGGGTAATTCTCATTAATCATAATGAGACTCCCGTATAAGTCATTTGATTTGTAACCGAGGAAATCGTTTCCAAAGACTACAGAAGAAAAACAATCTCACGACAGCCGGTTCTAAGGACCGGATTGACCCGAAGAGCAAATCTTCGGCCAAGGGCTGCCACCCCGTCCGCTACACAACAACAACTGAAGAAAAACCTTGGCGGGTTTAGAAACAGCTGTTTAGTCTGCCTGGCAACCGTAACCAATACATTTCAACAATTTTTTAGTTGGTTCTAAAAAGAAACAACAACAAATTCTCAAAGCAGAATAAAAACTGTTTAAGTCATAAAAAAAAAATAATTTTTATTTTATTTTAAAAACATTTTTTTTTATATTTCGGTATACTCGTATATTTGCGATTTAATAAAAGTGCTGCATCTTTCGTACGGCCTTGAATAGACAATTTCCCAAACAAATTTCAGAATATAGGTTCGCTTTCAGCTTTCTTAACATAGCATATTTGAAAATTTACATTAAAATTGAAGAGAACACCCTAACTTTACAAGGAAACGTATATGTTCCAATTTTTAGACATTTTAATGGAATGCAGCTTGTCGAAAAATCAGACCCTTTACTATCTAAGTTTTATCTTGGAAATACTTTCCGCAAGATCCTATTAGCAAACAAACCGCGGTTAAGTGAGATGAGGCTGACATAATGCTTGTACTCACTGACTGGCATATTCTGTTCAAAGCTGACTCCAAACGACTTGCTATTTAATAGTAAAATTATTCTCTTATTGAAAAAGTTGCGAATAATATTTTTCAGATATAAGTCAAAATCGCATAAAGTTGACACTCATTCAGAAATATTTCTGAAGACACTATTTTTCGATTCAAGTCTTCATCTTCTGCCAAATTATCTTCAGCCCATTGGGCGAAGCGAAAACGTATCGGATAATGTTCCATTATTAAATGAAAAAACTCAACCTTTTCAATTAAATCAGAAAATTGAAAAAATTATTAGTACTTTTTTCATACAGCAGATTCAAATTTAAAATTTTAAATAGCCCACCCTGTAACTACCCATGTGAATTCCTATATTCATGAATTCTGGGCATTCAAAAGGTAATGGGTCTTAGAGAGGTGGTCTTGGCGGATTCTACGTCCTTTTTATTAACTTGACGGGATGACTATTTGAACATGTGTCACAATCAAAATTGATTAACTCTAAACTGCCATTAAAAGTCTTAGCATTGGCTGATCCTTTGTACTGACTATGTCTTGAGTAGTTTTGTATTATCGAAACTAGTGGTGGAAGGCATATGATATTCGGCTTGGTCGAATTAACATTGTTTTGGGCTATCAATGGGTGCACAAACTAAGAGATTATCTGCAGAAATGGTTTAGAAATGAAACAAGTGTGAATATTTCACAGTATGTGAAACAGTGGCGACACACAAATTGCACCAAACTTTGTTCAATATATATTTAATATTTTTTATTATCACCGTCAGCTTTAAAATTATGGTAAGCAAATGAATTCGTTTATTTTTGTTATTAAACGTACGGTTGGATGTTGAGAAAGTTATTTAGATAAGCAAAAATAGTCACAAATTTTAATAGGCTTTAAAACCTCTGTTACCGATGAACAGTGAGGATATATCATTTCAAAATCCATCCTTCTTGGCTTCATCATAACCTCGTGCTCTACTCGGCTTTGTTTTACGGCATATTTCCGGTTGCGGCCCTATTTATTGCTGCGAAAACTCCTGATGTCTTTCATTGTATTTATATCGTTATAGCTCTCGAATTTGTAACCTATTCCGCTCCACCTCCCCCTAAAGTGTTTATGGTTGACCACGGATTTTACTATGTGGTCAGAAATGCCAAAGGAACGACACTTTTCCAGGGATCCCAAGTCGTTGGAAACTAAACTAATATAAAGGATAAAGGATACATTTCCAAAAATATCCGTCGATAATTATTTTTAAATAAAACTGCAGAGCTGCCGAAAAAAGCACGGACATGGGTCGGGAAAATAAAGTTTTTTTTGTTGTGAATTGGTTTAAAGGCAAACATTGTCCCCTCCATTAAAAAATATCTAAAAAATATCTAAAAAAATAAGTTTGCTTCAATAGATTTTTGGTATCGGTACTCGACATTAGATTGTTTGTGTTGCCATACCCATTTTGATCGTCTTTTGTCTCTATAACCCGAAGAAACACCACTGACCAAAAGCATCGTTAATGAGCCATATAAAGGTAATCACTACGTTGGCGTTGGTCTGTTGTAGTAAGAACGATTGCCCCAGAAGAAATCGTAAAGCGTTTTATGATTTAAACTTGAATAATTTTTATTCTGGTTCTTTCTATTCAGAAAAATTGGTGAAATGTATCATCCATGGTTGTTAGCAGACTGTACACATTTTCAAAAACATGCCAAGGCTCTTCTTCAGCAATCAATTGCAACGATTACTTCGGACCAAATCAAAGGTCTTGTACAGTAATTTCATGCTATTTAATGAGAATTACCTTTCGGATATATTCTTTAAACTTTGCATGGAGCCAACAACAGAGCACAATGTCATTTCCAACAATTCTATTTTGAGTTTTTGTTTCTGAAATTTCAAATCACATTGTACAATTCTCCAAATTAAATCACGATAGTACTTTGCTCGTAAGCGTATATGGTCGGCTAGATAAGTGGGGCCTAGTTTTCTACCCAAATAAAAACTTCTGGCGTTTTCGCTGCGCCAATTTCGACATGACTTAATGTCAACTCAACGTGTGAATATTACATTTTTAACACTGAATTTATAGCTTTTGGTCCCAAATGCCGTCTGTCACAATCTAAGTCATACGATTTGCATGTATCGGCAGATATAATTAATCATTCTGAACTATATGCTTTCTTGCTTAATGTCATTCTGTTTGGAAACATACGATCCATTTATATTAATTCTAGTAACTTCCTTTGTTCTTGTAGGTGCGATAGCCGTGGCCGCATCAGCCACAATTAGTCTGACACCGCCAAAAACATTTAAGATTGATCATGGCTTCTACTATATCTTAAAGAATAATAAAGGAGTCACAATGTTTCAAGGATTACAAACCGCTAATAAATAATATGATTTCAAATTGTCTTTAAATGCAATAAACGTAAAACGACAACATAATTGTCAGGTTAAGCAATGAAAGTAGATGACTTTTTTTATTTTTGTTTAAACATTTTTTTCTTTCTAGCCGATATAAGCTTTTTCATATACTAAGTCTTCCAATTTGTTAACCCCTTGATGCTTTCCACAAAAATCAAATTATGAAGAAAAATTGATTAAATAGTTTGCTGATGCTTTTATCTTCTTGAATGCCAGCCAGAGTCAACTATCCTTTATTCGGGGTTTGTGGTTCTAATAACTTGTTCAAAGAACCATGTTAGTTCTAAAATTAAATATTGGGTGTTTTCAATTTTCCAAAAGGTGGTCAAAGGACACAAAAAATACATTAGTGTCTCTTAAACCTGAGTGCGGTATAGCCGCTCTCTGCAATTTTCTTTCTTTTCATATTTCGTAGTTTGACAGTTCTCCAAAAAAAAAATTATTTATTATTTTATATTCACTCTTCAGATATTTTATCTAATGTAATTATTCTTGATTCATACTTATATAAGGCGTGTTTTATTTAACAAGCAAAAAATCCATTAAAAACTCCGCTTAAATGGTATCTTAAAATTGTTATCACATAAAATAACACGTTTTTTGTATTAGAAATATTCTGGATATACTCGTAAGAATCTAAAACCTTTTGTTTTGAGATATTTGAATTGAAGAAAAAAGCATTAAGCGTTTTCAAACCCTCCGTCGAAGGGCAGATGGCATACTAAATTGTCATTCCGTTTTCAACACCACGAAATATAGATCCGAGACCATATAAAGTATATTTCATTGTCGTAAAATTCTAAGACGATTTATCCACGTCCTTTCGTCTTTGTGTCAGTTAAAAGCACGTTAGCGGCCAAACGATTTAACCGAGAATCATTAAATTTTGAATGATGATGGCTTTTGGTCAAAAGATTCCCTTTAAGAGAAGGTCCCTTGGAAATGGTATAGTTTTTAAAGTATTTTCTTTACAAATTATAACTTTTTGTAGACAAAGAATGGTTTGAAAAGGTACTGTAAGTACTTAATACCAAATTTTGCTTCGAACCCATATGTAGATTTATTTTGAAGTTTTAACAGAGACGAGGGTTAGACGCATGGACCGAAAGGGCGTAAAAACAAAATTATTATAGTAGGACTAGACAAACTTGAACTTATTTTCAATAAATTTTAAACTTTTCGAACTACAGTTTCAGATTCCTATATCCGAAGGAGCTTTGATTATTTTTTATTATATTGGTTAGCCTTTTACGAACATTATGTGAAAATTTGTGACGGATCAAAACTTTTGAAGATACAGCAGTTTAAGCAACAGCGCCTCACACATGACTCTTATTAAAAACTTAAAAGAGTATTTCCGACAACTAACGTTTTCAAAGTCGGTGTTCTTCATAACTTCAATACTACTGAACCGATCCTTTTCAGATATTGAACACTTCGCGTTTTTCAATGCAAAAATTTCCAAAATCCTTTCTAGCGATTATCTAACAAAATAACTTTGATTTTTTTGATTTCGGATGATGCAGCTCCGACTTATGAGCGGCACCGCAATTCTAAGTCCCCATTTACACGAGGCAACTTTACTTGCCGCAACTCTCAGTTTGTAGGAGAGAAAGGTAAGGGGAATGAAAAGTGAAAAAAACTAGTCAATTCCTTTTGTGTTTTTCGTAGTGTGAAGTTGGTTGCAGATTATTTTAGTATTTTTCCAAACAAAAAAAAACGAATAAATCGCAGAATGCCAGAAAAGGTAATAATGAAAACAAAAATAGCCGTAACCAAATTGCCCTGTGTAAACACAAGAGGCAAGTTAAAAAAGGAATTATAAAAATTGACGCAAGTAAAGTTGCCTTGTATAAATGGGGACTAATTTTTTCCTAGACGCTGTCGAATAATTGCTGCCGTTGGCGTAGTTTTTAATAATTATTCATGAAAATTGAACAAAATATTCTTCGAATGTTATAGTTTAATTTACTATTGGCTTTAATGTAAAATTTAAACTGAGTTTAAAAAATAACAGAAATGTGGCATTTTTACACGAATTAAAGTTCTTTTTGCCACTGCTCGTGAAAATTCGAAGCACAAACTTGATTTATTTTTTGTCTTTAACTTATTACTGCCCACGGGTTTTCCCCATCTTTAAAACTTTACATATACAAATGGAAAATTATTCAGAAATGGTCTGTTAGCAATTTGAAAAAAAAAAATACGTCTGGATTTTTAGTTATCACAAGGATTATAATAATTATTATCAAAAGGCTTTTAATTTGCCAATTTCTTTAAATGTAGTATAAGAGAGTAAATGTAGTTTGTAGAGTCGAATTGCAACTGAAGCTTTCCATCAGTGCTCGCTGACTAAAGAGATGTTCTCCGTTTGCTCCTTTATGGGATGTTGGGGAAGACGGCAACTCTGTTATAATTCAAGTCATAGATGGGATTTGCATGTATCCGCAAACTTTGTTCTCGTGTGCATGTCCTATTTTTAGTTGAATGTCTTTTTGTTCGATAGCCTTCTACAATTCACACATAGTATTAATGCTGGTACTTATTACCTTATTCTTGTAGCTATGATAGCCGTTGGCTATTCCGCCACATTTAGTCTTACCCCTCCTAAAGAGTTTAAGATTGACCATGGCTTCTACTATATCATCAAGAATACCAAAGGAGTCGCTATGTTCCAAGGATTACAAACCGATATGTTCTAATATGATTTCACACGATTATTTAAACAAATAAATCAAATATTCCGTATATGACAATAAACATACCATGACATCGTGAGTGTCTGGTCAAGCATATATAATATACATGACTTTTTTCTTTGATCTAGTTGGTTAGAACGTTAGCTATCATCTTTATATGGTTTTAAAACGTAGAAATGCATATATTTTTTCGATGAGTATTCTATAGTACCTGTGTTTAGCAATATCATTATTTTTTAAATGTATACTCTACATCCGTTGTTGACCGAAATTTTCAATTTATGATTAAAAAATCATAATTGTGAGCAGATTCGTTTTAATATTGAACTTGAAAATTCCATCATTTTTAAATCCATATGCATAAAATATTTTCGAGAAGTCATATATCGTTTACATACTTCACTCGCTCTTCCGGTATTTACGCCGGTTAATGTCATTTATTTTTGCTGATGATTTTATGTACCAGACCTGATTATGTTCATACCTTCTGATATTATTGTAGATGAGTTACTGCCGCCCGTTGTCTCCCCAGCTAAACCTTCTAAGTTGTTTACAATTGATCACGGCTTTCACTATATCATAACAAACACTAACGGAGTCGTAATGTTTCAAGGATCGCAAGCTGCCCTAGTCTAATATAATAGAAAAAACCAAAAAAAAACAATTGAATTTTTTAATAAATCAGTCCATGCTAGCACAACTATCGGGTCAAGTGATTTATAATATGCAAACTTATTTTGATTTTCACCTACTTAAATACAGATGGTTTTTAAATATTTCCAAAAGAATTTACGATAATTCTGAGGTAGATATAGATTAGCTTAAAATGTATCGTGCATAATTTGGCTTTTATTCAAATTTTGGTTTACCTAATTTCCAAGTTATATTGTTTTGTAATACAATAAAACAAAATCGAAGAAGGATCTATAGATGGAGTCTCTGTGGAGTCTCTATAGAGGTGATGAAGGTGAATAGTATTTTCGTGGGCTATTGTTAGAAGAAAACTTGGAAAAAGAGTTTTACAACAGTAGTTCGCATCCGTTTGGTGAGAACCTGGTCTTAAAGAGTTCAGTGTTCCTATCAAAAATTGCTAAAGGTCGTCACGGCCCGTACTCTCTCACTGTGCTATTTTGTTAAAAACTTGTCTTCTATATGATGCATGAGGTCTATGTAGATGCATGAGGTCTCGGGCGGGCTAACCCCTCCAAATAGTATCATTAAAGTTCAAAGAATTTTGGTAATAAATATTTTTGATGATAAGAATTTGTATTCGCTTGAATCCATGATGATGAAAATTCCAAAATATAATTTTATTTCCTTATTGAAAATATTTATCTTTCAAGTTAAAAATCTTTTCTTTTTTTTAAACTATTCTTCCAAAATAAATATCTCAAAATTTTAAAAAACAAAAATATATTTTGCCTCAATAAGAAAAATTCCACAAAACAAATGTTTTCTGCCAATATAAAACTTTTTTGTAATCAGAAAAAAGGTTCTAATATAATTTTGAAAATAATATATATCGAACCCTTACCGCAAAAAAGACGTAAGCGTCTTTTGCTTTTTAACGAAATTAGATAGAAAATTTCACAACGCTCTTAAGCTTAAATACTAAAAAATAATTATTAATTTTTACAAAGATAAACCAAATTCAATTGTATCGGAATCCTTCAGATGAATTAGACAAGGGACCAAAAAAAACCTCTCCTGTAAAATTTTGGCGCTAACGTCTTTTTCGCAATTAGGACTCAATATTTTCCTTGATTTCTTAATATTTATTTGAAATTGAACGTTCGATATTAATAAACTATGTAATTGTGAAGAAAAGTTAGTTAAAAAGATAAATATCTCTTATGTGTTACCATTTTACAAAACCAAGGAAGGAAGGTATAATGTGCAGGTTACCAAAAAAATATCACTGAAACATTGGTCTACCATTCTGCGTCTACGTCGAAAAAAAGATAAGTGCAAAATGCTTCATTTCAAATGAACAATAAAGAGGACATTAAAATATGGTTACTGATCTTCTTTTCATGATCGAAACTTCGATAATGATTTTGATATGCTAAATATAACTCATGGTACACTAAAGAAGCTAGTGTTATGCAGTCGGCTGATTTACAATTTTTCTCGTAGAAATTTAAATTTTGAAATTTGACAAAGACAATTCTCAAAGCTTGTAAAACTATGTAATTTTCCATATCAAACATTCACAATAATACATAAACACTTACAAAAATGAATTTTTGGCTTTTTCTTTCAAGTGACTACGAGAGTACAGGGAACCTTGTTTATTGTACCATGATATAATTCTTTCAAATTGTTTAGCTCTTTAGTTTTATTTCGGTCTATTGCTTTTAAACATTGAA
Source organism: Hydrotaea diabolus (assembly GCA_963513945.1). Lineage (NCBI taxonomy): Eukaryota > Metazoa > Arthropoda > Insecta > Diptera > Muscidae > Hydrotaea > Hydrotaea diabolus. Next base: position 21,690,304 of record OY740720.1, on the reverse strand, counting down.
AAGGGTTTAATCGGCTCGATACCCCTTGTATCTATATTTAAATAGAAGATACGTTTTAAACAAAATGGTAAAGTGACGTGGTTACACACGGCTTTTATGGCGATTTTGGGTCCGTGACGATCTTCACCAAAAAGCTTCGCAGAAATTGTTGAAAGAAAAACAAAACTCATTAAAACCAGGCTCTCACCAAACGAATGAGAAATGAGAAAAAAATTACACTAAGTTGTAAATATCTTTGAGAAATATTTCTGTTCGATATCTCATTGTTACATTTTTTCATCATTTGCCAATAAACACTTTTTTATTTCATTTATATGAGATATTTTTTTTATATTTCTGATAAAATGTCGATTTTAAATTAATAAATTGTTTTTATACTGAAACATTTTTTTAATTTTTGATAAAATAAAAAATATCATATATTTTTGTTTTCATTTTCAACACAATTGTTGAGTTTTTGTTTTTGAAAACAAAATGAAAAAACGTATTTATGTACGTATAAAAATCTGATAATAAATTATTCTGATTATTTAACATACGATGCTTATTCCCCATATTTGAGAATTTAAAAAAAAAATTATGTCGAGAAAAAATTACTACATTTTCGGAATCGGTTGCTTTTACATACTATTACTAGCTAGCCATTCCATCATATTTTCAAAATATTGACTTAGGCCGCTGCTTACATCGCTCAATACGTACAAATTATTATATAAAGTTAATTGAAAAAACTATATGTTTTTCAAATTTGCGCTACCATTTCAATATAGTAACCCAATTCATGAACAATAAATAAATTTGATTCGCTCTTGTTTGGACTATGTCAAAATTTAAGCCATACAAACGATAGCCAAGCCTCAACATTGTTCTCATCTTCCTTCTAGTTGCACTTTATTTCTGTATTTCGTGGAATTCTATTCAGTTTGGAATTCTACTATCGAGGGAATTATAAGTAATATTTTCGTCTTTTTCTATAGATGTCGAAGCAAGCTACCGTTCAGCCTCCATAGAAGTCCCACCAAAAATCTTTAATGTAGATCACGGATTTTATTATGTCATTCAAAATACCAACGGAGTCACAATGTTCCAGGGAACACAATTCGCTTAGAATTTTTCAGTACGATATAAATGAATTAATATAAAAAAAACTATAAATATGCTTTACCGATGTTGCATTAAAATCAATTTCAATTAAATATCATTGACATTTCTTCAGCTAATTGTGCGATTATTAAGGCATCTGCTTAAAATGTAGAGGTAAATTCTATGAAAATGTTGCCAAAAAAGGAGCTCCTTTAATTTTTAAGTAAAGACAATGCATATCTCATAAGATTATCTAGTACCGTAGCAATCTTCAAACATATATTTGTGGAGCTTAATATAAAATCACACAATTTAAAAAAAATAGAATTTGGTTTGTGATCCGCTTTTAGTTTTACTTCTGCGTCTTTAAATAGACATTGGAAATCAGATTGTTCCGGGGATAAGAGGGGAAAAAAGAACTCAACTTAGTTTTATCGCGGTTATTGAACAAAAGGATAGTTTTTATTTGTTTGATTTCTTATGCCGATCTTTTGGTTGTGGTAAAGCTTTATGGCATTGACAAGTGGAAATATATTTTGCAATTAAAAAAGGATCTTTCAATCATAGTGTTTTTAATTTCTTGCAAGCAACTCATACAAACTGAGCTAACTTAAATGTTATTCCACGCCTTTCCTTCTCTTATAGGTTTTCTTGCTGTGCCCTATGCCGTACCTGGTCCGCCAGAAATTGTTAAAAATTTCTCTGTAAACCACGCATTCCATTATATCATAGTTAATAGCAATGGAGTCTTACTGTTCCAAGGATCAGAAGTTCATGTGGCATAATTTTTTTTATATAAATTGTTGCTGCAACATTTGTTTGCCATTTCTATTCTTTAAATAAATTCTATGCCTAATAAAACCACGAGGAACCCTCGGGGTCGCGAAAAAATTCTAATCATTCGTTAAATCTATTAAAATTATAAAGAATAAATAGAGGCCAACTGACCTTTTAACAAATTTTAATCAACTATTTTACTTTTGTTTTTCTAAAAATCATTAATCTAAAATTTTAAATTGTCGTTTTGAAAATCTTGGATTATTTGAAGCAATTTTAGTGGATCAATAAAGGATAATTGTAATACTACAATATAAATGATGACAATCAATTGTAGAATCTAGAGACTGGTTAAAGTTGGGTGTCGTTGTACGTTTGTTTTAAATTTACCGCAACATCTCATTAAACAATAATCGAGGGACTACTTTATTATTTCAAGAAAAAAATGTCTAGAATTCTACAACTTTAAATTTATAAAATATATTTAGACCCGCTGGAGAATTTCCAAAAGTGGCTTTAAAGAACGAAGAATTCAGTACTGCAAACCGGGAATCTAAAACTTTTTGAATATGTCCCCTAAAATAAAATGATATAAAATTGAATTGCAAAATAATTGATGAATGTCTTCAATATAAACGTTACTTATATAAGTACATTTTAATTTCTGATAGACATTCGAAAATTGAGATCAAATTATGGATCAATCAAACAGCTTTTAAATTTCAATAACTGGGAATCAGTACCATATTAATAGAAATCTTAAAAATAAAAAGTGCAAAGTATACCGGGACTCTAATGCTATCGTAAGTAGTGCTAAAGGGTGGTTTAATTTTAAGGGCCGATGTTGATTTGTCGCGCAAAAGAGCCATTTTTTCATTAGCTGTGTGGCAAGTGGCACCGTCCTGTTGAAACCACATATCGTGCACATCCATATCTTCCAGTTACGATAGCGAACACCATTCACAGTAACAGCCTGACCGGCCTCATTTTGGAAAATATACGGCCTGATGATGCCGCCAACCCATAAACCGCACCAAACAGTCACTCTTTGTGGATGCATTGTTTTTTCGACAATCACTCTTGGATAATCATTCGCGCAAATGCGGCAATTCTGCTTATTGACGAATCCACTGAGGTTAAAATGTGTCTCAGCACTGAAGATGATTTTCTTCCAAAATTGATTTTCATAATAAGCCTGAATTACAATAACGCGTTGCTCGCTTGTGTATCTTTCCATGGTTGAGTTATTCTGAAATTGAGAAATATCAAATGAAATGCAGAAAAAACTTGATGTTTAGGTGCGGTTCGCATTCAACATCGGTCCTTAAAATTTAATCACCCTTTATATTAAAAAACATTTACCAAATTCTCCAAAAAAATTAATTTTTATGACCCGGCCTAGTGTGTACGTATTTTAACTTTATCCTTAATGTTACCTTAATATATTTTCAAAAAAGGGCCCATGTTGTACGAATATAATGTGGGCGTCAAACTACATATTTTTATAGTGCTCTCGACGAGTACCTTACACGATATAAGGAAGCTATTGCCAATTTCTACTCGCTAGCATAATTCAGATTGTATTTTATTTTAAATCGTATTAAATCTGGGTTTGAGATTAATATGTACATTTAATTTTCACATAATTATTTAAAGCTCATCTTTAATAACCCAGTTTGAAACACGGCCAACCTCATAAAAACGCTTGACCCATAATGTTTCGGGTTTAGATATGTATTTTTGAATCTAAAGTTCGTAACGGTCTTTATAAATCCTAAGACCTTTGAATTTAGTTTCGCTGTATCGATTACCATTCCCTTCTCTTATAGCTCTGGAGTTTGGAGGATTTTCTGGATTTGATGACTATTTCGAAGAACTGCCATTTGATGTCAATCACGGTTTTTACTATATAATTGCCGATATGCATGGAATTATTTTGTTCAAGGGATCACAAGTTAATATGGAATAGAATTGAAGAAAAAAATGATGATGTGGGTTAATATGTAATAAAATTAATTGTAATCTGGGTGGAAACTTTTAATAAAAAAAAGTATGCCTTTACCGAATGTGTAGACTAACTGTTATAATTCTAGATAGAATATCCTTTTCTAAGTAGAATATCAAATTGGAAATGCAATGCAGAATATAATCAACAAATTAGAGGAAAAATTAATCGATTTACCAAATTAAATCGTCAATAAATTATGAATTTTCCGTCCTTTAATACTAAAAACTATTGGATAGACGCGAAATTCCACCTAGCATTTTCCGCTCTTTCGCCCATCAACTGAAAGCGCCTTAGTGACCAAACAGTATACATTTGAAGTGATGGCGGATTATTGTCTTACCTAAAATATGTTTCTATCTTAATTATTTAAATAGGACTTTTTCTGATTTTCTAGAGAACAACACCCTATCAGTGCTTAGGTAAATAATAAATTGGATTTCAAATCTAAATGTAGCCTACACCGATCAACACAAAACAATCCCACGACAGTCGGTTCTATGCACCGGATTGACTCGAAGCAGCAATTCTTCGGCCAAGGGCTGTCACCTCGGCACTGTGTGTGCCGCTACAACAACAAAACAATTTTCTTTCTAGGATTTTAAAAAAGTTTGTGCTTAGGAAAGAATATATGTACTTTGTTTTATTAATTACACATGGTGGTCCGGCGTAATGTGATGACAGGGTGCACAACTAGCATGCCAGAAAACCCATGTTCAAATATTTCATTATCATTTACACTTCAGTATAGGTAAATACTTAAAACCAATAAATAACTATCATATTTGTATGTTTTTTCATAATTTGGGTCCACGTATAACAATAAAACTAACGATTGTCTTCATATTTTTTTATTTTCACATGCATTAGTAATTATTTGCAGCGAATTGGCTGACAGGGCAATTTTATAAATTTCGATCATAAAATATAATCAAGAAATTTGAATACTAATTGAGAACAAATTTACGCTAAAGCGTTTTTACTATAAATGTAAAAGGTTTCAAAAAAAGGTCTGACATCATATTTCCATACAATGTTTTGTAATATTAATATTCGTTCTTTTGTTTGTCTTTTGTCCCTTTTCCCTTGTCAAAAGGACTGAAATTAATTATCGTTTTGACATTTGCACATTTCAGGTGTAATGGTCAATTACAAGTCCTTCCGCCGTATCACAAACTTCAAAGTGGATCACTCTTTCTTCTACGCTATTTTGAACACAAATGGAGTCGCTTTGTTTCAGGGTGCTCAGTTACAAATGTCTTAAGATTTTATGTCATACTTTCAACTTCTAAAACTTTGAATAAACTTTGCTTGTAATTTCAAATGAACTGTTTTTCTTTCACGCCTTATTTTTCTTTCACCCCCTATTTTATAGACTTTAAAATGTTCTCAGAAAATATAATTACTTAGAAAGGTACAGAACAATTCAGAATACGTGAGCAACTTTGTAGTTATAGGAGTGATTTTTTTGACATGCGAAAACAATTTAAGGCTTGTTTGATTTGACAATTTTTTTTCTATATGATCCAGTATGTGATGTCTTTTGAGCCTAGATACCTCATCAGTATCGTCCAGTAATGAGATTACTAGCGGGTTCGAGTAGTTGCATAGTCTTTCTTTCGCTGTAGGTATTGGTAGTTCCTTATGAATATTCTTGTTAGAGATAAACCATGGAGCTGTAGTAATCATATGTAGTTTTTTGCATTGATAAGTTTGTAATATTTTAATGTTTGCATTGCTGGCAGTTCCCCAAAATTGGATACCGTATGTCCATACGGGTTTAAGAATTGATGTGTAAAGTAGCACTTTATTATCTAGACTTACTTCCGATTTTTTAGCGAACAGACAGCACATTTTCTGGTCTTTATCTTTAGTTGATCTCTTTTTGACTTGATATGATGTTTTTACGTTGAGCGTCTGTCGAGATGGAGGCCCAGATATTTGACATTGTTTTTTTATCGGAATCGTAGAACCATTCAATATAATTGGAGGACAATCACCTTTTTTAACGAAAAGGTTATGTGTGGATTTATCATTAACCATTAACCTTTATGATCCATTTCGCTAACCAAGATTCTAAGTGGTTCACGATGTTCTGGACTGCGTTGCAGCTAAGATTGATGATTTATGTCAAGACACCAATGTGTCATCAGCATATGTGGCGAAAGTAACATCTGCGCTTAGTGGCAAGTCTGAGGTCAAGATTGTGTACATAATTTGAGCCAGCACACTTCCCTGTCGAACTCCAGCCAAGATATCACAAATTTCAGAGAAATATTCATTGATTTTTACATAAAAACTTCTCTGGTTTAGGTATGACTTCAGAAGTCATAGTAGTAAAAGTTTTTTCAATTTATAAAGGAGCCCCTCATGCAATCCAATCCAATACGCAATATTCATTTTTTTCTAAGGCTCTTATAGCATTTATTATTCTATGGCATTGCTCGGGAGTCCCATGTTTGTGACGAAAGCCAAATTGATAATCAGGAATAATATTTTTGGCGTCTAGTATTGGCTGCAACCTTTTTAAAAGTAGTCTTAAATATTTTGGAAAGTATTGGAAGCAAGCTTATTTGTCTTTAAGATCCAACATGATTCTCCGGTTCATTGGGTTTCGGTATCATAATTATCTCGGCAAATTTCTATGCAGAGGGAAAATATAGTAATCGAAATATTGCATTAAAAAGAATGGTAAAGAATATTATGCATTTCTTGGGTAACAGTTTAATTGCAGCCGTAGATATTTTATCGTATCCTGGGAATTTCCTTTTGGTTAAGAACGAGACTTCGTCTTTTACTTCCTACGATGTGATGCGATCGTTAGGGAAGTCAATTTGTAATGGTGTGTCTAGGAAATTTCTTACTTCTTCTTTGTCCTCTATATCATTGAAATCATAGGATTGTAATGTTTTTCGAGGTTTTTAGAAAATTCTTTCTCTTTTTGCTTATCTGATCGGCACCATGTATCGTCATCCAGTCGTAAGGGAACATTTCTTTTAGCGGGACGTTTCAAATATTGAACCGAATTCCAAAGACAAAATTCATTGTCCTTGGTAACATTCACATCTAGTGATTTCACAAAATCTTCAGTTTGTTTGTTTTTGAAATCAGACTTTTTTTCTTTTAATTTTTTAGAATTTTGTTTTGTCTTGGGGATTTCGAGTGAATTTCCTTTTTCTTCTTAATCTTCTTTTATATCTTATAAAATAGACTATTTATTTGACAATTAAAAAAAAAGGGCTAAAACCCGCTAAGTCGATAATTTCAAAGCGTTTTTAAAACATAAACATGTTATATTTACTGATATGTTAGATAAAATAGTTCAAAACTAGTTTGTTTAAAAAATTAAGGTTTATAGAAAAAAAATAAATGACGAGCTCTTCGCAGTCTTGAAAAGAATTAAGCGGATTTTAGCGATCCTGCTAAAGTTCTTATATAATATATATTATGTTGAATAGCCGTTATTCTTCAAATTTAAAATTGTCAACTGTTTTCGAAACGTAAATCCAACATTTTTATGGAATATAAAATTGTTTAAGGTTTTTCGATAACGGTTTGAAATTAAAGCTTTAGCAGTGTTTAATTTAATGCGGGTTTTGCGTTTGTTTAATAAAACACGACTAATTTTCTCTTAATGTCAATGTTGTTCCTAATGATTTGTCATTTTTTCCCCTAAAATTACAACGTTTTAAGATCTTTAATAACAATAAACAAGTTCGGTCTTCTCTAGTGCCAAATACTGCGTTAATCCAATCTTAGTTATTTACTAAAATTATCCAGTTTTATTTATTTAGCCTTTCAAGAAAACCCTGATGTTTTGATAAGTAGCTCATGCTTAATTGATGAATATATCAAGCATGATTTTCCTGCGTTTATTTAAGCATACGTTTTTTAGGTAATAAATCAAGGCTTGAATTCTAAGATGATACAAATATAAATCTCATATTCACTAAAATATTTGTATTGATTTCTAAAGTTTTGATCGAAACCTAAATATTTCTTTATAACTAACAAATGATACTTTCAATATGCACATGCATTATTAATTACATATTTGCATTGATTGAAAGACAGACCATTTTTGAGAAAAATGTGTGCGAAGGTCATAAAAATGTCAATTATTAAATCAAGGAATTCGAATAGCACCTCACCAGAACACTAATTCATACTATAAAATGGCATTTGGAATAGCGCAAAAAGTTAGTTCAGATCACATCATTCCTTTTTTTGTTTGCCTTTCGTTCTTTGGTTTGCATCAAAAGGACACAAATTAATTATTGTTTTGATATTTGTATTTTCAGCTGCAGAGTTATTTTTTAAGTCATTCAGTAACACCATAGACTTTACCGTGAATCATCCTTTCTTCTACGTTATTTTGAACACAAATGGTGTGCCTTTGTTTCAGGGAGCTCAGTTAAATGTAGTTTAAGATTATATTCTATTTCCAATCTTTAAAGACCATTTTTTCTTTTAACAAATTATACTTTATATTTCAAACATACATATTTTGTTTAACCTTAATGAGATAAAGGTGTTATAAAGTAAACAAAAACAGAATTACTTAAAAACTCACCGGGACGACAACTACAAGATAAAACCATAGTTAAAATGTGAGATTTAGCCGGGATTTAACCTAGAATTCTTGCATCACAATCGTAACACGACTGACCAAAAGATTATTCTTAAGTACCACAACATCCCATAAGAGAACAACGAAAAACTACTCTTAAATTGGTGAGCTGTCCACGATGTGATTTTTATACTCATTAAGCGCGGGACCTACTGTTTAAAGCCGGCTCCAAACGGCTAATTTTTTCCTAAGCTTATAAATAAATTTCGTACTCGTTAAGTCGCCAGCGTTTACGAGCTGGAAACTCGCCACTGAAAAATATTAAGATGTTCTTACCCGGGGTTGAGCCTTAGTTAACAGGCATGAAAGTCGTGCACACTCCCATTACCACGGAGGTCCACAAAGATTATTAAGGACAAATTTTCTACAAATTTAATGAAAATTTAATTAGCATAAGAACATATTTAAAAAAATCTTTTCATAGTTGATATGGGGACAATTTTAAAAAAATGGTTTTGTAAAACTATAAAAATCCTAGGTTATGTGAATTACTTTCTTTCGAAATTATTATTTTTATTGAATCAAAACAATTTCATATTTTGTGAAATTGTGTCCTATCACACCCATGGAATTAAGGGGCTGGTATCGTTATTTCGTACAAACAGAGGCACATATTTGTGTTTTTTTGACGACACAGTTAAATTCTTATCTTTCGAATAAATGATATATTTATACAAAACATTCGAAGAATATTGTGTAAAATTTGTGTATGAAGAAATTAAAAAAAAAACGGTAATGACAGCAATTATTTGAAAGCATCTCGGAAAAGAGTAGATTATTACCTAGTGTTGGCTCATCCGAAATCAAGAAAATCAAAGTCATTTCAATAGATAATCGCAGTTCCTAGGTAACGCTGGCAGAGCTTTTCGAAATTCCAATGGTTCAGCTTTTGGAAACAATTTGAAGAGAAAAACGCGATTTTTTTTATGAAAAAATAGGCTTTTGTTTGTAAAATAATTTTTTTAACAAATTTAAAAAAAAAAACTAACTAGCGTGACCTCTTACATCATGTACAGAAAAAGTCTTCCATATTTGAAAAGGATCGGTGCTGTAGTTCTGAAGTTACGATAAGCACCTTCTCTGAAAACATGAATTGTGGAAAAAATGTGTAAGCCGCGGTTGCTAAAACTGCAGTATCTTCGTTAGTTTTGCTCCGATTCATATAAAACATTGTTCCTGAAGGGGTCTTGATTAAAAAAAATGCAACTTAAAACATACATGCAACTTAAACAAAACAAACGTAACATTTTTCAGCGATGGATTTTTTAACTCGCAATCACTTACTCATTTTTATGAGTAAGTGATTAATCCCTAAGACATACCACATTTTTTTTATAAAATGCATTTGTTTTTCGGAGACGGCAGTAATCAAAACGACAACCCACCCTGTTTATAATATGGTAGGGTACACATCAATGTTTCAATGTGTTACAAGCAGAATGCCAGAATTAATATGAATACATAGAGGACATAGAGGCTTTACAAAATTACATTCTCCAAAGCTAGAAAGGTAACCAAAACTAATATATTTGTACAGTTGTTAATAGATCTTTCTTTTTTAAATCTCTGCTGTATAATAAATTAATATTTCGAATTGTTTAATTCTAGACATGGTTGCACTTTTAGATTTTTCCCACGCCTTTGTAGTATTTTGATCCCCTAAGAATATTTTTTCCTACCCTTCGCCCAATTTGATCTCAATGTGTTACCCACGGAATGTCAGAATTGATATGAGTATATAGAGGGTATACAAAATTGACAGAATACATTGTCCGAAAGCTTGGAAGGGTAACCAAAGCTGTATTATATATGTACACTTGTTAAAAGATCTTTTCTTTTTACGTCTCTTTGCTGTATAATAAATAAATATTTGGATTATTTTAACTATTAGAACATTCAACGTATTATTGAAAATTTTTTATTCTGGATATGGTTGGACTTCTAGATTTTCTCCCGCCTTTGTAGTATTCTCCCTTAACACTATTTTTTCCAACCTTTCGCTGTTTTTCTTCACATTAAACCCTGTTGATTGAGCAATAACCTCTTTTTTTGTTACATGGAAAAAATATAAAAAAATTTTTTAGGCATTATGCCAGTGGCGTATTGTTTACAAATCGAGCCTGAACCAATAACATTCCGAGTGGAGCATGGATTTTATTACCGTCTTCAAACGGACAGAGGATTTACATTATTTGAAGGAACCCAATGTAGAATAAAATAAAATGTAAAACTAGTTGAGGTAAAATTACAGAAATTACAAATTAAGATTTTATATCACTCATTATATGTATACGTATGTTTATGTTTTATTTCTTTCTGAATTAACAGAAGAGACCCATTATTTGGAACAGTTGGACCCATATTTTGGAAAAATTTAAATTTGTAGCTACTAAAACTATAATTTAAATAAATTAGTTGATAAGTTGATTTTGTAAGTCTAAATGGATTCTGACGTTATTTTGTCCAAACAAAACATGGTTAATTGGTTTCACTACCCTCCACATTTTAGCAAAAGATCAAAGTGGGATGTTTCTTTGAGTTCTTCGTGGTCCTAAATTAATTATTTTGCCTACTATCGTGCATTTCTCTTATAATTTTACTAGATCAACATTACATTGTGTGCTAAGTACAATTTTTTTAGATTTACCCACAAAAATCCTTTTAACTTATAACAGGTTGAAAGAACACTTATTAATGAAGTTTTTTTAAAACCTGCGTAAATTTTTGTACATATTGGTCCAAGTCTGTAGCTTTAAATTTTAACCGGATATATCTACTGTTGCCTCTCCCATATTTTACGACTTATGAACACCCAAAATGCAGAAACATTCGGTCGAAGTGCACTTTAAATATTGAAGAACCATAGAAATTCGCAAACCCAGTCATAGTTGATACGCAGACATCCTTTGATGGAGGCTTCTGTAATCATTTTAGTGCAAAAACTCAGACTATGAGAGCCGTCTTAAACAGAATTCAACATCTTCAGAAAGATTTAGAGAACACGAAAACCAACATAAGCCTTATATTATTTTCACATTATCCTAGTATTAGTAGCTCCATTATTAATGTTGACTTTCATGTTCCCTCGATGGATCATTTCAAAGGGGGTAATATTTTTGTTTTTATAAGTTAAACTGCAAATTTACTGCAACCGGATTAACCCTGAATACTCAATCTACGACAGCCGGTTGTACGCAACGGATCTACCCGAAGAAGCAATTCTTCGGCCAAGGGCTGTTACCCCGGTACGGTTTGCCGTTACAACAACAACCCCGAATACTCGTAAGACGAAAAGGGGAGTATTGTGTCACATGCACGCTATCCGAGTCAAAGAGGCACCACCACAATTTACCGTTAGCCAATGTCATCCCCAGCGCAAAGCCATCGAAGGCGCTGGGTACCGACTTAATCTCAATGCTTTTGTTGAAGTGCTTGATACTCCGGGAGTAGAGTATGTGACCAATGTGCTGTCGTTATTCACTCATTTAACTCCAGATGTCTGGGAACTGGTCAGAGTGATGCCGCTACTAAAACCAAGCAAATACGAATTTTACGGGCTGATCTCCTTGCTTTCACTAGGTGCAAAGACGCTTGCAGAACTGCTCCTCCCCAGCCCAATAGAACACCATCCATGTATTGATTATCAGCATGAATTCCGCAACAATAAGCAACTGCTTCAAACGCCATCACCATTTACCCGCGGCCTCAACCAGAAAAATCCCAATGATAGGACGGTCCTTGAATCTTGAACAATTATGTCACTCTATTCGAGGACATTGCAGAGGTATCCCTTCCGCCTAGTTTGAAACGTTGGGTCGTAAAATTATATTTGAGGGCGCCAGCGTTATGTCGAATTTAGAGATAGGAAGTAGAAACCTTCTTAGGGTTAAACAAAGAGTTCCTTAGGGTAGGGTGATATCTGCGGCACTGTTTACCGTATACCTTTTTAAAATTTCTGCATCAACAGATGGCGTTGGAATTGTGTCGTAAGCTGATGATTGCACAGTTCTAGCGTCTGGACCTAAAGTGGATGATATGGGCAAACCTTACCTTACTGATTTAGCACGCTTTTTCACTGCGAGGAATATGAGACACACTGTTCACTGCATGGACCGCAAATGTGCACTTATCCCTTAATATAAATGTCGATGACGTCAACATCCCAGTTATAAACTACGCCATAATTCTTAGGGTCACATAGGACAGCCTCTGTACATGCTGCAGCTATCCTTGATAAGTTGAAAAGTTTGCACAAGGTCTAAAGCCACACGCTGGCATAACTTGGGGAGCCGACAAAGAAACCTTGTTGCCTCTTACCATGCGGTTGGTCGGTTTGCAGCGAACTACGCAGCGCCGGTGTGGTCGGCGAACGGGAGCAAGACGCAGTAGAAGACAATTAAAATCTGCCGTAAAGCCGATCTGGGAACATCCACAGGTTGTCTTCTGAGGACCATATACACAATTTCTTGCTGTCTAAGCTGTATCTGCTTGTATGTCTTCTCTGTAGTCGTCCAAAACACGATCTCATGGACAAAATGTCTCCGCCCATGATGATGTGTTATGAACGACATGATAAGGAGTGAGGCGACACAAGAGCTTTTAAATCATCCAAATTACCAGGCAGGTTTGAAAGATATTTACGCTGATTGATAAAGTCGTTGTGGCCGTGTCCAGCTATAGCGTGATGTAGTGCTTGAGGAACATCCCTCGGATATTACGCTAGAAGAGCGCTACATCGGCAGTCGTGCGTGATTCTGGCTTAGCTGAGATCTCGATACTGCAGTCGCCCCAATTCGTATTCTGAGCGAATAGATGGCAACGTCTTGGACCTTGTCATCAGAGACAAAATGCCATGCTACTTATTTAATGGTTCGCCCATTAAATACGCGTTTCTTCACCTGAATGTCGAAGCACATCATCCCACATAGACGAACAGCACGAAAGACACCAAGATACAACAATAAATGATGCTTTTAAAAAAAAATTGAAAACCTAGGTCCAGTAGGTCGTAAACCCCATCCTCGTAAGATGATACAATCGAGCAATTTTATTAAATTTTTATGAAGTCTCAAACTAAATGTAGTCTAATTAAATTTACAATTACCGCGGTCAGCTGTTTTAGATTTGACAGAACTGCCAGTGTTGCATAATTGTTGGAAGATTCACACTATCGAAAAAGTGTCAATTCATCAAGAGGTATTATCTGCACTTTTTTTTGTGGTTTTTGTGCACGAGATGGGAAAAATGATTATTGAAGGCTCTGGCACACTGAAGATTTTTTTCCTTACGTTGAGTATTTTTCAACTTTCGGCAGTATAAAAACCATTGAAATAAACGTCCATACCCCACAACAAATTGATGGCAGGGCTTTTCTATGTCAATGAAATATCATTAACTCTTTGTAAATTTTCGACATCTATTTCAGTTGCTTTCAGACAACTGGAAGTAAAGAAAAACGCTGCGGAACAAAAAAAACTTATGTGTGTCCGGGCCTTAAATGGAAATAGTTAAAAGAAGTTTTGTTTTACTGTCACGGATTTTATTAATTCATTTTTTTATAAATCCATGCATTTTTCATAATTTAGTAGGGACATAAATACACACGTTTTATGCTGTAAAAGAAAAAGTAAGGAATGTTTTTGGATTAAATATTTTTTAATATATGTGACAGCGCATAGAGAAAGGGACCTAAAGGTAAAAAAAAATTAATTTTCACTTTTTTTTTGATGTGGACAACATCTGAGCATCGAATTAGACCGATCCCATGCCCCAAAAGTGTTCCCTCCCAGAGATATGCGCGTTTTATGAAAGTGGTGGTACACCAAAGATACACGTATTTAAATCTTTAAAATGGCTCTCCTGAACAAAACTGGGTTTTACCCTTAGGTCCCTTTCTGTTTTGCGTGTCACATATGTATTTATTGATGTATATTGTATCCAAAACGAATCTACTTATTCGAAATGTCCGCCTTTTGCCTTTACACACGCCTTAAGTCGCACTGGCCAATCGTCAATAGCTACACGAACCTCGTCCATTGGAAAATTGGCCACAGCTCGAACCAAAGCAGTCTTAAGAGATCTAATGTTGGAGTATCTTTTGTGACAAACCTTGTCCTCTAAAACCGTCCACAATTTGTAATTCAATGGGTTCAAATCTGGACTGCCTAAGGGCCATTCTTCAGAGGTACGTCGTTTGAAAGCCCCAAGTCTTTTTTAATGATTCGACTCATGGACTTTTACGTGATATTCATCTCACGGGCCATGATTTTCTGTTTTCGGAGCGGATTTCTGTGAATTCTTGATTTAACGGCTTTGATGACATGCGGTGTTCGAACAGAGCGTGGGCGGCCCGACCGGTGGCGGTCTTTTACATCTCCAGTCTCCGCAAACATGCATCGGTAGACGAACATGCGACTAATCCCTAGTGGCCGGAGCGTTTTGAAATTATCGCTTTTTTCATTTCACACTTGAAAAGCGCTATTGCAGCGATGCGGTTCTCATTATCTGACCACTCCATGATGAAAGTTGAAACAATTTTAAAATCCCCTTACAGACTAACGCTATTGAGGTTAGCTTTCAAAACCCATATGACATTAACGGGGTGTGTTCAGTTCTACTATTGAAATGGGTGTGTTCAATGTTGTAACAGTATATATGTCCCAACTAAGTACAAAATAAGAGTTGATGGTTTCAATTTGGGTAAAATTGGATTCTCAATTTTCGCACTTATTAACAGTTTATAATTGTACTTTATAATTTCGGTTTCCGCTCCAGGTGCTCTCAAGCCGTATCCGAGAGAAATATTTTTCACCGCAGATCACCCATTTTATTAAGTAATTAAGTCAAATGCAGATGTGGGTATCTTCAAGGGATTGTATGCACGTTTGTAAGAATTCTGTAGCTCCAGACAAGACTGCTGTTTCAATAAAAAAAAACCTTAAATTACGCATATCGCTTGTATTGAGGGGTGTTTTAAATGAAATGTAATCAGTTTGAATCTGCATTTGTTATAAATTAAATTATCTATAGGTGATCTTCAAAAAGCCTAAACTTATGAATTACTAATCGAAACTAAAAGAAATTTGGACTTATGATTCTATGAATTACTAATCGAAACCAAAAG
This sequence comes from Hydrotaea diabolus, assembly GCA_963513945.1. Taxonomy (NCBI): domain Eukaryota; kingdom Metazoa; phylum Arthropoda; class Insecta; order Diptera; family Muscidae; genus Hydrotaea; species Hydrotaea diabolus. The sequence goes on along the minus strand of OY740720.1, from coordinate 21,674,686 downwards.
AAATGTATCCATAGGTCTCAAAAAGCCTGGACTTATAATTGTATGAATAACTAATTGAAACGTCGGTGTTAGTTTTGGTTTTAGCTTATCGCACATTTTCAAGAAAAGGATTAAAAACACATCCGTTGCAAATGTTTAGTAGTGGCAAACAATTTTCTGCTACTTCTAGTACTTTAAAAAAAGGGGCCATGTCTTTTTTTGATGAAAGTGTGGAGCTGATGTTGATAGATTTTTACAGTGGTAAGAGATTGCCTCCGTTTTCTTACAGAAAATAGAAATTTCGTCGTAACACCGTTTAGCTAAAAGAGTACAACATATTGTAAACCATATTGTTTAACTTCTAAAAGGGGTAGTATAAAAGTTCACAGACAGTGTCTCCCAACATTGACGTTTCTGATGGTAAATTCATAACTAAGTTTACTTATATCAAAACCATACTTTTGCTGTCAACCGCATTTTGAACGCTTCGCTAGGTGGAGGGTTTCTATATGAGATTCGGCCCTTACGGGATTCACAAAGTGTTTCTTTATTAATTGTAAACTTATTTGTAGATATTTTTTTTGATTTTATTGTCTGTCGCTTTAATCGTAGTGCACAGCCAAAATATTTTGAGTCAAACCAGATTATTTCTATAGAACTTCTCTTCAAAACTTTTTTCATCCTAATTTCAGCTTTGAAACCTGAAACATTTTCTGGACCTAGAAGATTCTTTGCGGATCATGCATTTTATTACGTTATCAAGTCTACTGCAAGCATTCCTTTGTTCGAGGGACTTTATTTGCGTGAATAGATTTCACATATGTGCAAGATTGTGTAAATCTTCTTAATATATTCGAATAAATTTTCATACTATTGCATTCTAAACAGTGTTTTTTCTACATATAATTCTCCTCTGGGGCAATTCTATAATTCCTTAAAAACATGATGTTTGTTTTACGCAAGTTTTCACCCTTTTCTCACCATCTACGCCATTGGAATATCTTCATAATTGTGGTCGTCCGTCGCATTCTTTTGGCGTTATTGCATGATGTGGTCCTAGTCTGATTTTCTTTACGAAAACATCCCATTAATGTGAGCTGTGTATTTTGTCCAAATTTCAGGAATGGAAATTATTTTAATGTCTGCCCCACGGAAATTTACGGTGGATCATCCATTTTATTATGTAATTAAATCAACTGCTGGAACAGCCCTGTTCGAAGGAACATATGTGCACGCATAGGAAAATGTATATGAAATGTAATTTTTTTAATAAAGAATTTTTAGAGCCAAAAACTGTTATGATAATAACGTTAATTTCTAAATTTAATTTTTTTAATGAAAAGGAAAGCGGTCGTCTGTACTAACTGCAGAAAGCTAATTAATTTAGTTACTCTATATTTTTTAAATTAATTTATTCTAAGTTACGACGAATTGATTTGGCGAAAAAATGACGCTGTTCGCACTATAATCTAAAACAATTTTGTTCTATAAATGATTCTTAATAAATTTTAGTTGGTGGTCTTAAACCAGGTCAGTTTATTAAAAAAAAAAATTAATTAAAGAATTACAATTCCCTTAATCGAAACAAACGAAAATAAATGTATTTAAAAAAAATAAAAAAAAAAAAAAATTTTTTCTTCATGCGCTTATTTTTAACTTGGAAACTATTACTTGTAAAGGAAAATAATATATGAACAGATTAAGGGAATTGTAATTCTTGGTTTTTTAAAATTTATTTCAGCTAAATCGGACGAGTGGTTCTCAAGTTATGTCAAACAAAAGAGCCAAAAACGTGACAAATTCCCCTATACGATACTTACTAACTTCAAATCGATATATCTTGATTCCTAGATGAGACCCAACGAAACGCTGGGACACGTATGACCTTTTTTTGACCGATATAACTTTCCCCGGTGGTTTCATCCCAAACCGATTGTGGCTGTCGCACAGTGTAATTATTCTCCTGTGGCAATCAGGCAACCATGTCGGTTTTGCCAATAGTCGTTTATCCAAACCAATGTTGGTTTCATTTGGTGTTATGAAACCAAGTTGGTTTTGTCCATTTCAAATGTAAATAAAACCAATGTTCGAATCAGCTGTTGCATTTTTTCTTATCGTTTTCAAAACCAATAGCGACAACAATGGTTTCTATGACAGCCCTGAATATGTCTACGTCGGTAAAGTTTGGCTTATGTCCTGCCGGTGGTACAGTGGGCCGCTGAAGCAGTTTTTTGCTCTAAAGGCTTGTCAATCGCTTTTTGGTCTGATTTATGTGCAGACTGTCTTGTCATTAATTTTGTCTTTGTAGTGCCGACGTATACCTTCTGGCATACGTTGGACTTGTCACCATTACATTTTGTTCTAACAACTAAGTTGGAGTTGGCCCCTATTTCCATTTTCTTTTTGGTCTTGATGTAATATTCGTATAGTGTATCGCTGGTTATTAATGATAATTGATACTTTTCTTTGTCATATATAAATCGGAGTGGTTGAATCTCTAGGAATCTGGTACATATGTGGTAGATTTGTATATCTTCAAAATCCTATATATGATGTCCTGTAGTGGTCTGCATTTTATGCGTCTGATTAGTTCGTCTATTGTTTTATTGGGAAAGTCATTCTTTCTCAGGATGTTCCTTATCTTCCGTTCTTTAGCATTATGAAAAAGTATGTAGCTGTTTCTACAAACTCAATTGATGAAGTTTGTAGCCGTGTGGATTTTTATTCGTCGGGGATGTTTGGAATAAAAATGATTAGTCTTCCCGTATGTTAATTAATTATCCTCATCACAATCCATGGTAAATTGCACCTGTTTGTTGAACGAGTTTAATACTTTGAGCGTAATCTCTATTTCAGATTTCTTTACAATTGCACAATAAATCGTCTACGTATTTGGTCAATAGCCTGGGTCTTACTGTCAGTCTCTTATTGATGCGTCCAATAATTCTTCCATTATGACGTCTGCAATTATCGGTGATATTGGGGACCCCATTGGCACTCCTTTCTCTTTTTTCCTTTCAAATTTTATTTTTCGACTTTTATAAAAAGCATTTTGTTGTTTTAGCAACTTAGCCTTACTCGTAATAACACAAACTTAACGCCTGCGCTTAAAAACATTGATTTCGAAAACTATGAAATTAGTAGCAACATTAAGATTTGAAATTTCAGGGTTCATTTTAGCTAAGTGGCGGCATTTGGGACTTACAAAAGTACTCGATTCCAAGATAATGCCTTCCTTAGAATGGACAATTTATTTTGAATGAATAAAACTGGAAATAACAGATGCTGAAAGAAAACCCAAAATTAATTTGTTAAAAAAAATATATATATCTTTTAACTTTATTATAAGAGATTTTTAAAAACGTGCAAAGGCATTTAAAACATTTCCAATTTTATAACGTTTTTTATAATAATATTTAACTGTTTCTATAAGTATATTTTTTTTACTTTTTACACTGAGTCGTTTAAACGCAATATCGTCTTTACTAGTGCTTACATAATACCAAATATATGTCAACGCTCGATAAATCGAGACAACAGGAATTCCAAATCACAACACGGAGCATGACCAAGTCTTCAGGATTTGCTGAATTGCTATTTAACTCTTTCACAAATTTAATTGTTTTTTAATTAATTAATTTAATTGTTTTTTTAATTAATTTAATAGTTTTTTAATTAATTTAATAATTTTTTAATTAATTTAATTGTTTTTTAATTAATTTTTGACATAATACCAAATCACAACGAAGCCTCAAGATGCTTACCGATAACAAGTCAAAGTCAATAATTTGATTTAAATTTTTCAAACCTTTTTGCTTTTGCTTTCTCGCTCGTTTTTTATTATTTTGCTCTGCTTTTTACATGTTAATATCATTTCCAACTCCGATGGTAATGGTATATAAATGAAGAAAAGATCTAATCGTTTGTACCACGCACTTATACTCCTGTCAATATTAAACCTACGACCTAATTATTATTTCAGTTGCAATACCTATGTTCGCATCGGAAGAATATGAATTTTACCCAATAAAAGATTTTACTATGAATCATCCTTTTTACTTTGAAATTAAGAAAGCATCTGGCACTGCCGTCTTCAAGGGAATACATCAAAACTAAAGTGGAGCACAAATATGTCAAAAAGCAAATAAAAGTATAATTTTACATAATCTGTTTAATCGTATTTGTTTTAATACTTTGCGATAATGATTATCGAACCTCTAGTGTTCAGACAGGAACTTCGATTGAATTTCACTAGGGGTCAGGGACCGACAAATATAAGGTTGCTTAAATTTAGTGCAAGTTGTTACAGAGAAGGGAAACTGCGGTCAGCACTTCATTTAGAAATACATTTTCAATATTTCCCAAATTTATTCAAGCGCAAAGTTACTTTTTTCATACCGAGGAGGTAAATACTGATTTTAATAAAACCTTTCAAAAGCGAGAATGCTGCCGTTATCAAAAAGCATTATTTAAAATTATGCCTACATGTTTCGGAAAAGGGTATACAAATTAATTTAAAAAATAATAGATTGGCTAATGTTCCAAGTAATTTGTTATTTAAAATTTTCAATTATCGCCGTTTTTTTTACCAAAAAGTGTATGTCTGCTTTTATTTTTAATCTTCATCACGAAAAACATCGGTATCGATGTTACGGCAATTCTTCATTTTCTACGCAGTATTTACTGTCATATCTACTTCTGACCTTTGTATGTTATTACAGGTATGCTTGTAGCCACTTATTCCTCCGCTGTTTTAAATCCTAAACCACCAAAAGTGTTCAACATGGATCATCCGTTCTACTATGTAGTCAAGTCCAGTACCGGCACCATTTTATTCAAGGGCTTGTATCAACACCAATAGGCAGGTGGCGGCCGCACAAATACCTATGGTGGATTTCATAAAGAAAATAAAGATTGCAGTTTAAATATTAAATTACATTATTTTTTGGCCAGAAAAAACAGCTGATAAATTCTGTGAAATCTTCCAAATTTGTATAAAGCGTAGCGTATTCTTTCTGACTGTATAACACGGTCTAATACGTTCCTCAACGAACTAATTTTAAATTAAATAAAATTATATATGAATAAATCGATTTTCTATTGGATCTGAAAAATAAAGCTCAGCTTTGTTTTCGGATAGCATGTTCTTTTTTTTAAACCTAGGGTATTTTTGTGTTTATTGTCCCCTTACGGGCCAAAATCGTACAGTTGTTAGCCAAAGCTATTGGCCTATTAGAACTTACAATGTACAGAAAATAATAGAATACTCGTATAATGCTGTTGTAACACAGAGATTTGCCAAAAGTGTGTTTGCATTTTGCGAAATTTCTAAAATTGGGCACTTCTTGCAAAACAGTCGTAAGTTATAAAAATTACGACATCTATTTGATCTATTGATCTATCGTTACGGGTTTAGTTAGAAACCGTTTTATAAAGGAAACAAAATCTGGCAAATGCTCAACACTTTAGAGACCCTGAAATGTAGTTTCGGAGCTAACCAGCTCAATTAAGGTTCTTAGTTTTTGTGGCTGAAATTGACCCATATTCATATAAGATTCTTCTAAAGCAAGAATTCAAGCTGGACGAGCGTAGACAATTCCATGCTGAAAATTTTGGCCGGAGATTTTGGTTTTTTCATAAAAAATTATCTTCTCGGACGAGGCTCTGTTATGGCTCAAAAGCTATTTCAACAACCTAAATTGTCTTTATTAGGGCACACACAATCCACAACTGTTCGAAACACCATCAATATATCTACTTATGGCATTGAAGCGTTGTTGTATTTTATTTTCCTTCGAAATGACGAGAAGGAAAGGTTAACCGCCAATGGAATAGGATGAGGTTCCCACAAGACGGCTGTGCATGACATTCAATCGATGCAACGCTCGAAGTTATGGTGAAACAAACAGCCAGGGTGATCGTGTGACTTTGGAATAATTTTCAGAGGCTGCGTTAACCTCCATGCCTACGATAAATCCACTTTGGACAAAGGCACCAACTTTGGATTATGAAATCTGAAAAAAATCCCGAAAACATTTATTGAATTATTTTATACATACGAGTACAAATTGTATACATACTCTCTTAAATTGGTCAAGAAGTTAAAAAATGGTCTTGAAAAACTTCCTTTCTGAGTGCGGATAGTTGACCTTTTGTTTTAATACCGTCCGAATAGTGGATAGAATACAAAATCTTCATTTCGTTCGCAACGCCACGAAATATTGATCGGAGACCCTATAAAGTATATAAAGAATAAATAAATATATATTATTGGTCTCGTTATTCCAAGACGATCTAGCCATGTCCGTCCGTGCGTCTTTTGGGAGCACGATAGCGGCCAAACTAACCAATCAAGGACTTTGCACGGCGATTGGTTTTTTTTACAAGCTGTTTGGGATTGTAAATGGACGAAATTGGCCTAGGGGGCAAAACGGTTTTCTTCAAGGGACTTAAGGTACCTCGGTATAAGAAACACTTTTTTAGTATTTGCTAAAAAAAAGTCATAACATTTTCCGGACGGACAATGGTTTAAATGGGTACAGCCAGTTGGGACACACTAAATATCTCCAAAAAGGTCATAGTATAAGTAGCTGGACTGTTTGACTTATGTGGCCCAAAAAAAAGTCCTGCATGATCAAAACATACGGGTACTCAAATTAAAGCAAATTGTTGCTACCAATTCTAATACAGAAAAATAGTAAAGTTTTGACTGATAACAAAAAAAAAAGGATTTTTTGCGCTTTTATAGCGAAGGGACGGTGAAGGGCATGTAAGATTCGGCCTGGCCAAACTAAACGACGTTTTAACTTGTTATATCATCAATTATTATTATTTTATATCCCCTCAAGCCGAAAATAGTAATTGAAGAGAAAAAAAAACCATTATTGTTTATACGCTTACAATTTATGATGATTATTTTTTTCTTTTTTTTTGAAATTTTAATTTCTTGTTTGTGCCGACTCCTGCTCTAACTTTGTCAAAATTTCCCAAACTCCGACTCCACAGCCCTGTTTAAAACCCTCAAAAATTAGTATCAGAGCTCCATCTTCCAGAGTTTAGTTTCAAGACTGCAGCATATCAAACCAGCCATTCAGTAATGCTTAGCTAATTTCTTAAACATTTTCGAAAACCACCGCAGTGTATTATCTTTAATGATAAAATCAATCTCTAAATTAAAGTACCTTAAAGTTGAGATCTCGAAGTTGTAGATCTAAATATATTTCAACCGACATTCTCACGAACTTTTGGCAAGCTCCGCATGCAAAATTCTTCATAAGATTTCAGAATCCATCAGCTCCGCTAGCACATTCAACAAGTACACACAAAAGAAAAAGATGTTTCAAGCGTTTTGGCATTAAACTAAAGCTAGATCAAAACATTTCTGTATTGAGTCAACTAAATATTTTATTAATTCAACTAAATTTTCCGTAAATCTAATTTAATATTTTGTACCAAATGTTTTAATTAAAAACACTGTCGTGGAAACATCAATTTTTTTTTTAAAATTAAAAAAAAAACGATTTTTTTGTTTACTAGTGGTTTGTGACATCTTTAAAGGGTCCTTTTTCAGTCACTAAATAATAATTTTAAAAATTCTTAAACCTTACAGCTATTCAGGTTTCGTATGAAAGTAATATGGTCGTTAGGCTTGTGCCATCCAAGAGCTTTAATGTAGAACATTCTTTCTACTATGCCATACGAAACAAGGACGGCATTACATTGTTCCACGGCAAAAAGTTCGTATGAAATGGAAAGAAAATCCACATGAATTTGTGAACGTCGTATAAATATGATGTAAATTAAAACGAAATAAAATATTGTATGCCAAATAATACATGCTATTGATTTAATTGAGGATAACAAGGATAACTTTTAGCACGCGAGCTTATTAATTTTCAAATGAATGCATCCTAAATGCACAAAAAAATACACAAAATTAACCTTTCGTAAAAATCCGAAAATCAGTAAGAAAATAGAATCAACTCAGGCTTGTAGGAAATTTTTCCTATATTGGACGCGATATTATTTATAGAAACAGTTCCAGCAAATGTTTTAGGCTCGTCGAAAAAGGGCCCGGAGACTAGGCCATTATAAGTTGGTGTAGCATTTTAAACCGAATCCTTTCATTTGGCAAGATTGTTTTTTTATTGAACATAAACAAATTGTCATTTTGTACTTTCATATATTAATAATTACCTTTTCAGTATAAAAAGCAGGTGTGGTTTAATAACTTTAGGTGGAGAACAAAATGTGGTTACATAGTCAAAAGCTGCGGATTTTAAATAGGCGAAACAGTTAGAGAGAGAGAAAAGTGTCTCTTTAAAAGACTTAAAGCACTTCAGAATATAGTAAACCATTTTTAATATTTCCTATATATATATATATATATATATATATATATATATATATATATATATATATATATATATATATATATATATATATATATATATATATATATATATACTAGTTTTGATCACACAGATTGAAACTACCAGTTTTTAACACCACGGCAAACCACATTTCAACATTTGATAACATTTGATTTGGTTTAAGTTGGGTTTTTGAACGGCTCATACCCCATTGACATAGGGTCCTTAAATTACAACCAATTGTATCTCGAATTATTCCTTTACCTAAACTGTTCATTATTTTCCATTAACATATGCCAATTTTTTAGGTTTTAAGTTGAAAATCAAGCCCACATTTTTTCCTTAAAAATCATTCCAAACCTCTGCTTCTCCTTTAAAGGACCATAATAAATCTTTATTAGCTTAGATTACAACTATTACGCTTTCCCTTAAGGAAAAAATTCCCAAATAGATAACAGAAGTTAATGGCATTAAAATTTAATTAATTTTTTTAATTAATTTTTTTTTGTTATTTAAAGAAGTTTCAAAAGAGTCTACTTAATCTTTCAAAAATTGTTAAACCTTACAGGTTTGCTGATAACAAAACAATCTCTGGTCATAAGTCTTGAGACGCCCAAGGAATTCAGAGCTGATCATGGCTTCTATTATGCCATACGAAACAAGGACGGCATAGCTTTGTTCAAAGGCAAACATTTAAAATGAAGACGAACGATTGGAAAGCATTCTTTTTCACAATCTTGATGTTTAAAAAAGTTATTTGAACAAAGTATTCATATAATAAATTAACAACTTATGCAAATACATACGAGTATGTAAATGTTTACGATATATTTTACTTACTTCACTCAACATCCTATCAAGGGAATTTCCTGAAATCAGTAAGCGTTTACAATTCTTATACTTATTAACGCCGACATTGTGTAAGGCAAATAAATTATGGTGCGAAGTGGTTGTGGTAATATGAGAAATTTGTATGGAATCACAAAAAATGTGATAAATAATAAATAAAAAAATTGTATGTAAAGGGTGGTTGAATTTTGGGGCCGATGTTGAATGTGAACCACACCTAAACGTCAAAGTTTCTTTCTGCATTTCATTTGATTTTTCTCAATTTCAGACTAACTCAATTTAAACCATAGAAAGAGCGAGCAACGCGTTAAAGTTATTTTAAATCAAAATGCATATCGTACACTTCGTGATTTTTTCGGTCAATTCAATCGTCCAAATGTGCGTACAACCGGAAAAATCGTCCAAAAATTTGAGCAAACCGGGTCTGTAGCAGATGTGAAAACACCAGTGCATACTCGTACAGCTCGTACTGCAGAAAATATTGATGCTGTTCGTGATAGTGTGGCTGAAGAGCCGTCCACCTCAACTCGTCGTCGTGCCCAATAATTTCACTTCTCGTCGTTGATGAACATTATGCATAAAGACTTGCATTTACACGCTTACAAGGTGCAATTGACTCAAGAACTAAAGCCTCTTTACCATTCCAAACGTCAATGTTCAGAATGGTGGCAAGAAATGGCAACAGTGGATGATCGGGCCTTAAAATTTAACCACCCTTTATATAAAGACCGTGTGCGGATTAATATTTATTAGCTAGTGGTAAAATTAGGTGAATAGGATTTGTTTTGTTTAATAAAATGGTCTGTTTTTGCTGTGCGTATTTATGGATCAAATGTTGACAAGTTCTTATTTTATGTCAGCGACTAAAATATTTCTTTTTTAAAATCAGCATTGAACATTTTAATTCAGTGGTAAAATTGCTTGATTAAATTTTGGTATAGTAAATAAAATGTTTTCTTTTTTTGTTTAAACAAAACAAAAAGTATTATTTATCAAGATGGCACATCTGTTTTTTTGTGTTCATTCGCACGAGAAGGGGAAAATTAATATCTAAACATTTTCTCAAGCAGATAGTTTAAATACATTTTCCACGCAAAAATATTTGAATTATTTCCATTGATTGCTTTATTATATTTCAATGTATTGGTTCGCTGTCAAAATTAAGTATAGATCTGGATTAATTTAAATATTTGACACAAGAAATTCACCACGCAAACTTGTTAAAAATTGCAAGGTACAACCATGGTACAATAAACAAGGTAGAGGCCCGAAAAAAAAACTTGAAAGAGAATGCCAAAAAATGTTTGATGCAGAATTTTTACTAACAAACTTTTTAAAATTGTCATTGTAAAATTTCAAATTTGAAAATTTAATTTACTACAAGAACAAATTGTAAATCAGGTAACTGCATAACACTACATTATTTATTATACCACGGGTACAACAAATTAAAATAAATTTACACAAGGCTAAATATTTTACACTAAGAATTCATCATGCAAACTTCACAATTTTAAAAGGTGGAAAAAATTTGGATTAGAGTTGAAATGAATTATCGCATATGGGAATTATTCGCATCATATTGAACATTCGCTTTCGGATTCGCAGAAAACAATTTTGGAAAATTCGCATCTACAATAACCAATTTTAGAAAATTCGCATTCGCAAACAAATATTTGAGTTAATTATGTACCTCAAAACTAAACTTTTCGTGAATTATTTTCAAAAATGTTTGTTTTTCCATCATCCTTGTACTAAATCACCTTTTTATATGAAAATGTATCTGGCATATTGCAAAAAATTGTGGCCTTTTTTACTTTTCTTGGAAAATTATGTTCATTTCTAATATTTTATATAAAATAATCTTCAAATTAAGAATTACTATTCGCTTTGCACTCGCAAAAACCAAATTTGAATTAAACGCATTGGCAACACATACGTGTGTATCAATATTCGCATTCGCTTTCGCAACACATATATTTCAATATTCGATTTCGCTAAACCCACATTCGTAACATCCCTAGTAATTACATGTCTTTTATACTTGAACTGTCGCCGGCATGAGGAGGTGACAAATTTCAGTTGTTTAAACGCAGTGGGAGGTTTTTGTGCATTAGTCTTACCACGGCCAGTCAAATTTCTGGAAAAATTGACTTTTCATTTAAGGGGCATTATTACATTTCTATAACCTAGATTACGAAATTACGAAGTTTGGGCATTTAAATTTAATTAATTTTATTATTTTCTTATGTTGTTGTTTATGAATCTCTTCAGTAAAAAAACAAATTCAAATAAAAAATCAAGTAAATTTAATGCTGTGTTTTTGAGCATAACATTAAGCGTGGTTTATTTGACAAGTGAAAAAAAATCCGTTTTAAACACCGCTAAAAGAATAACTTAAAACTACTTAAAAACCTAATGGCTTTTGGTTGACTGAAAGCATGTAGAATATATCCATCCAAAATAGTTTATTTCAAAAATGTAAAACTTAAAGGAAAAGGGGTTTTGAGCAAAAAAAAAACGCTGGGTGGATTTGTTTACTACCGCTTAAATCCGTTAAAGCCTGCTTAACGATTTTTCTTCATAATTTTTTTCTATAAATCAAAAACTTTTAAAACAAAAAAACGTTTGAATGGGTATAAAAAACATATGCTTAGTCAATAAAAACTTTTCATGGTTTTTTGTTTAACAATTTATCTTTTTTTTTCTTAGAGTGGTTTTAAGTGATTTTCTTTTGTTTTTAAATAAACTGGCCCTTTTGTCACAAATTATGTTTTTTGCGTAATGAGGACGTTGTTTGAAAAAAAATCTACTGAATTTTCTACAAATTGTAAAACCTTGCAGGTGTGGTGATGATAAGACTAACTTCGGTCGTTAGTCGTGAAAAATCCAAGGAATTTAAAGCGGATCATGGCTTCTATTATGTCATACGAAACATAAACGGCATATCTTTGTTCCAAGGCAAACACTTAAAGTAAATCCGAAACGATTGGAAAACTTGTTTTCTAAAAAAAAATTGATGTTTATACAAGTTATTTTATTATTAAAATAAAAAAAACAATTTATGCAAATTTGTAAATGTTAAGGATTTATTTTATTTAATTCGCTCAACATCCCGTTAAGGAACAACATTTGAAAAATGTCTACGAGTTATCGTACGAACTAGCCGTGCAGTTGGATAGGACTCCAATTACTTATTAATGATGCGGAATTTTTTCTAGTAGTTTATGATGTTCTATTAAACATTTTGATGCATATTGTAATTTAGCTTTAATAGGCCCCAATGGGCTTCGAATTACATGTCAATAAAGAAATGAAATGCAATGAAATGTGCCCTCGTGAGAAGTAATTATCAAGATTTGTTTAGTTTGATGTTCCTATACATCAAACTAATAAATATATGCTATGGATATAAAAGTTATAAAATTGGATGAATAAATTTTGGTATGTAAATAAAATTTTGTCTTTTTGCTTTGCAGATTAAAGTGCCCAAATTGTGAATGACGTGATGCTCCTATTCCTTATAATATGTTGATCAGACACTGATATTTTTTTCTAATCAGCATCAAACTCTTTTAGTCAGTGGTGAAATTAGTCGAATACATTTTCGTATGCTAAATACAATGTTTTGTGCTGTGTTTTAAACAAAACAAAAAGTTTATCAAGAGGGTACAACTGTTTGTTTTGTGTAAGTCCACACAAACAGAGTTAAATTAATGTCGAAACCTTTACTCAAGCAGACTGTTAAAATATAACTTTATTATATTTCAATTGAATTTTTCGCAGAAATAGGTAAAAATATTACTATTTTTGCCGAAAATTCCGTGCCCACAAATAAATTCAATAAACTAAGTATAGTGGCAATAAAGTACAGGGTGGCTGATGAATATTGCTACATTAAGAAACTCTAATAACATTTTTTTTCTGTGTATGGAAATCATTCATTTTAATAGCCGCAATTGTTTCTCGAATGGATTGATTTAGTTCATTCAAATTTGTTGTTTTTGCTTTGTAGATTTTCTGTTTGCAATAACCCTACAATAAAAAGTCAGGTGCAGTATGGTCAGGCGACCTGGGGGACCAACGGATTGTGGAGTTTCTGGATATCAGCTTATTGGGAAATTTTCGTCGCAATTCGGTCATAACATGCCGAGCTATGTGAGGAGTTGCACCATCTTGCTGAAACCACACAGGGAAAGAAATTCTCATTCGGCGAAATTCTGTATAGAAAAACTCTTAACTTGCTTAAGTAACGGTCTCCAGTAACCGTAACGGTGTGACCGTTTTCTTCGAAGAAGTAGGGCCCGACAATGCAGCATGATGAAACTGTACACCACACTGTGACACGAAGTGGATGCGATTCCGTCTTATGGAGTATCTGTGGGTTGGAAAAACTCCATGTTAGACAATTTTATTTGTTTATTTTGCCGTTTTAATCGAAATAGGACTCATCAGATATGAAAAGACAGTTCATATTTCCGTCCTCATCCACCATTTGAAGCATCTTCTGGCAAAATTCCAAGCGAATCGGCAAGTCTGTTGCGTTCAGTTTGTTGACCATTTGAATTTTATTTGAAATAAGTCCAACTCTTTGTGTATAATGGACTGCAATGACTGTCTGCTTATACCCATTTGAGCAGATAAGCTTCTTGTCGAAACCCTTGGATTGTTGTGTATGGCAGCGGCTACAGCAGCGATTGTTTCATCCGTCCGAACTGAAGGGTGCTGATGGTAAGGCTAACAAGTCTAATTATGGTCCATCTGCTCGGAAGATTGCTGCCAAACGTGCGCCTATATTCTCTTTGAACTGAAACTACGGAATCCAGTGCGTGATAGCGGCGGGCAATACAAATTATTGTTTCAGTGTTTCCAGTTTCCAGTTATTAATTTTAATTAAATCTAAAAATCAATCTGTAAAATAAAAAAATAAACAAACTCATTAAAAAGAAAAAGGTTTTACATGTTTTTTTGGTAGCAGTTTTTATCAGCCACCCTGTATCTTTCAACTAGAATATCTTTGGCAACACACATGCCTACGTCTTCTTCAAAATAACAAAACTCAAAAATGTCTTTATTTTGTTCACTGACAAAATTATGAGTAGCTCTGGGGTAATTCAAATACAAGGTACAACAAATTTGAATCAATCCGCATACGGCTAAATATTTGACACTAATCATTTACGACGTAAGCTATACAATTTGGAAAGGAGCAAAAAAATTTGGATCAATCTCCACACAGCCTAAATGTAGCCCTGGGGATTTTCCAATGCTTGACTCTAAAAATTCACTACGCAAATATCACAATTTTGGAAGGTGCGATAAATTTAGATCTCTCCACACACGCCAAAGTGCATAATATCTACCGTGTCACTAAGATTTCAGTCACAATTATTATTTTCCTTCTTGTCGATAATTTTTTTCTCACGGAGATTAAACTAGAAAACATTCCACTTTTCAAATAAATAATAACTTAAATTTAATATTTGAAAGATATAAAAAAATGGAACTGTACAAGTAAAGAAAACGATCGTTTTAAAATCTGATAAGCTGTGTAAACAAAATTGTTTTCAAATACTTATCATCTTCGCAATTGAAACATCTTCTTGACAAAATAATGTGGCTCCCAATGAAAATAAACTCGTATTTGTATTCGTGTGAAATTGTACTTTTAAGTACAAAAAAAATGTCAATATGGCTTAAAACTTTATTGCTATTGCCGTTTTAGAACTTCAACTATAAGTACTAACACTGCGTTTCCTATGCACTCCTCATATGGAAACGCCGCGGAGATCAGGCAACCAAACACTTCAATGGGTTTGAAAGAACTCATTTATTTTCTACAAACTATCTTATTCTACTTAAACTAAATATACATTCTGATGGAAAATGCCTACATATAATAAATGTAAATGGTACATAAGGCAAGCACATACTTACATTCAATGGACTCAAAATCCAAAGTACCCTAGGTTTATCGTCGTAGTCCCCAGCATACCTGCGTGCACCCTTACAAGGCTAATTCTGAAATTAAGAGAAATGGTCATAAATAGATTTCGTTTTACTGTATCTCGTTTTCGGGAAACACACAGAAAACACTTATCTCTGTGTATTCCTTTAGTTGGTCGACCTTTCCAAAGAACAATTCAGTGTATAATAAATACAACTGAACAGGGGAACAAAAAGCGTCATTTAAATACATATACGGTCTTTCCGTAACATTGAAAACTAGTTTCTTTTTAAAAACTATGTGACTTGGTGTTAAAGCAAAATGTTCTGTATTTGCAAGTTAATTTATGTCGTATGAATTATAATCGCTTATTTGTGTTGGTCAGTTCGAAATCTTACCTTTATCAACTTTGTATTGAATCAAAATTATCATTAGACATACAATATTCATTTCCGATTTAATTTATAAAATAATTGTCTAAATTTCTGCCTTGTGAATCGTTTAATGGCTTAATGGCTTCTCTTTATGTCGCTATTTCTTTACATTACACATTGGCTCTTTTATAGTCACTTATTGAGTCCTATGGTCTTCTATCTTTTAGGCGTTGTAACAAAGAAGAAAATTTCCGCCAAGGTCTACAGAGGTCCAACTTATTATTTTAAAGTTGAGCACGGTTTCTACTACATCGTCAAAAACCAACAAGACTTTATACTCTTTGAGGGTGCACAGAATGTTTATAAGTTTAAACAATAAATACATTGAAAAGATGTTGCCGTGATACAATAAAGGGATCATATTATAATGATTTGAGTTTAACCACTACAATTTTTAGTTTTGAGGATAGTTAAAGTTTCATCTAAAGTAGTGTTCAGACTGGAGCAACAATTATGTCTTACATTTCGAAACCCTTTACGCTTTTCAAAGTGACAATTTTAAAATCGGTTAAACAAAGAACTCAAAAAACTTAAAATTTATGTTTGGGACTATATTCATAAAAATTTACGGAAGATTTAAAATATTTTTTTTAAATATTCTTTAAACCTGTAGTAACTTTTTATAATATTGAAATTTAACTAGATATTAATAGAAAAAATCCTTTGGAAATCCTTTGTATTTGTGTTGTAATATTTGACATAATAAACTTATATTTATTTCTTTATTTTGCCTCTGCACATAACAATGTTTCGGTCTAGTCGCGTTGATCTAAACACTTCTGGAATGTTTTTCCGGTTTTACAATACAATTAAATCCGATTTTGAGCCGCATTTGCCTTGCTTCGCAGTTGTTTCATATACTGTCTGTGATGCCTGTGAGTCGTTGAATTTATATTTTTGATGTTGCATCTGCTGCGGTAATAATGATGCTATAAATTGTTTACTTTTGCTTCAGCGTTTATATAGGGTGATCCACCTAGAGTTATTTTATCAGAACAAAAAAAAATATATAAAAATTCAAATCAAGTGTGGAATCTTTATTGGTAATTTAAAAGGACATTTTATGACATTTATTTTTTGAATATAATTTCCTTCAAATGTTGGCCGCAACTACGCCTTAGGGTTTCCATTCTGAGGGTCCAATTTGGAAGACTCGTTCAAGCATTTCGACCGGTATGGCTTTAAAGACACGCGTAATGTTGGCTTTCAAAACTTGAATCGTAGCTGGTTTGTCAGCATAGACTTTGGACTTTACGTAACCCCAAAGAAAAATGTCTAAAGGTGTGATATCCCTCGATCTAGGCCAACTCACCTGTCCAAAACGTGAAATTAGCTGCTTTTCGAAATGACCTCTCAATAGATCCATTGTTTGAGCAGCTGTATGGCAAGTGGCATCGTCCATTTTAAACCAAGAGTCGTCAAGATTACGGGCTGCAATTACAGGTAGCAAAGAGTGAGATATCATGACGCGATAACGAGCACCATTCACAATAATGTTCCGGCCATCATCATTTTTGAAAAAATATGGACCGATGATTCCACCAGTTCATAAACCGCACCCGTGGCTTTCTCTGGCTATAATGGCACCTCTTGAACCTCTTCTTGTTGCTCTTCAGCCCAAATGCGGCAATTTTGTTTATTGACTTTGCCGTTAAGCCAGAAATGGGCCACATCACTGAACAAAATTTTGGTCGAAAACAGCGGATCTTCCCGTTTCTCACCGAACGCTCATTTCCATAATACAGTTGCCAACATTCGAAGGTAATTATTTTCAAAAAATATAATAAAGTTTCCACACTCGATTTGAATTTTTAGACGGATGGACCACCCTACATTTTTCAAAGTGCTTACAAAAAAATTATACTGAAAGATAGAGTTAAATTTTTCTCTCTAAATATCCTTTGTTACAGGGCTTATTAAGAGGAAATACTGTAAATTTGAGGAAGTTACGATGGCATTCAATGTGGATCATGAATTTTACTATGCTATTAAATCGAAGAGTGGCACTAAATTTTTTGAAGGAGTTCAATGCTATTTTTAGATTTGATATAATTTGGTCCCTGATGCTTTTTTAATAAAATATTCCTGAGGTTTTCTGAGAAGAAAAAATAACTTACGTCTAGTTTTGATGAAGAATCGTATCAAATATGGAACGTTTTACACTGCTACAAAGTATGGTGAGGATGTACAAATTATTACTAGTCTAGTCTTCGCTGCTGTTACACAGGTTTATTTTCTGCGCGCAAAAATAATCTTTAATTCATTAACAACGCATTTTGTTATTTAAAAAATGAGCTATAACTATGTCCAAGAAGTTTTACTCATTCAGAAATATTAGCCTTGTTCTTTTGAGGTAACTAGATAAGTTACCTAGGTAATTTACAATATGGTAGTCAGGGAAAATGGGACAAAATCGAGTTAGAAATATGCCAACATTGTTTCTCTTTGTATACCCGAAAGAAAGTTGAACAGCAATAGAGTTCATCGACAAAAAAATTCGTCAAAAGCAGGCAATAAAAAACTGTAATAAAATAACACAGTGCAACATCCAAAATGCGAATGTGATGAAACCAGTTGCAAATGAATGCTGACATTACCACAAAAAACAACTTTCCAGGATATTAAAAATAAATAATCATTATTTTATCAAATTTTCAATGATCTTTTCTTGTTAGACAGCGTCCCAAAATCACCAACTTCAAATACGTGTTAAAAAAAATCTCGCACTGAACAAAAAAAGCCCTTGAAGGTTTTGTTAGGGACAATGTCAACTTTCATTTGCAATTGGTCTCATCCCATTCGCATTCGGAAAGTTTGATTTTATATCAATTCGATTGTGTAATCAATGAAATAAATAAATCAATTAATTGCTATAATTTTGCTTTGTACAAATGTGTAATATTTCTTTGAACTAAAAAAGTTATTGTTTCACCTAAACTATTTCGTGCAGATATACCCAATACATATCAAAAAAAAAACACATGTTTGTATTAAACAGGGTGTGTCATGTTTGATTCTGAACTATCGAATTTATTGTTTCACCAAACCCATTTGGTGCAGATGTATCCAATACGAATTCGTAGATGAGACCTCTTTGTCAGTGAATATTTTTTTGTATACTCGTACATACCAAGAAACACATGTTTTGTAAAAAACAGGGTGTGTTATGTTTGATTTGATTTGTTGGGAAATAAGTGCGCCATTGACAATCGTTTTCAAGACTCACTTTTCATACTTGCACTATTCTAGCTATGTAGTATTCTCATCTGTCCTTCTATGTCTGTGTGTGTATGTGTTATTTTTTGTCGCAATTAGCTCTTCGGCAATATAAAAAAGAACTTTCTTTCAATAATCTCCAGCCGGGCTTGTGATGAACAGAATGGCACCGATGATGGTGGAACCACCCAAGCTTTTCACCATAAACCGCCCATTTTACTATAAAATAATCAATACCAATTCCTTAACAATCTTTGGAGGCCATATGCAAAGAGTTTGACGAAAAACGGAGTCTATAATTCAAAAGGTAGGCGGCGAATAACGGAAATATATTCCTATCTGAAGTAGTTGGTATACAAAATATCAATCGATTTGGACATCCATAAAAAATATTTAAATTGTATGCTAAAAATGGTTTTGAATTCGATCTGTATAAAAAAGAAACTCAATGTACGTACTTGTTTGTAATATGTGAAAACGTAAAATGACGTCAAATTATATCTCATTGAAAGCACCAAGTATTTTGCAAAGTTCGAATGTGTCTCAAGTCTCACACCATTCCTTACCCATTTGCTATCTCATGTTTTAGTTGCTAATTGTTTTATTTTGTCGGTGCAATTAACGAAAAGAATTTATATTTTCAAATCAACAAATTTCATATAAAAAAAAAACTTAAAATACATCGAAACCTTTAGCTGTCATCTTAAAAATGCGATCACGTCCTGCAAAACACAAATATTTCCAAGTAGACCGTCCCTTTTACTACGTCATCAGGAGTGTAAAAAACCGTCCCTTTTACAACGTCATCAAGAGTGTAAATTCTATACAATTTTTCCAAGGCACAGTAGTGAAGATCTAAAGGTAAAGGACATTGATTTAACTCAATCATTTTTCATTGAAACAAACTTTATCTATCTATTATTGCTTTAACAAAAACGTAACTTCTTCAACAATTTTATTGCTCAAAATAATATTTCCGCAAAAAAGTTTGTTTTACCAAAACCACATTAGTTCCCTGCTTCTTGAAGATATTTGGCATAACATTATTCTTTTTTCTCTTCCTTTTGAACAGGAGTGGTCGTCATCAGAAAAACTGCTGTCTTAAATTTGAAACCACCTCAAACTTTCTCTGTCGATCGCCCATTTTATTTTGCTCTCAAAACTAATGAAAATTTAAAAATTTTCGTTGGAAAAGTTGTTTCATTTTAATGCATTTTTTTTTTGTTAAAACACTTTGTCAATATTTTTGTTCTGTAAATAAAAAATTCAATGATGATGGATTTTTCTAATAAAACAATTTAACAACAAGTTTTGTTACAGTATTTTATTTTGAGTAGGACTGGGGAGATATTTATGTGATTGCAACTGCAGTTGGTCCTATGTTTCACATCAAAACGTCGGGAAAAATATAAATATAATTGCATTTAATGTTTGTATGACAGAACCACTCGTAAGTACCTTTTGGAGCGGCCTTTGCTTTTAATTGAATTTTCGCTTAAAACGTAATAGAAACTAAACTGAGTTTCAGTTAGCGAAAATAAAATCCGGCTATGTAGTACATGTCTATTACAGGGAACAATTTAAAATGGCCCGAATTGTATTTTTGAGTTTTATGTATTAAAAATCTTGATATTCTGGAAGGGATTGACCGATTTGTGTCCTATAAAAGAGAAGACTACGATCTTTATTATGTAGTCAAATTTCAATTTATAATTTTGTATTTTAACAAATTTATTTTTTTAGTTTATTTAAATTTTAAAGTTGCAGTTTTTTTTATTTTTTATTTAAATTTTAAAGTTGCAGTTTTTTTTTTATTTTTTTTACCAAATTTGCAAAAGTCTTACAAAATCAGAACAGTAATTATATTTTTGGGACTGCCATAATTATTGAGGTTAAGGGCAAAACATGGTTGAATTTTGTCATTTAATAATAGAATACAATATCATTCAAATGACTGATACAACTGGCTCGTCAGTACCTCATCCGATCAACCCCATTTTCAGTACATTTTCGATTGTTTCGGTTAAATCTCTTCAATGACCACTTCGATTTCATGTTTTAAAGCTTCAATTGTCTCTGGATGCTATGCGCAACATTTATTCTTAATGGCTCCTCACATAAAATAATCCAAAGGGCTCAAATCGCAGCTCCGAGGCGGCCAAATGACATCACATTTTGGCTGATTATTCGATTTTCAAAAAACAGTGAGTAAAATATCGATGGTTGTGTTGGCTGTGTGACATGTAGCCCCGTCTTGTTGAAACCAAATGTAGTCCATGTCATTCTCTACAACTTTTTAAAACAAAAATTCGTTTAGCTTCAACGGTGTGAGCTCTCTGAAGCCCATATGTCGCAATTTTGCTAATTGATGAGATGAAAATGAGCACCGAGATGAATACTGAAAACATGATTTTAGGTAAAATACTTCATCTCTAGCCAAACAATCATCAGCTCATTCAGATGGTGTTCCATTATCAAATGACAAATGTGAACCTTTGCAATAAAATTAAAAATTTGAAAAAATTATCAGTACTTTTAAGATCAAAATTGATTTGAAGGATTGACAGTGTTTAGCCTGTTTTAAAACCCAATCCTGGATTCCTTTTTATATGTGCTAATTATTGCCTTTAGTGGTAAACGTTTGTTCTCAACAGACCGAATTGATTAGGGTTTACTGTGACTATTAAAAACATAAGGTTCTGGATCAGGTGAGATTTCGTTATTCGAACTACTGAAATCCCTGTACGTTCTGTTTATTTTATTAAAACAAAAAAATATGTCTGTGCATATATTTTATTTTTAATGCATATTATCTAATTTTTGTGTGTGCAGATTTTAACCACAACTGCAATTTTTTTTTGAATATTAAAAGCATATTTCTATATTTTAGGGGCATATTTTTCGATTTTATAATGCTTATTTAGCATAGAATTCCGGTCTCTAGTTATCACGTATTGGACCTTGTTTAATTTTAAATTTACATTTTTATCGCAAATAAAATAACACCGTTTTCCAAATTATTAAAAACTAAAACAAATTTAACAAATTTTTAATTATCTCAATATATAATTGGCATTTTTCTAAAAACAAAATTGAATATTTCTCTTTTTGTATTTTTTTTACTTTACACAGCTGTCGTAGTCATGTTGGAAAGGGAATTGATCTCGTTTGGCATTCCCAAAACATTTACAGTCAATCGCTCATTTTATTATGTGCTAAGAAGCAGTAGTCAAAATATTCCATTGTTTGTAGGAAAAGTGGACAATTTTTGATAAAACAAATGTGAATTTTTATAAAAATATTTAAATAAAGACATTATTGGGTTTGGTGAACAATGTTCTATTTTGTGGATTTTTTGACAGGTTTTTATAATTAATAAGAGTATATTCTGGTTAAAGACATCTGATTTTGAAAACAGCGTTAAAAATTGGTGAAACACTCATTAACTAATTTGGTAACAGGGGGTTGGTATACGTAACATGTAAGTATTTTCGTGAGCCGGCTGAGACGTCTTACAGCTTAAAAGCTTCTACGAAAAACGTTATCGGTTTATTGCTAAGATTTTTGATGCAAAATAACAGATATGTCTGTGTATTATTTTCCAGGGAGCTCAATATCCTCCATTTTTACTTTTATTTTA
Source organism: Hydrotaea diabolus (assembly GCA_963513945.1). NCBI lineage: Eukaryota > Metazoa > Arthropoda > Insecta > Diptera > Muscidae > Hydrotaea > Hydrotaea diabolus. The sequence continues at coordinate 21,652,249 of OY740720.1, read as the reverse complement.
TAGGATTTTTTATATATTTTATAGGATTTTCATTTTCGTTTGAAAATGAAAAGGCGATCTTAATACCAGGCTTTAGCTGGGACATAACACTAGAAAATCGCAAAATATCAAAGAGTGAAAATTTAGTGGAACACCACTGAAGGACGAGGACACTATATCACTATAGTAAAAAGAACAAATTATTCTCAAATTCGTTAAGCAAAAACTTAAAAGGGTATACTCTTTTTAAAGGACCTTATATGGAAACATATATATATATATATTTTTTTTAAGACATATATTTTTAAAGACAAAACACAGAAAATTCAAATTGAAGGGGGAATGTTTACTATTATTTTTGATAGAACATTCTTCGGCATTTATTTTTTGAAGATTATGTCTATCAAACGTTGGCCGCGGCTAGGTCTCAGATGGTCCATGCGTTGAGTCCAATTTTCGATGACTCGTTCGAGCATTTTGACTGTTAAATGACACGCGTGATGTTTTGCTTCAAGGCCTGAATCGAAGCAGGTTTGTCTGCATAAACTTTAGACTTTATATATCCCCACAGGAAAACGTCTAACGGTGTGGTATCACATCATCTTGGTGGCCAATCGACCGGCCCAAAACGTAAAATTATCTGCTCATCGAAGTGTTCTCTCAATAGATCCCTTGATTGATGCGATGTGTGGAAAGTGGCGCCGTCTTGTTGAAACCAAATGTCGCCGAGATCACGAGCTTCAATTTCAGGCATCAAATAGTCGGTTATCACGGCACGATAACGGTCGCCATTGACCGTTAAGCTTCGTTTTCATTATGTCAAATTCAATGGCAAACAGAAATGGCACATTCGTCGACATTTGCATTTGGTGTCAAACGCGTTTTCACTACAACGTCATAACTGACACAAAACCCAAATGGCAACATTTGACATCCACATTTGTTGTCAGTCATTTGCCACACCGTTTTCATTATGCTAGCTAAACACATCTGTCGTCATATGATTTTTGCGAGAAGAAGAAGAAATTAATTGAAATTTTTGTGTCAAAAGCGACGTGGTAGCAAAATTTACAATTTTTAAATAATTTAAAAACTCACACATACTAAATTTGATGTTGTAGGTGCCTCACGGCGCAACGTGGGCTCCAAAAACTTCATCATTGGATTTGGAGCACTACATTTTTTGGCCCCATGTCCACTTTTAGTGGCCCCCATCTTATTAAACGCCCCTATCTTATTAAAGTTGGAATAAATTGAAAAATATGAGAAATAGATATATAAACATGTGCTGCTTATACATACGCGGAAAGAACAGCGGAGGCTATTCCACTTCGTTGTGACCTCCGATCGCGTTAGCTCCAGTTCGGAAGCCACTTGCTGCCAAAGCGCCTCACGTAAATTGCGGTCCCTGTATTCTTTGGTGAGGTAGTCCCAGGTTCCAGGGCGCAATTCGACTGCCTCAATCAGCCGCTCCGTCTGCTCGCTCGTCCAAATGTGCTGTAAATTGCGCACCCTCTTCGTCGAACTGGCGACGTCTTCCACATTCATGCTTAGCACATCGTCCATGTCTATTCTATAATTCCAGAAGTCCGTTCTTGGCGCGATTTCCTCCTTTGCTCGTTTTCTCCTTCGCTTGTTGAAAATGCCAGCAAAATCAGCTGTTTGCATACCAAATGTGTTTGCATTTGCCAACATGTTGGCAAATGGATTCTCCTTGTCAAATGATGCCATATCGGTCAATTGTCATAAATTTACCCGTTTTCACTTGACTGCCATTTCGTTTGACAAAGCATAGTCATATATGACGTCAAACGTAAATGTCACCATATGACTACCCGTTTTCACCTAACTGACTACATTTGCCATCGAATTTGACATAATGAAAACGAAGCTTTACGTTCTCAACGGCATCATTTTTAAAGAAATATGGACCGATGATTCCACCGGCCCACAAACCACACCAAACCGTTGTTTTTCTGGATGAAATGTCAGCTCTTGAACCTCTTCTGGTTGCTCTTCGTCCCAAATGCGGCCATTTTGCTTGTTAACATACCCATTGAGCCAGAAATGGGCCTTATCGCTGAACAAAATTTGGTTCGAAAACGTCGGATCTTCTTGGAACTTTTCAAGGGCCCACAGAGCAAAGCGATGTCGCTTGGGAACGTCGGGCGGCTTAGTTCTTGCACAAGCTGTATTTTGTAAGCTTTCAATTTAAGATCTCGACGTAAAATGCGACAAGTCGTTCCATACGTCAGTCCGAGTTGCTGCGAACGGCGCCGAATCGACTCTCCACGGTCTTGGTTTACACTCTCAGCTACGGCCGCTACATTTTCTTTACTGCGTGCTGGACGTGGTCTATTCGGTCGAATATTATCCAATAATGAATGCTGGGTCTCAATATGGGTGATGGTATTGCGAAGAGTACGCTCAGTAGGCCGATTATGTTGACCATAAGTTGAACGAAGTGCACGAAACACATTCCTCACAGAACGAGAACTTTCGTAATAAAGTGGAAAGATTTGTAAACGTTGTTCAGGCGAAGTCTTTCCATGATGAAATGTCAAACAATACTAAACAAAAATAACATGACAGCATGACACGACTCACAAGTGATCTGTCAAAAAAGGCTTTTGAAAAAAGTATCTCTACTTGGATCACCCATTACTATTTTCCTATAGATTATGGCCTCCTAAACACGAAAATGAAATTTAAAAAAAATTCCTCTGATAAGTTTCCAAGATAGAATTTTTGGAATTGTTTTTACAATTTGTGTATTAAATATCTCAGCTTTGTAGACCATAACTCCCAAACGCTATTATCGAATTGATTAAGAGTGGTCTCAAATGAAAGGAAATTAGCATTTGTAAAACAACATTTATATTCTTCATTTACTACTAAATAGTCTCCATTGGGCGAAGCGAAAACATATGCGATAGTGTTCCATAATTAAATGACAAAAATTAACTTTTCCAATAAAACCAGAAATTTAAAAAAATTATCAATATTCAGCCCTTATAAATTTAACATTTTAAGTGCCCCACCCTATATAAAAGACTGTATTATCGACTATATGATTATAAATGTCGACTTTAAACTCGAATATATTGTCGAATATATTCGAGTTTAAATATTGACGACTCTCATCGTCATCGTTCGTCCATATGGTTGACTATATGGTCCAATATATTTTCGAATTTATGGTCGACTACATGGTAGCTTCATTCTTGACTATATCGTCGAAAACATTGTCACGGCATAATCGCCGACGATACAATCGATATTATCGTCAATGCCGTGACGATAACCTTCACTGTACCTACGCTACTAAAGCGCAAAAAATTCGTTTTTGGGCCCTTTGCGTCGTTTAATTTAGCCAAAACTTAAAATTGTCTGTATATTTACGTTCGTAGAAAAATGTGCTTTATTTTTAACAAAGTTTTTCGTATATTCCATATATTTTGTAAAGAATTTACGAACCTGCTTCTTAAACGTTTCGTAATTTTTGCTTCATATTTTTTATGAAAATATTCTTATTTTATATGAAGTCACTTAAGAACATAAGTTTTTGTTTGTCCATAACTAAAAGGGTAATTCTCATTCATTTGAATAAGACTTTTGTATGGGGTCATCCATCTAGAGGTATTTTTTCAGAACAAAAAAATATAAAAATTCAATTCAAGAGTGGAATCTTTATTGGTAATTTGAAAGTACATTTTATGGCATTTATGTACCAATTTCGCCTATTTACAATCTAAAAACAGAGAATGGCTAGTTTCCATCATACACACGAAGGGTTGTCTTGTCATGAAAAAATTGACTACAATCAATAATATATACTTTATCGATGTTTCGAGATGTTGCAAAGGAAATAAAAAATTGGTATAAACTCCGCCCTCCCGTGGAGGGTATAATTATGCTATTATAATGAAACCTTCATAAGCAGAACTTACACATATTCAACTAATATCTTTTCCCTGAGATTTTATGCTCCAGTCTAGTTCTATATTTCTATTCCGATTAAGTTAAATTTTCTACAAAAGAGTTATGGCCTCTCCAGATTGGCAAAAGTTCAAGTTTTGTGATCGTTTTCTTTATTAAAAAAAATATATGTTGCTAACCATTTGTCGAATTCGTATGGCAGCTGGATCTAGAAAACAACTAGTTTTCATAAGTCTTTATTTTCCCTTAGTACATTTTCTCATTACAAAATATGGTTTATATAATACTATGTCGATTATGGTCGTGTCTGTAGTAATAGACTTACTCACTTATTCATAAAGCTTACAGTAGGATTAAAAAAACACTTTTTATACAAAATTTGAATTTTATACCTTTCATAACATTTTATGACGACCATTAATTATAAACAGATCAAAAGTGCAATGTTTTCTTGACTAGTCCGACTGATTTTCATCTTACATTTTCATTGTGTATTCTATGTGATTACCAATTTTAAGGATTCCTCTTTATTTCCAAACTTACATGTGTTTACTATTATTAACAATTCTTGTGCACGTATTACTTACCGGGATTTTTTTCATCATATTTTGTCTTTTCATTTTCCATCTATAGCGATAACGATGGTTCTACGCTTCTCAAGCGGAAAATTCGTTGAGCCGCCAAAGAAATTCATTGTCAATCGATCGTTTTTGTATATGATCCGTAAGCATGATGGAATTGTTCTATTTAAGGGAGACATTAAAAGGATATAATTTAAAGAAGCCAATTACTAGTACATACATTAAAATGAAATACATACCAGTACCTGGTAATGGATAAAATAGTGCCGTCTCATCATTTAAAATATATTTGTGGGATTATTAAAGTTTAAACCGTATCTCCGGGTCGGATGTTTTAATTCCTTAAACAAATTTTTCAGGTATGTCAGCTTCCCATGTGAGCTTTGACAGACGGTACAGACGACGCAGTTTCAATGCCAATCGACGTTTTGTTTATGTCATGCGCTCTTCCAATTACGTCTCAATATTCTTCGGTAGATATATGGGATAGTTTTTTTGTTGTCATATATATATTTTATAAAAACACATGTATTTCAAAATTATAATAAAATTCCAACCTAAACAAAAAATTGACAATTTTATTTTGTTTCATTACATTATGGCCTCTTTAGACGAAAGGATTTGGAAAAAGATCCTACCAATTTTTTCAGGTGATTTACAAAACACCGCACGTTTGAATATAAAGTCTTCTCTGGGTCGGACTGGAATTAGTTTAGGAATTTCGCATATGCATATCTACGAGAAGAATATAGTGCGAGGACATACAAATTAAAACAATTAAGCATCCAAAAAGTAATATTTAAAATATTGATAATTAAAAAAAATTAACGGACTGATCAATCATTACAACATTAGAGTAATATTTGCTATCATGTTCTCGATGATGAGATTTTAAAGTGCTTGTTTTCCCTTAAGTAAGTAATTGGGTGCCAAGTCAGGACTGTACGGCGGATGACCCATCAATTCGACGTTTGGGCGGTCAAAGTGGCGCTGTTTGGAGTCGATGTGTGAGAGCTCGCATTGTCATGGTTCACAATGATTCGTCTTATCTTGTTCGTTTTTTGAATTTCTCCGAAGACTTCAGGCAAACAAAATGTGGTGTACCACTCAGAATTGACCTCCTACGTTGCTCAAGCGGAACAGTCGCCACATGACCACTTTTGCCGAAGAAACAGGCGACCATTAGCTTCGAAGTGCATCTTCCACAAACAACTTTCGTTGGATTTGGCTCGTCTTCGAAGACCCACACGGTCGATTGCTGTTTTGTTTCGGGCTCATACGCATAGATCCATGATTCGTCACCTGTGACGATCTTAAAAACGTCTTTTGAAGCACCGCCATCGTATTTTTTTCAAAATTTCTTTGCACCAATCGACACGAGCCTTTTTTGAGCGATTGTCAAATTGTGAGGGATCCAACGAGAACAAAACTTTTTTACGGCCAGGTGTTCATGCAATATTGAATGTATGCTGGTGGAAGAAATGCCCAGGGATGCCTCTATCTCAGGGTATGTCACATGACGATCTTGCATTATCAGTTCACGCACAACGGCCGTTTTTAGGCGACCTTCACGACCTTCGTCTTTGAGCGAGCGTCGGCCACGATTGAATTCATTAAACCAGTTTTTCACAGATGGTGCTTCATCGCCATACAAAGATTTAAGTTCATCGATGCACTCTTGTCGTGATAATCTACGTCGAAAGTTGTGAAAAACGATCGCACGAAAATGTTCACGAGTTGATTTAATTTTTTACCAAATTGATTTTTTCAAGTCACTGTAAACAACACAAATGATGGTCGTATGTCAAAACGTTCTGAGTACGTTTATGCTAAAATAATGTCAAACATTCCAATGGAAATGTCAGATGGCGCCAACCAATACTTAGTGTTGCCAGAAATATATATAGCAACCCTCGTATTGTAATAGGAATGTTTTTGAATTTCTTCGCCTTTACGGAAAAGTGACACAATAAAGACTGAGGTTCTAATTATAACCTACACCATAGGAAAGGAGTTGACCATATATTTATTATACCGATCGATTCAGAATCACTATCGAATTACATTATGCCCGATAGTCTGTCGTTGTAATCTAAGAACAGGTAGGAAATATATAGCGATTTTGGCAAAGCTTTGCAGATTGTTGACCATATTTACATATGGTCAACGATCGATTCAGAATCAGTATCGAATTACATTATGCCCAATAGTCTGTCGTTGTAATCTAAGAACAGGTCGGAAATATATAGCGATTTTGGCAAAGCTTTGCAGATTGTTAATATTTGGTTTAGACTTAAATGAAATTGGTCCAGGTTTAAATCTCACACAAAAGAATTTTCAATTTCAGAAACCTCAGTTCTAGAAGCTACACAGTACACCAGATTTTGGCTAAATTTCTTAAAGAACGTTACAAGCGATCAATAATTGACTCTGTTGAAAAAAAACATATCGGCCCTTGTTTCCTTGTAGCCAACGTACAAAGAACCCCTCTCCACCCAATTGATACAATGCCATTTTACTTCTAATTTTTTAACATGTCAGGTAAAATTAGGCCATATCGGTTCATGTCTGCATATAGCCCCAAAACATAAATATTAAGGTTTCTCGCGATTTAAAGTTCTCGATCATTTTTGCATAAAACGTTCACCATTGTGAAATTGCACCATATTTGTTCCTGATTTCTTATCGCCCCCTTGCAAAAGGCACTCCCGATTTAAGGTCCTACAACTCTACATGGCACTTTTACTATTCAATCTTGCTCAGATTTACTATAGTAAGTTAAAAAAGATCTTGACCCTACGCACCGAAAATTGGACCATCCCAGTCAATGTTGGCATATAGCCGCGCAGCAATGGCCCCCCGACTTGAAGAACTGCATTTTAAGTCCGATCTTGTTCAAATAAGGTTAGTGGAAGATGTCAGACCTATAACCAACACTAGAATTCACACACAGAAGTCCGATAACATTCCATTAAGGAACAAACGTAGACTTTATAGAAATCGTTACCTGTAAACCATGTAATTCTTGTGCTACTCACTGATAGGGACCTTCTTTTTAACTCCACCAAGGCCAAATATTTTTTAAAAAGTCGACGAAATTTACATAAAGAAAAAACCGCTGGTTAACCATTTTTGCTTTTCTTACCTTGACTCGAGCCTAGTTTTACTTGAACAATAGTCCTGCAAGCTAGTCATCGCAACCCAGCGGCCCTGCCGTTGTTTGTTTTCATGAAGCCCGCATTAAAATGGCTTCAGATGAAATCACATTTCAAAGCACATCCATCAGAGGTTATGAATTTTCTGTATAAGGCAGTGGTGTAGGATAGAAAAAAAGTCGGCCGTGTTCGCTGAAGGTTTTTCTAACCGGTTTTTATTTTGATAATGTTTTTAGTGGCAAATTTATAAAATAAATATAGCAAATAAATCCTTGAATCTCAAAAAAATTTCTGGGATGCAAATTTTTTTACTTGGTCGTAATATTTTGTTTTGTACAGTACAACGCACAGTTGTATACGTGAACAAAGTACGATGTTTTTGATTAAAAACAAAGCGTGATTAGCTATTTAAAACTTGAAATTAGAATCGGATTTAAAAAAAGTACTGATAATTTTTCAAATTTCTGGTTTTATTAAAAAGGTTGAAATTTGTCCTTTAATAATGGAGCACCATCCGATGCGTTTTTGCTTCGCTCAATAGGCTAGAGATTGTTTGACAGGAGATTTAGAACTTGCCCGAAAAATTGTTTTTTCAGATGAAGCTCATTTTTATCTCGGTTGTTATGTCAATGATCATAATTGTCGCATATGTGGTTCAGAAACCGTACGTAACTATTGAGAAGCCAATGCATCCACAATGTGTCACTGTTTGGTGTGGATTTTGGGCTGGCGGCATCATTCGGCCATGTTTTTAGAAAATGAGGAAGAAGCCGCCGTTATCGTCAACGGTGAGCGTTAACGCACCATGCTCAACGAATTTTTGTTTCCAAAAATTTGAAAAAATGACATGGACGATATTTAGTTTTAACAGACGGGACCACATGTCACACAGTCAACGCAACCATCGATATTTTACGCATTGTTTTTGAAAATCGAATAATCAGCCGTCAACTTTTCGCCTCGGAGCTGTAATTTGAGCCCTTTGGATTATTTTCTGTGGGGAGCCATTAAGGATATTGTTACGTAAAGCATCTAGAGACAATTAAAGCGTTGAAACAAGAAATCGAACTTGATATTGAAGAGATTCGTTTATTTTATTGTTTTTTAAAATATTCTCCTTTAAGATCAATACATGCTCACAAACAAAGGGCTTTTTCCACTCCAATTGAGACACCTCCAAAACATGATTTTTGAACGCTTCAACAGCTACTTCGGGCGGTAAAAAAACGTTGACCACGCATTTTTTTCTTGGTGCTTGGGAATAAGAAGAAGCCATTGGGTGCCAAATCAGGGCTGTACGGTGGATTACCCATCAATTCGACATCTTGAGTGGTCAAATAGCTCATCGTTTCAGCTGATGTGCGAGAGCTCGCATTGTCGTGATGCAAAATGGTCCGTCTTCTCTTGTTATCTTTCATCTTTTCTTCGAACATTGTTGGCAAACAGATGGTTGTATATCACTCAGAATTGACCGTTCTACGTCCCACTACTCGTAAAGGCGCTGTTATACCAAAACAGCGCCTTTACGAGTTATACCAAAACAAAACGCAATCATTTGCTTCAATGTACTTCTTCCACGAACAACTTTTGTTGGATTTCGCTCGTCTTGAAAGACACATACGGTCGATATCTGTTTTGTTTCGGATTCATATGCATAGATCCATGATTCGTCCCCTGCGACAATGTTATACACTGCCTTTGAGCAACCGCAGTTATACTTTTTCAAAATCTCTTTGCACTAATCCATACGAGCCTTTTTTGAGCATTCGTCAAATTATGTGGGATCCAACGAGACCAAATGTTTTTCACGGCCAAATAAACATGCAATATCTTATGCTTGTCATACTAGGATGCCTCAATCTCACAGTATGTCACAAAGTAACCAAGGTTGGATGTTCTTCACAAAATTCATCCTGGAGCGAACGGCGCCCGAGACTTAACTCTTGGTACCAGCGATTAACAGTGGTTTTTGATGGTGCTTCATCGCCAAAAGTCGAAACAAGTTGATTTTAACACTTTTGTCTCGATAACCCACGCCAAAACTCGTAAAAAATCATCGCACGAAAATGTTCACGGGATAATTCCATTTTTTGACTGAGATGAATTTTCAACACACTGAAAAAAAAACAATTCTCCTTCAAATGACAAAACGTTCTGAGTGAAGTTTTGCTAAAAAATGTCAAAGTTTCAATGGAAGTTCCAGTTTGCATCTGGGAACACTAGTATTGTCAGGACCCGAAATATAAATTTCAACCCTCGCGTGAACCAGAAAAAAATGGGTATGGCCTATTTTTAAAGGTGTTAAAAATCATCATACAAATATTTGATCGGAAATAATAGATCGCCAATCCGGTCTTGCATTTATCGCGTAAGTAATAGGCCAAACAATTCTATATTAAAAGCTTTAAATATAATCCACTACTTTAAAGTTTGTTTAAGCCCTTATGATATTTACTTTTTCTTAAAGGCCCATTTAGTCTCGACGGTTGACGGTAGATTCTGCAACCTGCAGAAGTCTACCGTCGTCAACCGTCAAACTGTAGTTATCTCCCTCTAACACATGCAAAATGCAACCCTCAACTGAAATAGCTGATTGCCTACCGTCAACCGTCCACCGTCAACCGTCGAGACTAAATGGGCCTTAAATTGAACAAATATATTAACTTTGTTTCCATGTGTATATTTTGAACACGTGTAAAAAGTGCACTCATACGGGGTGGGCGGTTTAACATTCTAAATTTGAATCGACTGTAAAAAAAGTACTATTTATTTCTTAAATTTCGGTTTTATTGGAAAGGTTGAACTTTGTTATTTAATACTTAAAATGGAACACATAATCATTTATATGATTACCACAACTGGCTCGGAAGTACCTCTTCCGATCAACTCAATTTTTCTGTATTTTTTTGATTGTTTCGGGTCGAAGATATTTGGCAACTTTTATTTCATGTGTCAACGCTTCAATTGTGTCTGGATGCTTTGCGGAACTTATATCCTTAATGGCTTCCACAGAAAATAATCTAAAGGGCTCAAGCTTCGCGGCGGCCAATTGACTTATTCGATTTTCAAAAACAGTGCGTAAAATATCGATGGTTGCGTTGGCTGTGTGACATGTGGTCCATACACTTAGTGTTCCACTTGGCTGAAAAAATGGGGAAAAAGAAAATGACGAAAGGGCTTTACTGTATTTTGTCCTTCGAAATCCCTGTTAAAAAAAAACGGTTTCGTACATTAAAAAAATTATTTAGTGTGACGCATAACTCGGCTCTATTCTGATCTGATTGTTAAAGGATGTGACATATATAAAAACGGCTTAATTTCGTTTTAAAATGATTGAGAGCGTAATATTTTAAATAACCATAATAAATTGAAAGTTATTACATATTTGGAGAATTCATGCCCTGTCGTATGTCAACGAATTTTCCAGAGGTGACGCTATACAAAAAAAATTTGGCATTTACAACGACAATGGGTCATACGTTAACTATTTAATTTCCAAATATGTTTCATTAAGACTACATTTCATGCATGAGATAGTTACAAGTAAATGTTATAATTTTTTATTTAAATTTCTATTATGTACCACACGGTGTTGAATTCTTTCTTATTATTGGAATAAGTTTTTGCATATTTTTCATAAACATTTTTTTCATCACATTTATTTTATAGCAATGATCATGTACACTTGCTCGATATCCATGTTCCAGGAGAGGCCGAAGTTATTCCACGTCAATCGACCATTTGTATACATTCTGAAAAGTCATGGCGGACTTGTATTTTTTAATGGACATCAAAAGTACATATAGAATAGGGCGCAAAATCGCATTTGTTAATAATAAAAGACTGATAAATTTAAAAAAAAAAATTCCGACAGGCAAAAGTGCTTGAACATTGTGATTAAATTTTAATACCCCTTTTCATAATAACTTACAATAGGTTTGAAGAATATTTTTTTTACAGAAAATTTAAATTTTAAACCTTCAGTTAATGTTTACGAATAAAACCCTAAGACTTGTTTACATTAAAAGTGTTTTCCAAATTACATTTTAATTGTGATTAAATTCGTATAAAGTAGTAACATTAACCTAATCGAGATTACGAGTATTATCGTTAACGTATTACGTCATTCAATTGTAATACAATTCATATAAAGTAGTAACATTAACCTAATCGACATTATTATCGTTAACGTATTACGTCAGTCACATATTTAAACGATTTTATCATTTTTATAATTTCGTCCAAAAATCTATGACGATTTGTATGGAAATTGGCAAAGGATATAAGCATAATTTAAATTTACATGTGCGAATGCCGAATAAATGTAGCTTAGGACAAAAACATTATGATGAAACTTGATATTGTTAGTTCATAAGTTAATTTTTCTTTAAATTATAAACAATTTCTATGTTTCTCATATTAATATAATGATATATTAAATAAATGATATGTTTTTGGGAAAAGATTTTTTTTCGAAAACGCGGATTTAATGTAAAAAAAACCTTATTTTTTAAACAAAGCCATTTGATAATATTTTGCATTAGATTTCATTAAATACAAACAGAATCACCTAGAGCATGTTTAAATTCGAAATTATAATCTTGATCATCGGTTTCGCTTTTAGCTTGACATTTGCTGGCGTATTTCTTTGATTCAATCACAATAGTGCGATAATCGGGATTAAATTTCTAATGCTGCTTAATCCATGGCATCTAATGATTTTTTTTAACAAATCAACTTCATCATAAAAATTCGCAGCATTCATTAATTTTTACCCGAAAATCATTTAGTCCACATAAAATAACCGATATGTTTATTTCATCCAAAATGATCTGTGTGCTTGCAAAAGTTAATTTAATAGTTGGTCTACGTTTTTCTTTTACAGCCACGATCATGCTCGGTTCGATGTTCCGCGAAGTGCCCAAACTTTTTGAAGTTAATCGACCATTTTTGTACGCACTCAAAAGCAATGATGGCCTCATATTTTTTAAGGGTTATCAGAAGAAAATGTAAGCAGACCACCTTGCAGAAAAAATAGAGGAGAAAGAAGCAAGTCAAAAGTCAATATTACTTTAAAAAGACATAAATACCAAAATTAGGTCTATTATTGCATTTAAATAAAACATTTTTTGCTTTCAACTTCAGTTATTCATATCGAAATTTCACTCCACTAAAATTAAAAAAGTCAAACATTGATGTAGTCCGTATTACTGAACAGTTTAGCAGTTAAAACAAAAACAATTAAGTTTGGCCGGCCAAATTCTTATATAACCTCAATCATTACGAAGTAAATAAAGTACAAAGTAGGACAAAGTATAATAAAGTTATACTAGAGATGTCTATTTATCTGAAAAACCTCTAAGAAAAGTCAGTTTAATGCAAGAAATATTTGGTTTGTGTAGATAATAAACTGCTGAAATAAGTATATCTGAGTACAGCATTATGTTGTTCGGCCATTTGCCACAACAGTCAGTAATTTTAGCAGCATTATCGTTTAATTCTGGACTATTTCATAACGTCATAGCTAAGATATTTAAAATATTTTTTTTAATAATTTTTCAGAAATTTCCTATTAAATTGAGTATTTTTAGTTGACATTTTGAATTTTAAGTTGAAGTTTAAAATTAGCAGTTAAATTTGAATTTTTTGTAGAAATGAGAATATCTAGAATAAAGTTAAGAAAGTTATATTAAAAGTTTATATTTAAAATTGAGAATTTCTATTTGATATTGAAAGTTTTTACATGAAATTGAGTATGTAATTTTTTTGTTATTTAAGTTTTTATTGGAAGTTTAGAAATTTTAGATGTTGTGCAAATTTCAGATGTTGCAAGTTAACTTTTCAAGCAGATTACTACTCTTACGGAAGAAAATATGTTACAATGTTTCTACATTCCTCATTGTTAGTCTACAAATTCGACATAATGTTGATATAGAAACAAGAATCCAGTGGATACGAGTAAAAAGTAGTTACTTTTTAAACTGGACTAAACATTTACAAGATTTAGTTTTCTAATTTGAAAATCAGTTTAAATTGTTATTAAGAATCGGAGTTGAATTAAAAAATGGCTAGGAGCAAAAACAATGGCTAGACATTTCGGCTATATGCAATCTAGCCATTATTCTATGCTAAATGAAGAAAGTATAGTAAGTAACGGATATAAAAAAATCTCTTATAAGGAATTTTTGCAATACTCCGTGTAATTAATTGTAACTGATTATAATAGTGGTGTTTTTGGTTAAGCCTCGATAACTAAGATAGGATAGAAAAAACTCAATATTTAAGACGTCTGTTAACAAAAACTGTCAGTTTTGAACAAATATATAGAAAAAGTACTGCTGTATTAGATTCTTAAAAAATAAAATCATGTAGCCGTTTTTGTATTTAGCCTAGATAGATGCTAGATACAAAAAAATATTTTATTTTATTTTCTTTTCTATTTTTTTATTTTTTTAAATATTGCAGTTTTGCTATCCAGTCTTATTTGTTGAGGCTTCACCTAAAACAAACAAAAGATCATATAAGAAACTTGTGGTATTTCCTGACTTTCTTATACCCGTAATGTACTGTAAAACCGCTAATACTAGCTGGAAAATGACTAAATTGGTAACACAGGCCTTCATTCATATAATATTCTGCCAGTTATCTTAAATAGACGACTTTAATTTACTTTTTTGACTCAATGAATCTTGTCGCAGACTTAAATTTCCGACATGAAATCATCTTTTCGAATGCAATTTTGACTAAGCACAATCTACAAATGTTCGACTAAGCATCCCTGCTTCCACAAAGATTGACGCTTTGGTGTGGTTTACGGTATGGAGTAATTATCGGTCCATACATCTTAGTGGTCCTCAGAAAAGAGCGATGTTAACTGACTTTCCGTGATTTGTGTCCGACAATGTTGATTTAAACGAGCTATAGAGACAACTAGACAACGTTACATGTCATACAAGCGACGCAAAGCCTGCAGTTTTAAGTCTGGTACTAATATCGTCTTTTCCCATGAAAAAGAAATTCTGTGAAACTGCAGTGAAAAATGTTTTTGGTCAATATCTGTCACACCACACACAAATGCACAAATTTTAAAATGTTCTGAGTCATTGTTAAAACGATTTCTATTTTTAACGTGAAGAAACTTCGTTCCAGGCTTAAAAGAAAAAAAATGGTCATCTTACAGCGAGCAATCATAAATTGACCGTCGCGATCATATGTACATCAAATACGTAGTGTTTCTTAACAAGCAAACCTTTTTGAAGAAGCCCGAGACCAACATTCGACAAGCGGAATAATTTCGTTCATACAGGGTGGGCCAAAAGATATCATAGGGTTCAAAAATTTAATAACTTTTTCGTTTATATATTTTTTTATTTTTTTCAGATTATATAAATAACACTTGGAAAATAAATAATGGAGATTTACAACTGAACAAAGATCCAGAATAATAGAATTTTATTATTTTAATTAGCGATCAATTATTTTAACGCAAAGTGATGAGTGATGGATGAAGCTCATCTTCATTTGAATGGCTTTGTTAAAAAGCATAACTGTAGTTTGTATCATAAAATCTTAAAATACAAGAGCCCTTCATTAACGCCAATTGCACCCCATTAGGTGTACAGTATGGTGTGGGATCACACCTGCAAATATCAAAGGACCTAACTTCTTCGAAAATAAAGATGGAAGTGCTGTAACCGTAAATGGAGAAATTGTTTACGTCCTGCTCTTAAAAACAGAATTGAGTCGTGGTTTAAGCAGGACGGAGCCACTGCCCATACTGCCTGAGACACGATGACACTTTTAAGTCAAATTTTTGGAAAGCGAATAATTTCCAGAAATTCGAAAATGATTTCGTCAGCACATCGCCAGATTTGTCAGCACCCAACTATTTTCTTTGGGGTTATATGAAGGAGCGACTACATATGAAGAAGCCAGAGACAATTCTTCAACTCAATGCCAACATTGTCGCAGAAATTCCAAATGCTCTAAAACGAAAACGGGATCATTTATGTGACATTATTTTTCATACTTAGTGCAAAAAAAATTCCATATAATCTTAGAAAAAAAAATTAATTAACGAAAAAGTTATTAAAGTTTTTATCCCCATGGTTATTTTTGTCCCACCCTGTATTAGACCAACTCTTCAAAAATCAAATCGTCCGTTTGAAGCATATCCAGCGCGTTTGCCATTTGAATCGTGGAATATTTCGAACATAGTGGCATTAATTTTACTTTTTAAAAAAATCCGAATTCATCTTATAGCATTGTTCTTTTATTAACTATGAGTACATATTTAATCTATTACGAGTAAGTACTTATTTTAGAAATCAAAGTGGGTCGCGTAGTCTAAATTCCGGCTAAAATTCGGCGGCAAAATTTCCACCTCGCAAACGCCGACTTTACAAGTAAGGAATTAATCCTTAAGCCATACAGAACCTTCTCTTCAAAATGCATTAGCCGTTCATAGATGGCATAGTGAGCCCTTTTAAGTGAGTTTAACAATTATATCGTGCACAGCAGAATAATTGAGGAGAAGTTCCCGTTTCTTCTAAGATCTCTTAAAACCTATTACCAGCAAGTTCATATTTAAAGAAAAAGTGATATAAACGATAATTTGATGTCAATACCTGATAATGGATTGTGCCTACCGTGTTACAATTTCCAAATTAAAGTACATTTTCATAAATTCGATTTTTATTAAAAAGTGAAACATTTACATTGAGCTGAGGTAATTTTTTTTCAGTGTATGAAACGCTTTGAAGGGTGTTTAAGATACGACCCGATCGAATTAAATGCCGTCTTAGCTTATTGATTTTTCCCATCGACTATGAGTCAATTCACAAACTGCTTATTTAGTCACAAGTTTTGTTTAAACAATTGTTTTTAAAGTAAAGTGGGGAATTCAAATTTGTTCCAAAATTTCAAATGCGTTTCATTCGCGTACTTTATTTGAAAACGTTTCAACGAGAAGTTAACACGTAAGTACTACCTACATACAAACACACATATTAAGAATATAAAATAGATTAATTATTTTATTTTAGATAACTATTTTATATATTGCAGAAAATCGTTTTGTTTGGGAATCCAAAATTTGTTTATTCCAAAAAATAGACCCCCCGTCCGACTTAACACTTAAATTTTCAAAAAAAAACATACATAAAGAGGCTGTAAATACCAGCAAATGCGACAGAAAAAATCCATTTCTTACTTTGAACATTTAAGTTTCGGCTCGGTTTCCGTGTACAAATTCATGTCGTGTCATACCATAGCCGTGCCAATAATCCTTAGCATTATTGCTATTGTCATCGTTATTGCCGTACCAGTCGCCCTTAAGTTTTGGAAACCCCATAAAGTGCCGGTGCCAGTAGCGCTGCCAGTACCAGTACCGCTGCCAGTGCCAAGTATTCACCAACCCGGTCTCAATATGTCGAATATCGAATTCACCAACAGTTTGGAGAATTTCGGAGTAAAACTCTTCTCCGAATTATCTCAGACGAATGCCGGCAAGAACATATTCCTTTCGCCCTTCTCCATACAGACCTGTATTGCAATGACTCGCATGGGGGCCGAAGGTCAGACGGCTCTCGAAATGGATGCTGGCTTAAATGTTACCGGTATAAATATGGAAAGTGTAGCTGACAACTACCATAGCCTTTTGGCCAAGTACGAGAATAGTTCACTCTTAACAATCGCCAACAAGATCTATGTTATGCAGCGCTATACCATCCAAGACGAATTCAATAAGACCTTGACAAATAAATTCTTCTCATCGGCGGCAACCATAGATTTTTCGCAGAAAGAAAAAGCCGCCAGTGCCATGAACAATTGGGTTGAGACAAAGACACAAAATGCCATCAAAAATTTGGTTTCCGCGGATAATTTGAATAGCGACACTCGCATATTCATGTTAAGTGCCATTCACTTTAAGGGTGAATGGGCCGTCACGTTCCCGCCGAAGGCCACCATAGAGCAAGATTTCTACACCAATGAAAACAATTCCGTTAGAGTTCAAATGATGTACAAGAAAAATCTGTATCATTACAATACGTTTGCCGATCTGGATGCCACCGCTGTACGTTTGCTCTATAAAGACTCGGATCTCTCCATGTTGATATTTTTACCCAACTCACGCACGGGCTTAGCTGGTATGTTGGAGAAATTGAAAGATATGAAATTGGAGAGCATAGCCAAACAAATGCGTGCCCGCACCTATGTTAATGTTTATCTGCCCAAATTCAAGGTTGAATTTAAAACGGAACTAAAGGATACCCTTATAAAGGTATGGCCAATTTAAGATGGAAACGAAGGACGTGGAAGTGTTAACAATTTTCAATTTTTATTTTCAGTTGGGCATGCAGCGAATGTTTGCTTCAGCTGAGTTTGGTCAAATGTTAAAGGCATCGGAACCTTTACAAGTGTCCAATGTTATCCACAAGGCCTTTATCGAAGTGAACGAAAAGGGCACTGAGGCTGCAGCTGCTACAGGTATGTAATTTTTGATAAGAAGATTTTAACCTTTTCAGCGTTGAGAAAGTCCGTAAAAGTGATATTTTGGAGCTATGAAATGATATAGGATTTTCTTTCTGTTTAGAATGAGTATTTTAGTAATAGTTTAAATATTACTACAACACTTGTAGCTTACAAGATATAACGCAAACAAGTTTCCCAAACCGATTATTTATTTCATGGTTGAATCTTGTACTGTCTCATTTCGCAAGTAATATTTGTTTGGTCCTCAGATATGAAAAACTGTACCTCTTTCTAGATAACCTCTAGTTTTCATGATATCACGTAAAGAATTTCCTAAAAATAATCCGTTTACCATAATATCTGAATACATTTACTTAAATTTAATCCCGCAACTAGTAAAAAACTAAAAGTTCGTGGCCGACAGTGTTATAACCTGCACTACTAAATGTAAAATAAAGTCAATTGACCCCTTGGGACGGGCTTTAACTATACCCAAATTTTTATAATAACTTCATGACTGGATTTGTGGAAAAATACTTAGTAGGGAAATAAATACTGTTACGCACGTTTTATGCTGTAAAATAAAAAGTACTGAATGTTTTTGGACCAAACATTTTTTAATATATTTATTGATGTATGTTGTATCCAAAAAGGATCTACTTATTCAAAATGTCCGCCTTTTGCCTTAACACACGCCTTAAGTTGCACTGGCCAATCGTCAATAGCTGCACGAACCTCGTCCATTGGAAAATTGGCCACAGTTCGAACCAAAGCAGTCTTAAGAGATCCAATGTTGGGGTATCTTTTGTGACAAAACTTGAGCTCTAAAACCGTCCACAATTTGTAATCCAATGGTTTCAAATCTGGACTGCCTAAGAGCCATTCTTCAGAGGAAATAAACGCTGGCAAATTGTTTCGAAGCCAGGCCTGGGACGTTTTAGATTTATGGGCCGGCGCAGAATCCTGCTGGAAAGCCCATGGCTGGTTTTGGAACAGGGAATTGTTAAGAGGCTTCACAACAGCTTCCAAAACGGTTTCTTGGTAAACTTTGGCCGATGTTTTGACACCTTGTACGCAGAAATACAGGTCAGCGACCCCATCGCAAGAGACACCCCACCAAACCATGACAAAAGCTGGGTGATGACCCTTTTCCACCCTTGGGATCAGTTCAGATGCTTCCTTAGATGACTGCGCATACACTCTATGATTTTGTTTGAAAACTTTTTCCTGAACGGTAAAAATTTTTTCATCAGTGAACAAAATTTTTCTGTGCAAGTGCTTCACCAAATGACGTTTGCATTTTGCAAACCTATTTTTTTTTAAATGTCCGGTACGTCGTTTGAAAGCCCCAAGTCCCAAGTCTTTTTTAATGATTCGACGCATAGACTCTCGGGCCATCATTTTCTGTTTTCGGAGCGGATTTCTGTGAATTCTTGATTTAACGGCTTTGATGACGTGCGGTGTTCGAACAGAGCGTGGACGGCCCGACCGGTGGCGGTCTTTTACATCTCCAGTCTCCTCAAACAGTTTTATGCATCGGTAGACGAACATGCGGCTAATCCCTAGTGGCCCTAGTGGCTAATCCCTAGTCGCTTTTTTTCATTTCACACTTGAAAAGCGCTATTACAGCGATCTGACCACTCCATGATGAAAGTTAAAATAATTTTAAAATCCCGTTGCTGACTAACGCTATTGAGGTTAGCTTTCAAAACCCACATGACATTAACGCGGTATGTTCAGTTCTACTATTAAAATGGGTGTGTTCAATGTTGTTACAGTATTTATGTCCCTACTAAGTATAATAATTTTGGTACCCATACATTTTTCGATATTTGAATAGGCAGTAGTTTCGGCGTAGGGTCTGCCACACCAAATTTAGACAAATTGCAAAAATCCTTTATTTTTGGCTTCGTGCGGAAGCTTTTTGTGTTGTTTAATATCGGTATATAAGGGTCCAGATATATTGTATATCGTAATGTGGTCCTACATGGTCCAAGATAGGTTGTTGGTCCACCGTAATATATGTACAAAACCAAATTTCATCGAAATAAAAATGGGAGTTCTAGAGTGGTTGTATCAAATATCGGTAGGAACCTTTCTACTGGGCCTTTATCATTTTTCATCTGAGCTGGTTACTGATCAATGGTAATGAGTAGTGGTGACATATTTTTATCAATATTGGATGGTATCTGTGGATTCTAGAGCTAAAGACCTAAAATGGGTTAAACATACATATGTGAGGAAACTATATCTCAATCCGAACCAATTTTTTTTTGAATTTTAAAAATGTCCGTTCTTGGTGCAAAAACGTACTTTTGTCAAATTTCATCAAGATCGGACCACAAGTGCAACCTGTACTATGATGACAATCCTGAGATGGAGAACAGACGGAAGGACTGACAGACAGACATCGTTAAATCGCTAGCTTGTAATACTGAGTCGATCGGTACACTTTAGAGTGCCTAGCTCAACTATTTTTTGGTAGTTACAAACATTTGGCATAAAACTAAATTACCCTGTTTTAAAAACTAGTGTAGAATATAACACACTTAAAATTAGTAAGTTATGCGCTATATAATTTCAATACCAGCTGACCGGTACCCACTGTTTAAAGCCTACTACGAGGGCTGCCGAAGAAACAGGCGACGGCGGTTAGATGTGGCTCGTCTTCGAAGACCTACACGGTCGATTGCTGTTTTGTTTCGGGCTCATACGCATAGATCCATGATTCGTCACCTGTGACGATCTTAAAAACGTTTTTTGAAGCACCGCGATCGTATTTTTTTTTAAATTCGACACGAGCCTCTTTTTGAGCGTTGACAATCTGCGGGATCCAACGAGGCCAGGTGTTTATGCAATATCGAATGAATGCTGGTGGAAGATACACCCAAGGATGTCTCTATCTCGCGGTATGTCACATGACGATCTTGCATTATCAGTTCACGCACGGCATCAATGTTCTCTGGCACAACGGCCGTTTTTTGACGACCTTCGTCTTTGAGCTAGCGTCGGCCATGATTGAATTCATTCAACCAGTTTTTCACAGTGCTATAGGATGGTGCTTCATCGCCATACAAAGATTTAAGTTCATCGATGCACTCCTGTCGTGATAATGCACGTCAAAAGTTGTAAAAAATGAGCGCACGAAAATGTTCACGAGTTAATTCCATTTTTTTTGCCAAATTGATTTTTTCAAGTCACTGTAAACAACACAAATGATGGTCGTACGCCAAAACGTTCTGACTACGTTTATTATAAAAACGAAATTATGAAATAATTTTTAATAATTATTTTTCCTTGGATGGTTTTTCTGTATTTGTTTTATGAGAATACGCAACGGTATTGGCAAAAAAAAACCTATAAATATAATTTAAATTAAGAGATTTTTTTTAGCGAAAAAATAATAATTAATTATTATTTTAACAACTTTATTTTTTACTTTTAAAAATAATGTTTATGGGCGGATTTTTTTTAATAGTACTCAAAATTATTTATAAGCATTAAAGAAAATCCTAAAAATTCATAATATAATTATTTTTATAACAAAACTCCTAATAATGATTACGGTCCCTGATTCAATCGTTTCTATCAACTAAACTTTTTGAAAATTTTAGGCGTTGCTGTAACGACCCGTGATGGAGGCGGACTTCAATCCCTTATGTTCAGAGCCGATCATCCCTTTTACTATATTATAACAAATACAGATAACGTCAGATTGTTTGAAGGCACATTTGTTGGACTATAAGATTGAAACTTCAATAACGCAATAATGGTAAGTTTTCCAAACTTGTAATGAAATATATAAACGTTTTTTCTATTTAATACGAAGCTTAGTTTAATTGTTTTTTTATTCTCTCATTGCTCTCTGTCTTAGGCATTTTTGAACCATCGCTGCTATAATTTCAAAACTTGGTGACGTGATGGAAAATGCCAAATATTACAGCAACATTCTACAAAATTTATAATAACATGAATTCTTATTATTGCAATTTTTTTTAATAAACGAAATAAAAAGCTCTCGTATATATGTATGTGTAGTTCATTAACATTATCACACCAGTTTTGACCAGAGGTAGACCATCCAAATTAATGACATCTTAGTCAAATTAAGTCTCATTTTTCGTCCGAATTATAGCACTTTTGTCGATTAGAAAATAATTTTGAGAGATATAGCTGATTTAAGTTATCTCGAGTTTTTTAACCTGGAAATTCCGCATAGTTTAGGAGACAAAGCCGATTAAACATTTAATATGTTTTTTTTTAATTTTTTTGACCTGGAAAACAATTCTTATTTCAATTCCTATATATAGCTTATTGACATAGAAAAGAAGGTTCCATAAGAGGCTTACTTTTGGTGATACGACGGTTGGTATTTATATTTCGGTCCTGACAATACTAGTGTTTCCAGATGCAAACTGGAACTTCATTTGGAAACATTAGCATTTTTTTAGCATAACTTCACTCAGAACGTTTTGTCATTTGAGGGCGAATTGTTGTGTTTACGGTGTGTTAAAAAATTCATCATAGTCAAAAAATGGAATGATACCTTGAACATTTTCGTGAGATGAGTTTTTACGATTTTCGGCGTGGGTTATTGAGACAAGAGTGATTAAATCAACTTGTTTCGACTTTTGGCGATGAAGCACCATCAAAAACCACTGTTAATCGCTGGTGCCATGAGTTCAGTCTTGGACTCCGTTCGCTCCAGGATGCATTTCGTGAAGGACGTCCAACTTCGGACACTTTGCCAGAAATCATCGATGCTGTGCGTGAACTGATTAAGCAAGACCGACATGTGACATACCGTGAAATTGAGGCATCTTTAGGCATCAGTAAGATATTGCGTGTTCATTTGGCCGTGAAAAAAATGCTTATGCTAAAAAAGAAGGCTCGTATGGATTGGTGCAAAGAGAAGTTGAAAAAGTATAACTCCGGTAGCTCAAAGGCAGTGTATAACATTGTCACAGGTGACGAATCATGGATCTATGCATATGAACCCAAAACAAAACAGCAATCGACCTATAGGTCTTTCAAGACGATCCAAATCCATCAAAAGTTGTTCGTGGAAGAAGTACATCGAAGCAAATGATTGCGTTTATTCGGTATAACCGGCCATGTTGTCACAACCATCTGTTTGCCAAAAAAATGAGGAAAGATAATAAGAGAAGACGGATCATTTTGCATTAGACAATGCGAGCTATTACACATCAGCTGAAACGACGAGCTATTTGACCACTCAATATGTCGAATAGATAGGCCAACCACCGTGCAGCCGTGATTTGGCACCCAATGACTTCTTTTTATTCCCTAGCAACAAGAAAAAAATGCATGGTCAACGTTTTTCATCGCCCAAAGCAGCTGTTGAAGTGGTCAAAAATCTTGTTTTGAAGGTGTCTCAATCGGAGTGGAAAAAGTGCTTCGAAAATTGGTTTGTGCCCATGCAAAAGTGTATTGATCTTAAAGGAGAATATTTTAAAAAACAATAAAACCATTTCAAATGATAAATTATTGTTTTTATTGCCGGACCCGAAATATAAATAGCAACCCTTGTTTAGCTTATTTAAGTTTTCGTATGATTTTCTAAGTTCTCGCCCCTGAAAACAAGTGATCAGGAATTATCCCGCTTTTGTCGTTCAAAGTCTTAGTTTTAGGAGATAAAGCTGATTAAACATGACATTCTAATTTTTCGGCACAGAAAACAAGTGTTCTTACTTTTGGAAATATAGCTAATTTAAGTTTTTATATTATTTTCCAAGTTCTCGACCCTGAAAACAAGTGCTCACGAAGAGATGTAGCTGATTTCAGTTTTCCCAACTTTTTAAGCCCAAACACGTGCTAACGAATAACGACCTTTTGTCAGCAAGAGGCTTTTTTTAGAACATTGGCCAAATAAAGGTTTTCCATGGTTTTCAAACTAATTGACTAAGAAGAAAACAATATAGACTTCTGTTCTATTTAATGACATCTGCTCCCTCGCATTCTTTCCCCATATTTTAAATACAATCTGATTACTTCCAAAAATGCTTTCCAATGTTGTAAAAAAAATATTATTCTATTTTTTGTAATTTTGGAATGGAGGAAAGCAGAAACAATACTTTGCTCTACTTAGTAATCCGAAAACTGTAGCTCTTTATCATCAATTAGTTTTTTTTGTTAGTGTCGCTTGAAGCGCTTATCTTATCAATGCGACTGGAAGTGGACGCGATACTCGATGGGGCCTAAGAGCCAACCGCCGCAATAACAGGTGAGTAACTGTTTTCACAGTATTAAACGAGATTTAGATGAATATAAACGGCAAACGAACAAAAAAGAAAAAACGGAAAAAATTGGAATTGAAGTGTTATTTCCAAAATAAAAAAATACAAGACGGTCTTTTATAAAGGGAGGAACAAACTAATTAAAAGTGTTTGAAATGAATAATTAAAAATTGATGCTACAAAATTAATGACAAAGTTTCAAAATTTATAAAACAAAAACAAGTATTAAAATATAAAATAATGAGTATGAAATTGAAAAAATTCGGTATATTCAAACATGTTCAGTTTAAGTGAAGTCAATAAAAGTGACCTCATTTAGAAAACTTCAAAATATTTAGTTTTTTAAAGGTAATACAATATTGTAAAAATTTTATTTTGTAATGCCAGGAAAAGTCAAAATTCTATTTCAAA
This sequence comes from Hydrotaea diabolus, assembly GCA_963513945.1. Classification (NCBI taxonomy): domain Eukaryota; kingdom Metazoa; phylum Arthropoda; class Insecta; order Diptera; family Muscidae; genus Hydrotaea; species Hydrotaea diabolus. The sequence continues at coordinate 21,627,454 of OY740720.1, read as the reverse complement.
CCCAAAATAAAGTATTACACATTTAGTAATCAAAATCATGTGTATGAATATTTCGTGAATGAATGAAATGTGGGGAATATTTATGATGACCATATGTTTTTGTGTCTTGGTTTTTAGAGTTGCCATCAGGGCTGCCAATTTTTACGATTTACATATCATAATTTTGACTAAAATTTAGCCAAATGACGATTGATGACATTTCAAAGAAAAACACCAAAATTAACGATTTTTAAAACTTAGAAATTATGCAAAATAGAGAGGAGCCTATATACAATTGCAACTGTTTATCATCACCTTAGGATTCGAAAAGTTTATAAAAAAAATGTAAGTGCTACACGTGTTATTGAAAAAATTTGTGTAGACAGAAAAACATATTTCGGCATATTTAGATTGACATTCCAGCCAGATCAAGGGAAGCAAAAATAGTTTTTTTTTGGTTTCTTTACGGGTTGCTATATGTGACAGCGCATAGAGAAAGTGACCTAAGGGTAAAAAATATCAATTTTCACTTTTTTTTTGTGGACAACATCTGAGCATCGAATGAGACCGATCCCATGCCCCAAAAGTGTTCCCTCCCAGAGATATGCGCGTTTTATGAAAGTGATGGTACACCAAAGATACACGTATTTAAATCTTTAAAATGCGCGTCTATTTTGCGCGTCACATATATACATATATTTCCGTTGCTTAGGCACCACTTAGTGCTACCTGGCGCCATCTGACATTTCCATTGGAAAGTTTGACGTTTTTTTTAGCATAAACGTACTCAGAACGTATTGACGTACGACCAGCATTTGTGTTGTTTACAGTGACTTGAAAAAATCAATTTGGCAACAAAATGGAATTAACTGGTGAACATTTTCGTGCAATTATTTTTCACAACTTTCGACGTGGATTATCACGACAAGAGTGCATCGATGAACTTAAATCTTTGTATGGCGATGAAGCACCATCCTATAGCACTGTGAAAAACTGGTTTAATGAATTCAATCGTGGCCGACGCTCGCTCAAAGACGAAGGTCGTCTAAAAACGACCGTTGTGCCAGAGAACATTGATGCCTTGTGTGAACTGATAATGCAAGATCGTCATGTGACATACCGTGAGATAGAGGCATCCTTGGGCTTTTTTTCTACTAGAATACATTCGATATTGCATGAACACCTGGCTGTATAAAAGGTTAGTTCTCGTTGGATCCCGCACAATTTGACAATTGTTCAAAAAGGCTCGTGTCGATTGGTGCAAAGAAATTTTGAAAAAATACGATCGCGGTGCTTTAAAAGACGTTTATAAGATCGTCACAGGTGACGAATCATGGATCTATGCGTATGAGCCCGAAACCAAACAGGAATCGACCGTGTGGGTCTTTAAAGACGAGCCAAATCCAACGAAAGTTGTTCGTGGAAGAAGCACTTTGAAGCAAATAATGGTGGTGTTTCTAAGGCAAAACTGGTCATTATGGCAACTTTTCCGCTTGAGCAACGTAGGACGGTCCATTCTGAGTGTTACACCACAATTTGTTTGCCTGAAGTCTTCGGAGAAATTCGAAAAACGAACAAGAGAAGACGAATCATTGTGTACCATGACAATGCGAGCTCTCACACATCGGCTCGAACCAGCGCCTTTTTGACCGGCCAAAACGTCGAATTGATGGGTCATCCGCCGTACAGCCATGACTAAGCACCCAATGACTTCTTTTTATTTCCGCACATCAAGAAAAAAATGCGTGGTCAACGATTTTTGTCGCCAAAAGATGCTGTTGAAGCGTTAAAATACCATGTTTTGGAGGTGTCTCAATCGAAGTGAAAAAAGTGCTTCGCAAATTGGTTTGAGCGCATGCCATTTTTGATGATAAATATTCGCATTTTCATTATTAGGCCAGATATATATATTGCAGCATCGTACAACTTAAAAATGACGATTTTGACGTATTTTTTTAAAAATGACGATTTATTTTTTAAAAAATGACGATTTATTTTTTAACGTTTTTCTTTTTAAAAATTACGATTTAAACGATTTTTCCTTTTTAAAAACGACGATTTTGTTGTGATTTTGGGTTGGCAGCCCTGGCAGCCATGTAATCTTATTTACATCCAACAAATTAGTGAACTATGCACGACTTAATACTAATACCCACTGACCGGGACCTACTGTTAAAAGCTGGCTCCGAACGGTTAATGCATTTTATAGAGTAGTTTTAACACAGCTTAGATAATAATCTCATACTTTATTGCTGGCGTTAAAGAGGTAAAAACCCGCCACCAAAAATTTTGTTAAATTCTAAAATCGCCCAAATTTTATGGGAATTGTAAGTTTAACTATGGCAAATGTTAAACGGCCTTTATATTGGGATATCTTTAATTTAGTTCAAGTTTATTCATTCTCTCTTCAGACGTTGAATAAAAGTTTTAGAAGCTCCAGACTGACTATTTGCTGCACTAGAATTCAAACTCCGGACAGACCTCGCAGAACATAGCACTTAGAACTTCCAGTTTGGACTCCGAAGACATTAGGCAAACAAATTGTGGTGCACCACTCAGAATTGACCGTCCTACGTTGCTCAAGCGGAACAGTTGCCACATGCCCAGTTTTGCCAAAGTAACAGGTGACCATTAGCTTCGAAGTGCTTCTTTCACAACTTTCGTTGGATTTGGCTAGTCTTCGAAGACCCACACCGTCGATTGCTGTTTTGTTTCGGTCTCATACGCATAGATCCATGATTCGTCACCTATGACGATCTTATAAACGTCTTTTGAAGCACAGCGATCGTATTTTTTTAAAATTTCTTTGCACCAATCGCCACGAGCTTTTTCTTGAGCGATTGTCAAATTTTGCGGGATTCAACGCGAACAAACCTTTTTTACGGCCAGGTGTTCATGCAATATCGAATTATGCTGGGGGAAGAAATGCCCAAGGATGCCCCTATCTCACGGTAGGTCACATGACGATCTTGCATTATCAGTTCACGCACGTCATCAATGTACTCTGGCACAACGGCCGTTTTTGGACGACCTTCGTCTATGAGCGAGCGTCGGCCACGATTGAATTCATTAAACCAGTTTTTCACAGTGCTATAGGATGGTTCTTCATCGCCTTACAAAGATTTAAGTTCATCGATGCACTCTTGTCATGATCGCACGAAAATGTTCACGAGTTAATTGCATTTTTTTGCCAAATTGATTTTTTCAAGTCACTGTAAACAACACAAATGCTGGTCGTACGTCAAAACGTTCTGAGTACGTTTATGCTAAAAAATGTTGCTCTTTCCAATGGAAAAGGCAGATGGAGCCTGGAAACACTTATTGTTGCCTATGCCAGAAATATGTATAGCAACCCTCGTACGATACACAACCCACCATGAAGGGGTATTTCAGCTTCGGCCCGGCCGTATCGTAATTTGACCACTTGTTTTTTTACAAATTGATAAGGAGCAGTAGATAGTTAGAACTGATAACGCATCTGAATGAAACCGATACGTAAAAAGCGTAAAGAGAGGCACAATAGCACAAATACACGGCTACAAATAATGCATTACCAATTAAACAAAAAAACAAATATTGTTTATATACATAGACGAGTATATAAACATGGTACATATATATATTTATGAGTACATTCATTTTTTAGAATTATATTTGTTATTACTGCGATGTTAATTGTGAACCTAAATCGTAGTTCTTTAATCTTACAAAGAGAATTATAATACGGAATGTATAATAAACAGGGATGAGGAGAAATTTTAAATTGGATAGGAATCCAGGCCCCTTCATTCATTAAAGCGACAACCGTTTACCCAAATAAATGGGCAGCTGTGTCTTCACAAAGTACATTTTTCAAGAAGGGGTAGTATAATTAAACCATAAAGCTCTCTGTTGTATTACCGCCTCATGCATTAATATTAGATTTTAGAAAGGACGACTACCAAGCAAATGACCTAGGTTTAAAGCTGGGTACGAACATGAAACAATTTTTCGGCGTGGTTTCTAAAGTGTGAGCGAATTAAAACAAAAATTTTTTAGAGAACGAAGAAGAATCTATGACAATTATGTGTGAAACAACATTTTGGAACTAATGTTTGCCATGGCTTCGGTGACATACCTCTATCCGATGGTCCATATTTTCAAAGACTCTAAGACATAATGGAGGTTCAAGGTTGTTAATGAGCCTAATTATCTTATCCTTTAGCTTTTGAATTGATCTTGGCTTTTTTTCTTTTAAATATCCCTAAAAAAGAAGTCTTACGATGTCAATTCAAATGATCGGCCAATTAACATCGCCGCGACGTGAGATAACGCGGCTATTGAATTTCTAGCGCAAAAGAGCCATTGTTTCGTTGGCTGAGTGGCACCATCTTGCTGAAACCACGTATCGTTCAGGTTCATATCCTTAATTTCTTGCCACAAGAATGCCGTTATCATTTTGCGAAAGCTAACATTATTCTCGGTAACTGCTTGGCCGACCTCATTTTCGAATATGTATGGCCAGCCCATACACCGGACCAAACAGTCACTCTTTGTGGATGCATCTGCATTTCAACAATCACTCGTGGTTTCTTATTTGCCCAAATGCGGCAATTCTGATTTTTAACGAATCCACAGTGGACACATTTGGTCGATTATGCTAACTACAAAATAACGAAGTGCACGAAATGCATTTTGATTTAAAAGCCCATTTCCTCAATCGTGGACCTCTCTATGGTTAAATTTGTCAAACACTGAAACAAAAAAATGTCAAATTAAGTTGGTCGAAAAACTTGACGTTAAGGTGTGACTAACAATTAACATCGTGCATTACGGTTGGACCAACCTCTACCTTGGCTGAATTTGTGTAAAAGCATCTGAATAATAAAACATTATTCGTTCGAGGCTGGCATTGAACAGCAGGTCCCGGTCAGTGCGTATAAGCATTTAATCATTCACAGCAATGATTGAATTCACAAAACATTAAAAAGTGGAAAAATGATCACATAATTGTACCAAAACTAACATGATAGCATAAATCTTTAAGTTCGACAGACTAAATCCAAATAAAATCGAACTACAAGAGAAGCCTTTTTTTAGCTAGGATCAAAGCGGACCGATAGGTATTTATAGCTTATTGTTTCTCAGACCAAAGACAAAAGGTATTAACCAAAATCTGTAATAGTTTATAAATAGGTTCTAGAAGTGAGATTCATATGTACGAGAAGGAGAAAACTCAATTTTAAATCAACTCAAACAGAGATTTTTAAAGTTTTATTTCCAATGAAAAAATGAAGCGATGTATTCGTTTAATATAGTCCGTTTATTAGTTTATCAGCATTATATGATTTATGATTTTATCTTTAATGTTGATGAAAACCCCATCTCATGCACATGAGCTTAAATTCGCCCCAAGACTCGAATTCGCTTGTATCGTTTTGGTATAAACTGTGTTTTCATTTTAAGCTAAGGATCTCGATCTGGACATACGAGGATTGCTGTTTATATTTCGGGTCCGGCAATAAAAACACAATAATTTATCATTAGAAATGGTTTCATTGAAATATTTTCATTCAAATGTTCTCCTTTAAGATCAATAGTACACTATTGCATGCGCACAAACCAATTTTCGAAGCACCTTTCCACTCCGATTGAGACACCTCCAAAACAGATTTTTGAACGTTTCAACAACTGCTTCGGGCGATGAAAAACGTTGACCATGCTTTCTTTCTTGATGCTAGGGAATAAGAAGAAGTCATTGGGTGCTAAGTCGGGGCTGAACGGTGGATGGCCCATCAATTCGACATCTTGAGTTGTCAAATAGCTCATCGTTTCAGCTGATGTGTGAGAGCTCGCATTGTCGTGATGCAAAATTATCCGTCGTCTCTTATTATCTTTCCTCATTTTCGAACACTGTTGGCAACAGATGGTTGTATACCACTCAGAATTGACCGCCCTACGTTCCACTAAAGGCACTGTGGAACATGCCCGGTTATACCGAAAAACGCAATAATTTGCTTCGATTTACTTCTTCCACGAACAACTTTTGTTGGATTTGGCTCATCTTGAAAGACCCATACGGTCGATTGTTTTGTTCTGGGTTCATATGCATAGATCCATGATTCGTCACCTGTGACAATGTTATACACTGCCTTTGAGCTGCCGCAGTTATACTTTTTCAACATCTCTTTGCACCAATCCATACGAACCTTTTTTTGAGCATTCTTCAAATTATGTGGGATCCAACGAGAACAAATTGCTTTCACGGCCAAATGAACATGCAATATCTTATTGATGCTTCTCATACCAATGCCCAAGGATGCCTCAACCTCACGGAATGTCACATGTCGGTCTTGCTTAATCAGTTCCCGCATAGCATCGATGGTTTCGGGCAAAGTGGCCGAAGTTGGACGTCCTTCACGAAATGCATCCTGGAGCGAACGGCCTCCGAGACTGAACTCTTGGTTCGCAGCGATTAACAGTGGTTTTTGATGGTGCTTCATCGCCAAAAGTCGAAACAAGTTGATTTAAACATTCTGGTCTCGATAACCCACGCCGAAAATCGTAAAACATCATCGCACGAAAATGTTCACGGGATAATTTCATTTTTTGACTGAGATGAATTTTGCAACACACTGTAAACAAAACAATTCGCCCTCAAATGACAAAACGTTTTGAGTGAAGTTATGCTAAAAAATGTCAAAGTTTCCAATGAAAGCTCCAGTTTGCATCTGGGAGCACTAGTATTGTCAGGACCCGAAATATTAATAGCAACCCTCGTACAATATAAATGTATCCTATTAAACGGACTACTGTCAGAAGCCTCTGACCTCAGGAGCTGCCCACATCTAAAAGGTTCCGTTAGCCAAGCAATTTACTACAACCTCTACCTCATTACATTAAATTGGCATTAAGGGTAATTAACTGGAGCCTTTTATAAGAGCACTACTTAGTTGACCCAACTAGCTTACAGATCTTGGATGTAACACCCGTCTTCTGTCACTTAAAAAATATCTGATCAAACTACATTAAAACCTGGTATATACTTATATTTGATATAATTACTCGTAGCACTAATGTGGAGATTAATCTGAACGTTTTCTACTTTAAAGCATTAAACGATTTACCGATATTTGCGGATATAGAATTAAAAAAATAAATCTTATCTGAGCAAAATTAACAAATGGAATTCACTGATTAAAAAATCCCGTTTGTTCCTTAATACAAAACAATTTTCACCCTTTCATCGTACTAATCTACATCCTAGTTTAACAGAAAATTTCGATTTCTGGACAGATATTGAGTTTAACAAATTATAGACAGGACCTCGTATAATATAAATATTTTTTTAAAGATTACACTAAGCAACAAAATTTGAAAAAATTTGAAAAGTTGTTCCAATTTCTGACTAAATCTTATGAAACACAATCAAATTTAATCTGCAAATCGTTAAAAGGTAATTTTACCCGCTAAACATTGCAATCAAGTTTTTAAAAATCGGTTATATAGGGTGATACAAGTAGAGATACTTTTTTCAATAGCCTTTTTTGACAGATCACGTGTGAGTCGTGTCATGCTGTCATGTTATTTTTGTTTAGTATTGTTTGGCATTTCATCATGGAAAGAAATACGCCAGAACAACGTACACAAATCGTTCAACTTAATTACGAAAATTCACGTTCTGTGAGGAATGTTGTTCGTGCACTTCGTTCAAATTATGGTCAACATAATCGGCCAACATTTCTGGCTCAATGGGCGTGTAAACAAGCAAAATTGCCGCATTTGGGACGAAAGGCAACCAGAGAGGTTCAAGATCTGCCACTTCATCCAGAAAAAACAACGGTTTGGTGTGGTTTGTGGAATCATCGGTCCATATTTCTTCAAAAATGCTGCCGGTGAGAACGTAACCGTTAATGGTGACCGTTATCGTGCCATGATAACCGACTACGTTACGATAACGGGCTACGTAATGTCTTAAGTCTATGTTGACAAATCAGCTTCGATGCAGGTTTTGGAAGCCAACGTTGCGCTTGTTATTGACGCCATAACTGTCGAAATGCTCGAACAAGTCATCGAAAATTGGACTCAACGGATGGACCATCTGAGACGTAGCCGCGGCAAACATTTGATACACATAATCTTCAAAAAATAAATGCCAACTAATGTTCTTTCAAATGATAATAAACATTCCCCATTCTATTTGAATTGTATGTGTTTTTTTCTTATAAAAGTAGGGAACCTCAAAATTAATCACCCTAAATATATATCAGTAAGGGGTCCCTTTTTAAAAAAAAAACGAAAATAATTGTTTATGTAAATATCTCCTAAACTAGAGCGAATCTGGCAAATCGGAGGCCATATTTGTAATCAGCAGTCCCAAATCAACTGGAATTGAGTATCAAACCTTCTGCCGTAAATTTAATGTTGACCAGTGTTATCAGATAAAAGACAAATCATTGACTTATTAATGTTCCAAGTAGAAATTGTTTATAAACAAAGAATGTGAGTGTTTTTCGTTGACAGGGTGAATAACAGATAAAAACAGAGACTACGTATGTACGAAAAAAGAAACGTATTTGTCTTCTGAAATAGGAATTGAAAATAAAATAAATTGCCGAATTCTTTTGAGGTAACAAGCTTAGTCACTAGTTAGTTTTGAATATGGTAATCTGGCCACATTGAACAAAATTGAGAGTAATATGGCAACATCGCTTCCCTTTGTATACACCAAAGAGAGTGGAACTAGGGTGCTCATCAACGAATTCTTCAAAAGCAGACAGTAAAATACTATAAATTGCATTAAAATAATCAATTAATTGCAAGACTTTTGCTTTGTAAAAAAGTGTGAAATGTCTTTGAACTATCAGTTTGAGTTGATTTCTAGTTTCGCTTATCCCGCCTCGTGCAGGTGTACCCAATATGAATTGGCCGATGAGACCTCTTCTTGTCTAATCATTTTTAGTAAACATAACAAAGAAGTTATGAGTTTATACAGCAGAGAGTATCATGTATTTTTTATTCTTACTCGTTTGTAAAGCAACTTTAGGCCAACTCATTTGCTTACCGACTTACTTGAATACAAATGCTAGTTTATTTACGAACACAGCCAGAGACTGGGAACCCGTGGGACCCAACAAATACGCCCCCTTTAGTCATTGAGACAAAAATATGAGAATTGTTATTTATCTATTTCAATTGCGAATCTGTGGCAAACGAATTCTAAGATTCGGCATTGCCGTTTTTTCTTTTTAGTTCGTTTACTATTCTCTTAAAGGCCAGCTAGTTTTTGTACTGTCTCGTTTGCACACAATGATTGAATATTTGCATTAACAATCACAAACCTTTCCTTTTTTCTATATTTTCAGAATATTTTTACTCCCATTTTCAAAGCTTACGAAAATGCTTCGAAGCCGAATTATTTCGTGGCATAACTGCATTGCCATTGTAATGCTAGCTCTTCTCAAACCCTGTGATGCCATATATTGCCCCGTTAGTTGTAAATGTTCCTGGATATTGGACAGTTTGGAAGTGAACTGTGCCAACCGGGGCCTAACCGAATATCCCGACTTTCAAACGATGCCCATGCAACACCTCATCCTTTCCGGAAATTATTTCATTGAATTTCCTCGGCATTTGGCCGACTACGATTCTTTGATCTATTTGGACTTGTCCAACAATCAAATCGAATATTTAGATGCGGATGCTCTAGTGGGCTTTGATGCCCTAAGAACCCTGATATTGGCCAATAATAGCATACATCAATGGTCGAATTTAAGTCCGAATTCGGCATTTCTTAACACTGGCAATTTGCAGCGTTTGGTCTTAAATGGCAACCAGTTGAGCACCTTCAATGCGGATGATCCTCAGCAGGCTATTGTGAGTGAATCTATAACTCATTTGGAATTGGAAAACTGTGGCATTACAAAGGCGGGTGGTGATATTCTCATGCAAAATTTGCCCAATTTGCACAGACTGAATTTGAACAATAATCCCTTAAGCAGTTTGGCCGACTTGCCCTCCAAGTCGTTGAGAGTTTTAGAATTAAAAAACTGCAATTTGCAACGTATACCACGGTCATTATTACTGGGCTTGCCTTCCCTGCTAGCATTGAAACTATCCTGGAATACCGCTCTTCAGGCGGGCTCAGCGGACCGCCTTGAGTCACTTACTCTGAGCGAACTGGATCTCTCCTTTTGCAGTCTCGATGAAATCGACCTATCAGCTCTACCCAGCCTCAGCCAGTTGCAGCTACGTGGCAACATGTTACGTCTCCTGACCAGCCGTACCTTTGAGAATAATTCTTTGCTGGAAATCATCGATATCTCACGTAATTCCTTGCGCTCCTTGGAGGCGGAATCATTTCAGAGGCTCAAGAGATTATCATCACTGGATTTGTCGTACAATGAAATAGCCCGTTTGGATTGGTATGTGTTCCGGGCCAATGATAATTTGGTTTCATTGAATTTGAACCATAACGTTATAGAGAAATTTACAAAGTTGGTTTCGAATTCATTGCGTGATATTAACTTGTCGTGGTGCGAAATAATTCAAATCGATGGTACGGCCTTTTCGAGCCTCTCCAGCTTGCAGAGATTGGATTTGTCGAATAATTTGATCAGTAATTTTCCAGATGGCCTGGGATCCGATACGTTGCAGAAAATGGATTTAAGCTATTGTCGGTAAGTTTGAATGTTAAGTGAGGTTCAAAAAATGTCCGGGTTCCATTTCATGAAAAAATTCTGATTTTACTGTGTCCTGTCTAAAATTAAAAAAAAGGATTTTTATGTGAATTAAAGCACATTTGGTTGAGTTGAGTAAGGTTTGTTTAAAGTTCAATAACGGTCTTAGTAGTGTGCAATCTGCTTTAAAGTCATAAGCAGACAAAACAGTTATCCGGTGTTGTCTTACCTTTTTATTTTGTTTCCGGTCACTTTGAGATATTAACTACACCCAGAAGAATCTTACATTCATACAAAACCTTTTGCTAGTGTTCTTAGTTGGAAGGTACACCCTTTAATTAGACTTAAGCTGTGTTTTTTGTGGCAACTAGCTTAGCTACCTGTGTAGTTTGCTATATGGCAATCTGTCAATACTGGACAAACTAAGAAAATTGAATAATAATAGGGTTCATCGGTGAATTCGTCAAAAACGGACAATAAGAAACTTGAAATTGAATTAAAATAACCAATGAAATAAAAAAAACAATTATTTGTTACACTTTTTGCTTTGTTAAAATGTGAAAAAGGCGTTTTAACTATCAGTTTAGGTTGATTCATAGTTTCACTAATCCCATCTCGTGCAGATAAACCCAATGCGAATTCGCCCATGAAACGTCTTCTTGTTTGATTATATTTAGTATATACATACAGGGTGTCCGTCGGGAAGATATACTACTTTGTTTGTTTATCATTTTTAATAAATTAAATAAAAGAGAATAAATCTTATATTGATAAATAATGTTTGATTTAATGTCGGCAATTATGTATGGAATACAAAATCAGATAAATGTCCGCCTCTGTTAGCCTCACAAATGCGTGCCCTTTTGAGCTTTTTTCATTACATTCTTACACATTTCAAGCGGTATTTCATTAATTTCATTACGAATATTTTGTTTGAGTAGCTCAAGCGTTTCTGGTTTGTTTGCATAAACCTTGCTATTCAGATATCCCCACAAAAAGAAGTCCGAAACAGTAAAATCAGGCGACCGTGGAGGCCAATCAACATTACCATTCCATGAAATAACTTGTTATGGAAATAGGTCTCGCAGTAATTCCATTTTAATCCAGGCTGTATGCGATGTGGTAATTTCTTGTTGAGATACCACATGTTAATCAAGCCCAAAGCATGCAGTTTTGGCGTTAAAAAGTTTTCAATCATATCACGATATCGCTCCCCATTGACAGTTACAGTTGATTTTCATAGAAGTAAGGTCCAATGATTCCTCCTGACCAAACTTTAATAAATGCAAAGGTGACTGATGAATAATTGAAGGGTTTTCCATTGCCCAGAACCGACTACTCCGTTTATTCACATATCCATTCAAATGTTGTTGTTGTAGCGGCAACTGTGTGACAGCCCTTGGCCGAAGAATTGCTCCTCGGGTCAATCCATAGAACTGGCTGTCGTGGGATTGTATCCATTCGAATGAATGGATTTTTTCATAATTATGATTTTTTCATAAAAATCGGGGTTGTCATGGGCGAGCATGGGCGTAAATGGTCCTGTGGATAAAGCTCTTGTGTCAACTGAATCTTAAATGGAAACAAATTCAAATCTTTGTTCAAAAGTGTGGCCAAAGTTGTTCTTTGAAGACCAAGCTCCTGAGCACGGCTTCGAATTGAGGTTGATAGATTGTTTTGATCACTTTCTTGAGCATCAGTAATGTTTTTACCCGTTGTGGTCCATGCTTGGGCCTATCAGCTACAGGCCCTCTTTCTTCGAAATCATTCTCATTCTCCTAAAAATTTCACGTAACTTTCTCATCGTCACAGTAATCGATGATTGATTTTGATAAAATGTTTTAACGATTAAAACACGTTGTTCTATCGAATATTTTTCCATAATAAGTTTGCCACGTCTCTACTTCACGACTGCCAAATATGAACTGTCAGACTAATGTTTACCAAAATGGCGACAAAACAAAGACATTTAAAAAACAAAACAAAAAACATTTAAAAAATAAAATTTTCTTATGTTGCAGGGTGTGCCATATTTGAAATTTTGTTGGCAAAAAAGGTGTGGTAATTCCTACTCGTTTCTCTAGCGACTTCATCTCAACTCGCTTGCGAACCGAGTATCTTCCATACAAATGCTAGCTTAGTAACCTGAAGCGAACACAGCTATTGTCCCTACCAAATCCATTTTATTCTCAAAAGTACAATAAATTAAAAAAATAACGCATGACTAATAGTTGCACATAAAATTTAAGATAGATTAGTTGATAGATCATATTTTCTAAATTGTATTTTCCATTTCAGATTATCCACTCTACGCAACACAACGTTTAAAAATTTTCCCGAATTGGCCCAATTGAAGCTTAATGGAAATCGCTTCACAAATGCCTTTCCGCGTGAATATTTTCACTCCAACAAATATCTGGACGAGATATGGGCCGGTGATAATACATGGATTTGCAGTTGCCAGGATTCAACGTTTGTCGAATTCTACGATTACCTGACTGCGCAACCAACGAGGGTAAGTTCAGAAATAGTATATATGTATGTACGAGTATGTTAAAGCTAGTAGCTCTTGGACACTACATATTAGCTTATCGTTTTAATTAAAACAAAACGCAAGACAAATTGTCCGTAGAGTTGGATTTTGCGAGGCTTATAATCTTGATTTAGCACAAAATTCACCTCGTTGTTGCTTGCGAGAGGTCAAGATGCTGCTCTCGGCTTCAAATCGATTAGACATGGTTCTCAGGCCCACTTTTCCGAAATATTTTCCACTTTAGAGCGGGATGTGGTATTTTCGGTCGCGTAACATCAAAAAAAAATACACAGAAACCCAAAATTGTTGATAATATTAGCAAAATTGGACTCTAATACATGTATGGCATGGCCTTAAAGCGAAAATATTTTTATTAAACGGCGTACAATTCCTAATGCGAACAAATCTAGTTTAGGTACCAATGCAATACGAAAAAAATGCCACAATGTAGAGCACAACACTTAAAACAGGAAGAGGAATTAAAGGATAGGTGTGGCCATATTTCCTGAGTTACCGGTCCCCAAAGTTTGGATAAAAAATTCACACATCTCGCACGGGAAATACTTTTAAACAATATGGGTATCGTTGGAAAACTCTTTGAAACACCTTTAAAATGGTGTATAAATATTTTCGATCTATTAATTGCGAGGCTGTGGCTTTTTTTCCATAATTGAGTTTTTGAGGAAAATGTCAGAAAACTCAGAATATCACCATTTTGGAGGCATGTTTTTTTCATGAGGAATTATTAATATGTGAAGCTTATTTAAGACCACATTTCACGCTCCAACCCATTAAACAAAGAGATATTAGAGTTTTATTATGGGTCTATTATTCTAAATATCTTGTATCAAATGTAACAAGTTGGTTGTTATTGAAAAACCTATAGAACGTCTTCGAAGTCGGGCATACAATTAGTCGATCGATAAACCCATTGCGAGTTGGTGCTTTTTGCGTTTTTTTAAAGTTTTTATAAAAAAATTACTTTAAAAAAATCTAGCGATTTTCCTATAGTAATTTTCTATTTTGGAGGATAAGTTATAAAGCAAAAGCGCCGCAGAAGATAAAATATTTAAAAAAAAAAATCGCACAATTTTTAAAAAAAATATTTTTCATTTGGATTTCTTAAAATAATTTTTTTACGGATATTACAAAGGATTGGTTGCAAAGCAATAGCGCCGTAGGCGAAAAATTTTAACGCATGATCCATTTCGAGGTTCCCTACTTTTTTAAAGAAAAAAAACCCGGAAAATTCAAATGGAATGGGTAATGTTTATTATCATTTGAAAGAACATTCTTTGGCATTTATTTTTTGAACATTATTTCTATCAAATGTTTGCCGCGGCTACGTCTCAGATGGTCTATCCGTCAAGTCCAATTTTCGATGACTCGTTCGAGCATTTCGACTGGTAACTGTCGCATGACACGCGTGATGTTTTGCTTCAAGGCCTGAATCGAAGCGGGTTTGTCCGCATAAAATTAAGACTTTACATATCCCCACAGGAAAAAGTCTAACGGTGTGATATCACACGATCTTGGTGGCCAATCGACCGGCCCAAACGACCGGCCCGAAGTGTTCTCTCAATAAATCCATTGATTGATGCGGTGTGTAGGAAGTGGCGCCGTCTTGTTGAAACCAAATGTCGCCGAGATCACGAGCTTCAATTTCAGGCATCGAATAGTCCGTTATCATGGCACGATAACGGCCATTGACGGTTACGTTCTCACTGGCATCATTATTGAAGAAAAATGGACCGATGATTCCACCGGCCCACAAACCGCACCAAACCGTTGTTTTTTCTGGATGAAATGGCAGCTCTTGAACCTCTTCTGGTTGCTCTTCGTCCCAAATGCGGCAATTTTGCTTGTTTACATAAACATTGAGCCAGAAATAGGCCTAATCGCTGAACAAAATTTGGCTCGAACCTCGGATATTCTTGGAACTTTTCAAGAGCCCATAGAGCGAAGCGATGTCGCTTGGGAACGTCGGGCGGATTCAGTTCTTGCACAAGCTGTTATTTGTACGCTTTCAATTTAAGATCTCGACGTAAAATGCGCCAAGTCGTTCCATACGTCAGTCCGAGGTGCTGTGAACGGCGCCGAATCGACTCTCCACGGTCTTGGTGTACACTCTCAGCTACGGCCGCTACATGTTCTTCACTGCGTGCTGGACGTGGTCTATTCGGTCCAATATTATCCCATAATGAATGCTGGGTCTCAAGATGGGTGATGGTGTGGCGAATAGTACGCTCAGTAGGCCGATAATGTTGAACATAAGTTGAACGAAGTGCACGAAACACATTCCTCACAGTACATGAATTTTCGTAATAAAGTTGACAGATTTGTAAACGTTGTTCAGGCGTAAGTGTTTCCATGATGAAATGCCAAACAATACTAAACAAAAATAACATGACAGCATGACACGACTCACACGTGATCTGTCAAAAAAAGGCTTTTGAAAAAAGTATCTCTACTTGGATCACCCATTATTTTATAAAATATTTGAAATCGCACGATTTTTTAATATAATATGTTTTGTGATTTAAAAATAGCCCGAATTGACAAAAACTTATTATAAAAATGGCGTAATTCTTAAATTAAGTTTTGGTTAATTAGTCACAAAGGTCTCTTTTTAAAAAAATATTTATTTATTTATTTATTTATTTATTTAGCATATAATTACAAATTATATACTAAATTTTAATATGAGCAATAGCATCGCAGGCCTTCAGCTCAATATAATTATAACAGAAATAACATTAACCGAATATATGTCCGTGAGTTAGAAAAATGGGTATAGAAACTATTATATGAATACGATTATTATATATATATATACAATATTATAAAAGATATAAACTTAGGGGTTACTATATAAGTATGAATAGGAAAATTTACACTTCGTGGTATAAATTGGATAATTTTAGAAAATTTACAATAAGAGAGATATTTTGAGGGGTTGGAAGGGAAAGATGGTAAAGAGGGTAGGAGCAATTGAAAACTGTTCTTCTAACAGTACTTAGTTTAGGGCATTCCACCAGAAGATGTGATGGATTTGAAGGATAAGCTATGTTGCAATCACAGAAAGGTACGAAGTTCGGAGTAAATAATGAGCCATGTGTGACTCTGGTATGTCCAAGCCGAAGCCGTTCGAATTTGACCAGGTCTAACCTATTAGCTTTTGCATGTTCTATGTTATGGTTCTTTAAGTGGTTTCTATACATATTAATCCTTTTGTACCAATTAGATGTTAAGTTGAATACGTTAAACCTGTCGTTGGCATAACATTGTTCTTTGACAAATTTAATTAAATCAATTTTGTTAAGGTTTTGAGATGTGTGTAGTGGTTGTCTAGAGGCTGTCTTTGCTGCTTGGTCTGCGAACTCATTTCCTTTTATTCCCATGTGACCTGGAACCCAAATTAGTATTATGTCTGGAAAATGATGAATTAGGTTTGACCTTGCTAAACACGTATAAAGGTTAGTATTTGAGATGTTTAAAATAGATTTCAATGACGAGAGGGAATCTGAACAAATAGCAAATTTGTCCTTTTTATTCTTTGCGTACATGATAGCTTCATTGATTGCAATTATTTCCGCAGTGTATATCGAGCTGTGGTTCGGTAAGTTGGATAAACAGATGATGCTATCTTCTGTTGTAACGCTATATGTAACAAAATCTTGTGTTTTGGAACCATCGGTAAATAAAAATTGGTAATTGGTTAGCCTGTCTTTTATTCCCGAGAACATAGACTTAAATATTGAGGAGTTTGAGTTTGATTTTAAAAGTTGGTGCAGTGAAAGATCTATTGATCTAGAGTCAAGGTTCCAGGGTGGGTGGGGCCGAAAACCGATCAAGTTATTTTGTATAGGTATGTTGAATTGTCTGCAGTACTCTATCGTCTTGTGTATTGTTGAAGGTACTTTTGGTGTTTTTTTTGATGATGCTACTTTTTTAATAATTTGAATCAAGGGGCTGTTAGTACTATAGAGAAATAACCGAAAATTCGTAATTGTTTGTAGTTTTATCTGGGAATCTAATGTTGGAATATTAGTTTCGAAGAGCATGTTATTTATTGGTGTTGAACGCAGGGCTCCGAGAGACAGTCTCATGGCCGAGTGAATTATGGTTTTGATTTTTTTCCATTGAGATGTGGAAGTTGATCCAATAATTGATATTCCATAGTTAATTTTGGAGATAATAAGTGCTTTAATTATTGATATGAGCGACAAATGGCTGCAATTCAGTTTTTGGCTTGCAAGGCACTTGACTATGTTAAGACGATTAGACAATGAGGTTATCAGGTTCTCTATGTGGTCATTCCAGTTATAACGACTATTTATAAATATCCCAAGGATCCTTAGAGTATTAGTTCTAGTTATTTGGTTGTCGGAGGTACTTATGTCTAAATTACAGTTTTTAAGTCTGCAGATGTGTATATATTTACATTTGGTTGTGGAGAGTTTAGCTCCAGATTTGTCACACCAATGGTTTATGTCATCGAAAAGATTGTCAAGATTTATTGTAATGTTTTTTCCCTGGGTGAACATATTATTATGTTGAAGTCGTCTGCATAGGCACAAAAGTCAAATTCCTTGTAAATTTGAATTATGGAACATAATTTATTGTATGCTATGGCAAAAATAATGACCGATAAAGGTGATCCTTGTGGGATCCCGTTATGTAAGGGTAGGGTGTTGGAGTAAGTTTTGTTAACTCGTACAGTTATTTTTCTATTACGCATGAAGTTGGTAACATACCGAATTATCTTTGGTCCTAACTTCCATTCCAATAATTGGTCTATTATTGAGTGGATACCAATGTTGTCAAAAGCCCGTTCGAAGTCTAGTGAGATAATAGTAGCGTGTTTACGTAGTGAGAGGCAGTTAGCAATTAGATAGTCTACGTAGAGTAGACTGTCAATTGTCGAGCTTCCCTTTTTAAACCCAAATTGCCGGCTATTAAGTAGTTTGTTTGTTGTAAGAAACCACCATAGTCTAGTTGCTATGATTTTATCTATGACCTTCGAGAGACACGGGTTCAGAGAGATAGGCCGATATGATGTTGTAATAGTTTTGTCAGTACCAGGTTTGAGGACCGGTATTACTATGCTATTTTTAAATTGTTGTGGAATGTGCGTTTCGAAAATGTTGTTATACAATTTTAAAAGTCTTATTTTAATAGATTGTGGTGCCATTTTTATCATTGAATAGGGGATTCGATCTCTTCCAGGTGTTCGTCCTTTTAATTTGCTCAAGGTGGAAGATAGTTCAGTAAGACTTATTTCCCTTTCTATTTCCATGGCTGTGGGTGATGGTGTCGTGTTAGGTATGTACGTTAGGGCATTCTGTTTGCATGATGTGAAATTGGGGGAGAAGTTAGAGTCATGGGACTTGTTAGACCAATATTTGCTAAATTCATTGGCTA
Organism: Hydrotaea diabolus; assembly: GCA_963513945.1. Taxonomy (NCBI): domain Eukaryota; kingdom Metazoa; phylum Arthropoda; class Insecta; order Diptera; family Muscidae; genus Hydrotaea; species Hydrotaea diabolus. Next base: position 21,608,860 of record OY740720.1, on the reverse strand, counting down.
TATCTCTATCGTTAGTAAGTTTATTATTCTGGTTGTCGATTGGAGTTATACAATGGATATTATGTTTACTTTTATAGCCAGTGAAATAACGAATGTTGGACCAAACTTGATCGGTTGGTGTATTCGGATTGATAGTTGACGTAAAAGATAGTAATGACTCTCTTTTATACAGTTTTACCTTCCTTTTAAACATGGCATTCGCCTTTTTGTAACTTAGTAAGTTGGCATGTGTAATGTTTCGCTTAAATAGAGCCCAAAGCCTGTTTTTTCTACATTTAAGTTCATCTAGTTCCCGGTTCCACCATGGGACTTTTTTGAATATTTTGTTACATGTTTGTGGGATTGATAAATTTGCGGACTGTAATACGATTCTGCTAATATTTGCTGCCTCTTTATTAATATTATCCGATACCAGTCGGCTCTTAGAAAAGTGTTCGCAATTAGCTTTATATGAAACCCAATTAGCTCTTTTTGTGATGAATGTTGGCTTCCAACCTGTACTTTCTCTTGGGAGGTTTGGGAATAGTGATATTAAGATCGGGAAATGATCACTACCCCTAAGGTTGTTATCAATTTTCCAATGTGCTTGTATTGCTAAAATTGGAGAGCAAAAGGATAGATCTATATACGAAAAGGTCCCATGGGTATTAATATGAGTTGGAGATTTGTCATTCAATAGAACGTAATTGGTGTTATTTACAAATGAAGAAAGTATATTACCTTTGCGACTGTTGGATGATGAACCCCAATTTTTATGTGGAGAGTTAAAATCTCCAGTGATAATAGCAGGAGTGTTACTTAAAAAGAGAGTTGAGAGATTTCTATCATCGAACATTGCAGTGGGGGGATGTAGGTGCTAAATATGCAAAATTTTATTTTAGAATTTATCTCTACACAGACTGAGTCAAAGTCGGTTGCTACTGTGATTTGCCTTTGTTGCAATGATTTGTGCACTAGTAATCCAGTGCCACCATATCTGGTAGTAGACGTGTTAGTGTGGTATAAAGAATAGTTAATTGGTATGGGGATATTTGTGAGTGTGTGGATATGTGTTTCTTGAAGGCTAATAATTTTGGGAGAATATTTTTTAATTAGGATTTGTAATTCATTAAAACTATTAAAATAGCCGTTCATATTCCACTGTACTATATTAATACCCATTGATGTTTTTTATGGGTATGGTAGTTTCATTATTATATGCGGGGTGATGTATTGTGTGGAGTTGGATTTTAACAGCAGTGTGGTGTTTTGTATGTGTAAATAAATTTAGACTTGGGGAGAGTTTGTTTATAAGAGTGAGTGTTAGTAAATTGTTGAGTGAGTTTTTTAGAAGGTGGGAGAGATATTGAGTTGGATTTGAGTGATTATGTTTATGATATTTCTTACAACAAGCAAGAGTAAGTAGTAACTGGCTATACATTATTATGTGTTTTTGAAAACATTTTAAGAGAGAGAGGTAGATTAGTCTGGTACGGCTACGCACAGTGATTATTTTTTTAAATACATCAAAGAAAAATGATATATAGAAAAACAGATTTATTACGTTAGAGCAGATATGAATATAATTTAAAACTTTCGTTTTGATTTTCTTGTAGCATGTTTGACTTTTTCTACTAATTTCTTTGATGCATTTCTTGGTAACACTATTAACTTTTTTGCATTAGCTGATTCACTTGTTTGATCCGTTTCCATTTCTGCTTGAGAGTTGTCAGTGACCCTCACAAGGTCAGAGTAGTCGTTGAGTTCTCTTGGTATGGTGGATTGAGTTGATGTTGGTACAGTTGGAGAGGTAGATGGTAAGACTGTGTTGGTACTATTGACGATATTGGAGTAGGGGGTGTTCGATTGTTGTCGTTGCTTATATTTGAGAGTAGCTGTTCTTTTGTCTACTTTGTCTAGAGTAACAATTGCTTGTATTTCTTTTTCTTTGAGAAAAATTTGACAGGTTTTGTGGTTAGGAGTGTGATTATGATCTGCTATGTCATTGTTTTTGCAGTTAATGCATGATGAAGGAAAGGTGCATATTTCGTTCAGCTCCCCGCCGATGTGAAAAGTTTTTGAGCATTTGGGACAGATTTTTTCATTTTTGCATTTTTTATCAGTATGTCCATACTGGAGGCAGTTTTTACATTTCATCGGTAGTGGGATATATGGGCGAACCCGAACTTTTTCATACCCAATATTTATATTTGAGGGTACAGTCGCTGTTGCAAATGTAATTACTATAAGGCCTGTTTCATTCAGAGCGCCGTCAATGCTCTTAAGTATTTTATTTACATATGTGATATTTTGGCTTCTGAGCTCTGACAAAATTTCTGTTTCGTCTACTCCACGTAGGTCATTAGAATAAATGACTCCCTTTGAGTAGTTAAGTCCAGGGTGTTCTGTTATTTGGACTTTAATTTGCTGAGAAAGCGAAGTGAGTTGAACCAGTTTTTGTGCTTGGATTAAATTTTTTGTTTGCATAAGAATAGTCCCATTAAGAAGCTTCTTACACTTAAGTACTTCTCCTCCCACTATGTTGTCGATAACCTTTTTGATTAAAAATGGAGACACGTTGGCAAGAGTTTCGTCACTTTCTACGCGTTGTATGACCAAATACTTCCCTTCCAGGGACGAAGTAGTTAATTGTCTGGCTTTGTCTAATGATATTAGGGGTGTAATTCCCCGTACGCTATCAGTAAATCCAGCCATTTTCATCGAGCAAATCACTAATTATTTCAAATTAGTTAAGTTTTCTTTTCTGCCGACAATGATAATAAATGAGAGAGGTCTGTTTCAATGAGAGAGCGCGAATTGAAAAAAGATCACAACACTGATAATAGTTAGCACCGAGCACGTCTGCACACGTAAAGAGTGTTTTGTCGACTGTCTTTTAAAAAAATAGTGGTGTGGGTATTCTTTTATCTTTTACTCTGGGATTTAATTGGTTTTATGGGTTTTACAGCGTTGGATAGGTAATCTGGTAAGCTTTTCAACAATACCAATGAGAATTGAGGAAGATATAACAACAAAGATAACTAAAAAAACACCAAAAAAAAATATTTTACATTTTTTGTTCCAAATACAAAGTTCTATCTATGGTAGAAATTTCGAGTTGATCCGCGAGTTGAACTTATACAAGATTTAAACCGATAAATCTCTTACTCGTAACGTCGTCGCCATTTACGAGGACCAGCCACTAATTTTTTTTCTATGTTCTTACCCGGATTTTATTTAACCAAGGTTTACTTGTAAGATATTTATTACTCCACGGAGTCCCACATATACTGACCATTTAATTTTTTTATTTTCCACGAGATTTGTTTATTCAACATAATTTTTTATTTTACTTCCAGATCAAAGACCGCAGTAGTTTGAGATGTGCCTCACCGCCGCATAACTACGGCAAAACCTGGGAATCGGCATGCGAAAAGGAATGGAAGCTCAGTGGACAATCTAGTAATAGCGAGAAAGTGTGGTCCACCATAATGCTGAGCATAGTGTCGATAGGAGCTTTAATATTTCTCTTTACATGTTTTCAAAAATACCTGGCATGGCGAAGAAAAAAGCTTGACCAAGATGAATATCAGCAGAATCAAGATGAAATGAGGTCAATGTAAGTCATTTATATGTAGTTTTAAAGTCTTCTTAAAGCAAACAATTATCATTTTAGACGCGATTTAAATCGACGCATTCTGGATGAAGAGGCCCGCCCCAATGCTCCCAACAACTTTGAGAGTAATCTGCTGCCTTCCTACGAAGATGCTCTGCGTATGCCGAAACCTGTGAGGCCGGTTAAATCTATGCTGGATCTAACTTTGGAGACATCGCGCCGAAGGGGCCGCCTTCGAAAAACGCGTACCAATCCCGAGGAGGACATATCCGAAGGTGAAGAAGATCAAGATCTACAGCTTGACTATCGAGCTCGTTTTCGCAGTGAAGAAATGCTTTCAAATCGCGACAAAGAACGTGTACAACAAATAGGCCCAACTAGGCGAACGGGTCGCATCAATCACAATCCGTCGGGCAGTCGGCGCTTTAGCATTGAAGATTCACGCTTTCCACCAGCCCACATGAAATCACAAAATCTCCAGAGCGCCGAAAAAATCGGCAATTTCCAAAGCTATGAAAACAGCCCATATACCAAACGTAAACCAAAGATAGCCGAGATTCCACCCTTTAAGAGGGCCAGTCTTAGGGCCGACAGTGTAGAGTTCCTTACCGATCCAGAATTCGAGGCCACCAGTAAGCCTAACAGTCCGTTTGCCCGACGCAAACCGAAAAAGCCAGCGGCACCGGGGGTTCCTCTGACACCCGCTATCGAGGATTACTTTGGTGAAGCACCTCAATTCGGCAAATCAGATTCACCGCAGGGTAGTGATTTCCATGTGATAATTGAACCCGATATTGAATCGTTGAAAGACGGCAATACAACGTCAGATTCAAATGCGGAATTAGATTTAATTAAAGGTAAACGCAAAAAATTAAGCAAATCGTCTAGTCGGCGTGCGAGCGGTAGCTTTACCGCAGCTGCAGCAGCGGCTGGAGAGACCTCAGGAGAGGAGGAACCCATCGTGCTCGTCCATCGGCCAATGCGTGAAACTTTATTCTAGACTTTAGTTGTAGTATTTTGACAAATGTAATTTCCCTTAGTATTTAAGTATATGTTTTATTTCTTATTTTTCTATTCGATAAAGACGCCGATAGAGGTAATTAATTATACCAACGAACATTAGTAATAAATAAACTTAGGATGCGTGTGGAATTCATGGCGAAATTTTATTGTTTTTTGTCTATAGGTCAAAGAGGCTCCTAAGATCCATATGGACTGGTAAGCAAATTGCATTAGATGATTGGTTTCTGAACATCAATGATCACTTATTGGAAGGCTAAAGAATCTTTGCCTACCACTTCAGAAAAATCTGATCTAAAAGTCAATAAACTAAATTTTATAGAAAAAATGTCAAAAAATTCAAAATTTGATCAAGACTTTTTTAGTCCCTTAAATGGGAACTTTTTCCCTTTCTGCCCGAACTGGTCCAAATACCAACCCATCGCCGACTATAGGTCGGATATTGCTAGATCATCTTGACGATCAATAAAATATATACTTTATATGGTTGCAGATAAGTATTACGAATTGTTACAAATACGAGGGTTGCTATATATATTTCTGGCCTAGGTTACACTGAGTTTTGTCTGGTGCCATCTGATATTTCCATTAGAACGTTTTGAACGTTTCGTTTGTGTTGTTTACAGTGACCTGAAAAGAATCAATTTGGCAAAAAAAATGGAATTAATTCGTGAACATTTTCATCCGATAACTTTTCACAACTTTCGAGGTGGATTATCAAGACAAGAGTGCATCTATGAACTTAAATCTTTGTAATGCGATGAAGCACCATCCTATAGCACTGTGGAAAACTGGTTTAATGAATTCAATCGTGGCCGACGCTCGCTCAAAGACGAAGATCGTCCAAAAACGGCCGTTGTGCCAGAGAGCATTGATGCCGTGCGTGAACTGATAATGCAAGATCGTCATGTGACATACCGTGAGAAAGAGGCATCCATAGGAATTTCTTCCACCAGCATACATTCGATATTGCATGAACACCTGGCCGTAAAAAAGGTTTGTTCTCGTTGGATCCCGCACAATTTAACAATCGTTAAAAAAAAACTCGTATCGATTGGTGCAAAGAAATTTTGAAAAAACACGATCGCGATGCGTCGAAAGACGTTTACAAGATCGTCACCGTTGACGAATCATGGATCTATGCGTATCATTCCGAAATAAAACAGCAATCGACCGTATGGGTCTTCAAAGACGAGCCAAATCCAACGAAAGTTCTTCGTAGAAGAAGCAGTTCGAAGCAAATGGTCCCCTGTTTCTTCGGCAAAACTGGTCATGTGGCGACTGTTCCGCTTGAGCAACGTTACACGGTCAATTCTGAGTGGTACACCACAATTTGTTTGCCTGAAGTCTTCGGAGAAATGACAATGCGAGCTCTCACACATCGGCTCATACCAGCGCCTTTTTGACCGGCCAAAACGTCGAATTGATGGGTCATCCGCCGTATAGCCCTGACTTGGCACACAATGACTTCTTTTTATTCCCACACACCAAGAAAAAATGCGTGGTCAACGATTTCGTCGCCAGAAGATTCTGTTGAAGCGTTCAAGAACCATGTTTTGGAGGTGTCTCAATCGGAGTAGAAAAAGTGCTTCGACAGATGGTTTGAGCGCATGCAAAAATGTATAAATCATGCTGGAGAATACTTTGAAAAACAATAAAACCATTTTTGATGATAAATATTCGCATTTTCTTTAATAGGCCAGAAATATATATAGCAGCCCTCGTAGAATAACCAGCATATATACCCATGTTGGAGGTATAAGCATTAAAGACAAAATATAAAAGCAAATAAAAAAGGAGAAAAGTAGTAAATTTGAAATTTCTGGCACCACTCTGTTATTTAGAAGATTTCACGCCAAGTCTGGAGTTGAAGAAAGGTCGGACGTGATGTGTGCCTTTCTGTTCTTACTTAATTCCCTCGAGGAAAAGCGCGATGGGAAAACTTCTCTAAAATTAGTGAATTATGCACGATATAATTGTTATACTCTTTAATGCGGGTTCGGAAAGGCAAATGCATTTATTCGTAGTCACCGGCATTTACGGGGTGAAAAATCCGCCGCTGAAAATTTGTTAGATGCTCTTACCGGGATTTGAAGCTGGTTTAACTGGTACACTCCCACCACAAAACGCCGGCCCACGGTGCGGAAGGAATATACTTTGATGGGGGTACATGAAAACAAGGACTTTCATATAGGACCCATAATTAATTATTGGGCACTGTTCACATATCGTGCAAAATTTTGCACGATCGGGTTAAATTTGTGAACCACATATCAGGAGAGACCTTTGTGTGGGCCCAAAACAAACGATATGCTCCAACTTCACAAGACATGGATGTTGGTCGCTCATAACGCTCCATGAGAAATTTGTTCGGAATCTATTTGTTTATGTGGGTTTTAAAAATGTAGGTTTTGAAATCGAGAAAAGCCTATGTTTGAGGAATCTTAACCTCATTCATGGCTGATACCACTCACTACCTTTATTATTTTGCCATGGACAAATTTTAAAACATGTTTCTAAGTCGTCATTCAATAGAAACCAAAAAACAAATAATTCAAAAAGCTGTCAAAAAAGAGACTCATAATATCGAAATTTAAAAACACACAACAGCACTATTGCCCCCCCCCCCCAAAGTTGACAATAATCCCCTAAAGGCCCATTTAGTCTCGACGGTTGACGGTAGATTCTGCAACCTGCAGAAGTCTACCGTCGTCAACCGTCAAACTGTAGTTATCTCCCTCTAACACATGCAAAATGCAACCCCCAACTGAAATAGCTGATTGTCTACCGTCAACCGTCAACCGTCGAGACTAAATGGGCCTTAAGTCAACGCACATACCTTCACAACACACAAACCACAACCGTGACCAACCAAATCCAATCAGAACTACAATTTTACGACTTACCACCATTTCCATGTTTAGCCGCAAAGATTTAGGCCTTGCATCGGGTATGAGTTTGGTCTTAATGTGCTTGCCACAAATTTTGTTGTTGTAGCGGCACATAGGACTGGGGTGACAGCCCTTGGCCGAATAATTTCTGCTTTGGATTGATCCGGTGCATAGAACCGGCTGTCGTGGGATCGTGCTTGTCACAAATGTAGGTTTCCATCGTTACTTTCACACGCCCACCGCAACGGATCCTTTCCGGTTTCCATGCATGCTTATGTTCAATCGTTCCTTTAAGGGGAAACCAACCACACAGCATTTTCCTGTATGACCCATTCGAATTGTTTTGTTCAAACATGAATTTTCTCTGCAATTGCAAATCGCGGGCTTTCGTGCTACCTTCTTCTTGCTTTTTTATTTCTCTCGGGTACTCTTTCATTCACCTTGATATGTATTTTTGGGTTCTTTTAGGTCGGCGTCAAAATAAACAAAGTACGGAGCCACAGGTCTTACGACGACGTTGTTACGAAAATGGTTGGAGACTGCAACGTCGGTATTAGACCGCCGTTGGTAAAACGATTTCGATTTTAGGTTAGAGTTGACATTTGGTCTTAAGAATCGACGTTTTTAATGATGGTTGCAAAGACAACAAATTGTTGTAGATGGGCGATGTGCTTTAGTGTTTTCTGTTTTTCTTTTGTGTTTTAATTTTGCCTTTTTTGAACTCTTGTGATTGTGATAAAACGAAAGTGCATAAATAAATCTAGAATTTGTGCGTTACTGAGTGGTTTTTCTACGACATTGCAAGGGGAAAGCACATAAAGGGTGGGTCATTTAAAATTTGAGTCGCCTATACAATTTTTAATTTTCTGGTTTTATTGGAATGGTTGAACTTTGCAATTTAATAATAGAAATATTCAGATGTGTTCTCGCATTGCCATATGGCCGGAAGATTGAAGAATTATACCGAAAACCCGATTTTCAGATGAACTCATTTTAATCTCGGTGGCTATTTCAAAAAGTAATATTGCCGCATATATACTCCCTGCAGATTGGTAACATTTGTACTGGACATTTTTTTATGCGTACTGATATTTTGAAAAGCACTGTATATATTTTGCGGTTGTGCTTTGTCACATATAGGTGGCGCTGCACAAGTGGTTGTTGACATGCATAAACTATTGGTATGATAAAGGTAAAGCAACCGATTATTCTTTGACACATAGATGGCGGCACAGTATCAGTGTGAGTTCATAAACCAGAGTACATATATGAATATATATACTCTTTGTTCTCAACCTAAATGATTGTTGGCCGTAATCCGATTTAATCCGATGAAAAGGGCCTGCTTATCACTAAGATATTCTGATTTTATTTTAGACGACCTATACAAAATTGATAGTGGTAGTAATTTAGTGGAACATTTCGACGCAATAACGACCATTTAAAAAAAACATTTATAGCTCCATCTGAAATTAATTAAAAAGCATTTTTGTAGAAAATAAAAACACTCAAAACACTCACTTCTTCGAAAAAAGGACGAAAAGGAAACTCCAATCTTAGAGTTGGGATGCTAAATATCGGCCAAATGCTCGCCATGACTTCCTCTATTCGGTGGTCCATATTTTTATTGACTCTAAGGTATAAAGGAGGTTCAATGTTGTTATTGTGCCGAATTATCTCGTCCTTTGCTCCTGAATTGTTGTTGGCTTATTGACGTGCACTTTTTCTTTAAAATATCCGCCAAAGAAAGAAGTTCAACGGTGTCAAATCACATGATCGTTGAGGCCAATTAACATCGCCACAACGTCAGATAACACAGCCATTGAATTTCTCGCGCAAAAGAGCCATTGTTTCGTTGGCGGTGTGTCAAGTGGTACCATCCTATTGAAACCACATATCGTCCAGGATCATATCCTCAATTTCTGGCCACAAGAAGTCCATTAACATCTCGCGATAGCGAACACCATCAACGGTAACTGCTTGTCAGACCTAATTTTCGCAACAGTACGGACAGATGGCAGAACTTACGCGGCGAACATGAACAGTGGTTTTCACATTTCCGAATTTACACACAATTCACCCGATTGTGGACATATTTGGTTAACTATGCTGACCAGAAAAATCACGTTATCTTAATATAAAAAGGCGCTAACTCATAAAAAAGTTTTGCAATAAAAGAAAAAAAAACGTCATAAATCCGTAATAAGGGCACAAAATCTTTATAAATTCACATTTTATAAAAAAAATTATGTGTAATTTAGAGTTATACATTTTTAAAAAAAAAATAATGTTTACAGATTTTGTATGAGTGAGTGTTTTTTGTAAACATTTCATGGACAAAAAAATGAGTTGGGGACTTTTTTAAATAAGATATCAATATCAATTCTGATTTCGGTAAAATTTCGTTAAATATATTGATTTGGAAAAAATACATAGATGATATGGAGGCCCAAATAACGGCTTCTTTATGGACATATGGATACAAAGTTACTATCAAGTCAAATATAAAACTGTTTTTGCTATTTGGCTAAACTTGGGTGACGGCTGAAAATACGTAGCTTTTAAAAATGAACCTATGGGTATTGAATTACAATGAATTTTCCTTACAAACTCAAATGTGATATTATTTTTATAAACCTTATTTGTTTTTCAAATAAAAAGCAAACCTCCTTTTGTAGCAATTAATATCGTATCTGCGAGCGACTAGGGGTTATCAATCGCCGATGAGCCTTTTGCACCTTAACGACGAAGGGCTTCTGATAGATGAAAACGGAAACATTTTGTTCTATCACAAGCGCTTCGGGACGCACGGTTTTGAGAACCTGGTGTATAACACAATGCAATAGACTTCTAATATATCTGTAAATAAACATGTAAATACCTTTTTTACTTTTTGTTATTACAGAATTTATATTTTTGTTTTGGGCATGACCTGAATTTTATTTTAGTTTAAAAAATGATCTCAGGAGATCGATCCGTTAGTTTCTCTTTCCCTTTTTGACGGACAACTAATGACTGGACAGAAAAATCTAAAAACGAATGACTAAATGGGCTGTCGTTTTTGCAAACCAATGTTGGTTTCATTTGGTGTCATGAAAACCAAGTTGGTTTTGTTCATTTCGAATGTAAAAAAAACAATGTTCGAATCAGCTGTTGCTGATAAAACCGATAACATTGGTTTTCATGGCACCAAAACATTTCTTCTTATCGTTTTCAAAACCGATAGTGACAACATTGGTTTCTATGACAGCCCTGTTTATAAAAATCTTAAAAGATATTCCTAGAAAAATACTTAGTTTGCTAGGAAATGTATACATTTAACTAGCCTGTAATGTTAAACTAAAATTCATTTGGGATGAAATGAAAATGTAGCAGTTGGTTTTAATGCATTCTTACCATTCACTCCAACAATAGGTTTAATCCCTTCATTTCTGAATGGAAAAATACTTTCCATTCTTAGGCAAAAGACTTAAACCGGAGTGTCGGTTAATTTTTACTTAAACAAAACCCGCCAGTCGGTTTTTAGAAAAATCCGAAATACCGGGTTTCTTAAAACGCCGTTTTTTTAAACACTCTAGGGACATTCTATTTCGTTTGGGTACTTAATTGTTATTTATGAATGCGAGCTAAATTTATTTTATTGGCATGTTTTTTTATCCTTTAAAATCATTTTCCTGCGATTATTTCTCTTGTTTTTGTGACACCATTTATTCATTTTTACTATTCTACGACAAAGTATTCATTTTACTTTTACTACAGGGTGGCGCAAAACCATCGTTGTGGTTTGAATGTTTAATAACTTTTTAAATTTATTTTTATTTCAGAATTTAGTGAAGCGAACTTGGGGAATTTGAAATGAAATACTGCACAACACAACAGAGATCAGCAATTCTTGAATATTGTTTTAAAAATCAAGTCAATTGTTTTGACGCGGCGGGTTTTTAATCGGCCCAGTTACGGTTGTCGCCGTCGTCGCGAAGTGGTTGTCGCTTTTTGTCGATAGCGATTATTCGTTGGCACATAGATGGCGAATGGTTGGGATTATCGTTATCGATACAACAGTCAAAATGAAGTCGATGTTTGAGAATATCTGTCACCTTGTATTTTTGATGCGACGTTGATTTTCGGCACATTTTGCAATTTGGTACTTCCCGTTTAGGTACATAAACAAAAAATAAAAACAATGAAAATAACGCTCTTTTTTCACTAGGCAAAACAAGGCCAAAACAAGTCAAAATGAGACGTTTTCCCAAGTGATGAAAACTTCTCACTTTGAATTGTTTTTGTACGAAAGAGGAACGAAAACGGCGATGCCACCTTAAATAAAGTGTGTCATCACCAAAATAATTGTTTGTTTATCGTTGGTTTGTCATCTCAAGGCAGACATTTTTAATCAATCGTCAAACATATTTGGTGAAAAAGACATTTTATGAAGTAAAAGTAAAAATGAGCGTGCTAAAAGAAAAAAAAACTTAATTTAATTTATCCATTTGTTTAAGAATAATATGTATTTCAGTATTTTAATAGTCACGACGTTGTTCTTTGTTTGTAAACAATAATGAACTGTCAAACGAAAACCAAAATGAGAATGAAAACGACCACAAATTGTGTGAAAATTGGTTGAGACGTTTTGAAAAGTTTCGAGCGAAAACGAGAATAAATGGCCCAATGAAAATGCAGTATAACAAGCACGTAACAATTTAAAATTTAAGTTGCCGAACTGGTTGGGCAAAAGGGTTTTGTTTCCCATAGGCCACGTTCAGGCTAATTTCAAATCGGATTGGGAGGTCATTGCAACAAAATTAAATGCAAGCGGGCCTCCGGTAAGAGACACCGATGGCTGGCAAAGAGTATATTGTTTTATAATTTTTGTTAAAAAATGTTTATGAAATACTTATAGAGCCTTGCGCTAAAAACCGCAGTGCAGTGGCCAACTTTACTTCAGGTGTAAGAGCCAATGACCGTCGTTCAGAGTATAATTTTGGCAAAATTTCATGCAGCACATGTCGAAAGCCATTCTTAGTGAGCCTGAAGTAGTTCAAAAATCTAAAGAAACGATATAGTTTTTGTTTTTCTTTTATCAAATTAATTAAAATACTTACTTGGAGTCGGGCAATTCAAATATGTTTCTTTGTTGCCGAAACATTCGTCGCTGCACTTCTTATACCCTGTCCTCACTTGAACTAAGTAGTAATAGCCGCACTTATCGCGTTGTTCATCATAAATTTATAACATTTTTACGTTTTCTCAAAAAAGTCTTTTGTTTGTTTTGCGCGGACTTTAAAATAAAACCAATTTTCTGACATTTTGAAGACAATAACAAAAGAGTGTTGCCAACTTATTTCTTAAACCATTGATGTCGCTTCTATACCTCGCCGTAATACCATTTTAGAAGCGAGGCGACGACGACAAGCACATACTATCGACATCGACTATTGAAGTGAAAATCGGAATCCAGCCGAATGTTCCTACTGGACCTTCTGCGCCAACAATAAACCGCTTGGTTGGACATTTCCGACAACATGGAAGACCACGTACGGTCCACACGGACGAAAAAATCCAATGTGTTGTGGATAGTGTGCAGGACAGTCCAGAAACATCAACAAGAAGACGTTCGGCACAACTGGCTATCGCGGAAAGAGTACTAATGTGCGCAACCGAAAATGGTCACCACTTGCCGGATATAATTTTTAATACTAAAGCCAATAATATTCCCCATTAATATACTATACAACAAAAAATAATAATAATAATTAATCAATACATAAAAAAAAATATTAAACATTCAAATGGTAGTGTTGCGCTACCCTGTATAAGCAGTTTTGTTTGGTTTTACTCCAGCTTACCTTGAGTAATTAGTACATTTAAAATCTTTCGAAATAAAACTCTATTTCGTATTTATGATATTTACAAATATATATTTTTTTATTTTATAACATTATTTTTATTTATAGAGAACTTAAAACAAATAAACATGTTAACATTAATGTAATAATAAAAACTGAAAAAAATATGTAGGCAGCTTAGGATTATCAAAAAGTAACTAAATTTAAAGAAAATAAACACATGCCACTCTACTCACATATGTATGCATTTTCATTTACAACTAGTGCTAGAGTATACGAAATGAATATTTAGAAAATCCAAAAGGAAAAAAAAAATAAAACATAAATTTAGCAGCATGTTTAGAAAAATTAAAAACAAAAAATATGAAGGACAAAATACAGAGTTATCATTAAAAACTTTGGTATTACACTAGAATTTACTAATAATTTAAACAAAATATTATTGTAGCTGTATTTTGTTTGTTGTTTAAATACTTAAATTACAAAGAATTTTAAAGATAACAAAATAATCAAAGTAGACAATTTAATTGATTTTTTTTCTTCTTTTTTTTTTAGGAAAAATGGTCCTTTAGAGGCTTGGTCAGTGGTTGATTTTCATTTCATATTTTAGTTATTGTTTTTAGGTTATTTTATATATATTTTTTTTAAGATATAAAAAGTGGAGTTACTAAATTTTAGTGTTTTAGAATTTGTTTTATAATTAAATTTTAGTATTAGTTACCTATCACAAATCTTGACTTATGTAAGAAATTGACATTGAAAAATATGGGGGGGGGTCTACGTACAAGTGTTTAGATGTCCTCCTAAACCTGTCATATTTAGTTGTTCCCAGTTTCAATGTTCACTTTTTCAAGCATAAGTTTTAGTTTTTTTCCTTCTTCTTGTTTAACGATTTCATGTGCGTGATATTTTTGATTTAGTCGTTTTTTTATTAGAAATGGTGTTATTAAAATGTGCTTGTTTTAGGAAGTGTTTTTGGAGTTTTTTTTTCGTTAAGATTAAGGCACACTTAGTTTGGTTGGCACACTTTTGTTTCTGGAGTTAGTTGAGTTTATTCATATTTACTTTGTTTGATTACTTTATGGTCGGTCGGTTGAGTGATTTGTTAGTTTGACTTTCCTCATCTTGAAAGAGTTAGGCTGGTGAAGGTTTTGGATTTTCTTCGGCGTTTTTACTTGTTGTTGCACCAAACCTTAAGATCTAACGAAAAAAACTATGAAATTATTGTTTTTCTAAAAAAATATTTTATTTTTATGTACTTAAATATAAAGAATAAATACAAAAATATAATAATATTTTAGTTTCTTAATATAAATCATCACAAAATTATAAAGAAAACAAAAAAATTAAAAACGAAAAACAATTTAAACAAAGGTTTGAATGAAAAAAAAATGTATAATTCATAGTAGTTTTGCGTTGGTCTCTCGAAGCCCAATTAGTAGGAGAAGGGCTCTTTGAGTACGCATCGACGCTTGTAGGTTAATGGTTTAATAAAAGCTTTACTTCGTTATGCATTAAGGCTTTGTGCCTACTCGTTTCAAGGAAAGCCTTTTTAATGTTATGTTCTGTTTTAATGTAGTTTTTAAATAAGCTTAAACAGAAAAGTTGTAGCATAAAGATAAGTGTCATTAAAAAGCTTGTTGTTTAAAAGCAAAAGCTTTCTTCTTTCCATATCAATACAATTGATATTTTCAAGTTTTTGCCCTCACACACCATGCCAGAGCTTTTTAATAATACTTCTCTTCGTGATATACTTTCTCTGCTTTACCATCTGTTGATGTAACGCCAAGAGAAAAGCTTTGCCCAGAGCAGAGCTATAAAGGTCTGCATTGTTTTGAGTTTACAGGAAATATATAGGAAATGGAAATTAGTTTAGGGCACTGTGATAAAAGGCATTAACGCAAATATTTGTCAATTCAGAAATAACCCTATCCATGTTTGGGGCACACAAAGAAAATTTAGGTTGGAACAACTAAAATGCCGTTGCAAACTATAAATTACGGTTGCAACTACCAAATGTTTATTATTGTAATGGATATGCGGTTCGATATACCTACCACGATAAACAAGATCATTGTATTGTAGACGCAACTAATTCATCGGTTGCCATAGCTGGCGGTTGCGGTAACCAATAGTTTTGTTGTTGTAACCGAATATTGGTGATGATATATAAACTTTTAGTTCCAAAAAATTCTTTTCTTTAGGTTTGGATGCATTGCATTTTCTACCGATACTTCAGTTACAATTACTAAACGTTACAGAGCATCAACTAACATTCGATTATACTGATGGCCTTCTCGAGGAGCATACAACTTCGATCATTCGGTTGGCAAAAAAATTCGGTTGTGCCAAGACGATTTTGAATATTTTTTTTTATGAAAATCTTACACACTGAATTGTAAATATTATTTTTTACGAAATAAATGAATATTCCTCGAATCGTATCCTTTAATGTCCCATTAGTTAAACAAATACGATTTTAAATCTATGGCCAAGAAAAATTTACAAAAATGCACCTTTTTTCCACAAATTAACATTATCTGCCGGTCTATCCGGTCATCTCTACCCACTGTACAAATCTTTCAAGGATATATCCAATCTTTAAAAAAAAAATAATGCCACTGTTATTGTTGATTATTATAATTTAACGCTTAAGCCCGCCGGTATAAGTCTCTACTGATTTTTTTTAAATATAAAGTTATTATCCTTTTCTTTAACAAGTTTAATATTTTCAATTTGAATTATAAACGGTTCATAAGTGTTTCAAAAACTCAAATGGTCAATAATTAATTTTTATTTGCTGTTAGAACAAAACAGAAGAGGCCTTCGAGTTATATAAACAGGAGATTAAACTCCTGCCTTTAATTTCCTCGTAAAATAAATTAAATATTTAATTTTTTCTAACCACTTCAATTAGTTCTTCTACTGAAACAAAAACAAAAACTTGTTCTTTAAAATACCTATGGCCGTGAAATCTTTTCGAAATCTATTTATCTTATGAACAAAGAAAATTCTAGCTATGCTCGTTTTATGTGCTTTGCGCCCTATGATCGCATAGAACCTTTACAATACTGTGATTATTTTCCATACTTAGAAAATATGAAAGTATAGAAAGGGATTCTCGAAGTTCACAGCAGTCCGAGTGGACCTGATTTTAAAAAAAGGTAGCTAAGGCAATTGCCAGCCTTATAGGGGAAGAAGTGGGTTGGTTGTTAACCTAAGTGTGTTAAAAGGAAAATGCCTACAGGATTTAAGAATTTCTATAAAAAGTGAGCTTTTGCAATTCTAACTGATTTGGGTGAAGTTTTCTCTTGGACTTTAATGAGGATGTTGGGTGAATTAAGTAATTGCATTTACAATAAAGGTTGACTTTGTAGTTTTTGACTTGCAGGATTTGGTAATTAAAGAATTTCTAGATTATTGTTGACTGCCTTAATAAAGATATATACTTTACAAACAAACCTTATTTCACAAGCTTCTATCTACTTAAATAGAAACCCAATGAAGTTGCACTGGTTATATTATACCCAAAAACTTTGATTATTGCGATAGGAAGTAGGCTTCCTGGTATAGAACAAATATATAAATATTTAAATGGTTGTTTTGATAAAGTAAAATAATTTACTTTATACAAATTCCCAATTCCAGGAACTATTAGAGCAACAATTGATAAAAATTCCTGACTATTTGGCACACATTGAATTTTTTTTAACCATAAAGAGACCAAAAATTAACAATTAAACATTAATTTACAAAAAAAAACTTGCGTTTATCACCTTTTGAAAAAAATAACGAATTCATTCCTTTAGTCATCTGCTTTACAACTCATAAACAATGCATACATTTACAGGACTGCCTCGTCACAGCTGGGCAATGTTTATCTCCTCAAACGCAACATCAACAATTGTAGTTTTTTTCGTATTCTGTTAATATTTCGATTGCAATTTTTGTTTTTACTATTTGCAAGTTTTGTTTTGTCTGTTTGTTTTTATACATAAATCTTCTTCTCGCTTAAAGCACCTTATTCACAGCATTTTAAACACTATTACTCTCCCGCCCTCTCTCTCGCGCATTTTTTATAACGCGCGCGCCCTCTCTCTCGCTTAATGGATGTTAACTGATGTTGTTTTTGTTTTTCGTTACGAAAAATTTTCTTCTTACTTTCTTACAAAGAGTACGTCCCGCGTCCGGCGTCATCAATGCTCTCCTGCATGACCATTTGTGTGTGCCGTGTGCACCGCAGCCGGCTGGAAGCTTTCCATTTGTGGGGCGACGACGGTGGTGGCATCGTTGCTGGCGGCGGGTCTGACGGGTGTGGTGATTATATCGCCGGCATTTGAGCGACTGCGTGTCACCAACATGGGCGTTTTGGGTCGGGGTGTTTCGCTCAACTTAATCTTGACGCGCCCAGTTTCGGGTGAGTATACCGGTGAATAACGTCCCGATTTAGGCGAGGAAGGTAGATAGGGTTCGCTGGGATCATTGTTGTTCGGTTCGGCGGCATTGGGCTGATTATATTTGGAGGCACGTGGTGATTGCGGCGTCGGGTAACGCGGCGAAATCGGATAATACTCATGGGGAGCCTGTAGCTGAGAATCGGGCCGTGATTCGGGTTCATCGCTGGGCGCGGCGGCGGTATTGCCATTGCCGTTTAGCAAGGGCTGCTGTTGATTGGGGCTGTCCTTAACATCGCCATTGTCATAGGGCTTTGAGCCATTTATGGGCTTAGCAATGTCCGATTTGGTTCTTTCGCCAATCAAAGGCACATGCTCGGGCACACCATTGCGCAGCGGCTTGCCCAGTTGTTTCTTGTCCATGGGCACTAATTCGGTTTGAGGATTTTCGGCATCGTTGCGGCGACGGCTGCGGTTTTTGCACTGCTTAATGCCCACGAACAGCAAGAGACCGACAATGATGAAAACGATGACACCCCAGAGCAGATAGGTGGCCTTGTTGTCGTCCGAGTCGCCGACTTTAGCGTGTACCACGGAATCACTTTCGGGTCCTTCGGTCGATGGCTCACTAGCAGCCTCATTCTCGTTGACATTGTCGGCTGCCAAAGAAGGCACATATACAGCCTTGATAATTTCCTCGTCGGCCGGAGCTTCGGTGGGTCTATGGTCATCACCATCATAAATGCCCAGATGATCTTTGAATATGTCAGCGGTGATGGTGGGCTCCTCAATGGGTGCATTGTCCTTAAAGTCATCGTCATCTTTGTTTTCGTCCGACTCGGGCATTTCAAAGTCATCGGTGATGACATGGGTCTTCTGCAAATGTGGTATAATCAGAAGGCCGCCACCACTGCCGGAACCATCTTCCTCTTCTTCCTCGGGCAACATTTCTGTGGTCACATCATTATGATTGAAAAACGGCTCCTCAGTAGTGGACATCATGAGCATATCCAAGGGCATGTTCATATCGCTGAGATCACCGGAACCCTCAACATCGTCAAACATATTGTGGCTGTGACTTTTCGGCGTGGTCGTTTTCGACTCGAGCGGCATGTAATCCTTGCCCAACTCTTCTTCCTCGTCGTTCAAATCATCGCCCGATCCCTCAATGGGCTGATCGCCCATCATCAGTTCGTTTTCCTCCTCTTCGGCCAGCCAGCCCTTTTTCTCTTGATCGCAGACCACCGACTGTTTGACCTGCAACCACGATTTATTCTTGTACAAAGCGGGATATGCACACTTCACCGGATGTTCCATGAAGACATGGCGCTCCTGCAGCCAGTTGCGCACCTCCAAAGTCTCACAAGAACAATTGATGGGATTGTGACTGAGCTCCAGGGACTGCAGCTGCGTTAGCTGGGTGAACTCCAAGGGCAAATTGCTGATGTCGTTGTGTTGCAAGTTAAGCGTTTGCAAATGTTGCGGCAACTTTGTGAGCTTGGCGGAGGTGAGGCGATTGTGCTTGAGATTAAGTTTCTTGATGCGGCGTCCCAAATGGCCGATTTCGTGCAAATCATTGTGGGACAGATCGATGGACGTCAGATCGTGCAATTTCTCCAGCGAATGCGCCAGCCTGGTCAGATTGAGGAAGGACAAATCGATGGAATGTACGGGCAAAGTGGCCGCCAGCGAGTGATCGGGCTTCAGACCCTTGAGCGAGGAACATTTGGCATGCAGGAAGGGTTTGTGTGTGTTGTGAGCCAAAACACAGTGGCAGTCTTCGGGGCAGAGATAGTTTTGATCGGCCTTTAAGTCATCTGTGCTCGCTGCTGTGGATGTCGCTGACTCAGGCGTGACGGGGGCGACCAGGGAGCATAACAAAATGCTGCACAGCGCCAAAGACCATGTATAAGATCGTCTAGTCGTTGTTGGACTCGTCATTTTTGATAAACGTCTTTCGCTCTCTTGCGGGGGGATGTTGGTTACGTTGTATAGGAGGATTGGGGAAATCGGCGTAAATCCTCTAAAAGGCCACCAGCAAATTCTCTTGTGGTAGTGGTTAAGTCTTCAGCAATAAATTAATCTGCAACGAACAAAGAGAACAAAAGAAATTCGATTAGACTCTGTGGTAAAAGGAAAAGAAGGTAATATTTTGAACGAACTTTACTGTACTGGAATATAAAAATTTGTTCCCCCAACTTATCACTACCACTGCAAATATCTGACTAATTTCGAAGGCAAGCTACCAACCATTATCAACCCGTATGTGTACTTCTCCCAGCGATATCGACATACCATTTTTAGCCGAATTCTCATCTAAGGCGTTACGTCATTCTGCCCCAAATGGCAACGCCACCACGTCCCTGCCCTACGCACCAAAATTTCCACAAATCGTTAAATTTTGTTTGACAATACATACATTTTTCGCCACCTTTTGCTGATAACGAAAATAAAACGCTGCTCTTTTCGTATTGTGTCGTTTCGCTATCGCCTCATGGATATCAGGTATAGATTTCGTTATCATGGCCCAAAGGTTCAGTTAGCACTTGTTCGCTTAGTCGTCGTCGACGTCGTTCTTGTGCGACTTTGGTTTGAAATGATAACAGTGCCCGTCGTTTTTTTTTTGAGCTACCAGAGACCCTGTATTTTTCTGTTTACTTGACTAGTATTTCGGTCTTAACTGATTGCCGAACGACGACGTGTTTGTTATGACATCAATTTCGAGCGATAGTGTCTAAAGGAATAGTATTTTATGCGTTTAACAAATTTGGTAACACTCATGAGGAGTTTTGACGCAATCGATCGAGGCGATGTACTTGAAACTCTAAAGTTTTTGTTGTTGGATTTACTTTTCAATATCAATGAGTCAGTGATTTATTGACAATTTCGAGAATTTTGTACTTGTGGTGTTTATTGCAGGGTTTTTGGTGTAAAATCAGCTTCGAATATTAGCAAACTCTAAACAAAAGCTCTGTAAAATATATTTTTAACATTCAATAGCGCACAGGCACAGTGTTGCGGTAACGTTGTTTTTACGATATACAATTTTGTTATTAATTGTAATTAATGCGTTTCATAGACTCATAGGGTGCTCAAAAAGCTCAACGTTGAAATCTAAACCTAATTTTAAATAAGCACATGGCGTTATAGGGAGTGTAGGCCTGCACAGTTCGCTTCTAACAGACCTCTCAAATCGAATTATCGGAGAGAACCGAACAGTATTACCGTTGTACAATTTTGCCACTTTTTTCCGGCTTTAATACTTTTATGGCACTTTTTTACCGTCCTACTATTTATGCAACTTTTTTGTGACATTGTTTAACTTTTAGATATGTGGCAAAACGGTTTACTTTTTTAAAAGAAATCCGCTTTTTGTGATACTTTTTGAAAATTGTCAGCAGTAACAATGGAACCAGAAATGAAAAAAAATATACACACAGAAGAAAATCCAAGACGAAAATGTCAATTAAAAAAGTTGTAAAAATAATATTTATGAGTTTTTAAAAAATTACTTATAAGTCGACTTCGAAAAAAAATTGTTTACATCATCTAGGCAAAGTTATGAACAATCACCTTATTACGGCTTTCATTCTCGATCGTCACAGGTGACGAATCATGGATCTATGCGTATGAGCCCGAAACAAAACAGCAATCGACCGTGTGGGTCTTCCAACGAAAGCTGTTCGTGGAAGTAGCACTTCGAAGCAAATGGTCGCCTCTTTCTCCGGCAAAACTGTTTATGTGGCGTCTGTTGCGCTTGAGCAACGTAGGACGGTCAATTCTGAGTGGTACACCACAATTTGTTTGCCTGAAGTCTTCGGAGAAATTCGAAAAACGAACAAGAGAAGACGAATCATTGTACACCATGACAATGCGAGCTCTCACACAAAACTTCCGTAACGTCGAATTGATGGGTCATTCGCCGTACAGCCCTGACATGGCAACCAATGACTTATTTTTATACCCGCACATCAAGAAAACAATGCGTGGTCAACGATTTTCGTTAAAGCGTTCAAAAACCATGTTTTGGAGGTGTCTCAAAAGTGCATCGACAATTGGTTTGAATGCATGTAAAAGTGTATAAATCATGCTGGAGAATACTTTGAAAAACCATAAAACCATTTTTGATGATAAATATTCGTAATTTTATTATTAGGCCAGAAATATATATAGCACCCCTCGTAGTTAGTCAGGTAGTTGTGTGGTGCACAGGTTAAATCTTCATCTTATCATTAAGGTAGTGTTACGAGGACATAAGGATTCACCCTATCGCAGTTTTTAGGGCGGCATTTTGGCATGCTACAAACTCGTAGTTGCCTTTGGCTACAAGGTCTGACCGGAGATTTGAGTTTGGTACCAGGGATAGTCAAAAGCCCCAAAACTGTTCTTCTGCTCTGACTAGAAGCTGTGGCCCTTCGTGGTGGCTATAATGAAAACCTTAATCGCGGAAAGTTTTTTCTCGGTTAGACAGATGGGCCTAGTCGACCCCACAAAAGAGGATAGCTATGGCGCATGGACGTCGGATGGTAGCGTGCCCCAGAGCTATGAAGTGCCATGATTAAAGTTATTACT
Organism: Hydrotaea diabolus; assembly: GCA_963513945.1. NCBI lineage: Eukaryota > Metazoa > Arthropoda > Insecta > Diptera > Muscidae > Hydrotaea > Hydrotaea diabolus. The sequence goes on along the minus strand of OY740720.1, from coordinate 21,586,542 downwards.
GTGAAAGTCCGGTAAAACACGCAGACACAGTCTAGGAAATGTGTATTTTAATCGAAATTGGTGTAATTTGTGCGACCGGCACTTTGATTAAAACAATAGAGTGACCGACGGACCGACAGTCTGGTTTAGGTTCAAAATAATATCAATGTTTTGGCAATCTTTTCTATAGTAGACATCAACTAATAATTAATTTTGTTTTTGTTACATCTAGCATTTACATGCTTGTTACATCTAGCATTTACATGCCTGTCCTTCAGTGTGGTAATACTAAGAGATTTTTTTAAAGGTTTTACTTTCCCATAACGTTTAAACGCCCAGTTATTGACCATGGAACACAATTTGCGACTTTTTTTATTTACTTGTGGTAGCAAAAACTTGCGATTTAATAATGGATTTTTCATGACCACAACTGATGGCCAAGTAATCTTCAATCAAGGTGTGGATTTCAGCATTGTACCTGGTACGAGTGCTATATATATATAATAATTAAATGATAAATTTATATATGTAGTAGGAATAATTAAGTTTACTGGCATAGTTTATGTGATTTTTTTCCGGTCATCGTATGTTCATATAAACAATAATTTAATTGTGAATCCTTAAGGTCAACAGATCGGATGAAATGAATCCTTAACAGTGAGGGTTACTTTAGTCTTTAAGTAGAGAATTGGGCAAGGCTTGTATCTACGAGTAGTTCACAATGAACCCTACATAGCCCATTGTGCAATAAGATTAAAAAACCTTTAAATAAACAGTGTTTATAATTTTGAAATTCAAAAATTATCGTATTGAAAAACAAAAATCATTTTTTGTAGCATTTTTAATGCAGTTGAGTGATGATCTTGGTTCGTTTTATTGACAAAAACAAAAAAATTGTTGCTGATAATTCACACATTTTATGCCGCTCAAGACAAAGCGGCGACGTAAAAGTAGCAACGAAACTTGGACGACAATCGATGGGATCCATAAAAACGAAACTGTTCATTGTCGCTTTGACTTACCGCGCCCCCCTCGCTACTTGCTGTTGTTACAAGAAAAAAGCTAAAGAGACAAATTTGAACAGAGTATCTACAGAAAATTCAATTAAATATTGCAAAGCTTAAAATTTAAAAACAAAACACAGCAAAATGCCAAAAACAAAACGTAACGAAAAAACAGTCATGCCAGTCAGTGAGACACCATCACCAACCAACACCACTTGATGAACGGTGGAGACACCTGAGACTGAACGATCCCGCCGGATGGTGTGTTGCAACCAGATGTTGCCATTCCCGATGTCGTTGCCGTTGCAATTGATTTGAAAATAGTTATGGCCAATAAATGACAGCTTTGACAAATACGGGCGATGGTGTACATCATCATACGGCAATTCGTTGGTTTCCATCACGTACGGCGGCAACTCGTTAATGTTTTGTTTATGGTCTTCTTGGGGATAAGAAATCTTGAAATCTCTTGGATCTGGTGTTCAACAAGAAAAAAGGTGTGTTTCATGTGAAAACAAATGGGAAATTTTCAGTTGTTAGTTTTTTTTCTCTGTCGTTATTAATTTTAAATCCATATAATTTGAAACAAGTTAAGCCAGCAATAGCAGTTGCACTGAGAGTTTAGCGGACCCTTTCGCTATGAGTTTTTGGTAATGCATACATGACCAACAGCAGGCTAAGCTAATGCAGGAGAGATTCATATTGGCATATTTTGAAGATTTTTTTCTGTAAACTAATTTAAAGTTTTCTAATTTTTGGATACAATTAAACCTTTCATTCCCTATACCACAATGTGGTGGAGGGTATTAGTACTTAGTGTCTATGTATTATATATTGTATAGGGTGATCCATCTAGAGGTATTTTTTCAGAACAAATAAAATATAAAAATTCAAATCAAAAGTAGAATCTTTATTGGTAATATTAAAGGACATTTTATGGCATTTATTATCATTACGATCGATAAGAAATAAGCTCAGATTAATATGGGTCATACTGGTCCTCGTAGCTCCAGTGCAAAGATCTCTCCCGATAAAAAACACAACAGATCTAGATCATCCATATTAATTTTGACTTCCATCAAATTTGGTATGGTATGGTATGGTATGGTACATAAACCTAAAATTAAAATTATTTTTGAAGTTGTATTCTAGTAAAAGTTCGGCTAAAATTTGGTGACAGACCTATGTCCGAAAATCTGACACATTTTAACATGGATTCCAACATGGGCATGAAAAACAATTCAATTTTTACCTAAATTCAAGTATGGCTTTATATTTTACACCTGGGTAAATTTAGAGCCTGTTCAAGGGCACAATTACTTCACTTTTGATTCGGAGAATATTTTCCACTCTTGGCAAAAGCCTAAAACCGGAATGTCGGTTTATGCCAGTTTTTACTTTAAAATTCACAGTTTAAAAAAACCAAAACGACGGTTTTCCGAAAATCCCGGTTATTTTCGAAAATCTTATCTTAAAGATCTGTTAAATTTTCTCTATAAAAAGCATTAGCCGCTAGGAGCTGTCATTAAACAGCGGGTCCGGCCAGTAGGTATATGTGACAGCGCATAGAGAAAGGGACTTAAGGGTAAAAACCAGTTTTGTTCAGGACAGCCATTTCAAAGATTTAAATACGTGTATCTTTGGTGTACCATTACTTTCATAAAGCGCGCATATCTCTGGGAGGGGATACTTTTGGGGCATGGGACCGGTCTCATTCGATGCTCAGATGTTGTCCACATCAAAAAAAAGTGTAACTTGATTTTTTTTTACCCTTAGATCCCTTTCTCTATGCGCTGTCACACATGGTGATCCAAGTAGAGATACTTTTTTCAATAGCCTTTTTTTTGACAGAACACATGTGAGTCGTGTCATGCTGTCATGTTATTTTTGTTTAGTATTGTTTGGCATTTCATCATGAAAAGACTTACGCCTGAACAACATTTACAAATCGTTCAAATATGTTACGAAAATTCACGTTCTGTAAGGCATGTATTTCGTGCACTTCGTTCAACTTATGGTCAACATAATCAGCCAGCATTTCTGGCTCAATGGGTATGTACTCGTAACAAGCAAAATTGCCGCATTTGGGACGAAGAGCAACCAAAAGAGGTTCAAGAGCTGCCACTTCAGCCAGAAAAAAGAACGGTTTGGTGTGGTTTGTGGGCCGGTGGAATCATCGGTCCATATTTCTTCAAAAATGATGCCGTAACGTGAGAACGTAACCGTCAATGGCGACCGTTATCGTGCCATGATAACTGACTATTTGATTTCTAAAATTGAAGCTCGTGATGTCGGCGACATTTGGTTTCAACAAAACGGCGCGGCGCCACTTCCCACACATCGCATTAATTAATGGATTTATTGAGAGAACACTTCGGTGAGCAGATAATATGACGTTTTGGGCCGCTCGATTGGCCACCAAGATGGTGTGATATCACACCGTTAGACTTTTTCCCGCTTCGATTCAGGCCAAGGAGCGAAACATCACGCGTGTCATTCGCCAGTTACCAGTCGAAATGCTCGAACGAGTCATCGAAAATTAAGGGATGATGAGAGATTCAATTAATTAAATCATTTTTATATTCACCCATCTCAGTTAAATATGCAGATATTTTTTTACATATAAAATAATGTGTATAACGAACCAGTTTGGTCCTAATTACTTTCCAATTTAACTGTTACTATTGAATGTCTGATTGCCTGTCTACTAAACTCTTTGGCCATGGCCCCCTGCATGCGTCCTCTTGGCAATTTTCTTTTCGACCAAAAACAACATTTTACAATTTCCCAACATTGGCAATTTTCTACTCAAAACATGTTAATTAAACTGGTTTACTTTTTTTTATTCGTTGCGCTGTTTTGTTTTGAAATGTAGGCATCTTGAGCGAATTTTTCGCCGCCAGTTTCTTCATTATTCACACTTGCCACACATGAGATAGTGTGGGTGCATCCACATAAACAACAGCATCCGTTCGAATAATTGGCAACGTTGCGGCGGCCACAAGTTGCCATCGCCACCAGACACAATCGATTATCACTCAATCGCACCACCAGGCCGAGCCGAGCTGGTTAGATAAGAGAAATGAATGAAGAAAAATCTGTGTAAAAAGTAAATTAAGATCACATCACGATGACATTCAGATAAAAATCAATCAGATGATGCATTGATTAAAAAGCCGCCATTTAAATGGTTAATTAAGTTTAGCAACAATTGCGACAAAAAAAACACTGGCTTACAAACGCTCGAACGTGTTGCAAGTCAAGTTTTTGCAGCTAAGCAGAGGAGATTTACAATTCCAGTTGACTAAAGGAGGAGACTACACTGAAATAAAATCGTGTGGATTTAAAATTGCATTTGTCTATCTCTCTTTGCATTGTTGCAAATTAAATAATTCAACTACAACACGTGTAGTTAATAATATGGATTTTGCAACAAATCAACTAAAAGTTTTATCAATGGTATAATTTATTGTTTCATTTGACAAGAAACAAAAAAATTTATATTAGATCGTTATTTGTTTTTTCAACCCTAACCGAAAGGAAAACGAAAGATGGAACTTGGTCCCAAATTGATGCATTGATTAAAAAGCCGCCATTTTTATGGTTAATTAAGTTTAGCAACAACTACGAAAAAAACACTGGCTTACAAACGCTCGAACATGTTGCAAGTCAAATTTTTGCAGCTAAGCAGAGGAGATTTACAAATGTTAAGATCTTCATTCAATTAAAGTCATATTTGTAGGGATGTTAAAAATTATAATATGAAATTTGGTAAAATCTTTTTCCAATAAATTTGGACTGTTGGTAGAATCGAGAATCTGGAGCAAAATTCAGTATGTGCCCAATTCTAAAATTGATTCTAAAAAGTCTACAAAAATCGGGTAGATTTGCATTCTTAAGATGTACAAATTTGATATGAATCTATAATTATTTTTTTTTTTGTAAAATTATTTCAAGTACATTTAAAACTAAGTTTAAATTTAAAACACATTAAAATAAGCACACGTCAAGGGAAACAATTTAGAGTTAGAGATCGATGTTCTTTATTATACGAGCAGCTGGAACCCTGTTAAGGTTGTGAATAGCCAATTGGAGTTATTTACGAAGTAGTTTCTAGATATTTGTTGTATTGGTTAAAATACTTATATGTATACAATTTCTGAAACGGTTTTACAAAGTGCGATGAAATTTTGAATACAAAATGGGATTTTTTCTCAGTTGTTGTTTAAATTAAATTTTAAATATCTCAATACTTCGAAGTTCATTTGAGCTATTTACGAAATGGTTTCAAGCTATTTTTTTTGTTGTTGTGTAAAATTTACAATTTTTGAAACTGTTTTACAAAGAGCGATAAAATTTTGAATAAAATGGGAATTTCTTATCAGTTGTTAAAATTAAATTTTAAATATCTTAATACTTAGAAGTTCATTATCAGGAATTAAAAAATTTTTGTTTGCTTCTGTCCTGTTGTATTCTAATATTCAGCTGGTTTAAAATAAACTATAACCTCGAGGGTGGAAATTTAAAAAAATAAGAAAGGATACAAGAAAGAAATATTGTAATTGTACTTCAATTCAAGTGTACTTCAATTAAGTGAAAAGATTACTAGTTTCATTGTAAATGTCTATTTTCACTGTGAATAGCCAATTGGAGTTATTTACGAAGTAGTTTCTAGATATTTGTTGTATTGGTTAAAATACTTACTTATATACTTAATTAGATTTTTGTTCCCGTTCTAGACCACTGTTTATGCAAAAAAAAAAATATGGGGAAATATATTGGTACAAGAAGCTGTTTCAGGACCTGCCAAAGTTCTTCTTCATAACTTCATACTAAATCAATGGTTTTATACATCAGTCCCATTTGATTAAATGAGAATTATTCTTTGTGTATATTCTTTATCGTGTGTGTAAAACAATCAACAAAGCTTAATAACATTCTCACTTCAATTTGATACTTCGAAATGTGTTTTATAATTTAAGCAAGTACGTTAAAATCTGTGTCATTGAACGGGGATTAACCGTCTCAATACCTCTTGCATCTATACTCACATTTAAATAGAAGACAAGTTTTTTAACAAAATGGCAATGTGACATTGATTTTCGTGGCTGCACACTGCTTTTATCATGATTTCGGGTCCGTGACAACCCTCTTCAGAAAGCTTTGCTGCAATTGTTGAAAGTAAAACCGAACTCTATAAGGTCAGGCTCTCCCCAAACGAATGAGAAATACTGTTGTAAACCTTACTTTTCAAGTTTTATTTACACAATTGCCCACGAAGTGTAAGTAAAGAGAATATTCTTCAATTGAGTAAACTGTGTCCTTGATGCTTAGTGTATGGCGTATTTAACTTAGTTTTAGTTCATTTTACTAAAATTTAGTTAAAATGCTATGAGCTTACAAACATATACTAATTTTAAATATTCGAAATCAAGAAATATTGGCTTCTTTGTTAATAAGAAGTCAATGACTCAAGAACGGCTAACTTTGCTGACTGCCACTAAAGTCAAGTCACAGTCCTCAGCAAATCCAAGCAACATAGCAACAATTCTCAGGTTAAGTTCATAGAAAGTTCAATATACATATTCTTTCGAACACATGAGCCCACACATTAAGGCTCTACAGGGCCAGGCTATTGAAATGTTACCAATTTCACATTCGCTATATCGGCAAACCAATAATGCCAGCTATGTCAAATTCAAACCACAGGCAGCTGTTTTTTTATTGTTTACAAGCTACCACAAGCATTAGCATCTATGTTTTTCAATTTCGTATTTTACTTACTTGAATTATTTTTAGTAAACTGTGGAGAACATTTTTTTACTTATTGAAATTATTAATATTATTTTATATGTTTATTAAATTTTTATTTTAATTTTATTAATTTCCATCAAATGAACAAAATGTATTTGAAATGGAATTCAAACACTATAGAGTGATTGCGTCTCAACCAGCTATTGTTCGTGGGCAGAGCCATCCCAAAGTGGGTTTGTGTATCGCAACATACTCGTTAATCGTTATAATGATAAGGGTAGCATTGCCACATGTAAAAAAATGGATACGATTTAGATATAGCTCCCACATATATATTCATCCGATTTTATGGTTCTGCCTTTAGAAGCCACATATTATTATCTTATCTTATTTTCATAAAATTTGACAGAAGTAATTTTTTTTGGACAAGGGACGGAGGCTTTTGACTTTAGAAAATCGGTTTAAATTTTGATATAGCTCCCTCACATATGTTCAACCGACTTAATGTTTTTAGAACTAGAAGCCACATATTTTATCCATCTTCATCAGAATGGGTCATATCGATCCACGTTTTGATATAGCCCCAGTACAATGATTCCAAAGGTACTCGTACATACAACCACTTTAAAACAATTATATTTATTACCATATCGATCAAATTTGGTATAACGATGGATAAAACAACCAATCTTGGTCCGATTTGGATCATATAGGTTAATTTGTTATACAGTCCCCGTGCAAATCGTCTGGGAGCCCAAAAAATGGCTTTTAATATACTATAAAATTTTCTTATCAAAAATAAAATTATATTTGCAGCTTGACTAAATTTGGTTGACGGACTCTAGCCTTCAAATCTTTGGAATTTAAACATGGACCAAAAGCAATAAAAATTTCTAAGAAATTCAAATGTAAACATATTTCTTAATTCTGGGTAAATTCTGAGGGTTTAAAACATGTAATATTCTGATAAATCCAAATATTTTCTTATTTCTTAAATCTGGGTAAATTCTAGAGGTTAAAAATCCTTTTTTAATTGGCTTTTCTGGACATCCAGTAGCGAAGGATAAAATAAAGTCAGCCATGTCAGGCTTAAACTGCTTTATTAGTTTGATTGGAAAATAAATATAACCTCCATTCGCAGCAAGTGATAAAATTGCATTCTAGAGTCTAGAAATAGAGACAATTACTTCGGATCAGGGAAATATTTTTCACTCCTTGGCAAAAGGGGTCACTTTTCCAACTTCCCACGAAGTTACTTGTAATGCAAGCCTGCTCTCATCGAGTACCATCTGTTGATAGACTACTGCCAAATATTGAGCGAGTTCCGTCATATACTTATAGTTTGTATTAAACAGCTGTTCAAAATATACAACTTCGTGGATTTTGTTAAAAATTTGTTCTCATTAAACATTATTTTTTGCGGGAAAATTAAATCAAGGAAAACGCTTGTTAAATACATACTACGGGGACTCTGCATCGATTTCAATGGTAAAAAAGTGGTTTACTGACGCACAAGTACAAATGACGATGAACGTTCTGGACGGCCAATTAAGGTACACAATACACCCGAAAATGACGAAAAATCCACGATATTGTGTTGGCCGAGTAAAAGTGCGTAAGATTCTTGATGCCATACGCCTTTCATATGGCCGTGTGATTTCGATTTTACATGATCAGTTGGGTTTAAGAAAGATGCCTGCAAAATGTCTGCCGCGTTTGCTCGCAATTGACCATAAACGTAGTAGTGTGACGACCTTAATGGATTGTTTGGAGTTTTTAACAGCAATTTGCATGAGTTTTTGCGGCGTTTTGTAACTGTTTATAAAACATGGATCCATTACAACACTCCGGAGACTAAGCAGCAGTCTTAACAATGGGTTTCTCCGGGTGAACCGACTCTGAAAAAGCACAAGGTGACTTTGTCAGCCATTAAGGCGAAGGCAACCGTTTTTTTTTGGGGCACGCGGGATAATCCACATCGATAACCTTCAAATGGAAAACCAATAGAGGGATATCAAATGCCAACTTATTGGACCGATTTAACGAGGTTTTAAAACAAAACGACCTCAAATGGCCAAGAAAAAAGGTATTTTTCATCAAGATAATGCACACGTGTGCAGTCTCAATGGCAAAATTGCATGAATTGGGCTACAAATTGGTACCTCATCCGCCATATTCTCCGGATTTAGCCCCCAGTGACCTTAAGAAATGGCTCCGGGAAAAGAGGTTCAGCTCAAACGATGAAATTATTCTTCAAACAAATGCCTATTTAATGGACCTAAAAAAATCCATACTTTGGAAGTGATAAAAAAAACTGGAGAAACGTTGGGCTAAGAGTATTGATTTATAAGGAGATTATGTTGGAAACAATTTTTTACTGGAAAAGTCACGGAATTATTGTTATTATATGCCCTCGTATGTTCACTTCTAAAAAAAAGGCCCGAGAATCGATGTTTTTTAAAACACGGTTTTAAAAAAGACCCGGCCGGAATGCCAGTTTTTTGGAAACTCTAATCGTGGTACACGGACTCCTCCTTATATCAGCAAAAGTACACAGGCGACCAAGTGTCGCAAAACGCTAACCAAGTACTCCACGCTAAACTTCCTCCAACCGTTGATAACGGTGGGAAAAGTGAGACAGATAATTCATCAAGCTTTATAGATTACCATAATTATGATTTATAAAATCTCTGGTAATAGTTTTTCTCTTCAGTGTACAAATCTTCGTCGTAATGGCGATGTCGCTCACAACGATGCGCCAGACACCAGCATGGGGTATGAGCAAATAGCAGCGCCGTGGAAAGTCGGGACGACGAAAACATGCGAGGCAAGTATTCCACGGGTGGTGTTAACACCCATTCTTCGTAAATATTTCACTTTGCAATACGACGTACGCCTAAGTTTTTTTTTTAAATTGTTTTTGATTGATAAAAAAATAAAACAATCCATTACTAATTGTTATTATTAGTAGATTTAAAATAATAACAAATAAGTGTTGTTCGGGGTCTTAAAGTCTTTCCACGTAGTTTTTTTGCACAAAGATAATTTGTCATAAGTTTTTCCTGTGACCAATTAACCAGTTATTGATTGGGTGGCATGACTTGGACGACCGAATGTGTTGGCGCAATGGTATTTCTTTGAAAATTGCAGGAAAAATCCGAAACAAAGAAAAAGAAGAGAAGAAAATCAATTCCACCAAATTGTTGAAATGTGTAAAAAAAAAATAGTTTTCCCTGCCTGACTGGTGGTCATTGGCAAAACATTGGCACAAAGTGAAAGTAAAGTAGTATTCGTACTGCAATGGCATTTTTAAAAGTTATTTAAATTTAATAAAAAAAAACACACAAAATTCACCTTAACTAATTTCATTTGTCTGCAAAACTATTAAGTTTTTTTGGGTAGTGAAATTGAATATTTAAGATAAATATTTCGAATATGCCAACACCTCAAAATATTGATTGGATACCCTTTACGAGGGCTGCTATATATATTTCTGGCCTAATAATGAAAATGCGAATATTTATCATCCAAAATGGTTTTATTGTTTTCAAAGTATTCTCCAGCATGATTTAAACATTTTTGCATGCGCTCAAACCAATTGTCGAAGCACTTTTTCCACTCCGATTAAGACACCTCTAAAACATGGTTTTTGAACGCTTCAACAGCTGTTTCGGGAGATGAAAACGTTGACCATGCATTTTATTCTTGATGCTAGGGAATAAGAAGTCATTGGGTGCTAAGTCAGGGCTGTACGGTGGATGACCCATCAGTTCGTCGTTTTGGTCGGTCAAAAAGGCACTGGTTTGAGGCGATGTGTGAGAGCTCGCATTGTCTTGGTGCACAATGATTCGTATTCTCTTGTTCGTTTTTCGAATTTCTCCGAAGAAGTCAGGCAAACAAATTGTAGTGTACCACTCAAAATTGACCGTCCTAAGTTGCTCAAGCGGAACAGAAACGGGCGGCCAATTGCTTCAAAGTGCTTGTTCCACGAACAACTTTCGTTGGATTTGGCTCGTCTTCGAAGACCCACACGGTCGATTGCTGTTTTGTTTCGGGCTCATATGCATAAAGTCATGATTCTTCACCTGTGACTATCTTATAAGTCTTTTGAAGCACCTCGACCGTATTTTTTAAAAAAGTTCTTTGCACCAATCGACACGAGCCTTTTTTTTGAGCGATTGTCAAATTGTGCGGGATCCAACGAGAACAAACCATTTTACGGCCATGTGTTCATGCAAAAGCGAATGTATGCTGGTAGAAGAAATGACCAAGGATGCCCCTATCTCAAGGTTAATGATATGTCGATCTTGCATTATCCGTTCACGCACGGCATCAATGTTCTCTGGCATAACGGCCGTTTTTGGACGTCCTTCACGACCTTCGTCTTTGAGCAAGCGTCGGCCACACTTAGTGTTGCCTAGGCCAGAAATATATATAGCAACCCGTAAAGTATATGTATACTCGTATATTATTAATCAATTTCTTACTAAAGTTTAACATTATTGCAGACGATCAAGTCATTTCCGTCCTTATGCCAGTTAAAAGCACTAATTAAGCTAGGACTGAAACTAGGATTTTGAAATTTTGTACGATGATGACCTATGGTCATAAGCTATTCAATATTGTTAATCGGACCTGACGGGAAAAAGTTCACCTAAAGGTACCTTGATACACTTTTCAGAGTATTTGCTTAACATATAATATTTTTGTTTGTTTTTTGATAGACTAATGGTTATGACGGGAAGATACGTTTTCTTTTACAGAACTTGCTAAATCTTAGTCTACCGTCAAACCTTACTAAAATTATAAATACTTAAAAAAAATATCCTTCCAATTCGTCGCTGTCATGCTATTTTGGTCCAAACGCCACTTTCTGCTATTGGAGAAAAACGCATTTTAAGTTGGACATCAATTATTTTTGAAATGGACCGTTAGATTTTCCTGGACTTGGGCATTTTATTTCCGTATAGTCTCCTCTTTCTTCATGTGAAACTTCGAAAAATATCAGTGCAAAATAGGGAAGTTATAGTCAATTTAGTCGCAGATGCCAAGTGTATTTTTGATCCACATCCAACACTTTGTGTCGTCTTTGACATTTTGCACTAGGTGGATCAAAATGAAATCTTCAGATGTCATTTCAATAATAATCAATTTCGTTTTCTCACACGATATTTTTGAAATCAACTGAATAAGGTGTTGAGGACTATATATTTCCAAGTGTTTTAAATGTCTATCGATAACTGAATGCACACAATCGATTTCTTGAATAGTTGAGTGACCGGGCTCCGAAAATTTTTGAATAATTTGTAGTATTTGTGGATGTTCTGCTAGAAAAGATTTGATTGCCGTTGAATTCACTCGATTTCTGTTTTGTGGGACGCAAGAATCACTCCATAGGGTTAAGCGATTTAAGTGGGGATAATCACGTACCAATTTTGACATAATGCAGACTAAGGCACTGGCGATATCATTACCAGATCTACCACTATGAAATTCTGTCCAAATGGCACAATAGGTTACTTTGTGTTTATTTGACAGTATGAGTGTTGCTGTCAAATTTAAAACGTTCAGCTTTCTTTTATAATAAAACGAAGACGCGTTCCCTGCAACAATTATTTTGTATATCATGAATGTGCATATATTAGAGTGCACTGACAACAAAAATTCAGTTCATTCGAATTTTGGCTACCAATGTATGACAATTTGTATGAAAAGAAAACAAAATCCGAAAAGGGTGAATTTTTGTTGACCCAATGCAGTGTTAGCAGTTTAGAATAAATTGAAATGTATTCACAGCTTATGTCAAAAAATAAAAATATAATAGTGTATCACTTTTTTAACTTGCATAGATTTATGTTAAAAGTTTTTGTTTCCACACTTATAAACCCGGTTCGATTTTCGAAATTAATATTCCGCATTCGATAGCATTGCAGCGCGAGTCTACGATAGCTTCAAAAAGTTATATCTACGAGTACTTGACATTCACATATATTTGAATTCACATAACTTTTTGTGAATCCATGTTTTTAAAATTCGATTTTGGCTTTATCTACAGATTTCAGCTTCTATGTTGTAAATAAAGAGTGTATGCGAAATAAAGATAAGCCAAAGACGAATTATCAAAAAGTTATGCGAATTCAAACATTTCGGAAAATCATTATAGGGCCGTATATATTCCTTTTTGGAGCTAACGTTTTTATAAAAAAAAATATGCTTTAATTTAGGTTCTAGTTTGAAAACTAAAATTAAGTACAAAAATTACCTTTAGGTAAGCCAAAAACTTTTTGTAAATCATAGCAGATTACACCATGGGTAGTATCTGTATTGCTTCGATCATTATCTCGTTCAGTTTTACATAACACTTTTTCTTTTATATGGGCTATATGCTTCAATCTATCGTTCTCACTTAAAAACTCATTATTTCGATGCTTATAACACTTGTCACACATATCTTTTTTTGGTTTGTAAAAAGATATGTTATATTCTTTTCTAAAAACTTTTTCATAAATGCCTCTTTTTACGGGAGTTTCATACTTTTCAATATAAAGTTTAAACATTTTCGCCAGGTTGAGATCCGCTTCTATATAGGTGCGGGTCGTGCTAGAACGGCAGTAATGTGACTCCACTGTTTTGAAGCTTTCAATATGCTCGCGGACAGTGGACAGCTGGTCATAACTTGTAACTTTTTTAACATGTTTACCTCTTTTGCTAGGTTTTGGAACACCGCTGCTTTTATCTTGAAGGTTTTTGAACGCGTAGTAAATTCTATTTTTGTCAATATTTAGCGTATTTAAGAAAAATAGTCGGCAAACTCTGTGAATACGTTGATCAACTTGAAAACGATATGTAAAATTTACACATTTTTTTGTTGGCCCGCTGCTACGTCTTCTTTGGATGGGTTGGGTTCTTACAAATTTAAAATAAAATCCCAATTTCTCTTGATCTTTTAATTTCCAAAAATCTTCAAATATTTTTGATCGATCATCGCCATTGAAATTATTATTGCAGTTAAAGGTACAGGTTGGTTTACATGACTGCAAAATTGTTCGTGATGGCACTTCTTCATTTCTGCTGTTAAAATACCGCGCGCCCGATTGCCTTAATTGTTTCTTTCGATTTCTTGTCCATCGTATTGTTTCCCCTGATGATTTGGAGCAAGATGGAACACAATCTGATGGTAATTCAGCTAGGTTAGGATCGACGAATGAATTAAATGTAGATCTTCTGTTGCCTGTCGATGATGGGTCGAAATTCGGATCATTCATGGAATCATCAGCCGAAAAATCGGATTCACTATCCACTAAACATATTTATGTACTGAAAATATAATAGTATCGGACTTTTTAACATTTACGCATTTACACCATTTGCTAACATTTTGTTTAGTGTAACATTTCAAAAAATTCTGATATTTTTTATGTAAACAACCGTTATTTTTAACATTGAAAAGGTCTAAAATATGATGCTTACCTTCGATCGTAGTAATATGCGTCTGCACTCATTGAAGTTTTAAACGAAAAGACCGATAAAATACGCACACTGTATACTTCAAAATTCCATTAAACATCATATACAACCAACTTTGCTTTGAAAGATGGCTACTCTTAAGAAAAAGTGGACATACATAAATCCAACCAACTTCGCTTTGGAAAATGGTCGGGAATATTTGCCACAGTTGGCTATTCTCAAGACGTATGCGTTGCCAACCATGGGCGAACTATATTTCTGTACTCTTGTAATGAAATTTTATGGTTAATATCCCTTGAGGAGATATTTGATGAATTATATGTTCTATGATAATATTTTGTATTAATTTTCGCATTAAACTGAATTACCAAAAGAATTGTATACGTGGGTCAAAATAGCACATTTATTTTTTGTTGGTGAAACATAATGTATTTTTGGTCCAAACGCCACACTTTTGGATATGGATCAAAAATTACAAAAAAAATGAAATTAAAATGGAGATGGATCAAAAATGCATCTCTGTATCTCGAAAACCAAAAGAGATAGACAAAAACGGATTACAGATTCTGAAAGAGGAAAACATAGGAATACATTGCTAACTCAATAAGTCGAAAATGGCGTTTGGATCAGAATAGCATGACAGCGACGAATTGTTCCGATTCAGCTTTTTTCTATTAACAGATTTTGCAGGCTGCTGCTCAAATATAATCATCAGTCATTTAGCGCGCTCGACTTCAAACCAATTTCATTTATCAATTCTTTTATATTCGATTAAACTATTTGTCATACATTTAGATTTAATTATGAGCATTTTCACACATAAATTAAATTTTTGAATTACACGCATGTCAGACGCACACACTGCTGGCTGGTCGGTCGATCGGCTGGCTGGCACACATCCCGAGCTGCGCAATGACAACAACCGCAGCAATTACTCCCAGACCAATTTATGTGGAATCCATTAAACAATGGAGCTATGGAGGCATTAACATGTATGAAGTGGTGCCATGATTGGTCCATGGCATGTGTTGTATTCATACTGGCGGACACTGAAAGCGGAGAATGTTCAATGTTCCGAGTAAATCTTTAGCTCAAAATCAGCAGCATTAATATCATCAACATCGAGACGGCGAGTGTGAACTTATTTATGCTGTATGTTTTGTCTTAATGTACATACAGTAATCGCTCTATATGTGTACATTTAATGAAAAATAAAATTCCCTTTTAGTCAGAAGAGCCTGTTGGAAATTTTAGTTAAGTTTTGAAGAAACCTAATTTTTGATGAAAGTGCAAATATTAATTTATTTGTAGAAATGTTCTCAAACATAAATATGCTTAAGTGCATGCACATATTAATTTATTTGTAGAAATGTTCCCAAACATAAATATGCTTAAGTGCATGCAAATATTAATTTATTTGTAGAAATATTCCCAAACATAAATATGCTTAAGTGCATGCAAATATTAATTTATTTGTAGAAATCTTCCCAAACATAAATATGCTTAAGTGCATGCAAATATTAATTTATTTGTAGAAATCTTCCCAAACATAAATATGCTAATATATATTTACACCTTTTAATTTGTATGATACCGTACATACATTTATTTAACATATTTACTTCTCTGGGTACGGTTAAATCGCACTTTTGATTTACTTATCTTTAGATACATGTGTCCACATTCTCAGATTAATGTAGCCTAATTTCCCCATGTCTTTATTGTAATTACTACATTCAGAGGAGATTGCCATATCAAACCCTAACCGTGAAAAAGACGTAAGGTTCTGAAAGGAACTTTTACAGGATTGGGCTTTTTGCCTAATTCATCAGGAGGATTTCGATATAATTGAATTTGGTATATATTAATATTAAATATTAATATTAAATTTTTATATTTAATAGTTTTTTCTATTTGTTTATATTTTTTCGGTCTTTTATCAAGTCATTAAATATTTAAGCTTCAGAACGTTGAAAAATTTTCGATCGATTTTCGATGGCGCCTACGTCTTTTTCGCGGCAAAGGCTCGATATTTTTACCGTTTACTTCTGGGACGGGGTTAAAGCTATCCGCCTATGTGATCAGAGGCCAGTACATTCACAGAAACAAAATTTTCTATTTTCTAAATGGGAACAATTACCCCCTTTGGGTCGATTTGTACCATCCATTATACACAGATTGTCTTCTTTCTATCATTGTCCGCGTCCAATTTAATCGACTACTCAACATGGTATAGCCAAATTGGAGTCAGTTGGGTCAAGCAAAGTCTGTAAGATCCAAGACATTTAATTCCGAGCTGTGGACAAGAAGTTAGGGCCGAACTGTGCACTAGCGGTTCAGAACTGCGTACAAAATCCATCTTACTTAGAAACTAAAGGAAAACGATTAACCACAATAAAATGGGTTCACTGGCATGGTTCTAAACGTGTACAGAACATCTCTAATAAGAAAAAACCATATATATTAGAAATTTTTGCAAAACCCCGCTTAATTACATCGTTAAAAATATCGAGAAATGTATCTGGGTTATAATCCGGGTAAGGTGGTTACAGGGTCACACTTAATTACCTCATAAGGACAACTATAGGGTCTGGGTAATTACAGAAATATGTACATAAACACATTTTTAACGGCTATTCCTAAGAAAAAAGGCACACCGAACCTTTTATACCTTGGCCCATGATTAACAAATCAGTATTTGGATTTGTATTAGAATTTGATTGAATTTGTCCAAATTGGTTAGTAGTTAGATTTAGGTAAGAGCCGCACTACACTACGCAAAAATTTGCGCAAATTTGCTTTGATAGGTGGAGGTGGCTTAATTAAGCGAGGGCAATTTAAACCACATAAAATTTTTTAAAAAAAAATTATTTAGATAATTAAATGAAATGGTTTACCGAAACTGGGTTTCAAGAATTAAGGCAAATAAGCGTGAAATATTGTATAATTATTTAAAACCGTTTATAATTGATTAAAAGAATGCGACGCACATAAGAAACAAATTTTAATATTTCCGTTATTCACTGTAATGCCAAAGAATAGAAAAAGCAATAAGTACGGCTAAAGTCGTAGATTCGTGTAAAGCGTGGGCCGGTAGCATCAGCGGTCAATAGACATTCGAAAACGATGGCAAAATTGCTATAACCGTTCAATGATCAGGGATGCCAAAAACGGCCGTTGTGCCAGAGAACATTGATCAAGTGCGTGAACTGATAATGCATGATCGTCATGTGGCATACCGTGAGATAGAGGCATCCTTGGGCATATCTTCCACCAGCATACATTCGATATTGCATGAACACCTGGCCGTTAAAAAGGTTTGTTCTCGATGGATCCCGAACAATTTGACAATCGCTCAAAAAAAGGCTCGCGCCGATTGGTGAAAAGAATACGATCGCGGTGCTTCAAAAGACGTTTATAAGATCGTCCCAGTTGACGAATCATGGATCTATGCGTACGAGCCCGAAACTAAACAACAATCGAACGTGAGGGTCTTCGAAGACGAGTCAAATCCAACGAAAGTTGTTCGTGGAAGAAGCACTTCGGAGCAAATGGTCATGTGGCGAAACTGGTCATGTGGCGATTGTTCCGCTTGATCAACGGACGGTCAATTCTGAGTGGGACGGTCAATTCTGAGTGGTACACCACAAATTGTTTGTCTTCGAAGAAATTCGAAAAACGAACAAGAGAAGACGGATCATTGTGCACAATGACAATGCGAGCTCTCACATATCGGCTTTTTGACCGGCCAAAACGTCGTCATCCGCCGTTCAGCCCTGACTTGGCACCCAATGACTTCTTTTTATTCCCACACATTAAGAAAAAAATGTGTGTTCAACGATTTTCGTCGCCAGAAGATGCTGTTGAGCGTTCAAAAACCATGTTTTGAAAGTGTATCAATCGGATCAAAGTGTATAAATCATGCTGGAGAATACTTTGAAAAACAATAAAACCATTTTTGATGATAAATATTCGCATTTTAATTATTAGGCCAGGCATATATATAGCAGCCCTCGTATTAGCTTGGTAGTTATCTTTGCCTATGTTGATCCAGAGAGAGAGGCTAGAACTACCATGCATGTCTAAACAACATTCACCCTGGTGAAGTCTTAGCGATTGCGTCCAGCTACTGTGTCCAGCCGGCTCAATTTGTATTTGGAGCATATTGAGTACAACGTTAGAATGACATCAATTGTGCCGCCAAGACACTCAGCTTCTAGGTCACATTGAGCCCTTTAAGTTACAGGCGAAATGAACTAAAAAATTTTCATCAAACTGTTCATGGAGGCCTTACTGTATATTTCTCAATTGATGCTCAAGTGTTAGTCGGAACAAAATGTTTTGTCGTCACACACTCACACGCCATTGCCGTCATCTTTAAAATTCAGCCTCATCATCGTGATCATCGTCGCCGCCTTCGCCGCTGACGTTGTCGCAGTCATGATCAGCTTTATTAATGTTACGCACCATTTGCCGCAGATGGTGCGAAGTAGACAAGACGAAGATGCAGAATCAGTCGAAAATCATTAAGCTCAACTCTGGGCATGCGCGAAATGATTTGTGTGCCGTTTTTTTCGGCATTTCTTGTGTACGCTTCACTTGAAGTGAGTGTAAAAGTGAAGTTTGTTTGTAAGATTTTGCAATACAAACATATGAGTGTGAGTCTGTAGTACGTAATGGCAAGTACGAGTACCAGTATTTCAAACACGCGCGCAGTCCCAGCCAACATTTTGACAGTTCAGACACATGCTGCTGCTGCTGGTACTTCCCCTACGGCTGGAATTTCCGTTAGATTTACGGGCGTTTTTCTTTGAAGGGGGGAAGAAAAACATCCTACTGTTTCATTTTTGCCAACAGTTGCTAATGCCGGCATTATTCGAATATGTATATTCGAAACGAGCATTGGATACACTCACTCACTTGCTGGTGGTGGTGGTGCTGGTCATTGTTTAGATATTTATCAACGTAATTTCTTTGGTCGATCTTAAGCTGTCTCTTCCGTTGTGCCATTCCCATTTGAAATGGAAGTGTTGCTGTTTTGATTTTCTTTGCCCTCTTTTTTTTTTCTTTCATCTTACAAAAACAGTTCAAGTTTAGTTAGCATTGTTCGTTCGGCGGGCCATGTTTAAGTTTTTGCGAATAACAAATATTCGTTTGTTGTCTGGCGCAAAAGACTCGATTATTTTTTTGTTTCGTTGAGTAAATTTAATATTCCAGAGCATTGCTTTGGCACATTCAGACCTGGAATGAATTCATTGGCATGAATGTACGTTGTACGTACGATACGTACCTCCATATGTGGGCATTATGTTGCTCGCTTCATGGTCTTTTTTTTTTGCTAATTTTTGTTTTCATCTTTTTTGAGCCGCTAAATTAGAAAAAAACCGGTTACCAGATTTAATTTTGTTTTTTTTTTTTATTATATTTTGCATTTGCTTTTAGGGAAGGATTTCTAATGAACTGGCTTTGTATAAATAACTCATGACATCTGCGTGATTTTAGGTTGCGTTCATAATGAAAGTGAAAGAGGGCAACGTTTACTTCACAACAGAACAAATTTGCTTATTTCCTTATGAAAAAATAAAACAAATTTTATAAGCTTTAAATTTTATAAGCTTTTTAGTATATTTGTTGTAGGCATAAAGATTTTTTTTCGAAAGGAGGACATTTGTGCCAAATACGGAGGACATATGGGGCATTTTAAAAGAGACTTAAAGACCTTCGGAGAACACTTTAAAAATAAAAAGTTTTACGAGGGCTGCTATATATATTTCTGACCTAATAATGAAAATGCGAATATTTATCATCAAAAATGGTTTTGTTTTTCAAAGTATTCTCCTGCATGATTTATACACCTTTTCATGCGCTCAAACCAGTTCTCGAAGCACTTTTTCCACTCCGATTGAGACACCTCCATGGTTTTTGAACGCTTAAACACCATCTTCTGGCGACGAAAATCGTTGACCACGCATTTTTTATGTGCGGGAATAAAAAGAAGTTATTGGGTGCCAAGTCTGGGCTGTACGGCGGATGACCCATCAATTCGACGTTTTGGCCAGTCAAAAAGGCGCTGGTTTCAGCCGATTTGTAAGTGCTCGCATTGTCAAGGTGCACAATGATTCGTATTCTCTTGTTCGTTTTTGAACTTCTCCGAAGACTTCAGGCAAACAAATTGTGGTGTACCAATCAGAATTGAACGTCCTACGTTGCTCAAGCGGAACAATCGCCACATGACCAGTTTTGCCGAAGAAACAGGCGACGATTTGCTTCGAAGGGCTTCTTTCGTTGGATTTGGACCGTTTCGAAAACCCACACGGTCGATTTCTGTTTTGTGTCGGGCTCATACACATAGATCCATGATTCGTCACCTGTGACGATCTTATAAACGTCTTGTAAAGCACCGCGATCGTATTTTTTCAAAATTTCTTTGCACCAATCGACACGAGTCGTTTTTTGAGCGATTGTCAAATTGTGCGGGATCCAACGGAAACAAACCTTTTTCACGGCCAGGTGTTCATGCAATATCGAATGTATGCTGGTGGAAGATATGCCCAAGGATGCCTCTATCTCACGGTGACGATATCAGTTTACGCACGGCACCAATGTTCTCTGGCACAACGGCCGTTTTTGGGCGACCTTTACGACCTTCGTCTTGAGCGAGCGTCGGCCACGATTGAATTCATTAAACCAGTTGTTCACAGTGCTATAGGATGGTGCTTCATTGCCATACAAAGATTTAAGTTCATCGAAGCACTCTTGTCGTGATAAACCACGTCGAAAGTTGTGAAAAATGATAGCACGAAAATGTTCACGAGTTAATTCCATTTTTTCGCCAAATTGATTTTTTCAAGTCACTGTAAACAACACAAATGATGGTGGTACGTCAAAACGTTCTGAGTACGTTTAGGCTAAAAAATGTCAAACTTTTCAATAGAAATGTCAGATGGTGCCAGGCAACACTTAGTGTTGTCTAGGCCAACAATATATAGCAACCCTCGATGATATTCAAAGTGCCTAAACAGCTATCTATAAGTATATCTGTTGTAGACTGGGTTAACATAAAGATTTTTTTCGAAAGTCTAGCTGCCGTTCGGATTTCGAATTGGAAATTGGAACGAGTTGGAATTTTATTTTCCTGTCCTTTGCTCAATTGTAGCTATAGACGAGGAGAAAAAGAAGATAAAACAATCTATCCCGAAAAAACTGCAAGTGCTTTCAAATTGCGGAAATGTAAATTTTTTTGTAATTATTTTCTATATATTTTCTCCGTTTTTTGGCCCATAACTGCCAAACTGTGGGAAATGCAGTGAAGTTATCTTTAGATAATCCGTTCCTTCAAAAAACCCAAAAAAAAAACAATACTTTTGTTGCACTAACCATATTTATATTTTTGCTTCAACCATACTTTCATTTTTAATTTTGGCAATAATACTATGGTTACATTTTAACAATATAATATTGCGGCAATCTATTGTCAAAACTAAATTTAATGAACAATACTATGGTTGGGACGGACATATTATTATTGCAGTGACGATATAGTAACCACATTTTTTCTCTGCGTGTGAAATATCTTCCTGTAAATGCCAAGCATATGATAATATAATTTTGACTTCACATGTATTTTATTTCAAAGAATGCTTAATCGACCAAGAAGTATAAAATACAAATTATTTTATATCTAAGGTTCCATGGAATACTTGGAGTACACCGAACCGTAATCTTTCCATTGTGCCAACGAATCTCTTCTTTGTGTCTACTAGATTACAGACCCAATAAAAACATGTATTCACAATATCAGCTTATTAAATATGTTTAAATATTAGCTGATCTATTTAAGTTCTTCTTGAATACAGTTGTTATTACCACGAACATTTGTTCACTGGACCACTGATGGTTACATTTTATATATTTTTTTTATAAGACAGTCTGCTGAACACATGATAAAACTAATCTAACTGCATGATGAATGCTTATGGTCATAAGCTGTTTGGGATTTTAAATGGACCAAATCGGCATAAAGGGAATAAAGTTTCCCTCTCAAGGGCTTTAGGCACCTCGGAAAAAAGTACACTTTTTTAATAGTTTGCATAATAAATCGTAATTTTTGTAGACGGAAAATGGTCAAAAGTAGTACTGTTAGTTTGGGACGCACTTAATTCTTCAATGAAGGGCATAGTTGCTGGACATTTTGGCTCATGTGGTCCAAAAACGTAGCGCATGATAGTCAAAAATTGCAAATTTTGCAACGAATCTAAATATGAATAAGAAGTTTTGGCTGATACTAGGGACCATTTTTTGGAGTGGAGAATATATAAGGTTTGGCCTAGCTGAACTTAATGATGTGTTTTCTTTGTCTTACTTTCCTGCACCCCACTAAAGCAACATTTAAGAGGCATTT
The DNA here is from genome assembly GCA_963513945.1 of Hydrotaea diabolus. Lineage (NCBI taxonomy): Eukaryota > Metazoa > Arthropoda > Insecta > Diptera > Muscidae > Hydrotaea > Hydrotaea diabolus. Next base: position 21,563,937 of record OY740720.1, on the reverse strand, counting down.
TGAGGTTTAGTGGTTTTTCATAAAAACTATCGTAGTGTTAGGTAATAAAATGATTTTACTTGGCAACATCAGCTGGTGTGACCGGGCCAATAGAGGATTCAAAGACGGATTCATGGACAAACCTAATCTTAGGAATCGGAACTTAAAGCACCCTCTGCGATTGATTACTGAAATCGGTTTTTTGGTGTAAAATTTACAAGACACATAGATTCAAAGACAGATATGAATGTTTGGAGTTGGTGGCGAAATTGCGATAGTATCGCTAACCTATATCGGCAAATGTTTGCTGATTTATGTGTCCACTAGACTTTTTTAACGCACGCAGAGTATGTAAAGGGTGGTTAAATTTTAAGGCCGATGTTGAATGTGAACCACACCTAAACGTCAAGTTTTTTTTCTGCATTTCATTTGATATTTCTCAATTTAAAACTAACTCAATTTGAACCATTGAGAGATACACAAGCGAGCAACGCGTTAAAGTTATTCAGGCTTCGGGCAACAGTGGATGATCAATTTTCGAAGAAAATCATCTTCAGTGATAAGGCACATTTTCACCTCAGTGGATTCGTCAATAAGCAGAACTGCCGCATTTGGGCGAATAATAATCCAAGAGTGATTGTCGAAAAAACAATGCACCTAAAAAGAGTGACTTTTGGTGCGGTTTATGGGCTGGCGGCATCAGCGGGCTGTATTTTTTCCAAAATTTTTTTACTGTGAATGGTGTTCGCTATCGTGAGATAATAACGAATCTTTTATGGCCCGAATTGGAAGATATTGATGTGGACGATATGTGGTTTCAACAGGCCACTTGCCACACAGCTAGCGAAATGATGTCTCTTTTGCGCGACAAATTCAATGGCCGTGTTATCTCACGTCGTGGCGATGTTAATTGGCTGCCAAGATCATGTGTTGGGCTTCTTTCTTTGGGGTTATTTGAAAAAAGTGTACGTCGATAAACCAGCGCAATTCAAGAGCTAAAGGATGAGATAATTCGGCACATAACGACGTAGAACTCCAATTATGCCTTAGCGTCATCGACAATTTGGACCATCGGATGGAGGTGTGCCGCCAAGGTCGCGGCGGCCATTTGGCCGATATTTTGTTCCATACCAATATTATCACAATAAAAAGAATTGACAATAATTTCCTAAATAATTTGTGTTTTATTCAAAATCAACATCGGTTCTTAAAATTTATTATTTTTTCTAAAAAGAGAGACAGATTGTCTTTGTAATCCAGTTTTTTTTAATGGTATTTAAGTTTTATTTTCGCAAAGCCTCTCTTCCGTTAATAATTTAATCGATTTTTCTTTATTGAAATGTTTTTCTACTTATAAGCATTTTCAGTTTAAAGAAAGTCGGCGGCACTTCCAATAATTGAATTCTGGTCTTTTTTTTTGCATGCAGATTATTATTTAGTTTTAGCCTCATTTCGGGCAGGCCTTTATGGACACATTTCTAATAAACATTTTCTCCTTTTGTGCATGGCTCTTGGCCATTTGACAATCAACGGCAATAATCAAATGTGTAGGTGTCATAGATTTTCAAAATGTGGCAGACATGCAAACACTTTCCCAAATAAAAGGTAAAGAAAAACAGAGTTTATGGAGAAACGGCGGCTTAAAATAATAAGACTTTATATACGACGACGTGTGCAAGCAGCAATTGAAGTCGCTCGGTCGGTCGGTTGGTTCCATTAATAAATATATGTATGATACCCAAAAGGTTATTAAGTTGAGTCGAGTTGCACAAACTCAGACACAACACAAGACATAGAAAATGCCACATGTTGGAGCTGCAGCCAAGAAAGAAATATTAAATTAATAGTAAATAATAAAACTGTCAAATTGTTTAGATTTGGTTTTGGTTATGGTTTCGTTTTGAATTTATGCCTTACTTTTGCATATCGTAGAAAAGAAAAATGAACACCTTTCTCCAAGTGTGAAATGGCGGGCAAACGAAAAGAGTACCAACCGAAAGTAAGGGGAAAGGCGAAATACAATTTTGATAAAAGCGGAGCATTTTAATGCAATTTTGAGGAAATGGGAGGACACGATTTACATGCCCTAATTTTCTTTTATAAAGAAGTTAATATAAAACTTTCGTAGCGAGTGGTTTTGTCTCAAACTTTAAAATTTTCTCGGCTAAGCCATATGAGTTAGGTGGATTTCCAAATTAAAATGGTCGTAGTTTAAAATATTGTAAAACTAGTAAGTGATTTTATACACTATGTGAACCAATTGTTGATCCACTATAGAAATTAGCAGTCGAAATATAAGCTTCTTTCTAACAATTCACAAAAAAAAAATAGTTAACTTTTTTCGGCATATAAGGGGTGTTATTCCTGACAAGCTAAAAAAAATCATTTTAACCCCCCAATATTTAATGAATGAATAAACTTTTTCATATAATGAAAATATGTAGAATATACAAAAATAGCGCCCGAAATTAATTGTCTTATAAATGCTTGATTTAAAGATAAAAGGATATTGAAAGAAAATTGTTAGCGTTTTTGTTAATAATTATTTTTCCTTTAAATTTAAAATTGTCATTTTTTAAATAAAACACATTTGGGTATTTGATAAAATAAGGGATTGAAGTCGTTGCTTAAGGGGTATTTTAAGCAGATTTTATTGCTTGTAAAATAAAACACTACTATTATTGGATTATTCGAAAGTGCAAACATTCGCATTATTACAAGTTTAATTCAACTGTGATCTTACAATAAGGAAAAATTGCGATTTATGTAAATTATTTAAACAATTATTTATTTATTTGTTTAATGTTTAAAGCTGTGAAGTTCCAGTAGTGATTAAAATATTTGTAATCAAATTATAATTGTGAAAATGACGAAAGTTTAAGTGAGTTGTATTTTCGTGGACAATTTTGTGAAGAAACTTGAAAATTAAGGTTTACAACAGTAGTTCTCATTCGTTTGAGACAGAGAGAGAGAGAGAGAGAGAGAGAGATAGAGGAGCCTGGCCTTATAGAGTTCGTTTTTACTTTCAACAATTGCAACAAAGTTTTCTGAAGAGGGTTGTCACTGACCCGAAATCATGAAAAAGCAGTGTGTAGACACGAAAATCAATGTCACTTTGCAATTTTGTTAAAAACTTGTCTTCTATTTAAATATAGAAGCAAGAGGTCTTAAGCTGGTTAATCCCTGTTCAATGTGGAAGTTTAAATATTCAATAAAATTCATCCCGGAAGATGTTGGAAAAACCTCAACAAAACGTCGGATAAAAAAATGAAATAAATAATCTGTTTTTGGCATTGAGATTGAGGACCTTTAAAGACCGCCTAGAATAAAGCTAGAAATATCTAAAACAAACAATTTCAGTTAAGTGGCTGCCTCGAATGGCTTTGCAGTGGCGATTCCTGTCAAACCAATCGGTCGTTTATAGACAATATTTTCAAAGACCTTGAGGACAGTTTCACGCTCAATCTCACGAATGGCTTGGTCAATATTCGTTCTAAGGTCCTAAATCGTTTATTGACCGTTTGTAAAACAACGGCCCATCACGGTACCCCACAAAAAACTTCTAACGGTGTCAACCAAAAGTCTGAAGTGATTAATTTACATCTTCAAGATGGCTTAAACATTACTGCCGCACGAGGCGCACAAAAGATCGACGGTGGCATGGGCTATGTGACCATACGAGTACCTCTGTGGTGCTTACAAACAAAACCATGATTGTGAAATATTGATTAAAAATTTTGCACATTTAATTAAAAAATGTAAAAAAAATGTTTTTGAATGTTTTGACCAACATTTTTGTAGGGGTTTATTATTAAAAAATTATAGTATTAATTAAAAAAAATGTACACCCGTTACCAAAAAAAAATATATTTGTTTACAATTTGAATACAAATTTACAGCAGGCAGGTCAATTTAAAAAACACAAAAAATGGTGTTAAAAAATAGTCTGACATCAACGACAAATCACGACTTCCTAATATTGCGAGCACGTTTTGGTGCTTTAACCATGATCCGCGGCTATACGCTAAAGATCAGACAACCACCTATAAGTACATTATACGAGAATTGCTGGCAGTAGTTTATTCCAACGCACAAAGTTAACACATTAAACATCCCTTGTGCACATGCTTTGTGGTTAACTCGTATTTAGATTGAAATGGAAAAGAACAGCACAACCAATCCTATTTTTATAATCTTCTAGGAACGTTTCCTATAGGTATGCAAATTCTGAGAAGTATTCAAATACGAGTATAACCCAATTAAAATTTTTGAATAACAAATTTGATAATTTATTTATCATTATATAAAAGATTTTATAAAAAGTTTTAATTGGGTGCTATTTGTTGATTCACAAAATTCGATTGAAAGTGTTAACAACTGGGCAAAAATGTTATTTAACTGATATTTCATTTATAAACAACTTTTTTAATTATCATTTTCATCAAAGTTGCCAGTATATATGGCAACTTTGATGGTACCAAATGAAAATACACTTTCTCATGAATTAAAAAATAAAACAATTTTTGTTATTTAGCTAAATTTGAGTAATGGCTAAGTTGGGTGCCAAAAAACACTGAAATTTTCTCACAAATTCATGTATGACATTAGTTTTAATATCTGAGTAAATTTAATTACCTAGAAATCTTGAGATTTACAAGGAGGTAATTAGGGGGGATTAATTGTACAATATTTATTTCGTAAAATTCTAAGACTAGCCATGTTCGTCTCTTCATCCGTTTAACTGAACCAACCTTAAGTTCAGTCAACTACGTTCTTTTTTATGACAAAGGAATTTCAAGTGTACTTCTAAACAACGCTTTGTAACAAAAACCAATCATGTCAAAAATTAGGTTCCAATACTCATTTAAATTAGTTAGGCTTTCTGATACGATGTCTCTTGAACCGATAATGCCAATTCCCTCTACTGTAAGTTACCTTGTATCCAATCAATATTTGGTTATAACAAAGGAAGGCATACAATGCAACATTCGGTTGGCAAAAAATTCTGTGGCATAAAATCGGTCCTCTTTGTGTAGCCATTCCAGTTATGACAGAATTGCAGCAAAATTTCTCCCATTTCATTAAACTTCACATTTCTTTGTCCCCAAAAGTCTCTTGACCCTAATTTACCTGATAATTTTTTGTGGAATTACTGTAGACATAAAGTTTACAAAAGCTCCAACTTTTAACAATTTGAAGCAATTCTCCTGGCAGCAATGACTAACAAGTTTGATAAGATGTCTCACATGGGTTGAAAACGTCCAGTGCAATCCCCAAAGTAAAAGAAATATTATACTGTATCGTAAAATACCAGACTAATTTACTGTTCAATTTATCACTAGAAATATGGGTAGGAGCTATTTTCTTAAGAGCTCTTAAGTCAATATTTTCATTTAAAAAGTATTTAGAAAGGTGTGTGTATATCGTGTTTCTTGATTGTTTAGGGCACATATTATACATTTTCCCATCTTCTAAAACATTTCGAAGAATCGTCTAAGCGGGCGTATAAAAGTAACCTACTTTCCCGTTGGATCAATTTTACAACATTTATCTTACGCATGTCAGAAGAAAAATTAAACGAAAAACACAATTGTGCCAATCGACTTATTAAATCCACATTGACCTCTGCTACAGTTGGAAGATATCTAGGTCTACACTGTAAGCATTTAAAAAAAATATATATAAATAATTCCGACTTATGTCTGTCCGCCTATACAAGGGTGGTGCTTGTGTTGCAGTTGTTGTATCATCAAATATCACTTGTCTGTATAATTGTTGCAAGTAATAGAAACCAGCCGCAAAATGTACTTGTAATCATTGTGTAAAATAAGTGCTGCTACTGTTCCATTTCTATTCTTTGCCATTGCTGTTGTTTTGTTTTTGTCTCACTTATAATCGAAACGAATTGCGATAAAAATAAAACCGAACGAGAACAAAACCAAAATGTGTATAAAGTATATTGAATGCCAACGGGGAAACCCCCGTCACCTAGTAATGGGAAGAAACTTTTTTCTGATCGTAGCGATTATCGTCGTAACATTGCAACAATCATCGGTTGCTATATTATTTACAATCAATTTACTGCAAAGGTCTAATATTTAGGGCAATTTCATTATTTTGTAATGGACATAGAGCGTAAATGGGTGCTGCCCAATTCTGCTGGCAGAAACAAAGTACACTGAGCCGAAAATACAATGGTTTTTTTTTACCATGTGCCAGGTTAAATTTTTCATGGTAAATGTTTGATAAAGAAGGCAAAATAACGTTTTATAAGGTCAAATGTACATACAAAATAGTTGATTTAACCTTATATAGGGTTAGTTTTTTCAAGAGAGGCAGAAAATTGTGGGACATAAGCAAAAATTTTAAGATCATTCGGCTCTGTTGTATCGACGTGTATGACCTGCTTTGTGTTATACGAAGTTCAGAATTAAGTTGCACGAAGTTGCAACGGTTGCGTCTTTCTTATCCCCCCACTCTTTTTCCTTTCTTCCCGTGCTCTGAACGTGTGTGTAATTGTGAGAAAGATCATAGTACGATTTATCTCGCTCTTTTAAAAAAACACTACCAAATGCAAATTCTTGCTGTACAATATTCATTGCGCAATGATAATTGCTTTTCGCACAGTTCGAAGACTTAATGCAAAGGGTAATTCTCATTAATCATAATGGGACTCAAGTCAATTGATTTGTAGCCGAAGTAAACGTTGCCAAAGACTGTTCAAGAAAAACCTTGGCGAATTTTGAAACAGCTCACCATTTCACCAATTTTTTAGCTGATTCTGAAAAAGCAACAACAAAAAGGTCTCGAACCAGAATAAAAACGGTTCAAGTCATAATAATGAAAAAAACCATATAAATGTAAACAAAACAAAAACATAATTAGTAGGTTAATTTAAAGTTAAAAATTGTAACAGTCTGGGCTGTCATAGAAACCATATCGGTTTTGATAATTGTCGTTTTTGCAAACCAATGTTGGTTTCATTTGGTGTCATGAAACCAAGTTGGTTTTGTCCATTTCGAATGTAAATAAAAGCAATGTTCGAATCAGCTGTTGCTGATAAAGTCGATAACATAGGTTTTCATGACACCAAAGCATTTTTTCTTATCGTTTTCTAAACCAATAGTGACAATATTGGTTTCTATGACAGCCCTGAGTAACTATATTTCTGGTAAAAAAAGGTAACCAAAAATTAGTTAACTTAATAAAAATGATTTCTATAACAATCTTCATAGTTAACAATTTTATTGTTAAATTGAACATGTACAATACATGTTCAATACATTACAATACATGTTCAATAATTCAACTATGAAATTTTAATACTAACAATTTTAATGGTTTAAAACAATAAATTTTTTTTTAATAATAACAATTTTAATGGTTAAAAAACTCAACAATGCATTGTTAAAACAATAATAATTATTTAAAAATTAACAATTTTCATGGTTAAAAAATTCAACCATAGAATAGTTAAATTAACTAATATTATTGTTAAATACCAGTCAACAACAAAATGTTTAAAATTAACTTAATATAACGTATACTTCAAATCATGTTTATTTATAGTTAAGTTAACCTTTTTATACCCTCCACCATACAATGGAGGGTATATTAGTTTTGTCATTCTGTCTGTAACACCTTGAAATAATCATCTTAGACCCAAATATGTATATATATTCTTGATCCTCGTAAAATTCTAAGACGATCTTGTCTGGCTGTCCGTCTGTTGAAAACAAGATAGAGCCTGCATGAAAACAGCTAGGGAGCTGAAATTTGGCATAAACATGCGTAGTTAACCTAGCATGGTTGGTATTGAAAATAGGCTGTATAGCTCTACGGGAAGTTGGCGTTGGAGACCCTCAAACGACACTACCTCATGAAAATTAGTTTTTTATTTGGAAATATCCGTCCAGTTTCTTGAGAAAAATCACTGAAATTTTGCAAATAATAATCTATATATAGGCGCAATCATCTATGTAAAAATGGTTTAGATTAGGCCACCATTTCTTGTACCTCCCATACAAATGGCCTTATGGGCCTTGAGAAATAATATGACTATAACTCACCACAAACTTGACCTATCGAAATGAAATTTTACACATCAAGATTTCTAAAGGGTGTCCCAAGAAGAACGCAATTTTTAAATCTGGCAACATTCGAAGTGTCATTGTTTGACATTTGAACAATTGTTATTGTTTGTTAGTAGAAGGTACGAGGTTAGTAAAAATGGAGCGCTACACGAATGAACAACGCATTCTCGTTGTGAAATTGTTTTACCAAAATGGTGAAAGTTTTGCGGCTACAGTTCGCAAATTGCGATCAATTTGGGGTCACAATAATGCTCCAAAAGAGTCAACTGTAAAGATATTAATGGATAAATTTGCCGAAACTGGGTCTGTTAGTGATGTAAAGACAACAACGCGCCATCGACCAGGTCGATCGACCTAAAATGTCGCAGCTGTACGTGATGATGTCGCTCAAACTCCATCCACCTCAATTCGACACCGAGCTCAGCAAATTGGTGTCTCCAAATCCACTTTGCAGCGAATTTTGACGAAAGATTTGCATCTTCATGCATACAAAATTCAATTGACTCAGGAACTGAAGCCAGCTGACCATGGACAGCGAAGGGAGTTCGTTAATTGGGTATTGGAGAGACAACATGAAAATGCTGATTTTGCCGATAAAATCATCTTCAGTGACGAGGCCCATTTTCATCTTGATGGCTTAGTCAATAGGCAGAATTGTCGCATTTGGGGTGCGGAAAATCCTCGAGTGATTCACGAGAAGCAAATGCATCCTCAACGTGTCACTGTGTGGTGTGGTTTTTGGGCTGTAGGAATCATTGGACCTTTTTTTATGAAAATGAGGCAGGTCAAGCGCAAACAGTCAATGGTGTTTGGTATCGTGAAATGATAACCAGTTTTTTCTTGCCTAGAATTGAAGAAATGAATGTGGAGGGCATGTGGTTCCAACAAGACAGCGCCACATGTCATACAGCCAGAGAAACAATTTAATTGCTACATCAGTCATTTCCCGGTCGTGTTATTTCGCGTTTTGGAGATCAGAATTGGCCGTCTAGATCGTGCGATTTAACACCATTAGATTTTTTTCTTTGGGGTTTTTTGAAGTCGATGGTTTACGCGAATAAGCCGACGACGACTCAAGCCTTAAAAGACGAAATTGGACGCTGCATTAATGAAATACCGCAGCATTCATGCAAAACGGTCATTGAAAATTTCATTAAAAGATCGCGTGCATGCCAGCAAAGCCGCGGCGGCCATCTGCACGATATATTGTTCCATACATAACCTCATTCTGTCTACTTTACGATATAATAAAGTTTCACGATTTTTTCTTAAATATCTGTGTTTTATTTAAAATTTAAAAATTGCGCTCTTCTTAGGACACCCTTTATATACAACACACTTCTACGCTGAACTCGGTAGAGATAGGAAAAGTCCTACTGGTACCTCCCACACAAACGGTCTCATGGGCTTTTAGAAATATTAAGACGATAACTCACCACAAGCTTGACCTATCGAAATAAAATATTGCACATAAAGATTTCTATATAGAACACACTTTCGCACCAAATTTGGTTTTATTTGGGAATCTGGTGGAGGGTATCCAATGTTCGGCACAGCCAAACTTAACATTTTTTTTACTTGCTTATGGTTATTTTCCTTCTCAGCGTATATTTCGGTCTCTAGAGAACCAAAAAATCGAAAACGAAATAAGTTTGCAGTCAGTGCGAATCTTGTGCAATTTTGAAGCAGTTGGTAATACGAGTACAAAGACAAATACACTTTAAACAATAGTTTTAATCATGTTTTTTTGACATTTCACTTAATGGGGTTAGGTCAATTTTGCTTTGAATTACTTCTGTCTAAATGAATTTTAAGATATTTCAACATTTCATTTGATAGTTATGTTAATATGGCTTTGAATCGCTTCTGTCTGAATAGATTTTCGTTACAATGTAACTTTTGATTCGAATACTTCTGTTTGGATGGCTTTTAATTAAATTGTTATCTAAAGAGGGTAGATAGGTGCTAAACAATTTTACTGCCCGTGCGAATCTTATTTCCATTCTTTTTATTTTAAATCAGTCGAAAGAAGAAAAAAGGTATCCCCATTTCTTTGTCATCCGTTAAGCGGTTCTTAAAACAAGACTTCCAATTGAATATTTCAACATTTGCTTTAATGAAGTTAGGTCAATTTTGCTTCTGTCTGAATGATTTTTTTATTTTTTTCACAGATTTCATTTGATAGAGTTAGGTAAATTTTACTATTAAATGATTCTGACTGTCTGAATGGATTTTTATTACAATGTATATTTTTCTTCATTTTTTTGTGCTTCCATAAGTGCTTATTTATTTAATATTTTGTTTTTCTATTTTAATCTATAGCACACTATTCTTATTTATTGTTGAAAATATTTTGTTCATTTTTTCTTGTGCTCGAGCTATTAAGCTTAAGTAGAAGACCAGCATTCCTATTATACTTTTGAGATGTTGTTTTCTTTTTTTTTGTCATTTTAGCAAAAGCATGCAATGCTTTGCAATAAAAAGTAACGAATAATTTAAAAAAGATCATTGTGACACCCTGCTAAAAATTTATGGCGACAAAATGCTATTTATGGCTTTTTAAGTGCCAATGGGAGCAACATTTGGTACGTTTTGTCTGAGATGGACGGACAAAATTTGAATTCATGTGTCTTGAACGTATGAGAATATATTTTGTGAAAAGTCTGATCTTATAAGCTTGTAAAGTAATGTACTCTTTCGAAATAATGAAAAATATTTTTATTTCAAAAGAGAACTTGGGGGTCACAGAAAGGATGTTGTATAGTAGGGTTTCAGGAGCGTATATATTTTGACCACCAAACAAAATCCCACTGTTCGGTGTGGTTTATTGGCCGGTAATAATTAAAAGTGGTAATGACGAGTAGTATTGAGCCATATTTTTATCGTGTCAAAATTAAATGGAATTGGGACAAGCAATCGATTTATTGGAGGAAAGAAACCAGAATTTGATATGTACGCATTATTACCCTTTGCATTATTTTCAAAATAAAAATAAGCCCTTACAGATAGTAGGTTAAATATGTATTTAACAATATAAAGTTGTAGATCAAAAGTTCATTAGCAAAACCTTTTTTTATGCTCTTTTATTTTAAAATTTTTGGAGTTCCAATTATAAACTCTCTTAGCAACTCTCATACCAAAGAAATTTTTAATTAAAATCTACCTGCACTTAGATGTAGGTGCCATTGATTATGGTTTAATCTCCTTCGTTGCTTGAGGTCTGAGTATGGTGAAGTAGCGTTCACAGACACCGCAGTCACCAATCTTGCAACTGAAAGTCGAATACTCCTCTGTCTGCTGATTCTCGTTTAATAAGAATCTGCCTGCACTTAAGTGTATAGCCATTGATTATGGGTATTCGTTGCTTGGGGTCTGAGTATGGTGAAGTAGCATTTAACGAAACCGCAGTCATCCCTGCTTGCAACTAAATGCCTTTTCGACTGCCTTTTTGAATAACTTTTTGGTTTCTTTGAATGTAATGATCAGTAGAAACGTGGTCTCAATCTGATTATGAACTAATTGTAATGTAATTTCAAATATTTAACTTGATAAAAGTCTTTATTGTTGAAAAACAACATAACAAAATTCTAATAAATAACTTGGGAATCATAGAATGGTTGAGAGGGTACATACTATAGCTGTAGGTATCACAACATGGTTGCGTGTGAATTATACTTTGGTTGTAAGGAATAAACTATAGTTTTATGTGAAGCATAATATGGTTGTGAGTATCATAATATGGTTATGGGCATCATAGTATAAACCTTAATATGGCTGTAGGGTCATAATATGGTTGTGTGTGAATCATACTATTGTTGTGAGAGTCATAAAATTGTTGTGCCGCAACCATATTCCCAACTAATGTTTGATGGTTTTCGAATATTGTCAACTGTGTGTGAGCATCATAATGTGTGCACTGACTGTACTTATTTGGTAAAACCAACTAATTGGCTGTAAGAACCTTTAATATCATCGTAGCAACCATATTCTGCTGTGCCCAGAAAGAATGAAGACTATGGGAATTTAAAAAAATGTTTTTATCTAACCCTGTTCTTGCATCATTTGGTCTACTTGTTTTTTTGCCTGTGAGCAGATTTCTCTTGCCAAAATTTAGAAAATATTCAACCATATCTTGAAGCTCTACAGGCTGGGCCCTCTGGCCATTACAAGTTAGCGCCTCTCAGAAGAAAAACACCACTAATTTGAGCCCAAAACAATTGTCCATGTGACGGCCGCCTTACAAAACAAATGCATTTCGGTCGATTTGCATATTTTCAGAGACGAAAAAAAGCAACGCTTATTCGAAATGAATGAGAGACACAGACGCTGTGTATGATTATTATGGACATTTGCAAGAAGACAAAAAAATACAGAAATGAACACAACTTGTATAAAAATTCTTATTGAAAAAATTGACCACAGCTAAAATGAAAATAATGCAAAGCGCATTATTTTCCATACGAAAATACGACAGACTGACTCGTGCTCAATTTAATGGACAAGACGCAGATACACAGAGTGCATGTGTGTGTGTTTTGTAGATTCAAGAAAAAATTAATCTCAATTCTGGTCAAAGATTATAAATCATTGCAAATTTTCAAATGTCCGTACTAAGTTTGAAAACCGTTTCCCCAGCTAACCTAAGTGCAAGCTCCTTCCACTCCCCCTTACCTAGTGTAGTGTATCAAAAATAAAGGAAGTCGGTTAGAAATGTTTTTGCAACGTCTTTTGAATTTCACAAACTTGAAAATGACAGCAAAACATGTTTTAAATTAAGCCATAAGAACAAACCCGCACACACTCACACAAAGTCCTACTTCTGAGACTGTGGCTGAGATTGACTCTGATTCTGATTTCGATTCACATTCAAATTCAAATTATTAATGCCACTTAATGGAAACGAAACTAAAACTGAAACCGCACCAGTATGCCACTACACTACAAATAGAGGGACGGACAGACAGACGTACGGTCGGATGACTGAATGTATGGTGGTATGGATGTTTTATAAGTTTTGAATATCTGCCGGTACAGAGTTTTTTTCTTTACTTCCATTTTGCACTGGCAAAAAAAATCAATTTAAAATCATTTAAGAGCGTGAGTCTCAAAAGACGTCAAGACTTGCTTACACATGGACGCAGCTGCCGTCGACACCACCACCACGATTGTCGCTGGATGGATGAACAATTCAATGAACCAAACCAAACCCACTTGACGCAGATACACGTATAACCTTGACTCAGTAAAGTCAAAACCCCAAACATGTCGAAATTTTCATAAATACAAAAAAGACACAGGAGAGGGTCGGCGGCGACAAAATTCAAAATTCAAGTAAAACGTCAATGGATGCCAGTTACGCTGAGTATGACTCCAAACAAAATGCATGTTTTAATGTCAGTGAATCTTAAGATTGCCTGGGTTTAGTCGAGCGTTTTTTTCATCTTTGCCAAATCACGTCATTGTTTGTGAATTTTTAATTAAAAAAACGTTTGAATGGTTTTTTGCCGAAAGTGAATTCACCCAAAGTAACCGCACAACAAACAAGTGAGGAAGTACGGAAAGGGGAGTGGTATGACAAGTATGGTAGAAAAATGTTGCCTGTTAAATAAATGAATACTTCCTTTTTGAGATTGACGCATGTGTGAATATAAATTAAAAGCCATAGAAACGCACTAGATATAGGGTGATCAATCTAGAAATATTTTTCAAATTAAAAAATACAAAAATTGATATCAAGTGTAAAATCTTTATTGTTTATTCCAAAAGACATTTTATGTCAATTATTTATTGAATATTATTTCCTACAAATGTTGGCAGCAACTACGCCTCAGGGTGTCTATTCTGAGGGTGCAATTTTGGAAGACTCGTTTAAGCATTTCGACCGGTATGACGTTAATGACACGCGTCATGTCGACTTCCAAAACCTAAAATCTAGCTGTTTTGTCAGCATAGACTTTGGACTTTACGTAGCCCCAAAGGTGTGATATCACACGATCTAGGCGGCCAACTCACCGGCCTAAAAATTGAAATTAGCTGCTCTTCAAAATGACCTCTCAATATATCCGATAGAATTGAGCAGCTGTGTGGCAAGTGGCACCGTCCTGTTGAAACGAAATGTCTTCAAGATTACGGGCTTCAATTTAAGGTAGCAAAAAGTCGATATCATCGCGCGCGTATTATTTACGGCAACGTTCCGGCCATCATTACTTTAATGAAAATATGGACCGATGCCCAATAAACCGCACCAAACCGTGGTTTTCGCGGTGTAAGTCTTTCCATGATAAAATAGCAAACAATACTAAAAAAAAAAATTAGTTTAGCACAAGTCAAGCGTAACCTATAAAAAAACACTATTGAAAAAAAAACATCAAGATTTATCACCCTATACTCGTAGCGTGAAATATAAAATATACTATACTTTATTATTCACAATACAATAAATCTTTATAGGACCTTTCAAGTCTTTAAAATTGTTTTTTAAAAAAAATATTTGTTCTTAAAAAAATTTCCTACCAAAATGTTCAAATAAATATCATTACCCTACCCTTGGTTGTCCCTAGCACTACTTTCAATTAAAATTTTCTCAATTTTTTACAAAAATATTAATTATTTATTTAATAAAACCAGTCCATAGTAAAAAATAATACTCAATAAATTTTGTTGCTATTACGGATTATAATTTTTTATTCAATTTATATTTTTATGGATGTTTATTTTCTGTCCCTGAAAATACACAGTATTCCCCTGTAAAATCTAATATTTGCTAAAATTAGAATTTCCAAACCAATCCTGATTTCAAGCAACTCAAATATGATTGAACATTGCTTGAAGTGGGTGCACATCTAATAGTTTTTTCATCAACAGTCTTATTAAAATTAAGTAAGTCGTGTTTTGTCACTCGTTCTGAACGTTCACACTTAAGTGGGTCATTCCCCTGTGTTGTTTTTAAAAAAAATAATTAATACTTTTTATAATTTTGCAAGTGTTTTTTGTGTTTATTGCAAGTATAAACTTCCAGCTCAAGTCTATTTTGTAAGGGTAAGTACTTAAATAAACATTTCAGGGGATTTTGAAGAAATTCATCATTCCCCTGCCAAAATTTTTCACAGGGGAATGACGATTAACAGATTTTCTCTTTTATTATTTTTACATAAGAACTGAATTAAGATGAATTTGTAATTTTTTTTTTAAAAAATTCATTTTAATTTTTTTTTAAAAAAAAAATTGTTTTTGGTAAAATTTTAAGACGTTCAAGCCATGTCCGGGATCAACCTAGAATCCTGCAATCTTACATGATGATAGCTTATGGTCATAAGCTGTTTAGGTTTGTAAATGGGCGAAATCGATCTAGGGGGGGGGGGGGGGGAAATCCATTTAAGGGACTAAAGGTACCTCGGTAAAAAGTACACTTTTTTGAATAATTGCTTACAAAAATCATGTTTTGTGGGCAGACAATGGCTAAAATGTGCACTATAGGGTGATACAAGTAGAGCTACTTTTTCAATAGCCTTATTTGACAGATCACGTGTGAGTTGTGTCACGCTGTCATGTTATTTTTGTTTAGCATTGTTTGGCATTTCATCATGGAAAACTTATGCCTGAACAACGTTTACAAATCGTTCAACTTTATTACGAAAATTCACGTTCTGAGAGGAATGTGTTTCGTGCACTTCGTTCCACTTATGGTCAACAAAATCGGCCCACACATCGCATCAATCAATGGATTTATTGAGAGAACACTTCGGTGAGCAGATAATTTCACGTTTTGGGCTGGTGGATTGGCCACCAAGATCGTATGATATCACATCGTTAGACTTTTCCTGCGTCCTGTAAAGTCTAAAGTTTAGAAGGACAAACCCGCTTCGATTCAGGCCTTGGAGCAAAACATCACGAGTGTCAATCGCCAGTTACCAGTCGTACTGCTCGAACGAGTCATCGAAAATTGGGCTCAACGGAAGGACCATCTCAGGCGTAGCCGCGGCCAACATTAGATAGACATAATCTTCAAAAAATAAATGCCAAAGAATGTTCTTTTAAATGATAATAAACATTCACAATTCAATTTGAATTTTCTGTGTTTTTTTTCTTTAAAAATGTAGGGAACCTCAAAATGAATCAACCTATATGAGTTAATATACACTAAATGCAATAAAAATAGGCAAAATTCTGAACTTTTTGACTCATGTGGGTCAAATAAAGTCCCGCATGGTCAAAACAGACAATTTATAGTAAATATGGTTATTCATTTTAAAGAAATTTTTGCTTCCAATTCAAATATAGAGTAATTTTGAAGCTTTTGCTAAGATTGGGGTTGGACGCATGGGCTGAAACGGCCCAAAAAACGTTCCAATTTTTTGGAGCATATGGGCTTTGGAGGGTACATAAGGTTCTGCCAGACCGAACTTAATTACGTTTTGGACGCATGAGCTGAAACGGCCCAAAAAACGTACGAGTTTTTGCGCGTTTGTAGCATATGGACTGTGGAGGGTATATAAGGTTCGGTTTGCCCAAACTTAAGTTCGATTTTACTTGTTTACGTTGTTATATTTCAGAAGCTGTCAATGTAACTAATGTCGGCCTGCTACCACAAAGTTTGAAAAGGTTTGCCAATTATTTTTGAATTGTTTAACGCAAACTAACGTTAGAAAATTGTAAAAAATATTATCGAAATTTCGATTCAGTTGTAAAAACGTAACTTGAATTTTGCCCTGGCTTCGGTGCACAGTTAATTCTTCGCTCGGTGAACAAGTTTTAGAGTAAATACACTCTTCTTGGTCCTTAGGCTACCAATTAGATAAATAGATATTAGTGGGAAGTAAAGAAAACATTGCCGCAGTATCGGCTAATGTAGATAAAGACCCAGAAATGTCGTTTCACTGGAGAGTCAGCCTGACTAATTTTGCAAATGGATCTGGGATAACGTCCGTAAAAAATTAAACGTACTGGGGCAAGTACTGAGCTTTTCTTCGTAGTATAAAAAGAGTGCTGATGACATTAAACTGCAATGAGTGCGCCGGCTGGGACAATCGCTTAGAATTCTTCAGCACTGCATGTCGTTAACGTGAACCGAAGCTTTGGAGGAAAGACCAAGTCCAAGCTTACCAAAGGTATAATCCACTGGAGGCCAAGCGCTTGAAATAATGATCTTATCACGACTAAAGGCCTGTTAAGGTTCAGAACAGTCATTTAAGTAAGTAAGAATTAAGCTGAACGACCAGAGTTTGCTTATTGGATCCTGGGAATATTGGCTAATCAGAATTTTGACCAGAAAGTTTACTTTTCGTACGATGCTTATTTTTTGGAGTCCTATAAAACTAAACTTTATAATAAAAAGCAAAAAAGCATTGAGTGCAATAACTTTTCCAGTGTATGAGATGCAGTTCGGTAAATTGTAAAAATTAAATAACATTTTTTTAGTTTTCAAAAACTTAAAATATTTGTTTGTGTGTTTTATGAACAATTATAAAAAACAAGTAAATCGAAATTTATCGCTAAATAAGAAAATTTGCCAGTTTTAGGGCTATTTCATAAAATATACCCGATTATAAATATATCCAAAATAGTCCTTGGCTACTTGGTTCTTTTTACAGAACTCAAAAATGTCGACAAAATCATAAGTTATACTTATAAATATATCCAAAATAATCCTTGAATATTTGGCTACTTGGTTCTTTTCACAGAACTCAAAAATGTCGACTAGATTAAAAGTTATATATATTAAAAGTATATTTTTATATGCATTTGGCTGATGGGAATTGATTCTGGACCACTGTACGGCGCTACATTCTAAACAGCTGATGTCAGAATGGACAGGCAGCTTTAAAAATTTTCAATTCGAAGTCATGCTTATTGACACCGCTAGAGGTTTTTAGTGTAAGTCGATAATGAAGCGCACAGTGGGAAAAATCGATAGAATCGATTTTAAAATAAATCTGAAATTTCTTACAGGTTATTTCGCTTTAAATAAAATTTCTATTGGATATTCTCATATGATTTATAGTATCATAAGTTTTTCAGCCTCTATTATACCCATTTATCTCTGACTTCTCGCTGTGGATATACCGACATACGATTCCTAGTCCGTAGAGTATTTATTTACTTATCATACCTGCTAAATTGTTATTTATAATAATTGTTTGCACTTAATGTTACACTTAATTAAAAGTTCAATTGTTTATTACGAATGTAAGTAAAATATTTGCAGTTTATTATGGTTGTATTTTTTCTAAATGATATTGTCGTTGTTATTATCTGTTTTTTTTTGTTGAAGTGATACTTAAGGCAATAAGAGGAAAAACACAAAACAAAACAAAAATAGAGAAAGTTCAGTTACGATGAGTCTTGCTTACCCTACAGCATCATGCACTTGTAGTGTTTTTGCGTTTTTTAGAAATGTGTCTGATAAGTTCAGTAGCAAATTTTAGATAGTTGGAAATATATTCTTACAGTACAAACGATCAAGATGAAGTACTTTATGCGGAATCTTGTCGACCGCTTTTCAGTCACGATGAAACCGTTTTAATAACAACACCTTATACAAAATCTATTTTATTGTAAGGGTCAAGTTGAATTAACTTTTAAATAAATTTGAGAAAAATTATCACTGTGAACTACTCGTATCATTGTTATAACTGGCAAGTGGCAAACATGATAGATATATGAAAATAGGACCCAAAAATTCGTATATGTGACAGCGCATAGAGAAAGGGACCTAAGGGTAAAAAAAAAAATCAATTTTCATTTTTTTTGATGTGGACAACATCTGAGCATCGAATGAGACCGATCCCATGCCCCAAAAGTGTTCCCTCCCAGAGATATGCGCGTTTTATGAAAGTGATGGTACACCAAAGATACACGTATTTAAATCTTTAAAATGACTCTCCTGAACAAAACTGGTTTTTACCCTTAGGTCCCTTTCTATTAAGCGCGTCACACATAGAAAAGGAGGATTTTAAAAGATAGGCGGTCATGATATAGTGGTCATCTACTGTAAGGTATACTCGTAAACCAAAACAAATA
The DNA here is from genome assembly GCA_963513945.1 of Hydrotaea diabolus. Lineage (NCBI taxonomy): Eukaryota > Metazoa > Arthropoda > Insecta > Diptera > Muscidae > Hydrotaea > Hydrotaea diabolus. Next base: position 21,544,846 of record OY740720.1, on the reverse strand, counting down.
TTAATAGGGGTTCCTGTGCATACTTCAATATATAATTAACGGAAAATAAAAGAATGCCAATCGAACCGACTGACATATACCCTTATATATAGGATATTGTTTAAGAAAAAAAGAAGGGGAATTGGGTCATACTGTAGGGGATGTCCAGGGTGATTCAATTCTAATGCAGATGTTTAAAAGCAATTATTTGTAATTAAATGTATTTTTTTACATTTTTTTCTGCTTCAGAATTTTGCAATTTAGCTCCAAAGCAAAACTCAGTAAAAGGGATGATTTATCTAAATTCGATTCTGCAAGAGTAGTATGTGCATAACCGGCCATTTGGGTCAACCATCAACAGTTTGGTGCAGAAATTCGAAGAAACTTGGCCGCTACAGGACACAACAAATTAACCTTGCGTCTTCGTACAAGTCATTCGGTCAAAAATATTGCTGCTGTGGAACAAAGTGTGGCTTAGAACGCGACAACTTTAGTTCGTTCTGTGATTGGTCACTTCCTTTAAAAGTTATCGCGCGTACCAGCCGTACAGACGGATCTTGCTCAAAGATTCAAAGTCATAAAATGGATTTGGTCTTAACATACGAGGGCGGTTCGGAAAGTTCTTAGCCTATCAATGAAAGAGAATAGTTAGTTTTTCAAAAATATTTTTATTTTTCAATATAATCTCCTGATACTTCAATACACTTAGTCCAACGCTTATCTAGCAATTCTATCCCTTGATTAAAACAGTTTTCCTCAAGGTCTTCAAAATAGTGGTTTACAACTGTAATTGCATCTTCATTTTAGGTAAAACGCTTGCCAGCAAGGATTTTTTTTTAGATTTGGGAACAGGTAAAAGTCACTGGGAGCTAAATCAGGAGAATAAGGTGGGTGGTCAAGCAACTCATACTTTAATTCGTTGATTTAAGCCATTGTTAAAACACTCTTGTGCGCTGGTGCGTTGTCTTGATAAAAAATTATTTTTTTGTGTTGTAAGCCAGGACGTTTTTCTCAAATTTGTACATTTAATTGATCTCAAAGGTCGCAATAGTACTCTAAATTTATTGTTTTACCCTTTTGCAGATAGTCAATCAATAAAATACCTTTGAAGTCCCAAAAAACCGTTGCCATAACCTTACCAGCCGATTGAATTGTTTTTGCCTTCTTTGGGGCACCTCCTCCAGCTTCAGTCCATTGTTTGGATTGTTCTTTTGTCTCTGGAGTATAGTGGTGGATCCATGTCTCATCAACAGTTATGAAACGATGCTTAAAATCCATTTTATTTCGCTGAAAACGATCCAAACAAGCTTGAGAAATGTTCATTCTTATGCGTTTTTGGTCGACTGTTAACAAGTGCGGCACCCATCTTGCAGAAAGCTTTTTCATTTGTAGTTCTTCATGCAAAATTAAATGGACTCGATCATTTGAGATGCCCATGATATTAGCTATTTCAAGCACTTTTATTCGTCGATCATTTAATACCATATCATGCACTTTGGCTACAATTTCTGTTGTTGTTGCTGTTTTTGGACGTCCACTACGTGGTTCATCTTCAATGCTTGTACGACCACGTTTAAATTCAGCAACCCATTTTTTTACTGTTGCATATGAAGGAGCACTTTCACCTTACACATTCACCATATCATCATGAATTTCTTGTCCCGATAAACCTTTTGTATGTAAATATTTAATGATACCACGCATTTCTAATTTTTTCATTGGAAAAAAATCGCGGATGCGTCTTTTGTGAACACCTGTTTCTATATGAAGGAGTTGCCAGATCGAAACAAAATTTAACATGTGTTCATAGCAGAGATGGAAGTTTTCTGTTTATACCGCGCTTTTTGTGCTAGGCTAAGAAGTTTCCGAACCGCCCTCGTACATGACTTTTTTGAGGCACTGTACAATGTAGCTATGTGATACGATTATGAAAATACCCACCTACCCTGTAAGGTTGAGTTCATTATAAATATTCATTCTATCTTGAGGAATGGGAAAATAATTGGTGTTATTTTAGCTGTCAATGGTGTGTTGATATCAAATGACAGTCAATAACAGTCATTATGAACAATTAGAAAAAATAATGCAATTTGTTTTACTGAGAATTTATAATAAATCTCTTATGTTACACTGAACAACACTTGTAGAATTTGAGGATCAAAACTTGTAACCACAAATTCGTTTCGTAAAATTATACGAAGATCGGGCTATGTCCGTCTGCACGATTAAGTGCAAACGAAAAGATCTACAGTCTTTTTACTTACCAGATAAGAGTATCATTTACAGATGTCGGTTGAATGGTATTGGAAATGAACTAAATCGGTCAAAAGTGGCAAAGTTCACCTCTGAGAACCCAAAAGACTCAGTCAGGGCTGTCATAGAAACCAATGCTGTCACTATTGGTTTTGAAAACGATAAGAAAAAATGCTTTGGTTTCATGAAAACCAATGTTATTGGTTTTATCAGCAACAGCTGATTCGAACATTGGTTTTATTTACATTCGAAATGGACAAAACCAACTTGGTTTCATGACACCAATTGAAACCAACATTGGTTTGCAAAAACGACAATTAGCAAAACCGACATGGTTTCTATGGCAGCCCTGAGTAATTCTCACCTCGAGACATGAATAATACATTTTCTGAGGATTTCTAGTATTTCGTCACATTACGGTTTGTGATAAAAATTTAAACGTAGTTTCATCTTTCTTTCAGTCGCCTTTTTTGCATGTAAAGAGTGGTGGTGCACGATAAAGTACAGGAAGTCCCTTCCGACATTATGATCCTAGTTTCCATTGTCTGTAAATTCAAAGTACTTTGAGGTTGCTGGAAAAACTAACAAACAAAATCTGTATTTTGTAATATCAGCTTAATCGATAAAATCGGCTGAAGTAGAATTAAAATGCGGAGACACGAAGAAAAAAATGTATGTTTGGGGTGACAATATTGGAATAGCATCATACTACGAGGGTTGCTATATACATTTCTGGCCCTGTCGCCATCTGATATTTCCATTGGAAAGTTTTACATTTTTTAGCATAAACGTACTCAGAACGTTTTGACGTACGACCATCATTTGTGTTGATTACAGTGACTTGAAAAAAATCAATTTGGTAAACAAATGGAATTAACTTGTGAACATTTTCGTGCGATCATTTTTCACAACTTTCAACGTGGATTATCACGACAAGTGTGTATCGATAAACTTAAATCTTCGTATGGCGATGATTTAAGTTCATCGAAGAACTGGTTTAATGAATTCAATCGTGGCCGACGCTCGCTTAAAGACGAAGGTCCTCCAAAAACGGCCGTTGTGCCAGAGAACATTGATGCCGTGCGTGAACTGATAATGCAAGATCGTTATGTGACGTATCGTGAGGCATCCTTGGGCATTTCTTCCACCAGCATGCATTCGATAATGCATGAACAACTGGCCATAAAATAGGTTTGTACTCGTTGGATCCGGTACAATTTGACAATCGCTCAAAAAAAGGCTCGTGTCAATTAAGGAAAATTTGAAAAAAAATACGATCGCGGTACTTCAAAAGACGTTTATAAGATCGTCACAGGTGACGAATCATGGATCTATGTGTATCAGCCCGAAACAAAACAGCAATCGACCGTGTGGGTCTTCGAAGATGAGCCAAATCCAACGAAAGCTGTTCGTGGAAGAAGCACTTCGAAGCAAATGGTCGCCTGTTTCTTCGGCAAAACTGGTCATGTGGCGACTGTTCCGCTTGAGCAACGTAGGGCGGTCAATTCTGAGTGGTACACCACAATTTGTTTGCCTAAAGTCTTCGAAGAAATTCGAAAAACGAACAAGAGAAGACGAATCATTGTGCACCATTACAATTCGAGCTCTCACACATCGGCTTAAACCAGCGCCTTTTTGACCGGTCATAACGTCGAATTGACTTCTTTTTATTCCCGTACATCAACAATAGTATGATTAACATATAAGATAATACTATGATCCCCACAAGCATATTCTCACTTAACTATACTACGATCACATACAACCATAGTGTGATCCTCACAACTACAGTATGTTTACAATTATAGTAAAATCGTCACAACCTACAACCATAGTATGTTTCATTAAAAACCATATTAAAAATTTATAAAAATTACAATCATACGGTATGATTGCCGTAATCATATTATAGTTAACATAAAACCCAAAAAAAATGTCGCACCAACCATATTTTTATTGTTGCTACAACCATATTTTCATTTTTAAATTTGGCCATAATTTTATTGTTACATTTGAACAATATTTTAATTGCTAAAATCATACTATTGTAAAAATGAAACTCAAAAAGCAATACTATGGTTGCGGCGAACATACTTTTATTGCCGAGAATATATTATTGTTGCCGTGATTATATAGTAGTAACCATTTCTTTTCTCTACGTGAAGCTGGCTTTAAGCCACTATATTTATGCCTCTCTCACCCCTTTTTGTAAGACAAGTTGTTCGAGGCGTATGGTTAATATTTGTGCAACCAAATTCCCTATTACTCATACGCCAGGAGACCGATATTAAGTATGGTATCATAGATAGCCCTGGTGTTATAGCGTGGCGTTTAAAGGCAAAAGCTCATCAGGGCCTACATCATCGGACCAAGGAGAGTTACTTAAATCCAGCTCGTCGCAGACCCCGTATTTGTATGCTTGTTCAAGCAAACATAAGTTTATGTTTGCGACTTACCCTGAATTGCCCTAATATTTTTCTTTGAGCGTTCGTACCGCCTGTGCATGCATATTAAAGTGCCTTTGAAAATTTCGTTTAATTTTTGCAAATAATTTGTTTGTGTCACTTTTAGGTCTTTAAAATAATAATTGTTCAAAGAGAGATTCATATGCCGAACTAATTAAATATAATAAACAAAAACTGAGTGTGATGACAAACGTTAAGTGTGATGTAATTGAGATGTGATAATAGAGAGAGGGGAATCAAACCCATGGAAACATGCCTGCGTAATGGAAAGGAAATGACTCTTCAAAATAAGTATTTTTTTTAAACAAAATAAAATGGTTTAGATTTTTTCAAAGTGAATCAATCTGGCAAGTACTTTGCGGAAATTTAAAGCGACATAGAATTGATTTGTCAATGAAAGGAAATGCCGCAGATGGACAGACAGAAGGAGGGATAGATTGGCGCAATTAAAGATCAGCGGTTCTTGGTTTGCTCTGTTAGAGAAAATACCAAAACTCATCAAATATAGGGATGAATGAAATGTAACAGATGAAAGGTAGTCCAACAGACGTACTGACCACCTGTCTACCGAGGAATAGAACAAAAGACATACAGCCAATGGAGGCATTAGTCAGATATATGAGCGATATAATAGACGAACGGGTGGATGATGTATGGATCAACACCTGTTTGCAGAAAAACAGAACTACGGAAATGCTAAGGAATGAGCGATTGAATTTAGAAAACGCATACTGTCTGTTTAACGAACCTGTCAATGGACATTCAGACGAAAAGATGTTTACACGCAGAGAAAAAACATGGTTACTACATGGTCACGGCAATAATAATATGTTCTTCGCAATAAAAGAATGTTCGTCGCAACCATAGCATTGTTAACTAATTTTTTTTTGACAATACTATAATTGCTGCAATATTAATATTGTTGAAATGTAACAATATTATTATTGCCGAATTTAAAAATGAAAATATGGTTATAGCAACAATATAAATATGGTTGGTGCGACAAAAGTATTGTGTTTTGCGTTTTATGTTAACAATAATATGATTACGGCAATTATACTGTATGATTGTAATTTTTATTCATTTAAATATGCTTTTTAGAACAAATGTTATTGGTACGGATCTACTTATTTATCGAAATTAAAATTTTTTATACAGGCTGCTTTTGCTTTGTTTAACTGAAATATTTTTAATAACGCTTACGTTTATTTAAACTTATTTTTTCTACTGTGAAATAAATCACTTCTCTTATTTTGAATTTAATGTATTTTTGAATAATTTTCATAATTCAAATCTATTGTTAACAACTTAAACCAATTCTTATAAAAAATATTGGGGATCATAATATAAATATGTGTGATCATACTATGGTTGTAGAGATCATAACATGGTTGCGCGTGAATCATACTATGGTTGTGAGGATCATACTATGGTTGTGTATAAAACATACTATGGTTGTGAGGATCATACTATGATTGTGGAGATCATAATATGGTTAGTGTGAATCATACTATGGTTGTAGGGATCATAGTATGGTTATGGTGAATCATACTATTGTTGTGAGGATCATAGTATGGTTGCATTTGAATCATACTATTGTTGTGAGGATCATAATAATGTTGTAGCACAACCATATACCCAATAATAGTATTATCCTCTTCGAATATTGTTACCACAACCATACTTTTTTTCTGCGTGTAGCAGCTTGGAAATCGAAGTGGGGCAAAACTTCGCTTCTCAATGCGATAATTAGACATTTACGCTTAAAGTAGTAGACGTCACCAGCATTTTTTTTAACACACAGAGAACAGGTTCGTCGCCACAACCTAATATGTTTTGCCAACCGAATAATTGAGGTTGCATGCACCTCGAGTATTCCATTAGTACAACTAAATGTTAGTTGGCGCTCAGTTATTTTCAGTTAGTGTATATGCAGTATCAGTGAAACATATCAAAACAAAGGCGAACCTTCAAAAGGGAATTTGGGGATTAAAAAATTCACATGCCAAACTTGTTCAACGAAAAAATTTAAATTTTAGTCAGAGGCAAAAAAACTGTTTGCTTACACAATTAAAGTACTTGGAGTGCTCATAGCGAGAGTCTTGGCGAGGAGAGAGTGCAAAAGATGAAGGATGATTTTTTTTAAAAAAAAAGTGGTTAAGTCTGAAATAATCGAATTATTTTATTTTCGAACAAATTCAATTAAACAACCCGTTTTCGGTTGTGGTATTCACTGATAATTGGTTAAAGCAAAATATTTGCAAAACTATTGGTTGCCACAACCACCAGTACTGGCAACTAAACACCTTTTTCGCGTTTCATTGGTATGACCGATCAAAACGTTGTGAGTACAGTTCGATGATCATATTTATCTTCATGTGGTATTTCGAAACGAATATCCATTACGATTATAAACATTTGGCGATTGCAACCGAAATTCCTCTTTTGCAACCGATTTCTGCTCATGATGCCCAACAAACGATCCGTACAGTTGAAACGGGCGATTAATAAACAGGGAACTCAAACTAAAAAAAATGTTACGAATTCAAGTATAGAATTATTTTTCAGTTTTTTCTGAGATTGGGGTCGGACGCAAGGAAAAACAGGCCTTAAAATGCTGGTTTTATTGAGAGTTTATGCGGTTAAGTAACGGACTTTCTAAATTCAATGTACAAACTACATAAGGAAGATCTTACTTGCTTTTATGTGAAGTTAAGTTCTTGGTGAATTTTCTATAGATTCATCCAATCCACACTATCGGAGGTCAAGGCCTTAAAGAATGAACACTTTGGTGTAGTGGGGCCTGTACAGTGCGACCTGGAAGCATTTATAGACTTTAACACTTGTTGAATTTAACTTTACCCAGAAACTGTAAACTCGCATACGAGTATTTCCAAAAACGTAGTTATTAAAAGACTAATGACCTACTAGGCATAAATATATATCACGGAAATGAATTATCCACAACAAAAGCTTTGATAAAGACAAACAAAGAAAAGAGTGTAATAATAGTCATTCGTATTTACAAGTTCGTTTAATATTTTTTTTCCATATATTCAACATCACCCTCCTGTCCTGCTTTGTTCGGAATAGATTTGCTTAGAAGATTGTTTCAATAACTCAAGGTTTGTGATAATTAAGAATACCCTACAACACGTAGTCAAGATTGCGAAGTCTTTAAGCAGAACAAACTTGCAAAGATAGATTTAAGATTGTTTATAATTGATTATAGTAAAGACTAGGTAGGCTTCCCCAAAAATCTAGATTCAGTTCAAATGGAAGGCCTACCAGTAATAGACAAAGATGTTAGTTAAGACAATTATTCCAAGGGTGTGGCACCTCCCGTAAAAATACCTCACATTTTGGTTCAAAAAAATTTAACCCCCAAACCATTGTAATATTTTAAACCTTTAGGCTAAGTGTACCACCCTCACCTGGTGTAGGGTCATAGTATGTATAAGTTCACCCCCCGAAGGCAAATATGACTCGCATTATAGAATAGAATTTGTACTTGTTGGTTGCTGTCGGTGGTGGTGGCTGGTCGTTTGCCTTATCATTACACCGGGCTTTGTCCCCGTCTGTCTGTGTTACAGAATTTGTGTAAAACAAGCGAATGAACAGCGAAAACAGATCCATAATAACAGAATACATTCGTACACTAACAAAGCTAAAGCTTTTCAATTTAGGTCATTAAACGTTTAAGTACAACTAGACGCTCGTTGGGTCGATTGCCCACATATCAGCGACTGTCCGAACGACCGTCTGTCTACGGGGAAGTTCGTTTTTCTTTCTTTATTGCTGGCTGATCGAACTTGGCGGAAAACCTACAGACTAAGCATAGAAACGAAGAACGATGACAAGATGGCCAGGGAAATATGCTAATTAGTCAATCTATACCGCCGAAGCTGAACTAGAAAAGAAAATGTTTGCAAATGATTGCTGGTTGGTTTGCTAAAATGGCACTGGTAGCGTTTTACACTGAAGCACAAAAGTGAAGTCGCCTTCGCAAAAAGTTTAATAAAAATAGTCCATCTAGGTAATTTTTTGAATCATAAGTTATTTTTACAGTGACAGCTCTTTCGGGCTCGAAATCCTGACATTGAAAAATAGAGAAAACATGTACACAGAAAACAGATTCGTTGTCACAACCGGTTTTTTTTTGCCAACCGAATAACTCATGTTGCATGTACCTTGAGTATTTCATCAGCACAAGCGACTTTTATTTGGATCTCAGTAATTTTCTGTAATTGGAACTGAAGTATCAAATGAACCTCCAGAATATAACTATTGCATCTAAAAAGCACTTGTTTAGCCAAAAACTTTTATTAGAGGCAAAAATGGTTTGCTGAAAAATAGATAGAAGTGATAATAGACGATTTTTACTGCACACAGAGAAAAGATTTGTTGCCACAACCGTGTTTATATATCACAGTACAACACATGATTTCGGGACTCAATTCTGATAATTGTTTGTGAAAAAAGCCCCAAAAAGAAGAACTTCTGCATCATTCGTTTGGTCAAGGTACAAATCAAATAAACTTTTGTTAAATACTTATTTTTTTTTAAAATTCTTTGAATCATAAAAAAGTCATCAATGTTTTTTCCAAAGAATTTTGTGCATATCTCGAGCAAATTTTTGAAATTCATACCTTCACTTAATTGTGCATAAAAGCGAAACGCGTGAATCGATTTTCATGATCTATATCTCATTTTGTTCATAGGTTATGAGACTTTACGTGAAAGTAATAGGACTTGACACTTTTTACCCTTTTCTGTATTTTTTATGAATTACAAAAAAATACTTTGATTTTTTAGGCAAAAAATATTTTTTTTCTTCATACATTTAATTATAACTGCGTAACTGTTGCTTGTGTAGCGAAACGTTATATGAACAGATTTAAGGAATTGTAACTTTTAATTTTTTAATTAATAAATATTTACGCTTAAAGTACGATGTCGCCGCCAGTAAACAGATTCGTTGCCACAACCGAATTTTGTTTGCCAACCGAATGATTGAGGTTACATGCACCTCAAGTATACCATCAGTACAACTGAATGTTAGTTGGTGATCTGTAATTTTCAGTTAGTGGAACTGTAGTATCAGTGAAACATATGAAGTAGGCGAACCTTTAAAAGGGAATTTTGGGATTTAAAAATCCAAATGCCAACCTTGTTCAACGAAAAAAATTAAAATTTTAGTCAGAGGCAAAAAACTGTTTGCTTACATACGTAATTAAAATACTTAAAGTACTCATAGCGAGGGTCATGGCGAGGAGAAAGTGGAAAAGATGATGGATGATTTTTTCTAAGAAAAAAGTGTTTAATTTATTGGCTTAAAATCAGATATAATCGAATTATTTTACTTTTAAACAAATTCAATTAAACAAACCTTTGTCACTTGTGGTATTCAATAATAAATGGTAACAACAACAAAATGTTTGCAAAACTATTGGTTGCCACAACCACCAGTAGTGTTAACTAAATACCTTTTTGCGTTTCATTAATATGACCGATCAAAAAGTTCTGAGTACAGTACGATGATCATATTTATCATTATGTGGTATTTCGAAACGAATATCCAATACGAGTATACACTTTTGGCGATTGCAACCAATTTGCATAACTGCGAAACTGTTGCTTATGTAGCGAAACGTTGTATGATTAGATTAAAGGAATTGTAATTGTTGTTTTTTTTTTAATTTGCTTTAGCTTATTCGGACTAGTGGTTCTCGAGTTATGACAAACAAAAGAGCCTAAAACGTGACAAATTCCCCTTTACGATACTTACTAACTTCAAATTAATTATTCAATTATTATTTGATGCACCTTGACCAAACGAATGATGCAAAAGTTCTTCTTTTTGGGGCTACTTTCACAAACAATTATCAGAATTGAGTACCGAATCAATAACCTGAAAATAATGTAGTATGTATTTTGCTAACCGAATGTTGGTGGCTGCACATTCTATTCATCTAAAGCTACAACCGAATGTTGGTTGTGTACACGGCATTATTTAACAGTAGGAACTGACACTATTGGTTGTAGAGACAAAGTATCGGTAGCTCCAAATATTGGGGTTATTGGAATGGTTATTGGAATTGAATTTGAGTACGCATTAGTTTATGTTGTAGATTGTTGGTTGTCAACACCAATTATTGGTGGTTGGTTTTTTATTACCACCAGTAGTTACAAACAATAGTTTTACTAAAATTCAGTTGGTATAACCAATTTTTTGGTTGGGAGTTCCGTATCATTACAGCAGCTACCGTCTGTTGGTATGTCGTACTGATAGTCATGTAACTATCAATATGGCAAGTTGGTGATTGCAACAGAAAGTATGTTTATCCAATCGAATATTTGTAGTTAGGATCGAATTCTAACTGAATTTTTCTCTGTGTGTGAAAAACATTGGACTACTACTCTAGTGTAGAGGACCGAATCGCTTAGAGTTGGACTATATTACAGAGGAAGGTCTTAGAGATCTTCTCTAGTATAGAGGTTTAACCCTCTCATGCCCGAATTAAAATGGGCGGGTCTAAAATTTTTTTATGTTTGATATGTGTTAGTCTTGACTTAAATATGAACTGACAAAAAATTCAAGGTCCTTGGTATCCTGGTTCGTCAGTTACAGGATGTTGCCTATAGGCAACATTGGGCAGTTGCGGTAAATTTAAAAAAAACATGTAAATTTGTTTATGCATTTTTTTTTTTATTGAAATTTAGGTATGAAAAGTTACAAAACAATTTTTTTGTGGATTGCAGCACAAATATACGTTGCATTTGCTGCATTTAGAGCGCGGATAACCAGTGTGTGGCAGAGGTGTCCTCAAGGCAATGCTTGAAGGTTAAAATATGGAGCACTTACCGCGAAAAAGATCTAAACGCACCACGCTTTTTAATGAAATTCAAAAGAAAATTGTACAACGCTGTTTAGCTTAAATATTAATATTTACAACGAATATTTATAACGATATGTGACAGCGCATAGAGAAAGGGACCTAAGGGTAAAAAAATCAATTTTCATTATTTTTTTTTTGATGTGGACAACATCTGAGCATTGAATGAGACCGATCCCATGCCCCAAAAGCGTTCCCTCCCAGAGATATGCGCGTTTTATGAATGTAAAGTCGACGATTCTAAGCGCAAATAGAAAGGGACCTAATCTTTAAAATGGCTCTCCTGAACAAAACTGGTTTTAAACCTTAGGTCCCTTTCTATTTTGCGCATCACATATACAATTTAATTGTATTGGAATTCTCCGGAGAAATTAGTAAAAAAAAACCAAAAAAATTCAGTCCTGTAAAATTTTCTTTGTGGCGTTCCTGGTGAGAGAACTTTTCCATTTTCTCAACTGCTTAGTAGTAAAAAATTATGAAACTCCCATTTTAATTTTATTATTTCATTTAATTCATTATTTACATTTTTCCTAATTTTAAACTAATTAGAAGTTTTTTTTTTACTTTCGGTACAAATTTTGGCAGAGCATAGGACTCGGACACAAATAATCGTCAAATATTTAAAGAACAACTCATTTTTTGTTCAAGAAAAAATGGATATGTGAGAGGACTTTTCCATTTTCTCAAACTGTTAAGTAGTAACAAATAGAGTTGGGTTTCGGGAATTTAACGACGGGAATTCTCGAGAAATTTTCGAGATTTTTCCATCCCGAATCTCGAGAATTGAAATTATTAACATTTCGGGAAATCCCGAATCTCGAGAATATCTCAAGATTTCTCGAGAAATCCATGGTGACAACAATTACTTTAAAAATAAAAAAATCTCTTTTAAAATTGGATTTAAACATAAACCTTTTAAAATTTAAAACATCGTTTTTAATTTTGTTTCTTAACGGATTTCTGTTTAAATTAAACGAAATTGACGCAAGCTCTATTTCAGCGGCAGATATATTCAGTTTTAGCATAAATTGGCTTAAATTTAATACACTTTTCCCTCAGTGTAGAGATGCCAGTTAAACGGAATTTTATTTACTCTTGAAAAACTGGTTCTTACTCATTTCTATACACTAGGTCGCTGCATGTGCGCTCTCCCACCGTTCTAAACCAGGGAAAACCAACAATTTTTTGGTTGTGTTTACACTGTTTAGTGAGTAAGAGAGAAAAAACAAATTGAGAGAATTGATTTATTACAGCCAATAATATTTTCAAATACTTAAATAAAAAGAATATTTTATGAAATTCATTGCTTTTACACTGATTTTAGATTTTTTTTTATATTTCCCGATATTTCGGGAATTCTCGAGAATTCTTAAAAATCATTTTCGGGAATTCCCGTATCTCGAGAATTGAAATTTTCGTTATTTCGGGAAATCCCGAATCTCGAGATTAGGATTTTCTCGGGAAATACCCAACTCTAGTAACAAATTATGAAACTCCCCCCTTTACTTAATTTTTTTTCAAATCATTGGTCGCATTTTTCCAATTATTTTTTTTTTTGATGCATTCCATAAAAATGTCAAACCTTCTCCTATTAGCCGCATAGCCTCCCCAAATAATTGTGGAACTAGAGCGTTTGCTAGTGACTAAAATATTAAGCCAGCCCCCCCTCCTTTCCTGTTGCTTTTAATTTGTCACTCATGGAATTTAATATATTTATATTCACCTCACCACATTTCATTGATTATAAATAATTTTATAAAAAAAATACAATTTTTTGTGCCATCAACATTCTATAAATACATTTTGTTTACAAATATTTGTGTGCCTTTAGTGCATTTTTTTCTATTTTTTTTTTCGTCACATTCAAAATCAGAATGCATTTTTTCTTCTCCCATGGCTTTGCGGTGGTGTGAAATCGCTTTCGTAAACCGTAAAAAATATAAAAATAAATTTTAAAAATATGCACACACGTATAGAAATCTAGACAGCGCAGACGACAACGTCAGCGCGTACAAATGAGGGAATGCATAATTCTCAGCCGAACCATCATCCATCGATTATTCAAATCTTTTGCTGGGCACAGACGTTTATCTTTGAATAAAATATCACTTTCGAAATAGTATTTTTTCTTCTTCAGTTTTTTGGCATTGCGCCATTAGAGAACTTGAACTTGAAATGTTTGAAAGCGTTGTGGTCACAGGAAATAATGTTTTGGTGCTGGGCACTGTGTGGTTCATAGTACGCGAGTCTCAAGAGAGACGGTAGACTAGAACAGACATTATACGGCCTTTGCCGTATAATTTTAAAAGAACATTTCTGTGTCAGTTTATGCTGATGATAATCGGGTGATATATATCTATTTAATAGTTTGAATACAAATACATGTGTTTGTTTATGTGCTTTTTGTGTTCAAACCAAAAAGTGTGCAATTTCGTGGAAGACTTTCTGGAACCTGAGCAAGAGGCACACAGCATTCGTTTATACATGCGATTTCTTTGCTTGCGGGAATATCTCAAAATAACATAAATGTTTTTTAAATAAATTTAGCTCACTAGTTGTGTCACAAGTTAACTTTCAAAGTCTTAATCAAAAATTTCACAAATAAGTCATCGTTGCGCTCGTAAATTCGGAACTGAGCTCATTCCTATTTTTTCGCTTTATAATGTCACACAAACAAATTAATGCATATAAAACAGTTTAATTTATATTAACTTAAAACTGCATAAATACAAATTAAAAGTACAATTTTTTGTTTGCCAGCGGTGAGCATATAAAGCAAAAGACAAAAAGAGAAATGATTTCATAAAATACGCAAATTTAAATCATACATTATGAATAAGATACAAACAGTATAAGAAAGATACTTTTAATGGGTCATCAAAATAACGAATGAGACAATTTTGAAAATAACTCGGAGATATACGAGTGTATCATTGATAAAGGTCTAGTTTGAAGGAAGTCTCCTCTAGTATAGAGCAAGACCTAAGAGGTCGACTCTAGTATAGAGCAAGACCTCAGAGGTCGACTCTAGTATAGAGCAAGACCTCAGAGGTCGACTCTAGTATAGAGCAAGACCTCGGAGGTCGACTCTAGTATAGAGCAAGACCTCGAAGGTCGACTCTAGCATAGAGCAAGACCTAAGAGGTCGACTCTAGCATAGAGGAAGACCTCAGAGGTCGACTCTAGCATAGAGCAAGACCTCAGAGGTCGACTCTAGTATAGAGCAAGACCTCAGAGGTCGAATCTAGTGTACATAGAGGAAGACCTCAGAGGTCGACTCTAGTGTACATAGAGGAAGACCTCAGAGGTCGACTCTAGTATAGAGCAAGATCAGAGGTGGACTCTAGTACTCGGAAAGAATTATGTTCCTACGAGGTTTGCTATATACTTATATATTTCTGTCCTAGGCAACACTAAGTTTTGCTGGCGGCATTTGACATTTCCATTGGAAAGTTTGACATTTATTAGCATAAACGTACTCAGAACATTTTGACGCAGCACCACATCATTTGGGTTGTTAACAGTGACTTGAAAAAATTAATTTGGCAAAAAATGGAATTAACTCGTGAACATTTTCGTGCGATCATTTTTTACCGCTTTCGACGTGGATTATCACGACAAGAGTGTATCGATGAACTTAAATATCACTGTGGAACAAATTCAGGTTAGCAAAATTAAGGTCGATTCTGAGTGTGAGGGGTGAAAATTAAGTCTAAATTAGAAGACCCATATCGCGGCGTTTATTTATGTTAGTTCGAATTTTGTTTTAATCGACCTCCGAACTTTGCAGTCTAATGGCGATTTTCAGCATATTGTTTATATGGTCTTTTGGCTATAACTCGTCGACTAATTGATATTTTTTCAATCTGTAAAATTATTGTCCTGTCCTGTCCAACAAATAATTTTTTTTAAAAAAATGGTTTAGAAAATTTTTGTTGTACTTTTGAAGCAAAATGTTGGAAAAATTATTTTTTTCATGCTTTCTGAAAATATTTTCCACAAAACTAAGTCTTTTTGGCTTTCTGTTTGATCTTTATTATGCTTCTTAGTTTCTTCAATAAATTTCATTCGAAAAGAAAACAATCATAATACAAAACTTGCGTTTTCAAGCTTAATATTAATTTACTTCTCATTTTTTATGTATCAAGTTTGTTCAGTGTTGGTTTTGAAGAAACATTGAAAAAGAAATTATAAAAATATGTAAAAAAAATATAATTTTGAAATGTTAATTACGAAAAATTTTAAGTAAAAAAATTAAATAAATTAAATTTATGATTTGGCCAATTGGCGTTCCACAGTGTATTTGTATGACGATGAAGCACCATCTTATAGCTTATAGAAAAACTGGTTTAATGAATTCAATCGTGTCCGACGCTCGCTCAAAGACGAAGGTCCTGAAGGTCGTCCAAAAACTGCCCTTGTTCCAGAGAACATTGATGCCGTGCGTGAACTGATAATGCAAGATCGTCATGTGACATACCGTGAGATAGACATCCTTGGGCATTTCTTCCACCAGCATACACTCGATATTGCAAAAAAGGTTTGTTCTCGTTGGATTCCGCACAATTTGACAATCGCTCAAAAAAAAAAGGCTCGTGTCGATTGGTGCAAAGAAATTTTTGAAAAAATACAATCGCGGTGCTTCAAAAGACGTTTATAAGATCGTTACAGGTGACGAATCATGGATCTATGCGTATGAGGTTTGTTCTCGTTGGATTCCGCACAATTTTACAATCGCTCAAAAAAGAAGGCTCGTGTCGATTGGTGCAAAGAAATTTTTGAAAAAATACAATCGCGGTACTTCAAAAGACGTTTATAAGATCGTTACAGGTGACGAATAATGAGTCTATGCGTATGAGCCCGAAACAAATCAGCAATCGACCGTGTGGGTCTTCGAAGACGAGCCAAATCCAACGAAAGTTGTTCGTGGAAGAAGCACTTCGAAGCAAATGGTCGCCTGTTTCTTCGCCGAAACTGGTCATGTGGCGACTGTTCCGCTTAAGCAACGTAGGGCGGTCAATTCTGAGTGGTACACCACAGTTTGTTTGCCTGAAGTCCTAGGAGAAATTCGAAAAAACGAAGAAGAGAAGGCGAATCATTGGCTCAAACCAGCGCCTTTTTGACCGGCCAAAACTTGGAATTGATGGGTCATCCGCCGTACAGCCCTTGGCACCCAATTTTTTTTTATTCCCGCACATCAGGAAAAAAATACGTGGTCAACGATTTTCGTCGCCAGAAGATGCTGTTCAAGCGTTCAAAAACTATGTTTTGGAGGTGTCTCAATCGGAGTGAAAAAAGTGCTTCAACAATTGGTCTGAGCGCATGCAAAAGTGTAAAAATCATGCTGGAGAATACTTTGAAAAACAATAAAACCATTTTTGATGATAAATATTCGCATTTTAATTATTAGGGCAGAAATATATAAAGCAGCCCTCGTACGTTGATTTTGAAATGAAACAGCAAAGGTATCGAACCAGAATCAAATCTCGTCAAGTCATGATTTTAAAAAAACCTAATAAATGTAAACAAAACGAAAAAAGTAATTCATGAAATAGTTTCATATTTTTTCCGAAAATTTTATCACAAAAAATTATAAACAAACTCTATAATTTTTATGAAAAAATTGCATGATTATTGTGAAATGTAGTTATAAAAAATAATGAAAACATGTCATAAAATATATTAAACAAGTTCATAAAAAACAAGTAAAATTGCACAGAAAATATGAAACTTCTACATAAAACGTTTGAAACTTATCACAAAAAATTATAAACAAACTTTATAAGTTTTATGAAAGTATTGCATGTTTATTGTGAAATGTAGTTATAAAAAATAATGAAAAAATGTCATGAAAAATATTAAACAAGTTCATAAAAAACAAGTAAAATTGCATAGAAAATATGAAACTTCTACATAAAACGTTTGGAACTTATCACAAAAATTTATAAACAAACTTTATAAGTTTTATGAAAGAATTGCATGTTTATTGTGAAATGTAGTTGTAAAAAATAATGAAAACATGTCATGAAAAATATTAAACAAGTTCATAAAAAACAAGTAAAATTGCATAGAAAATATGAAACGTCTACATAAAACGTTTGAAACTTATTTTTTAAATATATGAAAGTTATTCCAAAATAATATGAAACAATTTCATAAAAAATAAGGAAAATTGCATAGAAAATATGAAACTTATACATACGTATTTTTAAAAAAATATGAACGAAATTCTTAAAGAATAAGAAAATGTTTTATGATATTCTTAAAGAAAACGAATATTTTTTATCAAGCCGATTGTCATTTTTTCGATTTTGTTCATATTTCTTATGAGAAGTTTAAGGGGCTGAAAAAATTAGACAAATTTCGTAATTTATAAAAACTATTTCACGATTTTCACGAACATAAGTTTTTAAGATTACAGAGGATAATTTTAGAGGTCTCTCGTTTATGCAAAAGATTTCCTCAAACATGGATGTTTTTCAAAAATTGACGTCCAATATCCATAGATTGTCGAATTTGCTTTTGGATGATGAATTTTGTCTAAACCACAATCGATATGTGTTGGTTTGAATATAAATGATAAAAAATGCCTAAAATGCATGGGAATCGTGGTGAAATTTCCATAGGGTACCGGGTTTTCGGCCTATTGACCGAAATTTAGCCAAACCGTAAAAGGGATAATTAGATTGCAATCGAATGGTTGATGGAAGATTTGTTATAAGCCCATTTGATGCCATTTTGTTTTAAATTTCTTCAACAAAATCGCCCCATCATAAGGGGCCATAAGCAATATCCATTATAAGTATTGCAATAAATACTAAAGGGTGTCCCAAGAAGATCGCAATTTTTAAATCTGGCAACATTCGAAGTGTCATTGTTTGACATTTGAACAATTGTTATTGTTTGTTAGTAGAAGGTACGAGGTTAGTAAAAATGGAGCGCTACACGAAAGGGAGTTCGTTAATTGGGTATTGGAGAGACAACATGAAAATGCTGATTTTGCCGATAAAATCATCTTCAGTGACGAGGCCCATTTTCATCTTGATGGCTTCGTCAATAGGCAGAATTGTCGCATTTGGGGTGCGGAAAATCCTCGAGTGATTCACGAGAAGCAAATGCATCCTCAACGTGTCACTGTGTGGTGTGGTTTTTGGGCTGGAGGAATCATTGGACCTTTTTTTTATGAAAATGAGGCAGGTCAAGCGCAAACAGTCAATGGTGTTTGGTATCGTGAAATGATAACCAGTTTTTTCTTGCCTAGAATTGAAGAAATGAATGTGGAGGGCATGTGGTTCCAACAAGACGGCGCCACATGTCATACAGCCAGAGAAACAATTCAATTGCTGCATCAGTCATTTCCCGGTCGTGTTATTTCGCGTTTTGGAGATCAGAATTGGCCGTCTAGATCGTGCGATTTAACACCATTAGATTTTTTTTCTTTGGGGTTTTTTGAAGTCGATGGTTTACGCGAATAAGCCGACGACGACTCAAGCCTTAAAAGACGAAATTGGACGCTGCATTAATGAAATACCGCAGCATTCATGCAAAACGGTCATTGAAAATGTCATTAAAAGATCGCGTGCATGCCAGCAAAGCCGCGGCGGCCATCTGCACGATATATTGTTCCATACATAACCTCATTCTGTCTACTTTACGATATAATAAAGTTTCACGATTTTTTCTTAAATATCTGTGTTTTATTTAAAATTTAAAAAATGCGCTCTTCTTAGGACACCCTTTATATACTTATTATAAAATCCCCCCATTCTAATCGGAGGAGTCCATGCTAATAAATTTTAAAGAATTTAATATCTCTAATATGGCTTTTTTAGCATTTTATATTGCCTTTAAAAAAAAAGAAAAATTTATGCGTTTCACATCTCATAGAATTTGTGCGATATTCAAGTGACAGATATTAAATGTGACACAAATAATCAAAACGACAACACCCACCACCAACACCGCCGTCATAAATGAGATGATCTTCTCTCTCTCGTCATTCATTTCATCTGCTGTTTGATGAAAATTAAGAAGAATGAAAATTATATGAAATAAAAAGCTCTAAAAAAACACAAGAATGACATATTATATATTTGGTTGTTTTTGCAAATTTTTCATCTATTATAGCTATTCTATTTTTTTTGCCATGAAAAGTCTGTAAGACCAACAGGAAACATGAATTTATTAACGGGTTTTAAAATAAGAAAAACTGTGGCGCGCGTATATTTAAAAGGTGCTGATGGAATTGCTGATATATGGCAAAGTTTGATATATAATTTTTTTATAATACCTGTTCGCTTAAACAAATTAGTTTTTAAGACTCAGTAATAAATTGGGTTTTTTGAATAAATTGTACTAATTTTAGAAATGATTGCTTGTTGATGAAATTAAAAAAAAAGTATTGATATCAATAAATACACAACAAATAAACTTTTTTGACATTCTTCTATTTTATATTCTTATTCGGTTATGATTACCAATTTACTATTCCTTATTTTGAAGATTTAGGTAAAGCAACTAAGAGTTAACATCAATGCGATAACAATTACAATTATATCACCATTAGAATAATTTTCCTTTCTTCTACCAAATATTCATTTTGACAAACCATTTAGTATAATCATGATGACCGATTGCTCGTATACCTGTTGAAGCAATGGATAACTAATAAATAATTGCGTTGTAGTAAACGAAATAATGACTGTTATGTTTGAGAAAAATGGTAGTATAACAATTTGTTGGGAAAAAATTTGTTCTCCGAAAATCGATTTTTTTTTGACGTTGTGACCGATAATATCTTTTGAAGCAATAGAAAATTACTAAAAAAAACTTTGTATCAAAAGAAATAAGGACAGATACGTTTAGAAAGAAAACCTATAAAACTATTTGTTGACAGACAGAGTTTTGTTCTCAGGCAATTTATCCTTGATCTTTTATTATCCTTGAAACCTAATATTTTTATTGAACCAAAAAGCCGTTGCAGCAATCGTTATTATGACTGATGTATTTTGTGTAACAGCTGGTACTACTACGAAGTTGTTACTGCTCTCCAAAAACTCAGTTAGTACAACTCATTATCATTTGCATTACCAGGTAATGAATTCTCATTACCCTTTGCATTATTTTGAAACCAAAAATAAGTACGTTCTGATATTTGCTTAAAAGAGTACTTTTGAGTATGATGTGAGGCTGAAGTTGCAATATTAAAGTCAAATTTGCTGTTTAAAGTTCTCTTTCTCCCTCATTTCAAAATCATTTGTATTTTAATTTAGCAACAATAGGCCAAAAAATAGTTGCATATTTGGAATCGAAAGAATATTTTACTGCTTTTGATTACGAATATAGCCATATTCGTAGGGGGTATGTCTCTAATCGCCATGAGTTCGGACACAAAATTAAGCTATGGACGATATTCTGATTTTGGTATTTATAGGGGACCAGGTTTTTGCGCAAATGCCAATGCCTTAATTATTGAGATTCCTAGGGAAATTTCAGAATATCCATAAGCCCAAGTTTGTAGAAGGTTTACGGGTCCTGCCCTAAATAAAAACCACTTTTAAAAATGACATATTTGGAGACGTTAGGTCATTGATTTTGAATACCCCTATGTCCATGATTATAAGCGAGCGTTTTTAGGGATAGGTCCCTTGTATGTTTCTATATATTCAAGCATGGACGTATGTGGTCTAATACCACCAGTATTAGTAAGTGGTCCACAGAAACTAAATGTAAAAGATTTTACCGAAAGCATAGTTAGTGGAGGACTTCTAGAGCGGCTGTACTTAAAATGGTGGGGGTACCAATGCAATAAAGCTAGACAAAAATTTGACCAATATGATATGGTGGATCTTACGGGAGGTTGTGTAATAGTTTCAAGATATCATATAATAGGTGGCTTCTAGAACTGCAGGGCCTTAAAATCCGGGGGACTTTTGTATTGTAGCTACTCGTATGTTAAATTACGAGTATAATAAAAACGAATCAAAAATTGTTGGTTGTAGTTCGAATACAAGCTCTGGAAGGACGAAGGAACGGATAGAGGATCTTACAGAGGGACGGTTGAGGAAATATACTAAAGAATGGAGGGACGGACGTGAGAATGTATATATTTTATTTCCATATGTGACAGCGCATAGAGAAAGGGACCTAAGGGTAAAAAAATCAATTTTCATTTTTTTCTTTTTTTTTGATGTGGACAACATCTGAGCATCGAATGAGACCGATCCCATGCCCCAAAAGTGTTCCCTCCCAGAGATATGCGCGTTTTACGAAAGTGAAGTCGACGATTCTAAGCGCAAATACAAAGGGACCTAATCTTTAAAATGGCGCTCTTGAACAAAACTTTTCATCAGCTTTTCACTTTTTTTTGATGTGAACAACATCTGAGCATCGAATGAGACCGATCCCATGCCCAAAAGTGTTCCCTCCCAGAGATATGCGCGTTTTATGAAAGTGAAGTCGACGATTCTAAGCGCAAATAGATAGGGACCTAATCTTTAAAATGGTTCTCCTGAACAAAACTGGTTTTTAACCTTAGGTCCCTTTCTATTTTGCGCGTCACATATAGTCCTTTCTTGAGGCAAAAATAGTACTAATAAAAAATTTCAGTGAAACCAGTTAACAATTGTAACCTTGAGTTTTACGTATTTAAAGCTTTAGATGGAATGACAAGGGTAAGGACGAACGAAGGTTGGGGCGGAGCAATGCATAGAGGGTTTAACGGAGGGATGAACTGAAGGTGGGTCGCATCAAAGAATGGACGGATGACGGGTCGAAAAAACCAACGAACGAAGGATCAGACCAGGAGTAGGCACGGACGGAGTGGCGGACTAGATGGGGGAGGGGTCTAATCAGTCGGTGATGCAAACGGATTGCCGAGTTGTATGAAGGGACGGAGAAAGGCTCAGAACAGGCAGTCACGAACAAAGTGTCGGACCAGACAGAGGGATTAACGAAGGGTCGAATCAGGCAGAGGGACGGACGGAGAAATGAACGAAGGTTCATATCAGGTAATGAGACGAAACGGAGTGTCAGATTAGACGAAGGGACGCAGAGACAAACAGTTAAATGGATTAGACAGAGGGATGGACGGTGATTCGGATTAAATGGAGGGATGTACGAAGGGTCGAATCAGGCTGGATAAAGGAACGGGCAAAGGCTCAGATCAGGCAGTCACGGACAAAGTGTCGGACCAGTCAGAGGGACAAACGAAGAGTTGAATCAGGCCGAGGGACGGACGGAGTAATGAACGAAGGGTAATATCAGGCAAAGGGACGGACGTAGTGTCAGATCGTACCAAGAGAAGCGGAGACAAACAGTTAAATGGATTAGACAGAGGGACGGACGGAGTATCGGATCAGATGAAGGGATGCACGAAGGGTCGAATCAGGCAGAGTCACGGACGGAATGTCGGACCTGACAAAGGGACACAGAGACAGAAAGTTAAATGGCTCAGCAATTGATTTGATTTTGTATCGATCTAACGCAAAAAAAAGATAAGGTTACTATAGGGCCACGGCAACAACAACATGATCTCTGCAATAAAAATATGTTTGCCGCAGCCAAATAATTGTTATTTAAATTTCTATTTTTGATAAATTTAAATATGGTTGTTAGAACAATGTTATTGATACAAATCCTTGTCACGACAAAAGCCTAATACGGTTTACACGCAGAGAAAAACATGGTTACTTCTTATATATGGTCACGGCAATAATAAGATGTTCTCCGCTATAAAAGTATGTTCGTCGCAACCATAGTATTGTTTATTGAATTTCATTTTGACAATAGTATTATTTCCGCAATATTAATATTTTTGAAATGTAACAATAGTATTATTGCCAAATTCAATAATGAAAATATGGTTGTTGCAACAATATAAATATGGTTGTAGCAACAATTTAAATATGGTTGTAGCAACAATATAAATATGGTTGTTGCAACAAAAGTATTGTTTTTTGGGTTTTATGTTCACAATAATATGATTACGGCAATCCTGCTGCATGATTGTAATTTTTCCTCATTTAAAAATGGATCCAATGCAATAATAGTACTTTTTATATGGAAATTAAAAATTGTCAAACAAACTGGTTTTGCTTTGTTTAACTGAAGTACACCTAATCCTGTTTTTGCACGGTACATGTGTTCCAGAAAATATCGTGTAAATAAAGACACTACTTAACGAAAAAATGTTAGATTGGTTCAGCAACCCAAGAAAGCCTACGAAAATTAATACATAATTCGGTAAAATAAACATAAATTTTATTCTTCAGTATACCATGCCCATTTTATTTCACATATTATATAAAGGAACTAGTTTTATATAAAGGAACTTAAAAAATAAAATCATTTTAAAGTTTTTAAGCAATAAAAATCCAATTTAAAAACAAAAAAATCTCCTATGCAAGGAACATAAAAAAGTTGTATAGAAATATAAAAAATGGTATAAGGGTAAATTCTATTCGGTATTAGTTTTTGAATGTAAGCGCATTCTTTTCTGCTGCGTTGGAGCAATATCTGTTTCGTCAGTAGAATTGTTCAGTTCTACGTCCACATCTTCAACTGCGTTCATTGGTAACTGCATATCAGAACTTGTTTCAGGCACAGGTTTATTTATTTTAATAGCAAATTCAGTTATAGTACGATGCGATCCTACTTTGGAGAGTTCTTTGTACAGTTCCTTGTATCGAGCAATACAGGATTGTAGATCTGATTGAAATTTCACAGCTCCCCTAACTATCGGTATAATTTGCAATGAAATGTCAAAATCACATTGTGTTGCCATATTTAAAAAATATACGGAAAAATAATATTTGAATGGCAGTTCCTTGTGGAAACAGTGTCAAGACTTCATTATTAACTGGCAATGCTGAAGAGAGAAAAAACTATGCATATGTAGATAAAATCACAGTTAAATTCAAAATAGATTTTATTTCCGTCTAAAAAAACGTGTAAAAGCAGGATAAGTTTATTTCTGTCGACCGTGTTATTTCAAAATAGTGTAAAAAAAGACCGTGTAAAAACAGGATTAGGGGTATTTTTTAAAAAAACGCTTACGTTTTTTAAACTAATTTTTTCTAATCTTAAATAAACTACTTCAATAATTTTAAGTTTAATGTATTTTTAAATAATTTTCATAATTCAAATCTATTGTTGACAACTTAAGCCAATTCTAAAAAAATAATATTGGGGATCATTGTACAGTTTTGTGTGATACAATGGTTGTAGGAATCATAAGATGGTTGCGTGTGAATCATACTATGGTTGTATGTGAAACATACTATGGCTGTGAGGATCATAATATGGTTATGGAGACCATAATATGATTGAGTGTGAATCATGGTATGGTTGTGGGGATCATAGTATGGTTATGTTTGAATCATTCTATTGTTTTAAGGATGGTATGGTTGTGTGGATCATAGTATGATTGTATTTTAATCATACTGTTATTATAAGGATTATATTTTGTAGCACCACAACCAAAACCCAACATGCGAGTACGTAATGCTCTTCGAATATTGTCACCACAACCATACTTTTTTTCTGCGTGTTTGATTGAATGTAAGAAATTAGTTTGTTAAACAAATCATATTTTACCACAGCCAAAACCCAACCATACGAGTACGTAATGCTCTTCGTATATTGTCGCCACAGCCATACTTTTTTTCTTCGTGTTTGAATGTGAGAAATTAGTTTTTTAAACAAATCATATTTTGTCGGTAAAGCGCTTCCACGGCCAATTTAAGTGGTTTTAAAATATTTAGTAGATCTGCTTGTAGGTTTGCATTATCTTCAGTGCAATAATAGCAACTAAAGAATATCTCGGGAATCACGTATTATTTTGCCGGAAATGAAAAATTACCGGAATTTCCGGGAAATCCCGTCCGGGAAATACACACATCCCTTATAACTCGAATCCGCTCTATTATCCTTATAATCATCGCTCAATTATCCTCATTACATCGTCATTAACAGTGTCATTAACGTTTTCTTTTTTCTAGTTTCCCCAAGAACATAGAAGAGCTCATGCTTCTGCTGCTTTTACTTAAATCCAGTTTATCTCCTTCATATGTTTTCCTAAACCACTCAAAAACTAAATCCACGCGACACGTGTTTTTGGCTGATACTTTGTTTGCCACATTCTCATTCAATCACTCTTAAGTAGTTCCTCATCATCAGCACCCTTGTGGTGGTGGCACAGTGGGTAGACACATGGACAAACGGTGTTCGCACGAGTTCACTTGAGTATGTCTAACTAATTACTAGACCTGATTGTGAATAGCAGATATGCACTTTATTTATAACAGTGCACACTAATATTTCCGGTTTGTGTAACTCATAACAGTGAATAATTTTTCCTCTAATTTAGCGCAAAAAAGTGTTAGACTGTCGTTAGGCTTAATTCGGTGCATGTTCGCTTGGCTGGCTGGATGGCTGGCCGACTGGCTGCTGAAAAAGCTGGCCGAGTATTCGGTCGTCCGTCCGTCTGTTCGTTCGCCTTACTGTCTGTCTGTATTTTTGTTCAACAATTCCATTTGAATTACGAATGTCCGTCTGTCATGTGTTCTCTCGGTCGCAGCCGTCTAGATTTACTTCTATTTGCACGAGCATTTCTAAGGTAAACTGGCTTGGTTATTTTTGTTATCTCTCCTGTGCTTGTGTTTTTTTTTGTTGTTGTCAAATATGGTCAATTGAATTTGGTTTGTCCAGATTTTGTTACTTTTTACTATATATATATATAAATATATGCATATAGCCCGTCGCTTTATGTGTCTAGTTCAAGTTGAGTGCCTTTGGTTTGGCGTTTTGTGTTTTTTTTCTATGCCTGTTTCGAGCATTAAGATTTATTCGCACAACCGCCAAATGAAAAGTTTACAAAACATGATAAACATTAAGAGGCGACAGCAGCAGCCGAGGCGGCAAAAAAATAGTTATAATTGGGTTTCCTGCTGTGTGACTAATAACAATTAAATAGCCAATTTCAACTGTAGTGGCGGTTCCTCGGCGGCGACACCGCAAAGGAGGAGGTGCTGGAGAAGAGTTACTCCGAACAAGACTTTTTCTGAAGATGCAGAGGGAAAAATCAATAAATTTATGAAACATATTTCCAATGCCGTCCTGTGTGGTGGTGTGGAGCCAATTATAAAGTTGGGTGTTTACACTCACAAAAAAAAGTGATTGTCACTATTTGAAATGTTCTGAGATTACTTAAAATGTCTATTTTGTTCAAGCCAAAAGGAAAGGAAAGTACTAGATTATAGCCATTTTAGCACTTATTCCCGGTAACTACTACGGCTGCTATAAATATTTCTGGCCTAGTAATGAAAATGCAAATATTTATCATCAAAAGTGATTTTATTGTTTTTCAATGAATTCTCCAGCATGATTTATACACTTTTGCATGCGCTCAAACCGATTGTCGAAGCACTTTTTTCACTCCCATTGAGACACCTCCAAAACAGGGTTTTTGAACGCTTCAACAGCATCTTTTGGCGACGAAAATCGTTGACCACGCATTTTTTTCTTGATGTGCGGGAATAAAAAGAAGAAGGTGCCAAATCAGGGCTGTACGGCGGATAAACCCTCAAAGGTGCTGGTTTGAGCACATGTGTGAGAGCTCGCAATGTCATGGTGCACAGTGATTCGTCTTCTCTTGTTCGTTTTCCAAATTTTCCGAAGACTTCAGGCAAACAAATTGTGATGTACAACTCAGAATTGACCTTTCTACGTTGCTCAAGCGGAACTGTCGCCACATGACCAGTTTTGCCAAAGAAATAGGCGACCATTTGTTTCGAAGTGCACGAACAACTTTCGTTGGATTTGGCTCGTCTTCGAAGACCCACACGATCGATTGCTGTTTTGTTTCGGGCTCATACGCTTAGATACATGATTCGTCACCTGTGACGATCTTATAAACGTCTTTTGAAGCACCGCGATCTGATTTTTTCACAATTTCTTTGCATTAATGGACACGAGACTTTTATTTTGAGCGATTGTCAAATTGTGCGGGATCCAACGAGAACAAACCTTTTTTTATGGCCAGGTGTTCATGCAATATCGAATGTATGAGAATGGAAGAAATGCCCAAGAATGTCCCTATCGCACAATATTTCACATGACGGTCTTGCATTATCAGTTCACGCACGGCATCAATATTCTCTGGCACAACGGCCGTTTTTGGACGAACTTCGCGAGCGTCGGCCACGATTGAATTCATTAAACCAGTTTTTCACAGTGCTATAGGATGGTGCTTCATCGCCATACAAAGATTTAAGTTCATCGATGCACTCTTGTCGTGATAATCCACGTCAAAAGTTGTGAAAAATGATCGCACGAAAATGTTCACGAGTTAATTCCATTTTTTTTGCCAAATTGATTTTTTCAAGTCTACACTGACAAATGAAGGTCGTACGTCAAAACGTTCTGAGTACGTTTATGCTAAAAAATGTCAAACTTTCCAATGGAAATGTCAGATGGCGCCAGGCAACACTTAATGTTACCTAGGCCAAAAAATATATATAGCAACCCTCGTAGTTTAATACACAAATCGCGAGAAACTATTCGTCTCCCCACGGATCACCAGAGGCGGACGATAGGGAAGTTAAGATCGATATTTGCCATGCTAAGAATTTGTAGCAGCAGATAAGCACAAAGGGGCGCTGGCCGTCACATAGTAGTGTTCCCCATTGCAATAGCGCACCAACGATAATCTTGTTAAACACTCCGCCGTTGTTCTTAGTTGTCGAAGCAGGTTGAAAATGAGGTCTTAGGAGTTCTCACAGTTGAAACTGTAAAACCACCACCTATATTTAAATACATCTCAAAGTCCTATACATCCTCTATGTCTAGATTGGGGAGATATGGCCGATATATGTCTTGCTAAGAATTGGTACCAGCAGATAAGCACAAGGGGGCGCTGGCCGCCGCATGGTAGTGTAAAATGGGGTCTTCTGAATTATCACAGTTGAAACTGTAAAACCCCCAGTCAGATTTGAATATATATCAAAAGTCCTATATGTCTATACCTAACACATCTCAGGTATAGACATTATGCTACCAGTGTGTGGATCATAAATTGGAAGTAATAATTTTTAACGAGGTCTGCAATATGGTAATGCGGGCAATCACCTGCCGTTAAAACTTTTTATTTAGCCTGGGTAATTGGGAAGGACCCTACGGGTTGTTACGGGAAGGCAGTGGCTTGCTATCCAAAGCCTCCGATTGAGTTTTGGTTTGACATAGAGCTGGGTATGAACCGGGCGATACGATCAGTAGAGTAGCAGCGGCTTAAGATGATATTCAACCGATCAGCAAGAGAAGATAAGCCCACGCAGCATATCTGTAATGGGTAAATGCATTCTTATGCGGCGCTCACACGTTACAACTTTTCGTTCAACTTGACTAAGTTGAATAGCAAGTTGTAACGTGTGAGGGCTAGTTGGTCGTCGGTTGGTTGAAAAATCAAAAGATTTTGATTTCTGTTCAAGTTGGCCAACCTGGTTGCTACGTGTGAGGGCATATTGTCCAACTTCATTGCTTTTTCTTTCTCATTTTTGTTTTGACGTTGATCAAACAACAGCAATTGTGAGCGGAAAGCAACCAAACAAAAATGAGTGAGAGTGAGGATGAGGATGATATACCAATGCGCGATTTTATCGAGGTATATAAAAGTATGCCAGAGTTGTGGAACTGTAAAAGCGAAAAATATAAAAATCCTGCTTCTCAATATGAATTTTCTCTCTCGAAAATAGGTCGTTGAATGTTTGGTCATTCATACGCATGTAATTTTTATAATCTTTTGGTTCGCTTTCTTTTAATGTTTTTAAAAGTTTTTTGTTTGAAAATTTGTTTTTATTTTTTAACCATTGTTTTGACCAAATTCTTTTCTTTCTCTTGTTTGCATTGTTCTTTAAATATTTTTTTCTTCTTCTTCTTCTAAAACTTCGTCTATGACAAGTAACGCAACCAAATCCGAATTCATGTTGACGATGTTGACGCTTCAAAATTTATTCTTTGAGTGAAGTTGAAAAAGAAGGAGATCGGCCAACTTGCTTCTTCATCTAAGTTGAACGAAAAGTTGTAACGTGTGAGGGCCGCATTAGAGGAATGAATGTTATCATTTGCAACCTCCTTGTTTGAGGCACTCTAATGTGCACTGAACCAGTTTAGTCGAGATGTAAGAAGATGTTATAAACGAAATAACAAACGTATATATAAATTGTTTTTAAGGCGAAGAGTATAAAAATCTTTCAATAGGTCATATTTTAAATAACTTTTTCTGTTTGAAAAATCACCATATTCCAATGAAGAACAACAATTGACTCCTCCTCAAAAGTCATACATCTTTTGATATTACGTCAAGAAATCCGTTCGAAGTTTTCAAAATTACCATCATTTCAGATTGGTTTCAGCCCTTATACATTTTTAAACCCATTTTACCTGCGCACTCGTGTAATTTAAGAGTTGTTGCCAATTGTAAATACATCAATTAACATTTCACGGGGGGATTTTTTCTTCCACATTAAATTACTTGCAATGCAACAGAACTATTATTATTGATATTTATGACTTGCTTCGTATGCTATCGCTAATTAAATAACAAAAAATGTTAATCTATCAATTATAGAGATCTTTTTTTTCTGTTGTTCAGTTGAATTGTTTGCATTGAAATAATCGACTGGCACAAGCAATTCTATGGCTGCAGTGCATCCACGCGTTGAGGGCAGAGAAGTCCAAGCTCAAGTGGGGGCAGAAAGTAAAATATAGTCCAGCGTTGGTTTAGGTAAAGAGTCAGAGGATAACAAAAATATATACGAAAAGAAAGCGGTGGAAGGATATTAGCACATAGTAAGAAAGATCCTAAGCAAATGCTACAAATTGAATTAAATCATTGAGCAGTTTACAATACTTTATCCTGTTTTTTTATATACTACTTGTTGCTAGAGTGCGCCATTATCACACACGAAGCCCAGTTTCAAAGTCGGATAGAAACTATTTTCGTGGGATTGCATTTTTCCTTTCAATTTAAAGCTTCGCAGATCCTATAATGTCCACATTCGTATATAGGAGATTGTCCTGAAATTCTAGGAGAAGATAGCCATGTACGATTTCCGATAGCAAGAAGCTTTATGTCGACTTATTTGGCTACACAACTATTTACTTGAACTGGGGGCACATAAACTAAATTAGTTTATTATATTTTAAGGAAAAATGAGAACTTGTATAGAGGTATAAAAAAAACGGGTCCTTATTGAAGATTAAATTTACTCAATTTAAGTTCAATTGGAATTTCTCCGGAGCGTGGTTTTGCTGATTTTCTCTTTGGTCATGCTATTCTTCATTTGGTTATAATGAATTTTATTGGATAAAATAAAAACATCGAAAGCTCTACAGTAGTATATTAAATTTACGCTCGAATATTGCTCACAAATATCATACGAAATGCATTGCTAAACAGTTCACTATTTGTTACATATTGATTTTTTATTAAAATTAAGTTCATTATGATAATAACTGATTGAAAATTATACTTGAACTGACTACACGCCTATTTTACTCAAATTGAGTGCACACAATTTACTGCAGTTGATTACTCAAAAATTACCTAAATCAAGTACAAAAATTTACTGAAATTAGTACACAAAATAAACTCAAATTATGTAAACAGAAATACTTAAATTGAGTACACAGAAATACTTAAATTGAGTACATAAAAAAACTTAAAATGAGTACACGAATTTACTTAAATTGAGTTTAAACAATTGATAACACAAAAATTACTAATTTTTTTTTTTTAAATTAGGTAAAAAAAAACTAAGAAATTAAGTACACAAAATGTGCTCAAATTGAGTACACAAAATGTGCTCAAATTGAGTATACAAAATGTGCTCAAATTGAGTACACCGAATGGGCTTTAATTGAGTGCACAAAGTTTACCTCAACCAAGTATACAAATGCACTAATATTGAAAACACAAAATGTACTAAAATTGAGTAAACAAAATGTATGTTCAAAAAATTACCTTAAAATTAAGTACACAAAATTTGCTATGATTGAATGCACACAATTTACTAAAATTGAGTACACAAAATTTACTGAAATTGAGTAGACAAAATTTACCCAAATTGAGTACACAAAATTGATATAATTTAACCAAAGTGCACACAAAAATCCAGAAATGTATAATTCTTTTAATCCAGTTGTGGACTTATGTTCTGGAAAAAGAGGGCTTTAATTTTAGACAGATATAGATACTGTGTCCAAAGATCAATTTTACTGAATATCACTCCAGTTTTGCTTGTAAACAGTATACTTGTTATACCCTACCGCTCTGAAGTACAAAGGTATATTTGTTATATCGAGAAAAAGCTTAATTTAGTATAATGTCGATCGATTCAAAATTATTTATTTTGCCGATTTGAACATGCCTATCAGTCCGCCTTGGCTTGCACTAAATGTGTAGGTCGCAAATTTTAACCGATCAAGATGAAACTTTGCGCGTTATTTTGTTTTCGGCTACTAATGGTGCTTGTTGGTGTTGTAGTAGCGGCAACTGCGTGCCGGGGTGACTGCCCTTGGCTGTAGAATTTCTCTTCGGATCAATCCGGTCCATAGAACCAGCTATCGTGGGATTCACTAAAACTACTCAAATAAAGCACTAGAAGTTTAGTCAAATGAGGAACACAAAATATACTAAAATTTATCTGAGTTAAAAAATTTACTTAAATTGAGTACACACTTTTGAGATTGGGAAAAATCAGTCAAAATTCTAATATAGCCTCCATACAAATATACCTCCCGATTTGGGGTTTAACCGACCAAACAGCGGCAAACTTAAAAAGATTTCAACGAAATTTGGTTTGAGGCGTTATTTTGCACACAGTATAAACAGTGCTGAAAATTGATTAGATCGTTTTAGATCTTGATATAGCTCCCATTCAAATTTACCTTCGGATTTTGATTAAACCTAATATCGGCAAGTTTTATAAGATTTCAATGCATTTTGGTTTGTACTCGTAGTGTTGTATTTTGTTGTTTGTAGTGTCATTAAAAACTTTAGGTTGACGTAGGATTTGACATAGTCCTTATACAAATGTGGTTCTAAGACCAGAAAAATTGATTAGATCCTAAAAATATTTGATGTGGCATTTGGCACATTGCTTTGGACTACACATACGATAAATACAAAGTCTAAAGCGCAAATTGAGGTTATCTAATAGTCTGCCTTGTCCGACTTAATACTATCCTTACTCGTTTTAAGTGGCTACTGTAACCAAACGCTAAAATCAATGGATGATCAGACGAATATGGTGATAGTAGCTTTATAAAGGGTGGTTAAATTTTAAGGACCGGTGTTGAATGTGAACCACACCTAAACGTCAAGTTTTTGATTTACATTTGATATTTCTCAATTTCAGACTAAATCAATTTGAACCATGGAAAGATACACAAGAAAATCAATTTTTGAAGAAAATCATCTTCAGTAATGAGGCACATTTTCAGCGCAGTGGATTTATGGGCTGGCGGCATCATCGGGCCGTATTTTTTTCCAAAATGAGGCCGGTCAGGCAGTTACTGTGAATGGTGTTTGCTATCGTGAGATCATAACGAACCTTTTATGGCCCGAATTGGAAGATATGGATGTGGACGATATGTGGTTTCAACAGTACGGTGACACTTGACACACAGCAAACGAAACAATGGCTCTTTTGCGCGATAAATCAACATCGGCCTTAAAAATGTAACCACCCCGAACATACATATGGATATTTTAGAACTGTGACCAACATTTCAAAATGAAGTAGTAAAATTCCTGATTTTTTCCAGGTGTACTTTATTTAAAAACATAAACAAACTTATAAAAAAGAAAGTGAGAATGCCTCAATTTAGTACAGACCTGGCATAAACTCAGTGAGTACTGCTCATTACCGTTTGCATTACCAGGTAATGACCTCTCATTACCCTCTGCATTATTTTAAACCAAAAATAAGTACTTCCTGATAAAAAATAAGTACTTCCTGATAAAAAATAAGTACTTCCTGATAATAAAAAAATAAATACTTCCTGATTATAAAATTAAGTACTTCCTGATAATAAAAATAAGTACTTCCTGATAATAAAAATAAGTACTTATCAGTATGTGGGTGACTGTACTTCTATAACTGGGCCAATCAGTAAGCACCATTTCTTTTTTTAGTTCTCTCAAATTTACTCTCACACTTGCTCGCAGACCACATCGTAAATGTTAAATGAATGTTATGAGGGTTGTAAAGAGAAAATTAACTAATAACTACCATCTGGTATGACCGGCTGTGGCGCAGGGGCTAGAGTCTGAGTCTACTAACCGCAGGGTTCTATGTTCAATTGCCCGCAAAAGTATATTTTTATTTATTGCAACAGATTTTTAAAATATACTCTCCCACTAGCTCTCACACACAGACTACCTATTCTTGAGCTTGGGTATGCTTACAAGGAAAGTACTTTGCTCCAATGTCTTCAAAATGTTAAAGTATTTCGAATATACTACTTAATATTCGAATCCATTTCGAATTACTTAAACATTTTGCAGACTTTTGATTTCCACAATTTTCGCTTGAGAAAAAAAATAAGAAATAAACTCAACACCATAATTGGCCATGATGAGCTATGAAATTTAAGATTGAGTTGTCATGTCAAATGATCTTTTTCTGAGTGGGTGTATGAAACGGTGGTCAAAACTAAAAATTAATTTCCGCTGTTGGCTATTTAAGCAGCATTTATTTTTATTAGCGCCCACACCACACTAAGGTTGCGTTTTGTCACGACACAAAAGATAAATTTCATGGTTAAATGAATAATCATTCATTCATAACTACAAATGTCGCTGTCTGCAGCCATGCAATAGACGTTAATGCCAGCGCTAATGACCCCTAACAATACGACCTGAAACTTGAGGCAATATTTAAAAGAAGAAAAACAAATGGTGTCAAACGAAGGTCTCCGGCTTGATAAATCACAAAATATTAGAATACAACATCATGTGGCGAAGTTAAACAATAGCCAAGTGGAGTCAAAGCTCTTAACCTTTTTTCCTCATGGTTACCCTTAATGGTTACACCAGCGCATTTATGACAAAAGCAGATGACCCAGTTGACCCATTGAAAATTTCAACATTTTATCTGCCAACAAAACCATTAAAGCTGGCCACAGAATTTGATGTTTGTTTCTGTTTCACAGTTCTGAGCTTAAATTTAAACCTAACTTTATTCCAAGAAACGAAGTACTCAAAAAAAACCTTTTTTTCGTTTAGGCAAATTGAACTTTAAGCAAAAAAATTGAAAAAAAACTGTTGAGCTCAATTTAAGGCGGTTACCGAACAATATCTCAAAATACCATGCACGTGTAGTTTTAAGCCTTTGTCGTATACTTGGCCCATCCAGTAGTAGTACGAGTAGTTCGGACCATGATATGATAGCACATCGAAACCAGACACTGAAACACGCAAATTTTAAGCCCGCAGGTTAGTCAACTTGCCCAAGAAGCCACGAAAACTAAAATTAAACGAATAAAAGACAACAAAAACCATGCAAAATAATCCGTATTAAAAACATACGAACATACGTCAGTAGAAAATAAAGAAAAACCAAAATAACCGCAGAAATGTATGGATGAAGGCAGAGACAGACAGACAGTCGAACTCATATCGTATAACTCGGCCACTTTCATAAATGTAGACAGGCGGTCAGCAGTGCATATACGAGTACATGGCAATTTAATTGCCAGAATACAAAGGGTCAATTAGGCATAAAAACATGACAAATTACAAAAAGTTCAAGAGTAGGTTTGAAAAAAAAAAATTGTCTCAGGAATTTTTTAAAATTATTGTACACATGTAAGTAGAAAAATCAAAAAAGTAAATTGATGAAAAATCTAAAAAAAATAATTGCATTGCCAGAGTTCTATAGAAAACGAGTAAGAACGTCTTTAGACGTTAGGTATTAACTAAAGCCCCCACTATACTTTTAAAACTTCATTGTCTTAGTTATACCTAGAAGATTTTTGTTTTAACCCTTTTACGGAAACCAAGCATCATATTATCTGTAGGGACATATATCGTTCATTTAGTTCAATACCCTAAGGACTGGTTTCTGGGTTACAGCTTGTAGGAAAAAGGGTTAGTCACAAAAGCTTTGTTAATTGCGTCAGAGAGTAACATAAAGATCGTTTCTTGGAAGAGGTATCGTATCACTTTACCGCTGGGTTCCACAACCTGTGATGGCTCACACTTCGTAAGTGGGAAAAAGTGTCGTACAGCAGCCGAAAGGAGCCACAGATCTGGCTGGAGCTGTTCTAAGTTAGTATGGACGACCAAGGTAAGCATTCAAATATGTGACGCGCAAAATAGAAAGGGACCTAAGGGTAAAAACCAGTTTTGTTCAGGAGAGCTATTTTAAAGATTTAAATACGTGTATCTATGGAGTACCATTACTTTCATAAAACGCGCATATCTCTGGGAGGAAACACTTTTGGGGCATAGGATCGGTCTCATTCGATGCTGAGATGTTGTCCACATCAAAAAAATTGAAAATTGTTTTTTACCCTTAGATCCCTTTCCCTATGCGCTGTCACATATGCAGAGAACATTTTAAAATTCATCTAGCTCAAACGAAAAATAGAAAGTTTAAGGCGGTATGTTTTCATATACACAAAGAGAACATGTTTGTTGTCACAACCGAATTTATGTCAACCGATTGTTTGTGGTTCACGTACTATTTATGTATTCATTGCTACAACCATGGAATACAATAAGAAAAAGGATACATCGCAACTGAAATTAATTCAAAATTGTTATAATTTTATGAAAAAGGACGAAAAGGGCACTCTAATATTAACGATAGGATGTTAAAATGTTCTACGAGAATAAACTCCATACGATTTCACTTAAGACATACAAGGGTTGCTATATATATTTCTGGCCTAGGCAATACTAAGTGTTGCCAGCCGCCATCTGACATTTTTATTGGAAAGTTCGAAATTTTTTAGCATAAACGTAATCAGAACGTTTTGACGTACGGCCATCATCTGTGTTGTTTACAGTGACTTGAAAAAATTAATTTGGTTTCCGGTCCGTCACAACCCTCTTCAGAAAGCTTTGCTGCAATTGTTGAAAGTAAAACCGAACTCTATAAGACCAGGCTCTCCCCAAACGAATGTGAACTACTATGGTAAACCTTACTTTTCAAGTTTTCTTTACACAATTGCCCACGAAAATACGTGGGGAAAATTGCCCAGAGGTCGGTTTTACTTTCAACAATTGCAGCAAAGCTTTCTGAAGAGGGTTGTCACGTACCCGAAATCATGATAAAAGCAGTGTGCAGCCACGAAAATCAATGTAACACTGCCATTTTGTTAAAAACTTGTCTTCTATTTAAAAATAGAAGCAAGAGGTCTTGAGCCGGTTAATCCCTTTTCAATGTGTAAAAGCAACAGACCGAAATAAAACAAAATTAATTTGGCAAAAAAATGCAATTAACTCGTGAACATTTTCGTGCAATCATTTTTTTACAACTTTCGACGTGGATTATCACGACAAGAGTGCATTGATGAACTTAAATCTTTGTATGGCGATGAAGCACCATCCTATAGCACTGTGAAAAACTGGTTTAATGAATTCAATCGTGGCCGACGCTTGCTCAAAGACGAAGGTCGTGAAGGTCGTCCAAAAACAGCCGTTGTGCCAGAGAACATTGGTGCCGTGCGTAAACTGATAATGCAAGATTGTCATGTGACATACCGTGAGGTAGAGGCATCCTTGGGCATTTCTTGATCCCGCACAATTTGACAATCACTCAAAAAAATGATCGCGTCGATTAGTGCAAAGAAATTTTGAAAAAAATACGATCGCGGTGCTTCAATAGACGTTTATAAGATCGTCACAGGTGACGAATCATGTATCAATGCGTATGAGTCCTAAACAAAACAGCAATCGACCGTGTGGGTCTTCGAAGACGAGCCAAATCCAACGAAAGTTGTTCGTGGAAGAAGCACTTCGAAGCAAATGGTCGCCTGTTTCTTCGGCAAAATTGGTCATGTAGAATGGACTGTTCCACTTGAGCAACGTAGGAGGTCAATTCTGAGTGGTACACCACACATTGTTTGCCTGAAGTCTTCGGAGGAATTCGAAAAACGAACAAGACAAGACGAATCATTGTGCACCATGGCAATGCGAGCTCTCACACATTGGCTCAAACCAGCGCCTTTTTGACCGGTAAAAACGTCGAATTGATGGGCCGTCCGCCGTACAGCCCTGACTTAGCACCCAATGACTTCCCTTTATTCCCGCACATCAAGAAAAAAGTGCGTGATAAACGATTTTCGTCGCCAGAAGATGCTGTTGAAGCGTTCAAAAACCATGTGTTGGAGGTGTTTCAATCGGAGTGGAAAAAGTGTTTCGAAAATTGGTTTGTGTGCATGTGTATAAATCATGTTAGAGAATAGTTTGAAAAACAATAAAACCATTTTTAATGATAAAAAAAACAGAAATGCGTTACTTTGATATTAGTGTTAAGTTTTGCTGTGATTTTTATATTTATTTATTTTTTATTATTTTATTATTAAATTGTTTCGTGATGTCCAGTTTTTTTAATAGTAATAAAAAATTATGACGATAGAAATGTAAAACTAATTGATTTTCAAATAAACATCCACTGAGAAAGTTAGAAAAAAGCTAACGAAACGTTGGGAAAACATAGAATAAATTAGTTTTATTTAATTCATGAAGGAAGACTGACCAATCAGCCCAGTCAAAAACGACATAAACAAATAAGATAAATATTTGCATTTTCATTATTAGGCCTGAAATATATACAGCATATATATATATATATATATATATATATATATATATATATATATATATATATATATATATATATATATATATATATATATATATATATATATATATATATATATATATATATATATATATATATATATATATATATATATATATATATATATATATATATATATATATATATATATATATATATATATATATATATATATATATATATATATATATATATATACACATATATATATATATATATATATATATATATACAGCACTCAAATTCGGTGAAACAAAAACTTTTTAACTTATTTCAAATTGCAAAGCGTTGCAAAATAAAAATGTTCTTGGCCTATAAAAAATAACTCGAGCCAATGACCTAAGCCTTTCATTTCTAGAAGAAATCATTCACCCCCCGAGAAAGTCCGAACTATTGTTAAAACATCACAGTATACGGGGTTTAGTTACTGCAGAGAATTTATTTGTTGTCACCATTAAATATTGGTACCCAAGTTACATTGACTTCATAATTGGTTGGTTCTCGTAACCACCAGTTGTGGCAATTAAAAGTTTTACTGAATTCTCATTGGTAAGAATCGTAATCTTAAGGTTAGTCAACCCTTGTAACCATCAATATCATCGAATGTTGGTGATTGCATCCATCGAATAAACCGAATATTTGTAGTTCGGACCGATTTCAAACTGATTTTTTCTCTGTGTGTAGCCCTAATCATTAAACTGTTGAAACCTGCTATCATTTCTTGGGTTCGGTATTGTCGAAATTAAAAAAGTATATTTTGAAGAGAGGAAATTACCAAATAAGAGAACTAATTTTAAATCGCTGATCCACTTACAATCATCATTATTCATGGAGGAAAGTATTAAAGCATCGGTCGGACCATACTTAAAGCATTGTCCACTAGTTTTTTTTACGGTGAGAGAGTGACAGAAAAATGAGAGAGAGAGCGAGAGAGAGTGCTAAACAATAAAAATGTGTTAAAATTGTCATTTTGATGCAACAACTGCTTTACATCGTACCGATAAGTGCTTCTTTAATTTATTGTAACTACTTATTTTTGGTTTCGAAATAATGCAAAGGGTAATGTGAGGTCATTACCCAGTAATGCAAATGGTAATGAGTTGCACATACTGAGTTTGTGCTAGGTAAATAATGTTTTCATTGAATTTAAGATTTATTGTGTAGGTGTTTATTCAGAAATGCTTAATATTACTTGTATTAGGCAGCGGTGTAATGATGATCCTAAATGTGATTCCCAGTACTTTCTCCAGTCTCTTCTTCTAACATTTGGTTGGAAGACTGGCCTCTGCACATTTTTTTTATCTGAGTTAAACACAAACTGATATAGCGAATATCGCTTCTATTTAATAGCTTCTCCGATATTCGCTCTATCAGTTTTTGTTTAACTCAGATAAAAAATGTCTAAAGGGCCAGTCTCCCAACCAAATGCTGGGAAAACAGACTGGAGGAAGTAACGGGCAAACAGCAGGATCATATACGAATACCGCTGCCTGATACAAATATTATTGGGCAGGTGGTGAAGCGTTTAACAACATCCCTGCATTGCGATAGAGATAATATAACTTTGAAAAACTATAGGAAACTCTTAAAAAAGGTTACGCCAAAAGAGCTTCGCAGGATTGGATAACTACAAAGAAGAGCTTAGAAAATATAACAAATGTTTTAAAGAAGGCCCAGTTTAAATTCTAAATTGACTTGTTCAGTTTGGTAGAAAACACATCCAAAGCAAGACTGGGGAAGATACTGGCTTCCTTACAAAACACAGAGTATCTCAATAAACCACAAGGCAATTGGACAACATCCACGGAGAAATTACTTGAGTAAGTCCTGAACACCAATTGTCTTATCCACTCTCAGACCCAGATCCATTCAAAGAGATCTGTGGTAACTCATCCGTTATGGGTAGCCATGGAAATAGGGACCGAATCAAAAATATCCCGGGCTTAAAAAAGCTTTAAACAGTTCAAATTACCTGGACCAGGCATGGTATCACCCGGTGAACTACAGGAAGTGGAGAATGCGTTTAATGTATATAAGCTACATCAACTCTACATCAGCTGTTAACAGCCATAAAACTCTTTAACGCGATGGCTAAGCAGTTCAATACGGTTTGAATGCCGGGCCACAGGACATTCTAGGGAACTGCAGGGCAGATAAGTAAGCAAGACTCTATAAAACCTTACGGTCTCCAGAGGTGCTTGCATCCTTAGGCATGCCTCTTGCCATCTGCAAACTCTTTCTGCCACCTGCAAGATCCTATAGGAAATCTAGAAACAGGTGGGCTTCAGTCACAGGCTTCTTTCAATCCAGATGAATGAGGCACTGACTGAATATGAAACGATCTCGAGCACTGCTGGCGTTTTTAAAATATGACGTCTCTTTCGTCGTATCTGCCATGATGGGACACTGTCTGACTGAAACACATGCAATAAAACTGAAAGTCGCTATCGATTACTGCAGAAGCTGTGACGATCTAGCTGAACTGGCTGATATCGGCATTGGCCAACTCAGGAGCTTTTTCCCTTTCTATGGAAGGGATAAGCGATTTTTCTGTTAGAAAACGACGTCTCTTTCGTCCTATCTGCCATGTTGGGACACTGTCTGACTGAAATACATGCAATAAAACTGAAAGTCGCTATCGATTACTGCAGAAGCTGTGAGAATCTAGCAGAACTGGCTGATATCGGCAGTGTCCAACTCAGGAGCTTTTTCCCTTTCTATGGATGGGATAAGGGATTTTTCTGTTAGTTTCCGTGGTATCACAATGGACTTTATAGTACAGGTGAGTAGTGAGTCTGTTTTAGTAAAGACTGTTATTTCTACCTTATCCAGACAAATGAGTCTGCGACTGGATATGAAGCAGTGCTGGCGTCAAGACTTAACGTCTCTTTGGTCGTATCTGCCATGACGGAACACTTTCTGATTAAAAGACATGCAGTAAGACTGAAAGTCGCGTCTAACGACTTCTGCAGAAGCTGTAAGTATGCGGAGGAGTAGACATCCGTTTAACACCTTCTCTGCACTTGCTCTCTCAGGCGACCAGGCGTGGATCTACAATATGTTTGTATTCTATAGGGATCTAGCTGAACTGGCTGACATCGGCATTGGCCAACTCAGGAGCTATTGAACTCAGGAGCGATCACAATGGTTGAACGGGATAGACTAGGGATTTTTCTGCTAGTTTTCGTGGTATCACAATAGACTATATAGTTGTTGTTGTTGTAGCGTCATATAGTGTCGGGGTTGAAAGCCCTTGGCGGAAGAATTCCTCGTTCGCTTCGATCCGGTGCATAGAACCGGTTGTCGTGGGATCGGTGGGTGAGTAGTGAGTCGGTTTCTCTAATGACTTGTACTTATACCTTATCTAACTTAAGTACTTATTTTAAGTTTCAAAATAATGCAAAGGGTAATAAGAGGTCATTACTTGGTAATGCAAACGGTAATGAGTTGCACTCATTGAGTTTTTGTTGGATAACTTATGTTTTTAATTAAATATTAGTGTTGGTATTAAACAAATAGTTTTCTATTTTATATTTTTATAGGACAAAAATATTCTCTATTTGAAAGCCTTCGTTAAACCAATGCTCGCCTCTAAATGAAAAAGACAATGATCAAAGAAATTATTTGAAAAATTGTCATTTGTTAAATTATTTCAAAATTCAAGCAATGACTCAATTGTTGAAATTTGTTCGCCAGCCCACGTTGTCTTCAATGAATTCACTTTCAGTTTTGAGACTCGTGACACATACAGGCAAACATTTCGCTTTAACGGCGGAGAGTGTGTTGTCTTGTCTGTCTGTCTGTCTCTTGTGGCTGTTGTTTCTTCTGAAAAGAATCAGGTTTTTGTTGTTGTTCAGACAACAACAGCTACAACAACCATGGCCTTTACAAATGTTTGCCAAAAGCGCCGGCCGGTGAAAAAAGAGCAAATAAAACAACGACAACAGCAACATCATCATCAGACCATAAACTTGTTTTCGCTTAATATGTATTATTTCGCTACGAAATTGTGAAGGTTTGAAGCGATTTGGTCTTTTTGTTTCACCGGAATATCAACGAACGAACATACACATGTTTCGTTGTTTTTCGGAGGGAGCGAGTGAGTGCTTAACGCTGGTGGTGGAGGCACATCGATCGATTGATCGCTCGCACAGATTCTGCCAACGATTGTGGCAAAATTCGATGATGCTGCCGGTGATGGTGGACCGACCATGTGATCGTGGGACTGGTTTGGAGTCTGCGTGCGTTGGGGTTTGTTGTGCTTTTTCTTGTGATCTCAGCCAAAATGTAGACGTTAGTTTTGAATTTGAAATGACGTGTTTTCTGCGTTTGGTTTGTTTAGAAACACGACCACTTCAATAAAAATAAAATTTAAACTTAAAAGAAATGGCGTGATTGTCTGTGTTTGAGGAGTTATTAACAAAACACAAATGAACGAAAAATCGTGACATGAATGGGTTCATAAATATGTGGACCATGATTTTGGTTTTGTCGGCGTTTTTTTTTTGAAAAGGGGATTTTTTTTAATCTCGTATATATTATTAAATATTTATAGTTTATGGGGTGTAAATGTTTACTAATCATTATTATTCAATAATATAAGTACCTTTTAAAAGACATCAAGTGGTTCGTTTTAATTTTGAGTTGGGAATTTCCGTTGTTTTTTTGTTCGGTGTTTTTTTCTAGTTTGTTAAAAACTGCAAAGATTGAAAATAAAAGGAAATAATTAAGTACTTGCAGAATGAATAAAAATTTTATTTAAATTAAAATTTAAATTTTTATGAATAATTGAAAAAATAACAATCTGGTATAGGATATATGTATGTCAATGCCAGCTGGTTATACCCTAACAGGAGGATGAATTAAAAGTTTTTGTAAAAATCATTGTTTATTTTTAAAGTAAATTTTATTTGAATAATTGCCCAGAATTCTCAAAGTGTTTTGGGAGTTTAGTTTCGAGGCATAGAAATTGCTCTACTTCTATACCTCTGTTCTGCAGCCTTAAGTCGCACTGGCCAATCGTTAATAGCTGCACGAACCTCGTCCATTGGAAAACTGGCCTCAGCTCGAACCAAAGCAATCTTAAGAGATCCAATGTTGGGGTATCTTTTGTGACAAACCTTGTCCTCTAAAGCCGTCCACAATTTGTAATCCAATGGGTTTAAATCTGGACTGCCTGAGGGCCATTCTTCAGAGAAAATGAACGCTGTAAAATTTTTCGGAAGCCACGCCTGGGACGTTTTAACCTTATGGGCCAGCGCAGAATCCTGCTGGAAAGTCCATGGCTGGTTTTGGAACAGGGAATTGTTAAGAGGCTTCACAACAGCTTCCAAAACGGTTTCTAGGTAAACTTTGGCCGATGTTTTGACTCCTTGTTCGCAGAAATGCAGGTCAGTGACCCCATCGTAAGAGACACCCCACCAAACCATGACTGAAGCTGGGTGATGACCCTTTTCCACCCTTGGGATCAGTTCAGATGCTTCCTTAGATGACCGCGCATTCACTCTATCATTTTGCTTGTTAAATTTTTCTGAACGGTAAAAATTTTGTTCATCGGTGAATAAAATTTTTCAGTGCAAGTTATCAGCGTGCTTCACCAAAAGACGTTTGCATTTTTCAATCCTATTTTTTTTAAAGCTGCAGTCAATAAATGTCCGGTACGTCGTTTGAAAACCCCAAGTCTTTTTTAATGATTCGACTCATGGACTTTTGCGTGATATTCATCTTACGGTCCATGATTTTCTGTTTTCGGAGTGGATTTCTGTGAATTCTTGAGTTAACGGCTTTGATGACATGCGGTGTTCAAACAGAGCGTGGGCGGCCCGACCGGTGGCGGTCTTTTACATCTCCAGTCTCCTCAAACAGTTTTATGGATCGGTAAACGAACATGCGGCTAATCCCTAGTGGCCGAAGCATTTGAAAATATCGTTTTTTTCATTTCACACTTGAAAAGTGCAGTATCGCTGTACGGTTCTCATTATCTGACCACTCCAAGATGAAAGTTAAAACAGTTTTAAAATCCCGTTACAGAATAACGCTATTGAGGTTAGCTTTCAAAACACATATGACATTAACGGGGTATGTTCAGTTCTACTATTGAAATGGGTGTGTTCAATGCTGTAACAGTATTTATGTCCCTACTAAGTATTCAATTAAAATATAACGAAATTGTATTGGAAATTTTCGAGGCGAATATTTTTCATAAACTTAGCATATGCGACATGAATTTTGAATTGATTTTAAAACTGAGTTTTGGCTATTATTTCCTGCTATAAATAGTAGAATGTCAAAGGAAAATAAAAATTATAAATTCGATCAA
Organism: Hydrotaea diabolus; assembly: GCA_963513945.1. Classification (NCBI taxonomy): domain Eukaryota; kingdom Metazoa; phylum Arthropoda; class Insecta; order Diptera; family Muscidae; genus Hydrotaea; species Hydrotaea diabolus. The sequence goes on along the minus strand of OY740720.1, from coordinate 21,500,061 downwards.
ATTTGAAAAAGATTTTTGGCTTTTCAAATCGATTATATTTAATCAAGTTTTCATGTTAAAAACCAAAGACGATCAATAATAGAAGATGGGCGATTTGAGATTTATCGAGAAATTGGCGAACACGGCAATACTCAGACTGGGAAGAAAAACTCTGAAAAGCTTTAGGTTTTCGTTGTCAAATTTGGTGAGTGCACAAAGAATTATAAAACAAGAGAAAATGTCAAAAATGTGTAGAAATATGCAATGAAAACAAAATGCTTTATATCTTGATGGGGCTGCTCATATACGATAGTACAATTTATCGTCTTTGTTAAAGACAATAGTTTTTTGATTTTCGATTATTTTTATTAAAAATAATTTGTTGAGATTTTCTTGCTCAATTACATAGTAATCGATAAATGGCTTTAAACACCTATTTTTCATTTTGGTTTTCGATTATTTGTATTATAGAAATTAAAAGTTCTGTAAATTAGAGGGGAAGTGTGGTTATCGATTTAAGCTGAAATTTGTTTGGTGACTATTCAACATGGATGCAAACCATTTCAAAACTCGAGTTGGTTTGGTTTAGTGGTTTAGAGCATAACTGAATCAGTTTCGTTTTAAAAATGATGTTTAAAAATGATGTTTTCTTTAACCGAAAAAATGCTGATGTAATTTATTTTTATTTAGAACAAAACATGGAATTAAAATTAAAATAAACATAAAACCTAAGAATAATTTAGGAACATTATTAATATAATACGTAACATGCACCAAGAGATGAAATTCATGTAAAAAATACTTTTGATTTATCGATCTTTTTGTTGTTAATCGAACCACCGAATCGAACAATGCTATAAGGTTCGACAATTTTGTTCTAACAGCGGTATGGTTTTCGGTTCGGTTCATAGATAAAATAAGTGATATGGTTCGGTTCAAAACCGGTTCGGTTTCAGGTTGCATCTTTGCTGTTCAAACCGATTTTGCTTATTAATATCCTAGCATACAATTAAAAACAGATTTTTCATTTAAAAAATTTTTTTTAATAAACCTAGAAGTTTATGAAATTAATAACGAGTTTTGTTTCGATTTCAAAATCTATTCTAAACTTTTAGGGGATTCCTTTGAATCGAGTCATTCGGCTACCAATGTCACTTTTGCTTAAAATGTCGTTTTCTTTTGTCAAAAAAACTAAAAGGTCAATAAAACTAAATCACCGGTTGAGTAATCGATTTTTATGTTTTGACTTTCGATTTTTTTTTTCAAAAAATTCCAGAAGGTCAATAAAATTAACTTTTGGTTTTGTTTTTAGTTATGTTTAAAGCCGATTATTGACTTGGTTTATTTTAAAATATTTTTTATTTTGAATGTTTCAACCAAAAAAAATCTATGTTAATAACATTTATTCTGATTTAACAACATTGGACTTAGATACAAATCGATTTTTGTTTTTTAAAGTCTAACTAATTGCTCATGTTCGATTTATATTATATTTAATGGGAAATACTAGAAGGTCATTGAAAGTGATTTAAAGTTTTGTTTTCGATCTTGGGTGACAATTAAATCAAGGCTTCTAAAATAAAGTTCTTTCTAATAGATTTATCCTTATTTTTTTTTTTTGATATCGATTAATTACTCGTCCTATATTAATGAAATTCATTTTGAGCTGGTTGCGCCATATTTTCAACAGTTCATCAATAAAAAGAAATATGATTATACAAAATAAAATTCTTCAGGTACTTTGATATTTTTTTTTAATCAAAATGTACCAAAATTAAATAAATTTCGTCATTCTCTGATCCGTTTGTTTCCAAAATATAGAAAATCCTTTGAAGGCCGTTAGATAGGGTCTAAAGGCGAAAATTGCCTAGGACCCACAATGTTGAGGGCACTGGAAAATATAAAGATTGAAACCCATTATTAAAAGTAAAGACCAATGTTTTGATGAAATATTCGAAAAAGACTGAAACGGATTTCTGGTGAAATAGATATAAAAGAAAGGGTAACGATATGTATTGTTGGGTCCGGTTTTGTGTATTCCTAGGGCACTGTAATAGCAGGTTCCGGTTCTAGGCGTTACCTAAGGTACAAAAAAGTACTTTCTCACTGTCTAATAGAAATTAAACAAGACCTTTGTGTTGTTAGTCTTTATTCTAAGGGATATGTTTATCTCCGATTATGCGAGCAATAAAAGAATTTTGTGCTTGCGCATATTCTTCTATGCGAAAAGGCTTTTTTAATTCGAGAGGAAAATTCTTTTCATTTGAATTTGGGGGCGTTATAGTTTTTTTTTGTTTGGGAAGCCGAACATAAAGCAACCAAAAATAGTGCTTTACAGCCAAGGCAGTCACATAAATAGAATCGTACTCCAAGTAAAGGACCATTATTTCCTACTAGAAATCCAAAGCAATGCAAATGACATTGAGATTATTTCCTACAAATGATATTTTGATTTTTGCACTTGTACTTTCCGGAACTTCTAATCTTTCAGTTCCAAATTGTACACGTTTCCAATATTTTTCCACCAATAAAATTCTGTTGGACAATGACCTTTCCCAACACCAAATTTAATTTGTTATTAATATCAATACTAAAGTGTCCGAAATGAATTGGCAAAAAAAAATTCAATAAATCCATTAACATTCTCTACTGGCGTCTAGCATGAATCAAACTCACTAATAAACTGATTTATTTCATGATATTATAAATTACCTCACATTTCTAAAGAAATATTCGTATAAAGACGTATGCACGTCCGGATGCTGTCCGTTTCAATACCTTTCAAATACAGACCAATTGGGCATGCTTTTCTTTTTTAAACGTTAATTCTCTAACAATAAACTGCTAAATCACGATGAAACGTTTTTAGAAAAATATACAAAAGCGAATGAAACAGACGGGCGGAAAAAAAATGTTTTGCGAATTCAACGGAAAATTGATGAGGTGTAACGTATAATAATAGACAATAAAATCAACAATAAACATGAACTTTGTTGTTATTGTTTACGATATTGTAGTTGCTGTTGTCGGTTTTTTATCTACGTATTTCAGCGTAAATATACAGTCAGAATCGGAAATAGGTGAGAAAAGGGCTAAAGTCCGAGAGTGGACGATATTTTTTTTAATACTCTAAGCCAGAATTTAATAGGAATACTCGTACTAATACACTGAAAGAATTATGTACGTACTTTTATATTATGTTCTTCGTACATTCTTCTTATTATTAAGGAAGTTTTTCGTACCTTTCGTGTGTTTTGTGAATAAGTTTCACGAATTTACGAACTGGCTTCTTAAAAGTTTCTTAATTTTTTCCTTTGCATGTTTTATAAAAAGTTTCTTATTTTGTATAAAAAGTCATTGTAAAAAATTTATTCGTAATTTTTAGGAATAATTTCGTAAGTTTTGCTTCATATGTTTTACGAAAATATTCATATTTTCTCTGAAATGTCTTAAAAAGGAAAATGATTCAAACTTTATTTTTTGCATGTGCATATGTAAAAGGGTAATTCTCATTGATTTGGATGGGACTACGTATGAGTGTTTTTATTCCTGAGGTGGGCATACTGTGGGTATTAAAATGGGTCATCAGTCTAGAGGTATTTTTTTTTCAAAAAACACAAAAAAATTCAAATCAAGTGTGAAATCTTTACTGTTCATTCAAAAGGACATTTTATGCCATTTATTTTTTAATTATAATTCCCTTTAAATGTTAACCGCGTTTAAGTCACAGCGTGTCCATTCGGAAGATCCAATTTTGGATGACTCGTTCGAGCATTTCGACCGGTATGGCTTTAATGACACGCGTAATGTTGGCTTCCAAAGCCTGAATCGTAGCTGGTTTGTCAGCATAGACTCTGGACTTTACGTAAGTAACCCCAAAGAAAACTGTCTAAAGGTGTAATATCACTCGATGTAGGCGGCCAGCTCAGCTGTCCAAAACGTGAAATTAGCTGCTTCGAAATGGAATTGTATGAGCAGCTGTATGAAGTGGCACCGTCCTGTTGAAACAAGATTACGGGCTTCAATTGCAGGTACCAAAAAGTCCGATATCATGGCGCGATAGCGAACGCCATTCACGGTTGCATTCCGCCCATTACAATTTTTGAAAAAATATGGACCGATGGCACCTCTTAAACCTCTTATTGTTACTCTTCAGCCCAAATTTGGCAATTTTGTTTTTTGACTTTGCCGTTGAGCCAGAAATGGGTCTCATCACTGAACAAAATTTTGGTCGAAATCAGCGGATCTTCCCGTTTCTCACCGAACGCTCATTTCCATAAAAAAGTCGCCAACATTTGAAGGAAATTATTTTCAAAAAATAATAATCATAAAATGTTCTTTCAAATCACAAATAAAGTTTCTACACTTGATTTGAATTTTGATATTTTTTTGTTCTGAAAAAATACCTCTAGATGGATCACCCTATATAAATGCACTTACCGAATTAAAAGTGTTTTTTTTCGTTAAAAAATGGCCTTCTTTTTGATACTGTATTTAACAATTATTTTTAATTATATTTATTTATTTTTAATGGACAGACTATTTTTTTAAGTATCATCTTATTTCTGTTTATTTAAGGGTAGTGTTATTGTTTAATAATGTTTATACATATTTAAGATATTGCATTCTACTAATTTAAAAGTAATAATTTAATATAAAATTTGTGTACGAACGAAGTTCTTGTTTATTCTGAAATATTGTCATAAAAAGTATGAAAAAGTGTGATGTGTAACAATTTCATAAAAAAAAAATTGTTTAAATAAAACGTACAATACATATTACAAAAAAATTAAAGAAATTCTTACAAAATTGAAAATCTTTCATTAAGCTTTAAAAATGACAAATTTTTATCATCAACCCGACTTCGTAGTTTTTAAGATTTGTTTGTTTTCATATTTTATATATTATGAAAAGTTTTTTTGGTTTGAAAAATAGAATACGATTTCGTGTGTTGTGGTTTTTAAGCTAATTGGACCTAAATTATCTTGTAAATAAAATTGCTTTAATTTACATTTACCTTAAATGTAAACATTTACCCTAAGGGAACGAGTATATGTATGTAAGTTAAAGCAAAATTATTTACAAGATAATTTAGGCCCAATCAACTTAAAAACACAACACACAAAAGATCTGGAATTGCCAAAAACACCAAATAAAATGAAAATAAGATTTCGTAATTTATATGAAATGTTTCGTGATTTTAACGAACAAAATTTGTTCAGTGTTGGCCCAAACAATGGCATAAATCGTACATCTACAACAGCAGTTGAAAGGAAAATAAGAACGTAAGTACTTTAAGTATATTAAAGCAAATGGTAGAACATTTTATTAGCTGCTCAATGTATTGTATACTTTTTTATAACCTCACTGTACACTATCAATTGCAGTGATTAAAACAACTCCAAACAACTCATGACATGTTAAAACACCCAAACCTTTTTGAGGATTTTCATGCGTTTTTCACAAAAAAAAAACAATAATCCAATAATGGCAACCAACCTCACACCCAAAGGTGAGTAAGTTTTCACAAAAAATCAAACTATAAATTTAATTAACATTCAAATACGAGTAGACTGGTTAGCATTTGATTTAATTGTGCTGAGCAAAAAGGAACGTACGTACCCAGTATATGTGCATACATACGTCATTATTCGGTAATGAATGACCGCTGCCGATGGAGTCGGGACGTCATTGTATGCTTTGCTCGCCGATTAAAAATTGTTGTGAATGTGATTTAATCATTTTGGTGAAGTTCACAGTCTCATTTAGTCAGTCAGTCACGTCGTACGTACGTATATACGGCTGGACATACATGACGGCCGGCTATTTGTTAACTCATGCAGTTAATCTTTTAATTGGCCTGATGAAGGGCATTAATTATATGGGTTGCGCAATGCAGAATAATGTATTGCTTTAGTTGCAATTTAAACAAATATTTTATTTTATTTACTTTCCTTTACAAATAAAATAACAAGAACACTTTTTCCTTGATTTTGGAGAGAAATTTTCAGTATTTTTCAGCGCAGCAAATAACTGAGAAATATGCGGTGTTAGAATGGGGATTCCTCCATCCTTAAGTTGTTCTGTGCCTTTCGCTTTTACAGTCCTCCGCCGTAGGAATAACGTAAATTGTTGCTGATCGTCTTAATATTCAAAGACGATTTAGCCACCCTTCTGTCTATCAGCCCGTTTTAGTGTCTGCAAACAATATCAGGTAGGATAACGATATTTTGCACGTGATTGCTTGAATTCTTAAGCTGTTTGGGATTCAATTGCGTTAAATCGATGCCGAGTGGAAACAATTTACCTTAAAGTACAGGTTAGCATATCGCACTTGTTTAAGAAATAAGAATTTAATCGAAGTTTTTAGAGTTTTACTTTATGAAACGACTCAAGAACAATTTTCTTCTGTATTCGGGTTATTGTTGGTTGCCATAAAAAAATACATCCAAAGAATTGGAAATGGTCTCAGAGCGGAAGAAGTACTCTACAATTGCATCGAAACCAATGAGTTTTACCTACGCTATAAATAGGACGGTTGCTTTTTTTTATCGCTTCTAAAGAAGTTCTTTGGATGCTAAATTTCATTACTAACTCCATACTTCAAAGAAAAACAAGTTAAAAGAGTTAAAGTCAGGCGGGGCCGACAATGGGATACCCAATAATACTTTATTCTTATTTAGACGATTCCGTGCCTCTTCCAGAAGGACATTTGTTTGGGGGCTATTAATAGTATTTAGCATACTTATATAGAGCGATTTATCCGAAACTTAGTCGGAAAATGTGCTTTTAGAGCTGGAGATTCTGAAATCGAGAATGACCTACGAAAACATGTACCTAACACGGAGAAAAAATGATAGAAATAAGTTTGCATGCAAAGATATTTATATATTTTTGGATCACGCTACAAACACATAAATGTTTGTATTTCGGCTTGATATGTTTACACAAAAATATTATATGTGTGTGACAATATTTTAAAATATTGAAATACAAAAAAAAAAAATGAAAAAAATATACTACTGGCCTAATAATGAAAAAAATGGTTTTATTGTTTTTCAAAGTATTCTCCAGCTTTATTTATACACTATTGCAGGCGCTCACACCAATTACGAAGCACTTTTTCTACTCTGATTGAGACACCTCCAAAACATGGTTTTTAAACGCTTCAACAGCAGTTTCTGGCGACGAAAATCGTTGACCACGCATTTTTTTCTTGATTGTGCGGGAATAAAAAGAAGTCATTGGGTGCCAAGTTAGGGCTGTACGGCGGATGACCCATCAATTCGACGTTTTGGGCGGTCAAAAATGCGCTGGTTTGAGCCGATGTGTGAGAGATCGCATTGTCATGGTGCACAATGATTCGTCTTCTCTTGTTCCTTTTTCGAATTTCTCCAAAGACTTAAGGCAAACAAATTGTGGTGTGCCACTCAGAATTGACCGTCCTACGTTGCTCAAGCGGAACAGTCCAGTAAACAAAACCAGTTTTGCCAAAGAAACAGGCGACCATTTGCTTCGAAGTGCTTCTTCCACGAACAACTTTCGTTGGATTCGGCTCGTCTTCAAAGACCCACACGGTCGATTGCTATTTTGTTTCGGGCTCATACGCATAGATCCATTATTCATCACCTGTGACGGTCTTATTAACATCTTTTGAAGCACCACGAACGTATTTTATCAAAATTTCTTTGCACCAATCGAGACGAGCATTTTTTTGAGCGATTGTCAAATTGTGCGGGATCCAACAAGAACAAACCTTTTTTACGGCCAGGTGTTCATGCAATATCGAATGTATGCTGGTGGAAGAAATGCCCAAGGATGCCTCTATATCATGGTATGTCATATGACGATCTTGCATTATCAGTTCACGCACGTCATCAATGTTCTCTGGCACAACGGCCGTTTTTGGACGACCTTCGTCTTTAAGCGAGCGTCGGCCACGATTAAATTCATTAAAGCTGTTTTTCACAGTGCTATAGGATGGTGCTTCATCGCCATACAAAGATTTAAGTTCATCGGTGCACTCTTGTCGTCATAATCCACGTCGAAAGTTGTGAAAAACGATCGCACGAAAATGTTCACGAGTTAATTCCTTTTGATTTTTTCAAGTCACTGTAAACAACACAAATGATGGTCGAAACGTTCTGAGTACGTTTATGCTAAAAAATGCCAAACTTTCCAATGGAATGTCAGATGGCGCCAGGCAACACTTAGTGTTGTCTGTACATAATCAAAATTGGCACATTTTTTTTAAGAAATGACTTAATTGTTGCGGTTTTGCAAACCAGTCTCTGTTATGGAGGCTTAACCTTAAACTCTACTAATTATTTAAGTCTTAAATGTTTTCTTAACTTAATGCCTTCTAAACTAATCTAGTATTAGTTAAACAACGATCGTATGATCAATTCTAAACCGATTCATATGATTAATTCTGATTAAAATCTTAAACGAACCTGTGAATTTTATAAATGATGATTGCTTTGCATTCAAACGTCTCAAGATTTCAGAAGATAACGCTTTATATAGTGTTTTGTGATTGTTTTCGTTACTTTTCTTGTTTGGAGACTGAATGCGAGAGAACATTTCATAAAATTTCATAAAAAACTATAGATTATAAAGAAGCAAAAAAAAAACACCTGTTTGTTGGGGTTTTCATGTATCAGATCCGAAGTGAGTAGCGAACTGTCTTAACGTGTTATACTCTTAAAAGTTTACCCTTCGCAATAAGTTTCATTGGTGTAAGCTAAAATATATACCAGGGCACAAGTACATATATTTAATATAGCGTTAATACATAGAGAAACTATTCACATACGAAACTTGTATATGTGAAATAGCAAAAGTTCAAGTAACTGAGATAGCAATGTGCTAATTTTACGTTCGCATGCCTACATTGAAACACTCTCTACTTATGAAGTTTATATAAATTCATATGTATAGACACATACTAGGTTTTTATTATGTAAAACGATTAAAACTAATTATAACTTTTACAAGGTTTATTTATAAATTGTGTAATCTTTTGGTGTTTTGTTTTTTAGTCTTTTTCAAGTTAAAGCTATAAACCGAATTAAACTTTAAGCCAACTCTCATCGTTGAAGTTAAATGATCGTTAAAGTTCAGCGACAACTAAATGCGAACGTTTGGCGAATACTTGGCAAATCGCTAACTGAATAGAAACCTATTTGAACGCCGGCGTAAACATGTAAAGCGCGATAAATGAAAGTCAGGCGAAGTCGACAACCAAATCGGCTGCAAATTTTGAATATATTCTAAAATAAAAGAAGAATAATAATAATTTATGCCGTTAGTCGTTTTAATTAGCACTTCAAAAATCTTGTAAAAAGTAAAGAGTCCCAATTAATAAAAGAAGACTTTATCGTTAAAGTGATTTTTTTGTAAGGGTTTTGTATACGGCGACCGCAAAACTAACTGGCCTGGCACATTTTCTGTTTTACTAGCAACTTTTTTTGTTTTTTAAAAGTAATCTTTTATAAGCCATCTGTCAAAATTTCCGAAATATTTAATGATTATTTTCTTTGTTACAGGTGATTAAAGTAAACAAGTTTTATGATTTTTGAAAAATGGAAAATAAAGAGTTTCGTGCGGTAATTAAACACTTTTATATGAAAGGTTATACGCCACGATTAATCAAAAATGAATTGGATTCTTTTCATGGTGATAATGCCCCATCATACTCCACCGTGAAATCCTGGGTTCAACAATTTAAAATGGTTCGTTCAAGTACGGAAGATGAACAACGCTCTGGAAGACCGAAAACTGCTACTACTATTGAAAACATTAGATAAATATTTAATGAAGTGACTAAAGACAGACAAATAAAGCTCAAATAAATTGCTGATATTGTTAAAATACACGAAAAACAAGTTTGGAGTATTTTAAATGATGAACTCCACATGAAAAAGCTATCCGCAAGATGGGTGCCGCGTTTGTTGACTTTGCCCAAAAAATCGTCCGTTTGACCAATTAATTCCGAGGAGCTTTTAGCGATTTATCAGCGTACTCTAATAGAGTTCTTGCGCCGATTCATAACTGTTGATGAAACATGGATCCATCACTACATCCCAGAATGCACAGAACAGTCAAAACAATGGATAGAAGCTGGTAAAAGTGGTCCCAAGAAGGCGAAAACTGCTAAGTCAACAGGAAAAGTAATGGACACAGTATTTTGGGATGCAAGGGGTATAATATTTATTGATTGTCTTGAGAAAGGAAAAACTATTAATAGTGAATATTATTGTGCATTATTGGATCGGTTGAGTGAAGAAATCAGGATAAAAACGACCGCATTGAGAAAAAAAAAAGTTATTTTTTATCAAGATAATGCTCCTTCACACACTGCATTTTTAACTCAACAAAAACTGGCCGAATTACGATTTGAAATTGCTCCGCATCCACCATATAGTCCAGATTTAGCTCCTTCTGACTATTGCTTGTTTCCAAATTTAAAAAAAATTTCTCGATGGCAAAAAAGTTTCGTCCAATAGCGAGGTTATTGCTGAAACTGAGGCATATTTTGAAGGTCTTGTAAAATCTTATTTTTCGGATGGAATTAAAAAACTTGAAAAACGTTTGCTGAAGTGTATTGAGTTGGAAGGAGATTATGTTGAAAAATAAATAATAATAATTCCAAAAACACGGTTCTTTTTATGTTAGGCCAGTTACTTTTGCGGTCGCCCTCGTAGTAGAGTAATTTTAAAATTTTGGCTTAGATTATTGACGGACGCATTTAAAGCCCACTCTGTTGTTGTAATTGTCAGTAGACCAGTTTATGGAATATGTGTTTATCCTAATTTGAAATCTGCGCACAAGTGGGAGATATGACAACCTACATATTTACAACCTATTTATTTTGCCCCAAAGACCAGAATAATTACTATCCCCCGTGCAAAGTAATTTAAAAAAGGGACAAATTGTAAGGGCTTATCCCTAAATATTTTTTGGTAATAAACGTTTTTATATCACCTTATAAAAGCGAGAGCATTTAAAACATTTAAAAGTCATAATGGACTAAAGGCGTACAAAATACTTTTTTTTTTGTTAAAAAATCAAAGCAAAATTTGATGAGTCAAACAGCGAGAAAATACTTGTCACAGAGATATCAGAAAGTTCATTTGTCTGAGACAAATTATACCGCTTTCTAAGAATGTCATAAAGTTCTATAGAAAATTCCACTGATAAAAAAACAAGCGTATAAGTATGCAGGCATAGGCTATTTACATACAAATATTGAATTTCTCTGTTCAAGACCTGAAACACACACTCCCCGGCACATTATCAGTATTCAGACAATGTCAATAAAATGTGACGCTATTTGTTATTTTGTTGCATCTGTTTTTTTTAATTTTTTTCATTTTTTTTTGCTATGCAAAAGTTTGCATTAAACGCATTAAAAAACAAAACAAAGGTTTATTTTTTATGGTTTTTGTTTTTTTTTTTATTTTCTTTCAAAAGAAAAAGTGCGTTTAATCGCGCTAAAAATGGAAAAAATAATGCATAATAATGCGATTTGTGAAATGGAAACAATACGAGTGCGAGTACAAGATTGTATTGAAATGGAAAGAAAAAAAAAACGTACAAAAAAATACTGGGACATTGAACTTAAGGTTAAGGCGTTTCAAAATCGTCTAACCACGGGTGCGAGCATATGCCAGTATGTCTCGGTGGCGGCTACTCACTTGTATGTTTTATGTTTCGCCGTCATCGTTATGGGTGGCATGGCATGAGCTACTTTCGGTTGGTAGCATATGGCCAGGAAAGGGTGTATGAAACAATGAGTAAACTCTTTTTTTTGAAACGCCGCTCTGTGGTGCCTTGTGCAACTGTACAACTGTGCTACGTGCCACACGGCAGATGCCATAGTGGACATTCTGCGCAAACGTTGTGAGCACGCAGAGAAAAAATATGGTTACTATATGGTCACGGCAACAATAGCATGTTTTCTGCAATAAAAGTATGGTTGTCTCAACCTTAGTATTGTTTTTTGAATTTAATTTTGACAATAGTATGATTGCGGCAATATTAATATTGTTGAAATGTAACAAAAGCATTGTTGCCAAATTAAAAAATGAAAATATGGTTGTAGCGACAATTTAAATATGGTTGGTGGGACAAAAGTATTGTTTCATGGGTTTTATGTTAACAATAACATGATTACGGCAATCATACAGGCAAAATCGTAATTTATTTTTAATTTGACAATGTTATTTTTACGAATCTTACGCAATAATAGTAGTTTCTATATAAAAATAAAAATTTTTCAAAACAAACTACGGACTAGTATAACTGAAATATTTTTAATAAATGAATTGTTTCTGCTGTTAAATAAATCTCTTCCTTTATAAAGAGTTTTATGCATTTTTTCATAACTTATTTAATAAAAATTGTTGCATAACAACTGAACACAATCTTTAGAAAAAATTTGGGGATCAAAGCATGGTCGTGTGTAAGTCATACTATGGTTGTACGGATCATACACATCATGGTTGTATGTAAAACATTCTTTGGTTGTGCGGATTATAGTATGGTTGTGGGGATCATAGTATGGTTGAGTGTTAATAATAATATGGTTGTGGGGATCATAGTATGGTTGTATGTAAATAATTCTATTGTTGTGAGGACCATAATATTGTTATGGGGATCATAGTATGGTTGTGTGTGAACTATACTATTGTTGTGATGATCATAATATTGTTGTGCCACAACCATATAACCAACAATAGTATGATGCTCTTCCAATATTGTTACCCCAACCATACTTTTTTTCTGCGTGAGGGAGGCGACATGCACTGACTATTGAGGATCGACACATTTGACTGTATTACGATTCAAAATCAGGCTCAATTCAGGTTTATTTGTCCGCCTAAGTTATCGAAAAGTTGACTGCTCGGATGCACGCAACCTAGAAACACCTCTTTTTTTGAAACGCCGTTTTGTGGTTCATTGTGCAACTGTGCTACGTGCCACACGGCAGATGCTACAGTGGAAATTCTGCGCAAACGTTGTGAAAGAGGCGACATGCACTGACTATTGAGGATCGACAGATTTGACAACATTGAATTTGTTCTTAGGGTTTTTTCTTTGGGCTACAGTATCCTCAACTTTACCAAAATTCAAAATCAGGCTCAATTCAGTTTTATCTGTTCGCCTAAGTTATCGAAAAGTTGACTTCTCGGATGCACGCAGCAACACAGAAACACTGCGGCGAAAATTTAAATGGTATCCTGGCATTAACTAAGACTTTCAAGTCAAATCCTTGATAATTACACAAGTTATATTTTAACATTTTCCCTCCCTTTTTGATTAACTTTTGAGGGCCCTTGATCTGTTGGTGTTGATGATATACCTATAAAGCTTGTAAAGATCATATTTCCATTTATATCGAGACATTTGCTGCACTTAATAAACTTTATATTTACTACTTCTACTTTTCCTACAATGTGGAAAACGGCTCGGGTTGTGCCTATACCGAAAGTAAGAGGCATATTGACATATTGCAGCATATTGCCAGCAATTTTAAAAATAGTTGAGCACATAATGCACAATGCAATACTTAATTTTGTGAATGATGCAGGTATGATCACTGATTATCAGTATGGGTTCAGATGTGGGTTTAATACTACTAGTCATTTGTTACATTTAACGGATTCTATCAGAAAGACACTTAATGGAGGCGAATATGGAGTACTTGTTGGCTTAGATTTGTCAAAAGCTTTTGACAGGATTGGCCATTTCAATCTTATTTCTAAACTAAAACACTTCTTTAATTTTTCAGTCACTGCGTGCAGACTTATTTCTTCATATTTATCTGGACTCTCCCAATTTGTCGTTTTGGATGGCATGACCTCTGATATACGTCCTGTTCCATGCGGGGATCCACAGGGATCTGTATTAGGACCGTTAATGTTTATTTTATATGTCAACGACATGGCAAACTCGATTGTTGCTCATAACAGTACACCCTTTTTCTATGCTGATGATATTCATATATTTTTTAAAAAAGATTCGTTTAATTCCTTGGAAACAATAGTTAATTCTACTTTAGAAACTATTCATGTATGGCTACAAAACAACAATCTTTGTATTAATACTAACAAGAGCAAAGTGTTGCTTTTTGGTTCTATACAGAATGACCAGAATAGCACTGTTTTTAATATTAATAACACACCAATTGAAATTGTAGATGAGATGAAGTGTCTTGGAGTTATTATTGATGGTCATCTTAATTTCTCAAGCCATATGAATTCTTTATTTTCAAAAGTATTCTTCTTGATACGACGGTTACATTCTACAAACTTATATTTGCCTAGGTTTATTAAACGAAGGGCAGCCTATGCCTCATTATTTTCTCAAATAAACTATTGTATTGAAGTTGTGTCTGGTACTTCTTCAGGCAATATTGATAAAATTGAGCGTATTCTTAAAACGATCGTTAGGTATGTATATGGACTTCGTCGTTTTGATCACATCTCTGAGCATGTTATACAGTTTATAGGGTTTCCATTTAAAAATTTCATTGATCTTCGCATCATTCAATTTTTTTATAAATGAATTGTTTCAAATTTACCGCCAGGGTTACGAAATGAGTTTGTATTTAGCAGATCTGTAAGAAATCCGCAACTGTTTATACCGCGCATTGCTACGTCCATGTATGAAAAGTCATTTGTTGTAAGAGTTGCCAGAATTTGGAACCATCTTCCAATGTGTTTGCGAACTTTTTCCTATTCAAACTATGTTTTTCGGCAGAAGTTTTTGGAGTACACGTTATTTATTCTTTCCTAGTACGTTTTTTTTTCCTTATTTCTTCGTTGTTAGCGGGCCCACTAATTGTTACCAATATTGTTTATATTTACATGTCGGCTGGGGAGCCTTTATTGGGATAAGTTAGTTAATATTAGTATTGTTAAATTGAATTTTATTATATACAACTAGATTGTAAAAACTGTAATTGAATACACTTGTACTATGTAATATAGATTAGTTGGCATTATAGGCTTTGTACATTACAATGAAATAAATAAATAAACAAATACACATTTATTTTGAAACATAATACCCCGAAATGGAAAAAAGCGAATAGAGATGCTAAAGCTGAAACCTCGAGAATTACAAGTCGTATATTTTGAAAGTTTTTGTGATATAAAGGGATTCAGCAATATTAATATTATTGAAAATGTAACTATAGTATTATTGCCAAATTTAAAATATGGTTGTACAAACAATATACTTATAAATACGGCTGGTGCGACAAAATTATTGTTTTTGGGTTTTATGTAAACAATGATATGATTACCGCAATCATACGGCATGATTGTAATTGTTCTTCATTTGAATATGCTTTTTAGAACAATTTTATAGTTATAAAGCAATAATAGTACTATTTATCCAGAAATTAAAAATTTTCAAACTGCTTTTGATTTGTTTAACTGAAATATTTTAATTAAAAATGCTTACGTTTTTATTTAACTGATTTTTCCTACGGTTAAATTAATCACTTTATGAAGAGGGTTGTCACGGACCTGAAATCATGATAAAAGCAGTGTGCAGCCACGAAAATCAATGTCACTTTGCCATTTTGTTAAAAGAGCCGGTTGAGCCCTGTTCAATGTGTAAAAGCAACATATCGAAATAAAACAAACGAGCTAAACAATTTATACTATTTTTAAATAATTTTAATAATTCAAATCTATTGCAGACAACTTAACCCAATTCTAACAAAGAATTTCGGGGTTCATAGTTTAATTGTGTGTGATCATACTATGGTTGTAAAGATCATAACATGGTTGCGTGTGAATCATGCTATGGTTGCGTGTGAACCATACTATGGTTGCGTGGGAATCATACTATGGTTGTGAGGATCATAATAAGATTGTGGGGATCATAGTATGGTTATGTGTAAATCATACTATTGTTGCGAGGATCATAGTATGGTTGTATTTGAATCATACTTCTGTTGCAACATTTGGGTATTGCGAGGATTAAACTTGACTATTTTCGCAAAATCGATACCGTCGCCAAGTCCTCATTGGAAGTGTAATCCAAAGCTTTCCTCCTTTCTATCATTTCGGGAACAGTTGGTCTATGGTGCCGTTGAAGGAGTACAAAAAGTTTTTAACGTCAGCCCCTGAAGGTCATTTAGAAAAAGAAAAGAGCCCTTAATACATCTTCAGGGACTATACACACTTGTTAGATAACATCTCGACTTACAATTAATGTTGAATTCAATTGGGCGATTTGACTTCGTTCGCCTCTCCATCTACTGTTGGAATCATAGTGTACGAGGGCGGTTCGTAAAGTTATTAGCCTATCAATGAAAGAGAATAGTAAGTTTTTCAAAAATATTTTTATTTTTCAATATAATCTCCTGAAACTTCAATACACTTAGACCAACGCTTATCTAGCAATTCTATCCCTTGATTAAAATAGTTTTCCTCAAGGTCTTCAAAATAGTGGTTTACAACTGTAATTGCATCTTCATTTGAAGTAAAACGCTTGCCAGCAAGGAATTTTTTTAGATTTGGGAACAGGTAAAAGTCACTGGGAGCTAAATCAGGAGAATAAGATGGGTGGTCAAGCAACTCGTACTTTAATTCGTTGATTTTAGCCATTGTTAAAACACTCTTGTGCGCTGGTGCGATGTCTTGATGAAAAATTAGTTTTTTGTGTTGTAAGCCAGGACGTTTTTCTCGAATTTGTACATTTAATTGATCTAAAAGGTTCAATCAATAAAATACCTTTGAAGTCCCAAAAAACCGTTGCCATAACCTTACCAGCCGATTGCCCCTTCTTTGGGGCACTTCCTCCAGCTTCAGTCCATTGTTTGGATTGTTCTTTTGTCTCTGGAGTATAGTGGTGGATCCATGTCTCATCAACAGTTATGAAACGACGCTTAAAATCCATTTTATTTCGCTGAAAACGATCCAAACAAGCTTGAGAAATGTTCATTCTTATGCGTTTTTGGTCGACTGTTAACAAGTGCGGCACCCATCTTGCAGAAAGCTTTTTCATCTGTAGTTCTTCATGCAAAATTAAATGGACTCGATCATTTGAGATGCCCTGATATTAGCTATTTCACGCACTTTTATTCGTCGATCGTTTAATACCATATCATGCACTTTGGCTACAATTTCCGTTGTTGTTGCTGTTTTTGGATGTCGACTACGTGGTTCATCTTCAATGCTTGTACGACCACGTTTAAATTCAGCAACCCAATTTTTTCTGTTGCATATGAAGGACATACAGGTGTTCACAAAAGACGCATCCGCGATTTTTTTACAATGGAAAAATTAGAAATGCGTGGTGTCATTAAATATTTACATAAAAAAGGTTTATCGGGACAAGAAATTCATAATGATCTGGTGAATGTGTTAGGTGAAAGTACTCCTTCATATGCGACAGTTAAAAATTGGGTTGCTGAATTTAAACGTTCTCGTACAAGCATTGAAGATGAACCACGTAGTGGACGTCCAAAAACAGCAATAACAGAAATTGTAGCCAAAGTGCATGATATGGTATTAAATGATCGACGAATAAAAGTGCGTGAAATAGCTAATATCATGGGCATCTCAAATGATCGAGTCCATTTAATTTTGCATGAAGAACTACAGATGAAAAAGCTTTCTGCAAGATGGGTGCCGCACTTGTTAACAGTCGACCAAAAACGCATAAGAATGAACATTTCTCAAGCTTCTTTGGATCGTTTTCAGCGAAATAAAATGGATTTTAAGCGTCGTTTCATAGCTGTTGATGAGACATGGATCCACCACTATACTCCAGAGACAAAAGAACAATCCAAACAATGGACTGAAGCTGGAGGAAGTGCCCCAAAGAAGGCAAAAACAATTCAATCGGCTGGTAAGGTTATGGCAACGGTTTTTTGGGACTTCAAAGGTATTTTATTTAGTGACTATCTGCACAAGGGTAAAACAATAAATTCAGAGTACTATTGTAACCTTTTAGATCAATTAAATGTACAAATTCGAGAAAAACGTCCTGGCTTACAACACAAAAAAATAATTTTTCATCAAGACAACGCACCAGCGCACAGGAGTGTTTTAACAATGGCTTAAATTAACGAATTAAAGTACGAGTTGCTTGACCACCCACCTTATTCTCCTGATTTAGCTACCATTGACTTTTACCTGTTCCCAAATCTAAAAAAAATCCTTGCTGGCAAGCGTTTTACCTCAAAAGAAGATGCAATTACAGTTGTAAACCACTATTTTGAAGACCTTGAGGAAAACTATTTTAATCAAGGGATAGAATTGCTAGATAAGCGTTGGACTAAGTGTATTGAAGTTTCAGGAGATTATATTGAAAAATAAAAATATTTTTGAAAAACTAACTATTCTCTTTCATTGATAGGCTAAGAACTTTCCGAACCGCCCTCGTAGCACAAAATTGCTAGTTTAGTCAGTTTAAAAAGGCTGCCTAAAATGGAAAGAAATCCCAGGTATACTGCTTTAAAGGCCCAAACCTTTCATTCAACTGAAAATGTAAAAAATGTAGTCTTTACAACACTTAAGCCCACGTGACTTATATTTAATAAAATCTTTGTAAAGTACGAGTATAAAACCCAAATCACCCTAATAATTCTTGGATTGTGCAGCAACTCAACATTTTGGTGGGATGACTTTTATGGACATTCGGTCGTGAATGATAATTCTCAAAGCTAAGCCTACTAAATGTGACTCAACATGAGGGCATTCACAAAGCGTGACCAGTTTGGGAATCTGTAAGACAGGAAATAAAACTTAGAAACGATTTTAAATAAAAAAACATATTATGTCATAATTGTTTCTTTTCTTTTCGTTTTGTGGTGTTAATTTTTGTAGGTGCTAAAAATGAATGCTGTTTGCTATTTTTACCAATTCGGGAATTGTTTGATCATACGAGTTTTGTGAAAACGTCGTCAATGAAGTCATAGATTTGGCTTTTGTTTTCTAGCGAGCGGCGGCACACACTAATTGAGCCACTGAGCACAAACCCGTTTTGGCTAAGATTTAAATTCGAGTTGTGTAGAACAAAAAAAAAAAAGAATCTTTAAAAAAATGTTTGCAACTATTTATTTTAAAGAAAGCTAATGAAGACGAGCAATAAAAATAAAATGAATCATATGCCGAATTACGCAATGCCTAAAGCGAATCATAAGAAACACATAAAAAAAATCTGTTTCACCTGTGAACTATACAAGTTTATTAAGTATTGGCCTGTAGTAATAATTTTACAGGTGGCAAAATTCTGTTGCACAAAATCTGTTGTAGGCCATATTTCATGAAAAAGCCAATTTTCCTGGAAATTTTTATAAAAAACAACTTGTAAACGAACATGTGCCACAACACATCTCGCACAACTCAATCCGACATGAGATTTCAAATTGAAATCTCATAAAATACAAACGATACTTTTGAAGGGGCAAAAAAACAGGTCTAAAAAACCGACATAGTCCAATTGTAAACACAATTCGCCAGCATGTTTTCATTTTTGCAAATTTTGTATAGCAGAAAGATTCGAGTTTTTTTCCCCCCTCCAAAAATAAACATAGTTTTTTTATGTTGCATATGCCAGGCATAGTTTATGTTTACACCTGAAACATTTTGAATGAATTGCCTCTGGAGTATGATTCTTGAAATTTTGTGATTTGGTGGAAAATATTTTAAAATTATTTGATACACGAGTTTTTTAAAATAGATTTGATGTGATGTGAATATGATTTGTTAAGCAAATCCGCCTGGGCCGATTGCTCCCATTTACAATCCCAGACGGCTTAAGCCATAATCATGCAAAATTTTTAGGATTCTACGTGTAATCGTTTGACCGCTATCGTTCTTTCTACGGATACACCGACATGGCCCTTGCACATGCTACAGCTATCTGCGATAAACTCAAAAGTAGGAACAAGGTCCTCAAGCCACTTGCCGGCAGTAATTGGGGAGCCGACAAAGAGACCTTGTTGACCTCTTACAAAGCGATAGGTCGGGCTGTAGCAAACTACGCAGCACCTGTATGGTGGGCGAACGTGAGTACGACGTAGTGGAAGAAAATTCCAACTTGCCAGAATGCCGCCCTCAGAAAATCTTCTTATGTCTTCTGAGGACCATCTACATGAGGAGACGAAGGTCCTTACCGTGCGCAGACACAATTTCCTGCTGTCTAAGCAATACCTGCTAGGGTGTTTTCGCAGCAGTCATCCTAACCACCATCTCTTGTACAGGATGCCTCCGCCCAGGCAGATCAGGTACGATCTTCATGATCTAGAGAGAGAGGTCGAGCGGTATAACAGAGAACCTTTAGATCATCGAAACTATCAGACAGGTCTTAACAACATTCATGCCGATGAAGTAACAGCAGCAGTATCCAGCTACCGTGTGAATGTAGTGCTAGGGGAGCATCCCGCGGAGATCTCACCTGAGAAGATGGTACTACCTCGGCAGACGAGCGTGGTTCTGGAGCAGCTGAGATCTGGATGGTGCTGCCGCCTCAGTTATTATTGGGCACGAATTGAAGCTAACGTTCCGGACATCTGTCCCGCCTGCCATCAGGAACCACATGACGTTCAGTTGTCCGGCTAAGCCCACTCAGCTGACTCCAGGTCTCTGTGACGCATCCAGTTCAAATGGCGCGTTTCCTCCACCCGGATATCGAAGCAGATCCCCCATAGACGTACAAGACTTCAAAATAAATATATTGTTATTACAACAACAACAACGACGATCAACAATATTCTCGTTTATAAGCCATCCATCCTTTGGAAACCATACTATGATTCGCGCAAATATAGTACGATTTTCATAACCTTATTATGATGTCCACAACCATATTTTGATGTCCACAACCATATTATGATGTCCACAACGATATTTTGAAGTCAACAACCATATTATGATGTCCATAACCATATTATGATGTCCACAGCTATGTTATGATGCGCATAACCATATTTTGATGTCCACAACGATATTTTAAAGTCAACAACCATATTTTGATGTCCACACCATATTGCGATGTCCGCAACAATATTTTGATGTACACAACCATGTTTTAAAGTCAACAACCATATTATGATGTATATACATATATAAATTTTAATGTCCACAACGATATTTTAAAGTCAACAACCATATTATGATGTCCACAACCATATTATGATCTCCACAACGATATTTTGAAGTCAAGAACTATATTATGATGTCCATAACCATATTATGATGTCCACAGCCATGTTATGATGCGCATAAACATATTTTGATGTCCACAACGTTATTTTAAAGTCAACAACCATATTATGATGTCCACACCATATTGCGATGTCCGCAACAATATTTTGATGTCCACAACCATATTTTTAAGTCAACAACCATATTATGATGTATATATATACATTTTGATGTCCACAACGTTATTTTAAAGTCAACAACCATATTATGATGTCCACACCATATTGCGATGTCCGCAACAATATTTGGATGTCCACAGCCATGTTATGATGCGCATAACCATATTTTGATGTCCACAACGATATTTTAAAGTCAACAACCATATTATGATGTCCACACCATATTGCGATGTCCGCAACAATATTTTGATGTCTACAACCATATTTCAAAGTCAACAACCATATTATGATGTCCACAACCATATTATGATACCTACAACCGTATTAAGGTCCCCATAATCAGGGTAGGATGCACACACAAACATGGTATAATTCTCGCAGCATATTACGATCCACACAGCCATACGATAGTAGACATAAGTCACAAAATTAATACGATTCCCAAATTGACCCAAGTCTTAAGTACGTACATAGTGAAAAAATCGGTGCGAACTACAAAAATTGGGCTGGATAAACACACTTTCTGTTGAAATTACCAACTTTTCATTTTATTATGGGTAGCATGGTTCGACGTGCCATAAGATGGTAGCTGCGTTTATATTAGGCTACTCACAACAAATCGTTTATATCAACCGAATGTAAGATATGCGTCCCTAAAAAGTCGAACTTTTTTCCTTATTGCTCGATATGGTACAATATGAACCGCTCTGCAATAGGGATGTTTAAGTCGATTTTTGACTAATCGATTAATCGACTTTTGGGGGTAAAAAAAGCCAAAGTCGGTAAGTCGACTTTTGAATTTTTTATTACACAGTGCAACAACAAAAATGCGAATGGGTTGAAACCAATTCCAAATGAAAGTTGACATTTTCCATAACAAAATCTTTAAGGGTTTTTTTTTAGTTCAGTGCGAGATTTTTATACCCGCACCACATAGTGGTATGGGGTATAATGGCTTAGTGCTTGCGTTTGTAACACATCGAAGGAATCGAGTTAGAATACCGGGACCAGAGAGAAAGTTGCTCAGAATTACATTTTGAGTCGATCTAGCCATGTCTGTCTGGCTGGCTGGGCGGCTGGCTGGCTGGCTGGCCGGCTGGCTGGATGTAAAGATGTCCATCTATTCTTGTAATCAAAGTACAGGTCGCATTTATGCACCGATCTTGATGAAACTTGGCAAGTGGTCCAAATCGGAGCACTTTCTGATAGACCCCCCATACAAAGGAACTCCCGGATTTGGTCCAAATCCAGTTGATGTCGCGTGTATTGGTCAACAAATTAAAAAAATATGACATTCGATGTAGAACTGACCACAAAATGTAAAAAAAATAGTTGGACCCGCCTCTCGGACCTACGGGGCCTTCAGAACCCAAAAAATGGACCCATGCTTTTAAATATAAGTGTGACCCCTTAAATGAAAGGAAATTATCTTACAATTTTAAATACAGAAAAAAATTCGACCTGTTTGGGCCCCAGGGTCCATTAGGAGGGTCCAAAAGTTTCGGTTTACCCGGATTTTAGTGTGACCCCTCAAATGACAGGGAATTGCCTCAGGACTTTAAATATGTCAAGCCAAATGATTTATCTCGTCCGTGGGAGGGCACAGGGTCCGAAAACAAGGTATGAAAATGTGGACCAACTATAATTGTTATACCCTCACCACATAGTGGTATGGGGTATAAAGGCTTAGTGCTTGCGTGATAGATACAGATAGAAATAGCGACGAGTGCTTTCGATTAACAGGAGACTTAATCACATTTATAGTGGTGCGGGTATCATAGAGTCGGCCACGCCCGACTATAGCACTTACTTACTTGTTTTTACATGCATTTGAAGTTGGTGACTTTGGAACGCTGCTTAACAAGAAAATATCATTGAAAATTTGATAAAAAAAAAAATAAAAAATCTGAATAACGCTTATTTGTTTTTATTATCCTGGAAAGTTTTTTTTTATTATCGAACTGTTTTAGGGGTCGAGGAATTTATTTTTGATCTTTTTTTTACCTAAAACTCACGCTAGATGGCGCTGTCATACAAATGGTGCTATTTCTTGTTGATTTTAATAGAAAAAAACGATTTTCATACGCCAACTTTGATTTGCAATTGGTCTTATCTAAATTGCATTCGGAAAGTTCGATTTTGTATCACTGTGTTATTAGTCGAAAAGTAGAGTTTCAGTCGAAAAGATGACTTTCAACAGGATATATTTGTGGCAAGTTAAAAAAGTAGCCCTTTTAGTTTGACTGCATCGTGATTTCAGCAGGGAGACATTTAAGCATCGTTAATAATATACTTTATAGGGTATCAGATAAGTATTTAGAGATTTTACATATATACAAAACAGAATATGACAAATTACTGAATCAGTTCTCCTTTTGTTTATTTTTTTGAACACAAAGTGTTGTAATTTGCGGTTTCTATTTCCAAATACAAAAGAATACAAAAAGAAACGCATGGGAATATCTTTTGGTTTTTATGCGTAATTGTAAATGTAATAACCTTGAACTATATCGATAGCACTTTATCTATTCGAACCCACAACAAAAACAAAACACAACTCTTTTTACAACTCAACACAACTTTGAAAAAAGACGTACTGAATCACTTTATCATTTGGCCATTATCGGTTGTAACATAACAAAGAACCAAAAAAAAAACATGCCCATCAATATTAACAAGAATCGGCCAACCACATAAAGTTTAACCAAACCTTTGACAAACATGCCACATATGGACATATGTTCGTTTGTGTGTTCATCAAGTCCACATTAAAATCACATAAATTTACGCTCGATATCATTCAGAATTTTGTAATGCAACCGAACTTCCCCTCGGTGGCCAACAACAAGAGGCCGCAGCAGAAAAAACCACACACGCACCACAGAAAGAACGGGCGGGGGAAAAAATAACAACTCGTATAGAAAATCATAAAAAGCTCCCACCCAGAGTCGCTGGTTTTGGAAAAACCAACCAGCCAACCACACAATAAAAATAATAAAAAATAAAAACTGAATGAATGACAGACAAACGGACGGACGGACAGACAAAAGACTGACAGTCCATACGAGTAGCATAAGTTGACCTACAAATTGTAATGCATTCGTTGTTGCTGATGTTGTTGCTAGTGTAGCTGCGGTGGCTGCTGTCACTGCTCAGAACATCGGAGCAGACCAGGCCAGATACCTCGTAGTGTCCCCCCCTCTTTTTGGCAATTTGCTGGTTGCAGCTTGGGTGTCTTTCCACATATATCCGTTCGTCTGTCTGTCTAGCAGGCCAGTCTAGGCGAGTATGTCACCCTCCCTCCGAAAAAAACCGAATAAAAACAAAAGTGTCGTACAGCTGACAAAACCAAAAACAACCCATATAGGCCAAATGCCATAGATACTCGTATGCCCATACCTATGCCTATCTGTTGATGTATGCCTGTATGCGTGCATGTATTGTATTTTTAATTAACTGCATGTTCCATTTGTTGTTTTTGATTTGTAATCATCGCCAAAAGATTAATGCTGGCATTACCCCGAAGATAAGATAAAACAAATGCGACATTTGTTGTACACTTTTCCGTTGTCGAATTCCTAATTTATGGGAATTCGCTATTTACACAGTGTGTTATTTTTTTTCTGAACCTCGAGAATACTTTCCAATCTATCCATAAATTTATAAAACTCTTGCGTCCCGTACTGACTTACGTGTTCTTTATAATCCGGAACAAATGCCTGAAGCTGTAACTCTGAAGTTTGGGGGGGTGTAGACGACCCTTACTTACAACTCCAAAAACGGAATGAGACAATTTAGCAATAATTTCAAAGGATATTTACTTACCTAAAAAGAGAAAGAAAAGTTACAAAGAATTAGAAAAATATAAAAATAAAAATTACAGCAAATTTTTTTTTAAACAAAAACATGTAAAATTTCTGATTTCGGATAGTGGCGCTTTTTTGGTACCCCTGTAAGTCCGATCTCAATATGAGCACATTTTTTTAAATATGTCCATATTTGGATTCTCCACACGCAGAAAAAAAGTATGGTTGTGATGGCAATATTCGAAGAGGTTAATACTATTGTTGGGTATATGGTTGTGCTACAACAATATTATGGTCATCACAACAATAGTATGATTCAAATACAACCATACTATGATCCTCACAACAATAGTATGATTCACACATAACCATACTATAATCCCCACAGCCATAGTATGATTCACACTCAACCATACTATGATCTCCACAACCATAGTATGATCCTCACAACCACAGTATGTTTCATATACAACCATAGTATGGTTCTCACAACCATAGTATGATTCACACGCGACCATGTTATGATCCAAACAACCATAGTATGATCACACACAATAAAACTATGATCCCCAATATTATTTAATAAAATTTGTTTGAGTTGTCCACAATAGAGTTGATCCCCAATATTATTTATTAAAATTGGTTTAAGTTGTCAACAATAGATTTGAATTATGAAAATTATTCAAAAATAAATTAAATTTAAAATTTTAAGAGTGATTTATTTCAAAGTAGAAAAATTAAGATTAAATAAACGTAAGCGTTTTTGTTAAAAATATTTCAGTTAAACAAAGCCAAAGTAGCTTGTTTAAAAAATTTTAATTTCGATAAAAAAAATACTATTATTGCATTAAATCCGTACCAATAACATTTGTTCTAAAAAGCAAATTTAAATGAAGAAAAATTACAATCATACAGTATGATTGCCGTAATCATATCAATGTTAACATAAAACGCATAACACAAAACTTTGGTCGCACTAACCATATTTATATTGTTGCTATAACCATATTTTCATTTTTAAATTTGGCAATAATACTATTGTTACATTTCAACAATATTAATATTGCAGCATTATACTATTGTCAAAAATAAATTCAGTTAACAATGCTATGGTTGCGACGAACGTACTTTTGTTGTGGAGAACATATTATTATTGCCGTGACCATGTAGTAACCATGTTTTTTCTCTGCGTGAATAAACTGCTGCTGTGATTTGGGTACCCGTGGGGGTCCCTTATTTTGCACGTAAGGTACGTTTTTCTGGACCATTCGCTCCATTAGTTCTTCCCTCCATGACAGTTCTTCCCTTATAACAGCCAAAACTTTAAAATATTTGGTTTCTTAGCAAAATTTGCTTTTATTTGAGTATTAATAATTCTGAATTAAATACTGAAAGCCCATTTTCACCATACGGGCCGTTTTTTGGGCCCCGTATGGCCGTAACTATTGTGCCCTTTTAGTGCCCATTTTAACCATTCGTCCACCAAAAAGTTACGATTTGTTAAACTAATACTCAAAAAGTTTACTTATCTCCGATGTACATTCAGTCCCTTAAAGACAAATGTATTTCCCTCAGTGTCGATTTCGCCCCTTTTTGAATCCCAAACAGCTTATGACCAAAAGACATCATTTTGCAATTTCGGATCATTGTCGCAAGTTCGTTTGCTTCTAACAGACAGTCCTACGGACAGACAGGCATGGCTAGATCGTCTCAGAATTGTATGCCGATCAATAATACATGTACTTTATAGGGTCTCACCAAATAATCACCCTTTTCATATTTTGTTTTGATCTGGCAGTATTACGATTTGCGAGATAATATGAACATTACGGTAGGCCGATTTGCAAGGACAAAAATGTGTCGATATAATGTCATAGATTTTTCGATAGCGACGCATAAGAAAAAAAGTTCCACTACGACATATGAAAGAAATCATTTATCTAGGCGCCCAAATTAATTTTTTTTTTATTTTTTTTCAACTTTTATTTTTAAGGATTTTTTGGAAGGTGATAAAAAAATATTTTACCTTAAATATTACCTTTCCAAGGTAACATACAAATATACATTGCCACATTCAACACAATATGCGCGTGAGAATAGAAATACGACTGAGAATCGAATCGATTGCTAAATCGACCCACTCTAATGAACATGCTGGTAATTTTATAAAGATATAAAAAACCAATGTCAAACCAATTTTTGATTCTTCTTAAAACCAGTGGATTTCTAGTTAATTTTCTCCATACAAAAAGAATGGGTGTTGCAAACCGTTTGTCGGATTTATATGGAAAAACTACCTAGAAAAATACTTTTCGTCAGCCTATAGGGTCTGACTGACAAAATCAGCAGATTTCCTGCTAGTCTCCCAATATTAAAAACTAAGAGTGGCCAACTGCTTGCAGAACTTGTATAGGAAACGGCCAGGAAAACTACTAGCACTGAGGAAGGCTAGTAGTTTTCTGAATAGAACTTTTTAGACTGACAAAACTAGTAGTTTGCATGCAATTTTTTTCTTACATAAGAAAGTTAGAATTGTCAACCATACAAATATCAGAGTTGCCAACCTACATTATTAAAATAGAAGTTGCCAACAATTTATCGAAATTGTATCATAAAACGAACTACAAAGCTAAAAGAATTTGCCAGTCTGGACCTTTCTTAAAAACTGAAAACACTAGAAACACTAGAAGTTTTTGAGAGTTGCCAACCATTTGACGATTTTTTATTGGAAAACGCCCTGGTAAACTACTAGCTTTCATTGAATAGACATTTTCAAACTAAAAGTTGTCGTTATTGGTTATAAACTATGAGTTGCAAACCATTTGCAGGATTTGTATAACAGGAAAACTACTAGTCTTCATCACTCTGAATAGAACTTTGAACAGACTGACAAAACTAGAAGAAATCTAAAATTGCCAACCATACAAAAAGGAGAGTTGCCACCCATTTATCAAAATGGTATGGGGAAACGACGTAAAGAGCTAATAATATTTGTCAGTCTAAGTATTTCTTTTTAAACTGAATACATACACCGAAAGTGTCCATGACTGAAAGTTGCCAACCATTCGACGAACTTGTATCGGAGAACGTCCGGAAAAACTACTAGCTTTCATTGCATAGGCATTTTCAAACTAATAGTTGTCGTTCTAGGTTTTCCTACATAAAAATTGGATTTGTCAACCGCAAATATAAAAAACGGAGTTGCCAACCATTCGTATGTAGGAGTTGCCAACCATTAGTTTAAAAAACGAACTATTAGTTTTCGTCAGTTTGAATAGGCCCTTGTTTGACAAATGGTTAGCAGCTTCAATTGTTGTAAATGACTTATTTGTATACCAACTACTAGTTTTGTCGGCTTGAAAATACCTGAGAACTTTAATTTTAATAATATTTGACAGATGGTTGGCAACTCCAATTATTATTAATAATTTTTATACCAACAGAAAGTTTTGTCAGCATGAAAAGACCTTAAGAACTTTAAAAATAATTCAATCATTTTGCTATTTAATCTTGAATGTTTTTTCTTGCCACACTTGCTTTTCTTGGGGATTATCTTACAATCATTTTTATTTCTTTACCACGCTGTTGTACTGGGGTATTCAAAGTTTGTGGTGATATTTGTAACACCCAGAAAAATAAGTGATACGGATTATACCGATCGACTGAGAATTTGTTTTCTGAAACGATTTAGACATGACCGACCAAAAAGCGAACAACTTTATGACATTTGGGCTGCTGTATATATTTTTGGCCTAATACTGAAAATGCGAATTTTTATCATCAAAAATGGTTTTATTGTTTTTCAAAGTGTTCTCCAGCATGATTTATACAATTTTGCATGCGCTCAAACCAATTCAATTGTCGAAGCACTTTTTCCACTCCGATTGAGACACCTCCAAAACATGGTTTTGAACGCTTCAACAGCATCTTCTGGCGACGAAAATTGTTGACCACGCATTTTTTACTTGATGTGAGGGAATAAAAATAAGTCATTGGGTGCCAAGTCAGGGCTGTACGGCGGATGACCCAAAAACTCGACGTTTTGGCCGGTCAAAAATGCGCTGGTTTGAGCCGATGTTGGAGAGCTCGCATTGTCATGGTGCACAATGAGTCGTCTTCTCTTGTTCGTTTTTCGAATTTCTCTGAAGACTTCAGACAAACAAATTGTGGTGTACCACTCAGAATTGACCTTCCTACGTTGCTCAAGCGAAACAGTCGCCACATGACCACTTTTGCCGAAGAAACAGGCGACTATTTTCTTCGAAGTGCGTCTTCCACGAACAACTTTCGTTGGATTTGGCTCGTCTTCGAAGACCCACGCGGTCGATTGCTGTTTTGTTTCGGGCTAATACTCATAGATCCCGTATTTGTCACCTGTATCGATCTTATAAACGTATTTTAAAGCACCGAGATCGTATTTTTTTTTCCAAATTTAGTTGCCATCATGCATTGGACACGTGAGGAGAGAACATTTTGTGTTGAAGCGTTTTTTTCAAATGCGCAGTGCAGCATGCATTTCGTTTACTATTCGCTGTTCCCCCACGCGAACGTGTTCCTGGGCGGCAATCAATTGTAAATTGGGTAACTTCATTGAGAACAGCAGGGATTGTGTCATGTGTACGAAGGGGGCCTGAGAGAAGGAGCCGCATCGAGAGTTAGAGCCGCAGTACTGCAATCTCCGAAACGCTCTGCTCGGAAGCAATCACACGCACTTGGCATTTCCAGACGTTCTCTTTACCGGATTCTTTAGGATGAACTGAATTTTCGTATAAAATGTGTGGATGGTGCCACTGCACACTAAGCGAGGGTTACCATGAAATGTTTGAGGCAAATGCTGGACGGCTTATCTCTTTGAGGGGTGATGTAAACTGGCAGGCACGCTCACAAGGCTTAGCCCCATGTGATTTTTTCCTTTGGGGTTACCTGAAGTCGAAGCCCTTGGTTACCTTGGAAGACCTAATTAACAATAAATTGGCAGATTACCAGTCGAAATAAATAAATTGGCAGAGTACCAGTCGAAATGCTTGTTAGAGTTCATGTAAACTTCAGAAAACGTATGCAGCAGTGTGTGGATAGCGAAGGTCCACATTTGCCAGATACTCGTATACTGTTTAAAACCATGTAATTTCAAAATTCCCCTACTGTTCAATATTTTTAAAATATAAAATAAATTTTTCTAAGGTTCATAATTTTTTTATTTCATTCCCAAATAAGCAAATAACCGAGCTCCACCCTGTATTTCACATGTGTTGAGGAAATTAACAATTCGAAGCCTTTATTTTAGATTTGAATTCTTATAAGACTTCATAGTCTTAAGAGTGTGACGAGGGTATCATGTAGTCGTTCTCGTCCGACTTTTGACTTTCCTTGAAAGTTACTTTTTGGTTGCCTCCCTTAAAAAAATAAAACGAAACGAGATTATAATTTGAGACCACAAATCCGAAATCTCTAAATGTTCTGGAAATTTTCTAAAACTTTTATAATTATTATATTTATAAACTATCATTATAAATTGTTGTTAGAGATAAAGGCGGCTATCAAAGCAACGTAGCGATTTCCCCCCAGCGATTTCACGTGATTTTGTCGATGGTTGTCTGGTGCGAATGTGAATATGAAACGACAGCAACAACTTAAAACTGCTCAAATCGTTTTGACCACTTTGATAACCTTTTACTTTGATCGCTCTTTCTTTCTCTCTTTGGTGTTCATGTCCGATTGGATGCTGACTGGCCTGGCCGGTGGATCTTAAGTGGTGTTAATTATTTTTTTTTTTCTTTTTTGAAACAGAGCGCCGAGGCAACCCTGTTATGAATATGTATGAACGAACATCTAGTATAATTGCCTTTCGTCGGAAACAAGAGACGATCAACAGCAGCACAAACGACTTCAGTGGGCCTTTGAAGCCAACGAACTCTTTTTCGGTGCAAATAAAAAAAGCGTAGCATAAGTACGAGTATCGGTATGAAATGCTCCAGAAATGTAGTAAATTAAGCAGATTTTTGCTTAAGGGTGACATAGAAAAATGAATAAAAACTGCCCGTCGGGCAATTTTGTAGTGTATTTGTTCCCGATCATTATGGGCATACAGAGACTTTCACAGCGATTTATTTACTGTCGCCAGGAAAATAAATGCATCGGTAATGTTTTTTGTGTTATTTATTTTTTTTATTGACCTTAAAAATAATTAAAGCAAAACCTGAACGAAATTCGCATAAATTGCCATTGTGTGCATAAATTACACAAAAGTAAGAAATTCGAAATGACAAAAAGCAAACACACTCACAGCTTGAGTACTCGTATAATTGTCTGTTGACCCGGGTGTTTGAATTTGTGTGCCTGTACTCGTATTTAGGAGAGTTAAGTTTTTTTTTAATTACTTTTCTGAAAGTCTTAAAAACCTCCACAGAGGCGAGAGAGAAACACAGCAAAAGCAGCCGATGTGCCATTTGTAAAACACTTTGCAATGGGATTACCTCGAATATATAGCTGGAGATACTGGTATATGTTATTGAATAATTATCGACTTAGTTTCGCACTAAAAACACTTATGTTAATTTATCTACACGTGTATTTAATGAATTGCATGAGACCATGACTTCTGTCTACATCACAGTGCACAGTGGGTGAATTCGGCCAAGATTGGGAGGTAATTTTGTGATTTACACTGTTTGGTGCTATGTTAATGGCACCGTGGCCTAGAAAAAAGTACAAAAAGTCGGACAAGATTGGCTACATGGTACCCTACACCACTATGGTAAACGGAAGGCAACTCTTTTCTAAATGAAATTCAAAACAGATTAGGTTAAAAATATAACTTTTGGAGTGACAATGGCTCAAATCTGGAGGAAAGACTCAAATGAGGCTATATGAAAGCACAAACCGACATTGACCAATTTAAACAGAGCTCGTCTCTGGTTCATATTAGCGCTTGTTCTTTGATAATAACGATTGATGGAAAAAGGGACATTGTCCAATGAAATCAAATGGTTGATAGTCCTGGAGCAATGTACCCATTTACACGAGGCAATATTACTTACGTCAATTTTTATGATTCCCTTTTTAAACTTGCCTCTGTTGTGTTTTTCGTAGTGTGAAGTTGGCTGCAGATGGTTTTAATATTTTTCCACACAAAAATCAGAACGAATAAATCACAGAATGTCCTCTATACACGAGGCAGCTGTATTTGCGTCAATTTTTATGTTTCCCTTTTTAAACCTGCCTCTTGTGTATACACGGCTTACGGCAATGTTTTCATTTTTGCCTTTTCATACTTTTTCCCCATTAACACGAGACAACTTTACTTGTCGCAACTCTCAGTTTCTAGAAAAGTGGTAAGGGAATTAAAAGGGAAAAATACTTTCCCGTACTGCCAATTTCATTTGTGTTTTCCGTAGTGTGAAGTTGGCTGCAGAATGTCAGAAAAGGATCGATAATGACAACAAAAATTGCTGTAACTGAATTGCCTTCTGTAAACACAAGAGGCAAATTCAAAAAGAGAATTATAAAAATTGACGCAAGTAAAGTTGCTTCATGTAAATGGGGTCATTCTGTGATTTATTCGTTTTGATTTTGTAAGAAAAAAAAATTAAAATCATCTGCAGCCAACTTCACACTACAAAAACACAAAAAGTTTTTCCCCTTTAAATTCCCTTACCTCTCTCTCTCCAAGAAACTGAGAGTTGCAGCAAGTAAAGTTGTCTCGTGTTAAGGCCCATTTAGTCTCGACGGTTGTCGGTAGATTCTGCAACCTGCAGAAGTCTACCGTCGTCAACCGTCAAACTGTAGTTATCTCCCTCTAACACATGCAAAATGCAACCCTCAACTGAAATAGCTGATTGCCTACCGCCAACCGTCCACCGTCAACCGTCAAGACTAAATGGACCTTTAATGGGGAAAAAAAGTAAGAAAAGGCAAATTTAAAAGTAAAATTGCCGTAACCGAATTGCCTTGTGTAAACACAAGAGGCAAGTTTAAAAGGGAATCATAAAAATAGACGCAAGTAATGTTGTCTCGTGTAAATGGGGCAATGTGATTTATTCGTTCTGATTTTTATGTAAAGGTCCATTTAGTCTTGACGGTTGACGGTGGACGGTAGGCAATCAGCTATTTCAGTTCAGGATTGCATTTTGCATGTGTTAGAGGGAGATAACTACAGTTTGACGGTTGACGACGGTAGACTTCTGCAGGTTGCAGAATCCACCGTCAACCGTCAACCGTCGAGACTAAATGGGCCTTAAGAAATAAAAACTAAAATAATCTGCAGCCAACTTCACACTACGAAATACATAAAAGGAATTGACAGTACAGGAAAGTGTTTCCCTTTACATTCCCCTTATATTCTCTGCCCTACAAACTGAAAATTGCGGCAAGTAAAGTTGGCTCGAGTAAAGGGGGGCGATCGGTATAATAAACTTGGGACCTACGTTATACAGGCTAAGGCGATTGAAGTGTTACCTATTCCAACAACTATTTTTTTGGTGTATTATTATTATAAAATATCGTTAAAAATCGACGAGATCGGACCCAGTTTTGATATAGCTTCCATACAAGTGGACCGTATAATTTTAACTGGTTGCCATACTTTCTTTTGTGTGACATTAGACCGCACTTAGAAGAGGAGCGCTGAATTTTTACCAGATCGCTCCATGGTTTCAGGTAGTCCTCAAACCTTGTGATTATATATCAAACCGATCACAAAGCGTCATGACTTTTATTGTTTTGTGTGATTTTTTTTTTAATTTATTTAAATTTCAAAATGTGTGGAAAAAATTATAAAAATTTCAGAATCCATTTACTTTAAACTCGATGTTGCCACCTTTTGCTTTAACTATGGCTTTTGAAAAAAGAGTTGCATACTGCCCGAATATGATCTCGGTGTATTTTAGTCCATTCACCTGAAACGGCCTTTTTCAGCCCAATCATACTGGCTTATTTTTTATATATTCCATCATAGGATAGAGGGTATATTCACTTTGTCACTTCGTTTGCTCCACCTCGAAATACTAGTCGATATATTCTAAATCGTCGTAAAATTTTGAGATGATCTAGCCATGCGCGGCTGTCTGTGAAAAGCAAACCATGGGTCGAACTATTGAAGCTAAAAGGTAGTCCAACCATAATGCACGATGTTTATTATGAGTCACACCTCTTTTTTGTCCAACTTTATTTGACATTTCTTTGTTTCAGTGTTTGACAAATTCAACCATGGAGAGGTACACAATTGAGCAGCGAGTTAAGATTGTTGAAGCCTTTTACGAAAATGGGCTTTCAAATCAAAATTCGATACGTGTACTTTGTAATTTTCTTGGTCAGCATAATCGACCACAGTGGATTTCTTAACAAGCAGAATTGCCGCATTCAGGCAAATGAGAATCCAGGAGTGATTGTTGACAACCGAAGTCATTGGGTGCCAAATCAGGGCCATCAATTTGACATCTTGAGTGATCAAATACCTCATCGTTTCAGCTGATGTGTGAGAGTTGCATTGTGGTGATGCAAAATGATCCGTCTTTTCTTATTATCTTTCCTCATTTCTTTAAACACTGTTGGCAAACAGATGGTTGTATACCACTCAGAATTGACCTCCTACGTTCCACTAAAGGCACTGTGCAACATGGCCGGTTATACCGAAAAAACGCAATCATTTGCTTCGATTTACTTCTTCCACGAACAACATTTACTGGATTTGGCTCGTCTTGAAAGACCCATAAGCCCCGTTGCTCTTTTGTTTCGGGTTCATATGCGTAGATCCATGATTCGTCACCTGTGACAATGTTATACACTACCTTTGAGCTACCGCAGTTATACTTTTTCAACAATTCTTTGCACCAATACATACGAGTCTTTTTTTGAGCATTCGTCAAATTATGTGGGATCCAACGAGAACAAATTTTTTTTCACGGCCTAATTAACATGGAATATTTTATTGATGCTTGCCATACTAATGCCCAAGGATGCCTTAATCTCACGGTATGTCACATGTCAGTATTGCTTAATCAGTTCACGCACAGCATCGATGGTTTCTGGCAAAGTGATAAAAGTTGGACGTCCTTCACGAAATTTATCCTGGAGCGAACGGCGTCAGAGACTGACGGAACTCTTTGTTCGTATTGATGAACAGTGGTTTTTAATGGTGCTTCATCGCCAAGAGTCGAAACAAGTTGATTTAAACACTCTTTTCTCGATGACCCACGTCGAAAATCGTAAGAAATCATCGCACGAAAATGTTCATGGGATAATTCCATTTTTTGACTGACATGAATTTTTCAACACGCTGTAAACAAAACAATTCGCCCTCAAATGACAAAACGTTCTAAGTGAAGTTATGCTAAAAAAATGTCAAAGTTTCCAATGGAAGTTCCAGTTTGCATCTGGGACCACTAGTATTGTCAGGATCCGAAATATAAATAGCAACCATTGTATGGACCATCGGATAGAGGTATGCCAGCGAAGTCGTAGCAAGCATTTGGTCGATATTTTCTTTTACACATTATTGTCATAAATCTTTTTGTCTATAAAATAAAAAAAAAATATTAAGATAATGCTCTCAAAACTTTTTTTTAATTACAATTAACATCGTGCGTTTTATTTGGACCCCTTTAAAATGCAATTGTGTAGCAAAATAGTGATTTTAAGTGTTAAAATATTTTTTTAATAATAAATTGTTTTGAATGGTCTGCTTTTGACGAATTCGCCGACAGAACCTCTTGCTGTTTGACTCTCTCTAAGCCTCTCTCCCTCTCTGATCTTGACAAAAAGAAACAATGTTGCCATCTCATTCTCAACTTGGTTAAATGTTGCCATATTAGGTTATTGTTAACTAACTTGCTTACTAAGTTTGTAAGTCCAATCGAAGAAGGCTATTTTAAAGATTTGGTGATTGCTACAGGCAGTCGTACTCGTTTCATCGATCTGAAGGATTATAGTGCAGACCCATTTAAATCCGATTATATCTGTGTCTCTATTGAAATGAAATCGTTAATAAATTGGAACAAAATATTCAATCCAACTGAATATTACGTTTAAGATACTATTTTTCAATCTTAAACGGCTGACAGTATTCAGACTTCCGGTCACTTTTATCGCCTTCTTGGGGAATTACTTCCCAAACGGCACGCGTTCTATCTCACAGTACAAATGTTGTTTGTGTCATAAATTTCATTAACAATAATTATAAGTCATTTTTCGCAGCACTTTTAAGTACTTTGCTCACTTTTTTCTCTAAATTTTGCACAATAAATTACAACAAATGTCTAATATTTGTTATCATTTCCACAAATTTGTACATGTGTGGCAGGGGGGGGGGATAGACAGACGGACGGATGGATAGACGTGTGTCTGCCTCATTTGAATGTTGAATGGCCACCACCGAACAAACAAATAACTGAGAGTGGCGGGGAAAGGTTGCAACAAAATTTAGAAGAAAAAAATCGTTTAATTTCACACAATGACAGCGGCGGAGGCAGCTACACTTGGACTGCTAGTGTCTATTACGCCTGGAAACACAAATAGAATTGTCACTCGTTTGTTTTATTAGTGTTTATTATAGTTTACGCTGTTGCTGCTGTTGTTGCAGTTGTTGTTCTGATCGTCGTCGTCACCGTCACCGCCACTGAGTGAGCGAACGAGCGTGTCGCCGCCATCGTATGCCCCAGCCATATTTTATACTTTATTGACATAATAAGTCTAAAGAGCTTAAAGTGTTTGTATGTGTTTTTTTTCTCTAATTCTCATAAAGAAGTTTAGTTGAAATTTAATTCATGGCAAGTCACAAGTTTCGGGATTCGAAATGGTTGCGTATGTCTCAAACCTCATACGAGTACTTGGCAATTTCAAACGAACGTATGTCGTCGCAATCTTGCCGGAGCTGACGACTTTGTTTTAATGTCCAGCACAGCACGCCTGCCTTTGTTTGGGCGTTAAGTTCTTTAGCTGTTTTTGCTCGAGTGTAATTTCAATCTAAGGCGCCACCCCACACCACACGTAAGTCGTCTATTGTGCGAACATGAGTTTGGCTTTTGATCAAATAAAAATAAATCTCTCAAACAAAGTCTGTTTTGTTTTTTTTGGCGTTTGCGTGAAATTCAAACTGTTTCTAAAATGTTATAATAGGATCAAATGTATTATTGTTGGTTTTTATCTATATAACAGACGTGAGCATATGCATAGGTACACTGCCGCGATCATCAAAGTATTTGAGGTGACGGAGTTGAGTGAGTGATAAACTCAAAAAGAATTAAGTGTAATAATAGAAATTTTGAAAAAATTGTGGCAAAAGTGCAGTTGAAGTAAAAAGAACTCCCACAATATCATTCATAGACTCCATTAGGCCCTTTAGCTTAAAAAAATTAAATGAAGATGAAGTGCTTGCAAACACAATAAGTTGATTTAGAAAAAAATTGTCTTTAATCTGGTTTAAGTAAATTCAAATCTCGGATCAACTTCAAACTTCTTCCATCGAGAAACATTTTTGGGGACAAGAAAATAAAAAGACATATTTTTGGCGGCGACCCATACGAGGCCTGCTATATATATTTCTGGCCTAATAATGAAAATGCAAATATTTATCATCAAAAATGGTTTTATTGTTTTTCAAAGTATTCTCCATCATAATTTATACACTTTTCATGCGCTCAAACCAATTGTCGAAGCACTTTTTCCACT
This sequence comes from Hydrotaea diabolus, assembly GCA_963513945.1. Classification (NCBI taxonomy): domain Eukaryota; kingdom Metazoa; phylum Arthropoda; class Insecta; order Diptera; family Muscidae; genus Hydrotaea; species Hydrotaea diabolus. Next base: position 21,462,258 of record OY740720.1, on the reverse strand, counting down.
CCGATTGAGACACCTCCAAAACTTGGCGATGAAAATCGTTGACCGCGCATTTTTTTCTTGATGCTAGGAAATAAAAAGAAGTCAGGGCTGTACGGCGGATGACCCATCAATTCGACGTTTTGGCCGGTCAAAAAGGCGCTGGTTTAAGCCGATGTTTGAAAGCTCGCATTGTCATGGTGCACAATGGTTCGTCTTCTCTTGTTCGTTTTTCGAATTTCTCCGAAGACTTCAGGTAAACATATTGTGGTGTACGCCAAAGGAACAGGCGACCATTTGCTTCGAAGTGCTTCTTCCACAAACAACTTTCGTTGGATTTGGCTCGTCTCCAAAAACCCACACAGTCGATTGCTGTTTTGTTTCGGGCTCATACGCGTAGATCAATGATTCGTCACCTGTGACGATCTTATAAACGTCTTTTGAAGCACCAAGATTGTATTTTTTCAAAATTTCTTTGCACCAATCGACACGAGCCTTTTTTTAACGATTGTTGAATTGTGCGGGATCCAACGAGAACAAATCTTTTTTACGGCCAGGTGTTCATGCAATATCGAATGTATGCTGGTGGAAGAAATGCCCAAGAATGCCTCTATCTCACGGAATGTCACATGACGATCTTGCATTATCAGTTCACGCACGGTATCAATGTTCTCTGGCACAACGGCCGTTTTTGGACGACCTTCGTCTTTGAGCGAGCGTCGGCCACGATTCAGTTCATTAAACCAGTTTTTCACAGTGCTATAGGATGGTGCTTCATCGCCATACGAAGATTTAAATGCATCGATGCACTCTTGTTGTGATAATCCACGTCGAAAGTTGTAAAGAATGATCGCACGAAAATGTTCACGAGTTAATTCCATTTTTTTGCTAAATTGATTTTTTTCAAGTCACTGTAAACAGCACAAATGGTGGTCGTACGTCAAAACGTTCTGAGTACGTTTATGCTAAAAAAATGTCACACTTTCCAATGGAAATGTCAGATGGTGCCAGAAATATATATAGCAACCCTCGAGTATTTTGAAGCGAATTTCCATCAAGTTTACTAACATTTAGGGATTGCTACCGAAAGTCTTCTAGTCCAACCGAATTTCTGTAGACTCAACCGAATACAAACAACATTTTGCTTTGTGTGCAATAGTTTTTATTGAACTAATTCAAATTTATGTTGTATATAAATCGTACACTGGCCATAAATGTCACAACTAAGTAGAAACTTCGAACTCATGAAATCAAGTGAGCCCAAAAATATCAATGAACAATCCCCATATCCCCAAATCAGTACATTTGACTTAATTTTCCAAAAAAAATCCCCTTATCTAGGAGCACTGATAGTATCTGCGGTTTTTTAGGGAGGGGGATGTCCATATAAGATCGATGCTATCGCTAGAGTCCAGAAATCATGCAAACCTTTTAAGTAAATATAATTCAATCTATTTGTAAGATAAAAACTGTCCTCTTTAACAAGTCCTTGAAAAACGATTGGGTGAACAGGATTCGTCCGCCGAGCAGCGTGGTCGGCGATACGTTAATTTGAACATCTTTGAGCCATCTTCTGTGAAATGCTTTATTTGGCACGTACTCGTAGAACTAATCGCATTTACAAACATATCTGTGAAAAAAGATCATCCATAATCTAGTGAATTATGTATCTGTCGCGAATCGTACGACTGCTGCTATCTCTAAGCGCTTAGGCGTGCGTGCCTCTTCGGTCACTAGTGGTGGTGGTGACAATGTCTGGGCATACCAATAATCATAAATCGTCGTAATGACGAAAACGTCCCAGACCTTGAGATAAGAATTCTAGATTATTGTTGCGTTTGGTGTTTTTCGTTCTTCTTCTTTTTTTTTGCACTTAGTTTTATTTTCCCAAGATAAGAATTAAATTAGTCAGTGCAAGACTTAGTAACACATGTCTGCAGCGCTTTCTTCGGGCTCCCTTCAATATTTTATTCATTTGTTTGCTAAAAATAAATCTAGCCAGCTTAAATTAGAGATCAAAACGCTGCAAGATGCTAGGTAAATGCTTGTTTTGCATACTGCAAAACGTTTATCTGCAAGTATTGCCAAATAAATTTTAATCACCTTTTCTATTTTAGGTTTTTGTTTAAACCATAAATCATTGGGTGCAATTATCAAATGAACCACCCCGAACTGAAACCGAGAAAACATACACAACAATTTCGTCGCTTCCCTGCTGAGTTTTAGTTAATCAGTTGCATGATTGCAAAACGCTTCAAAGTAAACAAAAGTATTTATTAGGTGGCTGCTCTTGAACAGACAATTGCAAAAGCTAAAACAAAATATAATCGTGGAATATTCTTATCAAAAATTCAAACCAACAAACAAACAAGAAAATAGAAGCGAAACCGAAAACAATCGCAAACACACGGAAACACCGCCGCCAATGATAAACAAATGCAGAAAATAAATTGAGAATTTCCCTATTCTTGTGAAACGCTTTCAGAATCGCACGCAAACGAATCAGTTTGCGCTAATGTTGAAAGAAAACTGCTTCCTATTGATTCTAGTAGTCATTCAGCGCTATCGCCAGCCAAAGATCTTGAACTTGATTTGCGAGTGAAGGTGTGAGTGAGTGAGGGAGGCCCTCGATGCAAATGAAATACGATTTGCGATTAGGAAATTTAAAAATGTTTGAATGTTTACTCGATCTCTTTGCAGCGGATATACTATACGAGTATATATTTTTTTAGACAAGTAATTTCGAAAAATATAACTCACTAACTTGCAAACATTTGAAAAGGCCAAAAATTAATTGTTGTGCTTGGTGTTTTGAAACTGATATTGAACGATTTGTACGAAATAAAAAACATATGAAAAAGAGAAGACTATAATCTCAAGGGCGGCCGCAAAACTAACTGGCCTGGCACATTTTCTGTTTTACTAGCAACTTTTTGTGTTTTTTTTTTGTTTTTTAAAAGCAATCTTTTATAAACCATCTGTCAAAATTTCCGAAATATTTAATGATTATTTTCTTTGTTACAGGTGATTAAAGTAAACAAGTTTTATGATTTTTGAAAAATGGAAAATAAAGAGTTTCGTGCGGTAATTAAACACTTTTATATGAAAGGTTATACGCCACAATTAATCAAAGATGAATTGGATTCTGTTCATGGTGATAATGCACCATCGTGAAATCCTGGGTTCAACAATTTAAAATGGGTCGTTCAAGTACGGAAGATGAACAACGCTCTGGAAGATCGAAAACTGCTACTACTATTGAAAACATTAGAAAAATATTTAATGAAGTGACTAAAGATAGACGAATAAAGCTCAATGAACTTGCTGATATTGTTAAAATACAGAAAACCAAGTTTGGAGTATTTTGCATGATGAACTCCACATGAAAAAGCTATCCGCAAGATGGGTGCCGCGTTTGTTGACTTTGCCCCAAAAAATCGTCCGTTGGACCAATTCCGAGGAGCTTTTAGCGATTTATCAGCGTAATCCAATAGAGTTCTTGTGCCGATTCATAACTGTTGATGAAACATGGATCCATCACTACATCCCAGAATGCAAAGAACAGTCAAAACAATGGATAGAAGCTGGTAAAAGTGGTCCTAAGAAGGCGAAACTGTTAAGTCAGCAGGATAAGTAATGGACACAGTATTTTGGGATGCAAGGGGTATAATATTTATTGATAATCTTGAGAAAGGAAAACTATAAATAGTGAATATTATTGTGCATGATTGGATCGGTTGAGTGAAGAAATCAAGATAAAACGACCGCATTTAGAAAAAAAAAGTTCTTTTTCATCAAGAATATGCTCCTTCACACACTGCATTTTTAACTCAACAAAAACTGGCCGAATTACGATTTGAAGTTGCTCCGCATCCACCATAAACCAGATTTAGCTCCTTCCGATTATTTCTTGTTTCCAAATTTAAAAAAAATTTTCGTCCAATAGCGAGGTTATTGCTGAAACAGGGGCATATTTTGAAGGTCTTGAAAAATCTTATTTTTCAGATGGAATTAAAAAACTTGAAAAACGTTTGATGAAGTGTATTGAGTTGGAAGGAGATTATGCTGAAAAATAAATAATAATAATTCCAAAAAACGGTTGTTTTTATGTTAGGCCATTTACTTTTGCGGTTTTGTAGTCAAATTTTATTTTTTTAATTCCATTTTTTTAAATCTTACAGACGCCGATTTTTTTTTTTAATTTTATCAAATTTGCGTTTAAGTCAGAAAAATCCAAAACAGTGATTAGATTTTTGGGATCGTCGTGGGTACCCGATGCACTTTAACGCAAACATTACCATAAATGCAAAGCACAAATGCGAAACGTGGCTTCCAATGAAAATTTTCGTGAAAATGTGTCCAAGCCCGAAAACCGACACTCCGGTTATTATGCCAAACCCGACATTCGGTTTCTCAAAAATAGCCAAAACCCGACAGGTCGATTTGCCCGGTTTTTAAGTTTTCGATTTTTTGGTTGTTGTATGAAGCGAAGAACATTCATAATTTTTAAGTACACACAGAGAAAAAGTCAATTGGAAATCGGTAGGAAATACCAAATTTCGGTTAGACGACAAGGCTTTCAGTTCCAATCACCAACTGTTAATAGTCATAAGGGAAATTCGGTTGGACACACCAAACGATGATTAATATGCCTACATTATGGTATAGACAACGAACTATTCGGTCACTTTAACCAAATAAAGTTCAAAGCCACAACTGGCGGTTCTGGCAACTAATAGTTTTGTATCAAACTGTTTGATGACACCAACAATTGGTAATGAAAATAAATTATTTCTCTCTTCTAACCAAAACGGGTGCATTTTAGAAACAATTTATTTGTTAAAATAAAATACGAGTATAAAAACAAATTATGTATACACAAAGAGAAAAGATTCGTTGTAACAACCATGCCAACCAAATAGGTGAGGTTCCATGCACCTCACGTGTACCGTCAGTACAACCAAGGGTTAGTTGGTGCTATGTAACGTACAGTAATAACAACTGAAGTATCGGTAGAAAATACGAAGAATCCTACACGCAGAAAAAAAGTATGGTTGGGGTAACAATATTCGAAGAGCATCATACTATTGTTGGTGATATGGTTGTGGTTCAAACACAACCACACTATGATCCACAGCCATAGTATGATTCACACTCAAACATACTATGATCTCCATAACCATATTATGATCCTCACAACTATAGTATGTTGCACATACAACCATAGTATGATCCTTAGAACCTACACACAACCATGCTATGATCCCCAAATTTTTTTGTAAAGATTGGGTTAAGTTGTTTTTCAACAATAGAGATTTTTATTAAATAAGTTATGTAAAAATACATAAAACTCTTTAACAGTAGAAACAATTCATTTATTAAAAATATTTCAGTTATACTAATCCGTAGTTTGTTTTGAAAAAAAATTAATTTATATATTGAAACTACTATTATTGCGTAAGATTCGTAAAAATAACATTGCCAAATTAAAAATAAATTACGATTTTGCCTGTACGATTGCCGTAATCATGTTATTGTTAACATAAAACCCATGAAACAATACTTTTGTCCCACCGACCATATTTATATTGTTGCTACAACATATTTTCATTTTTTAATTTGGCAACAATGTTTTTGTTACATTTCAACAATATTAATATTGCCCCAATCATACTATTGTCAAAATTAAATTCAAAAAACAATACTAAGGTTGCGACAACCATACTTTTATTGCAGAGAACATACTATTGTTGCCGTGACCATATAATAACCATATTTTTTCTCTGCGTGTAACCTTCAGAAAAGAATTTTTGGTTCTTAAAGTCCGCACTTGTTTAACGAACAAATTTTTAATTTTCGGTCGAGGCAAAACAAAACTGTTATACACTTGAAATAATCTTTAGCATAGCGATGGGGTCATGTCGAGGAAAAAGTGGAAACGATGAATATTTTTTCTTGATATGGGCATAAATGCTGTTACACACGTTTTATGTTGTAAAATAAAAAGTACTGAATGTTTTTCGACCAAATATTTTTAAATATATTATATATTTTTTAATATATTAGAATCTACTTAATCGAAATGTCCGCCTTTACACGCCCCTTAAGTCGCACTGGCCAATCGTCAATAGCTGCACGAACCTCGTCCCTGGGAAAATTGGCCACAGCTCGAACCAAAGCAGTCTTAAGAGATGCAATTTTGGGGTATCTTTTGTGACAAACCTTGTCCTCTAAGACCGTCCACAATTTGTAATCTAATGAGTTCAAAGCTGGACTGCCTGAGGGCCATTCTTCAGAGGAAATGAACGCTGGCAAATTATTTCGAAGCCAGGCCTGAGACGTTTTAGCCTTATGGGCCGGCGCAGAATCCTGCTTGAAAGTCCATGGCTGGTTTTGGAACAGGCAATTGTTCAGAGGCTTCACAACAGCTTCCAAAACGGTTTCTTGGTAAACTTTGACAGATGTTTTGACTCCTTGTTCGCAGAAATGCAAGTCAGTGACCCCATCGTAAGAGACACCTTACCATACCAAGACTGAAGCTGGGTGATGACCCTTTTCCACCCTTGGGATCAGTTCAGATGCTTCCTTAGATGACCGCGCATACACTCTATCATTTTGCTTGTTAAATTTTTCCTGAACGGTAAAAATTTTTTCATCGGTGAACCAAATTTTTCTGTGCATGTTATCAGCGTGCTTCACCAAAAGACGTTTGCAATTTTCAATCCTATTTTTTTTAAAGCTGCAGTCAATAAATGTCCGTTACGTCGTTTGAAAGCCCCAAGTCCCAAGTCTTTTTTAATGATTTGACTCATGGACTTTTGCGTGATATGCATCCCACGGGCCATGATTTTCTGTTTTCGGCGCGGATTTCTGTGATTTCTTGATTTAACGGCTTTGATGACATGCGGTGTTCGAACAGAGCGTGAGCAGCCCGACCGGTGGCGTTCTTTTACATCTCCAGTCTCCTTAAACAGTTTTATGCATCGGTAGACGATCCCTAGTGGCCGGAGCGTTTTGAAAATATCGCTTTTTTCATTTCACACTTAAAAACCGCTATTACAGCGATTCGGTTCTCATTATCTGTCCACTCCATGATGAAAGTTGAAACAATTTTAAAATACCGTTACAGACTAACGCTATTGAGGTTAGCTTTCAAAACCCATATGCCATTAACGGGGTATGTTCAGTTCTACTATTAAAATGGGTGTGTTCAATGTTGTAACAGTATTTATGTCCCTACTAAGTACAATGTAAATTTCAATGTAAAATCGCTTTCCTCAACATTTATTTTTCATTTTTTTTTTACAAATAAGCGGTAAATACGTGGGCGACTGCAAAACTAACTGGCCTGGCACATTTTCTGTTTTACTAGCAACTTTTTGTGTTTTTTTTTTGTTTTTTAAAAGCAATCTTTTATAAACCATCTGTCAAAATTTCCGAAATATTTAATGATTATTTTCTTTGTTACAGGTGATTGAAGTAAACAAGTTTTATAATTTTTGAAAAATGGAAAATAAAGAGTTTCGTGCGGTAATTAAACACTTTTATATGAAAGGTTATACGCCACAAGTAATCAAAGATGAATTGGATTCTGTTCATGGTGATAATGCACCATCATACCCCACCGTGAAATCCTGGGTTCAACAATTTAAAATGGGTCGTTCAAGTACGGAAGATGAACAACGCTCTAGAAGACCGAAAATTGCTTCTACTATTGAATTATAAAAATATTTAATGAAGTGAGTTAAGATAGACGAATAAAGCTCAGAGAACTTGCTGATATTGTTAAAATACACGAAAAACAAGTTTGGAGTATTTTACATGATGAACTCCACAAGAAAAAGCTATCCGAAAACTATCAACCGCGTTTGTAGACTTTGGTCCGTTGGACCAATTCCGAGGAGCTTTTAGCGATTTATCAGCGTAATCCAATAGAGTTCTTGCGCCGATTCATAACTGTTGATGAAACATGGATCCATCACTACATCCCAGAATGCAAAGAACAGTCAAAACAATGGATAGAAGCTGGTAAAAGTGGTCCCAAGAAGGCGAAAACTGTTAAGTCAGCAGGATAAGTAATGGACACAGTATTTTGGGATGCAAGGGGTATAATATTTATTGATAATCTTAAGAAAGGAAAAACTATAAATAGTGAATATTATTGTGCATGATTGGATCGGTTGAGTGAAGAAATCAATATAAAAGACCGCATTTAGAAGAAAAAAAAGTTATTTTTCATCAAGATAATGCTTCTTCACACACTGCATTTTTAACTCAACAAAAACTGGCCGAATTACGATTTGAAGTTGCTCCGCATCCACCATAAACCAGATTTAGCTCCTTCTGATTATTTCTTGTTTCCAAATTTAAAAAAAATTCTCGGTGGCAAAAAATTTTCGTCCAATAGCGAGGTTATTGCTGAAACAGGGGCATATTTTGAAGGTCTTGAAAAATCTTATTTTTCAGATGGAATTAAAAAACTTGAAAAACGTTTGATGAAGTGCATTAAGTTGGAAGGAGATTATGCTGAAAAATAAATAATAATAATTCCAAAAAAACGGTTCTTTTTATGTTAGGCCAGTTACTTTTGCGGTCGCCCTCGTATACTTAAGTACAGGCAGATTTTAAATAAACGAGAACCAGTCAGTATTAGAGTATTTCACCGAACAAAGTAAACACAATAAAAATCCCTCGAAGTACCTTCCGTTTTTTTTTATGGACAACAACCATTCACTTTATCGTGTGAATGTTTTTTTTTTGTATATCAAAAAAAAACATACGCACACACATGCATGTATGCTCTATAAAACCTGTTTTGTTATGTTCATAGTCGCAACCATACTGTATGATTGCCGTTAGCATATTATTGTTTACGTAAATTTTAAACAACAATACTTTTGTTGCACCAAACTTGTTTATATGGTTGCTACAACCATATTTTCATTTCTAAGTTTTGTAATAATACTATTGTAACATTTCAACAATAGAAATATTGTCGCAATCATACTGTTGTCAAAATGAAATTCAAAAAATAATTCTATGGTTTCGACATATATGGTTTTATTGTAGAGAACATATTATTGTAGCGGTGACCATAGTGTAACCATATCTTTTCTCTGCGTGCAAAAACAATGTTGTGCATCGCGACAAGGTCATCCCAACGAAAGCCAACAACAACATATCAATTAAACCCCATGAAAACATGGAAATTTTCTTACCAAATTTTGATTTCATTTTTTTTTTGATGATTTTGAAAATTTCTGTGTGCATTTGGCAATAAACGAATTATGGCCGATTGTTGTACAATTCGCTTTTTGTGGCTTTTTAATGGTTTGATGATTGTAAAAAGAAGAGAAAACGTTGGCAAGCAACAACAATAAGAAAACCAAATATCGTAGGATAAATTTCAATAGTTGGCTGTAATTGTTTTTTTGGGGTTTTACGTGTATACGTACGTTTTGTTTTTAATACTTTTCTTTTGTTACGTTACGTTTTGATGATTGCATGAGTTTTGTCTCAGTGCCTGTGTGTGTGTGTGTGAGTTTCCTTTACAGCTGCTGGCCGTGCTGATGAAGTGCAACATGGCACTTCACCACCACCAACGTGTGTTGTTGGATGTTGTTTGCCTTTCCTGGCTGTGGCTGTTTGTTGCTGACTATGAGATCAGCTGCTGGCTGGCTGGCTGCTGTTGTTAATTTGTTGCATCAATCAACGCCGTGTGGTACATTTTCGATGGGTACTTTTTTTTCTACATCGCTTTTTATTTTCCACCGACTCTGAGCATTGCTGCTGGCTGCTGCCATTAGGTATGGATGAGGTTTGTAGGTTTTTGTTATGATCGCTTACGAGTGAGTTGATTTGCTTTTATTGTTCCTCCCCTCTTTTTCTTGCACTTTATCCAGTTTGTTTATATTTTAATTTCGATTTTGTAATTTTGCTTGTTCGCTTATATCGCTGCATTTTCTTTTCTGTTTGCTGTATTTTTTTCCTCTTTATTTAATGTTACGTTATAATGTTCGACGTATAGCCAGTTACATGTGCCCTCATGTTTGTAGGTTTGCGCTTATTTTCAACCTAATGTTGTAATTAAATTTATTTTGTTTTCTGCTGTTGATTTTCTATGCGCTGCGATTATCACGCTTTTCGCAACTACTACTACTACAGTGAGTAGAAACAACCTGTTGCATGAACACTTACCGCGCCGCGCCGCACGCCGCAGTCACAGTAGTTCAACACGCAAAAAGAGAAAAAAAAAACAAAATGTTTGTACGCCGTATTGACTGTGAAAATGATTCACACTTTGTGCCTTTTAACTTCACATGGCTGATTTTCGTTCGCTCATGCAATTCAAGGTAAAAGTGTCAATAAAACGCGAAAACAAATGTCATTAAAATAACACGAAAGTGAATATAAAAAATCAACATTAAATTTTTGTTGTTGTTAAATAAATTATAACCCCCAAAAAGTACATGAATCTTTCCCCATATAATGCGGCAAAAAAGCAAAGTGCCCAGTTCAACTTTTTTTTTTTTTGATTTTTTTCAAGCAGAGAAGGACTCAAACTACACGGTGGAGCGCGGAAATTTGCTTATTTGGGAATGAAATAAAATAATTATGAACCTTAGAAAAGTTTATTTTATATTTTAATTATATTGAACAGTAAGGGAATTTTTTAATTACATGATTTTAAATAGTGTATCTGGCAAATCTCGACACTAATGCATAAGTTTTCTGAAGTTTTCATCAACTCTAACAAGCTTGTCGACTGGTACTCTGCCAATTTCAGCCTCAGTATTGTTAATAAGGCCTTTCAAGGTAGCCAAGGCCTTTGACTTCAGGTTGCCCCAAAGGAAACAATCGAATGGGACTAGGACTGGTGGGCGTGCCGGCCAGTTCACATCACCCCTCAAAAGATAAGCCGTCCAGGAAACATTTGCCTCAAACAATTCATGGTAACCCTCGGTGTGTGTGTGAAGTGGCACCATCCAGTTGGAACCACACGCAGGGAAAATATATGGTTACTACATGGTCACGGCAACAATAGTATGTTCTCTGCAATAAAAGTATGGTCGTCGTAACCATACTATTGTTTTTTTTTTAATTTTATTTTGACAATAGTATGATTGCGGCAATACTAATATTGTTGAAATGTAACAATAGTATTGTTGCCAAATTTAAAAATGAAAATATGGTTGTAGTAACAATATAAATATGATTGGTGCGACAAAAGTATTGTTTTTATTCGGTTTCTTGTAAACAATAATATGATTACGGCAATCATACCAGCAAAATCGTATTTTTTTAAATGACAATGTTGTTGTTACAAATCTAATGCAAGAAGACGAGCTGCTGCGTTGTCTTGATGAAAAATTATTTTTTTGTGTTGTAAGCCAGGACGCTTTTCTCGAATTTGTACATTTAATTGATCTAAAAGGTTGCAATAGTACTCTGAATTTATTGTTTTACCCTTTTGCAGATAGTCAATCAATAAAATACCTTTGAAGTCCCAAAAAACCGTTGCCATAACCTTACCAGCCGATTGAATTGTTTTTGCCTTCTTTGGGGCACTTGCTCCAGCTTCAGTCCATTGTTTGGATTGTTCTTTTGTCTCTGGAGTATAGTGGTGGATCGATGTCTCATCAACAGTTATGAAACGACGCTTAAAATCCATTTTATTTCGCTGAAAACGATTCAAACAAGCTTGAGAAATGTTCATTCTTATGCGTTTTTGGTCGACTGTTAACAAGTGCGGCACCCATCTTGCAGAAAGCTTTTTCATCTGTAGTTCTTCATGCAAAATTAAATGGAATCGATCATTTGAGATGCCCATGATATTAGCTATTTCACGCACTTTTATTCGTCGATCATTTAATACCATATCATGCACTTTGGCTACAATTTCTGTTGTTGTTGCTGTTTTTGGACGTCCACTACGTGGTTCATCTTCAATGCTTATACGACCACGTTTAAATTCAGCAACCCAATTTTTATTGTTGCATATGAAGGAGCACTTTCACCTAACACATTCACCATATCATTATGAATTTCTTGTCCCGATAAACCTTTTTTATGTAAATATTTAATGACCCCACGCATTTCTAATTTTTCCATTGTAAAAAAATCGCGGATGCGTCTTTTGTGAACACCTGTTTCTATATGAAGGAGTTGCCAGATCGAAACAAAATTTAACATGTGTTCATAGCAGAGATGGAAGTTTCCAAAACACTTAACTTTTTTCTGTTTATATCGCGCTTTTTGTGCTAGGCTAAGAAGTTTCCGAACCGCCCTCGTAGTTCTTTTATATGTAAATTAATTTTTTTCAAATAAACTATTTTGGCTTAGTACTCGTATAACTGATATATTTTTACTAAGTAAATTTTTTCGACTGTTAAATAAGTCACTCCTATTATTAAGACTTTAATGTATTTCTACATAATTAACATAATCAAAATCTCTATAGTTGAAAAGTAACTTAACCCAATCCTTACAAAAAAAAAATTTGGGGATCATAGAATGGTTGTGTGTGAATCATACTATGGTTGTGAGAATCATACTATGGTTGTATGTTAAACATACTATGGCTATGAGAATCATAATATGGTTGTGGAGATCATACAATGGTTAAGTGTGCATAATAATATGGTTGCGAGGACCATAGTATGGTTGTGTGTGAATAATTCTATTGTTGTGGAGATCATAGTTTGGTTGTGGCTGAACCATACTATTGTTGTGATGATCATAATATTGTTGTGCCACAACCATATACTCAATAATAGTATGATCCTCTTCGAATATTGTCACCCCAAACATACTTTTTTTCTGCGTGCATGTATCCTCTTATTGCATTGCCTCAATCCTGTATCATAGTCAAGTAGCGTTCGGAGTTCACAATTACGGCAAGACGGTTATCCGGGAAAAAAAGTAAGGGTCAATGAAGCCTACTTGTGATATGGCGCACCACACAGTGACAAGGTCTGAATGCAGAGGTCTCTGGGGTTTGTTTCACTCCAGTACCGCATATTTCGTTTGTTTACACACCCACTGAGGGAAACAGAGAATCGTAAACGAAAAGCACGCTGCACTGCAATGACCGAGTGCGCATTTGAAAAATACGCTTCAACACAAAATGAGCTCTCCTCTCGTTTTCAATGCAACTAAACGGCAGACGAATATAAATCTCCCGTCAGCCACTATAAGCCACGCACACTCTGCACTCTCTTTGACCAACAGTGCCGCCACAGCCTTCAGTGCAAAAAAGCAAATTTCCGCACTCCACCCTGTATAAATACTAAAAGCTCAAATCGGGTATGTTCAACAGTTTTCAGTGTGTTTCCTTTTTTTCGAATTTGTTAGTCCATGTTGTTTTCTAATGGAGTAAGAAAATATGGGGTAGATGACCAAAAGTTGTTAAAATCCACAAGCACATTTTGATGATATTTAAAACAATCACAGCAGACTTAGCAATAATTGGTCGTGACAACAGATAAATTCTTTGTAGACCACCAAAACCCCGTTTAGTTCGCTGTTGTAACATATTACACTACGTAACAAAAGTTTGGACTTTCTCGGGGGGTGAATGATTTCTTCTGGAAATGAAAGACTTTGAACATTCCCAAAATCAAGGCCCGGGTTGTACCCAATTATTTTTATGGCCCGAGAAAATTTTCATTGTGCAACACTGTACCATATGAGGTAAGTTATAAAAGTAGTATATACGAGGGCGGTTCGGAAACTTCTTAGCCTAGCACAAAAAGCGCGGTATAAACAGAAAAAAGTTAAGTGTTTTAGAAACTTCCATCTCTGCTATGAACACATGTTAAATTTTGTTTCGATCTGGCAACTCCTTCATATAGAAACAGGTGTTCACAAATGACGCATCCGCGATTTTTGTCAATGGAAAAATTAGAAATGCGCGGTGTCATTAAATATTTACATAAAAAAGGTTTATCGGGACAAGAAATTCATAATGAATTTCTTGTCCCGATAGGTGAAAGTGCTCCTTCATATGCAACATAAAAAATTGGGTTGCTGAATTTAATCGTGGTCGTACAAGCATTGAAGATGAACCACGTAGTGGACGTCCAAAACAGCAACAACAACAGAAATTGTAGCCAAAGTGCATGATATGGTATTAAATGATCGACGAATAAAAGGGCGTGAAATAGCTAATATCATGGGCATCTCAAATGATCGAGTCCATTTAATTTTGCATGAAGAACTACAGATGAAAAAGCTTTCTGCAAGATGGGTGCCGCACTTGTTAACAGTCGACCAAAAACGCATAAGAATGAACATTTCTCAAGCTTGTTTGGATCGTTTTCAGCGAAATAAAATGGATTTTAAGCGTCGTTTCATAACTGTTGATGAGGCATGGATCCACCACTATACTCCAGAGACAAAAGAACAATCCAAACAATGGACTGAAGCTGGAGGAAGTGCCCCCAAAGAAGGGGCAGTCGGCTGGTAAGGTTATGGCAATGGTTTTTTGGGAATCTAAAGGTATTTTAATGATTGAACCTTTTAGATCAATTAAATGTACAAATTCGAGAAAAACGTCCTGGCTTACAACACAAAAAAATAATTTTTCATCAAGACAACGCACTAGCACACAAGAGTGTTTTAACAATGGCTAAAATCAACGAATTAAAGTACGAGTGCTGGACCACCCACCTTATTCTCCTGATTTAGCTCCCAGTGACTTTTACCTGTTCCCAAATCTAAAAAAAATCCTTGCTGGTAAGCGTTTTACCTCAATTGAAGAAGCAATTGCAGTTGTAAACCACTATTTTGAAGACATTGAGGAAAACTAATTTAAACAAGGGATAGAATTGCTAGATAAGCGTTGGACTAAGTGTATTGAAGTTTCAGGAGATTATATTGAAAAATAAAAATATTTTTGAAAAACTAACTATTCTCTTTCATTGATAGGCTAAGAACTTACCGAACCGCCCTCGTATTCCTACATTTTACCGGATTTTCGTGATGAGATGTTCTAAGTGAAATCTTATCGAGTTAATTTTCGTAGAACATTTCAACATCCTACCTTAAAGATTGGAGTGTCCTTTTCGTTTGAAAAGAGAAAAAGTTGGCCAATTAATTTTAGTTGAGATGTGACCTTTTTTATTAAATTGTAAAAACAAAATTTAAAAACTTTTGTGTATGGTTTAAAATGTTCTACTAAACTATTATAATTTTAGAATAGAAGGTCTTAAATAAAACCGGAATATTTTCAAAATAAATAAGTCTGTTTTGGTCCTTTAAAAAAAAAAATTCTTTATAAAATTCCATGAATCAGTTATGTTCAGAATGGGAACCAAAATCGACACAGATGTGCCGATTTGAAATAATTTTTTTCTAACCATTTTGTGTCACCATAAAACCTTAAGTAGTCGGAAATATTTAGGTATAAAATTCTAATTTACTTCACTTAAAAAAAATATCATATTCAGCATTTGTAACAACAACCAATACATGTAAAAATGCAGTTGCAATAATCACCTTAACTGGTTAGAGTTACCGATACTTTGCCTCCTCAACCGAAAGGGTCAGTTGCCTTTACTAAAAATTGCCGTGAACCCAATCAAAATTCGGTTGCAGCAATGGAATACATGGATAGTACGTGTAACCACCAACATTCGGTTGTGACAACAAATATGTTCTCTGTGTGTAGAAATATATTTTTTTTCGCGATATACATACATTGTATGATTCTGAATAGGGAAGTAACGTTTGCGGAATGAAATCGCAACAAATTTTACAACGCTGGGTACAAAGCAAAATTAAAAATGTAAACAAAGTACTGTTATTTTTCATTTAACACATGTTTTGTGATATTGCTATTTGATTTTTGCTGAAGTTGATCATTTATTTTGTTTGCAATGTCGTCAAAAGAAGAACAACGTCGAAAAACCATTTGTAATCGTCCTGATTGGAAGAAATCCCATATAGTTTCTTATTTTGTAGAGCAAGGAGAAAATCGAAGTTCGGTATATAAAGGGTGTTTTTTATTGGGGTATAGAACTTTAAGTTGGCATCACTTTTTTAACTGGCGGCCATTTTGTCAGCTGTCAAGTGATTAATATTTAGTTTGGTTTGCCATTTCATCATGAACAGGTTGACAAAAGAACAACGCTTGCAAAATGGGCCGAAAATGAGATTCATCTCGATGCTGATTTTCATCACAAAATTTTGTTCAGTGATGAGGCTCATTTTTGGTTGAATGGCTACGTCAACAAGCAAAATTGCCGCATTTGGAGTGAAGAGAATCCACATGAGACCCTTGAGACGCCATTACATCCACAAAAACTGACTGTTTGGTGTGCTCTATGGGCTGGTGGAGTCATTGGGCCATACTTCTTCCGAAATAATGCTGGAGAGTCAGTTACCGTTAATGGAGACCGGTATAGAGCCATGATAACCGACTATTTTGTTCCCGAATTGGATGGCATGAATGTGGATGAGTTGTGGTTCCAACAAGACGGCGCTACATGCCACACAGCGCACGTCACAATCAAATTATTGAAGGAAACATTCGATGAGCGCATAATTTCGCGGAATGGACCTGTCAATTGGCCACCAAGATCGTGTGATTTGACACCATTGGATTATTTTCTTTGGGGATATGTGAAGTCGCTCGTCTACGCCAACAAACCAGAAACGTTAGGGGACTTGGAAGCCAACATTCGTGGCTTTATTGCCAACATACGGCCCCATATGCTCGAAAAAGTGGTTGAAAATTGGACCTGTAGAATTGGCTTTATTCGAGCCAGCAGCGGCGGCCACATGCCCGAAATCATATTTAAACATTAATGGCATAAAATTATCCTTCCAATAAAGCCAAATTGATGGACATTAAAACGATTTTCTTCTGTTTTATTTCAATTCGAAGTTCTATACCTCAATAAAAAACACCCTTTAGAACACTGGCGATATATAAGAAAAGACAAACAACAGAAAGAAAACGTGGTTCTGGAAAAAAGTGTAGTTTGAACGACTCTTCTATGAGAAGCCGACTTCGAAAAATTACCGATGGTAAAGTCGTTAAATCCTATAGGGAGCTTGGAAAAAAGTTCCAATGTGACGGAAAAATAGTGAAAAAGTATCTGAGTGATATGGGAATTCAGAGAAAGTCCAGAAAATACAAGGCAAAAGCGTCAGAAGCTCAAGAACTTACCCAAAAGTCTCGACTTAGAAGTTTGGTCAAAAATACATTCAAAGCCAAGAGCGACATTGTATGCATCATGGACGATGAGTCATATTTCACATTGGATGGAAACGAATGGAAAGGAAAACATTTTTTTTGAAGGAAAAAAAACACGTAGACGATAAAATAAAGTATGTGGAGCATTCAAAATTTCCTAAAAAAAAGTTTTATTGTGGCTTGCAATTAGTCAGCATGGAATGTCAGAACCATTTTTTTTTTGAGTCCGGTTTGGCCGTCAATTCTGAAAGATATATTAATTTCTGCTTACCAAAAGTTGAAGAATTTATGAATAAGAAGCATAGAAACTTAAATGTAATCTTCTGGCCCGACTTAGCATCAAGTCATTACGCCAAGAAGACATTGGAAGCCATGGACACCCTTCAAATTCCATATGTATGTAAAGAAGAAAATCCACCCAATGTACCCCAATTACGCCCAGTTGAGGATTTTTGGGCAAATTCAAAACGAAAAGTATATTCAAATAACTTCAGACCCAAAACTACCAAAAATTTGATTCAAAAAATTCGAAAGGAGCTTCAAAACATGCCAACATCGACATTTTCAACAGCCATGGAAAAAGTTCCTCAAAATTGCCGCAACCCAGCTCGAATGGGACCAAATATTTTTTTACATTAAACTAGTACAATGTATTATCTTAAAAAAAAATGAAATAAAACTTTTGTTTTTGTTTAAAAAAAAAAATGTTTTTTTTTTGTTGGGATATCATTCCGCATACGTTATTAACATTCCAAGTAAAAACTCAAAATGTAAAAAATTGTCAGGGCTTAACGTACGCAATTTTGAATATTGAAAAAATAAAAAAAAATATTTAATTGAGGTTATTTTTCTTAATTTTTGCATAAAATATTTAAAAAATAAACTTACATTGATTGTTTCCTTTTTCTTTTTAAATCCTTTGTTGATGATTATTGAGTTTTTTTATGGTAATAATTTTATGTTATTGATAAATATCTTTTTTGTTTTATTAATTTACGAGAAAAAATTTATTATTTTCTGAAAAAATTAAAATGAACACTTATATTTTGTTTTGTTTAAAACCAAAATGATATTTTAATGATTTTTGTATTTTGTTTTTATTATTAATGTAGTTGTTTGTCAAGGTTGTTGTTGTTGTGTATGTACGTATTCTGCTTTACGAAATGTTTTCACTTTTTGAAACAACACGAAACGAAACCGAAAAAAAACACTTATAAATATTTTTTGTTTTGTTTTTGCACACCAAAAACCGCAGGAACAAAAAAAAAAAAGAATCGTGTTGCATAAACACTGTCACACAAATTTAACGATATTACGATAAAGGCATTAATAACGATATTTGGTTTGAAGTTGTCCTTTAATTTCGGTTGTAACACCAGCAACACCGAACAATACGCGCCGCCTCCTGAACGGACTTCTTAAGACATTGAAGCAATCAACCTGCAACAGTATGACACTGTTGGCGTTTTTAAGTTTTGTTTTTCTTTGGGGTTTTTGTCTTTTTGGTTTCTTGTATTTTTTTGCGAAAAAATAATGAAAACCCGAAACTTTGATATTGAATTGTTGCTAAAAAATGTTTTAATGGTGAACGGCGGCAACAACGACGACGACTTTGGCCGTTGAAATTGAGGCAAAAGACTGAATGAGAATATCTTGAAAATAACAACAGATGCGGCGGTCGGCCGATATCATGCGGCAGCGCCAGTGCCCGCGGCAACGCCAGCGACAATTTGGACGAGCCGATTGAGAGCAACCAAAAAAAATTGAAAAAAAAATGTCAAAACAAAAAACACAATTTTGTGCAAAACCAAAAGTGAAAAAAGAAAGAAAACTAATAAAAGAAAGGCACACAAATGTGCTGAAAGAAGAAGAAATTAAAGGCTAACAAAAAAATGGCATAAAATATGCAAAAAAAATATATAAAACTAGCGGCAATGGTTGACAACGAAAAGAAAAAAAACTAGCGACAACTCTTGAGAACACTAGTCTACAAAAAATAACTAGAGACAAATGAAACTGGTTTAGTGACATGTGATTGTGGCATTTCCCCCTCTACTGTAGGATGAATTTGTTAGTCCGTTTGTAAGACCTAGAAATTTTGATCGGAGATCGTTTAAGATGTGCCAGCCATTGTCTGTTGATTGAAAGCGCTTAAAGGAAATAAGTTAGGACCTTCATAACATAATCTGCTTGAGACTGTAAATGGGCTAAACCTGCCCAGAAGGAGCAAATTTCCCTTAATGACCCAAAGGTAGTGTGGAAACAATTCCAGCTCGCTGTGAAATTCTAGGATGTGCTAGCCATTTCCGTCTGTCGATTAAAAACGCCCAAACAAAAGAATTTGGGACCCTCAATATTGCATGATAATGGTCTATAGTCATCGTTGTAAATTTTAAGATGTGCTAGCCATTGTCTGTTGGTTGAAAGAGCTTAAACGAAATAAGTTAGGACCTTCAATATATAATCTGCTTGGGACTGTAAATGGGTAAAACCGGCCCAGAAGGAAACAATTTCCCTTGATGACCCAAAGGTACTGTGGAAACAAATCCAGCTCGCTGTGAAATTCTAAGATGTGCTAGCCATTTTTGTCTGTCGGTCAGAAAAGCTCAAACACAAGAAGTTGGGTCTCAATATTGCATGATAATGGCATATAGTGTTAATCTGTTTGAGATTGTAGATGGGTAAAATCGGACCAGGAGGATAAAGTTTCCCTTTGATGGCCCAAAGGTACTCTGGAAAAAAAATCCAGCTGGAGACTCACTACAGACCAGAAAAAAGGGAATGGTGGCTGAACCTTTAGGCTTTGGTGGACCCAAAAAACGGATCATATGGTCCTAAGAAAATAAATATGAGAACTCGTATGATCGTATGTTCATTGAAAATTAAAAATAAATTATTTGAACTCGATATATGCATGTGTTTTTAAAATCTGCATAATAATTGGGTTAGTTCGTTCAAAACGTCGGGGCACCAAAAAGGGTCCCTAAAGTAAAAAAAAAAAACGAGCGATCACTAGTAAATATCGACTTATGGTTACTCAAATAAAAGCAAATTTTACTACGAAACGTAAAAGTACTTTAAAGATATGCCTTCGGATAAGGTAGGACTTATGGATGGAAGGGCCCAATAAAACGGTTCCTATGATCAGGGTCGAACCCGTGGATGGAAAGGGCCAACAAACCGTTTTCTTTCTTCTTCAAAAGAAGCAAAATAAAGTATGGCTCGTAACCGTAGACCAGTGGACCGATCCATAAATAAGTTCCTCCAAATCACAACGAGCGTCTTTAGGGACTATAAATATCAAAATACTCGTATTAAATATTTCTCTTTGAATGGGGAATCCACAGTGGAGGGAATATGAGATTTGGCCCTGCCGAACAACTGGCTTACCAAAAGATGTTGGTGTAAGCGCTGACAATTTAGCTTGCATAAAAAATCGAACAAAGTATTAAATTATGTAGCAAGTCTATTACTTTAACAAGTGATTTTCAATCTGGCCACACTTTATTCAGTTTGGTTTGCCACTTCATAATAAAGGGACTTACTCCGGAACAACGTTGGCAAATCGTGGTGAATACTGTTACAAGTAAATTTTGTTCAGCTCACTTTTAATCGAATGGGTACGTACGAAGGTTGCTATATATATTTCCATCTGACATTAAAGCATAAACGTACTCAGAACGTTTTGACGCACGACCATCATTTAACAGTGACTTGAAAAAATCAATTAGGCAAAAAAATGGAATTACCTCGTGAACATTTTCGTGCGATCATTTTTCACAACTTTCGACGTGGATTATCACGACAAGAGTGCATCGATGAACTTAAATCTTTGTATGGCGATGAAGCACTATCCTATAGCACGGTGAAAAACTGGTTTAATGAATTCAATAGTGGCCGACGCTCGCTCAAAGACGAAGGTCGTCCAAAAACGGCCTTTGTGGCAGAGAACAATGATGCCGTGCGTGAAATGATAATGCAAGATCGTCAAGTGGCATACCGTGAGATAGAGGCATCCTTGGGCATTTCTTCTACCAGCATAAACTCGATATATCAAGAACACCTGGCCGTGAAAAAGGTTTGTTCTCGTTGGATCCCGCACAATTTGACAATCGCTCAGAAAAGAAGGCTCGTGACGATTGGTGCAAAGAAATTTTGAAAAAAATACGATCGCGGTGCTTCAAAAGAAGTTTATAAGATTGTCGCAGGTGACGAATCATGAATCTATGCGTATGAGCCCGAAGCAAAACAGCAATCGACCGTGTGGGTCTTCAAAGACGAGCCAAATCCAACGAAAGTTGTTCGTGGAATTAGCACTTCGAAGCACATGGTCGCCTGTTTCTTCGGCAACGCTGGTCATGTGGCGACTGTTCCGCTTGAGCAACGTAGGAGGTCAATCCTGAGTGGTACACCACAACTTGTTTGCCTGAAGTCTTCGGAGAAATTCGAAAAACGAACAAGAGAAGGCGAATCATTGTGAACCATGACAATGAGAGCTCTCACACATCCGCTCAAACCAGCGCCTTTTTGACCGGCCAAAACGTCGAATTGATTGGTCATCCGCCGTACAGCCCTGACTTGGCACCCAATGACTTCATTTTATTCCCGCACATTAAGAAAAAATGCGTGCTCAACGATTTTGATCGACGGATCATTTTGCATCACGACAAGGCGAGCTCTCACACTTCAGCTGAAACGATGAGCTATTGGACCACTCAAGATGTCGAATTGATGGGCATCCACCGTACAGCCCTGATTTGGCACCCAAGGACTTCTTCTTATTCCCTAGCATCAAGAAAAAATGCGTGGTCAAAGATTACCATCGCCCGAAGCAGCTGTTAAACGTTCAAAAATCATGTTTTGGAGGTGTCTCAATCGGAGTGGAAAAAGTGCTTCGACAATTGGTTTGAGCGCATGCAAAAGTGTATAAATTATGCTGGAGAATACTTTGAAAAACAATAAAACCATTGTTGATAATAAATGTTCGCATTTTCATTATAAGGACAGAAATATATATAGCAGCCCTCGTAATTCATGGTTGTTGATTTTCCCGAGGTTTCCCGAGGACAGAGGTCCTTGTGTGGGAAACAATTGTTACCTCCTGACGGATGTGGCTCTTTTTTTAAAACCAACCGTTTTAGTCGAGCAACACATTTTTCTGCGAAATTTCAGCCACATATGTAGCTCAAAAGTGCGAGCAGTAGTTTGCTTTCTACAGACGGACATGGCTAGATCATCTTAGAAGTTTACAAAGACTATAAGTTATGGGGTCTCCGACCAGTAGAGGACCATTTTATAATGGAGGGTATACAAATACATATGCCTAACCACTGGCGCAACACCATGAATGGTGGTGCAGATAGTAGCAAACGATCTAATTTTTTTAAATCAAGTACTGGCAAAGTACTAAATGTCAAAGGATCGTTAGGGTCTGTATCCTCATTTTTAAAAACATAAAGATCCCTGCGAACAAAATTATCGCAATTATCAGAAATTATTTATATCGGATTAGGGGTTTTCTACTATGCCTTGGTTCTACTAATCCTTGATCAAACTCAATAGCCACTTACGAACAAATTGAAGCCATAACGTAACGCTTCCGACAACTTATGATCTCCATTGTATCTATCTGTAAACCGACTGGAAAATTTTGACAGACGTTGTGTCCTATATTTTAGCAGGTTCTTTCACCATTCCTCAATTTTACTGAACCTTGGTCAAACTCATCAGCCACTGACGAACAAATTCAAGCCTTAATATCTTCGTTAAAATTTATTTTAACATTTTTTTGTAAGTTTAATTCAAAATTTATTGATTATTTTTCAATATGAAAATTTGTTTTTGTTTATTTTTAAAATCCTTTAAACACTGGCAACCGTTTATCTAATAGCGCTTTTTCTGCTTTTAAATCATGGTTTTGCATAATTTGAGCTTTGTTAAGTTATTTTTAAAAAAGTTAATTTTCCACAGAAATGTTATTTAAAGTAAATAAAAAATAATTAATATTTTTTTTGTGATACAATTAAATTGTTTAACTGTATTTCGTTCTGCTTTTGCTTTGCCATTTACATTCAAGAACAAGCGATAACCACCGAACGAACCGTTTAACGCACTTTCATACAACACGCGCTTTTCTAGACCGCTCAAATCATCAAAGCCTTTGGCAACAACAGCCGAACGAAGCGAGAAGCGTAATTCAAATTCTATTTTACACGAAACAATCTTAAAGTGTTGTTCTTAAACACACACACACACACACACACACACACACACACACACAGAGAGACACATATATTGAGTAATTCAGAAACTATACCGCTGAGCAGAAACTTATCGATCGTTGCGATCGTATCGTACGATTATTTCGTATTCTTTTTAAATGAGGCAAAAAGAAACCCGAATGAATGAAGTTTACAAAAAGGCACGACACACACTGGAAGTCTACAGTACGCCGAGACCAACAACCGCTCAATAGCAGAGCTTTTCGTAAAATAAACGCAAAAGTGTTAAAAAAAAATTCACTACTTGTGGCATTTGCAGTTAACCAACCGAACACACACACACACACTGATAGTCACACTCACACACATGTCAACTGGCATACACACACTGCTCCCAACCATCACAACTCGACTCGACACACTCGCATATTTCAGTCAGTGGAAACAACAAATCCCATACACTCGGCAAAATATAATCGTTCATTTATCGCCACACGAAATAACACGGCCAAAGCAACTCCGGCAAACGACAATTTTTTACATATTCCATCATCACACAGTCTCTCTCGCTCTCTCTCTACTCTTCTGATTTTTACTCAATAAAATATCATCATTCATTCATACGGTAATCAAACGGACTGAGATGAGAGTCTTTATTGGACGACGTGTGCTTGCTTGCTAGCACACAAAACTCATTTTTAGCCATACTCACACACACTCTTCTTACTTCGCATCAATTTTGTCACACACACACACACACACACACTTTGTGTGGAGTAGACAATTGAGAGCTAATTTACTCAGTTGTTCTTGTTGTTATTGCTGCTGTTGTATTGTTGAAATTTACCTCACAACAAATGAACGATGATAATAACAACAACAGCAGCAAAAGGCAAGTGACATGACATGAACGAAATACAGCGTTTTAAAACCTTAGAGATGCGAAAAGTGACAACGTGCAAAAATCAACAAAAAAACGTATTTAAGGTGACCAAGTGTACCCCGAAGAAAATGTTTCGAGTCTAATTCTGGTTAATAACAACTTTTACAGTGATTTAAAGGGGTTTTCAATAAGGACATAACAATTTCATAACTTTCAGTGTCAACGCACCCTCAACCCTGAAACAGTTTTAATGGTCTTTCAGTGTAAAAACTTAGTCGAAGTAAAAATTTTCATCATGGTCCAATTACGAGCAACGTTTGGAAATCATTAAAAATTACTACCGAAATTCAATTCTAAGTCGCTGGTCGCAACGTTAAGAGCGCTTACTTCAATTTTCGGCAGTGATAATCGTCCCACGCGACAGGCTGTGCGTGGATAAATTTGGATCCAAATTTTCACTTTAAATGGTCCGGCTCCAAAGAGACGCGGACCAGCGACAAAACGTCGCAGCCGTAAGTGTATTCGTTCAAAAAGAGCCAAATTAGTCGATTTCACGTCGATCTAAGGCATTGATAATCTCTCAAACCACACTGTGACTTAATTTGCAAAAAGATCGTAACCTTCATCCATATACGATCAAACGGACTCAAGAACTAAAGCCACTTGCTCATTTTAAACGCCGAAACTTCTCCGATTGAGATCTGGCAAAATTTTAACGAAAATCCAGAATTTCTTCGAAAAATCATCTTCAGCGATGAAGCTCATTTCTGGCAAAGTGGTTTTGTCAATAAACAAAATATGCATTATTGGACAGCAACAAACCCACTAGACACAATTGCATCCGCAAAAAATTACTGTGTGTTGTGGTTTTCATGCCGGAGGTGTGACAGGGCCGTATTTTTTCGTCGGTGAAAATAACCGTCATGTTATCGTCAATGGAGAGCGCTATCGTGCCATGTCAAAAAAATATTTTTGGCCAGAATTGGATGAGCTTGACATTGCCGATATGTGGTTTCAACAAGACGGTGCCACTAGCCACACAACACGCGTTACAAACGATTTACTGAAAACAAATTCAGTGATCGTGTTATCTCGAGAAATGGACCAATCAATGCCTTATCTTGAGATCTGATAAAATAGGCCATTGTTTCAGCTGATGAGTGAGAGGTCGCATTGTCGTGATGCCAAGTGCCGTCTTCTCTTCTTGATTTTCCTTATTTCTTCGAACACTTCTAGCTAAAGGCACAGTGGCCATATGATCGGTTATACCTGAAAACAACGCGATCATTTGCTTCGATATGCTTCTTTCAAAACAACTTTTCTTAGATTTGTGTCGTCTTGAAAGACCTTTACGGTCGGTCGACTGTTGTTTTGTTTCGGGCTCATATACATAGATACATGATTCGTTACCTGTGAGGATGTCTTACACTGGATTTGCGCTACAGCGGTTATATTTTTTCAACATTTCTTTGCTTTAATCGAGACGATCCTTTATTTCTGAGCATTTGTCAAATTATGTGGGGTCAAACGATAAGAAATCTTTTTCACGGCCTAAAGAACATGCCATATCGTATTGATGATTGTCTTACTAATACCCAAGGATGCCTTAATTTCACGGTATTTCAGATGTAGATCTTGATTTATAGGCTCACGAACAGCATCAATGATTACCGGAAAATCGATCAAAGTTGGATAACCTTCCTGAAATTCATCCTAGAGTGAATGCGTCCTGAACTCTTAATACCAACGATTTACAGTAGTTTTTATGGCGCTAAATCACCAAAAGTCGAAACAAATTTATAACGCCACTCTTCACGCAGAGAAAAACATCGTTAGTATATGGTCACGACAATTATAAAATATTCTCCGCAATAAAAGTATGTTCTTTGCAACCATAGCATTGTTTACTGAATGTAATTTTGACAATAGTATGATTACCGCAATATAAATATTGTTGAAATGTAACAATAGTATTATTGCCAAATTTAAAAATGAAAATATGGTTGCAAAGGGTGGTTTAATTTTATGGGACGTTTAATGAATGTGCACCACGCCTAACATCAAGTTGTTTTCTGCATTTCATTTGATACTTGTCAATTTCAGACTAACTCAATTTGAACCATGCAAAGATACACAAGCGAGCAACGCGTTCAAGTTATTCTGGCACATTATGAAGTGGATGATCAATTTTCAAAGAAAATCATCTTCAGTGATGAGGCACATTTTCACCTCAGTGGATTCGTCACTAAGCAGAACTGCCGCATTTGGGCGAATGATAATCTAAGAGTGATTGTCAAAAAAACAATGCGCCCACAAAGAGTGACTGTTTGTTGCGGTCTATGGGCTGGCGGCATCATCGGAACGTATTTTTTCCAAAATGAGGCCGGTCAGGCAGTAACTGTGAATGGTGTTCGCTACCGTGAGATAGTTACGAACTTTTTATGGCCCGAATTGGAAGATATGGATGTGAACGAGCTGTGGTTTCAACAGGACGGTGCCACTTGACACACAGCTTACGAAACAATGGCTCTTTTGCGCGACAAATTCAATGACCGTGTTATCTCACGTCGCGGCGATGTTAATTGGCCGCCATGATTATGTGATTTGACACCGATGGACTTCTTTCTTTGAGGTTATTTGAACGAAAAGGTTACGTCGATAAGCCAGCAACAAGTCAAGAGCTAAAGGATGAGATAATTCGGCACATTAACGGCATAGAACCTCTATTATGCCTCAGCGTCATCGAAAATTTGGACCATCGGATGGAGGTTTGTCGCTGAGGTCGCGGCGGCCATTTCGCCGATATTTTGTTCCATACATAATTGAACCACACTAATATTCTCAAAATAAAAATGACAATAATTTCCTTAATAGTTTGCGTTTCATTCAAAATCAACATTGGCCCTTTAAATTAAACCACCCTATAGCAACAATATGAATGTGGTTGGTGTGACAAAATTATTGTTTTTTTGGGTTTTATGTTAACAAAATATGATGACGGCAATCTTACTGTATGATTGTTATTTTTCTTCATTTGAATAAGCTTTTTAGAACAATGTTATTGTTACGAATCTAATGCAATAATAGTACTTATTATATGGAAATTAAAGATTAAAAAAACTGCTTTTGCTTTGTTTAACTGAAATATTTTAAAAAAAAGGCTTACGTTTTTTAACTGATTTTTTTCTATTGCTCAATAAATTACTTCTACAATTTTAAATTTATTGTATTTTTAAATACTTTTCATAATTCAAATCAATTGTTGACAACTTAACCCAATTCTAATAATTAATATTTGGGATCATAGTACATTTGTGTGTGATCATAATATGGTTGTAGGGATCATAACGTGGTTACGTGTGAATCATACTATGGTTGTGAGGATCATACTATGATTAAATGTGAAATATACCATGGTTGTGAGGATCATACTATGATTAAATGTGAAATATACCATGGTTGTGAGGATCATACTATGGTTAAATGTGAAATATACCATGGTTGTGAGGATCATAATATGGTTGTTGAGATCATAGTATGGTTGAGTGTGAATCAAACTATGTTTATGGTATTGTTGTGAGGATCAAAGTATGGTTGTGAGGATCATATGGTCATAAGTATGGTTGTATTTAAATCATACTATTATTGTGAGGATCGTAATATTGTTGTACCACAACCATACACCCAACAATAGTTTTATCCTCTTCGAATATTGACACCACAACCATACTTTTTTCTGCGTGTTGTCTTGATAATCCTCAACAAATATGCAATGGCATAGAATTTTTACCCCTAATAATATTAACCCGATTCACCTGCCACTCACTTACTTTCATCATGATTTCGATTTACTGTTTTGTGGGTAGATCACATGTTTTTCATGCAGCGTTCCCGATGATAATGTTGTTGTTGTAGCGGCAACTGTGTATCGGTGTGACAGCCCATGGCCGAAGAATTGATGCTTCGGCTCAATCCGGTCCATAGAACCGGCTGATCCCGATCCCGATGATAATCTTTTCTTTCGCCGTTATATTGAGTAGTGGAATAGACAGAAAAGACGCATTACTCCAATCAGTTCAATTAGGCATCCGAAGAGAGTCCACCCATCTTATTTTGTGGTTAATTTGGGCATTCATCCGTATAAGACTGTGCTAATGCAAATTTAAAGCCGTTCAACCATAGAGAACATCATAAGTTCACTAATTTGAAGAAAGAAATGATGGCCACAGAACCGGAATTTGGCAACAAAAATTATGCTCTCTGACGAAGCCAATTTAGCAATAAACAAATTATCCCCTACTTGAAATTTCTTAACACTAGAAAAGAGCAAACCCCTTTAAGATTTATTTTGTAAAGTACGATAACGTTCAAAAGACTGAATCGGATCAATCGTATTCCTTTAATAAATTTCCGTATACTTATTATTAACAATATCACTAATACGTATACGCCTTGAAAGAAAGCAACAAATTAAAAAAAAAATAGTTTGTCGGGTAAACCGAGATCAGACGTTTCGCACACAAGTCTAAAAAACATAATGGAATTTTACAAAATGCTTAAATATCTGCACACCTGGTCATCTTAATAAAACCTTCCCCTAAGACAGCGATACAATAACGAGACAACTGAGCACACAAAAACTCTACTCAAAAACTCTACTCACAATCTCAACAGAAGCCGGTATTTGAAGCAGCCGTCGTGCATAAACTTTTACTAAACGCAAAATATTAGAATAGGCAAAGCTTTACTTTTTTATTGTCTCACACTCACAGATACTTAATCCGAGCATGATAAGCAAAGGTGTGTGTACGTCAACAGAGAGAGAGAGAGAGCGCGATACAGAAAGAGGGCTAGAGAATTTGCGTACGAGTATATAAACGGCACAATCTCTAGTCAGTAACTGTGGAGTGGAACAAAAACCCTCTACACATATGACAAGAAGATCGACGTAAAGCGCGCCAAATCAATGCGAGGCAAAGCCAGCGAAGCTTTTTCTTTCAAATTTGTGTTTACTTTTAACAACAATAACAACAATCAGAAGAGAGAATAAAAAAGATGATGTACGAATTAAGTTGCTGCCTTAGATCATCTGTTACAAGTACAGAGACACGATACCTTCTCCACTTCGGTAAGTGAAAACACAACAACAAAACGCAACGAGAGTCTATTCAGTCTGTCGATCAACCAAACGAGTGGTTATTGTATAATAATGGGCTTTTTTTGCTTTTCAAAATTATCTCAGTCATTATGAATAGCACAAATCAGCTGTTCCCTTGTTAGTTCATATTTCAGTAGAGAATTTTTTGCAACTAAAAAAAATTGCATAATAAATGGATACTCTACTAAAAGTGACCTACAGGGAGTTGAAGTAGATTATCCGATATTCTAGGCATACCAAACCAGTGTGTTCTTGAGCCTAGGAAACTCAATAATCGCACATTGATTGGTAATTAAGAAAATGTATACGGTTACAGTAAAGGGTCATCCATTCTATAAAGGTTGATTCATTTACAACTGGACAAATTTCACCAACGTTTTTCTTTGCTCATTTTATTAAAATATGTCCAGGTTTGAACATTTTTGTACTGGTGGTCGGAGGGTACTAGTAGTATAAAGACCACGTTTTGAACCAAAGGTCGGATTTCTTTTCAAATTAACCTAAACGAAGCCTAGAGGTCCTACCGTTCCAAAGTCATGACTATTTGACTAAAATGCAAAAAAAGAAGCAAAATAACAGCACACATTAATTTGTTTTTGTAAATTAACACACAAAAAAATGTTTGGATTTCAGTCAAATAGTCGGAACTTTGGAACGGTAGGACGTCTGGGCTTCGTTTAGGTAATTTTGGAAAGATAAGAGGTATCTTTTACGAGAAAAATAAAAAATCCGACCATTGGTTCACAACTTACCAATCGCCCTGGTACCGTTCGACCGCCAATCCGAAAATGTTCAAACCGCTGCAATTTCGCCGCCATGCATTTTCGGGCATGGTCGTAGATGAAATGAGCCAAGGAGCCAATTTATTTGTTTGTATTATTGTTAAATTGAGTGAAGTTACTTAATTGTAAATAAAAGCAGAACGCGTTAATCGATTTCTATGATCTATGTCGCATTTTGTTTATAGGTTATGTGACTTTACGTGAAAGTTATAAGACTCTACACGTTTTTCCGTTTGGGATTTATATGTTTTAAAAAAAAAAATTTTTTTTTTGGCAAAATTTTCTTAAAAAATTAAATTTATTTCTAATTGCAAAAATGTTGATTTGGTAGAGAAACAGTTTATTAATGGATTAAAGAAAATGTAATTATTAATTTTTCTCAATTTATTTCAGCAAAATCGAACTAGTCGTTCTCGAGTTATGTCAAACTACGTTTTTGCCAACATTTTACAACTAAGCGAAAAAACATCATAAAAAAACTGGCACATACGAACGCAAAACCCTTTGAGGGTTTTAATATACTGACCTAGTACCATCACCCTGACTTGGAATTTCTCACCCCCCAGATTGGCTGTTGTATTGTGTAATATGAGGTAACACGGATGGTTTGTCCACAATTTCGAAACCACAAAATGGATGACACTTTTTAGTTTTGTTGATGAGGGTTCTTATTTAACAGAGACTATTAGTGTTAGTGGAGGCAAATAGATTTCAATGAGTTGTACTTCTTGTTCTCACTCACTTAATAGGTGCTAATTTACTTCGAAATTATTATTATTATGAAATGTTTAGAATTTCTTAAGAAAAGCCAACGTAATATCAGTATGGACGAGTTGTATTTTTGGTTTTTTTTAACGTCAATATTGGAACTGTTGGCTGTTTCGAAATATGACAAAAAAAATAAAAGTTTTATATTTTTCTTGAATTTCCAAAAGGAAACTTAAACACTTGCTTATCAACTGAAGTCCACAATATTCCATTAAGAAAAACAAAGTTAAGTCCCACAACAATCCCATTAAGGAACAAGGGGTAACTTCTCTATAATCAGTGAGATGTGCACAATTAAACTCTCATACTCACTGGCCGGGTCCTACAGTTTCACGTTTAATGTATTTTGTGAAGAAGTTTTTACATGGCTTAGAGAAAAATCTCTTGCTCGCAAAATCGCTGGCATTTACGAGATGGAAAAAACCGCCAATGAAAAATTTGTAGATGTTCTTTTTCGTGGTTGAACCAGGGTTTACTAACATGATAGAATAGTACACACTTCCGTCACACCACGACGACCCACAAACACTTATGTCTGCAAAATTATTCTTTTGAACCTCGTTTCAGTTTATCTTGCCAGTAGGTGATACTTGCGCCCATACGAGTATACGACTCGAGTGCCCTAAACCGAACGCGAAAGACGACATTCCCTTTATGTCCAAACCCGACAGTCGGTTTCTCAGAAATAGCTTAAGCCCGACATGGCGGTTTACCCGCCGGGTTTTTGGGTTTCAGTTTTTCATAGGTAACAACAATTGAATTACGGAATACGTAATTACCGATTCGCCAGTTGATTTGATTGAACAATATCTGTTTGTCCGCCTCTCCGTCCGTCTGGCATCTATCTAAAGCTTGTTTCCAAACGAAATTTGGCAGAAGCAAATTTTTGGACAACTGATTTTTTTTAAAAATCGGTTAAAATTTAGAGGTTGGTTAAATTTTAAGGGCTGTTGTTGATTTTGAATAAAACACAAATTTTTTAGGAATTTATTGTCACTTATTTTTATTATAATAATATTGGTATGGTTCAATTATGCGTGGAACAAAATATCGGCCAAATGGCCGCTGCGGCGGCCCACCATCATCCGATGGTCCAAATATTCGATGACGCTGAGGCATAATAATTCGGCCGTTAATGTGCCGAATTATCTCATCCTTTAGCTCTTGAATTGTTGCCGGCTTATCGACGTACACTTTTTCTTTCAAATAACCCCAAAGAAAGAAGTCCAACGGTGTCAAATCACATGATCTTGGCGGCCAATTAACATCGTCACAACGTAAGATAACACGGCCATTGAATTTGTCGCGCAAAAGAGCCATTGTTTCGCTGTTTTTGGCTGGTTGGCAAGTGGCACCGTCCTGTTGAAACCACATATCGTCCACATTCATATCTTCCAATTCGGGGCATAAAAAGTTGGTTATGATAACCAACACCATTCGCAGTAACTGCCTGACCGGCTTCAGTTTGGAAAAAATACGTCCCGATGATGTCGCCAGCCCATAAACAGCTCCAAACAGTCACTCTTTGTGGGTGCATTGTTTTTTCAACAATCACTCTTGGATTATCATTCGCTTAAATGCGGCATTTCGGCTTATTGACGAATCCACTGAGGTGAAAATGTGCCTCATCACTGAAGATGATTTTCTTCGAAAATTTATCATCATTTTCATAATAAGCCTAAATAACTTTAACGCGTTGCTCGCTTGTGTATCTTTCCATGGGTTAAATTGAATTAGTCTGAAATTGAGAAATATCAAATGAAATGCAGAAAAAAACTTGACGTTTAGGTGTGTTTCACATTCAACATTGGCCCTTAAAATTTAACCATCCTTTATATCTCCCACACATTTGTTTACCCGATTTTATGTCTTTAGCTCTAGAAGCCACAAAGCACAACCAATATTGTTGAAATTTCGCACAGTTCATTACGATCGATCAATAATCAGCTCTGACAAGAATGGGTCATACTGGTCCATGTTTTACTACAGCTCCAGTGCAAGGATGTCTCCCGATATAACATACAACCGATTTAGAACAAACACACGCAGAGAAAATGTTAGTTGGAAATCAGTCCGAACTACAGAATTTCTGTTGGACGAAAATATTTTTAGTTTTAATTACCAAATGTTAATAATCATAATGAAAAATCGATTAGAAGTACCGTCAGATGATTGATATGACAATATTATGGTACAGACAACCTACTTATCTACTTACGACAATATTATGGTACAGACAACCTAATATTCTTTCACATAAACCGAATAAAGTTCAAAATATTGGTTGCTGGAACCGCCAGTTGTTGCTTCTAACAGATACGTATAGAACTGTTCAATGCATCCAACAATTTTTAATGACAACAAATTATTGCGCATTTATAACTAAAAACAGGTGCATCTTAGAAATAGTTTTATTGTAAAAATCAAATATAAAAACAATTGATAAACAAAAGGTTGTAATGGAAATTAAGATACAAATTCCTACGATATTCAAGGCACCGAAAAAATTGCGTATATCAATGTGTCCCGAAATTTTACACTATAATTTGTATCGTGCTTTAAATAGTTTTTATTAAATTGGACTTTTAAAACGTTAATTGACGCTTCAAATCCTGATCAAATATTATTTCATTATTTCTAGGTATAAAATACTTTGTCACTTTAACCGATATATTTAATTAAATTTACAGAACATTTTAGTGTATTAACTAACATTTGGTTGCTCTAATACAGGGTGTCCGCCTGGAAGGTATACTACTTTGCCGCCATTTTGGCAGTCGTGAAGTATAAGTAGAGACGTGGCATATTTATTAAGGAAAAATATTCTATAAACCAATGTGTTTTAATCGTTTAAACATTTTATCAAAATCAATCATCGATTACTGTGACGATGAGAAAGTTACGTACATTTTTTGGGAGAAACAACGTGCCAACAAAACGCACTATTTATCGTGTGGTGAATGATTTCGAAGAGAGTCTGTAGCTGATAGGCCAAAGCATGGACCACAACGTACTGCAAGATCGGCTGAAAACATTACTGCTGCTCAAGAAAGTGTACAAAACAATCCATCAACCTCAATTCGACGCCGTGCTCAGGAGCTTGGTCTGCAAAGAACAACTTTGGCCACAATTTTGCACAAGGATTTGCATTTGTTTGCATTTACGAATCAGTTGACACAAGAGCTTCTTCCACAAGACCATTTACGCCGCCGTACATATGCCAATAGGATGTTACAGCTCGCCCATGACAACCCCAATTTTCATGAAAAAAAATCATAATAAGTGACGAGGCACATTTGAATGGATATGTGAAAAAACAGAATAGTCGGTTCTGGGCAATGGAAAACCCTCAAATTATTCATCAGTCACCTTTGCTTCCATTAAAAGTGACAGTCTGGTGTGCAATTTGGTCAGGAGGAATCATTGGACCTTACTTCACTTTATCTGATATTGTATTCCATACATAATTGCCGAAATTAAAAAAAAATGTATCAATATAAGATCCACACTCTTCCATTTAATCAAATATTATAAACAAAGAAAGTAGTATACCTTCCCGATGGACACCCTGTAGAAGCTTGATAGTACATGCAACCTCATACATTCGGTTAACAAAAAAAATGGTTGTGACAATGAGTCTATTCTAAGTGTGCAATAATTCCGATTTAAATCAAATTTGTTTTGGTATATAACGATTCAAAAACAGCCAATTCGGACCGATTTGAGTCATATAGGTTTATTTTTGTTATAGTCTCCGTATTTGGGGTCCAAAAAAATGGCTTACCATACACGAGTACATGTACATATGGCTAAAATATATCTATTAAAATTTACCCATAAAACTA
This sequence comes from Hydrotaea diabolus, assembly GCA_963513945.1. Classification (NCBI taxonomy): domain Eukaryota; kingdom Metazoa; phylum Arthropoda; class Insecta; order Diptera; family Muscidae; genus Hydrotaea; species Hydrotaea diabolus. The sequence goes on along the minus strand of OY740720.1, from coordinate 21,427,425 downwards.
AAAATAAAAATTATATTGGGAGTTTAGCATAACTTTGGTGACCGATCCTATACCCCATAATCTAACCCATTTTAACATGAACGGATGGGACCACAAACAATTTTCATACAAATTCAAATATGACCTTAAGTTCAACATCTGGTTAAATTTGGAGCCTGTTCAAGGGCACAATTACTTAATTTTTAATTATGGAAATATTTTCCTTTCTAAGCAAAATGCTTAAATCAAAATGTCGGATAATGCCGGTGTTTTACTTTAAAAAAAACCAACAGTCGGTTTCTTCAAATCACGGTTTTGACAAAATCCGGTTACTGAAAACTCCATACAGGGTGGAGCGCGGTAATTGTTGGTGACAGAGAGTGGAGGGTGTGCGTGGCTTATAGTGGCTGACGGGAGATTTGTATTCGCCTACCTTTCAGTTGCCAGCCATCATGCATTGGACACGTGAGGAAAGGTAATTTTGTGTTGAAGCGTATTTTTCAAATGCTTACTCGATCATTGCAGTGCAGCGTGCTTTTCGTTTAGGGTTTGCTGTTCCCCCAAGCGGACGTGTTCCTGGACGGCAATCAATTGTAAATTGGGTAACTTCATTGAGAACAGCAGGGCATATGTTATGTGTACGAAGCGGAACTGAGAGAAGGATTACAACACCACTAAACATCGAGAGAGTTAGAGCAGCAGTACTGCAATCTCCGAAATGCTCTGCTTGGAAGCAAACACTTGCTCTTGGCATTTCCAGACGTTCTCTACACCGGATTCTATATGATGAACTGAATTTTCAGACAATTGGTCCAACAATTGTCAGCACGAGACTTTTTGACACGGCGGACCTCTTGTGAAGACATTCTTGCAACTATACCCTGTTTTCTGGACGGCTTATCTCTTTGAGGGGTAATGTAAAATGGCCGACACGCTCACCAGACTTGCGATTTGTTTCCTTTGGGGTTACCTTAAGTCGAATTTGTCTATCAACCTTGGAGAACCTTATTAACAATATTGAGGCTGAAATTGGCAGACTACCAGTCGAAATGCTTGTTAGAGTTCAGGAAAATTTCAGAAAGCGTATGCAGCAGTGAGTGGATAGCGAAGGTCGATATTTGCCAGATACACTATTTAAAACCATGTAATTTAAAAATTCCCTTACTGTTCAATATAATTAAAATATAAAATACATTTTTCTAAGGTTGATAATTTTTTTTATTCCATTCCCAAATAAGCAAATTACCGCGCTAATTGTTGTTCTCCCAAAAACTGCAATGCCTGCAGATAAGATTAACCGAGTTTTCTCAATTGAAATTTATCATGCCAGCACCTTGCAGTTCCCAACAATTTCAAAAAAAAAAACTCTCTCGTTAAATGTGTCGTTTTTGCTGATGACTAAAATTATTTTAATTAAAAAAAACTTGTTGATTTAACTTTAATTTGTTCCCTTTTCGAAGTACAGAAATAAAAAAAAATCTTTTATTTACGCAATTTATTTTATTTATAAATACTCCAAGCCTTTTTTTCTCACCTTCTGTCCCCACCACTGCGCTGCTGAAAACTTTATGGGCCAAAATGATGAAGTGGTCTGGAGTGGAGTGAAGTGGTACACGTTATCAGTTCCACCACCACCGACAACTCTGCAAATGTTACGTGAAATAACACGCGGAGCGGCGACGATACGACAACATAAACTCTGATAAGATAAAATTGCCAGAGCAAAATAAATAACGCTCGCCTGTAAGTCGTTTTTCCACTTGGAAAGAATAAAAAAATAGAGAATTTTATTGCATTCGTATAGAAGTTTCGCAACAAGAAAGAAAGACAACACCTAAATTGTGGGGTGCCTTACTTAGATTCCTATAAACAAGTACTCGTGTCTTACTTACTGATACTTTGAGTCACTTTAGAAATTCCTACTTCGAATGGACTGCAAATTGCAAGAGATCTCTTTAATGCAATGTGGGGTAATTTTCCCCACAAAGATAAGGTACTTTTGTTCTATAAAACTAAGAAAAGGTGCTGCAGTGTCTTTTTCAGTAACGGATAAGTTTAATTGCAAAAGGGGATGGGTTCTCTGGCTGGTCTACGAAAAGCCCCCAAGCTCTAAAAAAAGGCACAACGTTTAATTATTAGGCATTTATAGGGCAGCTTGCTGGCTTACCTTAGAAGCAACATAACAATTTTATTTCAAATATTAATGCTTTTATGCTTTAAGGGCTATTTTGATTACAGGTAAAAGGAAAAAAATCAATAACTAAAGGAAATAGTGACTAAGCTCAATCGAATCGAACCTATACTGAAAAGGTATTTAAAAGCGACTGAAAGATCCAAACCTGGGCCGCCATGGTGTGCACGACTATCATATGAAAATGTTCTTAAATGGGCGTGACACCAGAGGGTGTGCTTTACCATAACTTTAACGAGGGTTTCTGGCCTAGGCATATATTTCAATCGTGGCCGACGCTCGCTTAAAGACGAAGGTCGTGAATGTCGTCCAAAAACGGCCGTTGTGCTAGAGAACATTGATGCCCTGCATGAACTGATAATGCAAGATCGTCATGTGACATACCGTGAGATAGAGGCATCCTTGGGCATTTCTTCCACCAGCATACATTCGATATTGCATGAACACTTGGCCATAAAAAAGGTTAGTTCTCGTTGGAACCCACAATTTAACAATCGGTAAAAAAAAGGCTCGTGTCGATTGCTGCAAAGAAATTTTGAAAAAATACAATCGCGTTGCTTCAAAAGACATTTATAAGATCGTCACAGGTGACGAATCATGGATCTATGCGTATGAGCCCGAAACAAAACAGCAAACGACCGTGTGGGTCTTCGAAGACAAGCCAAATCCAACGAAAGTTATTCGTGGAAGAAGCACTTCGAAGCAAATGGTCGCCTGATATTTCGGCAAAACCGTGGGATAGAGGCATCCTTGGCCATTTCTTCCACCAGCATAATTCGATATTGCATGAACATCGACCGTAAAAAAGGTTTTTTCTCGTTGGATCACCCACAATTTGACAATCGCTCAAAAAAGAGACCTGGGGGTCAGCTGAGTGGGCTTGGCCGGACAATTGAAGAGGTGCAGTACATCATGTGTTCCCTGATGGCAGGCGGGACAGATGTCCGGAACATTAGCATCAATTCGTGCCCAGTAAGAATTGAGGCGGCTGCACCATCCAGATCTCAGCTGCGCCAGAACCACGCGCGTCTGCCGAGGTAGTACCTTCTCCTCAAGTGAAATCTTCGGGGGATGTTCCCCTAGCACTACATTCACACGGTAGCTGGATATTGCTGCTGCGACATCATCGACGTGAATGTTGTTCAAACCTGCCTGATAGTTTCGATGATCTAAAGGTTCTCTCTTATACTGCTGGACCTCTCTCTCTAGTTCATGAAGATCGTACCTGATCTGCCTGGGTGGAGGCATCCTGTTCAAGAGATGGTGGTTAGGATGACTGCTGCGAAAACACCCTAGCAGGTATTGCTTAGACAACAGGAAATTGTGTCTGCGCACGGTAAGGACCTTCGTCTCCTCATGTAGATGGTCCTCAGAGGACATAAGAAGACACCCTGTTGATGTTCTAAGGGCGGCATTCTGGCAAGTCTGAATTTTCTTCCACTGCGTCGTACTCACGTTCGCCGACCATACAGGTGCTGCGTAGTTTGCTACAGACCGACCTATCGCTTTGTAAGAGGTCAACAAGGTTTCTTTGTCGGCTCCCCAAGTACTGCCGGCAAGTGACTTGAGGACCTTGTCCCTACTTTTGAGTTTATCGCAGATAGCTGTAGCATGTGCAGAGGATCTAAAAAGGCTGTCCAATGTGACCCCAAGGATTTTGGGGTAGTTGGTGGTCGGGATGTTGACGTCTTCCACTTTCACACTGAGTGACAAACGCACCTCTGCGGTCCAAGCAGTAAACAGTGTGGCTGATGATTTGGAGTCGGATATTTTCATATTCCTCGCAGTGAGGTAACAGTGGATTTTCTCGCAAATGTCATCCACTTTAGGTCCTGACGCCAGAATTGTGCAATCGTCAGCGTACGACACTTTTATAAGATCGTCACAGGTGACGAATCATGGATCTATGCGTATGAGACCGAAACAAAACAGCAATCGACCGTGTGACCGACCGTGAGATAGAGGCATCCTTGGGCATTTCTTCCACCAGCATACATTCGATATTGCATGGATACCTGGCCGTAAAAAGATTTGTTCTCGTTGGATCCCGCACAATTTGACAATCGCTCCAAAAAAGGCTCGTGTCGATTGGTGCAAAGAAATTTGAAAAAAAAAATACAATCGCGTTGCTTCAAAAGACATTTATAAGATCGTCACAGGTGACGAATCATTGATCTATGCGTATGAGCCCGAAACAAAACAGCAAACGACCGTGTGGGTCTTCGAAGACGAGCCAAATCCAACGAAAGTTATTCGTGGAAGAAGCACTTCGAAGCAAATGGTCGCCTGATCCTTAGGCAAAACCGTAAGATAGAGGCATACTTGGGCCTTTCTTTCACCAGCATAATTCGATATTGCATGAACATCGACCGTAAAAAAGGTTTGTTCTCGTTGGATCCCCCACAATTTGACAATCGCTCAAAAAAGAAGGCTCGTGTCGATTGGTGCAAAGAAATTTGAAAAAAATACAATCGCGTTGCTTCAAAGGACATTTATAAGATCGTCACAGGTGAAGAATCATGGATCTATGCGTATGAGCCCGAAACAAAACAGCAAACGACCGTGTGGGTCTTCGAAGACGAGCCAAATCAAACGAAAGTTGTTCGTGGAAGAAGCACTTCGAAGCACATGGTCGCCTGTTTCTTCGGCAAAACTGGTCATGTGGCGACTATTCCGCTTGAGCAACGTAGGTCGGTCAATTCTGAGTGGTACACCACAATTTGTTTGCCTGAAGTATTAGGAGAAATTCAAAAAACGAACAAGAGAAGACGAATCATTGTGCACCATGACAATGCGAGCTCTCACACATCGGCTCAAACCAGCGCCGTTTTGACCGGCCAAAACGTCGAATTGATGGGTCATCCGCCGTACAGCCCTGACTTGGGCCTTCTTTCTGTTCCCGCACATCAAGAAAAAAATGCGTGGTCAACGATTTTCGTCGCCAGAAGATGCTGTTGAAGCGTTCAAAAACCATGTTTTGGAGGTTTCTCAATCGGAGTGGAAAAAGTGCTTCGACAATTGGTTTGATCGCATGCAAAAGTGTATAAATCATGCTGGAGAATACTTTGAAAAACAATTAAACCATTTTTGATGATAAATATTCGCATTTTCATTATTGGGCAATATATGTATATAGCAGCCTTCGTATAAACCTAATTCCATCATACCGGTAATTGTGTATAAGGGTGCTGCCACGCCCCTTTTAACAAAATATAATCTGCAACGATTTCTTGTTATTAATTTTATTGTGCAAAAGTTTTTAACGTTCCGTTCATATTTTGAACCATTTAGACGATTTTGTAATGGGGGCGTGTTGCGCCCTCTTTTTCTGCAGGGTTTGCTTTAGATATACCTAAAACATCCCCATATCACGAGGAGTTCATGAGTTATGGTCTCTTTCCGTTTAGAAACGCCACTCTCAGACCCCTTTTCTAATCAAGACTGCATTTTCAAGGGATCTATGATGATTGTGGAGATATGTGACAAATACCCTAAAAATACTACAAATAGAGTGATTTTTCCAGAGGTTGACTTAGGATAAAAATTTCTACCTTTTGGCCAATCTGGGCAATTTTCAATACTAACCGTTTCAGAGCATCCGAAATTTGTATGAGGTATGCAGGTGTTACACATACTCGTACATACCTCTTAAAAATTTTGGCCACTTTTTTCCAATATAATGCCCTGTGGTTGGCTTCCCATAGACAGATATAGTTTGAATAGAATCTTTTTGTCGTTACCCTTTGTTTGTGGAAAGCATATTTATATAAAGGGTGATCCAACCATAATGCACGATGTTAACTGTGATTCACACCTTAACGTCAAGTTTTATGCCCAACTTTTAAGCTTGTTGAAGCCTTTTATGAAAATGGGTGTTCAAATTTAAAATGCATTTTGTGCACTTCGTAATGTTTTTGGTCAGCATAATCGACCAAATGTGTCCACAGTGGATTAGTAAATAATCTGAATTGCCCCATTTGGGCAAATGAGAATCCACGAGTGATTGTTAAAAAGCCGATGCATCCACAAAGAGTGACAGTTTGGTGCGGTTTATAGGCTGGTGCCTTCGTCGGGCCGTTTTTTTCGAAAATGAAGTCGGTCTAGCAGTTATCGTGAATGGTGTTCGCTAACGCTAGGTTTTAACGGATTTCTTTTGGCCAGAAACTGAGGATATGGGCCTGGACGATATGTGGCTCCAACAGGATAATGTCACTTGCCATACAGCCAACGAAACAATGTTCGTAGCGATCATGTGATTTGCCACCGTTAAACAGAGAAAAAATATGGTTACTATATGGTCACAGCTACAATAGTATGTTCTCTGCAATAAAAGTATGGTCGTCGTAACCATAGTATTGTTTTTGAATTTCATTTAGGCAATAGCATGATTGCGGCAATATTAATGTAACAATAGTATTGTTGCCAAATTTAAAAATGAAAATATGGTTTTAGCAGCAATTTATCTATGGTTGCTGAGACAAAAGTATTGTTTTTTGGGTCTTATGTTAACAATAATATCGCAATCATACCGCCAAATCGTATTTTTTTTTTAATTTGACAACGTTAGTGTTACGTATCTTGCGCAATAATAGTTATTTTTATTTGTACTTAGTTTGAAAAGCTAAGTTCAATAGCGTTAGTCTGCAACGGGATTTAAAATTGTTTCAACTTTTATCATGGAGTGGTCAGATAATGAGAATCGTATCGCTGTAATAGCGCTTTTCAAGGGTGAAATGAAAAAAAGCGATATTTTAAAAATGCTCCGGCCACTAGGGATTAGCCGCATGTTCGTCTACCGATGCATAAAACTGTTTGAGGAGACTGGAGGTGTGAAAGACCGCCATTGGTCGGGCCGCCCACGCTCTGTTCGAATAACGCATGTCATCAAAGCCGTTTAATCAAGAATTCACAGAAATTCGCTCCGAAGATGAATATCACGCAAAAGTCCATGAGTCGAATCATTAAAAAAGACTTGGGACTTGGGGCTTTCAAACGTCAGCTTTAAAAAAAAATAGGATTGAAAAATGCAAACGTCTTTTGGTGAAACACGCTGATAACTTGCACAGAAAAATTTTGTTCACCGATGAAAAAAAGTTTACCGTTCAGGAAAAATTTAACAAGCAAAATGATAGTGTATGCGCGCTCATCTAAGGAAGCATCTGAACTGATCCCAAGGGTGGAAAAGGGTCATCACCCAGCTTCAGTCATTGTTTGGTGGTGTGTCTCTTACAATGGGATCACTGACCTGCATTTCTGCGAACAAGGAGTCAAAACATCGGCCAAAGTTTACCAAGAAACCGTTTCGGAAGCTGTTGTAAAGCCTCTTAACAAAAACAGCCTTGGACTTTCCAACAGGATTCTGCGCCGGCCCATAAGTCTAAAACGTCCCAGGCCTGACTTCGAAACAATTTGCCAGCGTTGATATCCTCTGAAGAATGACCCTCAGGCAGTCCAGATTGAACCCATTGGATTACAAATTGTAGACGGTTTTGGAGGACAAGGTTTGTCACAAAAGATACCCCAACATTGGATCTCTTAAGACTGCTTTGGTTCGAGCTGTGGCCAATTTTCCAATGGACGAGGTTCGTGCAGCTATTGACGATTGGTCAGAGCGACTGAAGGCGTGTGTAAAGGCAAAAGGCGGACATTTCGAATAAGTAGATTATTTTTGGATACAATATACGAGGGCGGTTCGGAAACTTCTTAGCCTAGCACAAAAAGCGCGGTATAAACAGAAAAAAGTTAAGTGTTTTGGAAACTTCCATCTCTGCTATGGACACATGTTAAATCTTGTTTCGATCTGGCAACTCCTTCATATAGAAACAGGTGTTCACAAAAGACGCATCCGCGATTTTTTTACAATGGAAAAATTAGAAATGCGTGGTGTCATTAAATATTTACATAAAAAAGGTTTATCGGGACAAGAAATTCATAATGTATGGTGAATGTGTTAGGTGAAAGTGCTCCTTCATATGCAACAGTAAAAAATTGGGTTGCTGAATTTAAACGTGGTCGTACAAGCATTGAAGATGAACCACGTAGTGGACGTCCAAAAACAGCAACAACAACAGAAATTGTAGCCAAAGTGCATGATATGGTATTAAATGATCGACGAATAAAAGTGCGAGAAATAGCTAATATCATGGGCATCTCAAATGATCGAGTCCATTTAATTTTGCATGAAGAACTACAGATGAAAAAGCTTTCTGCAAGATGGGTGCCGCACTTGTTAACAGTCGACCAAAAACGCATAAGAATGAACATTTCTCAAGCTTGTTTGGATCGTTTTCAGCGAAATAAAATAGATTTTAAGCGTCGTTTCATAGCTGTTGATGAGACATGGATCCACCACTATACTCCAGAGACAAAAGAACAATCCAAATAATGGACTGAAGCTGGAGGAAGTGCCCAAAAGGAGGCAAAAACAATTCAATCGGCTGGTAAGGTTATGGCAACGGTTTTTTGGGACTTCAAAGGTATTTTATTGATTGACTATCTGCAAAAGGGTAAAACAATAAATTCAGAGTACTATTGCAACCTTTTAGATCAATTAAATGTACAAATTCGAGAAAAACGTCCTGGCTTACAACACAAAAAAATAATTTTTCATCAAGACAACGCACCAGCGCACAAGAGTGTTTTAACAATGCCTAAAATCAACGAATTAAAGAACTAGTTGCTTGACCACCCACCCACCTTATTCTCCTGATTTAGCTCCCAGTGACTTTTACCTGTTCCCAAATCTAAAAAAATTCCTTGCTGGCAAGCGTTTTACCTCAAATAAAGATGCAATTACAGTTGTAAACCACTATTTTGAAGACCTTGAGGAAAACTATTTTAATCAAGGGATAGAATTGCTAGATAAGCGTTGGACTAAGTGTATTGAAGTTTCAGGAGATTTTATTGAAAAATAAAAATATTTTTGAAAAACTAACTATTCTCTTTCATTGATAGGCTAAGAACTTTCCGAACCGCCCTCGTACATCAATAAATATATTAAAAAATATTTGGTCCAACAACATTCGGTACTTTTTATTTTACAGCATAAAACGTGTGTAACAGTATGTATGTCCCTATTAAGTAAAAGAATTATCTCAGTCAGTCATGTAAAAACATCTCTATAAAATAAATTAGCTGTTTGAAGCCCGCTTTAAACAGCAGGTCCCGGACATTGAGTATGAGAATTGGATCGTGCACATCTCACTGCTTAGTTAATTTACTACTAATTTAGGATCAAGATCCTTAATAAGATGTTGTGGGAATCAAGTAGTAAATTTGAGCAACATCGAGAGCACCATGTATGTGACTTCTAAAGCGTTAGGACCTCATATCGGAATGGACTTTTGTATGGGGACTATACGTAAACATGGACCGATACGGTCCAATATTAACACTATTGATAAAAGATCGACCATAATGTACTGTATTGAATATGAAAAGGTCGAAGAAAATTTGGAGTCTGTAGAAAAAAAAAGTTTTTAAGAAATACTAGAAGCGAGAAACCGATCAAGAAATAACTCGCTGACGGTGATTCTTGTATAAGTTTCTTCCTAAAAACTTTAAATATTCAAAACAAACGCAAATTGTCAATAGTTGTCTGTAAACAAAATCGTTTTTTAAATTTTTGTACAATGCGGCGAGGTAACCGCATTAGCGACCTCTTAAGCGAGTTGCCAATCAAACGCGGCCAATATCTCTGTATAATATCAAAACATTGATTCAAATGGACCCAAATTTAAAGGCCCATGTCATGTTTTATTAAATACGTACGGTTCATATTTGCGACCAGTTTTTTTGATTGAAGCCACAGATAGACAGACAGAAGAATCCCAAGTAGTTCTGATTTGATCGGTAAAAGGAAAGTGGGGTCGTTATCCTTTTGTTTTAATGTTAACTATACTCAATCAGCCTTATTACGGTTGTCGAAGACGTAGTCGAATGTCGATTTTTTTGGAAAACGGTACTACGGTTGTCGAAAATGCACAATCTGTTACAATTTTCGTAACACGGAAGACGAAAACGACTGTCAAAGTTGGCTAAAACAGTCGATCAATTTTTTCCATACGACTAGAGACGTCGCCGCATTCAATTGACAACAATTGTTAGCCGTTGGTTTCATCCGCTAACACGCCGTTAACTAATTTTAAATTTAACACATTTTTTTGACATTTTATATTCGACAATAAATAAATATAACAAAATTGTATAAAATAAATTATTTATCTATTTTCAACATTGGGTAAATTTGCGGTATTTTACCAAAAAACTTTTATCTGATGTCGACCGCTGATATAAAGTTTATGTCGCCGTCACTTGTTTTGTGTCAGTTGTCGCCGTAAAAATGAACAAGCAGGCGTCGTTTTCTGAATATATTCACATTTGTTTACAAAGATGGGCATTGCAAATATGTCCGAATTCTGTCTTATTTCCTTACGCAAGGCACTCATATCACATTCTGTGTATGCCTCGTCGTCTTCATCCGAAGAAAAAAATGTCCCAAACTTAACATATTTTTTTTTTATTATATTTATTTTATTTTATCTTGAGAAAATTTCAATGTTGCCTTTGGCGGACAATTATGTAAAAAGTAAACATTGTTTTGACAGTATAGCACATCTTTTACTTTCCAATCTATTACAAAATCACAAGAGTCGAAAAAGTTACGTAATACCAAAAATAATCGAAATCGACAACGACTTCGACTGCTCTCGATTTTCGTCTTCGACAACCGTAATAAGGCTGAATATGTCATTTCGTTTGCAACAAATTGAAATATTGATCAGAGAGCCTATAAAGTATATACGAGCTATTCTTTATCGTCTAAGACGATCTACACATGTCCGTGCTTCCGCGTGTCCATTGAAGAGAAGATAGCCGTGAAATGAATTAACCTACGATCTAGAAATTCTTTATGGTGTTGGTAATAAGCTGTTTTTGATTATTAATGGGCGAAATCGGGCCAGGGGAAAAAAATTATCCTTCGAAGAACTAAAGGTACTGTTTTTGGAATATTTTTTTACAGATCATAATTTTTTGTCGATACTGAATATAAAATTCAAATTAAACACAATTTTGCTACTAACCCACATATGGGTTTATCTTGAAGTTTTTGCTGAGGTTAGGTGCGGGCTCAAGGTTGTTTAAAAGAAGGGAGCACCGGTGAATATGGCAAAAGGGTACTAAAATTAAGTTTGGTTTTAATACGAATTTATTTTAAAGATTTCGGACATAAGACGATAAGGCTTCTGGCTTCATTTTAAAAATACAAAATTTGAAGGTGGTAAAAGTTTATTTACAATGAAAAGAAAATCTGCAGATGGAGGTTATTTTTGTGGATCTTGAGGAACGCTCTATAGTTTAATAAAGCTTTTCAATATTGATTGCATGGCGTGTCCCGCTCTTGTACGAGGGCGACCGCAAAACTAACTGGCCTGGCACATTTTCTGTTTTACTATCAACTTTTTTCTTTGTTTTTTAAAAGCAATCTTTTATAAGCCATCTGTCAAAATTTCCGAAATATTTAATGATTATTTTCTTTGTTACAGGTGATTGAAGTAAACAAGTTTTATAATTTTTGAAAAATGGAAAATAAAGAGTTTCGTGCGGCAATTAAACACTTTTATATGAAAGGTTATACGCCACAATTAATCAAAGATGAATTGGATTCTGTTCATAGTGATAATGCACCATCATACTCCACCGTGAAATCCTGGGTTCAACAATTTAAAATAGGTCGTTCAAGTACGGAAGATGAACAACGCTCTGGAAGACCGAAAACTGCTACTACTATTGAAAACATTAGAAAAATATTTAATGAAGTGACTAAAGACAGACGAATAAAGCTCAGATAACTTGCTGATATTGTTAAAATACACGAAAAACAAGTTTGGAGTATTTTACATGATGAACTCCACATGAAAAAGCTATCCGCAAGATGGGTGCCACGTTTGTTGACTTTGCCCAAAAAATCGCCCGTTGGACCAATTCCGAGAAGCTTTTAGCGATTTATCAGCGTAATCCAATAGAGTTCTTGCGCCGATTCATAACTGTTGATGGAACATGGACCCATCACTACATCCCAGAATGCAAAGAACAGTCAAAACAATGGATAGAAGCTGGTAAAAGTGGTCCCAAGAAGACGAAAACTGTTAAGTCAGCAGGAAAAGTAATGGCCACAGTATTTTGGGATGCAAGGGGTATAATATTTATTGATTATCTTGAGAAAGGAAAAACTATAAATATTGAATATTATTGTCCATTATTGGATCGGTTGAGTGAAGAAATCAATATAAAAGACCGCATTTAGAAAAAAAAAAGTTCTTTTTCATCAAGATAATGCTCCTTCACACACTGCATTTTTAACTCAACAAAAACTGGCCGAATTACGATTTGAAATTGCTCCGCATCCACCATATAGTCCAGATTTAGGTCCATCTGATTATTACTTGTTTCCAAATTTAAAAAAATTTCTCTGTGGCAAAAAATTTTCGTCTGATAGCGAGGTTAAAAATCTTATTTTTCGGATGGAATTAAAAAACATGAAAAACGTTTGATGAAGTGTATTGAGTTGGAAGGAGATTATGTTGAAAAATAAATAATAATAATTCCAAAAAAACGGTTCTTTTTATGTTAGGCCAGTTACTTTTGCGGTCGCCCTCGTACTTTGTAAAATATTTTGGTAAATTACGGATAAAACTCTGGCATTCGTTATATGGTGAAAAATTCCCAATCCCGTCCATCTGGCAACACTAGTTTTGTAGTATCCCCTTTCGGCATTTAAAATTCTTAAGAAAATATTTAAAGTACTTCCATTACCTCTACGAGCGGCCTGATCAAAAGAATAGCCCAACCCTCAAAGAAAGGGCAATCGAATTTCAAATTTCAGTCGACCATTCTAACAACTCAATCGAGCAGGCCCAGTCAGACGTGTAATATACACAATTTACGATTTTAATATTTGTCTGGCTACTCGTATTTGTCATGTTTGAAATAATCGGTCAATTTTCATAATTTTTTTGTGCACAAAAATATTTTAATATTTTTACGATTTGTTTACAAGACAAAAAACATAATGTTTATACATATATTGGACATTTATGTGAATGTGTGTATGCACACACAAAACAATAGTCCGTCCAACCAAATGTTAGTTTATCTAAGCGACAAAGACTTGTGGTTTGTCTGGGAATACGCACGAGGAGTTACAGACAGACAGTCTAGTTTAGTGTGAAGAGGGTTGGGCTGCTCTCGCCTGCTGTTTAATATTCTCAAAGCGTCCACGTCGTTTATCGATTATTGGTCATAAAAATTATTTAATTTCAATTCTGAAAATTCTCGTTTTCAAAACATTCAGCTGTGAATTCATAATCACGGTTAAGTGTTTGGAAATAAATTTGTTGACATGTTTATGCTATTTAGAAATAACGAATAGAATTTTCGATTACTGGCATTCAGCTCATGTGTGAAGATACGATATCTACTCGTGTTTGCTTTTATGTTCATATGTTGGGTGTTTTTTTTGTATTGTTTGTCTTTTATGTTTAAGAACATTTTCAATACATTTGGTGTTGTGTGCGACTTTGTGTCCATTAATCTTGATTTGATTTTTTGGTTTGGTTTCGTTTTTCATATTTTTTTTTTGCACTTTCAATAATATTTTTGACAGTTTTAATTGTCAAAAATTGATTTTGATTTATACCTCAGCGTCTTGTATTGACGTTTACTTGTGTCTGATTGCTTTGCCTTGCTTTGGTTTGCGCCAGCGTGTGTTGGTGTTGTTGCCCCTGAAGTTCTGACATTTTCGTTCCATGGGATGTTGTTGCCATCTGGTGGTTTTTTCTTTTTTTTTACTAAATTAGCAGTTTTAGATTGTGGACAGATATTTGTTTTATTAATAACTTGCAAATATTGTGAAAATAGTAAATATTTTGATTTAACACGGCAGAGTTAATACCAGCAAAAAAAAAGATTCGAGCAAAAATATTGGTTTCCTACACTTCGAAAAAATTAATCGAAAAATGAAATAACGAGTGTGAGGAGTTTAAATGGACAGGAGCAGAAATGATACCCTCCTGTACAAAAAAATTCTTTCAAAAAAATCTAACAACTGACGAGACACAAATAAAGTTATAAACTCCTGTCAGGGTAGAAATACAAATCTTGTGACGGATACGGCAAGAGTACTGAGCGCGTATGGAGGGAACAATTTTCCAACCAAAACTCGTAAAAAAACTTAAGTTAGTCGTGGCCGACTATATTATACCCTAAACTTCTAAAACTGCAGAAAACATAACTGAAAACATGTTTTTGGACCCCTTAGACTTAATTTAGCAATTTGAAAACATGTTTTTGGACCCCTTAGACTTATGGCCGGGCTCTTAATTTACCCACACACTGAGTTAAAATTAGTTGAAAATCGGTTGGAACTAAAAAATTGGGTTGCAAAAGAGATATTTTGGGTGGAAACACCAAATGTTTATAATCGTGAAGGATTTACGGTTCGAAATGCCGCGAGGCGATAAATATGATCATCGTACTTTACTTTTTTTTTTTTTTTCGTTTATTTAGATTTATTTTGTAATATAATAAGTACAAATAAACAAGTAATTAATTAATATAGGTTTTTTTTTTTTTACATTACACACTGGTCCATATTAGGACTCTCTAGTACATTATTGATTAGGCTAATGTTTCTTGTAGAATTATTTTAAATAATAATGTATACATAACATAGATACAAGTATATATTTAAGTTGTAACGAAAAATCGAAAAAAACGTCACTTATTTAATTTTTTTAATTATATAAAAATAGAGTCTAACAAATTAAAAACAAAGGGAAGAGAAAAAAAAATTAGTTATAAATCCACCAATATTTACTATTATTGTTTTGATTACGATCTTTGTCTGGTAAGCTCGTGTCAAATCTCATTTCATTGCTGGAAACTGAGTTTATATTGAAGGCTTTATTATTTGCCCTTCTATATAGGTGGTAAAAAATTGGTATACACAGATCATTCTGCATATAACCATTCTTATCCAAATATAAAAAGGCTTCCGGGGGAACATAACCAGATGTTAATGTACCTAATATATATCGCTCGTCTGCATAGTACGGCGCCATAATTAAATTATTTGTGCTACATTCTGTAGATTTTAGAATATGGTTTCTTATTAACTTAATTATAAAGTTATCTATTCTGTTTATGTTTGCACAGTTATATAATATCTTATTTGGAATATATTTCGTGTAGTTACTCTGTGGCGATCTATATAGGGAGGTACAGGATCTTAAACATTTTCTTTCGAATATACGAATTCTTTCCATATACGAAGGAGAAATATTGAACCATATAGGGGAACCATAAGTTATGATTGGACGAATCAGTAGCTTATACATTAAAATTTTTACATCATTATGAACATGGTTTGAAAAGAAAATAGATTTATACATAAGAAACGCTTTTCTTGCCTTTTCTAATTGGAACTTTACATGAAGGTCATAGTATAGGAATTTATCCAGATGGATCCCTAGGTATTTAACTACATCCTTTGTTGGTATTAGCTTATCATTTGATAGTGATTTTATTCCGAACTTTTTCCAATTCGTTCTTACATTGTAGTTACATTTGCCCACAGGTGGGCGAAAGAGGATCGATTTACATTTATCTATGTTTATTCTCATATTCCAGTCAGATGCGTATTTTTCAACAAAATTAAAAACATTCTGTAGGTTCCTGTTTATTTTTTCTATGTTATTATCCGCGTGGTAAATTATGATATCATCTGCGAATCCTATTATATTATCAACCTTATTTATTAACTCATTAATGAATATGTTAAAAAGTATAGGAGCGTTGACAGTTCCTTGCTGTAGACCATTTATCACTCTATATCTCCGTGAACTCGTTATATTTTTATTACATACAACAAACTCTTTATTACTTATCATTTTGTAAAGAAGAATAAAAAAATGTATGGGGAAATTGCATTGCATTAACTTGTAGATTAAGGCAGGTATCCATACGTTATCAAATGCCTTCTCGAAGTCGATTAGAGATGTACCAGTATAATAATTGCGATTCAAATTCCAATTTACATTCGAAACAAGTAAGTTTATTGCATGTACAGTGGAGTGGTTATATTTAAAGCCGAATTGCCTATCGCACGTATGTTTTCCTCTTTTACAGATGTCAATTATAACATTATTCGTACACATTTCGAAGATTTTGCTTATATTCGGCAGTAAACAAATAGCCCTAAAATTGTTTGGGTCAGTGTTATCCTTGCCTTTTTTTGGTATAATTACCAATCTTAGCTATTTTCCACGAGTCTGGAAAGTGTGAATTGTTAAGCATATTGTTGAATAATGCTAGATATTCTAATATTATTGTTACTGGTAGTCTTCTTAGAACAATATTTGGTATATTGTCAATACCTGAGGATAGTTTACTTTTCAGCTTGGAAAAGATATATAAAAGCTCCTCTTGTGTAATAAAACATTTATTCGCAACGTGAGGGTCCAAATTATTAGATTTTCTGTTTCCGTTAAAATACAACAGTTTTGTCTGATCGTTCTCATGCCTTGTTTTTGTTCTCAAAAACAAGGAGAAACTTTCATTAACATTCATATGTGTGTTATTGGATGTATCGATATCCTTGTGCGAATATATTGATTCTAAGTATGCTCCTGTTACGTCAAGTATATGATCACTGTTTCTTAAGATATACTTGTCAGAGACCGACTCCCTTTCTAACGTCTGAGGGTTAATTCCAGCCCTGTGAATAAGATCTACATCATTTGGTGACATTTTAATTATATTTAGATCATTGGAAGATTGTCTTCGGAATTGTTTCCTAGCTTCGGAGAACAAATGTGAAGGATTCTTTGGGCTTAATCGTGTTAATTTTCGTCGTAGTGTTTCATTGATAGAAATAGTGAAGTTATCATGTAAAAGTTTTCTCACTAACTTTAATCTATTTTTCACATAAGACAGTTGGTCAACATTAAGTATTCGTTGCAGTCTGTTATGCTTTTTAATTGTGGTTACCATTCTGCTTTTCTCAGACTGCAACTTCCTAATAATCGGGGTAATAATAAATTTTAACTGATCTTTATTGTCGTATTTTGGTACACTTTTTGAAATTGCATCTGTAATTATGTTGCTAAGCCTATGCAAATGTAAATCGATTTCTGCATTTGTGAGATTTCTATCATTTGGTATACATGAATCCCTATGTATAGAGTCAATAATAACTTTGGAAAAAGTGTTCCAGTTCGTCCTTTTGTAATTAAGTTGTGAATCTGAAGTTTCTCTTAGAAAATTAAAGGGTTCCATTTGAGAATTTCTTGCGAGTGTTATCTGCAAGGCACTATGATCGCTATCATAATCTATTGTTTTCAAACAGTTAGTTGACTCATTTTCCCTGTCAATAAAGACCCTACTATCTGCAATACATAGGTCCAAATAGGAACCACATCTTGGATATGATGGAGAGGTCGAAGCATATAGATTACACCTAAACCGCATTTCATTGTCCAACATCCAATCATTAAGTACAATACCCTTCGTATTGTTCACTGGATTTCCCCAGTTGATGTGTTTGCAGTTCAAATCTCCTGCCATCACATAGAAATTATTTTCATTATCTAGGTTCAAAGCTTCGAAAAGGCGTTGAATTTCATCTCTTAGGTATAAATTATTATTTCCGGATGGATAATATACCGATATAATATACATAGATTTATCTGGTATCAAAGGGACTTTTATGATGCATGTCTCGAGACTCTTAAATGCACTTATTATTTCATTTTGTACTTCTTTGAATTTTATATCCCTTTTTATTAGAATTCCAGTACCCCCTCCTCTTATACTGCCATATCTATCTTTTCTAATAAATTTATAATTTTCAAAGTTAACTTTATGTTTTGGGTTAAGTTTAGTTTCATTTAAAAGTACTAGATCTGGATTATGTTCCCCTATAAAGTTTTGTAAATCATATCGTCTACTTAATCTAATTATTGAATTTACGTTGATATGCATGATTTTCAATGTTTTTGACACTATTTCTTCCTCTTTTCCCATTTCACACAACGATACATTAATCCATTTATTGATCTAAGTGACTTTGTATTACTTTCGGGATGTATTTGAACTACAAATATTGGAAGTTTATATCCTTCCTTTTTTGAATACGATGTTGTAAATTGACTAACTTTAATAAACTTTAAGTGTTCATTTTCAAATTTCTTAAGTTCGGTTACGATTTCTTCTATGTTAGTGTTTGCTGGGAGCCCCTTAAGCAAGAAAGTTTTCGCTTTTGCACATTTTGGAGTAAATGTAAAGAATTTCGTATTTGTTTTTTGTAAATGTACTTTTACGCGCACGTAATTGGGTATTGTATTTAGAAATAAGGTAATTTTGTTTCCGTTTTTAAATTCTTTAATTTTGAATTCATTAATTTTTAAACAATCGGTTATGAAATTTATCAATTCTGAGGAATCAATGTCAAATATGTGAATTGGTGGTACTTTTTGTTTTTTGTTTTGATTATTTAGATTTGAATTTTGACTGTTTGTCTGTTGTGTTGATTGTTGTGATTGTTGTTTACTTGCTGAAGCTAAAGACTTCGCTTTGTTTGTAGATTTATCTTCTTGCGAGAGAGGCTCTCTGTTTATTTGATGCGTTTTGTTGTTATTCACTTGCACGTGTTTTTTAAATTTCTGCAGTGACATTTCGTCACATTGAAAGTCATCTTCATTATCAAGAAGAGAATAATAATTACTTCTCAAATGTTTGTTGGTACTTTCCATGGTATCACTATTTTTTCTTTTTCTTTCATTATCTGGTGTTTTTATTTCTAGTAACGAAGAGTTTGGAGCAGCGCTCAAACTCATTTTATTAAAAATGATACTGTTTGTTTGTTGAAATTTAACGATTTCTTATATTTTATAGTTTTACTAAACACTTGTAGCCAAAATACTGATTTAATCAATGACTTTAGATTGGAAAGATTCACAATAATGTTCAATTCACAACCGGCAAAATCGGTACGACCGCAAGTCATGGCTGCTAAGCATGAACTCTCATCGTACTTTACTCACAACTTATTGAACAGGCACCCTAATGAAACGGGAATAAGGTATTTAGTTGGTGGTTGTGGCAACCAATAGTTTTGCAAATATTTTGTTGTTGTTACCAGTTATTAGTGATGATAACATAAACTTCATCATAACCCTAAATGGGTGGTTTTACGTTATTTTTTTAATTGGAATAATTTGATTACGAGGGCTGCTATTAATATTTCTGGCCTCATAATGAAAATGTGAATATCTATCATCAAAAATGGTTTTATTGTTTTTCAAAGTATTCTCCAGCATGATTTATACCAATTTTCGAAGTACTTTTTCCACTCCGATTGAGACACCTCCAAAACATGATTTTTAAACGCTTAAACAGCATCTTCTGGCGACGAAAATCGTTGACCACTCATAGTTTTCTTTATGTGCGGGAATAAAAATAAGTCATTGGGTGTCAAGTCAGGGCTGTACGGCGGGTCAAACCAATTGTCGAAGCACTTTTTCCACTCCGACACCTCCAAAACATGGTTTTTGAATGCTTAAACAGCATCTTCAGGCAACGAAAATCGTTGACCATGCATTTTTTTCTTCATGTATGGGAATTTAAAAGAAGTCATTGGGTGCTAAGTCAGAGCTGTACAGCGGATGACCCATCAATTCGACGTTTTGGACGGTCAAAAAGGAGCTGGTTTGAGCCGATATGTGAGAGCTCGTATTGTCATGGTGCAAAATGATTCTTCTTCTCTTGTTCGTTTTTCAAATTTGTCCGAAGACTTCAGACAAACAAGTTGTGGTTTACCTACCACTCAGAATTGGCCGCCCTACGTTACTTAAGAGGAACAGTCGCCACATGACCAGTTTTACCGAAGAAACAGGCGACCATTTGCTTCGAAGTGCTTCTTTCACGAACAACTTTCGTTGAATTTGGCTCGTCTTTGAAGACCCACACGGTCGATTGCTGTTTTGTTTCGGGCTCATACACATAGATCCATGATTCGTCACCTGTGACGATCTTATGAACGTGTTTTGAAGCACCGCGATCGTATTTTTTCTAAATTTCTTTGCACCAATGGACACGAGCATTTTTTTGAACGATTGTCAAATTGTACAGGATCCAACGAGAACAAACATTTTTTACGGCCAGGTGTTCATGCAATATCGAATGTATGCTAATGGAAGAAATGCCCAAGGATGCCTCTATCTCATGGTATGTCACATGACGATCTTGCATTATCAGTTCACGCACGGCAACAAATTTCTCTGGCACAACGGCCGTTTTTGGACGAACTTCGCGAGCGTCGGCCACGTTTGAATTCATTAAACCAGTTTTTCACAGTGGTGCTTCATCATCATTAAGACCATCGATGCACTCTTGACGTGATAATCCACGTCGAAAGTTGTGAAAAATGATCGCATGACAATGTTCACGAGTAAATTCCATTTTTTTTACCAAATTGATTTTTTTCAAGTCACTGTAAACAACACAAATGATGGTCGTACGTCAAAACGTTGTGAGTACGTTTATCCTAAAAAAATGTCAAACTTTCCAATGGAAATGTCAGATGGCGCCAGGCAACTCTTAGTGTTGCCTATGCCAGAAACTTATATAGAAACCCTCATATGGCATGATGTTTGTGGTATTTCGAACCGAATATCCACAACGATTATAAACATTTAGTGATTGCAACCGAAATTTTTTTTCAGACGTGTGGTTTTCAAGAAGAAATAAAACGCTTATTAAAAAGATAAGGGTTTGCTATAACGTTTTAAAAATGATTTCGGGCAAGGGGCCGCCGCGACCGCTTTTTTGCAGCGGTTGCGGCCGTATGTCAGCAATAACGCGTCGATTATTCTCTTTCAAGGTGTCAATCGTGTGGGCCTTATCTGCGTGGACAAGCAACTTCATATAACCCTACAAAAACTATTTCAGCGGTGTTAAATTGTACGATCTTGGAGATCACGCCACAGACAAACGACGCAAGATAATGAGCTCACTAAAAGTTCAGTTCAATATTTTTTTTTAATAACCAACACTCAGGGGATGCCCCCTATACATGCGGTGCATTGCGTTGGCGAATAGAAAGTAAAGGATCGGAGGGGGGGAAAGAGGGAGTAATGTTTGTTGACGCTTGCCTTGAACTTCTGGATGTCGCAATTAGTGGGAAATACATTTGCCGGATGTCGATTCCACATACAGACTGTACGAATTTGATCTGTAGTGTATAGTGCGGTCAACTGGCCAATCGATAACAAACGGGAGAAAGTCGCGTATCCCTGCCGAACATCCTCACGTCAGGAATAAGGCAACGGATGTCTGATGAAAACACACCATGAAAGTAACGATAGAACAGCGTCACGCAACGCTCATTCCGACGATGCTCAAGGGAAACAATAGAGTTGGATACCCTACTGTCACCTATTAGCACCATCGCTCTTCTTTGAACACGGTCAAGTAGCTCCAAGGATGACTTTGGAGCACCTGCCCATATATGGGAGTTGTATTTCATCTTCGGCCTGATGTAAGTTGTATAGATATTGAAAAAGATCAGAAGGAGTGAAATATTTCTTGCATCGCTTTAAAAAGCGTATGCACTTGAGGGCTTCTTTCGACACTTCGAAAGACCAGCTGATGTGAAACACAAACAATTTTTTTTTTTATTTTTTAAATTAATTTATTTTTTCTTTTTGCAGATTATAACTGAACTCTTGGAAATTTGAAATGAATACGTACAGTCCACAACAACGCATTAAAATTATCGATTTTTATTATCATTATCAACGATCAATTGTTCTGACGCCGCGAAATTATCGCCGTTTTTTTTAACGTAAGATCAGCGCCCACATCTTCCATGATTACAAGTTTAGTTCGTTGTTTTGAGGAACTGGGTTTAGTTGCCGACCGTCCAGGAAGAGGTGCTCATCGAAATATTCGTACTGAAGAGAACGTGGAAGCTGTGCAGCAGCTTGGCGCTAAAAAGAGCCAATGCCTGTATCGAGCCAAATGGTGGTCATTTGTCTGATGTCATATTTCGCACATAGTCACATTAAATTTCCATAAAATTTATCTAAAATATAAAAATAAATCATTTAAAAAAACCGTTATTACAAGAGCTATACGTGTTTAACATTACTAAGTCTCATTTGGGCCACCCTGTACATGTCTCGCCCAACATTGTTTTTTATTGATTGTTTCGTTGGCTGTATGACATGTTGCGCGTCTTGTTGGAACCAAAGGTCGTCCACATCACCATCCTCCAATTTAGGCACGAAGAAGTCATTAGTCATGGCCCTATAGCGCTTTCCACTGACTGTAACATTATGGCCGGCTTCATTTTTAAAGAAATATTGACAATATTTCCTCTGCCCATAGAGCACATCAAACAGTGACTTTTTGAGGATGTAACGGTGGCTTAACAACGGCTTGTGGATTTTCGTTTCTCCAAATGCGATAATTTTGGTTATTAACGTACCCATTTAACCAAAAGTGAGCTTCATCGCTGAAAAATATTCTCTTGCAAAAATCAGAATCGGTGGTCATCTCGTTTTGGGCCCATTCACCACGATTTGCAAACCTTGTGTCCGAATAAGTCTATTCATTATGAAATGTTAAACCAAACTGAGCATAAATCATGTGACAGCTGTCAAAAAGACCAACTCCGAAAAAGTGTGGCCAGATTAAAAATTACACGTCTAAAAAACACCCTTTCGTTCCAACCGATTTTCAACTAATTTTTTTTCTGTGTAGGAGCTGAGCTTCAGTAAGAAAAATATTTCTCCAAATGCAAGCGGACCCGAAAATGTCTTGCAATTAGTCAAGATCGTTTTATATTGATTTGGACTAAAATCATTTTTTAATAAGACTCCACTTTTTGAATTAGAATTTGTTCAATAACTTTTATTATACAAACTGACATTCGGTTGTGCTAAGTGAATACTGTTAAACACAACCACACTCATTCGGTTGGCAACAAATTCGGCTGTAACAATGACTCTCTTTTTTATGTGTAAATTTTACCGTGATCGCGAGGGAGGTTCGGAAACTTCTTAGCCTAGCACAAAAAGCGCGGTATAAACAGAAAAAAGTTAAGTGTTTTGGAAACTTCCATCTCTGCTATGAACACATGTTAAATTTTGTTTCGATCTGGCAACTCCTTCATATAGAAACAGGTTTTTCACAAAAGACGCATCCGCGATTTTTTTACAATGGAAAAATTAGAAATGCGTGGTGTCATTAAATATTTACATAAAAAAGGTTTATCGGGACAAGAAATTCATAATGATATGGTGAATGTGCTAGGTGAAAGTGCTCCTTCATATGCAACAGTAAAAAATTGGGTTGCTGAATTTAAAAGTGGTCGTACAAGCATTGAAGATGAACCACGTAGTGGACGTTTAAAAACAGCAACAACAACAGAAATTGTAGCCAAAGTGCATGATATGGCACTAAATGATCGACGAATAAAAGTGCGTGAAATAGCTAATATCATGGGCATCTCAAATGATCGAGTCCATTTAATTTTGCATGAAGAACTACAGATGAAAAAGCTTTCTGCAAGATGGGTGCCGCACTTGTTAACAGTCGACCAAAAACGCATAAGAATGAACATTTCTCAAGCTTGTTTGGATGGATCGTTTTCAGCGAAATAAAATGGATTTTAAGCGTCGTTTCATAACTGTTGATGAGACATGGATCCACCACTATACTCCAGAGACAAAAGAACAATCCAAATAATGGACTGAAGCTGGAGGAAGTGCCCCAAAGGAGGCAAAAACAATTCAATCGGCTGGTAAGGTTATGGCAACGGTTTTTTTGGGACTTCAAAGGTATTTTATTGATTGACTATCTGCAAAAGGGTAAAACAATAAATTCAGAGTACTATTGCAACCTTTTAGATCAATTAAATGTACAAATTCGAGGAAAACGTCCTGGCTTACAACACAAAAAAATATTTTTTCATCAAGACAACGCACCAGCGCACAAGAGTGTTTTAACAATGGCTAAAATCAACGAATTAAAGTACGAGTAGCTTGACCACCCACCTTATTCTCCTGATTTAGCTCCCAGTGACTTTTACCTGTTACCAAATCTAAAAAAATTCCTTGCTGGCAAGCGTTTTACCTCAAATGAAGATGCAATTACAGTTGTAAACCACTATTTTGAAGACCTTGAGGAAAACTATTTTAATTAAGGGATAGAATTGCTAGATAAGCGTTGAACTAAGTGTATTGAAGTTTCAAGAGATTATATTGCAAAATAAAAATATTTTTGAAAAACTAACTATTATCTTTCATTGATAGCACTAGCCAACAGTCGTTTTGTTATTTGGTTCTAGCATAATTTTGCTCATTGATTTTGACCTACTAAACACGAAAATGAGTTTTAAAAATTTTTCTGTCGATTGGTTTTCGAGATACAAATTTTTGAACTTTTTTTTTTTAAATTTTTGGAGGTACACTTACAATTTTGAGCATATCTTTCGTCTTCTTTGACCTATTTGATCCTACTACTACTCAAATTGGCGGACTTATAATTTTTTTGGTAAAAGACCGAAATTCCGCTATTTCACGATATTTTGATTTTCATTATTTGCACAGCTTACACAGAGAAAACAAAATTCGTTACACTGCGCGTGTAGAAACGGCAATCCTAAGCGATTCGTATCGTCGGTCTTTTACCAAAAAAATTATAAGTCCGCCATTTGTTGTCAGATTTTGTTAAGTAAGGGCTTATTTTCTTTGTAAAAATGCCAGCTAAAAAAACCAAAATTGCTGTTTGCATCGTGTTTTATATTTTATATGAATTTTTATATGGTTTTTTCTGCCACATTTTTACTAAAAAAAACGCCGTTTTTTAACCTTTTTAAGCCGCCAACATCAAAACTACTTACCCGATTTGAAAATTTGAGAATGAGTTGTAGACGGCTCAATTTTCTTTAATTTGAGTAGTAGTAGGATCAAATAGGTCAAAGAAGATGAAAGATATGCTCAAAATTGTAAGTGTACCTCCAATAATTTAAAAAAAAAAGTTCAAAAATTTGTATCTCGAAAACCAATCGACAGAAAAATTTTTAAAACTCATTTTCGTGTTTAGTAGGTCAAAATCAATGGGAAAAAGTATGCTAGAAACAAATAACAGAGAAAATTTTGTTATTTGTGACCTAGTGTAGGCTAAGAACTTTCCGAACCGCCGTAACTCGATATAATTTTTTGAACCACTTATCATAGTCAATAGGAATTTTCCTTTCGTCATGGTCAGTTTAAAGTATTTGACTTATTAATTTTTTTCGTTTTGCTGTCTAACGTCTTTTTCTCCTCCCCCACCCATAAAATCCAAACTAAATGAAGTCATTTGACTTTGTTTTTTTGCTTTGCCTGGAAAGCGAGCAAATCATATGCCTTAAATAAATATTTGCCAAACATCGGCATTTGTTATCGATTTGTTTTGTGTTGACATTTTTTGGGGTGACAATTTAATTTAACAAAATTTACTACATCTCGTCGTCGAATTTACTTAATTCACACATTTCACTCTATGGGCAACGAGTGCAAAGCATGAGCAAGTGTTTAATTAATTTTGAAAAAATCTGGAAAAAAAATTTATGCTTGGTGGGGCGCCACCTTGAAACTAGCTATGGAAATTAAGAAAACCCCTCTTATCAAAAAAATTTTAAAAATTACGAATATGTGCCAATTTGCTTCGGACAAAAGAACAGAGTAGAAGTAAGTAATTGTATCACTAGATTGTTGAATTTTTTTTGCTGCCTACTCTAGCCCATTGTTGTTGTGTATTCTGACCCAGAAAATCACTAAAAATCAACTCATCGTGTATTCCCATACGCTCACTTGCGGTCATTTGTGATCGTTCTTTCCTTTATGACTGACTTGCGGTCGTTCGGCTATTTCGCATCAAATGCACTTTCATTTTCTTCGTTATGGCCGATGATTTTCAGCATGCGTAAAATATTTTAATTGCCCTCAAGTGCAAATAAAAAGGCTTTAGATGTTTTGCGCAATGTAGGTAAACATGTGATGTGCAGTGTGGATTTGCTTACACTGGGCAACAAAAACGGAAAAAATTTTGTCTGGAAACTAAAGTTGTTTTTTTGCAAAAAAAAAATTAACAGACAACAATTTGTATGGATACATTTTTTTAAAAAAAAAAAATCTTTAAAATTGCCATTACGTATCTTCGGATGTAACTTTATTATTTTGACTATAACTTTGAAAGGATACTTTTGATCAAACAGCACAATATACCAAATTAAAGGTAAGTTAGTTTAGTGGGTACTACGAGGGCGACCGCAAAAGTAACTGGCCTAACATAAAAAGAACCGTTTTTTGGAATTATTATTATTTATTTTTCAACATAATCTCCTTCCAACTCAATACACTTCATCAAACGTTTTTCAAGTTTTTTAATTCCATCCGAAAAATAAGATTTTTCAAGACCTTCAAAATATGCCTCAGTTTCAGCAATAACCTCGCTATTGGACGAAAATTTGTTGCCACTGAGAAATTTTTTAAATTTGGAAACAAGAAATAATCAGATGGAGTCAAATCTGGACTATATGGTGGATGCGGAGCAATTTCAAATCGTAATTCGGCCAGTTTTTGTTGAGTTAAAAATGCAGTGTGTGAAGGAGCTAGAAAGCTCCTCGGAATTGGTCCAACGGACGATTTTTTGGGGCAAAGTCAACAAACGCGGCGGATAGTTTTCGGATAGCTTTTTCATGTGGACTTCATCATGTAAAATACTCCAAACTTGTTTTTCGTGTATTTTAACAATATCAGCAATTACTCTGAGCTTTATTCGTCTATCTTTAGTCACTTCATTAAATATTTTTCTTATGTTTTCAATAGTAGTAGCAGTTTTCGGTCTTCCAGAGCGTTGTTCATCTTCCGTACTTGAACGACCCATTTTAAATTGTTGAACCCAGGATTTCACGGTGGAGTATGATGGTGCATTATCGCCATGAACAGAATCCAATTCATCTTTGATTAATTGTGGCGTATAACCTTTCATATAAAAGTGTTTAATTACCGCACGAAACTCTTTATTTTCCATTTTTCAAAAATTATAAAACTTGTTTACTTCAATCACCTGTAACAAAGAAAATAATCATTAAATATTTCGGAAAATTTGACAGATGGCTTATAAAAGATTGCTTTTAAAAAACAAAAAGTTGCTAGTAAAACAGAAAATGTGCCAGACCAGTTAGTTTTGCGGTCGCCCTCGTATAATTTGTATGTAAAAATGGATTTGATTACAAACAAATGTTTTTTTTTTAAATCGTTTTTGTTGACTCAAGAGAAGAGAAAAAATTAAAAATAATTATATACTTTTCTGTTTATTTTATTTTCAAATGAATATTATTTTTAAATTAATCCTGAAAAAGAAAACAGTTCGACGAATCTATAGATTTAAAAAAAAAAATAAACAAAAATTTTGTAATCTTTTTGCCCACTGTTCCGTAACTACCGTTTCTGCATAAAAATGTTCAAAACAATTTAAATATAATAATTACCCATTGAACAGGGAGAAAGAAATCTATTGATGGCTCTCGACGTGGAGTCTCTGTAGAGGTGGCAAGAGTAAGTTGTATTTTCGTGGGCAATTGTGTGAAGAAAACTTGAAAAGTAAGGTTTACAACAGTAGTTCTCATTCGTTTGGGGAGAGCCTGGCCTTATAGAGTTCGATTTTACTTTCAACAATTGCAGCAAAGCTTTCTGAAGAGGGTTGCCACGGACCCGAAATCATGATAAAAGCAGTGTGCAGCCACGAAAATCAATGTCACTTTGCCATTTTGTTAAAAACTTGTCTTCTATTTAAATATACTTAGTAGGGACATAAATACTGTTACAACATTGAACACACCCATTTCAATAGTAAAACTGAACCTACCCCGTTAATGTCATATGGGTTTTTAAAGCTAACCTCAATAGCGTTAGTCTGTAACGGGATTTAAAACTTGTTTCAACTTTCATCATGGAGTGGTCAGATAATGAGAATCGCTGTAATAGCGCTTTTCAAGCGTGAAATGAAAAAAACGATATTTTCAAAATGCTCCGGCCACTAGGGATTAGCCGCATGTTTGTCTACCGATGCATACAATTGTCGGGCCGCCCACGCTCTGTTCGAACACCGCATGTCATCAAAGCCGTTAAATCAAGAATTCACAGAAATCCGTTCCGAAAACAGAAAATCGTGGCCCGTGAGATGAATATCACGCAAAAGTCCATGAGTCGAATCATTAAAAAAGACTTGGGACTTGGGGCTTTCAAACGACATTTATTGACTGCAGCTTTAGTTTTTAGTTTAGTTTATTTTATTGAGGCTTTTTTCAAAAACAATGACAGACATATACTAGATCTATGAACAAGAAATTGCTTATGACTATAATGCATTGTCTAAATTATCAATAACGTACAGCTAACGGCACCAAGCCTTTTCTGTGTATAAAAATATTTTTAATTTGTATGTAGATCTGATAAGTGTGTTCGCCCTTGCTCCCAAGGCTAAAGTGGTCTTGGTAGTGAAATATCCTAGTAATTAGCTTAAAAGTCTACTTATTACTAGCTTAAAATTAGTGGGTGAAGGGGAGGGGTTAATTACAAATAGGAGAGGATAGGGAAAACAAAAAAATAGAAAAAAGTAGAAAAAATAAGATATTTTAACAAATGCTGATCAATAGTCCAATCATAAAGATGCTATCCTCTATGTGCTTCCGGAACCACTTTTTTTTGTAGAACTCGGGACGAAAGGAAACCGAGGTATCAAAATCTGACCGACTTTCATTAAAAAATCAAATCGGAGATGAAAAGCAAACATCTGACCAGCGAATGTCCTTCTGGGCATTGTAAATATCGGTTATAATGAAATTCTCCTGAAGGGAAATCCTTGTAATAAATTTATTAATTACGTCACAAATATACAGAGCAATAGGAGTAACATCTGGCATCTTATAAAGGGTGTCCTAAGAAGAGCGCAATTTTTAAATTGTAATAAAACACAGATATTTAAGAAAAAATCGTGAAACTTTATTATATCGTAAAGTAGACAGAATGAGGTTATGTATGGAACAATATATCGTGCAGATGGCCGCCGCGGCTTTGCTGGCATGCACGCGATCTTTTAATGAAATTTTCAATGACCGTTTTGCATGAATGCTGCGGTATTTCATTAATGCAGCGTCCAATTTCGTCTTTTAAGGCTTGAGTCGTCGGCGGCTTATTCGCGTAAACCATCGACTTCAAAAAACACCAAAGAAAAAAATCTAATGGTGTTAAATCGTATCTAGACGGCCAATTCTGATCTCCAAAACGCGAAATAACACGACCGGGAAATGACTGATGCAGCAATTGAATTGTTTCTCTGGCTGTATGACATGTGGCGCCTTCTTGTTGGAACCACATGCCATCCACATTCATTTCTTCAATTCTAGGCAAGAAAAAACTGGTTATCATTTCACGATACCAAACACCATTGACTGTTTGCGCTTGACCTGCCTCATTTTCATAAAAAAAACGTCCAATGATTCCTCCAGCCCAAAAACCACACCACACAGTGACACGTTGATGATGCATTTGCTTTCGTGAATCACTCGAGGATTTTCCGCACCCCAAATGCGATAATTCTGCCTATTGACGAAGCCATCAAGATGAAAATGGGCCTCGTCACTGAAGATGATTTTATCAGCAAAATCAGCATTTTCATGTTGTCTCTCCAATACCCAATTAACGAACTCCCTTTCGTGTAGCGCTCCATTTTTACTAACCTCGTACCTTCTACTAACAAACAATAACAATTGTTCAAATGTCAAACAATGACACTTCCAATGTTGCCAGATTTAAAAATTGCGTTCTTCTTGGGACACCCTTTATATATATATATATATATATATATATATATATATATATATATATATATATATATATATATATATATATATATATATATATATATATATATATATATATATATATATATATATATATATATATATATATATATATATATATATATATATATATATATATATATATATATATATATATATATATATATATATATATATATATATATATATATATATATATATATATATATATATATATATATATATATATATATATATATATATATATATATATATATATATATGTATATATATACTTATTCGAATATCGCTTGGAAAGCGACTCAAAATTTTTACCAATACAATATCTTAATATCTTTCTCTCAAATATCTCAAATTCCTTTATAACTGTCGGGGATACATTAAACCATATTGAGAACCCATATAAAATGACCGGGCGTATACTAGTCTTGTACAGTAATAGTTTCGTCTCTACCGGTAAACTCCTATTCCAGAGAATTTTCAAAAAAGATCCCAAAATCCTATAGCCCTTCTGGAGAACAGACCTAGCATGTCTATTAAATTTCAAAAGTTTATTAAAGTGAATGCCTAAATATTTCATGTCATTCCTGAAAGGGACTTCCTTGCCATTAATAACAATTCTCAACCGTTTACTCTCAGGAACCACAGACCTTCTACACTTGTCTGAGGCGTTTCGAATACAAATAGCCTCGCTCTTGGACGCGTTGATCGTTATACCCCAATAATCATAGAACTCCCTGACAGTGACAAGGTGATCCGCAACTTTTATCAACGCAATATTCGAGGACTCATCGTGCGCATATAAAAGACTGTCATCTGCATATAATAACCCAATCGATGACTGCAGCTTTAAAAAAATAGGATTGAAAAATGCAAACGTCTTTTGGTGAAGCACGCTGATAACTTGCACAGAAAAACTTTGTTCACCAATGAAAAAAATTTTACCGTTCAGGAAAAATTTAACAAGCAAAATGATAGAGTGTATGCGCGGTCATCTAAGAAAGCATCTGAACTGATCCCAAGGAAAAGGGTGGGGTGTCTCTTACGATGGGGTCACTGACCTGCATTTCTGCGAACAAGGAGTCAAAACATCGGCCAAAGTTTACCAAGAAACCGTTTTGGAAGCTGTTGTAAAGCCTCTTAACAAAAACAGCCTTGGACTTTCCAGCAGGATTCTGCGCCGGCCCATAAGGCTAAAACGTCCCAGGCCTGGCTTCGAAACAATTTGCCAGCGTTCATTTCCTCTGAAGAATGGCTCTCAGGCAGTCCAGATTTGAACCCATTGGATTACAAATTGTGGACGGTTTTAGAGGACAAGGTTTGTCACAAAATATACCCCAACATTGGATCTCTTAAGACTGATTTGGTTCGAGCTGTGGCCAATTTTCCAATCGACGAGGTTCGTGCAGCTATTGATGATAGGCCAGTGTGACTTAAGGCGTGTGCAAAGGCAAAAGGCGGACTATTCGAATAAGTAGATTCCTTTTGGATACAATATACATACATCAAAAAATATATTAAAAAATTCATTACTTTTTATTTTACAGCATAAAACGTGTGTAACAGTATTTATGTTCCTACTATGTATATAATCTGAGAAAACAAACAAAAAAATTAATAAACGAAAACGTTATTAAAGTTTTTAATCCCATGGTAACTTTTGGTCCACCCTGTATATAGATAACCATAGTGCGTTTAAGTTGGACCACCCTTTATTAACCAGCTAATGTCATTGTTTGCGGCTCAGTGTCGAGGCAAAAGGCAATAAAGCTACAAGATATTTAGGGCTTCTTTCTGTAACGATTTCATTTGGGGTTCATGCGCACGAGATGGAGTTATCGTCAAAATTAGGCAAAGCACACGAAATTATAATATAAAAATTAATAAAAATGCGTTGCAGCAATAATCTCTATATTTTTTAATTATAAAACAAAACAAAAATATGTTTAACCATCCGTTAATCGATCGATCGATCCCATTTGATACTTTTTGGTCTAGACTAAGCGTAACCAAAATGTCCCAAGTTCCAAAATCCGCCAAAGTAGTGTGTATTTGTTTATAATTAAATTTCTTTTAATTTATCTTTACCTTTCTTTTTCTTACATACGTACACAACAAATACTACTTACCTGCAATGAAATCGTGGTGAAAAAGTAGCCCAAAGATTGGTTGATTTGTAGGTTGTGTATGTTTTTGAATTTTGAATATCCTTTGGTAATGCGAGTTCTTGCTGCGGTGTTATGTAGCTGCGTGATTGCTTGTTTAATATTTATTCATGATCTTTGGAAGTGCTTTCCTCCAATGGCATCATTTTGTAACACAAATTCGTAACGAATTTAAAATAAAGGCAGTGCAGTCCTTTTGATTTTGTCTATCGCACAATGTTAGCAAGTTTCGAAACAATAATCCTAAAAAAAAGAACAAAAAATATATCAAAATATAATCTTTTTTAAGAAATATGTTTAAATTAAACTTTTACATTAAAGAAAATGCTACGACGATGCAAAAACGTCTTTACACACAGAGAAAAGATTCGTTGTCAACCGAGTGTTGGTGGTTGCCCTTACTATCCATGTATTCCATCCCTACAACCGAATGTTTATTTGGAGCACGGCAATTTTTAGTAGTGGAAACTGACACTATCGGTTGAAAAGACAAAGTATCGGTTACCCTAACAAATTATGATGATTATTGCAACGGAATTTGTACATGTTTTGGTTGATAATTATAGATTGTTGGTTATAAAACCTCTTTAAGTTCGGTGTTTTCTTTATCATCTGATCATAATAAAAACGTTTCATTTATGTACCATTTCCTGTGCATTAATATTACAGTCTATTCAATAGCCCCTATTACAAACACATGGCCAAAGAAGTCAAATTATAAAAAGCTCAATAAATATGCTTCGTGGGATTACACTGTGTAATCGAAATAAAGGGTGTTTTTTATTGAGGTATAGAACTTCGAATTGAAATAAAACACAAGAAAATCGTTTTAATGTCCATCAATTTGGCTTTATTGGAAGGATAATTTTATGCCATTAATGTTTAAATATGATTTCGGGCATGTGGCCGCCGCGGCTGGCTCGAATAAAGCCAATTCTACAGGTCCAATTTTCAACCACTTTTTCGAGCATATGGGGCCGTATGTTGGCAATAACGCCACGAATGTTGGCTTCCAAGTCCCCTAACGTTTCTGGTTTGTTGGCGTAGACGAGCGACTTCACATATCCCCAAAGAAAATAATCCAATGGTGTCAAATCACACGATCTTGGTGGCCAATTGACAGGTCCATTCCGCGAAATTATGCGCTCATCGAATGTTTCCTTCAATAATTCGATTGTGACGTGCGCTGTGTGGCATGTAGCGCCGTCTTGTTGGAACCACAACTCATCCACATTCATGCCATCCAATTCGGGAACAAAATAGTCGGTTATCATGGCTCTATACCGGTCTCCATTAACGGTAACTGACTCTCCAGCATTATTTCGGAAGAAGTATGGCCCAATGACTCCACCAGCCCATAGAGCACACCAAACAGTCAGTTTTTGTGGATGTAATGGCGTCTTAAGGGTCTCATGTGGATTCTCTTCACTCCAAATGCGGCAATTTTGCTTGTTGACGTAGCCATTCAACCAAAAATGAGCCTCATCACTGAACAAAATTTTGTGATGAAAATCAGCATCGAGATAAATCTCATTTTCGGCCCATTTTGCAAGCGTTGTTCTTTTGTCAACCTGTTCATGATGAAATGGCAAACCAAACTAAATATTTATCACTTGACAGCTGACAAAATGGCCGCCAGTTAAAAAAGTGATGCCAACTTAAAGTTCTATACCCCAATAAAAAACACCCTTTATAACCATATACGGACACCACTACGTAATAAAAGACCAGTTTTGCCCAGAGTCATGCACCTTTGTATGGGCCCCCAAAGATTTTGGGTCATAAAAAGTGTTGACGTAAAAGATGAAGATTTTCTTATATGTCTTTATAATAAGAGCTACAACTTTGCCTCAGAGAGTAAATCAATATTACGAACAGTTTGCAAGATATGAGCCTAAGAAAATGATCACTTTTTTGCAAAAATGATACCGAGGCCCCAAATCTTTGGGGGCCCATAAGAAAAAAGTTCGTGACTTTGGGTAAAACTGAGAGACACGGGTCTTTTTTTGGTCTTTTATCACGTGGTGGTGCCCGTTTATAATTATATTTTTTCGTGTTGCACTGTGTTAAATATTTACCCAGTTTTTGATTAAATTATTTCGTTTTTATAAAAATATTTTTATTTAAAATAATTTTAGCATCTTATTTTGGATATTATAAAAGTTTCGATACAATTGGTAATAGAATTCTGGCCCAAAATTATAAAATAAATAATATAAATTGTAAGACATTTACAAAAAGGATTATATAACATCTCTTCATTTTTTATTTGTTGTAATTTCGTCTTGAACAAAATTATATGCTAATGTTGAAATTACCAATAATATGTTACAACAGTGAACTAAACGGGGTTTGGTTACAACAAAAACCTTATCTGTTGTCACCACTAATTATTGCATGCAAAGTAACATGTAACGGGTTGCCCATATTCGACGGACCCATCTGGAGAAGTGCGCCTTCTAAGAACACCATTAAGCGTTTATACGAAAAATTTTCGACTGGTGAGGCTCTTTCTAATCCGAAGAGGCCAAATAAAAGTCGACCAAGGCGATCCGCCGAGAATATCGCTGCCGTACGAGCCAGTGTTGAGAGGTCCCCAAGAACATCCCAAAAACGCCGTTCTCAGCAGTTGGGCATGGCTCGGTCCACTTTACAACGGATTATTCGCGTTGATTTGCATTTGTTCCCGTACAAAATTCAATTGACGCAAAGATTGTTGCCTGTGGACAAGCCTCGTCGATTGGAATGGGCCCAAAAAGTCATCGAAATGGCCGAAGATGACGAGCAATTTTGGAACAAAATTATCATGTCCGATGAAGCCCATTTCAACATTTCGGCCATTTGAGAGATATTGATGTAAACAAATCTACTTGGAACAAATTAAATGATTAAGATTGCCAACCGCCAAATTTTTATTTTTTTCTTTGATTTTTTTAAAAAAAAAACATGGGTCCGTCGAATATTGGCAACCCTGTACATCATATGGGTTGGTTGTCATACCCATCAGTTATGGCCACCAATAGTTTTATTGAAATCGGTTGGTAAAACCGATTAATTTGCTGTGATTACCGTAATATTGTCGTACCAACCATCTAATAATACCGTGTAACCATCAGTATAAAGGAATGTTTGTGGTTGCAACAGAAAGTGTGTATTTCCAACCGAATTTCTGTAGGTCAGACCGGATTCCAAATGGATTTTTCTCTGTGTGTATGAGGTCAAACATTACTTTTCCATCCATCGCTACACGGCAATTTTTGTACAGACAAAGTGACCAAGCATTGGTAACCCCAACTAATAAAGACAATGATTGGAACTGAATTTGTACATGTATTGATTTTTCTTACAGATTGTTGGTTTTAAGTTCTCTTTGAATTCGGTTGTCTCAATAATATTCAATACAATTTGTAGTAGATTTTCAGACAAAATTCAAAAAAAAAGTAGTTCTTGTTTCAGAAACTTTAACCTACCGATATTATAAGGATTTTATTCCGCAGTTAGGATTACTTTTAATACACGCAGAGAAAAAATATGGTTACTATATGGACACGGCAATAACAATATTTTCTTTGCAATATTAATATTGTTGAAATATAACAACAGTATTATTGCCAAACTTAAAAATGAAATTATGGTTGTAGCAACAATATAAATATGGTTGGTGCGACAAAAGTATTGTTTTTGGGTTTTTTGTTAACAATAATAAGATTACGGCAATCACACTGTATGATTGAAACTTTTTTTCAGTTGAATATGCTTTAAAGAACAGAGTTATTGTTACGGATCTAATGGAATATTAGCACTTTTTATATGGAAATTAAAATTTTTCAAACAAACTGCTTTGGCTTTGTTTAACTGAAATATTTTTAATAAAAACGCTTACGTTTTTTTAAGCTGATTTTTTCTACTGTTAAATAAATCAGTCCTATTATTTTGAATATAATGTTTTTTTTAAACAGATTTCTTAATTCAAATCTATTGTTGACAACTTAACCCAATATTAATGAATAATTGTTGGGATCACAGAACAATTGTGTGTGATCATACTATGGTTGTACGTGAAACATACTATGGTTGTGAGGATCATACTATTGTTGTGGAGATCATAGTATGGTTAAGTGTGAATCATACTATGGTTGTGAGATTATAGTACGGTTATGTGTGAATCATACTATTGTTGTGAGGATCATAGTATGGTTGGGAGGATCATAGTATGGTTGTGAGGATCATAGTATGGTTGTGAGGATCATAGTATGGTTATGAGGATCATAGTATGGTTGTAAGGATCATAGTATGGTTGCCAGGATCATAGAATGGTTGTATCTGCATCATACTATTGTGAGCATCATAATATTGCTGTACCACAACCATATACCCAATGACAGTATGATGCTCTTCGAATATTGTTATCCCAACCATACTTTTTTTCTACATGAATGAACTATACTCGTACATATGATAATGTCATGGAACCTGAGGAAAAAATAGGCGGTGCCACGCCCTATTAAATTTTAACAGAAAATTAACACTGATTAGTAAATAAACATAGATTATGTTGTGGTAAAATTGGAGAAAAGGGCGCGGCACCACCATTTTTCTAAACTAAACTTATCTAATCTAAACTTTTAAAAGCCATATCTTGTGAACTAATACCGGTAAGACGATAGTACTTAGATATATAGGGTGGGCGATTTAACATTTCAAATTTGTATCGGCTGTAAAGAAAGTACTAATAACTTTTTCAAATTTCTGTTTTTTTAGAAAGGTTGAACTTTGTCAAATAATAATGGAACACAATATCGTTGATATAACTACCACATCTGGGCTCGGCAGTACCTAATCCGATCAAACCAACTTTTCAGTACATTTTCAATTGTTTGGGGTCGAATCACTTAAACGGCTACTGCGATTCCATGTTTCAAAGCTTCAATTGTCTCTCGATGATTTTCTGAATATTTATCCTTAATATTCTATATACGCTTCTCAATCTGAACATTTTGTCAGTGTTGTTGTCATTAAAATATAAGTAGTGCCCAAAAATGTATTCATTATAAATGTCTTTTTAATATTTTCGAAACATTATGCTGTGTCCCCTCTACCAATCTAGCGAATCTATATGCCATTTTAAAACTTTCAAGTGTAGTGAGGTTTTTCATATAAAACTTAAAGTGTTTTTTTCTACACAAGCTATACAAATTTATACAAGTAGCTAGAAAATAAATATCCGCATAAAATATATGATAACTGTCTTCCTAATCGACTCGATATGGGACCACCACCTTTCAAGCGAAATAGGGAAGCTTCATATCAGTGACTGAACTACAATTACAATTAAATATTATTTCCACAAGTTTTTAATTTGGCATTCAGTGAGTGAAGTGAAGTGATCACTACAAGTGTTTTCCATACTTTTTACGCTGTCGTCGCTTGCACGGCGTGTGATTGACCACAAGTGTTTGAAATCTATGCAATTTCATTTGATATGGATGGGTGGCACCATTTTCTCCCATATGCCTATAAATGCCAACATACATAGAGTCTAATGTATACTATATTGAAGTCCATACAGTCAAATAAATATTTATAATTAGTTATGTTGTCTGTATGGGTAAATCTATATTTTTTGTATCTCAAGTATTTTGTAGTTCCCTCGATTGATGCATCGTAAATATTTTCCTTTGTGATGACGATGTGGCCGATAATGTTGAAATTGATATAAGTTTGAGTGCATTACTTATTTGTGTATCTACGAGTATATGATGTGTTTCATTTAGTTTAGCGACAATAAAATCTGTAATAACTTACAAGCACTTGTCACAGTTGTTTGTAAACAATCACTCACATACTCCAATCGTAATGTCAATTTCGAGTTTTGATATGAAAACATAACAGCACATTCAGTAATGTATCTTAGAACCCGGGGACGTGAGTTTAAAAGGACTACATACAGTGGCCAGAGTTTACTAAAATCGTGCTTCAAAAAATTACTTTCTTTGACAAACAAAAATTTTGCAATTAAGAGACAAGTGTATATTATCGAGGTTTAAAGGCAATAATATCTTAGAAAAAATAATAAACTTTTTCTCAGTTATTAGCAGGATAAGTCTCAATACAAACTGTCTTAGGTTACCATTGATCCGGTTCATCGGTGGCAATCAACATACAAGCTGGTCATTGCTATACTCTATTCTCTACCGTAGGATAGAGGAACACCTAGAACCATATGGAACACCTTGAAATATTGATTGAATTTCGCTTAAAGTATAGAACTGCCCTAGAGGAAAACACTTTTCCCTTAAGAAACAAAAAGTATCTTGCTAAATAGTTAATAGTTTCGTCAACTTTCAGCGGTAGTAGTATAATACGCAGTATCGCGATAACGTTTTGCCGGGTCTTTAAATATTACTTAACAATCTGGAAGAAAAAAAACTTAAAGGTGTTGCCGATATTTGCCAATGAAATCCAAAACAAAGAATAATTCTTAAGCGAGAAGAACAACAAACGAAAGTAAATAAACAAAAATTTCTTCACTCTATGTT
The DNA here is from genome assembly GCA_963513945.1 of Hydrotaea diabolus. Classification (NCBI taxonomy): domain Eukaryota; kingdom Metazoa; phylum Arthropoda; class Insecta; order Diptera; family Muscidae; genus Hydrotaea; species Hydrotaea diabolus. The sequence goes on along the minus strand of OY740720.1, from coordinate 21,388,575 downwards.
TATCTAAATAATTATTATATTCATTTTTATTTTTGTAAATGGAGAGAATTTTTTAAGTAAACAAAACTTCTAACATTTGCGAAGGTATAGCTTGAAATTAAGATATTTTAATCAAATAAGCAAATCGATGACATATAAGACATTTTATGAACAATTGCCAACAGTAGCGTAGTCATAGAAGCCATTATCAAACCCTCATAATTATTGAGAATCGTTAGACAAATAAAAAAAAAACCTACTCCCTATATCATGGATTCCAGCCCAATAAAAAAAGGTTTTCCAGGCATCGTGGCACCGCCCACTTATTTCATCAGGGCTTGTTAAGCTCCGTGCCAATAGCATACATTCTAAATATCATCGTCATATCTCTAACAGTTAATGAGATATGGTCTTTCTAAGATCAAGGTTGCATGGGCGATGCCACGCCCTCTTGTCCAATCACATCGTAGTGTACCCTACCAGTATTTACTGGCCGAACGTAACATAATGCAAAAATTTCGTAATGATCGGAGTTGTATAGATAAGAAAAACCCTAAAAAGACTACTAGAGTGATTTTTCCAAAGGTGGACTTAAGCCTAGTGGGGGGATAATGTTTAACTCATGATCGATCTAGTCCTTTTTCGATAGCGCCAGTTCTATAAAGACCAGTTTGAGTCAAACTGTTCTATAAAGACCAGTTTTAGTCAAACTGTTCTATAAAGACCGGTTTGAGTCAAACTGTTCTATAAAGACCGGTTTGAGTCAAACTGTTCTATAAAGACCGGTTTGAGTCAAACTGTTCTATAAAGACCGGTTTGAGTCAAACTGTTCTATAAAGACCAGTTTGAGTCAAACTGTTCTATTAAGACCAGTTTGACTCAAACTGTTCTATAAAGACCAGTTTGAGTCAAACTGTTCTATAAAGACCAGTTTGAGTCAAACTGTTCTTTAAAGACCAGTTTGAGTCAAACTGTTCTATAAAGACCAGTTTGACTTAAACTGTTCTATAATGACCAGTTTGAGTCAAACTGTTCTATAAAGACCAGTTTGAGTCAAACTGTTCTATAAAGACCGGTTTGAGTCAAACTGTTCTATAAAGACCAGTTTGAGTCAAACTTTTCTATAAAGACCAGTTTGAGTCAAACTGTTCTATAAAGTCCAGTTTGAGTCAAACTGTTCTATAAAGACCTGTTTGAGTCAAACTGTTCTATAAGGACCAGTTTAAGTCACACTGTTCTATAAAGACCAGTTTGAGTCAAACTGTTCTATAAAGACCAGTTTGAGTCAAACTGTTCTATAAAGACCAGTTTGAGTCAAACGGTTCTATAAAGACCAGTTTGAGTCAAACTGTTCTTTAAAGAACAGTTTGAGTCAAACTGTTCTATAAAGACCAGTTTGAGTCAAACTGTTCTATAAAGACCAGTTTGAGTCAAACGGTTCTATAAAGACCAGTTTGAGTCAAACTGTTCTAAAAGACCAGTTTGAGTCAAACTGTTCTAAAAGACCAGTTTGAGTCAAACTGTTCTAAAAGACCAGTTTGAGTCAAACTGTTCTTTAAAGAACATTTCGAGCCAAGTCAAACTATGTACTCTAATATGACTAGTTTCATCTAAACTGTCCTAGACAATTTTAGACATCCTAGTAAAATAATTTTCTGCCTACTTTTTCCACGTCCCTGTGTATCCACGTAATCAATTGACAAAATACGAGTAAAAGTAAATAGAATAGCCAATAATTGAAACTTCAAATAGATATCATTCCGGTGTCTTCGGTGTTTGTTTGTTTATATCTTAAAAATTCGCAGTGTTCACAAATACTCGAACAATTTGACACCGTAAAAAATAAACGATACCCAAAACTACGGCACGTGATTGCAGACGGAGGAGGGTAAAACGCAACGGCGACTTCGACCGCGACTAGGGGCAACTACAATGTCAGTTTAATAAATTTTCGAATATAAAACCCGCAGGTTGTTTTATCAGACACAGAAAAAAAATGCTGATAAAACTGTTTTAATTGCTTTTAGCCCAACAACTTGGATTTCTCGATCGTTGTCCGCGGTGGTGGTGGTCGTCGTCTCCATTTCTCCAAAGGTTGGTCAATGACCTGAGACAATTTATGTCCAATACAATTCGTTATATATGAATTTTGTTGTCGTTTTCGCTTTTTCGTACTTTTTTGCATATTCAGTAAAATATTTTGTATTTGATTTAAAAACATACATTTAAAAGAGGTGAGCAGTGTGAACACAATCTAGCTACTGACTAAGGCCTTTTTTATTTAGCACATATGCGATAATATCGTCAGCTTTGTCGTCTGCCCCTCAAAGCGGTTGTCCGTATAGATTTCTTATGAATTTTTGTTATGCTTACTTGGATTTCTTCTATTTGAATTGAATAATAGAGGAGAATGATTATAGAATGATATCATAATTACGAGAAGGCAACTCGGATTGGATATTTAAAGTAAGAGTCGCTTAGAATATTTAAAGTAAGAGTTCGATATTAAGTCTACCAATAATAAGTGGAATGATATCATAATCGGAAAAAGAATCTGGTTAGCAAATAGATGCTACTTTGGGCGATGCTTTCCATTTTCAAATGTAATAACTTTTTTTAACCTAAAACATTCTCATATCCCAAAGTGGTTGTAAGTATTCTTTATGCTCGTCTATCAATTTAAGGTTGTCTTCAAATAAATGTTGGCTTGTCGGCTCAGATTTTTTTGTTATTCTTTTTTTAATTAAAATGATGATGTCAAATTTAATTGAAACCAAAACTTTTCCACAGCGTTTATTATTTCTTTAAAAAGAATATCAGCGATACGACTTTTGCTAATATTCATACAAAACCTTCGTTAGCACTTTTATTAATGAAAAAATAAATATTTGCCCTAATAAGTTATTTGCAGAGTGGATCATAACTTTGAAGCAGCGAATCAGTTTGTCATTCCTGGGAATAACACACCTATGGAAAATATTTGATTTGGAATAAATTGAATTGAGTTCTCAACATGAGTACTTTTACAGTAAGTCTTTGAACTGTACTCAAATGTAAAGAGGTTTTTGGGCCTAAATAACATGTTTTGTTAACTTTTTAATGGCTACACTTTGACTCCCTTATACTGAGTTTCGACACTAAAATGATTTTGAAGATCGGTTACTCTAATTCGGCAAATTATTACAATAGTTGGAAAGACAGAGACAGGTGGAAATTAGTCCACATTGGTCAATTATTTTATCTTTTGTTCGCGCTCAGTGAATGTACTCGTATTGTACTCGGTGTTTCTTTTGTGTTCTATTGGTACTCGCTAATTAAATGTATAAGTGGTCGCTAAGGCGGTAGCTTAAAACTTTAGCAGATATTTTTAAAATTTCTTTGTATAAAAGAACTGATTCGCTTTATGTCTTCCTTATAAACCTTTGATTTGAAAATTTGTAATTTATAGAAAAAAGTTTTTCAAGAAATACTATGAGGGAGTTATAACCGAGCTCGCTAAAACTTATTTTAAAAGAACTTTTTCCCTAAAAAATTACAACGGGTTGACGCAATTTTTTTTTATAGATTTCTGCAAATAAAGTCACTTTTTTAATCATGTACAATGGTGTGAAGTTATCGCAATAGCGCCCTTTTTAACACTAATTTGACTCTTTTTTGAAACTCCTTACATAGTTTGTTCCTTTCCATTTATAGCACATAAGCGATACTTTGCAGTACTTTATGACGAAAACGCAATCTATTTTTTCAAAAAGACATAGACTTTTATGACAGCATGGAGCGATTTGAATGAAATTCAAGGCTGGCTTGGCTTGAATGTGTTTGAACGAAAGTCTGAACAAAAGTTTGGACTAATTTTTGCATGGTTTTTGCCGTAGTTATCAAATTAAAGGTGTAAGATGGAAACGAAAATCTTAAGAACTCCACACAAGATATAAAAAAATATCGTTTATGAAAAAGTGTTAAATTATAGAATATAAATTCGACAGTGTTTATACCTCCATAGGATAAGAGTATATACTTAGTAGGGACATAAATACTGTTACAACATTGAACACACCCATTTCAATAGTAGAACTGAACATCCCCGTTAATGTCATATGGGTTTTGAAAGCTAACCTCAATAGCGTTAGTCTGTAACGGGATTTTAAATTGTTTCAACTTTCATCATGGAGTGGTCAGAAAATAAGAACCGTATCGCTGTAATAGCGCTTTTCAAGTGTGAAATGAAAAAAAACGATATTTTCAAAACGCTCCGGCCACTAGGGATTAGCCGCATGTTCGTCTACCGATGCATCAAACTGTTTGAGGAGACTGGAGATGTAAAAGATCGCCACCTGTCGGGCCGCCCACCATCTGTTCGAACACCGCATGTCATCAAGAATTCACAGAAATCCGCTCCGAAAACAGAAAATCATGGCCCGTGAGATGAATATCACGCACAAGTCCATGAGTCGAATCATTAAAAAAGACTTGGGACTTGGGGCTTTCAAACGACGTACAGGGCATTTATTGACTGCAGCTTTAAAAAAAGTAGGATTGAAAAATGCAAATGTCTTTTGGTGAAGCACGCTGATAACTTGCACAGAAAAATGTTGTTCACCGATGAAAAAATTTTTACCGTTCAGGAAAAATTTAAAAGGAAAATGGTAATGTATGAGCGGTCATCTAAGGAAGCATCTGAACTGATCCCAAGGTTGGAAAAGGGTCATCACCCAGCTTAAGTCATGGTTTGGTGGGGTGTCTCTTACGATGAGGTCACTGACCTGCATTTCTGCGAAGAAGGAGTCAAAGCATCGGCCAAAGTTTACCAAGAAACCGTTTTGGAAGCTGTTGAGAAGTCTCTTAACAATTCCCTGTTTCAAAACCAGCCATGGTTTTGGAACCTGCCATTCCAGCAGGATTCTGCGCCGGCCCATAAGGCATAAACGCCACAGGCTTGGCTTCGAAACAATTTGCCAGCGTTCAATTCCTCTGAAGAATGGCCCTCAGGCAGTCCAGATTTGAACCCATTGGATTACAAATTGTAGACGGTTTTAGAGGACAAGGTTTGTCACAAAAGATACCCCAACATTGGATCTCTTAAGACTGCTGTGACCAATGGTTCGAGCTGTGACCAATTGATTCCAATGGACGAGGTTCGTGCAGCTATTGACGATTGGCCAGTGCGACTGAAGGCGTGTGTAAAGGCAAAAGGCGTACATTTCGAATAAGTAGATTCTTTTTGGTTACAATACATCAATAAATATATTAAAAAATATGTGTTCCAAAAACATTTAGTAGTTTTTATTTTACAGCATAAAACATGTGTAACAGTATTTATGTCCCTACTAAGTATACAGGGTGGGGCGCTGTAGTTTGCTTATTTGGGAATACAATAAAAAAAATTATGAACCTTAGAAAAATTTATTTTATATTTAAATTATATTGAACATTAAGGGAATTTTTAATAGACATGGTTTTAAATAGTGTATCTGGCAAATGTCGACCTTTGCTATGCACACTCTGCTGCTTACGTTTTCTGAAGTTTTCATGAACTCTAACAAGCATGTCGACTGGTATTCTGCCAATTTCAGCCTCAAAATTGTTAATTAGGTCTTCCAAGGTAGCCAAGGCCTTCGACTTCAGGTAGCCCCAAAGGAAAATTTCGCATGGGGCTAAGTCAGGTGAGCGTGCCGGCCAGTTCACATCACCCCTCAGAGATAAGCCGTCCGGAAAAAATTGCCTCAAACTATTCATAGTAACTCTCGCTGTGTGTGCAGTGGGACCATCCTGTTGGAACCATGTATACTCATATTGCATTGCCTCAAGAGCCGTCTGAAAAAATCCTGTATTATAGTCAAGTACCGTTCGTAGACCACAATACAATAACGGCAGTTACGACCGAGCAGAGCGTTTCGGAGTTGCAGTATTGCTGCTCCAAATTTCTCGATGTTTTGTGGTGTTATAATCCTTCTCAGGTCCCCTTCGTACACATATCGCATTTCCTGCTGTTCTCAATGAAGTTACCCAATTTACAATTGATTGCCGTCCAGGAACACGTCCGCGTTGGGGAACAGCGAATCGTAAACGAAAAGCACGCTGCACTGCAATGATCGAGTGCGCATTTGAAAAATACGCTTCAACATAAAATGACCTATCCTCACGTGTCCAATGCATGATGGAAACTGAAAGGCAGACGAATACAAATCTCCCGTCAGCCACTATAAGCCACGCACACTCTTCACTCTCTTCGACCAACAGTGCCGCCACAGCCTGCAGTGCAAAAAAGCAAATTACCGCTCTCCACCCTGTATAAGATTGTCATATCGTTTGAATCATCTCGTCATAAAATTGTAAGACAATATGGCAATGTCCGTCTGTTGAAAGCAGACTGCCCTACAAACGAAAAGAAATAACTCTTCAAACTTATCAGATATATGTCTTATAGCCGGCGATCCGGTATTAAAAATGGACCAGATCGGTAAAAGAGGTAAAAGTTTATCTTTGCGGTACTAAAAAAGATCTGACCAAACTTATAATTTGTGGACATATCAACTATGTTAGTTATATCAATTAACTTTTTGATCGGCTTTTTTGAAAGTGTCAGACATAGATGCTTTACCCTTACCACAAATGGGAGTGACCATTGGGCGCTGAAGTGCGAAAACTCTCCCCTAAAGTTCAATGACATTTGGGCATTCAGAAACGTTGAAATCTTCTAACAAATTCAAATATCCCAATATATAAGATTTGGAACAATTAAGGATTTGGATTGGATTTTAATAGACCCTAGGGGTCTCCTTGAACTAATGGGTGATCCATCTAGGGGTATTCGAGTCTAACACAATAATTTTATGATTCGAAAAAAATTCGAGACCTTGACCCATGAGGTAAGGTCCATAAATGTCCTTTTACACATGACCATATGGGTATTTAGAAACAGTGGATGTTTCTAAAGAATCTACATTATGGCTGAATTGGAGGCGAGGCCTACGGACGTGGCTTATGGTCCCTGTGCCCAAAACCGCCCACTAGTGTTCGAGAATATATGGCCATCCAGAGACAGTGTAATTTTCTTCCAAAGCCAAATATGTACCTTGATTAAAGACTGGTGTCAATAAGTAATAAGGGCCGGCCCTATTTGCCCAAGAATTGGCCTCCTTGAACTATGGAATTACGGGTATAAAATAAAAACAATATAATTTTCTCGTTGAACCTATGATATTAATATACCGAATCGACCAACCTTAAGTCCTTGGCACAATGTTCATAGGTCCCTAAGATGCCGCAAAAAAATCCCTTCCATCATGGACACATGCAAATGTAAAAGAAGAAAATATGTTAAATATACGTATATTTGGAGCATGTTACAAACACATAAATGCTTGGGAACATTGCCGCAAACACATTAATGTTTGGGTGCAAACACATATATGTCTACACATCAGCATATAAATATTTGTGAGCATTGCAGCAAACATATTAATGTTTCCTGCATTAATGTCACCTGCATGTTAGACATTTTGTTCTTTCCCACCGTGTGGGTACTCAGAAACAGTGTCCGAAGAATTTTAATATGACTTTATTCTGACGATTTGGCTCAATTAGAGGGCTTGACCTCTGGTAGCGGTGCTATGTGCCCTGGGGTCACAAATCGAAATATGCACCACCAATATTCAGTTGGCAAAAAATTCGGTTGTGACAACAAATCTTCTCTGTGTGCAGGCAAAAATTAGTCCAGGATTGGTTGTTAGTCCATCGTTAAATGGTTAAATCGGGAAAATGCGGCCGTTTTAGAGCGGATGTATGTAAAATGGGAGGAACGTTTGTACTCCAAATGTAGAGCAACATTATCTAATTTCATCATTTCATGTTACTAGAAAATTATAACAAACTTTGCCAAATTTCTTCAAGAACATGTGCTTCCTAGAGCTAAAGACCTAAGCGAAATACAGTTTCTTGCGATAACAAAACCAATTGCTATTTTGAGCTTTTGCCTTTAGACACAACGCTATAACACTTTTTTAATTGTATCTATCTTTATAAAAAAAAACTTCCCTAATTATACATACTACTCTAGCTTTTATTCTAGCGTGGTTTAAAAACTTTCGAACTTATTGCTGATGTCACTTTTTCCTTCATTCTTAAGTGCACTGACATTTTTCTTCGAGTGCACGTGTACAGTTTAAGTACTTTGCATTCATCCTCGTAATTATTATGACATTAAATACAAAATCTACTCACAAAGAAAAATAATAAAAAAAAACACAAACTTTTATTTACGGCTTTAATGGATATATTTGTTTGGCTCCCATTGGTCTGCTTTTAATTACAGACGTAGACGTGCACACGGAGACAACGCCAGCGCCGTGTAAACGAACGTCTTTAGCAAGTTTTCTAGACTCATTCATAACAGCCAACCGACTACGAAATCACGGAATGGACGAAAGCGTCGCAAGAGAGACGCTCCGCTTCGACTGTTGCAATTGCACAGCAGGAAGTCAAATATTGTTGCATGACTTCAGACAACTGAAACACAATTAACCCATATTTGAAAGTCAGCCAGCAACATAAGCGATATGCGCCTGCCTACCCGCCGCCTGGCTCTGGCTGCGGCTACTTAGGAACTTCGAAATCGTTAACAGCATTCGCACTGGCAGAAACTTGTAAGCTAAACTTAGCATACGAAAGCGTACGTTTGTATGTGAGTGTAAGCATATGGCATTACATTAAAATGAACTGATAAAGTAAACAAATTACTTTTATATAAAAAAATTATTAAAAGCAACTTTTCAAGTTTTGTCGTTTTGTTCTCCATTACTCCAAAGGTTACCAAATTAGTCCAGCCCAATTAAGCGGCCATTTGGACGGAAATTGACAATTTAATGATGGATAACAACCGCAGCGACGAGCAAAGCGCAGCACCAACCGCGCAACGACTTCATATCGATTTTGAATAAGAAAGTTCAGCATAAATCGAAAAACTTCCAATTTGGGGAAATATTTTTTGATTAATATCACAGTGCATGAATGTGTATGTGTGCTGCTGCTGCAATATGCAAAGTTCAAACCAATTTTAGGGTCGACTTGGGTAAGTTTTACTTTCTTTATGCCCAAAAGTGGAAACATACAACGTACGAGTAACTAACAAAAATGTATAGGCATTAACCCCTTTTACGGTGACTTCCCAATAACTTGAAGGTGTGGATTTCCAAGTCAATTTAGTTTTCTTTCTCTGTTTTTTTGAAATCAGAATTTAATCACTTTTACTTGATTCCAGAGAATTTTTAATTTCAAAAGTGGCTTCAGTATGTATGCATAGAAAAAAGCACAGTGCATTCAAAGAGAAAGTCAAGCACAGTGTCCGGCTGTTTTTCATGATTCTCGCTGAGATAGCTTCAACCATGGTGCGCCATCGCACTGGAACCATTACCAAGCTAGCGACTACACGCAGAAAAAAAGTATGGTTGTGGTGACAATATTCGAAGAGGATCATACTATTGTTGGCTATATGGTTGTGCCACAACAATATTATGATCCTCACAACAATAGTATTATTCACACATAACCATACTATGATCCCCACAACCATAGTATGATTCACACTCAACCATACTTTGATCTCCACAACCATACTATGATCATCACAACAATAGTATGATTCACACTCAACCATACTATGATCCTCACAACCATAGTATGTTTCTCATACAACCATAGTATGATCCTCACAACCATAGTATGATTCGCACGCAACCATACCATGATCCCCACAACCATAGTATGATTCACACTCAACCATACTATGGTCCCCAAAATTATTTATTAGAATTGGTTATTGTTGTTATTCAAAAATAGAGGTTTTTATTAAGTATTTTATTTTAAATTGCATTACTTTTAGTTCATAGCCAGATTTGAGGCCATGTTTTTATTAAACATTTCATTCAAGAAACAAAAATATACATTCCAACGGTCAAAAATACTTTTAGTTGCCAGCAGGGGTGAATTCTACTTCACCATCCGTAGACACCAAGTAACGAATGTGATTAAACCATGATCAATGGCTATATACTTAAGTGCAGGCAGATTTTAAATAAACGAGAACCAGTCGGTATTAGAGTATTTCACCGAACAAAGTAAACACAATAAAAATCCCTCGAACTACCTTCCGATTGTTATTTTTTTTATGTGTTTTTTTTGTATATCAAAAAAACATACGCACACACATACATGTATTCTCTACAAAACCTGTTTTGTTATGTTCATAGTCACAACCATACTGTATGATTGCCGTAATCATATTTTTGTTAACGTAAATTTTAAAAAACAATACTTTTGTTGCACTAACCATGTTTATATGGTTGCTACAACCATATTTTCATTTCTAAATTTGGCATAATACTATTGTTACATTTCAACAATAGCAATATTGTCGCAATCATACTATTGTCAAAATGAAATTCAAAAAACAATGCTATGGTTGCGACGATCATGCTTTTATTGGAGAGAACATATTATTGTTGCGGTGACCATAGTGTAACCATATCTTTTCTCTGCGTGTAGCATCCCTTAAGGCTAAACCTGCCGGTGCCGATTTGCAGCATGTGACATGGACACAACTTACCCCTTGGTCAGAGGCCGAGGCCTAAACAAATCCCATTGTGCAAAACTCATTCTACAACATTCTAGTGTTCATTAGTTTATTGTCTCAAACAATTCACAGATTGAGATGTAAAAAGATTATTTTCTGAAGACATGTTACGACCCCTTAAAATGTTTGCTTTGAAAATATACATTTTCTGAGCGATTTTTGAATCGTCCATTATTATTTTTTTAAATTTTGAAAAAAGAAGCGCATTTGAATATTTTGGGAAACTATTCAAACAACTGTAAATTCTTAAGGTTGGTCCAACCATAACGCACGGTGTTAATTGTGAGTCACACCTCAACATTAAAAGTGTTTTGCCCAACTTAATTTTACATTTCTTTGTTTCAAATTCAACCATTAAAAAATGATACAGAATTTAGCTGCCCGTTAAGATTGCTAAAGCCCATTTCGAAAAAGGGCGTTCAAATCAAAATGCATTTCGTGCACTTGGTGATTTTGTTTTGATTAGCATAATCGACCAAATGTGTTTACAATCGGGAGAATTGTGCGGAAATTTCATCAAACCGGGTCTGTAGGAAATGTGAAAACACTTGTCGCGGTAGTGTGGCAGAGGAGTCGTCCACCTTGACTCGTCGTCGTGTCCAACGATTGAACTGATGTGAATTCACCACAGTGGATGCGAATTTCACTTTAGCGGATTCCTTAATAAGCTCAATTGCCGCTTTTGGGCAAATGAGAATCGACGAGGGATTGTTGAAACGCCGATGCATCCACAATAATTCGGCACTTTAACGGCATTGAACTTTGATGTCTCAGTGTCATTGAAAATATGGACCATCGCATAGAGGAATACCACCGAAGCCGTGGTGAGCATTTCGCCAATATTTTTGCACACATAATTGTCAGTCATATTAATAATGCGTTTGATACCGCGTGGCATAATGGCCTTATTTTCAAAATGTTTAACTAAATCTTTCCAATTGGATTAATTCAAATAATACGAAACTTTTTGACATCTTGGATTTTTAAGGTCTACATTGGCCACCGAGGTTCAGACAATTTATCTATTTCAGCTGACTGCAAACAGGGTTCCTGCTTATCCCCTATACTTTAATATTTATTCTTAGTAGTGACATAAATACTGTTACACACATTTTATGATGTAAAATAAAAAGTACTCAATGTTTTTGGACCAAATATTTTTTAATATTTTACTGATATATGCACGCAGAGAAAAGATATGGTTACACTATGGTCACCGCAACAATAATATGTTCTCTACAATAAAAGCATGTTCGCCGCAACCATAGTATTGTTTTTTGAATTTAATTTTGACAATAGTATGATTGCGACAATAATGCTATTGTTGAAATGTAACAATAATATTATTGCCAAAATTAAAAATAAAAATATTGTTGTATCAACCATATAAACATGGTTGGTGCAACAAAAGTATTGTTATATAAAATTTACGTTAACAATAAATTTGATTACGGCAATCATACAGTATGGTTGCGACTATGGACATAACAAAACAGGTTTTATAGAGCATACATGTATGTGTGTGCGTATGTTTTTTTGGTATACAAAAAAAAAACACATACACACCATATAGTGAATGGTTGCTGTCCATTAAAAAAAAAAACAACACAATCGGAAGGTAGTTCGAGGGATTTTTATTGTGTTTACTTTGTTCGGTGAAATACTCTAATACCGACTGGTTCTCGTTTATTTAAAATCTGCCTGCACTTAAGTATATAGCCATTGATCATGGTTTAATCACATTCGTTACTTGGGGTCTACGGATGGTGAATTAGCATTCACCCCTGCTGACAACTAAAAGTATTTTTGACCGTTGGAATATATATTGAATGAATGAAATGTTTAATAAAAACAATGCAATTCGAAATAACATACTTAATAAAAATCTCTATTTTTGAATTACAACAATAACCAACCCAAATAAATTATTTTGGGGATCATACTATGGTTGTGGGGATCATAGTATGGTTGTGTGTGAATCATACTATGGTTGTAAGGATCATAATATGGTTGTGGAGATAAAAGTATGGTTGAGTGTGAATCATACTATGGTTGTGGGATCATAGTATGGTTATGTGTGAATCATACTATGGTTGTGGGGATCATAGTATGGTTATGTGTGAATCATAATATTGTTGTGAGGATCATAATATTGTTGTGTCACAGCCATAAACCCAACAATAGTATGATCCTCTTCAATTATTGTCACCCCAACCATACTTTTTTTCTGCGTGTGTATACTGTATCCAAAAAGAATCTACTTATTCGAAATGTCCGCCTTTTGCCTTTACACAGCCTGAAGTCGCACTGGCCAATCGTCAATAGCTGCACGAACCTTGTCCATTGGAAAATTGGCCACAGCTCGAACCAAAGCTGTCTTAAGAGATCCAATGTTGGAGTATCTTATGTGACAAACCTTGTCCTCTAAAACCGTCCACAATTTGTTATCCAATGGGTTCAAATCTGGACTGCCTGAGGGCCATTCTTCAGAGGAAATGAACGCTGGCAAATTGTTTCGAAGCCAGGCCTGGGACGTTTTAGCCTTATAGGTCGGCGCAGAATCCTGCTGGAAAGTCCATGGCTGGTTTTGGAACAGGGAATTGTTAAGAGGCTTTATAACAGCTTCCAAAACGGTTTCTTGGTAAACTTTGGCCGATGTTTTGACTCCTTGTTCGCAGAAATGCAAGTCAGTGACCCCATCGTAAGAGACACCCCACCAAACCATGACTGAAGCCGGGTGGTGACCCTTTCCCACCGTTGGGATCAGTTCAGATGCTTCCTTAGATGACCGCGCATACACTCTATATCATTTTGCTTGTTAAATTCTTCCTGAACGGTAAACATTATTTCATCGGTGAAATAAATGTCCGGTTTAAAAGCCCCAAGTACCAATGATTCGACTCATAGACTTCTGCGTGATATTCATCTCACGGGCCATGATTTTCTGTTTTCGAAGCGGATTCTGTGAATTCTTGATTTAACGGCTTTGATGACGTGCGGTGTTCGAACAGAGCGTGGGCGGCCCGACCGGTGGCGGTCTTTTACATCTCCAGTCTCCTGGAGATGTAAAAATCGGTAGACGAACATGCGGCTAATCCCTTGTGGCTGGAGCGTTTTGAAATATCGTGTTTTTTTTTCATTTCACACTTGAAAAGATCTGTTACAACGATACGGTTCTCCTTATCTGACCACTCCATGATAAAAGTTAAAACAAATTTTAAAATACCCTTACAGACTAACGATATTTAAGGTTAGCTTTCAAAACCCATATGACATTAACGGGGTATGTTCAGTTCTACTATTGAAATGGGTGTGTTCCATGTTGTAACAGTATTTACACAACTTATTTTTAATTCCATTTTTTGTTTTAAATAAAAATAAATTACATTATAAAATTTTGTTTCTTATTATTTTTGAATCAACTTTAAACCATTGAACCTAAGGAACCAGAATCAGCGCTCACGGTAAGCTAAAAATCATATTTAAAACCGAAAAACGTGTTCTGATCTGCTCTGAATCATTGAGCTTAAATTACTCGTACTTTAAAATGGTTTGCATACCACCCCTTCTTTTTAATAAGAAAGCTGTGAACGATATTATTTTTATACTCCCTCAACTGGGACCTACTGTTAAATACTGACTTCCAACGGCTAACAAATTTTATAGAGAAGTTTTTACATGGATATTATAGTGAAGCTCTACATGGCCCGCCACTGAAACATTGTTAAACGTTCTTAGCCGAATTTGAAGCTGGAATGCTTTAGACCTTTCACCTCGAACGCACTGTTTTAATGTTATGGCTCGTTTGTTGCATTTTATATCTGATTTCCTATCAAGAGAGCGAGCAGCGCCAAGTGGCGCGCATGCGTACAATGTGTGTCACTGTGTTGCCATAGACTACCCCCAAAATGACATTATTGTCGTTTGTTTGTTTTGTTTTTGTTGTTTTTAATAATTTTGGATACGTGATGTCATTTTCATAAATTTCGGTTGATATTTTCAATTTTGTTTGGCTTTGGTCGAAGTAGAATTTTAATGTGCATGCGATGATAATGATGATGACGCCGTTGACGATGACGATCTTTGTTGGTTGGTTAGATTGGATGGTGGGTTGGTCGGCCGGTCGGCCGGCCGGTCGGTAGGTTGGTTGGGTTTCGTTCTATAGCTAGTGTCTTAGTCATGTGTGAATTGTCTAACCCAATTATTATTTTTGATTTATATGCAAGTTTAGTGATATCGTGGTCTTCTTCTGCGAATGAAATCATTGCTGACTCCTCTAATTATGCGTGCAAGCATGTGAAGAATGAGTATAATCTTCGAAGGAAACTTACTACGAGTATGTTTGGCATGCAAGCAAGTATTTTATGATTGAACCCAAAAGATCTGCTACGCTGCACTTTGATCTCTTAGAGAAGTGTGCGATCATTGGGGAACTGTTGATGATATGTACGTAAGTGATTCCCTCAACATAACATTAAGAAACAAGAGGAAACTTCTATTAAATCAGTAAGTTGGACACGACATAATTCTTAAACTCTTTATATGACCAGGACCTACCATTTACCATCAGATCCAAAAGCCTAATGCTTTTTATAGAGAAGTTTTTTCTTGGCTTAGAGATAAATCTCTTACTCGTTAAGTCGCCGGAATTTAAGGAAAATGTCGGTGAAAAATATTCAGATGTTCTTAGGCGGTGTTGAAACTGGGTTTACATGTATGATAGTCAGCACAGTAGCCATCACACTACGGGCGGCACACAGCATCTTTTAATATAGATAAATATAGAGCCCTGTCCGGAAACACAGGGTCACGACAAACATCTAATCTAGCTATGTCTGTCAATCTGTCTGTGGAAAGGTCATAATATACATATACATATACAGGTCATAATATGCAAGCAGGGTTGCCTTAACTATTAAGAGTTATGTATGTATTAATGTTGTAACTGTTGGCGTGTTAAAAATGGTCTTGATCGGCCGAGAGGTTAAAATTTTCCCCACATAAGGTCTGAGTCAACATGTGAAAAAAATTCCAATACGAGGGCGGTTCGGAAACTTCTCAGCCTAGCACAAAAAGGGCGGTATGAACAGAAAAAAGTTAAGTGTTTTGGAAACTTCCATCTCTGCTATGAACACATGTTAAATTTTGTTACGATCTGGCAACTCCTTCATATAGAAACAAGTGTTCACAAAAGACACATCCGCGATTTTTTTACAATGGGAAAATTAGAAATGCGTGGTGTCATTAAATATTTACATAAAAAAGGTTTATCGGGACAAGAAATTCATAATGATATGGTGAATGTGTTAGGTGAAAGTGCTCCTTCATATGCAACAGTAAAAAATTGGGTTGCTGAATTTAAACGTGGTCGTACAAGCATTAAAGATGAACCTCGTAGTGGACGTCCAAAAACAGCAACAACTACAGAAATTGTAGCCAAAGTGCATGATATGGTATCAAATGATCGACGAATAAAAGTGCGTGAAATAGCTAATATCTTGAGCATCTCAAATGATCGAGTCCATTTAATTTTGCATGAAGAACTACAGATAAAAAAGCTTTCTGTAAAATGGGTGCCGGACTTGTTAACAGTCGACCAAAAACGCATAAGAATGAACATTTCTCAAGCTTGTTTGGATCGTTTTCAGCGAAATAAAATGGATTTTAAGCGTCGTTTCATAACTGTTGATGAGACATGGATCCACCACTATACACCAGAGACAAAAGAACAATCCAAACAATGAACTGAAGCTGGAGGAAGTGCCCCAAAGAAGGCAAAAACAATTCAATCGGCTGGTAAGGTTATGGCAACGGTTTTTTGGAACTTCAAAGGTATTTTATTGATTGACTATCTGCAAAAGGGTAAAACAATAAATTCAGAATACTTTTGCAACCTTTTAGATCAATTAAATGTACAAATTCGAGAAAAACGTCCTGGCTTACAACACAAAAAAATAATTTTTCATCAAGACAACGCACCAGCGCACAAGAGTGTTTTAACAATGGCTAAAATCAACGAATTAAAGTACGAGTTGCTTGACCACCCACGTTATTCTCCTGATTTAGCTCCCAGTGACTTTTACCTGTTCCCAAATCTAAAAAAATTCCTTGCTGGCAAGCGTTTTACCTCAAATGAAGATGCAATTACAGTTGTAAACCACTATTTTGAAGACCTTGAGGAAAACTATTTTAATCAAGGGATAGAATTGCTAGATAAGCATTGTATTGAAGTTTCAGGAGATTATATTGAAAAATAAAAATATTTTTGAAAAACTAACTATTCTCTTTCATTGATAGGCTAAGAACTTTCCGAACCGCCCTCGTAATTGTAGTATTTTTATAGGGTTTTCGCGTACATATCACTACAATTCCGTTTGATATTTGCAGGTTTCATTCGGTCCCTTATCGTGTTTAAGGGGCGTGGCACCCCAATACAACTTTAAACGTCGGACGACCAAATCTAATGAATGGTTTGAGATATGGCGATGATTTTGTTTTATAAGATATTGGTGTAGAAAGAAACACACCCTGGTGGAAAAGAAAGAGGGGTCAGGCACCCATAAAATAATCGTCCCTATGGCCAATATTATAGACGAAGCGTTATACTATTTTACCTTAATGAAAGTAATGACTAAAAAATTACTATATTTTGTAAAAGTTGGACAAATGGGCGTGACACCACCCATTCATTTTGGATCATTGAATGACCATACCTACAAATGAACAAATACCGGTATGAAAATAGTAAAGGGTATTTTTTCAGCGTGTGGTTTTCCAGAAAAAAAAAATAAAAAGCTTATAATTTAATATTATGGCCAATAATTAAGCTTAAATTTAAAGATAAGGGTTTTCCTTTATTTTTTTAAAAATAAATTGAGGCAAGTCGCCGGCCGTGACTGGATCCAATAAAGTCCAGCCGAGAGGCCCAATTTTCGACCATTTTTGACCGTGCGGCATTTGAGACCGTATGCTAGCAATAACGCGCCGAATATTCTTTTCCAAAGCGTCAGTCGTGTCAGGCTTATCTGCGTAGACAAGTGTCTTCCCATAACCCACGTCACATAACCACGTCACAGGCCGCGCCATAGGCCCTAAATCGAGATAATGCGCTCACCAATGGTTATCTTCAATAAATTGATTGGTCGTTGGTTGTATGGCATGTAGCTTCGTCTCTTTGAACCAAGTGTCGTCCAAATCATCATCCTCCAATTCTGGCACGAACAAGTCATTGACTGTAACATTGTGGGTGGCTTCATTTATGAAGAAATATGGACCAATGATTCCCTCTGCCCATAGAGCAGACCAAACAGTGACTTTTTGAGGATGTAACGGCATCTCAACAATGGCTTGTGGATTTTCATTACTCCAAATGCGACAATTTTGGTTATTAACGTAGCCATTCAACCAAAAGTGAGCTTCATCGCAGAACAAAATGTTCTCTTAAGAATTGGGATCGGTGGCCAACTCGTTTTGGGCCCATTTGCAAACGTTGTTCCGGAGTAAGCCTATTCATTATGAAATTAAAAGCACCCTTTATTTTATACATATATGTATAAGATCTTGAATAAAAAAAGTTTGGTGGGTTAAACAATAGAACCATATTAAGGTCCTCACAACTATAGCATGCTCCCCATTCAAAATACGAGTAGTAGAAGTGATTTATGTATCAGTTACAAAAATCATTTAAATAAACGTAAGTTTTTTTTTTGAAAAATTATAATTTATACATTGAACAGGGATTAACCGGCTTAAGACCTCTTGCATCTATATTTAATTAGAAGACAAGTTTTTAACAAAATGGCAAAGCTTTCTTCAGAAAGTGACATAAATTATTATTTATAGATAAAAAGTACTACTCGTGTATTGCGAAAGATTCGTAACATAAACACTGTTTTAACAGCCATATTCAAACTTGTCAAAATTACAATCATACAGTATGATTGTCGTAATCCTATAATTGTTAACATAAAAACCAAAAACAATACTTTTGTCGCACCAACCATATTTAAATTGTCGCTACAACCATATTTTACTTTTTAAAATTAGCAATAATGCTATTGTTACATTTCAACAATTTTAATATTTCCGCCATCATACCATTGCCAAAATGGAATACTATGACTGCGACAAACATACTTTTATTGCAGAGAACATATTATTGTTGCGTGACCATATCTTTTCTGTGAGTGGGGGGCTACTTAAAATAAAGCTCATTTTTGCTACGAGTCCAAATTAGGATTTATTTCTAAGATTTAACTGAGACTATGGTCGGTTTTATGGAGTCTTGTTGCCCGATAAATGGTAGATACATAGTCACTTAATGTTGCTTTTACTTGTCGCAGTTCGAACCGACTTCCAAATTAGCCTACAGCGCTGTCAGATTATGATACACGGTGTTATGGATGAAATGGAATTAGATACGCTACGATTAAAGCCGAAAGATTTTTCTTTAGTAGTCTTTGGCGAAGATTACTTCGGCTACAAATCAAATGATTTATACGGGAGCCTCATTTTAATTACTGAGAATTACCCTTTGCGTATTATTTTCGAACTGTGCGTAGAGCAATCATAAAAGCGCAATATCATTTCTGTACAGTCTACCTGGCAACCTAGCCAATACGTCTCATCAAGTTTTTACGTTGAATCTGAAAAAGAAACAACAAAGGTCTCGAACCAAAAAAAAAAACTGTTCAAGTCATAATAATGAAAAAGAACGAATAAATGTAAACAAAACGAAAACATAATAGTAGGTTAATTTAATATTATAAATGGTAACAGTAACTATATTTCTGGTTAAAAGGGTAACCATTTATTTATATTTAGTTTACATAACAATAAAAAGGATTTCTACAACAATCTTCATAGTTAATAATACGTATTAACAATTTCATTGTTAAATTGAACATGTATTGTTTCAAAAAATTAACTATGAAATTTTAATATTAACAATTTCCATGGTTAAAAACAATGCATTGTCAAAACAACAATTATTATTTTAATAATTACAATCTTAATGGTTAAAAATTTACAATTTTCATGGTTAAAAAATGCAACCATAGAATAGTTAAATTAACTATTATTATTGTTAAATACCAGTCAACAACAAAATGTTCAAATAAACCTTATGTAACGTAGACTCCAAATCATGTTTATTTATGGTTAAGCTAACCTTATATTTATTTATTATTTTAATTCTCAGTGTATGCACAAGTGGAACGATTTTTTGCATCAAATTGGTAAAGTGGTCCCTTTCTGTATGCGCTGTCACATATGGACGGACGGAGAGACGGACATAGTTAGATGTAATCAGCTAGGAATTATACATACCCCGGTATACTTAAAAGTGTGTCAAACTTAAATATTTTTGCTAGTTACAAACATTTGCCATGAAACTAACTGACAACTCCCTGTTCCACAGAGCAGTGCATAGTATGATCATTAATCTTACCTTCTTAACATTATGGCCCTGATGGCCACTTCGCTATTAGTAAACATCTTTTCTAGGACCCTATATAAGTATAAGGTTATTATTCTTCTCAGTGTAGGTAGGCAGGCTGTTTCTTAACCCACCTTGGCAGATTTCGAACAGCTGTACAGTCTGCCTGGCAACCTAGGCAATACGTTTTACCAACTTTGATTCAGAAAAAGAAACAACAATGGTCTCGAACTATAATAAAAACTGGAAAAATAGAATTTAATATGTTTGGCACACAAAAACAGGGTCTTTCATCACATCCTTCATAATATGAAATAGATTGCAGAGCATATTTCCTTTAAAGTCTTTTATGGGATTTTGAAGGAAACGAGTGCTAAGAGTACAAAGTACTAAGCATAGAGGCCCCCTTTAGTATCTTGTAGAAGGAAAGGCACTACTTTTGCAAGCCATTTATGCGTGCCGAACCATAGACCAACTCTGTTACCTTAGAGATCGTATATTTTTTGTATCTTTTCTATTTCAATTATATTATAATTTCATTATCAGTTTTTTTATTTGTTTGTCTTTCTTCTTTCTATTTATGGTGAATGTGATTAATATTTTCACAAATGCCTTTTGACTTTATCATACTCCTGACGTCAATACCGGCCTACCTTGCGGTGCATTGATAATACCCAAAGCCATACGTTCTCGTTCCGATATGGATGATTGCTATTTATTGGCGCTATACGCGCTGTTGAACGTTGGTTGCTAGCGGTGCTCGTTGAGATGCTTGTATTTTGGTGACAATGGTTGGTTGGTTGGTTGGCCTCCTGTCTCCTTCAGTGGCGGCGTTGAGGCCTTTCAGCCAGCCATTTATGGCCTTAAAGTCATTTGGCTAAATTTGGACAACAGACAAAATGACAAAAATGCAGTCATTTCGTTTTGTCTGAGATTTTCTTTAGATTTTGTATTTGCCTCTGTGAGTGCCTTCGCTTTTCTCCGGCATTTGGTGGAAATCTCTAAAGCAAAAGACTTAAGAAAATGGCAAAAGTTTACCGGCCGCCCGCTCTAAAAAAATGCGAACATAGCCACGCTAAATTGGACATGAGATGTCAGTTGGTTTTAACAATTGAATGACGTCATACAGCGCCACAACCGACAGCAGGCGACAGACAAGAAACAGAAAAATTCAACCACAAAACAAAAACACCAGCATCCAACCAACCTTGACAGGTATGAAGTATGAGCGTTCAGCATTGTATGTGAAATTGTTGCATGTTTTTATTCGATTTAAAAAAATGTTTTTTTGTTTTGCTCAGACATTTGTTGTCTGCGGCAAACAGCATTAGTGTGTGCTACCAATTTTGGGAAATTACTTTCATTTATGTTGAAATTGTTTGAAACAAATTATGCGAATGCCATTACAAATATTTTTGGTACGATTTTTTGAGGCATTATCCCATACATTCGTTTATTCAATCATTGCCACAGACATGATTTAAGTAATTTTTGGTGGCGTTATGAGATAAAATGTGACGTAAACGCAAGTAATGATTGGTTTTGACAACGCATAAATTAGAAAATATTTAGACAGTGCCAAAATATCTAAGCCGACAAAAATTCACGAAATTTACTATCATTGTGGATTTGTGTTCTTTAAGGAGTAAAGGGTACAGGGTGTCCGCCGGGAAGGTATACTACTTTGTTTGGCCGCAATTTTGGTTGGTCTTGACAGTTCATATCTGGCAGTCGTGAAGTAGAGACGTGGCAAATTTATTATGGAAAAATATTCGATAAACCAACGTCTTTTAATCGTTAAAACATTTCATCAAAATTAATCATCGATTACAGTGACGATGAGAAAGTTACGTGAAATTTTTGGGAGAAACAACGTGCGAACAAAACGCACTATTTATCGTGCAGTGTATGATATCGAAGAAAGAGGGTCTAAAGCTTATAGGTTTAAGCATGGACCACAACGTTCTGCAAGATCGGCTGAAAACATTACTGCTGCTCAAGAAAGTGTTCAAAACATTCCATCAACCTCAATTCGACGCCGTGCTGAATGCAATGAAAAATGTGCTCAAAAGGGCTCGAATTTGTGAGGCTTGCAGAGGCGGACATTTATCTGATATTGTATTCCATACTTAATTGCCGACATTAAATAAAACATTTATCCATTCTCTTTCATTTAATCAAAAATTATTAAAAACAAACAAAGTAGTATACCTTCCCGACGGACACCCTGTAGTTTGTATTCTAAAACAATCCTGTTCTGAACGATAATGGTGTTTGCATTAGATTTTGACAGCTACTTATACTTATGTGACAGCGCATAGAGAAAGCGGCCTAAGGGTAAAAAAACAATTTTCATTTTTTTCTTCCTTTTTTGATGTGGACAACATCTGAGCATCGAATGAGACCGATCCCATGCCCCAAAAGTGTCCCCTCCCAGATATATGCGCGTTTTATGAAAGTGAAATCGACGATTCTAAGCGCAAATAGAAAGGGACCTAATCTTTAAAATGGCTCTCCTGAACAAAACTTTTCATTAACGTTTCACTTTTTTTGATGTGGACAACATCTGAGCATCGAATGAGACCGATCCCATGCCCCCAAAAGTGTTCCCTTCCGGAGATATACGCGTTTTATGAAAGTGAAGTCGACGATTCTAAGCGCAAATAGAAAGGGACCTAATCTTTAAAATGGCTCTCCTGAACAAAACTTTTCATCAACTTTTCACTTTTTTTTGATGTGGACAACATCTGAGCATCGAATGAGACCCGATCCCATGCCCCAAAAGTGTTCCCTCACAGAGATATGCGCGTTTTATGAAAGTGAAGTCGACGCTTCTAAGCGCAAATAGAAAGGCACCTAATCTTTAAAATGTCTCTCCTGAACAAAACTTTTCATCAACTTTTCACTTTTTTTTTTGCTGTGGACAACATCTGAGCATCGAATGACACCGATCCCATGCCCCAAAAGTGTTACCTCCCAGAGATAGGCGCGTTTTATGAAAGTGAAGTCGACGATTCTAAGCGCAAATAGAAAGGGACCTAATCCTTAAAATGGCTCTCCTGAACAAAACTTTTCATCAACTTTTCACTTTTGACGATGACCACGCATTTTTTTCTTGGTGCTAGGGAATAAGAAAAACTTATTGGGTGCCAAATCAGGGCTACACGGTGGATGGCCCATCAAGTCGACAAACTGAGTGGTCAATTAGCTCATCGTTTCAGCTGATGTGTGAGAGCTCGCATTGTTGTGATGCAAAATGATCCGTCTTCTCTTATTATCTTTCCTCATTTCTTCGAACACTGTTGGAAAACAGATGGTTGTATACCACTCACAATTGACCGTCCTACGTTCCACTATAGGCACTGTGGCAACATGGCCGGTTAGACCGAAAAAAACGCAATCATTTGCTTTGATGTACTTAGTAGGGACATAAATACTGTTACAACATTGAACACACCCATTTCAATAGTAGAACTGAACATACCCCGTTAATGGCATATGGGTTTTGAAAGCTAACCTCAATAGCGTTAGTCTGTAACGGGATTTTAAAATTGTTTCAACTTTCATCATGGAGTGGTCAGATAATGAGAACCGTATCGCTGTAATAGCGCCTTTTAAGTGTGAAATGAAAAAAGCGATATTTCAAAACGCTCCGGCCACTAGGGATTAGCCGCATGTTCGTCTACTGAAGCATAAAACTGTTTGAGGAGACTGGAGATGTAAAGAAAAGGGTGGAAAACGGTCATCACCCAGCTTTAGTCATGGTTTGGTGGGGTGTCTCTTGCGATGGGGTCGCTGACCTGCATTTCTGCGTACAAGGAGTAAAAACATCGGCCAAAGTTGAACAGGAAACCGTTTTGGATGCTTTTGTGAAGCCTCTTAAAAATTCCCTGTTCCAAAACCAGCCATGGACTTTCCAGCAGGATTCTGCGCCGGCCCATAAGGCTAAAACGTCCCAGGCCTGGCTTCGAAACAATTTGCCAGCGTTCATTTCCAGTGAAGAATGGCCCTCAGGCAGTCCAGATTTGAACCCATTGGATTACAAATTGTGGACGGTTTTAGAGGACAAGATTTGTCACAAAAGATACCCCAACATTGGATTTCTTAAGACTGCTTTGGTTCGAGCTGTGGCCAATTTTCCAATGGACGAGGTTCGTGCAGCTATTGACGATTGGTCAGAGCGACTTAAGGCGTGTGTAAAGACAAAAGGCGGACATTTCGAAAAAGTAGATTATTTTTGGATACAATCTACATCAATAAAGATATTAAAAAATATTTGGTCCAAAAACATTCAGTACCTTTTATTTTACAGCATAAAACGTGTGTAACAGTATTTATGTCCCTACTAATTACCATAACATAATAATTAAAAGAGATACTCTTCACACCTTACTCATCTGGAAACTGGCTACGAAAATCTTCGCAAGTTTATCATGTTTTGAAAACATTAAATATTAAACCTATGCTAAAGCAGAAGGCAGTGCGAAGGATTTTAATTGTTTACTTTGTTCAATGGAATACTCTACTGTCGGATGTTTCTCGTTTAACTAGAATCGGCCTGCACTTAAGTGCAAAGCCATTGATTATGGTTAAATTACATTCGTTGTTGGGGTCTGAGGATGGTGAAGTATCGTTCATTGAAATTGCAGGCTCCCCTGCTTGTAATTATATCGACTGCCTTTTGAATAACACTTTGGTTTCTTTGAATGAGATGTTTAATAGAATAGATTTGTAATTGTACATAAATAATCTTAGAGCTCATAGCATGTTTGAGGGGGATCATACTATGTTTGTTGGGATCAAAACATGGTTGCGTGTGAATCAGCCTACGGTTGTGAGGATCATACTATGGCTGTATTCTATTCATATTATTTGTGAGGATAATAATATGATTTTGGGGATCGGAGTATGGTTGAGTGTGAATGATATGGTCATAGAGATCATAGTTGTATAATTATAATAATAATAAATTTGTGGCCGAAGTAATCGTTGCCAAAGACTGCTGAAGAAAAACCTTGGCGGGTTTAGAAACAGCTGTACAGTCTGCCTGGCAACCGTAGCAAATACATTGCACCAATTTCTTCTTTTTACGTTGATTCTGAAAAAGAAACAACATAAAGGTCTCGAGCCAGAATAAAAAACTGCTCAAGTCATAATAATAAATAACTTTTTTTAACTTTCTTTTAATGAAATGTTCAATAGAAACATGGTCTTAAATCCGACTATGAACTAATTGTAATGCACCTTATTTAAATAATCTTGGGGTCATAGAACGGTTGAGGGGATCATAATATGGTTTTGGCGATCATAAAGAATGATCCATCTAGAGGTATTTTTTCAGAACAAAAGAAAATATAAAAAATCATATCAAGTGTGGAATCTTTATTGGTTGTTTGAACGGACATTTTATGACATTTATTTTTTGAAAATAAGTATCTATAAATGTTGGCAACTGTATTATGGAAATGAGCGTTCGGTGAGAAACGGGAAGATCCGCTGTTTTCGACCAAAATTTTGTTCAGTGATGAAGCCCATTTCTGGCTCAACGACAAAGTCAATAAACAAAATTGCAGCATTTGGGCTGAAGAGCAACAAAAATAGGTTCAAGAGGTACCATTGTACCCACGGTTTGCTGCGGTTTATAAGCTGGTGGAATCATCGGTGCATATTTTTTTTAAAAAATGATGATGGCCGGAACTTAACTGTTAATGGTGCTCGCTATCGCGCCATGAAATCGATATTTATGCTACCTGAAATTGAAGCCCGTAATCTTGGCGACACTTGGTTTAACAGGACGGTGCCATTTACCATACAGCTGCTCAAACAATGGAAAAGCAGCTAATTTCACGTTTTGGACAAGTGAGTTGGCCGCCTAGATAGAGTGACATTTTCCTTAGGGTTACGTAAAGTCCAAAATCTATGTCGACAAACCAGCTACGATTCAGCTTTTGGAAGCCAACATTACGCGTGGCATTAAAGCCATGCCGGTCGAAATGCTCGAACGAGTATTCCAAAATTTGACCCTCAGAATGGAAACCCTGAGCCGTAGTTGCGGCCAACATTTGAAGGAAATTATATTCAAAAAGTAAATGTCATAAAATGTCCTTTCAAATTACCAATAAAGATTCCACACTTGATTTGAATTTTTATATTTTTTTTCGTTCTGAAAAAATATTTGTAGATGGATAACCCTATATAATGGTTGTGTGTGAATAGTTCTAATGCAAGGATCATAATTTTGTTGTGCCACAACCATAAAACCAACAATAGTATGATGCTTTTCGAATATTGTTATCCCAACCAAAATGTTTTTTTTGCGTCTGGGTTTCTTTATGTTTTTCATGCGATTCAACGAAAAAACCTCTAAGAATTGTTAAAGCTTTATTATACCCCTTAAAACAAAATATTTTTTTTAGGAGAACGCAATTAAAATAACGGGTGATTTTTTTGAGGTTAGGATTTTCATGCATTAGTATTTGACAGATCACGTGGGATTTCAGACATGGTGTCAAAGAGAAAGATGCTCAGTATGCTTTGACATTTCATCATGAATAGACTTACTAACGAGCAACGCTTGCAAATCATTGAATTTTATTACCAAAATCAGTGTTCGGTTCGAAATGTGTTTATCGACAAATTTTGTTCAGCGATGAGGCTCATTTCTGGTTGAATGGCTACGTAAATAAGCAAAATTGCCGCATTTGGAGTGAAGAGCAACCAGAAGCCGTTCAAGAACTGCCCATGCATCCCGAAAAATGCACTGTTTGGTGTGGTTTGTACGCTGGTGGAATCATTGGACCGTATTTTTTCAAAGATGCTGTTGGACGCAACGTTACGGCGAATGGCGATCGCTATCGTTCGATGCTAACAAACTTTTTGTTGCCAAAAATGGAAGAACTGAACTTGGTTGACATGTGGTTTCAACAAGATGGCGCTACATGCCACACAGCTCGCGATTCTATGGCCATTTTGAGGGAAAACTTCGGAGAACAATTCATCTCAAGAAATGGACCGGTAAGTTGGCCACCAAGATCATGCGATTTGACGCCTTTAGACTATTTTTTGTGGGGCTACGTCAAGTCTAAAGTCTACAGAAATAAGCCAGCAACTATTCCAGCTTTGGAAGACAACATTTCCGAAGAAATTCGGGCTATTCCGGCCGAAATGCTCGAAAAAGTTGCCCAAAATTGGACTTTCCGAATGGACCACCTAAGACGCAGCCGCGGTCAACATTTAAATGAAATTATCTTCAAAAAGTAAAGTAAAGTAAATGTCATGGACCAATCTAACGTTTCAAATAAAGAACCGATGAGATTTTGCAAATTTTATGCGTTTTTTTTTAAAAAAAAGTTATCAAGCTCTTAACAAATCACCCTAACCTCTACGCCCCTCATCTAGTTAATATTCCAAATTAACACAGTCAATGGAGATAGAGGGAGAAAGAAGAAAAACAATAATTTTCATCATTAAATTAAGTTATTAAAACATTAAATTTCAACCTAATTAATTGAAATTTTAAATTAAAAATTTATTAGCCATTTAGTAGTGCCAGCTTAAAAACCGGGTGTGATTTATTTTTGGCTTTGTGACTGCCTCATGGTCTCTTGTCATTCTTCGGTCTTATGCCGTCAGCCATTCAGACAAATCGTCACATTTTGTGTGTGTGTGTGTTTTGATCAAATTAAATGTCCATCCATTCATTCTGTGTTCATTCATTATTCAAAACTTCATTAAACAAGCTGCAAGACCATAGCCCAAGTAAGACCAGTGAACGCCACCGATATGACGCTGGCACAAACAAAAACAACTGTGAAGGCGACAGGGCAGCCTTCTCCAGCACCATCTTTAGTGGACGAGTGCATCCGAACTCTTTATGGCACTTCACTACTGCGCCTTGTGTGTTATGTTGCTGTCAACAGCAACACCCTCTCACGATCCAAGCGTTGGTGTGGTGGGGCTATGGATCTGTGAGAATCCGAATCTGTTGGGAGTTCTTTCAGTTTGGGGTACAAACAGTACATTGGCGCTGATGTGTCTGCTGCGCATTAGTATTAATCCAATTTGAGCGCTATCAATTGTTCGGGGCATTATGGGTTATACTCAGATGGAGGCAACCAACAACAGACGTGGCAGCCGCAGCGGCTGCAATGACAACAACACCAGATCTACAACATTGTTGTTGTAGTGATAAAGTATCTAGTAAAGAAAGCATCAGATCTATACAAATACACCAACACCACCGCCTCCAATAACAACAGCAGCAGCAACAACAACGTCAGCACGAACAACAAACACTTTAAGTACAATCGTATAACACAATCTCTGGCGAGATATCGTGTATCTTGTTACTTTTTTCATTTCGTTCTTTTTTTTGTATCGTTTTTATTTTTTTTGTTTGCCCACGATAACTTTTTCATTGCCCGTTGGAACAATGTGTGACTCTGGGTTTTCGTCTCCTCCCTGTAGGGTATCCCTCCCTCCCTCCCCCAACCAAGTGTTAATTGTTCGTTTGCGCCGCGTAGTGAATTGCAGTGTTCTACTGACCTTTGCTTTGTATGAAGGCATCGTATCCACAATTCGTAGCTCTCTTGCTATTTTGATCCAAACGATATTTTTGGATTTTTAAAAGAGACAAAATTAGTTTTAGTCATTTTATTTTGAGCAAAGTCTCTAGATTCTTCAAGCGAACTTTCAGCAAATAACTGTGGAAAATAAATAAGTTAGTAAAATTCGTAAAATTTAAAAATTGCAAATCAAATGGCGTTTGGATCAAAATCGCTTGAGAGCAACGAATTGTCATCAATTTGAAATGTTTACAGCAGCAAATTATCACTTCTTGTCGGATATATTTCTTACGCAAAAAAGTGCATATTTAGACAGTCGATTTAATTGTTATTTTGGTTAACACAAAGCTTGGGGAAAGATCCAAAAAAAAATGCCATACTTCAAGGTCATTGGCGGATTTTGGTTATTATTCCAATTAAGGCTTTTACAGCTCCGTGCAAATAATTAGGACACTACATGCAGACAAAATATGGTTAATATATGGTCACAGCAACAATATGTTGTCTGCAAAAAAGCAGAGTTTTGACAATAGTATGATTGCGGCATTATTAATATTGTTGAAATGTAACAATAGTATTTTTGACAAACTTAAAAATCAAAATATGATTGTAGCAACAGTAAAAATATGGTTAGGTTAATATTATGGAAATGGCAATCATACTGCATGATTCTAATGTAAAGGGTGTCCCAAGAAGAACGCAATTTTTAAATCTGGCAACATTCGAAGTGGGCAGCGAAGGGAGTTCGTTAATTGGGTATTGGAGAGACAACATGAAAATGCTGATTTTGCCGATAAAATCATCTTCAGTGACGAGGCCCATTTTCATCTTGATGGCTTCGTCAATAGGCAGAATTATCGCATTTGGGGTGCGGAAAATCCTCGAGTGATTTACGAGAAGCAAATGCATCCTCAACGTGTCACTGTGTGGTGTGGTTTTTGGGCTGGAGGAATCATTGGACCTTTTTTTATGAAAATGAGGCAGGTCAAGCGCAAACAGTCAATGGTGTTTGGTATCGTGAAATGAGAACCAGTTTTTTCTTGCCTAGAATTGAAGAAATGAATGTGGAGGGCATGTGGTTCCAACAAGACGGCGCCACATGTCATACAGCCAGAGAAACAATTCAATTGCTGCATCAGTCATTTCCCGGTCGTGTTATTTCGCGTTTTGGAGATCAGAATTGGCCGTCTAGATCGTGCGATTTAACACCATTAGATTTTTTTCTTTGGGGTTTTTTGAAGTCGATGGTTTACGCGAATAAGCCGACGACGACTCAAGCCTTAAAAGACGAAATTGGACGCTGCATTAATGAAATACCGCAGCATTCATGCAAAACGGTCATTGAAAATTTCATTAAAAGATCGCGTGCATGCCAGCAAAGCCGCGGCGGCCATCTGCACGATATATTGTTCCATACATAACCTCATTCGGTCTACTTTACGATATAATAAAGTTTCACGATTTTTTCTTAAATATCTGTGTTTTATTTAAAATTTAAAAATTGCGCTCTTCTTAGGACACCCTTTATAACATAAGAGTTTTTATAAACCAACGACACATACGAGGGTCGCTATTTATATTTTGGGTCCGGCAATAAAAACACAATAATTTATCATTGGTAATGGCTCTATTGTTTTTCAAAATATTCTCCTTTAAGATCAATACACTTTGCAAGCGCACAAACCAATTTTCGAAGCACTTTTTCCACTCCGATTGAGACACCTCCAAAACATGATGTTTTAACGCTTCAACAGCTGCTTCCGGCGATGAAAAACGTTGACCACGCATTTTTTTCTTGATGCTAGGGAATAAGAAGAAGTCATTCGGTGCCAAATCAGGGCTGTACGGTGGATGCCTCATCAATTCGACATCTTGAGTGGTCAAAAAGCTCATCGTTTCAGCTGAAGTGTGAGAGCTCGCATTGTCGTGATGCAAAATGATCCGTCTTTTCTTATCATTTCCTATATCTTTCCTCATTTCTTCCAACACTGTTGGCAAACAGATGGTTGTATACCACTCAGAATTGAACCCCTAAAAACCAAACCATTTGCTTCGATGTGTACTTCTTCCACAAACAACTTTTGTTGGATTTGGCTCGTCCTGAAAGAGCCATACGGTCGATTGCTGATTTGTTTCGGGTTTATTTGCACAGAACCATGATTCATCACCTGTGACAATGTCATACACTGCCTTTGAGCTACCACAGTTATACTTTTTCAACATTTCTTTGCACCAATCCACACGAGCCTTTTTTGATGATTCGTCAAATTATGTGGGGTCCAAGGAGAACAAATTTTTTTCACGGCCAAATGAACATGCAATATCTTTTTGATGATTGTCATACTAATGCCCAAGCATGCCACAATCTCACGGTATGTCACATGTCCGTCTTGCTTAATCAGTTCACGCACAGCATCGATGGTATCTGACAAAGTGACCGAAGTTGGACGTCCTATGCCAAATTCATCCTGGAGCGAACAGCGTCCGAGACTGAACTCTTGGCACCAGCGGTTAACAGTGGTTTTTGATAGTCACGGTATGTCACATGTCGGTCTTGCTTAATCAGTTCACGCACAGCATTGATGGTTTCTAGCAAAGTGACTGAAGTTGGACGTCCTTCAAGAAATTCATCCTGGAGCGAACAGCGTCCGAGACTGAACTCTTGGTACCAGCGGTTAACAGTGGTTTTTGATAGTGCTAGTTTGCATCTGGAAACACTAGTATTGTCAGGACCCGAAATATAAATAGCAACCCTCGTGAAAAACACACACACACACACGATACAGTTCGTGGTACAGGGTGGGCGATTGACGTTTTAAATTTAAATGGCTGTAAAAAAGTACTATTTTTTAAATTTCTTGTTTGTATTGGAAAGATTGAACTTTGTTATTAAATGTCCCACCCTATGGTGGTCCATTAAAAAAAACAACATCATAGAGCTAGCGATGCAAACTTATGCGAAGTCATAAGGTAGTGCGAGGGATTTTTATTGTGTTTATTTTGTTCGGTGAAAAACTCTGCTGCCGTCTGTTTCTCGTTTTATTAAAAGCTGCCTGCACTTAAGTGTAAAGCCATTGATCATGGTTTAATCACATTAGTTGCTTAGGGTCTGAGGATGGTGACGTAGCGTTTGCCGAAACAGCAGTCACCCCTGCTTGTAACTAAGTCTTTTCGACTGCCTTTTCAATAAATTTTAGGTTTCTTTAAATGAAAATGTTGAAAGGAATCATGGTCTCAAATCTTACAGAAAGAAGTCACTCCTATTACTTTAAATTTAATGTACAGGGTGGCGCTACAATAAGAAATTCAAATTATATTTTTTTTAAATCAATGTATTTCATTTATTTATTTTTATTGTATAAAAAATTCAATTTAAATGTATACAGGGTGGCGCAAAACTACCGTTGTGGTTTGAATATATAATAACTTTTAAATTTATTTATATTTCTTATTTTTATTTCAGAATTTTGTGAAGCAAACTTGGGGAATTCGAAATGAAACACTACACAACTGAGCCACAGCCCACACAGCAAGGGACTCAATGGCTCTGTTACGGGACCTCTTTCGCGAAAGCGTTATTTCGCGCAGAAGCTATTTAAATTGGCCCCCACGTTCACCGGATTTAACAGCGCCAGACTGTTTTCTTTGGGGTTATTTGATAGAAAGGGTATACGCAAATAAGCCTGCGACCATACCACAGCTAAAACAAAACATTCGCCATAAGTTAAAGCCATAACACCGGAAATTTTACGAAAAGTTATGTAAAATGTACTCGAAAAAGCACGAATGTGTGCAGCCGAAAATGGCTACCACTCGCGGGATATAATTTTTTATACTTAAGCCAAAAATATTACCTGTTAATATAATGTATAATAAAAAAATAATAATAATAATTAACCAATAAATAAAAACGTTATTAAATATTCAAACCACAACGGTAGTTTTGCGCCACCCTGTATGAGTAATTGTGTTTGAAGATAATAGACCGTAAATGACATACATGCTCATCTACGCATTTGACAACCGATCAGAAAATTATTTATTGCGGCCTGAATGATTGAAGTTGGAATCGCTTCAATTATTGATTAATTGGATTGCTTCAACTCATGCAAGTTCCCTGGTTTTGTTTTGTATACCTCTGGCTTGACATAACCCCATTAAACGAAGTCTGGTTCAGTCAGGTCCGGTGGTCCAGTGGAATTTTGTATACTACACGCAGAAAAAAAGTATGGTTGTGGTGACAATATTCGAAGAGGATAATACTATTGTTGGCTGTATGGTTGTGGTACAACAAAATTATGATCCCTACAATATAATTATGATTCAAATGCAACCATCACAACCATACTATGATCCTTACAACAAAAGTATGATTTACACATAACCATACTATGATCCCCACAACCATAGTATGATTCACACTCAACAATAATATGTCCTCTACAACCATATTATGATCCTCCCAACCATAGTATGTTTCACATACAACCATAGTATGATCCTCACAACCATAGTATGATTCACACGTAACCATGTTATGATCCCTACAACCATAGTATGATCACAAATATAAGTATACTATGATCCCCAATATTATTTATTAGAATTGGGTTAAGTTGTCAACAATAGATTTGAATTATGAAAATTATTTAAAAATACATTTAATTCAAAATTAAAGAAGTGATTTATTTAACAGTTTAAAAAAACATAAGCGTTTTTGTTAAAAATATTTCAGTTAAACGAAGCAAAAGCAGTTTGTTAGAAAATTTTTAATTTCCATATAAAAAGTACTATCGTACAATTGCATTAGATCCGTAACAATAACAATGTTCTAAAAAGCATTTTTAAATGAGGAAAAACTACAATCATACAGTATGATTGCCGTAATCATATTATTGTTAATATAAAACCCAAATAATAATACTTTTGTCACACCAACCATATTTTCATTATTAAATTTGGCAACAATACTATTGTTACATTTCAACAAAATTAATATTGCGGCAATCATACTATTGTTAAAATTAAATTCAGTAAACAATACTATGGTTGCGACGAACATACTTTTATTGCGGAGAACATATTATTATTGCCGTGACCATATAGTAACCATGTTTTTTCTCTGCGTGTAGGCGTGTTCTAGCACTACTCGCTTATTAAGCGACTAAGTGGTCGCTAAGGCGATAACTTCAATCAAAACTTAACGAATCTTTTTTGAAATTTCTTTGTATTACAAGCAATGATTGTTTTTATACATTATATATCAATTGATTTGAAAATTTGTAGAAAAGTTATGTAAGAAATACTACGTATAAGCGAGTAATAACCGAGCTAGCTTAAACTCCCTAAAGGTTATTCTTGAATAACTTTCTTACCAACGCAAATTGTCTATAGTTTTCTGTAAATCACATCATTTTTTATATTCTTGTACAACAGTGTGAAGTTATCGCGTTAGCGACCTTCTTAGCGAGTTACCAAAAGTACGCAGCCATTGATTTGTTGGGGAATTTTCGTTGGAGCTCTGCCATTACCGAGCTGGCTATCTGTTTAGTTGCTCCATTCTGCTGGAACCAAATGCTGTTGAATCGATAACGTCTTCGGGGCAGTTCTGCCTAAAAAACTTCTTTAAACAACGATCCTGAATTTTCAACAATTTTCTGGCAAAATTCCATTCGAAAAGACAAAGCCAGAAGGTTAACTTTTGAGTCCGGAAACAAGTTTAAGTCATCATGAATTATCCGTTGTAATAAACTGCAATTTGCCTTGATAAGTTTCAAGTTAAAACTCTTAGATTTGCCTGAATTGATGATGCTACAGCCGCGATGGTGTCTTGAACCCCACCATTGTGATCGCGATGGTACGGCCTTCGTGCGATGCTTCCAGATCTGGCAAACATATCGGTCCATCTACATGGAGAAGTTTCGTCCAACTCCCGCCTAAATTCCCTTTGGACGGAAATGCAGGACTACAAAGCATAGTACCGCTGCACTATCTAAATCCTCCTTTCCCAAGCATTCATTTTAATAAATCTTAAATCTTACCCTTTCAAATAAAATAAACAATAAGTTCAAATAAAATAACAAGGAAGAAATTTTAATACGTTTTGCATTTGTAGCACGTTTCTTGTGCCACAAAAGGCTTCTTATACCCGCACCACATAGTGGTATGGGGTATAATGGCTTAGTGCTTGCGTTTGTAACACATCGAAGGAATCGAGTTAGAATACCGGGACCAGAGAGAAAGTTGCTCAGAATTACATTTTGAGTCGATCTAGCCATGTCTGTCTGGCTGGCTGGGCGGCTGGCTGGCCGGCTGGCTGGCCGGCTGGCTGGCTGGTCGGCTGGCTGGATGTAAAGATGTCCATCTATTCTTGTAATCAAAGTACAGGTCGCATTTATGCACCGATCTTGATGAAACTTGGCATGTGGTAATATATTGGGACAAGGACGGACGCTATTGAATTTGGTCCAAATCGGAGCACTTTCTGATAGACCCCCCATACAAAGGAACTCCCGGATTTTGTCCAAATCCAGTTGATGTCGCGTGCATTGGTCAACAAATTAAAAAAATATGCCATTCGATGTAGAACTGACCACAAAATGTAAAAAAAATAGTTGGACCCGCCTCTCGGACCTCCGGGGCCTTCAGAACCCAAAAAATGGACCCATGATTTTAAATATAAGTGTGACCCCTTAAATGAAAGGAAATTATCTTACAATTTTAAATACAGAAAAAAATTCGACCTGTTTTGGCCGCAGGGTCCATTAGGAGGGTCCAAAAGTTTCGGTTTACCCGGATTTTAGTGTGACCCCTCAAATGACAGGGAATTGCCTCAGGACTTTAAATATGTCAAGCCAAATGATTTATCTCGTCCGTGGGATGGCACAGGGTCCGAAAACAAGGTATGAAAATGTGGACCAACTATAATTGTTATACCCTCACCACATAGTGGTATGGGGTATAAAGGCTTAGTGCTTGCGTGATAGATACAGATAGAAATAGCGACGAGTGCTTTCGATTAACAGGAGACTTAATCACATTTATAGTGGTGCGGGTATCATAGAGTCGGCCTCGCCCGACTGTAGCACTTACTTACTTGTTTTAGTTTGATAAAGATTTAAACTGCGCTAAACAAATACTGTGATTCAGAAAAACATAAACAAGGTTCCGAATTATTGTCACACCTACTGTTATTTTCAGTTCTATTTACTGAAAACGGTCATTCGGTTGGCAAAAAATTCGGATGGCAAAGAATCTGTTCTGTGTGTGTTGCTGATGGTCTTACAAAATTTACGACTATCAATAGTACATACACTTTAAAGGGTCTCTGATAAATATTTTAAGGTGTTGCAAACGGAATAACAAATTTTGTATGCACAAAATAATTAAAACGAAAAATGGTTAATTATAACCATAAAGGCTTTTAATTCAACTTATTTTCCTCTTGACTTTGCGAGTAGAACCTCTAGACCGTCTAGTATGATATGTGAGTGAAGATAAATTCGAATTTAACTTTCAAAAACGCAAAATATCCCCGGTCCCAAGTGGGTTAAAAAAGTTAAATTCGAATTTATCTTCACTCTTTGACGAGGCAGCAGTGTGCGCATAGTGAAGTTAAATTCGAATTTAACTTCACATGGCAAGACAGAATTGCAGGACTTGCATTAGAGCGGATCTAAGTGCGTCCTTGGAGGACAACTGGAAATACTTTCGTCAATCAGACTACTGCCAGATAATTGCTACTGGCTACTATCGTTAGAAGGCCGTTTGTCTGAAATAATTTTCAAAATATTGAATTCTTCACCTGGAATATGAAATTTGGGGGAAATTGCTCTAGAGCGGATGTAAGTGCGTCCATGGAGGACAACTGGAAATAATTTCGTCAATCAGACTACTGACTGATTATTGCTACTGGCACTGGCCACTATCGCTAGAAGTCCGTTTGTCTGAAATAATTTTCAAAATATTAAATTCTTCACCTGGAATATGAAATTTGGGGGAAATTGCTCTAGAGCGGATGTAAGTGCGTCCATGGAGGACAACTGGAAATAATTTCGTCAATCAGACTACTGACTGATTATTGCTACTGGCACTGGCCACTATCGCTAGAAGTCCTTTTGTCTGAAATAATTTTCACAATATTGAATTCTTCACCTGGAATATGAAATTTGGGGAAAATTGCTCTAGAGCGGATCTAAGTGCGTCCATGGAGGACAACTGGAAATACTTTCGCTAGAAAGCCATTTGTCTGAAATAATTTTCAGACTATTGAATTGTTGACCTGGGATATGAAATTTGGGGAAAATTGCTCTAGAGCGGATATAAGTGCGTCCTAGGAGGACAATTGGAAATACTTTCGCCAATCAGACTACTGCCAGATTATTGCTACTAGTACTGGCTACTATCGCTAGAAGGCCGTTTGTCTGAAATAATTTTCAGACTATTGAATTCTTGACCTGGAATATGAAATTTGGGGAAAATTGCTCTAGAGCGGATCTAAGTACGTCCATGGAGGACAACTGGAAATACTTTCGTCAATCAGACTACTGCCAGATTATTGCTACTAGTACCGGCTACTATCGCTAGAAGGCCGTTTGTATCAAATAATTTTCAGAATATTGAATATTGAATTTTAAATATTGCAACACCATTCGCTTCAAATCAATTTTAAAGATTTCGAATACTACGAACAAGTGTCGCTGCAACAGCTGGCAATTTAAATATGAACGAATCTCGGCGCAGCACTTTCATTCGCAAGGAGGACATTTTAATTGAATTTTCCACTTTAATGTGCCACAACATTCCACTTGAAACTTTCATTACCATTTGTGGCTCTTAAAAAATCATTTGCAACTTGTTGATTGTGTTTTTTTTCTCAATAACGCTGGTTGTTTGTTTCATAGAGATTTATTTCCGCGGCGGTTGTCCGCCACTTCACCGATTCAAGTCCTCGTCACCGTCGTTTCATATTCATAATCTTTGACATTGCAACACAATGCAAACATCATTGACCTTGTGTCAACTCGGCATACAACTGAAGAGAGAGAAAAAGTCCCCCGTTTCGGAAGACACATCTACCGGTAACGGCAACAGCGGCTATTTGTAAACCAAACCTCCACTAAAGAGATGTCATAAAAGAAGCAAAACAAAACGAAACAATGTTGGTAATACTTTCCTCTCTGAGGACCCCTTTTGTACCCCACATTCCCCGAAAGAAAAAACTAACCAAAAGAAACCTCTTAAATTAAAAATGACAATGAATGGACTCCACTTTACACCATTGCCGTCAATTGAAGCCGATACTCGTACACAGGCGCAGACACTGGCACCCCGGCCTACACACGCACACATGGAGAGGGTGCCTCATGGCATCGTTCACAAATTACCGCCTGCAGTTTTCATGCCGGCATCCCATCCGCAAGACATGCACCATCCAACCAACCAGTGTTGGTTCGTTTGTTCGTTCGCTCGTCCATTCCACTTCCATGTATGTGGAACTTGGTTGAGACGCTCCATTCATGCAGCCTGTTTCCTTTGCAGCTTTATGGACTCGTGTACGAGTAGATGCGGCCAATGCCATTGCAATTGGAATTGTTTGTCTACCAAAATATATGACGGTGATTATGTTGATTCAGTCGATTTTCTAGACCACCTGCACGTTGTTTTCTTTCGCAGCATTCATCTGTCCGTCCTTTTATCACTTCAATTGTGGCATGATGGATTCTGACAAGTGCACCCATAGAAAAAGTCAATCGGATGTAAAATGTAGCTTCTATAGCTGCAGATTTTGAAATCGAAAAGGAAATTTATGTGGAAGCTATATTAATATGGACCTTTGTGGTCTAGTTTCACGGCAGTTACTATGCGGATGGTCGTGTGCCTTCAATGGCTGAGTCAAGTGGACCTCGTATGCTTATAATGCGAGGTCTTTATGGACAAATTCTTATCAGGCTGGTGTGTGAAATGTTGAGTTGTTGAGAGATTTGATATGTTTACCATAATATGGTTATGAGGATCATAATACGGTTGTGAGGATCATAGTATGGTTGAGTGTGAATAATAATATGATTGTGGGGATCATAGTATGGTTGTGTGTGAATAATTCTATTGTTGTAAGGACCATAATATAGTTGTGGGGATTATAGTATGGTTGTGTGGGAACCATACTATAGTTGTGATGATCATTATATTGTTGTGCCACAACCACTTAACCAACAATAGTATGATGCTCTTCGAACCAACTCGAACTCTTCGTGTACCATTCCATGGTCCGCGGTGTTGTGTTGGAAGTGTTCATGACTATCATGCCAGCAAACCCAGGTTCAAACCCGGGTAAGAACATCTAACAATTTTCAGCGGCGAGTTTCCACCACGAAAATGCCGGCGATTTTAAAAGTAAGAGATTTATCTCGTAAGCCATGACAAAACTTTTGTACAAAATGCTTTAGCCGTTAGGCGCCGGCCTTAAACAGTAGGTCCCGATCAGTGAGTATAAGAATTGAATCGTGCACAGCTCATGTTTTGAGGGAAGTTCCCCATTGTCCTTTAATGGGATGTTGTGGGACTTAAGTAGTACTGACTCTGCAGTCCTGGATTTCCGGTTCTGGAAGGTGGCGACTTGAACCGGGTGTGTCAACAGGGTTCTGGGAACCAGCCAGCGTTCGAGTGTTTTACATGATTCTCGCTGTGACAGCTTCAACCATGGTGCGCCGTCGCAACTGGAGCCATTACCAAGCGACGGCCAGTGCCCCTTAAGGCCAATACCGACGGTACCAATTCGAAGCTTGCTTTATGGACACAACTTCCCCTTTGGTTAGGGGCCGAGGCCTATCTAACACCTCTGCTGTTCTATGGGTCACAGCACCCGGTTGCAATGCAACTCCACACCGAGCCGAAGCTCTCCCCGCGATTTGGGTTCACTGGGAACCAGCCAGTACGAGTTAAGGCATCTACACCAGCGATATACAAATTGAGCAAATAACACTCTCGATTATCGGGGAAGCCTCTCCTCATCCTGGGCTACCTCCACAGGATGATACGAGTATTCAAGCTCGGTAATTAATCTGAAGTTGTTGACGGTTTATGCGATTGCGTCAGATTTAATGCCGGTCAAACCTGTCTGATAGGCTCTTTGATCTGAAGGTTGCAGCAGCTTAGAGTACAGAACTTCTCTCTCTAGAGGGATCGCTACTGGCATTCTGACGTGGGGGATTAGGCCTACCACCATAAGGTTGTGGGTCGGATGATCACTTTTATAACACCCAAGCTCTTGTGGGCGGCATTCTGGTAAGTCTGTGAGCGAGTTTGCTTTGTCTGCGCCTAAGTGCTCTGGCGGCAAACAACTTAAGGACCTTGTTCCAACTTCGAAGGTTACACTGTTCTGCAAAAAATAACTTTTGAGTCCTCATTTAGACAAAACCAACTTATCTCTATGTATAGCGTTCTCCTGAATCCGAATTGAATGGCCGTTTTGTCCCATTATGTGCCCCTCACTTGTAGTTTTCGAGATATCATGATTATGATTTTTTACAAAAACTGCTAAATTCAGTCAATTCGGGAGTCGGATTATCAAAAAATATACTACGTTGGAAACGCTACAGTATGTTATTTTAAATTGTGTGCAATAACAAGTTGGAGAGCTCCAGAATTGGGGTACAATTGGCAGTTGAAAGCAACGATTTTTATTTAATTTTTTAAATTATACTTATAAATAAAATGATGCATTTGTGACCAATATAAAGGGTGTTCCAAGAAGAGCGCAATTTTTAAATTTTAAATAAAACACAGATATTTAAGAAAAAATCGTGAAACTTTATTATATCGTAAAGTAGACAGAATGAGGTTATGTATGGAACAATATATCGTGCAGATGGCCGCCGCGGCTTTGCTGGCATGCACGCGATCTTTTAATGAAATTTTCAATGACCGTTTTGCATGAATGCTGCGGCATTTCATTAATGCAGCGTCCAATTTCGTCTTTTAAGGCTTGAGTCGTCGTCGGCTTATTCGCGTAAACCATCGACTTCAAAAAACCCCAAAGAAAAAAATCTAATGGTGTTAAATCGCACGATCTAGACGGCCAATTCTGATCTCCAAAACGCGAAATGACACGACCGGGAAATGACTGATGCAGCAATTGAATTGTTTCTCTGGCTGTATGACATGTGGCGCCGTCTTGTTGGAACCACATGCCCTCCACATTCACTTCTTCAATTCTAGGCTAGAAAAAACTGGTTATCATTTCACGATACCAAACACCATTGACTGTTTGCGCTTGACCTGCCTCCTTTTCATAAAAAAAAGGTCCAATGATTCCTCCAGCCCAAAAACCACACCACACAGTGACACGTTGAGGATGCATTTGCTTCTCGTGAATCACTCGAGGATTTTCCGCACCCCAAATGCGACAATTCTGCCTATTGACGAAGCCATCAAGATGAAAATGGGCCTCGTCACTGAAAATGGGCCTTGTCTCTCCAATACCCAATTAACGAACTCCCTTCGCTGTCCATGGTCAGCTGGCTTCAGTTCCTGAGTCAATTGAATTTTGTATGCATGAAGATGCAAATCTTTCGTCAAAATTCGCTGCAAAGTGGATTTGGAGACACCAATTTGCTGAGCTCGGTGTCGAATTGAGGTGGATGGAGTTTGAGCGACAACATCACGTACAGCTGCGACATTTTCGGTCGATCGACCTGTTCGATGGCGCGTTGTTGTCTTTACATCACTAACATACCCAGTTTCGGCAAATTTATCCATAAATCTCTTTACAGTTGACTCTTTTGGAGCATTATTGTGACCCCAAATCGATCGCAATTTGCGAACTGTAGCCGCAAAACTTTCACCAGTTTGGTAAAACAATTTCACAATGAGAATGCGTTGTTCATTCGTGTAGCGCTCCATTTTTACTAACCTCGTACCTTCAACTAACAAACAATAACAATTGTTCAAATGTCAAACAATGACACTTCGAATGTTGCCAGATTTAAAAATTGCGTTCTTCTTGGGACACCCTTTATATTGACCATTTTTAAGTGAATCCGCTTAGTGAAGCCGAAGTTTTAGGCAAATTGATGCCAAAAGTCTGAAAAAAACGATGTCCCGAAAACTGTACGTGATGGCACAAAACGGATACTTAAATCGGATTCAAGAGATCATTTTGCATAAGGATCAGTTGGTAATGGGGTGACAGCCCTTGGTCGAAGAATTCCACCTTCAGGTTGATCCAGTGCATAGAACCACCGACTCTCGTCGGATCGATTTGAAAAGGTGCTCGGTTTTGATGGGTCACCAACTCTAACATGCAAGGGCATCTTTACGTTAGAAATCCATATAGCCAACAGTGCTGCAGATGATTTGGTGGCGTTTTATCCTTCAGTTTCCGAGCCTTAAAGAAACAGGACAGGAGTTTCTGTCACGCTACTTGGTTTTTTTGAGGGGGCGTCTTTTATATGATCCTTTCTTTAATATTTTGTGCCTGTGTGCTGTCGGTGTCTGGCTGCCATAGTGCAACATGCAATATCATTGACAGTTTTGCCTCTTTATTATTGTTGTTGCCATAGCCATTGCAGTATGTCCGTCTGTCTGTCTATCTGTCGTTTGTTGCCATTATTGTTGGAAGTCGAGTCGTTTGCAAATTGTTGCCAACAATTTCATCAATTGTTTATTGTCTCAAATTGACCATATGCATGGCCAGTTATGTTGTCGAGTGTTATTGTTGTTGTTGCTGTTTATCTTTCTCGCTTTGTTATTATTGTTGTTGCCCAGCAGTTTTCCTTGCATGCCGGCCTACGAGCCCGCCAGCCAGCCTGCCTGCCCTCCTGCTCCTGCCTATATGTAAAAGGTATCCCTCCTTGCATTTGTCTTTATTGCCTGTTGTTGCTGCTGCTGTCTTATGGTCTTTATGATTTTATACGTTTTGGCCATTCCATTCCACAAGTTGTTTGTAACGTCAGTTTTGAATAATGCACTTCAGATGACATTAAGTCTACTCGATTCCCTGCTACGTTTTCCCCTCATTCGGTGGGCCACCATTCTTCGGATACCAAATTGAATGATGTGGAAATTTATTGACATCTGTATATTAGCCTTTAGTTAAGGAAATTGATAATTTGAAAAGAACATTGCATTTAATAATACATACGAACACACATGCATGCATTATCATGCTGGTATATGGTGTGTAAATGAATAAAATTCTACGATTTTATTCAAACGTTTGTGAGTAGGAAAATGTTCTGGCTGCTGGTTTATGATATTCTTGTGAATGCACTTGAATCTTTTGAAAAAAAATCGATTCTAGTGTACTCAGCGCTTCCTGATAAATATACCTCCCTATTTGAATTCAATGCAACCGAAGATATTTTCACTGTAGTTAAACTGCAGGTCTAAATTGTTGTTCAATCTTCATGATATAGGGAAAGCGTTAGAAAAACAACGACGATTCTGTGGACTAGAACATTGCTAACTTGAGGAAAATGGATATTAGTAAGATCCTGAGTGATCTTACAGGACTCACGGGCTTACATGCGTATCACATAAGATGGGAATAGCAGATTACAGCGTATGTCGGGCATGGGGAAGGATGACGAAACGTTAGAGCACTAACGTTTCGTCATCATCAGGCATTCTTAGGGAATGACTCATTACCAGACTTGACCCAGATGAGGGGGATAAAGCAAACATACTCTTAAGGTCAAAAGCACAATGTTGCTTAAATAATCTGAAAATTCTACCATAAATAATTAATGCGCACAACATTTTGTTACGAGTGCGGTTCGGAAAGTTCTTAGCCTATCAATGAAAGAGAATAGTTAGTTTTTCAAAAATATTTTTATTTTTCAATATAATCTCCTGAAACTTCAATACACTTTGTCCAACGCTTATCTAGCAATTCTATCCCTTGATTAAAATAGTTTTCCCCAAGGTCTTCAAAATAGTGGTTTACAACTGTAATTGCATCTTCATTTGAGGTAAAACGCTTGCCAGCAAGGAATTTTTTTAGATTTGGGAACAGGCAAAAGTCACTGGGAGCTAAATCAGGAGAATAAGGTGGGTGGGTGGTCAAGCAACTCGTACTTTAATTCGTTGATTTTAGCCATTGTTAAAACACTCTTGTGCGCTGGTGCGTTGTCTTGATGAAAAAATATTTTTTTGTGTTGTAAGCCAGGACGTTTTTCTCGAATTTGTACATTTAATTGATCTAAAAGGTTGCAATAGTACTCTGAATTTATTGTTTTACCCTTTTGCAGATAGTCAATCAATAAAATACCTTTGAAGTCCCAAAAAACCGTTGCCATAACCTTACCAGCCGATTGAATTGTTTTTGCCTTCTTTGGGGCACTTCCTCCAGTTTCAGTCCATTGTTTGGATTGTTCTTTTGTCTCTGGAGTATAGTGGTGGATCCATGTCTCATCAACAGTTATGAAACGACGCTTAAAATCCATTTTATTTCGCTGAAAACGATCCAAACAAGCTTGAGAAATGTTCACTCTTATGCGTTTTTGGTCGACTGTTAACAAGTGCGGCACCCATCTTGCAGAAAGCTTTTTCATCTGTAGTTCTTCATGCAAAATTAAATGGACTCGATCATTTGAGATGCCCATGATATTAGCTATCTCACGCACTTTAATTCGTCGATCATTTAATACCATATCATGCACTTTGGCTACAATTTCTGTTGTTGTTGCTGTTTTTGGACTTCCACTGCGTGGTTCATCTTCAATGCTTGTACGACCACGTTTAAATTCAGCAACCCAATTTTTTACTGTTGCATATGAAGGAGCACTTTCACCTAACACATTCACCATATCATTATGAATTTCTTGTCCCGATAAACCTTTTTTATGTAAATATTTAATGACACCACGCATTTCTAATTTTTCCATTGTAAAAAAATCGCGGATGCGTCTTTTGTGAACACCTGTTTCTATATGAAGAAGTTGCCAGATCGAAACAAAATTTAACATATTTTCATAGCAGAGATGGAAGTTTCCTTAACTTTTTTCTGTTTAAACCGCGCTTTTTGTGCTAGGCTAAGTTTCCGAACCGCCCTCGTATGGTGTGTGTTTTTTTGGACATGAGGTAAAACAAATTTGCCTACTCTTTTTATACCATCCAG
The DNA here is from genome assembly GCA_963513945.1 of Hydrotaea diabolus. Taxonomy (NCBI): domain Eukaryota; kingdom Metazoa; phylum Arthropoda; class Insecta; order Diptera; family Muscidae; genus Hydrotaea; species Hydrotaea diabolus. The sequence continues at coordinate 21,343,846 of OY740720.1, read as the reverse complement.
CGAGAAGTGAATGGTATACACTAGCGTGAGTCGTTATATGTCGTAGTGGAACTTTTTTTCCTCATATCAAAAGCTATCGAAAAATCGATAGCATAATATCGACAAAATTTTGGCCTTACAAATCGGCCCATCCTAGTATACATCTTCGACAAAGGGTATGCCAGTATGGATGCGCTAAAGAAAGCCATTGTAGGAAAATGGGCTTAAATTACCCAAGATCATATTCATGCAGAATCAGCTCGGTTTTTATCCGTTTGAAAGCCTTAGACAAGGTGGCCGGTCGCATTGAATGGATTCTGCAATTTTGACTATTTCCACACATTTTGTAATTTAAATCAATAAAAAATAATTTCAAAAAAATAATATGTCTTGTCGCCCATTAGTTTAGTTTATTTTATTGAGACTTTTTTCAAAAACAATAACAGACATATACTAGATCTATGAACAAGAAATTTAATGTATTGTCTAAATTACCAATAACGTGCAGCTAACGGCACCAAGCCTTTTCTGTGTATATGTCTTGTCGCCCAATATTGTTGAGATAACAATATTCGAAGAGCATCATACTATTGTTGGGTATATGGTTGCGGTACAACAATATTATGATCTTTACAAGAATAGTATGATTCAAATACAACCATTCTATGATCATCACAACCGTAATATGATCCTCACAACAATAGTATGATTCACACACAATCATACTATGATCCTCACAACCAATGTATGATTTACACTCAACCATACTATGATCTCCACAAGCTTATAATGATCCTTACGACCATAGTATGTTTTAGATGCAACCATAGTATGATCCTCACAGCCATAGTATGATCACACACAGTTATACAAATAGAAAAAAATTTAAGAAAGTCAATTAAATTATTATGGATAATCGTCGAATCACAATTAGAGAAGTTGCAGAGAATGCCGGCATAATAGTTGGCTAATGTAAACTCTCCAATTGTCTCCTGGCGGGTTACTGTTTTAACCTTATCTGCTAATGCCATCAAGATGTCAAAACACTCATTACGGTTTGCCATTTCATCGTTTCATCATATTTGATACGCGGTTTGAATACTTCAGGTCTGATTTAAACTCAAAAAGTTATACATTTCTTACGTAATGGAATGTTGACAAAAAATCGAAGTAGCGCTAAAATTACGCTACTTACTTCTTTCCCACCGTATCCTATTCAGACACAAATGTTGAACTTCTCAGCGGGCTTGTAAATTATAGAAATTAATTATAGTAAATAGTTTTATAGAAAGCTCTATTGTAAAAATGCAATACCGGGTTTATCGAAAAAACCGGGCATTTGGGATTTTTTTCAAAACCGTTGATCATATATGTGGAAACCATATTTCTTTATAATTTTAACCGATTTTTTTTAGTCAATGGACCAAAAAATATACTTGTCGGTCAGTTGCGAGCTTTAGTTTAAAAACAAATTTAGATAGACAAAAGATGGACGGACAGATATCGTTAAATCGAATCAACTGGTGATTCTGAGTCGATCAATACGAGGCGGTTCGGAAACTTCTTAGCCTAGCACAAAAAGCGCGGTATAAACAGAAAAAAAAGTGTTTTGGAAACTTCCATCTCTGCTGTGAACACATGTTAAATTTTGTTTCGATCTGGCAACTCCTTCATATAGAAACAGGTGTTCACAAAAGACGCATCCGCGACTTTTTTACAATGGAAAAATTAGAAATGCGTGGTGTCATTAAATATTTACATAAAAAAGGTTTATCGGGACAAGAAATTCATAATGATATGGTGAATGTGTTAGGTGAAAGTGCTCCTTCATATGCAACAGTAAAAAATTGGGTTGCTGAATTTAAACGTGGTCGTACAAGCATTGAAGATGAACCACGTAGTGGACGTCCAAAAACAGCAACAACAACAGAAATTGTAGCCAAAGTGCATGATATGGTATTAAATGATCGACGAATAAAAGTGCGTGAAATAGCTAATATCATAGGCATCTCAAATGATCAAGTCCATTTAATTTTGCATGAAGAACTACAGATGAAAAAGCTTTCTGCAAGATGGGTGCCGCACTTGTTAACAGTCGACCAAAAACGCATAAGAGTGAACATTTCTCAAGCTTGTTTGGATCGTTTTCAGCGAAATAAAATGGATTTTAAGCGTCGTTTCATAACTGTTGATGAGACATGGATCCACCACTATACTCCAGAGACAAAAGAACAATCCAAACAATGGACTGAAGCTGGAGGAAGTGTCCCAAAGAAGGCAAAAACAATTCAATCGGCTGGTAAGGTTATGGCAACGGTTTTTTGGAACTTCAAAGTTATTTTCTTGATTGAATATCTGCAAAAGGGTAAAACAATATATTCAGAGTACTATTGCAACCTTTTAGATCAATTAAATGTACAAATTCGAGAAAAACGTTCTGGCTTACAACACAAAAAAATAATTTTTCATCAAGACAACGCACCAGCGCACAAGAGTGTTTTAACAATGGCTAAAATCAACGAATTAAAGTACGAGTTGCTTGACCACCCACCTTATTCTCCTGATTTAGCTCCCAGTGACTTTTACCTGTTCCCAAATCTAAAAAAATTCCTCATTTCATTTACCTCAAATGAAGATGCAATTACAGTTGTAAACCACTATTTTGAAGACCTTGAGGAAAACTATTTTAATCAAGGGATAGAATTGCTAGATAAGCGTTGGACTAAGTGTATTAAAGTTTCAGGAGATTATATTGAAAAATAAAAATATTTTTGAAAAACTAACTATTCTCTTTCATTGATTGGCTAAGAACTTTCCGAACCGTCCTCGTATACTTAAAGTCTACCTTTTTTGTTATCTACGTATTCCGTACTTGAAAATTATGATTTTCATTTTTTTCAACAATCAAAAAACGGAAACCCGGAAAGCTCGACAGCAAAAAAAAACGGGTAAACCGACATGTCGGGTTTAAACTATTTGTGGGAAACTGACTGTCGGGTTTGGGTATAGTAACCAGAATGTCGGTTTTCGGTTTTGGACACTCTAATTTGAAGCCACTAAGACAGAGATTGTAAAGAAAACAATGCCAACTTAGCGGCTAGTATCGAAAAAATTCATGAATTACGAATCAGTGGCAATCAGCCTAATTAGACATAGTCCGAGTGTAAACCCAGCTTAGTTTTCGCAGGGACACAAAAAGTAAGGCCGGGCGACCAAACACTATGTGCTAAAAATGTTAGCAAAACTCTATTTTTTTTTAAATACTATATTTTTGTACAAGTTCCATATTAAACTTTCAATTATATTTCTTATCCCCCTCGGTCTTAACTTGTCGCGCTGTACGTTCTATTAAAATTGTATATAATCTGACTAGTAGCTTATTGTATTACAAAGATCCGCTTCGTATCTCCATAGAGATACGTTTAAATAAGTTTAAAACCAGAGACACAATTTTGCAGTGAGCTGTATGGCTTAATGTGAAAGGTATCTGGTCAACAGTTCTACCGTATCCTTAATTTATATAAATCTATCAATTTCAGCTTATTAGAAAACTTGTATATTATTTAAGAAAATAGCAGATTTCCAATCTCTATTAAGAAGAAGGCGTTTATATTATTTATAAAGAGATAACGACGTTGAATAAAAAAATGGTGCATCTCGCGATTATTTAATTTTGAATATAAAGCATGACCCATATGTAATCACCGGCCTTCTGGGAACTAACGGCGGGGAAAGCGACCTAACTTTAACATATATTAAGTAAGGCGGGGTATGCTTTAACATGTTGAAAATATTTGTTCATTCATAATATAAAAGTATTGATAGCCACCACCAAATAAATAGAATAAAGAAATGTGTCGGATGTGAACTTACCGCATTAATTGAAGTTTTTCCTCCTTAATTGAAGTTTTTCCTCTATAGCCTTCAAAAAATTATCGAGAACATTTTCTCAACTCCTTGAGCTGTAATATCATCTTAAATGATGGGCTTGAGTTTATCCAACTTTAGGGGTGATTCGTAATAACATTTTAAATGATTGGCTCAAATTTATCCAAATTGAGGGGTGTCGAGGCGGCCAATTGATAAGCGTTCGCTGTGGCAAAGCCCAGTTTTCAAATTTGTCCTCGCTGAACCATAGATGAGCCTTGACCGAGAAGATTATTTTGCGGCCAACATTTGGAGTTACGGCCACGATAGCTTTTGACATACTCGCTGAACCATAAATGTGGCTTGGCTGAGAAGGTAATTTTGCGGCCAAAATTTTAAGTCACGGGCAACATGCTCAGCGTACAGAAAGCGAACTCGCTGCTTAGTCTTGAGTTGTTCGGCTTCTATTCTTGCGTTAGCACTAGAGTTTCGCATTATCGTTCACTGAACGGACAGGTCCTTTACGTTCCTTCTTTTAGTTCCATAGTTCCTTTTAGCTCATTCGTTATAAATGGTTAATCATTCGAATAAACGTCGCAACATCAGTTTCTTAATAAGTTCAGTTTTATTTTTTTAGAAATCGTAAACAAAATTATTGAATATACAATTAAGGCTCAGGCACACTGAAGCTTTTTTCTTAGCAGCGTATTTTTCAACTTCCGACAGTCTAAAAACCATTGAAATAAACATCCAAACCCCACAAAAAATTGACAGCAGGGGTTTTCTATACCGACAATGCAATATCATTAACTTTTTTGTAAATTTTAAACATATATTTCAGCGGTTTTTAGACAACCAGAAGTTAAGAAAAGCGGAGCGTAACAAAAAAAAAGCTTCAGTGTAACCGGGCCTTTAAAGTTAAACTTAATTTGTATCGCGGATTGTAGTTCGGAAAAACTGGTGACAACATTAAACGTATTTTAAAAGTAAAGTTTGATCAAATGAACGAAATAAGGAAGGAACGAAGTATATGATGGAACTAAAAGAACGAAATAGCAGGAACTTGTTTCAATCGTTCCACCGAGGGCGTCGTTCAATTGAACGAGTTAGTTCCGAAACGATTCAACTCTAGTCAGCGCAATCTTCTACGAGCTTAGATCCAAATGTAACTGCAAAAAAGTTGTGTTGACTCTTTGAAGATGCACAATTGTCGACATTATTTCTTAGATCCTTGCTTGGGCCTGTTTCCTTTACTTTGCTTCAATCTTTGTCAGATTCAGGAGGCTTAGGGTCCAAAAGATTTCCAGGGTGCCATGAATTGCTTGCGCACTGCAGCAATGTGGTCCATCGACCTCACGTTGTTATTTAAAACTCGAATGGATTTCGATGTATTGCAATTATTTCCACACATTATGCGGGAGTAAAAGGATTTATTTTGTCAGCAGGGTGACATGGGTAGCTTTGATATTTTCTTTCTGAAAAATAATAAAGAAAAAAATCTAATTAGCACAATCTTCTAAAAGCTTAGATCCAAATGTAACTGCAAAAATGTTGTGTGAACTCTTTGGAGATGCACAATTACCGACATTATTTCTTAAAAACTTGCTTGGGTCTGTTTCCTTTACTTTGCATCAATCTTTGTCAGATTCAGGTGGCTTAGGGTCCAAAAGATTTCCAGGGTGCCATGACTTGCTTGCGCACTGTAGCAATGTGGTCCATCGACCTCACGCCGGAGTTCACGTTGTGTATTCGAAACTCGAATGGAACTTCGATATATTGCAAATATTTCCACACCTTTTGCGGGAGTAAAAGGATAGACAACGCACCAGCGCACAAGAATGTTTTAACAATGGCTAAAATCAACGAATTAAAGTATATTTTGTCAGCTGGGTAACATGGGTAGCTAGCTTTGAAATCTTCTTTCTAGAAATAATAAAGAAAAAAATCTAATTAGCACAATCTTCTACGAGCTTAGATCCAAATGTAACTGCCAAAAAAAGTTGTGTTGACTCTTTGGAGATACACAATTGTCGACATTATTTCTCAACAACTTGCTTAGGTGTGCCTCCTTCATTCTGTACCAATCTTTGTCAGATTCAGGTGGCTAGGGTTCAAGATTTCCGGGGTGCCATGAATTGCTTGTGCACTGAAGCAATGCGGCCCATCGACCTCACGGCGAAGTTCACGTTGTGTATTAAAAACTTGGATGGAATTTCGATACATTCCAATAATTTGTACACCTTTTGCGGGAGTAAAATGATATATTTTGTCAGTTGGGTGACATGGGTAGCATTAAAATCTTCCTTCTGAAAAAAAATCAAGAAAAAAATTCGGTTAATCCCTCTTGTATAATGTGTAAAAGCAAAAGATCGAAATAAAACAAACGAGCTTAACATTATTAACTAATTATGAATTTAGAAAGTATTTTTTATTATTATTTAATAATAAAGAGTTTTCCAGTAGGGACTAACAATTTCGAATCTTTATGTAAACGCACCCTCAAACATTTTTAATGATCTTTCAGTGTCAAAACTTTTAGAAATCATTTAAAATTTCTACCGAAATTCTGAGTCGGTGGTCGCAACTTTAAGAGCGCTTACTCCAATTTTCATCATCTTCAGCGATGAAGCTTTTTTCTGGCTGAGTGGTTTTGTCAATTAGCAAAATATGCTTTATTGGACAGCAACAAACCCACATGTCCATCAAGAGACAGAATTTCATTCGCCAAAAATTACTATGTGGTGTAGCTTCCATGTCGGAGGTGTGATTGGGTCGTATTCTTTCGTCGATAAAAACAAACGTCTTGTTACCATCAATGGAGAGCGCTATCGTGCCAAGTTAGAAAATTATTTTTGGCCAGATTTGGATGAGCTTGACATCGCCGATATGTGGCTTTAACAAGACGGTATCACTAGCCAAACAGCACGCGTTACAATCGATTTACTGAAAGGCAAATTCGGTGAACGTGTTATCTCGAGAAACGGTCCCATCGAATGACCACCTCGTTCATGTGATTTAACGTCACATCAAGTCTTTGGTCTATGCCAACAAGCCATTGACTTTAAACGAGCTCAGAGTCAACATTCAACGCGACATTTCCAACGTTCCGGTCAAAATGTGTGCAAGTGGTGGAAAATTGGGTCCAAAGAGTAAATCGCTGTACACGGGCTCGTTGTAGTCAAATGACGGAAATCTAATTTCATTCTTGAAATTAAACATTTGCACTACACCTGGTATAAATTTGAACTCTATATCTTAAATACTCTGTGTTCTACTAATACGAGGGTTGCTATATATATTCTGACATTTCCATTGGAAAGTTTGACATTTTTTAGCATAAACGTACTCAAAACTTTTTGACGTACAACCGTCATTTGTGTTGTTTACAGTGACTTGAAAAAATCAATTTGTCAAAAAAATGGAATTAACTCGTGAACATTTTCGTGTGATCATTTTTCACAACTTTCGACGAGGATTATCACAACAAAAGTGTATCGATGAACTTTAATCTTTGTATGGCGATGAAGCACCGTCCTATAGCACTGTAAAAAATTGATTTAATGAATTCAATCGTGGCCGACGTTCGCTCAAAGCCGAAGGTCTTGAAGGTCGTCCAAAAACGGCCGTTGTGCCAGAGAACTTTGATGCTGTGCGTGAACCGATAGTCCAAGATCGTCATGGACATACCGTGAGATAGAGGCATCCTTGGGCATTTCTTCCACCAGCATACATTCGATATTGCATGAACACCTGGCCGTAAAAAAGGTTTGTTCTCATTGGATCCCGCCCAATTCGACAATCGCTCAAAAAAGTCTAGTATTAATTGGTGCAATGAAATATTGAAAAAATACGATCGCGGTGCCTCAAAAGAAGTTTATATAAGTATTTAGTAGGGACATAAATACTGTTACAACATTGAACACACCCATTTCAATAGTAGAACTGAACATACCCCGTTAATGTCATATGGGTTTTGAAAGATAACCTCAATAGCGTTAGTCTGTAACGGAATTTTAAAATTGTTTCAACTTTAATCATGGAGTGGTCAGATAATGCGAACCGTTTAGCTGTAATAGCGCTTTTCAAGTGAAAAAATGAAAAAAGCGATATTTTCAAAACGCTTGGCCACTAGGGATTAGCCGCATGTTCGTCTACCGATGCATAAAACTGTTTGAGGAGACTGGAGATGTAAAAGAATGCCACCCACGCTCTGTTCGAACACCGCATGTCATCAAAGCCGTTAAATCAAGAATTCACAGAAATCCGCTCCGAAAACAGAAAATCATGGCCTGTGAGATGAATAACACGCAAAAGTCCATGAGTCGAATATTTAAAAAGACTTGGGACTTTCAAACGACGTACCGGGCATTTATTGACTGCAGCTTTTAAAAAAAATAGGATTGAAAGACGCAAACGTGTTTTGGTGAAGCATGCTCATAACTTGCATGGTTTGGTGGGGTGTCTCCTACGATGGGGTCACTGACCTGCATTTCTGCGAACAAGGAGTCAAAAAAACATCGGCCAAAGTTTACCAAGAAACCGTTTTGGAAGCTGTTGTTAAGCCTCTTAACAATTCCCTGTTCCAGCAGTTTCCAGCAGGATTCTGCGCCGGCCCATAAGGCTAAAACGTCCCAGGCCTGGCTTCGAGACAATTTGCCAGCGTTCATTTCCTCAGAAGAATGGCCCTTAGGCAGTCCAGATTTGAACCCATTAGATTACAAATTGTGGACGGTTTTAGAGGACAAGATTTGTCACAAAAAATACCCCAAAATTGGATCTCTTAAGACTGCTTTGGTTCGAGCTGTGGCCAATTTTCCAATGGACGAGGTTCGTGCAGCTATTGACGATTGGCCAGTGTGACTTAAGGCGTGTGTAAAGGCAAAAGGCGGACATTTCGAATAAGTAGATTCTTGTTAGACACAGTATACATCAATAAATATATTCAAAAATATTTGGTCCAAAAACATTCAGTACTTTTTATTTTACAGCATAAAACGTGTGTAACAGTATTTATGTCCCTACTAAGTAAGATCGTTACAGGTGACGAATCATGGATCTATGAGTATGAGCTCGAAACGAAACAGCAATCGACCGTGTGGGTCTTCGAAGACAAGCCAAATCTAACAAAAGATGTTCGTGGAAAAAGCACTTCGAAGCAAATGGTCGCCTGTTTCTTCGGCAGAACTGGTCATGTGGCGACTGTTCCGCTTGAGCAACGTAGGACGGTCAATTCTGAGTGGTAAACCACAATTTGTTTGCCTAAAGTCTTCGGAGAAATTCGAAAAAACGAACAAGAGAAGACGAATCATTGTGCACCATGACAATGCGTCATTGGGTGCCCTAACTTGGCACCAATGACTTCTTTTTATTCCGTGCTCAACGATTTTCGTCGCCAGAAGATGCTGTTGAAGCGTTCAAAACCTATGTTTTGGAGGTGTCTCAATCGGAGTGGAAAAAGTGCTTCGACAATTGGTTTGAGCGCATGCGCATGCATGTTGAGATTACTTTGAAAAACATAACCATTTCTGATAATAAATATTCGCATTTTCATTATTAGGCCAGAAATATATATAGCAGCCCTCGCATGAGCCCGAAACAAAACAGCAATCGACAGTATGGGTCTTTCAAGACGCGTCAAATCCAACAAAAGTTTTTCGTGAAAGAAGTACTTATACATACATCGAAGCAAATGATTGTTGCGTTTTTCTTCGGTATAACCGGCCATGTTGCCACAGTGCCTTCAGTGGAACGAAGGACGTTCAATTCTGAGTGGTATACACCATCTGTTTGGCAACAGTGTTCGAAGAAGTGAGGAAAGATAATAAGAGAAGACGGATCATTTTGCATCACGACAATGCGCTATTTGACCACTCAAGATGTAGAATTGATGGGCCATCCACCGCACAGCCCTAATTTGGCACCCAATGACTTCTTCTTATTCCCTAGCATAAAGAAAAAAACGTAGTCAACGTTTTTCATCGCCCGAATCAGCTGTTGAAGCGTTCAAAAATCATGTTTTAAAGGCGTCTCTATCGGAGTGGAAAAAGTGCTTCGAAAATTGGTTTGTGCGCATGCAAAAGTGTATTGATCTTAAATGAGCATATTTTGAAATACAATAAAACCATTTTTGATAATAAATATTCGCATTGTTTTATTTCGGTTTGTTGCTTTTACACATTGAACAGGGACTAACCGGCTCAAGACCTCTTGCTTATATATTTAAATAGAAGACAAGTTCTTAACAAAATGTTTGTCATTATAAGGCCTGAAATGGAACCTCAGCCCTCGTAGAACCTCAATTATGCCTCAGAGTCATCGAAAATTTGGACCATCGGATGGAGGTGTGCCGCCGAGGTCGACAATAATTTCCTAAATAATTTGTGTTTTATTTAAAATCAACATCGGCCCTTAAAATTTAACCACCCTTTATTATTGTTTTCTGTAGATATTATCATGATCAAGAGAAGGCGCTACATCGTCGTTTGCGCCTAGAATAAGCATAACGAAATGTCGCCTATGAGTACGGGCTTCAACGGAAAACAAGGACCTATTGCTATTCCTGTAAAAATCCAGTTTGTGCAAAGCATTAAAAACTAGTGCATCGATACTGCACCTGCACACAAAATATTTTGGACGAGGGACCATCTACAAACAATAGTTTTTAAGCTTTTTCATGTAAAACTCAAACCAACACAATTTTTTTTTTAAAAAACGTTTTTATACAATTTTCCTGCGGGCCTTTTACCTCGTATAGGGCAACTTAAGACTCACTAACTGAAGGGTAAAGGTGTTGCAAACGCAATGAACAACTTAGTACTGAACTCCATACTTCGATAGAGGTTATACCCTATATATAATTCCAAAGATTGTCTCTCGTTCTAAAAAAAATGAAAAATCAGAAGAAAAAAACTTGGTGTACTTTTAGGAGGTTCCATTAACAAATGCTGCTTGATTCACGTACAAAGATCGTAAATGGTTAAAGGCTTGACTAATTGTCTTATACGATAAATGGAGGTAGTTTTAGCAAAAGCACGAACCGAGCGTCAGCACTGTGGCGAATTACTGGTGGTGAAAAACACACAGTACACCACACCAATATTGAATGGCAGTTCTGGTTACCTGAATTCCATAGAAATCAGAAATCGTGGGCGTTTTTTCCGAGTGCAATTGCAAAGATAAGAGCGAGCAACAACACACACACACAAAACCTTTATGCACAAACACACATCCACACCAGCGCGCTCCCTTTGTCACTCTTTACTACGCTCTGTTGTCAGTAGCACACGAAGAGATCAGTGAATTACTAAAATACGTATCTCGGTATAAGTAATGCCAACAACCGACGAGCAAAAACGGCTTGATTGACAAAATTGTCAAAAGAGCGGATTATGAGAAAAATTGCTAAAAGCTAGTAAGGTAATTTATTATTATTGAGAATTTGTAGAATAAGAGATTCCCGGGTGTAAATTCCGGTAATTTTCATTCCTGGTTTCTTGGGAATTTAATCCGGGATTCCCGTGAAATTTATTCTGGTCTCCTAGGAAATCCATCTGGGATTCCTGGAAAATTCAACATTTTCTTTTACCGCAGCCATGACTAGTGACCGGAATTAAAGGCACTAAAAAATTTAAGCGCTTAAAAATAGTGCACTATAAAATCTAAAAATATGCATTTTAAAATTAAAAAATATGCAGTAAAGAATGAAAATATACGCAGAAATCTAAAAAAATATTAACTAAAAATGTGCACAAAAATTCTTTTTTGTGATCTATACACAATTTAAAAGAGAACGTTAAGGGTTTTTAGAAGAACTATTAGTAAATATAGACTATTTCAGTTTCATTAATTAATTGATGATATGATCGTGATCAAAAAAAAAGTACAGTTTAGAAAAAATATTTTTTTTAATATATATATGTATATATAACCGTAGGAAAAAATTTGATTTTTTCAGTGGTATGTAACTTTACATTTCAAATCAAATTTAAACAGAGAATTCCGAATTGACATTAAGCCGTGAATTACAATTTTACAGAGCAAAACCAGAGATTTGAAAAAATTAACAGAACTTTTTTTACAGCAGATTCGAATTTGAAATATTAAATCGGCCAACCTGTATAAGAGGTGACAACTGAAAATGTTTGTCTTTCGTCGACATAAATCAATGCTACACACAGAGAACAAATCAGTTGCACTTTTTTTCAAAAAAAAAAACCTACAAAATATGCCCGATATGAAAGAACATATTTTTATCACATCTGTAACCAAGACTTTAAACATTTATTTGAAGTCTTCTGTGCCCTAAAGTAGCTGGATATATTTAGGTTTCAATTATACTTAACTTCCCTTAAACAATAGGAGTGTTCTTTATTGTTACTGGCTTACTGAACGAATAAGTGGCTGCTAATGCGATAACGTCAAAAATTAAAGAGCATTTTTGGAAATATCTATGTAAGTATAGAACAACTGATTGGTTTAATGCAACATTAAACGTTTGATTTGGAAATCTGTAATTTATAGAAAATTAAGTTATTCAAGAAATATTATAAGCCAACATTAACCGAGCTCGCTTGAACTCGCTAAAGAATACGCTTTCATAACTTTCTTCCCAAAAATGTCATTTATTTAAAACAAGTGGCGCTGTACGCAAATTTTTAAGTTTTCTGTAAACAATATATTCTTGTACAATGGAAGTGAAGTTATAGCGTTAGCGAACTTCTAAGTGAGTTGCCCATAGAACACGACCAATGTATCATATTCAGCTTTACCTTAAAATGCACTTGTACATACAAACTTTATTACATTCGAAAGTAAAAAATAAGTATTAAAAAACCCTGCTCATAAATCAAATAACAAAATAAATACTAAGTAGGGACATAAATACGGTTACAACATTGAACACAACCATTTCAATAGTAGAACTGAACATACCCCTTTAATGTCATATGGGTTCTGAAAGCTAACCTCAATAGCGTTAGTCTGTAACGGGATTTTAAAATTGTTTCAACTTTCATAATGGAGTGGTCATTATGAGAACCGTATCGCTGTAATAGCGCTTTTCAAGTGTGAAATGAAAAAAAAACGATATTTTCAAAACGCTCCGGCCACTAGGGATTAGCCGCATGTTCGTCTACCGATGCATAAAACTGTTTGAGGAGACTGGAGATGTAAAAGACCGCCATTGGTCGGGCCGCCCACGATCTGTTCGAACACCGCATGTCATCAAAGCCGTTAAATCAAGAATTCACAGAAATCCGCTACGAAAACAGAAAATCATGGCCCGTGAGATGAATATCACGCAAAAGTCCATGAGTCGAATCATTAAAAAAGACTTGGGACTTGGGGCTTTCAAACGACGTACCGGCACTGCAGCTTTAAAAAAAATATTATTGAAAAATGCAAACGTTCTTTGGTGAAGCACGCTGAGCTTGCACAGAAAAATGTTGTCCACCGATGAACAAATTTTTACCGTTCAGGATAAATTCAACAAGCAAACTGATAGAGTGTAAGCGCGGTCATCTATGGAAGCATCTGAACTGATCCCAAGGGTGGAAAAGGGTCATCACCCAGCTTCAGTCATGGTTTGGTGGGGTGTCTCTTACGATGGGGTCACTGACCTGCATTTCTGCGAACAAGGAGTCAAAACATCGGCCATAGTTTACCAAGAAACCGTTTTGGAAGCTGTTAACAATTCCTTAACAATTCCCTATTCCAAAACCAGCCATGGACTTTCCAGCAGGACTCTGCACCGGCCCATACGGCTAAAACGTCCCAGGCCTGGCTTCGAAACAAATTGCCAGCGTTCATTTCCTCTGAAGAATGGCCCTCAGGCAGTCCAGATTTGAACCAATCGGATTACAAATTGTGGAGGGTTTTAGAGGACAAGGTTTATCACATAAGATACTCGAACATTGGATCTCTTAAGGCTGCTTTGGTTCGAGCTGTGGCCAATTTTCCAATGGACAAGGTTCGTGCAGCTATTGACGATTGGCCAGTGCGACTTCAGGCTGTGTAAAGGCAAAAGGCGGACATTTCGAATAAGTAGATTCTTTTTGGATACAATATACATCAATAAATATATTAAAAAGATTTGGTCCAAAAACATTCAGTACTTTTAATTTTACAGCATAAAACGTGTGTAGCAGTATTTATGTCCCTACTATCGTTACGAGTATACATAAAAATTAAATAAAAAACTTTTTTACTTCAATTAGACAACCAAATTCATTAAATTTTAACATTGCAATGACAACCGAATTTAAAGCGTACTTATAGCCAATAATCTATAACAACAACCAATACATGTACAGGGTGGAGTGCGATAATTTGCTTATTGGGAAGGAAATAAAAAAAATTATGAACCTTAAAAAATGTATTTTATATTTTAATTATATTAAACAGTAAGGGAATTTTTAAATTATATTTTTAACGCTGCTACACACGTTTTCTGAAGTTTTCATGAACTCTAACAAGCATGTCGACTGGTATTCTGCCAACTTCAGCCTCAATATGTGACGCGCAAAGTAGAAAGGGACCTAAGGTTAAAAACCAGTTTTGTTCAGGATAGCCATTTTAAAGTTTAGGTCGCTTTCTATTTGCGCTTAGAATCGTCGACTTCACTTTCATAAAACGCGCATATCTCTGGGAGGGAACACTTTTGGGGCTTGGGATCGGTCTCATTCGATGCTCAGATGTTGTCCACATCAAAAAAAAGAAAAAAAAATGAAAATTGATTTTTTTTATATTGTTAATTAGGTATTCCAAGGTGTGGGGGAAACCTTCGACTTGAGGTAATCCCAAAGAAAAAAATCGCATGGGGCTAAGTTTGGTGAATGTGCCGGCCTGTTTGCATCAACCCTCAAAGAGATATGCCGCCCAGGAAACATTTGCCTCAAACAATTCATGGTAACCATCGCTGTTTTGGGGTGTTGTAATCCTTCTCTCAGGTCCCCTGCGTACACATGACACATTCCCTGCTGTTCTCAATGAAGTTACCCAATTTACAATTGATTGTCGTCCAGGAACACGTCCGCGTGGGGGAAATCGTAAACGAAAAGCACGCTGAACTGCAATGATCGAGTGCGCATTTGACAAATATGCTACAACACAAAATGACCTCTCCTCACGTGTCCAATGCATGATGGCAACTGAAAGGCAGACGAATACAAATATCCCGTCAGTCACTATAAGCCACGTACACTCTTCACTCTCTTCGACCAACAGTGCCGCCATAGCCTGCAGTGAAAAAATGGCAATATACCGCGCTCCACCCTGTACAAAGTCAGTACAAATAATCATCCTAATTTAGAATTACCGATACTTTTTTGTCTCTTTAACTGATACTGTCAGCCCCCACTACGGAAAATTGCCGTGTACCCAATTAACATTTGGTTGTACCAATGGAACACGTGAATAGTACGAGCAACCACCACCATTTGGTTGTGGAAACAAAGCAGTTCTAGAAGCAATAATAGAAAGTAATTTACATAAAAGATAGCTAAACTCAAAATAAAAAATTGCTTAGATTTTCGGCTAATCGATATTTACAAATTGTCGCGGCCGATGGTGACATAAAAAGGCTACAGCTATCCAGAAAATAGCTAAATTGGCAACACTGCTCGGTATCTCGTTACTGATAAATACAATTATGTATGTCGGTATGAATGCATGCATGTACGCGAAGCCAACCGAAATAACTACACATTTAAATGAGAGCATGAGAGAACAGTAGTAGTCTTAAGGTAAACGGAAAAAGAGCAAGGAGTAGAGAATTTCACCACTCAGTTAGCCAAACGAGCGTGAACGGAGCGCGCTACAGCAGCATTTGAGTCATTTTACCAAAAGCGGTTATTAGACGAAATACGGCTGGCACAGACTTCAGTTGAGTTGAACATCAACAGGTGTTAAAAACGTGTTAACGATTGTGTCGGGCGAACTGAAATTTTACTGTCACATTTCTACTGAAATTGAACAAAAGATAACCAAAACGATCATAAAAAAAATAAATAAAAATAAGATATAAACGAAAACGTTTTTGATATACAAGTAACCATAAAAAATTGGAATTTAAACAAACCGCAGAGAAAACGAAAAATATCGTTAAAAAATCTATAGAAAAAGGTGAATTCTTTATTTAAAAAAATATCATTTTAAAAAATTTGTTTCTAAGCAAAAAGAAAAAATCGTGAATTTCTGTTTTATTTGTGACAAATCACAGCGTTCATTTCTAAAGCCAGGATTATTATTTTTCCAGCTCAAAGGATTTAAAACGAAAACAACAACGCAAAAGCGCATTTCATTTAAGCAGTTATTTTGGGTAAGTTCAGTCTGGAAAATAAATCAATATTTACTTACATAAAGTCGTTGACAGACAGACAGACGGACGGACAGACAACACATCACGTACGAAATGAAAAGAAGAATTTATTTTATATTTATTTTATCTTACGCTATTTGCTGTTGTTTTTCACCTTTTGATGTCTACCTACCTGCCTACACACAGGCAGACATACCCGAATATACTCGTTACTGTTACTACCACACCACGCAATTAACAACTCACCTTCGAGCCGTCGCAGTGAAATAGTAGTCATCATTTCATCAGCTTACTCTACTACGTTTGTCTCTTTCGCTCTTCCTGTACCACGATTATTGGGCAGCGAAGTTTGCGGTGAGGTGAGATCGGTATGTACAGGTATCGCTCGTCGTTTGTTTCGATCGAGAAAAATAATAATGAATACAGGCAGGCAGGCCAGTTAGCCAGCCAGTGGTAACTGGAACCACCACAATCTGGTTTATTTTACATACTGACTGTAGTTCACCTCTAATGGCGACGAACACACAAAAGTACAATATGCAGAGAAGACGTGGAGAGAGAGACGATACATTCTTTTGAGGAAATAGGCTTTTTTTAAGGGGCGATCTGTAGATCAATAATAAAATTATTTTGAGATGGAACGAATAGGAAAAGATCGCAAAATAATAACGTTATAAACAGCAAGTTAGGGTTTAATGTCTAAAAAGGCCAAGTTCAGGGATTGACTTCTGAATCGAGGGAGAATTGGGAAGCCATTTATGTACAAGCTTCTCTAAAAATGACACAGAAACAGTAAGTCCCGGTCAGTGAGCAATTATAAATCGTTTTTTGCTTAACTGGAACTGACGAAAGGGTAAGTTGCAAAATATCTTCGCAAGAATCCCGTAAAATTTGACAATAAAAACGGAAGCCATATATGTACAAGTTTTTCTTAAAATGACACAGAAACAGTAGCTCCCGATCAGTGAGCAATTAAAAAACTGGAACTGACAAAAGGGTTAGCCAAAAAGAATTAAACAACAATCAGTGCTGCCAAATATCATGCAAAGAATCCCGTAAAATTTGAAAATAAAAACGGAAGCCATATATGTACAAGATTTTCTAAAAATTAGATAGAAACAGTAGGTCACGGTCAGTGATTAAATTATTAGCGTTTTTGCTTAGCTGAAACTGACAAAAGCGTTAGCCAAAAATAATCAAACTACATGTAGTGCTGCCAAATATTTTTCTCATAATCTCGTCAAATAAAAGCGCTAGAAAACGCTAAATTCTTTATTTAGCTGGAAAAATTCAAAAAAAAAACAACGCTACAATTTTAAAAACATCTTTAAATAATTTTAAATGAGCAATAATCTCATACATGGCTAATTCTTCTTATTAAACCAAAAAAAAACTGGGATCTGACTGGGTTTTAGTTAATATATAATTATAGTTTTGTAGCTCATCTGCCGACAAACTTGAAAATAACAATATAATTTGCTTTGTAAAAACCTTAAAAGTTATAATTAAAACTTCGTAATATTATTAAGGTAAGGTAGGATTACCAAACATATTTTAGCGAAATGGATACCATCTCCAAAACTTTTTAAAGTTGTCTTCAAGCAGCCAGTGCAAGTTTGGAATGGCTTAAAGGCTTTCATCACTTACGTCTAAATGCCAACTTTCTTCGCAAATTTGTTTAGATTTTCAAAAGGGATTCACAATCATTTGGGTTTGCTATATTAACTTCGTCTCACTTAGATAGATTAGAACATACACTCAAGCTTCTAATTTTGGCCTGTTAGGGATCCTTTTTCCACTATTTTTTGTTTTAATTTTAACATTTTCCCTTCGACTCCTTTGAAATATTCCAGATTCGGAAACTTGTTGTCCAAGTGTAGCGAAAGATGAAGATTAGCAGAGAATGTTTAATATTGCCCACCTCGCATTTTATGGATTTATTTGTGCATCTAATGTGTCAATTGTTGATATTATTGTATTGAGGACTGCCTTTATTTTGACTTAGTTTCGACAGCATAATTAACATTCTTGTTTTTACTAACTAGCTAACGCAAGTTAGTAATTACGGGATAAATTTAATGTTAAATTATCGAAAACATTTGACCCCATTTGGTATAGAAGAAAGTTATATTTTACCACAACAAACAACAATATCACTTAAAAGAAATACAAGACCTCTATTGTAGCAACCGCGTCGGGCGCCAAATCGAAAGTTAGTAATTACGGGATAAATTTAATGTTAAATTATCGAAAACATTTGACCTCATTTGGTATAGAAGAAAGTTATATTTTACCACAACAAACAACCATATCACTTAAAAGAAATACAAGACCTGTCCTGTATCAACCGCGTCGGGCGCCAAAACGCAAGTTAGTAATTACTGGATAAATTGAATGTTGAAATACTGAAAAGAATTCACCACATTTGGTACAGAAGAAACTGATATTTCACCACGACAAAGAACCATATAACTTCTCATGGACAACTTGAAAGAAATTCGATGAACTTAGCTACAAAATGCTTCTGTGTCCCTCAATTTCTAAAGCTCTTTCACTCTGTAACTTATTTCCGGACTTTGGTCCTGGTCCTGGTCTACTCAATAAATGACTTACAAGCACTTTGGGCTTGGTTTTTAATAACAAGGATAACATGATCTTCTTCTGGAGGGACCAAACTCCATTGGCCTTTTGCTTATCTCTGTTTTTGCTTTCCAAGGTAGTTAGCGCCGAACGCATGCGGGATACAGCACAAAGCACTTAAATCCGACGCATTTACTCCCCGTCTATGCAGAGGCACCCATAAAATTTCTGAAGAATTTTCATTTCGAAACTCCTAGTAAAACTTCATCAGCTTTCAATGCTACTTTTACTTTGGCACCATGTAAACTGTATTTTTTACAGTAAAAATTAAATTTAAATAAAAAAATGTTGAACTCGGATTTTAAATTAAATTTTAATAAAAAATTGTTGAACTCGGAAGTTCAATACTTGGCATTAACATTTGAAAATGGTTTCTCTCATGTAGACTGTAATGGGCGTTATAAAAACAAAGAAGTTGTTTTTAAGGTTTGAGAACTGATGGCTGCTTTTCAAAGAAAATTATGATATTTTGGAAGCGTTTTTATTCATGACGATTCGTCGATAATCATGATGATTATGAATGTCAAAAAGTTAGCGCAGTATAATAGTTTCTTTGGCAGCTAACCCTTTGAATCTTCCATATAAGCATAAAATCCAATCTCTAGAAGCACGGGAATTATGAGTAAAATGTAATGTGTACTTATCGTATTTCGAGCAAGGCTTTGATTTTTGAGCTCCGTTTTTTTCGGTTAAAAATAGTATAAAAAAATTTAAAAAAAAACTTTTGTCTAATGACAGTCTTTACTATTTTAAACGGAAAAATGGTTTAATATAGCAATGGAGCCCAAAAATCGAAGACCGCCTTGCCGGTTAGAGGGTTAAGTTTTTCACTGAGCCCAAAATAGGACCTATTTGCCTGCCCATCGCTTAAAAATTGTGATTTTTAAAATCTTATAATTATGTCAAATAAAGAGGAAGTCATATATACATTTGCAAATGTTTATCATGACAAACCTTAAAATCCGATAAGTTGATAGTAAGAAAATCTAGTGTTTCATGTGTTTTTGCAAATCGAAGATCGCCTTGCCGGTTAGAGGTTTAAGTTTTTCACTGAGCCCAAAATAGGACCTATTTGCCCATCGACTAAAAATTGCGATTTTTTAAATCTTATAATTATGTCAAATAAAGAGGAAGTCATATATACATTTGCAAATGTTTATCATGACAAACCTAATAATTCGATAAGTTCATAGTAAGAAATTGAAAGTGCTTCATATGTGTTTGCAAATCGAAGACCGCCTTGCCGGTTAGAGGGTTAAGTTTTTCACTGAGCCCAAAATAGGACCTATTTGCCCACTCGACTAAAAATTACGATTTTTAAAATCTTATAATTATGTCAAATAAAGAGAAAGTCATATACGCATTTGCAAATGTTTATCATGACAAACCTCAAAATACGATAAGTTGATAGTAAGAAAGTCTAGTGCTTTATGTGTTTTTGCAATAATTGATGAAGACAAACATATTTAGGCAATGATTGGCATTCCTGTCAGATCCAGGAAAGATAGAAAAATTAATTTTTTGGGTTTTTAATAAATGTTAAATACTCGTATCAAAGACAAAAGAGATTATATTATTTTATTTTCCATTTACTCAGATTTAAAATAATGCAATAAGTACGAAATAGGTTTTGATAAGTCGACTTTCACTAGGACAAATCATGTCTAACAAGTGGTGATGTGTATATAACTTCTTTGCTAACAAAATTCCCAATTTGAGAAACAACAGGAACTGTGTTTATATACCTTACGAGAGAATTCACTTGTTAATAAGGTAAACGTCTAATGTAAAAATTGCCTAACTGGTTCGTGACGATTTTACGACAATTTTTATTTTAAAAAATTACGATTTCGACTATTGTTTTTTTTAGCAAAACCGACGATTCTTTTTGCATTTTGGTGGGCAGTTCTGCTTGAAACTGCGCCAGTTGCCAGCATGATCTTCGTCTTGCCCTCCAAAACCAACAGACCCATCTTAGACGGCTCTTAAAAGAGGTTCACGTAAAGCAAGTCTTCAAATTTTAAAAAATAAAAATTTGTTCATGTTCAGACCGCTTATGTATTGAACAGCTCTCATATCTTCTTGTTGCCTATGTTCAAGGTTCCACTGTTGTTCGAAAAAAAAACATCGACTTTTGATCTTCTATTGACAATTAAACGAACAAGTCTGTTCTTTTTTTATAATCCGAATTCTTTCAATTAATCTTCCATAGTCCAGTACTTAGCGATGTGCGAATGCTATTTTTTCCATAGAAAAAATTCTTTAATATTCAAGTTATGAGTTGAGCTAAGTTTAAGTTTCTTTCTTCTGATCGCTGCTGTTGTTGTCGTTGTTGTTTTTGCTGTCATTTGTCTTATGTTGTTTGTTTGTCCCCCTTTTCACATTAAGGTTTCTTATTACTCTGATCTAGAGGTTTTTTTCTTCAATACGCTTGTACAACGCGTCTCCGCATCCCCGCCGCCACCACCACGACCAAGTGTATGTGATTGTTTATGTATGCGTGCGCGCATGTGCGGCTGTGTGAGTGTTGTTTGGCTAATTCAACACATTTTAGCCAGTTATTCGTACGTGATATTCCAGCATATTTTCTTACCCACATGCATGCCAGCCATCAACAACATACCAACACACGGCACGGTGTTTTTATTTTTTTTTTGTATGGAAATACAAAAAAAAAAATACAAACAGGTAATGACAGTATGGTGAGTTAGAGGCGACCTTTAAAAGCGGTACGACAGTTAAGGAAAAAAAGAGATCTAGAGGAGGATAATTAGTCGCAATCGTTAAGATTGATATGAGTAACCGTTTTCTAAATCATTAGGCATATTTGAAATGGATTACAGGGATTGGGCAGGAATCTACTACTAGAGTTTGCCAACATCATAATTGCTTGTAGGGAGTCGCAATGGCCTGTAGTAGGCGTTAATCTTCAATGACCCACTTACAGAGTCTCACATGCCCTGCGTTAAAATGTTATATGATGATTCCTTTAGTTCCTATAAAAAGGATAGGGCCTCTAAAGTAGTGTATTGAAGCTAGGAAAAATTCATACCAACAGTTGGTTTAAATTACAAGTATTCTGTTGGACATATGTGTTTCATAATATTTATAGATGTTCATTTTGACATATGAATACGATGATTATTGTAAATCGTTTATGGTACACATAGTCAATAAATCAATGACAGTGTAACCTCTTTAGTCCGGACACTCGCTAGTCTGGTCTATCCAGTAGTCCGTTGGCTCAAAATCCCTAATACTCGATATTAAATCTAAAAAAGATAAAATTAGAAAATATGTGTCTCAAACTTGGAAAGAATCAGGTACATTACATTTTGTAAAAATATGGGTAAAATGTGTCAGTAAGACTTGAAATTTAGTTTAGAGAAAAGGAAAATGTGGACTAAGTTAAGTATGGACACATTTCAAATTAAATTATTGAAGTTGACCAGAAACAATACACACAGAGAAAAGTCAGCTGGAAATCTGTCCGAACTCCAAAAATTTCGTTAGAGTAGACTTTCTATTGCAATCAGCAACTGTTTAGGATAGGTTAGGTACACACAGAAAAACGATTTGTTGACACAACCGAATTTTTTGTCAACCGAATATTAATGGTTCCACGTACCATCGATGTATTCCATCACTACAACCGAATGTTGGTTGTGTATATAACCATTATCACTAAAGGGGACGGACACTACCGATTGAAGAGACAAACAATCGGTTACCCCAACTAATAAAGATGATTATTTTAACAGAATTGTTAAATGTATTGGTTGTTGTTATACGTTCGTGGTTTTATGTTCTCTTTGAGTTCGGTTGTCATTGTCGGGAACATTAGTTAAATTTTATGTACTCTGTTCATTTGGATAATCTATAAGTTCCAACACAACATGTAATAGATTTACGGCCAAAATTCAAAACAACTTTCTTATTTTAGAATTTATTCAATACAATTTAACAAACAAATCAACATTTTTAAATCCTTAAAATAATGATTTAATAATTAATTTTAATTTTTTTGATTACGTAATATGTTTTCATTTTAAACTAAGATTTTGTAGTGACTAGAACCGATAAACTATTATAGGAATTATATTTAGAAGTTAAGATAGCCAATTATTTGTAACAGCGATGAGCTAAACGGGGTTTGGTGAATACAAACAAATTATCTGTTGTCACCACCAATTATTGGTACTGAAGTAACATGTCCTTCATAAAACTAATGGTTGGCATTACCAACCGTTTTACGGAATTCGGTCGGTAAAGCCGATTTATTGGTTGTAATTACCGAAATACTATCGTAATTACAATGATATTTCAAATCATGTCACCATCAATACCATGGAAAGTTGGTGATTGCAACAGAAAGTGTGTTTATTCAACCGAATTTTTGTAGTTCGGACCGAAAAACAACTGATTTTATCTTTGTGTGTAGAAGTGGCAGCCTGTACGAGCAGACTCGCTTAAACTAAAAAATCCATTATGCTACCACAGAAACTAACAGAAAAATGTCTAGTCCCTCTCCTTTCACTATTGCGATCGCCTTAAAAAGCTCTTGAGTTGGCCAAAGCGAATATCGGCCAGTTTAGCTAGATCCCTATAGAAGTACAAACCTTATCTTAATCCTTCTCTGATTGCTAAAGCAGAGTACGTACAGATAAGGTGTTGAATAGATTCCTCCTCATCCGCACAGCTTCTGCGCAGTAGTCCTTAGCCGCGAATTTCTGTCACACTGCATGTCTTTCAATCAGACAGTGTCCCGTCAGGACAGATACGGCCAGTGAGACGTCAAGTCTTGATAATGCTAGGAGAGCGTTTTATATTTAGTTGAGGTCGCATTTGTCTGGATTGCACGCAGCCTGTGACTAAAGCCCTCTTATTATCAGCTTCCCCATTGAAACTCCCGCAAAATGCGTTTGCAGGTGAGAAGGGGCATGCCTACGAATTCAAGCACTTCTAGAGTTCGTAGGGTAGTACCAAGTCTTGCTGACTCATCTGCTATTCGATGGTATGTCCCTATGGCCCGTCACCCACATAAGGTTAATATTGAACTGCAGCGCCATCTCTTAAAGAAAATATTGTGAGAATCTCTTCTCTCTGTTCGCCAGCATAAAAGCATTGGTTTTGCCGAAGCCTCCAACTAAAGAGACCGACGACCGACGGCCCAATAGATTAACTTTTATAAGAAATATTTAGAGCATCCTTATTTATTTATGCATAGAAGGATCAGAGTCTATTGAATAATATTCTTGAAATCATGGATAGGTCGCAAAGCTACAAGAGTTAAACTTAGCTAATTTTCGAGGAGCATAAATACGGTAACTAATTACACTTCAAAGACCATTGTCGAAGCTGGTGCATAAAAACAAAACATTTTGATTTAAACTTGCATATTCCATACAACCCCTGAAATTTTCAACACTTGTTTTGGTCCAAACACGGCTGACCGAAAACGGAAGAGATCAGCTGTAGCAGTAGCTGTCGAATCTGCGCCGGAAAGCTCAAAGTTTGACTACAAAACTTGGTTACATTCCTAGATCATGTTTCTGTTTTCTCATATATGTAATATTTTATTGACGCAACAAACCATTTAGTTTAGGCAATTATCTGAATGAGGCCACGTAAGCAATCTAAATTGGCGATGTAAGACAAAAATTTTAATTAATGAATAATGTCATAAAAATTTTATTGAATAAAATGTGGAAACTTTTCTAAAAATTATGAAACATTTTATAAAAAAAGTAAAATTTTCATAAAACTTTAAAAATCTTAAAAAACTTTGCATACTTATGAAATATTTCGTTAATGTTATGAAACATTTCACAGAAATTATTATGTAACAGTTCAGTAAAATTATGAATAGGTTTTGCAGCAAGATTTTAAAAAAAATATCGAATCTAACGATTTTAACAAAGACTACTTTGATGTCAGATATAATTTGAGCTAGAGCTTCGCCCTAATGGTTACAGTTATTTAGTGTAGGGTACAACTGCACAAGACCATCGGAAAACCTGCATTTAAACTAACTTTACATTCTTGTACACACTGTTCGTTTGCGGTTAAATCGTTATTTATTTCCATTTCAAGAAAGAAGGAAAACCAAATATGGAAATTGCAACAAAGAAAAAAAAACAACAACAATGACAGAGAAACCCGCTATCATTTTCTTTTCATTGGTATTTGTTTTTTTTAGCATATGAGGAAAAATCACTTTTCATTTACGATCGTCGTATTCAGAGCTTAATTCGATCACATGCATACACTCTCGCCAACGATCAAAGTGATCATTATACACGATCCTCATGGTGAGATAGGCTGTCATTAAGATCAGAACAGTTTTGAGATTTCAAACGTTCGATCCGACCGTTTTTCAATTCAGTTACGTTTATTTTTTTTATCAACCCAGCACAAAATGATGTTGATATTTTTTTATTTAAATGACAGCTGCTGTTAATTTTAGATTTTATTTCTCGTGTTAATTTTGTTGTTTTTAAGGGGCGGGGGCTTTAAAATACAACAACGACAAATGAAACAATCTCCCTAAGTGGCGCCACTTGTCAAATAAAGAAGCATTTGTTGTTAGTGTTTTTTTTTTGTTATTTTAAAAGTATCATATTAAATCTGTCTTGACATACTCGTACGAAGGTACGAGTAGTAGTTGCTGTTCTTATCATTCCGAATGTATTACATATGCATTTCTATAAAAAGTCCAATGATCGACAATAAAAGTAGAGTAGATCCATTTATTCTATTTGTTGTGATATTTTTAGAATAAAATTTTTTCTGTACTCGTTTTGTGCAAGTCACAGATAACACTGTGCGATCGGTACTGGAGGTCCTGAGCCGAAAAGGCTTTTGAAACGAAAGTATTTTATTAATATTCTCTTTAATTTTAAGGAGATAAAAAGTCCTAAAGATTGGCCAGCCCGAACGCCCCCATAGATTCGGTGGAGAGAAAAAAAAGTAACCTATGTATGGCCGTGTCCGGGAATCTGTGCCCAAATCTAGGCCAAAAGTTAAAAACAAGTACTACTCATTACCATTTGCATTACCAGGTAATGCCCTCTCATTACCCTTTTCATTATTTTAAAATTAAAATAATTACTTGCTGAAAATAGTAGATTAAAAAGTGGGCTGACATGGAAGTGAGAACGATTTTCACGCCACTAAACCGAGGTTCAACTGCGGGTAGGAACATAAACAAATTTTTCTGCGGCGGGTTTCCATCTCGTTATTGCCAGCGACTTTACGAGTAAGAGATTTATCTCTAAGCCACGTAAAAAAACATCACTATCAAAATGCAATAGCCGTTCGGAGCCAGCGTTAAACAAAGGGTCCCAGTCAGTGAGTATAAGATTTGAATCGTGCACAGCTCCCTGACGGGTCCGTAAAGGGTCCATGAGCCTGAGTTCTACCTCAGTTAAATCTTAAAAAAAACATATTTGGGTTTGTAAAGCAATTTGCTTGTTGTAAGGTTTATTTGGCAGTTTTTCGAAGCAAAGCTATCTAGGGTCCATTGCTAGGTGACCTAGTGTAACCGTATACTTGTATCAAACGATTCGTCCAATGCCACCTGCACACAGCCTCTTTTATGCTTAAGCCAGCCATTTGCCATAATAAATAAGGGTGTGGATTCTGCCCAAATCAGCAATGAAGCGAAAGGTTTTGCCTGTAGACCACACAGTTCCTTCATAATTCCACCTAAGCCAGACAGTGGCAGAGAACATGTAGGGTTATCTCCGCCTCCTCTTAATTGTTGGCGTTGTATGTCAGACGCAGTCTTCTAGCGTTTATGCCTATAGGCCAAAGATGACCGCAGTGAGGTTTCTAAGATGCATCTATGGCAGATCAGTTTCGGTCCGCGTTCTCTGTTCCATACAGTAAGTTTTCTTTTCCCCACCTAGCATTAGCAATGAGATAGTTTTCTTGACATAAGCAGCTTACGACTTGCGAGAGGAATGCCAATAGCTTTGGCAAGTGTGTGCGCTGTACATATACCATTTTACTATAACGACTCAAGGGTCCTTGACTCCACCCTTGTATGAGGCCACTTCTCGCCTGGAATGGTTGGGAGAGGTCCTCTCCTTTTTTTAATGGCAGATTTTGTGGCAGTCAACGTCATTTTGCTTAGACGTTCAAGTTTTGCGCGGATACGAAACTTTGACATGGTTTTAAACAAGCTTCTTAAGACTTTTCTAGGATTTGGCAAAATGTAAAAAATCTGTCCAGTTTATTTTTTTTAGTATTTACCAGGTCTAAAGTTATCAATGTTGTTTACTTCAGCTTCATTTGCTGGAGATATTTTTTCTTGGAACACTTATTGACTTATTAGCATTTTTGTGGTGTCCCTTTTTTTAAACAGAACATAGTCAACTGAGATGTCAGTCGTCAGGCATGATTTCTTTAAACCTTATTGTCCTAATGAGTTGATGCAAGCTCTTAGCCAATTAATCCTTTAAGTCTTGAAAATCTCAGCCATTGTACTCTGCAGCCTTATTATTTTAAATGTCTTAAGGCGTCAATTTGTTCGAAGAGTACGCCCTCTATATACGTACTCTGTACACTTGCCATGTCTATAACAATCATAGCATTATTTGGGCCCTCTATATGATGTTTTATTTTTTTTTGATAGGAGCATAAATGATGCCCGTTATGCTCCTTTGAGTCGTAATTTCCCCACGGAATTCCATTTCTCGTATCCTTTACCCTTAATTTATATGATTTATTCTAAATGACCGATATCTCTTCCATGTAGCTATTGTTTCTAAATCCTGCAGCGTTGCGTTATGGGCAGCATTATTTGCTTCTTTAACTTTTAACAGTCGTCGTCGTACCATGGTTTTAAAGGGAGCGGAGATTGGTACACTCCTTATTCTTTCTCTGCAGTCGACAATTAGAGGGCAGCATGTTTCCACTATGACTTTATTGGGCGAGGTTGAGTTTTTTGTAGTAGTTGAGATGGATGGAGGTGGCGAACTCATTTGACGATCTAGAAACATGTTGAAATCTTATGCTGCTTGCTACCAGATTACGCACCGCGATGAAATCAACCAATCTCTTTCTGTTTTCGAAGGTTCAGCAAGGAGGCAGATCTGCTTGTGGATCCTTAGAGTCTTTTCCTGCCTATATTGCAATTCAAATCACAAAGAACAATTTTAATGTCATGGCTAGGGCAGACTGCTCAAGACGTTCAGGAAAGGATTGATTGATTGGCATCATCACTTTCTCCACCATCGGAGCGTTTGTCCATATTAGACGGGTGTTACAATATTTTGCCAGCTCTAGGCGTTGAGGAAATCATTGGCAACAGCTTTCTCCTCCATCGGATCGTGTGCTAATTCAGGCTGATGTTACAATGGTTTGCCTTAAAGCGAATTATGGACAGTAGTTTATCTACTGGTGTGAATCTATAGACCAATAGTTGAAGCCTCTGGTTCCCTGAATCCACTAGCAAATTCGTGCTTCCTGTCATGACATTTAACAGTTATTTGTTTTAAATACGCCTTATCATCTCCATTGTAATTCTTGGATGGCGGTGATGCCGCATAAAGGCTTCCTGATGTGACTCAACAACTAACTGTGTGCCAGGGTGACAGCCTTCGGCGGTCGAATGGCTCTTCGGGTCAATCCGGTCCACAGAACCGGCTGTCGTTGTAGTTTTGCCACGGCCGCCATTACTTGAACCTTTAGAAAAAAATTTAAAAATTAATTTGTTTTAGCTGTTTTTCAATTTCCATTAACCGCTGAAAATAACGCCTGGAATTTGTCAAACTTTTAAAAAAAAAAAACTCGCGAGCTTCTTAGTTTATAGTCAGATTTTAGGCCAAGTTTCTATTAATCATTCAATCATTTCATTTTACAGAAACCACTACTTTTTCAAAACCCAGTCAAAAAGACTTTTAGCTGCAAGCGTGCGTGAGAGCTTTAAAACACGAAAAGAAATTTTCGTTCAAGAATAGTATTTCATAACATGTACTCACTCTGGTATTTTATCAGCAATTTCTTTATCGAAACTATTTCTAAATTGATTGCAAATAGACTTGTTAAATCCTATGAGTAATTCAAATCAAATTACATACACTAGCTTGCGGTTAAAAAATAATAATTTTAATGTCGTTCTATAATAATAAGAGAAATCTTTTTCAATAAAGACCATGTACTCTGATTAATTTCTCAAAGATAACAACCACGATAAGTCTAAAAAAATAACAAAATTAATTATTATAGTTTGTTGACAAATCTAGAAACCATGTTGCTATATTTTTTTAATTATTTTTTAATTAAAAATGGAATAATTTTAAAGAATTTGGAAAATTTCAAACAAATCTTTTTCTGCAGGTTAAAAATTTTATATTTTTACTTAAGTATTCATTTAGTATTTTCTTATAAATTTTGAAACAAGTTAATTCATATTATGACAACCCTCTTGCACTTTATGTTTGTCATATTCGACCTAGACCAACCTTTAATTACAGCCATCGACTCAGAACTGGTTTGCCATACGATTTTTCGATTTAAGATTTCGACCTAGACCAACCTTTAATTACAGCCATCGACTCAGAACTGGTTTGCCATACGATTTCAATTAACTTTCGCAGAAGTGTTGTTTTTTGAACCAAGAACTGACTCAATTAAAACAAAAGAAATCAGTTTAGATTCACAAACAAAATACAAAATTAAGACCGATTTAAGGCCCAGTCACTCAAGAACCAAATATTAACACCTCAAATGACGAAACCCTCGTAATTACAAATAAGAGACAGTACTCGCAAGAGCAAAGTGCTTGAAAAATATTAATAAAGCCGGCTAAGACCAAGAGATAGACTAGAAAGTCATTTATCGGAATAGGCACTTCGTTCTTTTCGTTACTTCAGATATAGCTTATATGCAGCTGTTGTGGCCACCACCAGCAGTGCTGTGTTATGGGCAGCCTTAACCCTAGAAAGTCATGCTTATTTTTTGTACACTAACGCCACCCTTCGTTATTTTGACTACGACCCATTTTAAGAGATTTTAAAATATGCAGCTGTTGTGGCCACCACCAGCAGTGCTGTGTTATGGGCAGCCTTAACCCTAGAAAGTCATGCTTATTTTTTGTACACTAACGCCACCCTTCGTTATTTTGACTACGACCCATTTTAAGAGATTTTAAAATAGGTCTTGATCAAAAATAATTACCAAAATAGATTTATTATTTTTATATAGTTATTATTGAATTTAATATTAAAAATAAATTCAAATATTTATTTATATTATTTAAAGAAAACTGACGCTAAAGCAAACAGACAAAACAGGTTTTAATTCGAAAATAAAATTCAGCGTCGTTATTTGGACAAAGGATGTCAGTACAGGATTATTAGAACATTGTTCATGCGAGAAATATTTAAACTGAATTAATGAATGCAACCGGAATGCTTGGAAACCTTAAATTGAGCAGTCCAAAGACAAGTATGAAATTAAATTTGTTTGGAATGAGCGCTTCTTTATTTCCTCTTTCTCCGATATACATATTTTTAATACAGCAGTTGTGGCTACAACCTTCTGTGTTGTGTTATGGGCAGCATTATTCAAGAGCTTAAGATTTGTTTAGCTCTCGTTTTCATATCATTCGATCTGTAATCTATTTCTTCCTTTAAAATAATAACCACTAATGGTGCTTTCGATTCTGAAAAAAATGTGACCCCCTCAGGAAATATTTAAAATATTATTTAACATTTACCCTTAATGAAAAAAAACAGACTATGACCAACAGATGGGTTAGAAAGTCGATTCGTTCTTTTCTTGCCTTAAGATATAGCTAATATAAAGCTGTTGTGGCTACTAGGACGACATTATTCAAAAGCTTAAGAGCTATTAGGCACTCGTTGTATTATACAGGTTCTGGACCCTATTTCTTCCTTTAAATATATTAAGCGTTTTCGATTCTGAGAAAAAGATACCCCATCAGAAAATATTTATAGCATTTTGTAACATTTACGCTTAAGAAAAATACAAGTATTTTGTATATCCTTCACCGAAGGATAAAGTGTTTATAAAATTTTTTATTCCGTCTGTCACACCTCGAAATAGTAATAGGAGACCCTATAAATTACATATACTATTGAACGCTGTAATTTTTTTAAAAAAATCTGTCAGTGTCGGTTGAAAGCACGTTAACAGTCAAACGAATTTAACGAGGATCCTTAGATATTCTTAATATATCCTATACCAAAGGATGGACTTTAATAAATATTTTATTCCGTCTGTCACACCTTGAAATAGTAATTGGAGGCCCTATAAATAACATATACTATTGATCGTTGTAAAATTCTAAGAAATTCTGTCCGAGTGTCGTTTTAAGCACAATATCAGTCAAACGAAATTTACTAGGATCCCTAGATATAGCATGATGATGCTTAAGGTCATAAGCGGTTTGGACTTAAAAATGGGAGAAAACGGCTAAGGGGGGAAACAGTTTTCCCTTACTTAATTAACACCGAAAATTTACACTTTTTTAACCATTTGTTCAACAAATAATATTTTTGTAAACTTAATACCTCCAAAAAAAGGCATTTTTTCTGGACGTTACGGCTCATGTGGCTCAAAAAAGGGACCGTATAGTCAAAACGAGCGACAAATAGTCAATATGGAGTAAATATGTCAAGCAACACTAAATGTTACTGCGAATTCAAATATGGTTTTGACGATTTGTCTGAGTTTGGGGTGGTGCTCATGGACCTAAAAAACGGATCACTTCAATAGCGTATTTACGGCCCATAGTCAATATGGAATACCCATATGTCAAGCAGCAGCAAATTTTACTGCCCATTCAAATATGTTTTTTTTTTGAACTTTTGGCTGAGGACCTAAACACAGACCTAAAACACGGGCTAATTTAATATCGTATTTACGGTCCATAGTCCAAATGGACTAACCATATGTCAAGCAACAGCTAATTTCACTGCGGATCCAAACATGGATTTCTGGAAAAATGGCTGAGTTTGGGGTGGGACTCATGAACCCAAAAAACGTGCCCGTTTATAGCGAAGTATATAATCCTATCGTGGATTTATTTTGAAGATTTCGCTTAGATTGGGGTGAGACTCATGGACCCAACAAACGGGCCACGCCATTAGCGTTTTTATACCCGCACCACATAGTGGTATGGGGTATAATGGCTTAGTGCTTGCGTTTGTAACACATCGAAGGAATCGAGTTAGAATACCGGGACCAGAGAGAAAGTTGCTAAGAATTACATTTTGAGTCGATCTAGCCATGTCTGTCTGGCTGGCTGGGCGGCTGGCTGGCTGGATGTAAAGATGTCCATCTATTCTTGTAATCAAAGTACAGGTCGCATTTATGCACCGATCTTGATGAATCTTGGCATGTGGTAATATATTGGGACAAGGACGGACGCTATTGAATTTGGTCCAAATCGGAGCACTTTTTGATAGACCCCCCATACAAAGGAACTCCCGGATTTGGTCCAAATCCAGTTGATGTCGCGTGTATTGGTCAACAAATTAAAAAAAATATGCCATTCGATGTAGAACTGACCACAAAATGTAAAAAAAATAGTTGGACCCGCCTCTCGGACCTACGGGGCCTTCAGAACCCAAAAAATGGACCTATGATTTTAAATATAAGTGTGACCCCTTAAATGAAAGGAAATTATCTTACAATTTTAAATACAGAAAAAAATTCGACCTGTTTGTGCCCCAGGGTCCATTAGGAGGGTCCAAAAGTTTCGGTTTACCCGGATTTTAGTGTGACCCCTCAAATGACAGGGAATTGCCTCAGGACTTTAAATATGTCAAGCCAAATGATTTATCTCATCCGTGGGAGGGCACAGGGTCCGAAAACAAGGTATGAAAATGTGGACCAACTATAATTGTTATACCCTCACCACATAGTGGTATGGGGTATAAAGGCTTAGTGCTTGCGTGATAGATACAGATAGAAATAGCGACGAGTGCTTTCGATTAACAGGAGACTTAATCACATTTATAGTGGTGCGGGTATCATAGAGTCGGCCACGCCCGACTATAGCACTTACTTACTTGTTTTTTGTTGGTGGAGGGTACATAAAATTCGGCCTGGCCGACCTCAAGGAAATTTTTATTATTATACATATGTCGAAATTGGAGTTTAGAGGGAAAACAATACAATTGTAATTTGGACTGAAAAATCGTAACTTTTATGGCAGGCATCACAAGAATTTGAAATTTATTTCTAAATTTAAAAACAACGCTTCAATTATAAACTTGGATAGAAAAAGCGTTAATATTTACCAGCAGGTTGCGGTTTAAATGTTTCGAAACCTCCCACATGGCTGTCGTGTCTCCAAGGTATTTATAGCCAATTACTCAAGTCTGGCGACATTTAAATACCACACACTCTAACCAAGAATGCAATGAATGATAAAATTCCATATGGCTTTGATGACAATTTCCATTTCCAAGCCCGCAGCTTTCAAATACGCTCTACAATTTATGCACTGTCAAATAAATCATTTTTACTCGATTTCAACAGAAGAAAAGTCCAAAATCAATTTGAATATTTTGCCCCCTGTGGTGTGAGTGACAAAAATTCCAAAATTTTAAAATTTTATAAACAAGTTGTGGTCTTTCTGTGTGTGATGCTACACCACTTATCAATCAATGGCAATTTTCAGTTCACTTCGGATGACCGCTTTTTTTTTGTCCAACTACAAAATAAAAACGCCCACTTTTATCCGCACCGCATAGACACTCACACAAATGCGCCACACTGAAATTGCCTCTCAAGAAGAAATGCAAGAAACAGTCGCACAACAACCAAAAAAAACCGTAATAAATTTCGAAAAAAAGGGAATAATGAAAAAGATTGATTTGTGTGAAAGAGTGGTCCGGACAGAGAGGGAGTTGTTGGTGCTGGTCGTATAGGTGAGGGGGTTCCGTTAGTTGGGGAGCTACAAAATAAAGGTTAACGGTTTCTTATCTGCATTGCTCCTAAACTAACTGAAACTAAGCCGACACTCACCCAAACACATTGACAAAAGGCAGCATAAGCCCAAACAACAACAACAACAAAGAACATCGCGCTCAACTCCCTAGAAATCCTAAAGGTAAAGAGAAGTAGAAATTGTAGCCATGAAACGAGACGACCGACGCAAGACTGATAGACAGAGCCAACCCACAGATAATAAACACGGCAACGAGACAACCCGAACGCCAGGCGTAACCACAACATAAAATAACAACAGCAACAACAACAACTGGAAGCGTCGAGAAACCTACAGACGAGACAAGAAAAACAGGGCGATTGTGAAAAAGAAAATAATACCAATAACAACAACAACAAACAAGATCGCTGTCATTCCGCTGTTGTTGATCACAAGCACAAAGCCCAGTGAAACTTTTGATGTCGGCCAATGTTGACTTAGGGTTCCAAACTGTTTTTTTCCAAAAGCCTTTTCATTCGGACGTTTTCTATTTAAAAAAAAAACAGTTAGTTATGATAGTTTTTCCAATCGTTATATTTCTACAGCTTCAATGTTAGCAATGCCATCCAGCTGTCAAAATATTCAGTAAGGTTTGCCATTTTGTTCATGTATCGTTTCCAGCCTGTCGAACCAGTGGAGATGATTTAAAAAAATGTTAACAGAATCAAGGCTCAGTTGTAAAAGCCAAATATGAATTTTGTCCTGAGTGCAGTCGTCATCGTGGTTTTCGTGCGCAGGCGATTTTTTGCACAGTGGAAAAGTCTGATCGTGCGCACACTCCTTTGGCCGAAGATGAAAAGGATGCTAAGCGGATAGTATCAATTAGAAGATTATGCTGATGCATAAATGGGAGGGCTAGTCGACGGTGCACAGTGGTTAGAAAAACACATTTTTGAGATACGTGGGTAAATATTTCTGGCGCCATCTGACATTTCCATTAGAAAGTTTGACATTCTTTAGCATAAACGTACTCAGGACGTTTTGACGTACCACCATCATTTGTTGTTTATAGTGACTTGAAAAACTCAATTTGGCAAAAAAAAAATGGAATTAACTCGTGAACATTTTCGTGCGATAATTTTTCACAACTTATGACGTTGATTATCACGACAAGATTGCATGGATGGACTTAAATCTTTGTATGGCGATGAAGCACCATCCTATATCACTGTGAACAGCTGGTTTAATGAATTCAATCGTGGCTGACGCTCGCTCAAAGACGACGGTCGTCCAAAAACGGCCGTTGTGCCAGAGAACATTGAAGTCGTGCATCGTCATGTGACATACCGTGAGATAGACATTCTTGGCATTTCATCCACCAGCATACATTCGATATTGCATGAATACCTGGTCGTAAAAAAGGTTTGTTCTCGTTGGATCCCGCACAATTCGACAATCGCTTAAAAAAACGTGTCGATTGGTGCAAAGAAATTTTGAAAAAATACAATCGCGGTGCTTCAAAAGACGTTTATAAGATCGTCACGGGTGAAGAATCATGGATCTATGCGTATGAGCCCGAAACAAAACAGCAATCGACCGTGTGGGTCTTCGAAGACGAGCCAAATCCAACGAAATTTGTTCGTGGAAAAAGCACTTTAAAGCAAATGGTGGCCTGATTCTTCAGCAAAACTGGTCACGTGGCGACTGTTCTGCTTGAGCAACGTAGGAGGTCAATTCTGTGTGGTATACCACAAGTTGTTTACCTAAAGTCTTCGGAGAAATTCGAAAAACGAACAAAAGAAGACGAATCATTGTGCACCACTACAATGCAAACTCTAACACACCGGCTCTAACCAGCTCCTTTTTGACCGGCCAAAACGTCGAATTGATCGGTCATCCGTTGTACAGTCCTGACTTGACACCCAATGACTTCTTTTTATTCCCGAACATCAAGAAAAAAATGCGCGATCAACGATTTTCGTCGCCAGAAGATGTTGTTGAAGCGTTCAAAAACCATGTTTTGGAGTTGTCTCAATCGGAGTGGAAAAATTGCTTCGACAATTGGTTTGAGCGCATGCAAAAGTGTATAAATCATGCCGGAGAATACTCTGAAAAACAATAAAACCATTTTTGATGATAAATATTCGTATATTCATTACTAGGCCAGAAATATATATATATAGCAGCCCTCGTACCTTTTAGAAAAATCATAAAATTTCTAAAATGCAATGAAAATCTCACAAACGAGATTTTTTGGAAAATGGCTAGCCTTCCGGCAGTTTGCGCATGGCCCAGTTAAGGGTTTTGGAGATACGAGGGCATATTAATAATTCCGTGACTTTTCCATTTTCCCTTGTAGATACATGAAATGCATCACTGCTCCCATCAAGTACCATAGACTTCTGTCAAATTTTGAGAGAGTTCCGTCATTTAGTTTGTGTTTAACAGCTGTTTAAGAAATACAACCTTGTAGATTTTGGTAAAATGGAAAAAAGTGAATTTCAAATGCTCCTTAAACATTATTTTTTGCGAAAAAAAAGCCTTACATCAAACCAAAGAAAAGCTTGATAAATACTATGGGGACTCTGCACCATCGATTTTAATAGTAAAAAAGTGGTTTACTGATTTTGGTTGTGGTCGCACAAGTTCAAATGATGCTGAACGTTCTGGACTGCCAATTAAGGTTAATACAACTGAAAATTTCGAGAGAAAAATCCACGATATGGTGTTGGCCGATCGAAGGTTAAAAGTGCGAGAAATTGTTGATGCCATGCGCATTTCATATGGCAGTGTGGTTTCGACTTTACATGAGTTGGGTTTAAGAAAGCTGTCTGCAAGATGCGTGCCGCGTTTGCTCTCAATTGACCTGACCCTAAACGTAATCGTGAATTGTTTGGAGTTGTTTAACCGCAATTCGAATGTGTTTTGCGGCGTTTTGTAACTGTGGATGAAACATGGACTTATTACAACACTCCGAAGACCAATCAGCAGTCTAAACAATGGGTTTCTTCGGGTGAACCGGTTCCAAAGAAGGCCAAGGTGGCTTTGTCGGCCAATAAGGTGATGGCAAAAGTTTTTTTGGGATGCACGCGGGGGTAATCCACATCGATAACCTTCAAAAGAAAAGAACAGTAAACAGCGAATATTATGCCAATTTATTGAACCGATTAAACGAGGTTTTAAATAAAAGACCAAGAAAAAAGTTATTTTTCATCAAAAAAATACACGGGTGCATACGAGTGCAGTCTCAATGGCCAAATTCATAAATTGGGTTACAAATTGATAGCGCATGCGCCATATTTTCCGGATTTAGCCCCCAGTGACTATTTCCTATTTCCAAACCTAAAAAAATGGCTCGGTGAAAAGAGATTCAGTATTTTATGGACCTCGAAAAATCCTATTTTTGGAAGGGATACAAAAATTGAGGAATCTGTGGACTAAGTGTATTGAGCTAAAAGGAGTTTATGTTGAAAAAATATTTTTTTTTTGCAATAAAACTGTGTTTTATTCGAAAAGTCACGGAATTTTTGATATACCTTTGTATTTATAATCAGCAATATCAGGAACGTAAAAATCAGTAACGTTTGAGATAGCAGCTTTTTGTTTCAAGAACTGAATTTAAATATTTTTTTTCTCAATATTGACCGTATCTGGTGTAGAAGTAATCCAAGAGATTTATTTCAATTCATCTCTGTAAAGTCCTTTATACCAAAAGGTATACAATAGGGTGGAGTGAAAACATGCTTTTTTTATAATTTGAAAAAGTTAACCTCGGAAAGAGATGTAGTCTGGGGTCCTAAAAAGGGGAAAAATAAAGAAAAAAATTTAAAAAAATTTTTAGGGGTCGCGCCACTCCCTAGAAATTTGGAAATTATCGCTATTTTGGCGTTGATTTTAGAAAAATCCTAAAAATTAACGACTTAACTTATTCGAAATTTAAAAGTTTGAGCTTGTTCAGTGCCCAAACAAAAGTATTTGAGGCAAATATGAGGATAATCGACTAATATTTGTAGCTTTGGTGGCGATTTCATTGTTCAGTCAATTTTCTGAAGAAGGGACGATTTGACTTATTTTACTTTTTGAAATTTTTGAACAATGAGAAAAATTTTTTTAAATTTTTTCATGCCCTTATTTCATTGTTTACGCTATTGAAAACATTTATTGACATAAAACTTTTTAGGATTTTTCTAAAATCAACGCCAAAATAGCGATAATTTGCAAATTTCGAGGGAGTGGCGCGACCCCTAAAATTTTTTTTAAATTTTTTTCTTTATTTTTCCCCTCTTTAGGACCCCAGACTACATCTCTTTCCGAGGTTAACTTTTTTTTTTGAATTTCACTCCACCCTAGTATACAATTTGTAGGCGTCTAAACGAGTTCATTTTTGATAAACAAAATATTACTTGTTTTTTAAAAAACAAACAACATTTTTTTTAAGTCTGAAATTTAAAGTGTTATAATTTTTGGTCGGATGAATATTTATTTTGCTACAACGAGAAATGAAGAATACTAATGGAATATCGGGACAACTAAAACAAAACAAATCTTTGACAGTGCATAACCCTTAACCTCACAGAAAAAAAGACAACCCTTTAATTTCAACCAAAACATTGGTATGTAAATTTAATCAGCACTGAATGAAAAATTTTGTAAATAAGCTAAACTATTTATCACGTATTAAAAAATGCAAATATTCAAACAAAAAATAATTAGGACTTCTGTGATAAAAAAAAAAACTTAAGTAAAAATATTAAGTAAAACAATCGTATGTGTTTACCGAAAATATTTTAGATTTCAAGAAACAAAATTAATATGTTTAAAAATAAAAATGTATGCCTTTTATCGAAAATATTGTTTTGTAATTCGATGATGAAAAAAATTTCATATTAACGAAAAAAAATTGTAAGCCGTTTATTGAAAAAATGTTCGTTATCAGACGATGAAAATTCACATATTTATTATAAGTTGTAAAATGTTTTCAAAAAGCAGTCGGAAAGACTTTCATTTACAAACAGGGGTGACTGCAGTTTCAGTGAGCGCCACTTCACCATCATAAGACCCCAAGCAACTAATGTTATGTACCTATATTTGGCGGCTATACACATTTGACGAGAACTGCCGGCAGTAGTTTTCCACTAAACACAATAAAAATCCCTCGCTCTGTATACAAAAAAAATACCCCCACACAAACTCGATACAGTGCATAAATTTATGATTTTTTCATTTCTATTCATTAATTATTATTGCAATATCTGATAAATAGTTAAGCTTATTTACGAAGTTAATAATTGATTGGTGATTAAATTTACTTACCAAAGTTTTGGTTGAAATATAAGGACTGTCACTTTTTTCTGCGCAGTAGGAGGTAAAGCGTCCAGCCAAAGAAGACGTAGACAATGCGCAATTTAACATTTTTTATTTTGAGTTTGCTAATTCGGCTTTGGAATTGTTGGCCAGAGATCCGGATTTAAAGCAAAAACTCATCTGCTTGGACGAGGTCAATTTTTCCTAAGCTGAGCGTCTAGGTGAATAGGTAAAATTGCCTCTATTAGAGCAAACACAAACCACAATTGTTAACCCAAGCATCTACGATGAGTGACTTTTTGTTGCGGTTTTTACAGGGTGGACCAAATGAAATTTACCCAAATTATTTTTATTGGCATATAATTGGTTTATTTAAAAGAGCCAACATTCCCATTATATATCCCAATTTCCTAAGACCCTGGCGAGGGTAAGTGACTCGTATCTCACGAATGGTTTGCTCGATATTCGTCGTAAAGGACCTGAATCAATAATAAATGCATGGCATTACATCAGTCCTTCATGGTAACCCACTTCAAAAATGTAAAGGCGTCAAAACGCAGCTTCTAAAAAACTTCTCGCACCATCCTGAATAAACCAAATATCGTGCAAGTCCGTGTCTTTAATTTTAAGCCCTTTTGCCAAAGTTGTTGCTGGTCTATGCGACTCCTTAGATCTTCGGCCGACACGCATGAATTACTGTCAAACCAGAATTGCCGACTTTTTCTAAAAGAATTCATTATTTTACGAAAGGCGAACTAAAGCCAAAGTGCATGCCTGCATGTTTTTTTTTATTACTGAAAGGCATATAAAAGAAAAGACGTAAAAACGGCAAAAAGGAAACTTCGAAAAGCCAACAACAACATTGGCCAGAAAAAAAAACAAACATTGCACATTTTATGTTTAACTTTTTTTTGTTGGTGTTTATGAAAAACAAACTACCCATACTAAAGGAAAAAATTTCACACATACATACAGCCATTCAACTGTACATGAAAGAAAACAAGGCAAAGCACAGTGGAACGGTTTGGAGATTTAAAGGTAAAAATTAATTGGAAGTACAAATTTTGAGAGTAAATTATATTTATGGAATTCACATATTAGCCATATCCTCTTTAAACTATTTAATGAAAATGTTGCCACTTTCCACAGCTGGCATTCCCGCCGAAAAGTTTGTATTTTTTCGTTTTGGTCGGTAGTTTAGCCAGCGCCCTTGTATCATGAAAAAGGGCATAGCCCAAATTATGATCCTCCATAATGCAATACATCCATTTCGCAATTGCACCCACTGTGCGACGGCCCAAACGAATTTTAACCAAAAGGTGATAAATTTTTCGTTAAGTCGTTTTAATTCTGATAAAGATACTGACAGCAAGAGCGTGTTTGCGAAGAGCGAAAAGAGAGTTCAGGCAATTTGTAAAAATAAAATGAACAAAAAAAAATAAAGCCAAAGTACACAAATGTATCTGTGTGCGAGTAAATAGAGTCAGACGGACGGTTGGTCGGACTTACGGTCCTACGATAAGATAAACAGGCGCATTTGTAAGTGCTGATGTAGTGGTGCACTAACAATAACAAAAATCATGAAATAATACCAACATGCATCCATTCAATCACATGGACATTAGAAGGGGTCACTTTCTATCTAGAACCAAACAACATTTAAAATCGTGTGCTAAAGACTCGCGCACCCCATGATATTGTACACTAGAAGAAATAGAAGAATATAAATAGTCAATGTCAACTAAAAAGTATTAAATTTTAATAAAAAAAAATATTCAAAAATCATGTGATGAAGAAATGGCGAAATTGTTAGAACTTGCTTAGCCCAGTATAATTTTTTTTAATCTGTGCACGCAATTTCTCAGAATCTGCTTTTCTGTGTATGACATGGTGGTGTTGGTATCAAAAACGTGTCTTAGATGGCAGTTTCACGATGTTACTTCGGGAATTTTCCTAACCTGATACAAGTTTGTCAAATTTCGAAAGCCTATTTTGTATTATAAACTGAGCATTTTTAAAGTTCAAACTAATATGGCGCTCAAATATAAAAAGGAGTCAAACGGATTAAATTTTCATCGGAATTCGACTATCAATTTTCACACAAATTGATGCAATTGACATTCACCGAAATCCGGTGAATGTAAATTTCAATTGTATATGCGAATGTGGTAAAAAATTGTTATTGTTGACCCTAAAACTCAAAAATATTGTTCTAAGCGAGCTTTATCAATATGCCATGAATGTAACCTCACTTAGTATTAGTGCCGGAGTTAAAGCATTTTTATACCCTCCACCGTAGAAGTGCAAGGCTAAAGAAACAAATAAGAGTTACCAGACTTTGTTTCCAACTAACAGTCTTGCATGACACACCTTGTTTTTTTGTTACCTATGAGGGTTGCTATAAACATTTCTGGCCTAATAATGAAAATGCGAATATTTATTATCAAAACTGGCTTTATTGTTATTCAAAGTATTCTCCAGCATGATTTGTACACTTTTGCATGCGCTAAAACCAATTGTCACAGCGCTTTTTCCACTCCGATTGAGACACCTCCAAAACATGGTTTTTCAACGCTTCAACAGCATCTTCTAACGACGAAAATCGTTCACCACGCATTTTATTCTTCATGTGCGGTAATAAAAAGAAGTCATTAGGTGCCAAGTCAGGGCTGTACGGCGGATAACCCATCAATTCGACATTTTGGCCGGTCAAAAAGGCGCTGGTTTAAGCCGATGTGTGAGAGCTCGCATTGTCATGGTGCACAATGATTCGTCTTCTCTTGTTCGTTTTTCGAATTTCTCCGCAGACTTCAGGCAAACAAATTGTGGGATACCACTCACAATTGACCTCCTACGTTGCTCAAGCGGAACAGTCGCCACATGTACAGTTTAGCCGAAGAAACAGGCGACCATTTGCTTCGAAGTGCTTCTTCCACGAACAACTTTTGTTGGATTTGGCTCGTCTTCAAAGACCCACCCACATGGTCGATTGGTGTTGTTTCGGGCTTATACGCATAGATCCATGATTCGTCACCTGTGAAGATCTTATAAACGTCTTTTGAAGCACCGCGATCGTATTTTTTCAAAATTTCTTTGCACCTTTTTTTGAGCGACTGTCAAATTATGCAGGATCCAACGAGGAGGGCAAACCTTTGTGTTCATGCCAGGTGTTCATGCAATATCGAATGTATGCTGGTGGAAGAAATGTCCCCAGGATGCCTCTATCTCACGGTAGTCACATGACAATCTTGCATTATCAGTTCAAGCACGGCGTCAATGTTCTCTGGCACAACGGCCGTTTTTGAACTACCTTCACGACCTACGTCTTTGAGCAAGCGTCGGCCACGATTGAATTCATTCAACCAGTTTTTCACAGTGCTATAGGATGATGCTTCATCGCCATACAACGATTTAAGTTCATCGATGCACTCTTGTCGTGATAATCCACGTCGAAAGTTGTGAAAAATGATCGCACGAAAATGTTCACGAGTTAATTCCATTTTTGTGACAAATTGATTTT
The DNA here is from genome assembly GCA_963513945.1 of Hydrotaea diabolus. NCBI lineage: Eukaryota > Metazoa > Arthropoda > Insecta > Diptera > Muscidae > Hydrotaea > Hydrotaea diabolus. The sequence continues at coordinate 21,301,312 of OY740720.1, read as the reverse complement.
TTCAAGTCACTGTAAACAACACAAATGATGGTCGTACGTCAAAACGTTCTGAGAACGTTTATGCTAAAAAAAGTGTCAGATGGCGCCAGGCAACACTTAGTGTTGCCTACGCCAGAAATTTATATATCAACCCTCGTACAACCGCTCCAGAGCAGCAGCTTCCTTAAGATGTCTTTCAAATTTGGATTGGTATATTACTATGAACAAAAATTCTTTTAGGTGGATATCAGAGCACAGTTACGTAAGTCAAATATTAAAATATTTTTGCTGTTTGGCTACATTTCGGTTTCGTACCCTTGATCCGGAAATGTACGTCCAATTTGAAAATTTTTTGGTAACCATAAAAAAAGAATTTTTTTTACAAAATTAAATCAAAAATTTATTTTAAAATCTGAGTAAATTTTAAGCCCGTTTAAGGGGTTCAAAAACCTGTTTTCAATGGGCTTTGTTCGGACATCTAGAAAAGATATATAGAATATAGTCGGCCGACTTTTTTGTTTTTTTAAAAATAGCAAAACTCTTTTCTTCGCAATTGGTTTTAATATAATATCAGAGTCTAAAATGGAATCAATCTCTAAACTTCTGAATGGGAAAATATTTTCATTCTTATGCCAAAAAGACTTATGCCGGTTTTTACTAAAAATAAAACCCGACAATTGGTTTTTTTAACACGAAATTCCGGTTTTCTAAAATCTCCGGGTTTTTGGACACTAGTGCGATTCGTATCCATAGACCCAAACTTGTTCATATTTTTGGGTATCAGCGAAGAGAGAGAGAGTACCTTGTACTCTTACGAGTAAGGAAAATAATCATCATCGTCTCGACATCAACGTAATGAAGATAGAGATTTTGTTGTTGTTGAAGATCTTTCGTCTACCGTAAATACAACTCGAATTCGTATTCGAACCAAAACCAAGAAAACCGGTACTTAATGCATTTTAAAGTTCAACAAATAACCAAAACAACAACAACCTCACCATCTGCATCACAATAAAAACTTAAACTCCTCGCGAGTGTAGTAGTGTGTGTGAGTGTGTAAGTGTTTGTGATTTTTTTTTGGTGGACCAGTGTTTGGCATCGCTCATCGAATTATCAATTATGCTGTATGTTGCATGGCTCGAGTATCTGTGTGTTTTTGAGTATGAGTGTATGTATCTGTGTACCATAAACAAATTCACCACACTTGGTAGTTTTTGTGTTGTTGTTGCTTTTGTTCTCGTGTAAAATGAGTAAAAAAGACAACATTAAATATGACAATTAAGACGACATAATAGCATTAAACAAAACCATTAAAAACGAGTTTCACGAATTGATCATTTCGGATTTCGGGGAGTGTGCTGCGCGCATGTGCGTGTGTTTTGTTTTGTTTAATTGTGATTTTGTTTATCTAAAGACACAGTTTCGTAGACATTTATTATTAGAATCGATTATAATCTTTTGATAGCTTTAAATACGAGTTGGCTGGTATCTAATTGAAGTTTCAAAATCAGCTGCTCGAAAACCAAAAAAGTGGTAGATTTAATCGTAGTTAATAGACGTTTTATGGGAGATTGTTAAAAATACATATATAGGATAGTCCATCTAGAGGTATTTTCTCAGAACAAAAAAAAATATAAAAATTCAAATCAAGTGTGGAATCTTTATGGCTAATTTGAAAGGACATTTTGTGGCATTCATTTTTTGAATATAATTTCCTTCAAATGTTGGCCGCAACTACGCCTCAGGGTTTTCATTCTGAGGGTCCAGTTTTGGACGACTTGTTCGAGCATTTCGACCGGTATGGCTGTAATGACAGCCGTAATGTTGGCTTCCAAAACCTGAATCGTAGCTGGTTTGTCAGCATAGACTTTGGACTTTACGTAAGCCCAAAGAAAAATGTCTAAAGGAGTGATATCACTCGATCTAGGCGGCCAACTCATCTGTCCAAAACGTGAAATTAGCTGCTTTTCGAAATAACCTCTCAATAGATCCATTGTTTGAGCAGCTGTAGGACAAGTGGCACCGTCCTTTTGAAACCAAGTGTCGTCAAGATTATGGGCTTCAACTTCAGGTAGCATAAAGATCGATATCATGGTGCGATAGCTAGCACCATTTAAGGTTACGTTCGGCCATCATCATTTTTGAAAAAATATACACCGATGATTCCACCAGCTTATAAACCGCACCAAACCGTGGTTTCCTCTTGGTATAATGACATCTCTTGAACCTCTTCTCTTCAGCCCAAATGCGGCAATTTTGTTTATTGACTTTGCCGTTGAGACAGAAATTGGCCTATCACTGAACAATATTTTGGTCAAAAACAGCGGATGCCATAAAATGTCCTTTCAAATTACCAATAAAGATTGCACACTTGATTTGAATTTTTATATTTTTTTTTTGTTCTGGAAAAATACCTCTAGATGGATCACCCTATATATTCGAGTTATGGTATAAAACTCTTGTTGTGGACCATAAAACTTTAAAATATTGTTCTTAGCGAGCTATTTCTGTATGCCATGAATGTAACCTCAATGTGGTAATACTAATTAGTGCCGGTGTTGACGCATTTTTAATACCCTCCACTATAGGATGAAATTATTCACATCACGAAACATTAATTAGGGACTCCATAAAGTGTATACATTTATTATTGGCTCAGTTCGCTTGAGGTTTTAAAATCTTGGTTGTCATTTATAACGATTATGCGGTAGGTTAATTTGCGAATTCAATTTACGTGATTTAAAATTAAAACCGAATTAGCGTTATTTAATTTTAGCAGCGTTCATTTCAGGTTTCTTAACTAGAATTTGTGTAAAAGTTACTCTTTTAGCACGCGAGTTGGCTTCAAGTCGCTAACGAAACGAGAAAGAGTTACCACATTTATTTATACAACGAACAGTTTTACATGATACACCCTGCTTTAAAAAAATATTTGATTTTTATTATGCTCAATAAAGTGAAAACAAACCACAGGAGGTCCTGAGATAAGGGAATATATAAATCAACTAAACCTGATAATTTAAGGGTACATTAAATGTTACTCTGTTAGCAAGTGGCTTCATGTCGCTAAAGAAACGAGTAAGAGTTATTCATACAACAAACAGTTTTACATGATACACCCTGCTTTATAGAAACATTTGATTTTTATTATGCATAAAAAATTGAAAACAGACCACAGGAGGTCTTGAGATAAGGGAATATATAAATCAACTAAAACTGATCGTTTATGGACATATTACACAATTATACAGTTTGCACTTTAAAATTGTAAGTTATTTATTGTCTTCTTTTGACGAATTCGATTTAACCTCTTCTTGTTTGATTGTCGCTAATGTATACAGAAAGAAGCTATGTTGCTGTGGTATTCTCAATTCAGTGAAATTTGTCCATATTTTATATTTAACTAAGCTATTAAGCACAAACGAACAAGACTTTTTTTTTAGAAAATGGACAATAATTCGCAGGTGGGTGAACAGCTGTTTTGTAAGAGCTGTGTGCAGTATTGCCAGATGCATATTTCTCAGATAATATAATTTTTACAAATTAAAATCGAAAAAAAATTATATTTTCAACAGCACTAAAATAGTAACACGATTGTTAAAGCTAAAACCAATGATAAAGATTTATAAAACGTAAATAATTTTTGTCGGTTGATCCGACTTACTGGACTACAGCCTCACCCATAGACAATTCATTTTGAAAACTCTTCTGGCTGATAGGAGTGCGGAAAAATATTAATTTTCCATCTTTTAGTTAATCTAACATTAATATTCCGAACCACTCACTTCCACTTTAATGGCTGCAGCATACCGATATTAATGAAATATCAATAAGGGTCTTTATGCGAAAGATACCAACCTAAATGAGTCTTCGCAACCGATTTAGTCTAATGGGTGCACAAAGTTGAAATACATGTATTATTGGGTAATATAAAAATTAGGGTTAAAGGGATTTTTTGCTATTAAAATGAAAGTAACTCCTCAGGCAAAATATATGTATATAAGTATATAAATTTGTTAAATCGCTTTACGACTCTGCAATATGGTTCAGACATTGTTAAACGACAATATATGAATAACCCAAATACTTTTAATCAGAAAATATTAACCATGTATTTTTTTAATTTATTTCAGGTGAGTCTAACAATCTTAATAAAGAAATATTCGTCAATAACTCGGTGAGTCAAAAATATCAGAAAATTTTAATGATTACGATATGTCGGTATAAAACTTTGCCCTCAGGTGGGAGGTTAAAAAAATAACGAACATTCGATTCAATGAACATTATTGTTAAAACGTTTTTAAACATCGAAGCATTAAAACTTCATTCTTTTAGACAAATATTGTTTTACAAACAAAACTATAAAGCAAAGTTTTAAATGGTATTCCATTTGTTTATATACCCTTACCCTACTAGGTAAGAGGATTTTCTATTATCAGTCATGCCAAATGTGTCTTTCTCTTACAAAACACTACCTATGAATTCATAAGAATTTCCCAAGATCTTTTATAGTTAACCGATAGCCTTATATAAACTCGTTTGCATGTAGTTTATTTAAACTAATTAATAAAAATTAATTCAATAAATAAAAGCATTCTCTACACTTACGTCTCGAATGCAAATGTGCTAAGTGAGCGTAGACAATTTTCCCCCACATCCATAAATTCGAAAGTACAAATAAAAATTTGCATGCAATATTTAAATGACATTTTTCATTGATACTCGTATCATTGAGGGTTAAGGTGAAAGAATCACTTTGAAACGTCTTTCGTTTAAATTTTGTTCTCTTTTTGGAATAATAAAATAAAGTTTTTTCCGGCTCGATTTGATTTTGATTCGTTCAGTTAGCAATAAAACTAATTAACATCGAATGTTGTACGAGTACTTATGTACATTGGCTTTGTTTTAGTTTTAATGAGGAACACATTCGCAGCAATTCGTTAATGAAATGTTTGTTGCGCTGGTTTTTTGTCTAATACGGATATTTAATTTCCAAGTGTTGTGCCCGTGTTTGAGTGGAATTTTATGGATTGAGTTTCCCATAAACGAGTATTTGTTTCGTTGATGTGGACGGCTTGATGTTTTGTATTTCGTTTTGCATTATTTCTTTTTGGGGCTTAACTTGATAAGTAAATTTTGCATTTTATTGATGGGTTTGTTGTATGTTTGCACACTTTATGATTTTGATAAATGCTTATGCATGTGATTTTTCGTAGTGTGATATATGGGGCACTACATGGTAGGGGTTTAAAATAACTGTAAATTAACGAAAAGTTTTAAACTTTAAAAAAACAACTGTCTCTACTTAAAAATTGTAGTCTATTTGATGTATTTTTTATAGAAAAAAATCTATGTATTGTACCATAGATATATTTATTTAAATTTTAAACTAAAAATTAAACCAAAAACACAACATCGAGTTTGAAGCCGTAAAATATTGTTAAAAGACTTTAAATTTAATATTTTTTTTCTACTAAAGTATTTCTACAATTTTTCTATCAAAATCTATATCAATTCTTTTTACATTTTTATACAAAAGTATTTATACAATTTTTCTATCAAAAAAAACTTTAATTTTTCTAAAAAAAAAAGTGCTACAATTTTTTTTCTATAAATAAAATCGACAATCTTTCTATGAGAATATTTTTACAAGTTTTCTGTTAAAAAAATGGTAAAAAAAAAAAATTATAAAAAATTGCTACAATTTTCTATAAAAAATTGCTACAATTTTCTATAAAAATATTGCTACAATTATCTATAAAAAAATGCTAAAATTTTCTATAAAAAAATTGCTAGTTTTCTATAAAAAAAATTGCTACAATTTTCTATAAAAAAATTGCTACAATTTTCTATAAAAAAAATTGCTACAATTTTCTATAAAAAAAATTCCTACAATTTTCTTTACAAAAATGCTACAATTTCCTATAACAAATTAATACCATTTTTTTTAAAATAAAATTGCTACAATTTTTCGATAATTAAAAATGCAAAATTTCTAAGATTTGGGAGAGGTTAAAAAGAAACCAACGAACCAACGAAGAAATCAATGAACATTGTTGTTAAAACTATTTCGAATATTTACCAAAGCATTAAAGCTAATTGTACATTAGTTTCCCAAAGTGTTTTTTTTTAAATTGTTCATTTTATTAGACAGATATTATTTTACAAACAAAAATGAAATTATAAGGAAAAGATTTAAAAAGTATTCAATTTGTTTATAAACACTTACCCTACTGGGTAAGAGGGGTTTCTATTATAAATTTTCTTTAACAAAAATTCTTCAATTTTCTATATCATTAATACCATTTTTTTAATAAAATTGCTACAATTTTTCGAGAATAAAAATTGCTATCATTTTCCTTTAAAGAAAGCTAAAATTTGATACCAAAATCTACAATTTTTCTACTAAAAAATATTTACAATTTCACTTCAAAAATTGCTTCAAGTTTTCTTAAAAGGGGAACAATTTGTCTATGAATATAAACGCTACAATTATACATAAACAAATTGGTAAAATTTAAAAAAAATATGAAAGTTTTAAAAAAAAAAATAAATTGAACAAAATATAAAAACACCAAAATCCTAAGAAAAGAAAGAAATAAACAACAAAAGGACAACTAAACAATATTTTTATATATTTAATTATATAGAAAAAATTTTATTGATTGTAACCCAGTCTAAATTATTAAAATTTTAAATTAAATTTTTCTACAAAAATATTGCTTCAATTTATCTATAAAAAAATGCCTAAATTTGTTCTATAAAAAATTGCTTCATTTTTTTTTCTATAAAAAAATATGCCACCAATTTTGTATAAAAATATTTCTACATTTGTTCTAATGTTCTAATAATGCTAAAAATTTTCTATAAAATAATTGCTACATCATTTCTAAAAAAAAAGTTAAAATTTTTCTATAAGAAAAAAATTCTAAAAAATTTAGCAAAAGAATTGCTAAATTTAGCAAAAGATTGGCTAAATTTTTTCATAAAAATATTTCTACAATTTTTCTATAAAAAAATGGTCAAATTTGTTTATAAAAAAATGTTGACCATATAAAAAAAATTGCTACATTTTTATTATAATAAAACTACTATTTTTTTTAAAAGAATTGCTACATTTTTTCTATAAAATTTTTTTTTCTATAAATTTCTATACATTTTTTCTAAAAAAAAAAATGCTACCAATTTTCTATAAAAAGAATTTCTACAATTTTTATAAAAAACAATTTGATACAATATTAAATAAAAAAAATTGCTACAATATTTCTAAAAAATTTTAAAATTTTCTACAAAAAAAATTGTTCATAAAAATATTGCTACATTATTTTTTAAAAACGAAATCTAATAAAAAAAATTCTACATTTTTTTTCTATAAAAAAAGTTGCTACATTGGTTCTATAAAAATAATTGCTACATTTTTGATTTAAAAAATTTGCTACATTTTTTCTAAAAAATTGCTACCATTTTTTTATTAAAAAAAGTGACAAAATTTTTTATAAAAAATTGCTTCAATTAATTATCTTTAAAAAAAATGCTACAATTTTTCCACAAAAAAAACAGTAAATTTTTTTATAAAAAAAGCTACAATTTTTCTTTAAAAGAATTGCTACATTTTTTCTATAAGAATAGTTTTTTGGTAAAAAAAAATCTTTTTTGTATAATAGTGCGAAGTTACAGCATTAGCGACCTCTTACTCGTTTAATAAGCGAGCGACAGAAGAACATGGCTAATGAAGTTCACATTACCAAGGACGGTGAACAATTATTTTTTATTTTGATTTGCATTCATATGAATCCTTTTATTTTTGAATCATTTTCTTTGAAAGGATTCGTTTATATATTTATATTGAAAGTTAACTAATTTATTTTTACCTTGAATTTAGTATTGAACATAGAGTAGATTCTTTATTAAAACTTAGTATTATTCAACGAGAGGCATTGAATTACAAGCACTTAAGAAATGAAATGCAAATGAAAAAAATAAATAAAAAAAAAATAAATTACAAGAAAACAACATCTCCCGTTTTTGGAATTTTTTATAACCTCGAACCAGACAATGCAGATCAAAGAAAATCTATCATTCTAAACAATTTTTAAAATTATTCTACAAAAAATAAAAAAAAATCTAAAAAATCTACAAATTTTTAAAAAAAAAACTTAAAAAATCTACAATTTTTTTAAAAAAAAAAACTTTTAAATAATTTTAACAATTTTTCTACAAAAAAAATTAAAACTACAATTTTTCTACAAAAATAAAATAAAAATCTAAAATTTGTTAACAAAAAAAAAATTTATAAAAAAAAATTGTCAACCATTTTTTTGTTGCATCGATTTTTTTTTGTTTAGAAGAAATATTGTTTAGTAATATGCATAAGTAATATTAAAGTATATTTTATATTATATTTTGTAACAAAAAAAAACAAAATCGTGGAAACATCCATATGTGAAAATACAAACTCGTATAATCCATTAGCTCATTGTTCAAACACGAGCGCAGTTATAGCTTCAAAATGATTTCTGTCAATATTTTCAGCCAAAAGTTGTTATTTTTCTTGAGCTCACGTATACTTATTGGACATGATGACATCACAGTCATATGAAATAAATAAAAAATGTCTAATAATAATAGCTGAAAACGTCGTTACAACAATAACAGCTTTTTTCAATGAAAATTTCATATTAAAACAATGAAGCGTATATGAAAACTTAAATTTTCTTTATTTTATTTCGACATTTCGTCGTCGGATGCGTCGACTACGTTCACTTTAATTGCTGGATGAATTCTTGGAAACGCTTTTAATTGCTTATGTTTATTTTTTCTTGCCCCGACCGACGTTAACGTCTTTTATATTCATTATATTTATTTTTACTCATTTTCTGAATATGGTCATATTGTTAACAATTATGCCTTATATAGGAAACCATATGAGCCATACAGCATGTACGAAACAACATCAGCAATGCCAGGTTTAATTATTATAGCAACAACAACGGAAAAAAGAAGTCTTATGAATATTTAACATTGACATTAAATTTTAAGTAGTGACTTTACGAGTGTGCGTTGGGGTTATTCTTGTACGAGAGTAAATAGTTTTAAAAAATTAATATTTATTTATTATTTTTTTTATTGATTTAACTCCTCCTTAGAAAGAAGTAGTAGGTTCGTTTTTTTTCTTCCCCAAAGACTTAACCAAAGTTCGACCTATATCGTGTTTTACTGACATTTTTTTTTTTGGTTTTCTCTCTTTCGTTCCCACCATATTTGTCTAAGTGTATTTGTTTGGTTTGCGATAAGATAGCGCTTGCTCTGTTTCTATTAGTGTATTTGTCAAAAACGTTTTTTGTTTTCTTAGAAACTTTGGGGGAAGTGCTAAGTTAGGGAACTCTTTAAAAGGCTGTGAATTATGAGCATTTATCTAGCTACTCATTGCCAGTAATTCTCAAAATATGTCGTAAAATTTTTTATAATTTGTCTTCATTAAAACAATATGTTGTTTCGGAGAAAAGATTAGAATAAGTTTACTGAGGTAACTTCTCTGTGTGCTGTGTACAATAGCTTTGTTCGTTTGGTTAACTAGCTGAGTAAGCTAATTGAGTTGCATCGTGGTAATCTGGCAACATTAAACAAAATTATGAGGAATGAGGCAACATTGTTTCTCATTGTATAACATAACCAAAAATAAAGCAACAGGAGTTTTAAGACGAATTTTTCAAACGAAGACAATAAAAAAATAACTATGAATTTTAATAAAATAATAAATGAAACATATTAAATCATCTTTGCATAGGAAATATGTATACAAAGCCTTTAAACTATCAGTATTTAATATTCGCTTATGCCATCTCGTGCACTTGAAGTCGATACGAAAGTTCCGATAAGACCTCTTGTTGTTTGACTCTATTTTCGTGGATATTAAGAAAAAACATATGTGAAGCGCAAAATAGAAAGGGACCTAAGGTTAAAAACCAGTTTTGTTCAGGAGAGCCATTTTAAAGATTAGGTCCCTTTTCTATTTGCGCTTAGAATCGTCGACTTCACTTTCATAAAACGCGCATATCTCTGGGAGGGAACACTTTTGGGGCATGTGATGCTCAGATGTTGTCCACATCAAAAAAAGAAAAAAAATGAAAATTGATTTTTTACCCTTAGGTCCCTTTCTCTATGCGCTGTCACATATGTTTTTATATAACAGGGTGTATCATGTAAGACTGTTTGCTAAAAAAATAAGAATGGCAATTTCTTCAAATCCTTGTTTAGTTACTATAAACTAATACAGCAAAATAGTTTTACGCTTTTGTTTAGTTTTATCGTTTTGTTTAAATTTTTTCGGTCTTTCATCATTACCATGACTTGAACAGTACTCTGGTTCGGGACCTTTGTTGTTGTCGTAGCAGCATATAGTGCCGGGGTGACAGCCCTTGGCCAAAGAATTCCTCCTTCGAGTCGATCCAGTGCATAGAACCGGCTGTCGTGAGATCGCGAGATATTTGTTATTTCTTTTTTAGAATTACCGCAAATATTTAAAAATGTATTGACTAAGTTGCCAGGCAGACTAAAGCTAATGTAGTTCTTACACTAAACTATACTTGTAAATCCAATGGGAATTACATTATGAAAAATTTCGGTTGGAATGTGGCAGATGTTCTTACCTGGGTTTTAATATATGTATGTTGAATTGTTGTATGAAAGTCGTGTATACTGTCCATCTGTATAGGTATATGATGGAAAAACATTTCAGCGATGCCAAAACCAAATAGCTTTCATATAATCTCCCGGTGCCACTCTCTATCAAGTGGGTCGTTGACTTTCTAGAAGACCTTACGGAGCTCAAATGCATGCTTGCTGCATTATTTTTTAATTTCAAATAAAAACGTAGTTAGATTAAAGAGCAAGGACTTTTACGTGCCCTTCTTATTGAAGACCCGCAACAAATGTCTAGAATTCCTTTAGAAGAAAATAAGATGTGATGAAAAACATTCTAACTTCAAAATATATATTTTCAATTAACCTCCGATCTTCTTGTGGCTAATCCAAACTGGCACAGGAAAAAAAAATTGTGTACTAACGCCAAAAAAGCATCGATTAATGTGACAAACACTTTTTAAACTTCTTCCACTCCTCAAGGCCTTATTAAAGAATCATTCTGATGTGCAATGTAGGCCTTTCGGAATAACTAATTTTTGAAGGCATTGAGGAATGTCCATTGGAGGTATTTTATGAGAAGTCCTTGCTAATACTTATTGCTTGGAATCTGGAGCCGAGACCTGAACAGGGAGAAGATAACAGAAATGTTACTTTTATTACTGTTTTTGTTTAAAATATGTTTTAAATGAACATACCTTTTTTCTATTGATGTATTTTAATTTACAACCGCCATAATTTGAACCTATGATGCACACAAAACCAAATTATGTGTTAACGCCAAAAGGTATCGATCGCTGTGACAAACACTTAAAAACTTATTCCACTCACCAAGGCCTTATTAGAGAATCATTCTCATGTGCAAAGAAGGCCTTTTGAAATAATTAATTTATGAAGGCATTGACGAATGTGCGTTCGATTAAAAAAGAAGACCCCCAGGAGGTATTTTTTAAGGAGTCCTTGCTAATACTTTCTGCTTGGAATCAAGAGCCGAGACCTGAACAGGGAGAAGATAACCGAAATGTTACTTTATCACTACTTTGGTTCAAAATATATTTTAAATAACCATACCTTTTTGCCATTGAGTTTTGTTTTAATTTGGCTCTACTGAAATTTGAACCTACGATTTTCTCGTGCTTAATCCGTAGTGGCACACTAAAACAAATTGTATCTTAACGAGAAAAGGCATCAATCGCTGTCACAAACACCTTCTAAGCTTCTTCCACTCATCAAGGCCTTAATAGAGAATCATTCTCAAAGAATCATTCTCAGAGAATCATTCTCAGAGAATCATTCTCAGAAAATCATTCTCCTTCTGGAACACATAATTTCGGAGTGCATCAACGAAAGTGCATTGCATTTTAGAAAGAAGCCCCCCAGTAGGTCTTTTATGAGAAGTCCTTTTATTTTTGCTGCTTTAAATGTAGAGCCGTGACCTGTAAAATAAGAATATAGCAGAAATGTTACGTTACTATAGTTTTTGTTGGTTACTGAAATAAATGTTATGTAGTTTTAATGTTCAGCTGTAGTAAGTACCTCCTAAGGGTTATATTTATCTACTCGTATTAACCTTCAAGACTTCCGACTTAATGTTTTTAAATAATGATGTAAAGAATTCAATTTTAGCTAGTGTACTAAATTTCTAAAAGTCATCCGAGCTGATTAGTATGAGTTTTTCAATCTCAATAAATCAATCTCATAAACTTTTCAGTTTGTTATGTTTCATTCTAAAAACTGATTATTTTCACTCCCTGAGTACCATAAAAGACGGCCCAAAATCTAGGCACACCACTTTACTTTCAACAATCCGATGAATGCAAAAAACAACACAGTTTCGAAAGAAATGCCATGCGGCCTTCCAAAAATCAAATTATTTGAAATTTATACTTTCGATGAAGGTGGCCGCTGGACTTGAAATAATTCTGAGAAGGCCGCAAAACTTCTTATAATTTTCTAAATAATGATTTACCATACTCTCCCTGACAGTGTGCAGTGCGAACTTCTGTTAAATACAACCTTTGTTGCGATCAGTGTAACTTCCACACCAAGAAATAGAATTCCGGAGATTAAAAATATGCCACAACGGACGAGCAAGTATGGACGAACACTTATTTTAAGCAAGGGCTTAGGTCCTATTACAGCCTAGGAACATGTTTCTTTTTGAAAATCCGCAAGAACCCTCTTAACTTTTTTAGGTTGAAAAAAGAAGCGGGCTTAAAGCCAAATAGTTTATCTGTCAGAGGAAAAGGTTTACACTGAAACTTGCATGCCAAAGATTAGCGTTACCATTCGGCTCTATAAACAAACTGGCCCTCTTAAAACAAAGAAGGCTTTGAAGAAGATGTGCTCCTTATTTTTGTAATGGACGAAATGATGTCTTTAAGCATTGCATCTTGATCAAGTTTCTTACCTCCCTTACCGTCCATGGTTGTATGAAACAATAAATTTGATTGACTGAAACAAGGTCAAACCGCAGACTTAAATCTGGTGCCGAAGTGAAGAGGCCATTCGTAGTAGTAGCTGTAGCCTCGCTTAGTACTTTGACTCGTGTGAAGTTGTTCAGCAACCGGGTGTTGCGGCTTCTAGATGAGCTGAATTTTTAGAAACTGGTAACACGGGTAGAAAGGGTTCCAATAGCAGCGGTTAGTACTTTGGCTCAATACGGAGTTGCTCTACATGTGCGCGTCGGACCCTTTTGATCAGCTGAGATTAGCCTACGTAGAAGAAACTCTCGGGGTGATTAGTCCTGGCATAAACAAAATCTGACCTCACGAGTTAAATATGGTAACACCGATTTCTAGAGACCCAAAAGTACCTTCTTTGGGCTGACAAAAGCAGTTTTATCGAAGAAGCAACTGAGGTCGCGGTTAGCTTAGTATATTGCTCCGCAAGCAAGGATTGTGATCAACAAGCACGGTGTTGTGATCCAAAGCTCAGCAGTGATCTTAGATAGAACTTAGCACTAAAAGAAACCTCTCTTGGTGAAAATGTCCATGGTTGTATAAAACAAACGTGGCCTAAACTACTACCTAAGGTCAAACCGTTCCAAAGACTTAAATCATGTTAGTCAGGAGTTTCAAGGTCAGCTACTCTGGCTTTTCAATTGAAGAGGGCCTTCGGTGTTGTTATAGTAGTGGCAGCGGCACATAGTACCACATGCCGAATGATTCTACTTAGCTCAAAATCGTTACAAATATCCGGATGGTATGGGATGAAGGACCTTTGTAGGCTTATTATAGAGTTACTCTACAATCTGGTGTTTGTGATCCATAGATCAGCAAAGACATCAGATATGGCTGATCGTTTCACAGAGAGTTAAGTTATGGTCCATATGTCGTAGGTAACGGCGGAATTTGTCCATCTTCGTCTACCCATAAGCCTTTCAAGTGAAAAGGCCCTTCAGTGTGGTTGTTGTAGTGGCAGAGGTACATAATGCCTGGGTTTCAACCCCTGGCCGAAGAATTACTACTTTAGATCAAACCATTACACATATAACCGGGTGCTATGGGATGGTGGACCTTCGTAACAGTAGCTGTGGTAGCGTTTAGTACTAAGGCTCATTATAGAGTTGCCCTACAACCTGGTGTTTGTGATCGATAGATCAGCAGAGACATCAGTTAGGGCTCATGCACTCACCGAGAGTTAGGTTATGCTCCATAAGCAGACATCAGTTAGGGCTCATGCACTCACCAAGAGTTAGGTTATGGTCCATAAGTCATAGATAAAATGATAGATAAAAGTCATAGATGATCCTGATGCGTCCATTTTCTCCTTCCCATAGGCGGGCTCTGGCTGTCGAGACGAGATTTCGCACGGAGTTTATTATAAAGCAAGATAGTGCTGTTTTATTGCTAAAATGAACTTGTAACGGGTGATTTTTTAAGAGCTTGATAACTTTTTTTTTAAAAAAAACGCATAAAATTTGCAAAATCTCATCGGTTCTTTATTTGAAACGTTAGATTGGTCCATGACATTTACTTTTTGAAGATAATTTCATTTAAATGTTGACCGCGGCTGCGTCTTAGGTGGTCCACTCGGAAAGTCCAATTTTGGGCAACTTTTTCGAGCATTTCGGCCGGAATAGCCCGAATTTCTTCGGAAATGTTGTCTTCCAAAGCTGGAATAGTTGCTGGCTTATTTCTGTAGACTTTAGACTTGACGTAGCCCCACAAAAAATAGTCTAAAGGCGTCAAATCGCATGATCTTGGTGGCCAACTTACCGGTCCATTTCTTGAGATGAATTGTTCTCCGAAGTTTTCCCTCAAAATGGCCATAGAATCGCGAGCTGTGTGGCATGTAGCGCCATCTTGTTGAAACCACATGTCAACCATGTTCAGTTCTTCCATTTTTGGCAACAAAAAGTTTGTTAGCATCGAACGATAGCGATCGCCATTCACCGTAACGTTGCGTCCAACAGCATCTTTGAAAAAATACGGTCCAATGATTCCACCAGCGTACAAACCACACCAAACAGTGCATTTTTCGGGATGCATGGGCAGTTCTTGAACGGCTTCTGGTTGCTCTTCACTCCAAATGCGGCAATTTTGTTTATTTACGTAGCCATTCAACCAGAAATGAGCCTCATCGCTGAACAAAATTTGTCGATAAACACATTTCGAACCGAACACTGATTTTGGTAATAAAATTCAATGATTTGCAAGCGTTGCTCGTTAGTAAGTCTATTCATGATGAAATGTCAAAGCATACTGAGCATCTTTCTCTTTGACACCATGTCTGAAATCCCACGTGATCTGTCAAATACTAATGCATGAAAATCCTAACCTCAAAAAAATCACTCTTTATTTATAAATTCAATATGAAGAAACTTGAAAACAAATATTTTACTTATCATATTTAAAAAATCCTTAGCAAAGAAAAACTAAAATTCGTTGTCGAAAACAGCTTTAGAATGCCCACGTTTCTGCGAGTTGGCTGTGTTATGAAATTCGTTAACTTGTACTTGAGATAATTGGCCAAACTTGACAAGATCGGAAAAAACATATGTGACGCGCAAAATAGAAAGGGACCTAAGGTTAAAAACCAGTTTTGTTCAGGAGAGCCATTTTAACGATTAGGTCCCTTTCTATTTGCGCTTAGAATCGGCGACTTCACTTTCATAAAACGCGCATATCTCTGGGATGGAACACTTTTGGGGCATGGGATCGGTCTCATTCGATGCTCAGATGTTGTCCACATCAAAAAAAGAAGAAAAAAATGAAAATTGATTTTTTTACCCTTAGGTCCCTTTCTCTATGCGCTGTCACATATATACATATTCATCTTCTTTTGGACTTGCAGACGAAAATAATACTCAATCTTTTTTTAAAACATCGACTCCTGGTACTCGTAGAGGCTAAACATTTTTTTAATATTTAGAAGTTTTGTATATCACGAATTCCGCGAAAAGGTCATCCGCACATGTAAAAATCAAAGTGCTAGAAGAAGAAAATTAAACACACTCAATATATTCACTCGACTCCTAGAGACATAATTTGAGTTGAATTTTTCAGAATAACGGTAGTTTTGCTCACCGTTTCTTTGTTTTTGCTTGGTGAGTATATTTTGTACAAAATTTTTTAGTTTTAACTCTACATCTGCGGTACGCGTACATCAATTTTGTGCAAGTTGTAGAAAACATTATATTAACGGAAAAATTAATTAATTAATGGTTAACAGTTATTAGCTACATTTGGTGGTAAGTAATCTAAAATAGGGTAGAAAACTTTAAATTGTTTTGTACCTAGTTTTGTGTAGCATGTACGTTACCAAAAGTCTTTAAGTTTCAACAATGCCTAAATGAGGAAATATTATTAGCTTACAAATAAAGTTATTTGTAGATTTTGAGTCAATAAAGCTATCCTCAAATGCTTTATATTTTGATTTTTTTTGAAAGAGATAATATTAGTTTCGTACATGCTACATATTTATGTGTGCAATAACTTAATACATTATGAATATTAAATGTTTTTCATGATTTTATTTTAAACTTCAGAAAATGGTAAGGGGAAAAGAAGCTATGAGACGATTTCGACAGAAGATGCGAGAGAATGAATCAAAATGGAAGGAACATAAGGAAAAGGAACGTGAGAGAATAAAAAAGTACAGACAAAAAGTGAAAAATAACACTGAAAACCGAGTAAAAAAAGTGACAACTGT
Organism: Hydrotaea diabolus; assembly: GCA_963513945.1. Classification (NCBI taxonomy): domain Eukaryota; kingdom Metazoa; phylum Arthropoda; class Insecta; order Diptera; family Muscidae; genus Hydrotaea; species Hydrotaea diabolus. The sequence goes on along the minus strand of OY740720.1, from coordinate 21,284,536 downwards.
GGAACAAAAGAAGAAGAAAACTGAGAAAATGCGTCAATATTGAAACTCGCAATCTGTTGAGTCCAATATGGCAGCATAGTCATCTACCCAAAATCCCCAACCTACAATTGCAGCACTTTTTGGAAGTTTCCCACAATAGCATACTCTCTCGCTAAACCTACAAATCAAAACAATGTACAACAACGGAATACATAAATTACAGACATAACAATTAACTTAATTTTTTTTTAAGTTTTTATTTTATGTACTTCTGTTTTTAAATAAAATGAATTCAATAATTTTGTTGCAACAGTAAATACTGTTTTATTTTTTAAATTCTTTTATTTAACTTACACTACGTGTCGTCAAATCTAGCAATGCAAAATTTTTATACTTAGACTTTATTAAACTCAATGAAATTTGGCTAACATGTATAACTTCGGTGACAATACAAGTTAGTGGTGTGATAAAAGAATTTGTTTAAAAATTTGTTTTTATTTGTTAATTATTTAAAATAAAATCAAGACATGTTTTTGATCGTTTTGTGTAGTCGACTGAAAGTGTGTAGTTGTACGTTACCAATGCTACATGTACGTTACATTGCAACCGATTAGAAAATCTCATTAACATTGAATTTTTTCTAGATGAAATCACCTAAAACCCAGTACAGGATAGTCTCCTGTAATTACGAAAAAAAAAAGTTTTAATATGAAACCGATTCGCAGAAATTTCAAATAGAAGTAAACATATCATATTTTGGGTGACATTTTTGTGGCATGTACGTTATGCATATTTTGCAGATAATCTTCTATGATAAAAATGTGAATGATAAAACTTTTATACATTTCAAATGATCACTTGCTTTGACATTTAAAAAATGTAAAATAAGTTTTTAAAAAAAATATTTTACTAGGAAAAAACATCAAAATAATTCGCACGCTGTAGTCGTACGTTATATGGAATTCGTGATATGCTATTAAAAAAAATTTTATCTTTTGTACTTTTTTATCTGCTCTCGTCTTATGTTGAATGCCGGGAACAATTACGTATCTACGCCTTCCTCAATGTTAACACTAACATATTACAATTTACTCGGTCTGTCAAAGTCTATTACTGCATGAAACCTATATAAACGGTTAAAATAATACATTACAATTTTAATTCCACTTTTCCATGAATACGAGTCTTAAATAGGGTATACTTTTGTCATGTTGATGAAGAAAGTCTCAGTAACAATTCAATTTTACTCGAGAATAGTTTCACAGATCCATTTCTATTGACACGTTTCTCTGGTTAAATTGTTATCTATGCCAAGATATCGAATTTCATTTACTCTAGTTTTGTTTATTTCGTTACTTTTCGGGGCGATTCTGAAAAATGTCAACAAATACTATACATAAAACACTTTCAATATCAGCAGCTTGAAATTTGAATAACTCACCCGAATAAATTCGATATTTTCAGTGTGTGTTCTAACTGGAGTTTAGTTTTTTGTATTGTAAGCAATAAAATATTTCCCCTTTTTTGTTGGTATTTAAAACCAAAGTCTAAAATTCCAATAAACGATTATAACTCAAATACATTTAAAGAATTCAAAAAAAAAAAATGTTCATATTGATCGAGGTATGGGGCGGTGCTGGTGTTTACAATATTTCCAGTTGTGTTTGGGTGATTAGACAAGAAATAAAAGTCAATAAACTTCGAAATATTCCATAATTTATCGATAGCCTTTTCGTTTAACCAACAAGCACTAACTGGTGGGAAGAGGGCAGTTTCATAGGCAAACGCCATCTACACTAGGGTTCAGATAAAATAAACCAGCAACAACTTTGCATATAATTAAGAGAACAACCCCAGAAACAAAACACAACTAATAATCATAAGTTGTAGCCCTGAAATATGAAACGATTTCAAATAGAATTGTCTGCTTAAGTGTCTAGAGAGTTTACATTCTAGCGAGACCTTCATAATTCCCACATTTCGTGGATTATCGAGAAGATTTCAACAAAAATATTTCAACTCCGGCAGATGAGACACAAACATTTCTTATGGATATTTTTTTGTTGTTGAAAATTTCTCCACAGGCACGCAATCTCTGCTGACTCACCAGCACCACTCACTCAATCGTTAACTCACTACCTGCTGTTGTCGATATATCGACAGTCGGTATCTTTCACCATCACTTTATGGCTTGTACATTTACCGAAAGCAAGGTGACGTTGTTGTTTGTTGTTGCTCTTATTCTAAATATGGATTTGGCGAAATAATTTACTTCCTGTTTAACAGGAAGAACAGCGGAGTTCTGTTGCTTCTCGTAACGACAGACATACATGTGTCTCTTGCGGCCCACACTCGTCGCACAGCAGAGCGAAATCTGTCGAACAGATGTAGTGTTGTGTCGCTATCTCGGCTATTGTATCGTAAGGATAGTTTTACAAGTATCTGGAATCGCCCATGGTGTTTGCTTTTTGTTGTCTCTAACAATATTTGCCTGTGAATTCTCATGAAGTCATTAGGAGGCGACTGTGGCGGCCTGCATGGCTTGCATCAAACACAAATGAATAGATGGTTTTTTGATGGCTTTGCTTTTGTAAATCATAATCCGTTGCCAAGGTAAAACTACCTGAAGTTTCAGTTTAAATCTGCAACGCACACTAACATGAGGTTTAATGAATTCTCCGAAATATGAGACCATAAATTTAAATATCGTTTCATTTTTTGTTTGGAACCGTTAATACCTTTTTATGTGTTGGAATTGATGCATCAGATTAATTTAAAAAAAAACATAACTTTAATGAGTTAAGGACCTCTAAAACTGTAAGGCAAAAAGTAATTAGTCTCCAGCATAAAAAGCTAAAGCCGCAGCTATCAGACAAAGAAAAATGTAGTATTCCATTGTCAAATTGTGGTTTGTCAGTTTTTTATTAAAAAGTCTACAATCGTAATTTGTTTCCAGAGTTCGGGGATATGGTCGATCTTGTTCATAAATTATTAGTTTTAAATCGAAAAACTTGATTGAATGGTTAGAGAAATGCGCAATTAGATAATAAAACATTAATGAGTTAGGGACGTTTAAACCCGCTAGGCTAATATTAATTCTACAAGATAAAAGCGTAATCTTTTAAATTTCAGTTTATTAATCAATCAAAAACCGATTTGGACTGCATACTCGTATTGATAGTAACATGCGTCGAATTCAATTGCCTTAAACTTAAATTAAAGCCTAACGCACATTTCCTCAAACGAAAAGTGGCAGCAACATTGTTTTTTAAAGATTGTCAATGACTTTTAGGCATTGAGTACCGTAAATAAGCTTAAAAGACTGAATAAGACAAGACGGAAAGAAAAAAGATTTTAAAAAATTACCATCCAAACGATTTTTGTTTCAACGAACAATTATTAGGTAAGTTTAGAAGAACGTGTGCCAATGTCTAAACCTTGATAAATTAACACTGGGTACATGTACTCGGTGATCCAAACTTACTATCGCTTGTCTGAGATGAATAAAGCTGTAAGTTCCGCAGGATAATGCCCTTGAGCCAGGACAAAACGTTGGGATAATTCTTTCAGATATTCAAGAAATTTACATTCCCATGTAACCACGTCTTTTTTCAGGAAGGATGGGTCGACACAACAGGTGCTCGACTTTTATAATCTCCTCTAAAAGCTCACACAAGCGGCAATATTCGACTACTTACCAGTCAATATTCTATCATTACATTATCCCAACAGGACACCTACGAGCTCCCTAGCTCCCTGACATAACTCTTATTATTTTCTAGCGCAGTTTTGATACTGTTTTTTCACAAAGCCTCTTTCACATTTACAATAAAAACCCAAATTTAAAATCTATTACGAGGGCTGCTATATATATATTTCTGGCCTAATAATGGAAATGCGAATATTTATCATCAAAAATGGTTTTTATTGTTTTTCAATGTGTTCTCCAGCATGATTTATACACTTTTGCATGCGCTCAAACCAATTGTCGAAGCACTTTTTCCACTCCGATTGAGCCACCTCCATAACATGGATTTTGAACGCTTTAACAGCATCTTCTAACGACGAAAATCGTTCACTACGCATTTTATTCTTCATGTGCGGTAATAAAAAGATGTCATTAGGTGCCAAGTCAGGGCTGTACGGCGGATGACCCATCAATTCGACATTTTGGCCGGTCAAAAAGGCGCTGGTTTAAGCCGATGTGTGAGAGCTCGCATTGTCATGGTGCCGACGTTTTGGCCGGTCAAAAAGGCTCTGGTTTTTAGCCGATGTGTGAGAGCTCGCATTGTCATGGTGCACAATGATTCGACTTCACTTGTTCATTTTTCGAATTTCTCCGAAGACTTCAGTGGTGTACCACTCAAAATTGACCGTCCTATGTTGCTCAAGCGGAACAGTCGCCACATGACCAGTTTTGCCGAAAAAACAGGCTAACATTTGCTTCAAAATGCTTCGTCCACGAACAACTTTCGATGGATTTGGCTCGTCTTCGAAGACCCACAAGGTCGATTGCCGTTTTGTTTCGGGCTAATACGCATAGACCCATGATTCGTCACCTGTGACGATCTTATAAACGTCGTTTGAAGCACCGCGATCGTAGTTTTTCAAAATTTCTTTGTACCAATCGACACGAACCTTTTTTGAGCGATTGTCAAATTGTGTGGGATTCAACGAGAACAAACCTTTTTTACGGAAAGGTGTTTATGCAATATCGAATGTATGCTGATGAAAGAAATGCCCAAGGATACCTCTATCTTAATCTTACACATTAATCTTACACATTACTATCTTGCATTATCAGTTCACGCACGGCATCAATGTTCTCTGGCACAACGGCCCTTTTTGGACGACCTTCGTCTTTGAGCGAGCGTCGGCCACGATTGAATTCATTAAACCAGTTTTTCACAATGCTGTAGGATGGTGCTTCATCGCCATACAAAGATTTAAGTTTATCGATGCAGTCTTGTCGTGATAATCCACGTCAAAAGTTGTGAAAAATTATCGCACGAAAATGTTCACGAGTTAATTCCATTTTTTTGCCGAATTGATTTTTTCAAGTCACTGTAAACAACACAAATGATGGGCGTACGTCAAAACGTTCTGAGTACGTTTATGCTAAAAATGTCATACTTTCCCATGGAAATGTCAGATGGCGTCAGGCAACACTAAGTGTAGACCACATATATATATAGCAACCCTCGTAACATTTTTATGGAAATGGACAGTCGAAAACTAAATAAAATTAAATCCATAGAATTTTGTTAGTTAATTGAATGACGCATAAGACCAAAACAATTTTAGGATTTCATTATCAAATTGGGCTTTCTCAGTTCAATTGAGGCTATTTTTAGGTTTCAATAAGTATTTTTTATTGTACAGAGTTTGTGGTTTATTGCCAACATAAAAACACACCGTGAGTGTTTTTTTGCTTTAATTTAAATTGTTTGCAAATTCTAAGCATGGTTCAGTAATGAATACGAGTATGACCGCAATTATTATAAGATTCCGAATGGCTGTGGTTTATTGGGCATCATCCAAGCTCTAATACCATAATGGAACTTGTAGTCTCATTTTGGTAATCACTTTGGATTTCAGAACAGACTCCCTCCAGAATCGTGAAACTTTAAGGCCTTAAAAAAAGTATGCTGTTGTGACTCAATCGGGCTGTTACAAAATTGTCCATTGCTCATGCGTGGAACTTTTTAGGTTTTCATCCGAAATTTATCATAGGTTAATGGATCTTCCATCGTTGACCTGTGCCAGGGATTTGTCAATTGTGTATATTTGTTTTTACTACAAAAAGAGATTTAAAGATCGTAATTTTTCGAAATCCTCTTCAGGATATCTTAAAAATGTCAATCATCCCATTGTTTTAACTTTACACTGATACACTTGTGAATTTAAATTTGTAGAACTTTTTGAATTTAAATCGGAATTCACAATCGGGTCATTTTTTGGAAATTTAATACAGAATTTATTGCAGCTTCAATCGTAGGTCCACAACTGTGAAATATTTAAGGATTTATGACATAATATAGCTACATTCGTAGATATCTTTTGGACTTGAAATGGATTTGTTATAGTTTTGGGATTCCATCGAAAAACTTAGTATGGGTACATTCGCACTTGTTTAAAATATTAAAACCAGGACTTTTCAAAGACATGGTCGTGTATCATTTTTCAATCCTGCGTCTATAATTGTGGATCTATAAGTACAGACATTTTGAGCTTTAAACTAAACGCCTACACAGTCATGAATCTCACCAATTCAATTTCAACCTTGAATTTTTCAAAATCCAATTCAGCATGTCTTATATATTTAACACAACCGAAGGTCTAAGTTTTAAAATTCCGAATTTGTTTTCGTTACTAATGCATACCTTCTTAGGATTTAATCTAGTCTTTTATTCAGGAACAATTGTATAACTTTTTATAATTCAAACCTCAATGGTCCTCGTGGATTTGTTCTAAATGCTATCACGTATATTTTAGGATACTTTCAATTACTTTTGTTGAAATCTAAGGGATTAATTATCAGATTTTGTTGCAATTACAATGCATAATTTATTATTAACCATAATTAATTAAGACATACAGGGCTGTCATAGAAACTATGTCGGTTTTGCTAATTGTCGTTTTTGCTAACCAATGTTGGTTTCATTTGGTGTCATGAAACCAAGTTGGTTTAGTCTATTTCGAATGTAAATAAAACCAATGTTCGAATCAGCTTTTGCAGATAAACCCGATAGCATTGGGTTTCATGACACCAAAGCATTTTTTCTTATCGTTTTCAAAACCAATAGTGACAACATTGGTTTCTATGACAGCCCTGATAATTTCATTTTAAAATTTAGTTCTAAAAAACAAAAATTTCCCATATTAAAGGATTTAATTTGGGATTTGTTTTAACAACAAGTGTGGTCCCTTTTCTGCACTACACTAGAGATCCTTTTTTTGGGTTTTATGACGTCGATCTTACGGCCGTGAATGTTTCTTTGGAAATTTAGTATAAGATTTGTTTCTTTTCTGGGCAACACTAGTGTTCCTTGATCATGTCGATCTTTTTAGGCTCATCCATGATTATATAAGTAGCTAAAACCGTGAATAAGTCTCTGGAAATACTTTTGTATTTATTTAAGACAAGTAGATCTGAACCTTACTGGTCTCAATATTAAACATTTCCTTTCTCTTTAGTCTCGTGAAAGTTTTGTTTTGAAAATCCTGGGTAAAGACCTATGTATTGATTTCACAACAAACGTAGAAATACTATTATGGATTACTGGTTTTATTATAGTTTGAAACAATCATCAATCGTGGACTTGCACACTATCGTTTATACTTTAAATGCGATTAGAACAAATAAATACTTGATCTTCGGCTGTACAAAGGTTTTTTCAAAAACTATAAATTTGTTTTACGAATATCTATAACAAAAGGGTCAGTCTGATGAGGTTTTTTTTTATTAAAATTGAGAAACTGAACTAAGGTTTTGTTGTTCAATTAGAAGTTTAATACTAATTGTCGCCCTAGTTAATTTAAAATAGTTATAAAAATACTCTAGAACGTTTCAAGCAGTCAGCGATAATAGAGGTTATAACATAACCTTATTTTCGGTTGCTCAATAACTTTATTCTGGATCTTTAGGAAAAATCAAAAACAATATTGGATTAAAAAGCGATATTAAATGCGATAATGCGATATTAAAAGCGATAATAAACTAACTCTAGGTTGCTCTAAAACATTATTCTGGGCCACAGGAAGGATCAAAAACAATATTGGTATAACAGTCTGTTAATACTTCGGTCTGTGTTCTACAAGTCTTAATGCAGAGATTTAAAAAAAAAACCTTGAATACAGAGTAGGGTTGTAAGTAATATTCGAAATTATTCGCATCAAATTGAATATTACCCTTGGCATTCACAAACCCCAAAATTTGAAATATTCGCTAACCGCATTCGCAAAAATCTATTTTTGGAATATTCGCATTCTCAAAAAATATTTCAGTTAAGTCAATAGTTACCCCAGAACTACATTTTTTGTGAAGTATTTCTCAGTTTCTTTCTTCTTAAAATTTGTACTAAATCATCTTTATATCTGAAATTGTGTCTGGTAGACTCTAAACAAAAGTATTTTTTTTTAATTTCCCTGGATCAAAAAATAATTATTCGTTTTTGCATTCGACTACAAAAATGTATATTTCAATATTCGCATTCGCAACAAATATATTTCAATATTCGTTTCGCTCAACCCACTTAGGTTACATCCCTAATACAGAGTGTTTAGGATCGCCAATCAGTTTGGCTTCTAGGTGGACAAAACCAGCTTGTAATAAAAAGCTTCCCAATTAGGAGATAAAGGCAATTAGGAAACTTCCCCTCCTAATGGATTTAATTTGCTCCTCACGTCTCTGACAGAGAAAAACTTTTTTAAATTTCGAATATCTTCAAATTGCAGCATTTTTCATTTCGAAATTATTTTTAGGTCCCCTGTTCTGCTTAACAAATTTCCCCTTTGTCTTTTCCCCTATCTTTGATGTTTTAGACACATCACATCATGTTTTTGGTTTTGGCCTGTTCGCCGAAATTATGATGAGCACACATCGTTTGTTTTATGCGTTCCATTTATCTTTTTTTTGGGCTTTTGTGTTTAAAACAAACTTTCGACATTTGACCATAAGCGTAAAAACGGCAGCAAAGATGACACAACTGGTTTTAAGTACGCAGTACCAACTTCAAAAACTGAAGTTAAAGAGAGAGAAAAACCAAAGAAGAAAACACTGACCAACATAGCTGTCATTTTTGAGAAGAATGACATAAATCAAAATCCAAACTTTGTGAACAGACAACTATAAAATATGCCCTTCTGAAGTATGGCTCTAATGATACCATGTACAGAACAGAATTCAATTTGGCACACCCCACCAAAATATTTTACTCAAAATGACGTGTTTTGAGTTATGACTGTCTTCTGGCAAATGAGCGACATATGCTTTTACGAACAGCTGCAAATTGCTGTGTCTCCAGAAGAAGCGGAAGACATCCCGTTTTTTTTTTTGCTTTTCGTACTAAAAAAACCCAGAGGGTTTTATGCGTACTCATCTTACAAAGAACTTAAACAATACCAGTTATTAAGCCAAGAAATGGACGTGTGCGTTAAATGAACACAAAAAGTACAAAAACATTGCCTTCTGTCTGCCCGCGTGTACATACTGGCATAATTGTTGTTGTAGCCGAATATTATGGCAATGTCTCAGGGGTGCAATGTATATGAACGCTCGAAATTTGTGATTACTTGAACAGAGTTCGGACTTCAATAAGTGTCAAAAAACCTGTTTCAATTTCCAGTAATTATTAATGAAAATCGGCACACAAAAAATAAAATTGTATTCTTAAACTGCTTTGTTTGTTTCGATCTTTTATGTATAGACTACACATAAGTTTTCCTTAATTCAAGCTCGAGGTTCTCTCTGGAAAATGGAGTAAGCAGTCAGTTGCATTACACTAGCTTATTTATTACCTTAAACATTTGCAACTGCCTTAGGTTCTTGCTTCGCTGCTAGGAGCCTAGATATCCACCACCAAATCATCTAACAAACTGTCCAATACATGGACTTCAGAGGTAAGACTGCCCTTGAATATAAGAGTCGATGACAGTTATTTTCTTGTTATTACGTTCGACAACTGTTTCAAGACCTCAGCGCATGCCACTTCTAGGGACAAGATTATCAAGGCGCTCGCCAACAGAACAAATAAATATTTTTAGTCGCTTATAAAGCGATAGGTTGGTCGGTGGTGAACTATGCAGCGGCAGTTTGGACACCGAATATAAGCGTAACACAGTGGCAGAACGTCGCCCTGAAAACTGCAATAGGGTGGCTTCTTATGTGCTCGAAAGACCACCTGCATAAGACAAAGATCTTAATTGTGCATCTACAATAATAAATATTGAAACATTACCTGCTGGGGTGCTGCAGAAGGTATCATCCTCATCTCAGGTATAGGCATCCCCACCCTGGCATGCCAGGAGCTTTCCAAAGGACTCCAGAAGTAAGACTGTCCTTGAATATAAAAATTCGATGAACCCAATTTTCTTGGTATTACGTTCGACAACTCTTTCAAGACCTCGGCGCATGCCTCCGCTATGTTAGTAGGACAATATTCTCAAGCCGCTCGCCGACAGCCATTGGGCGCTAACAAAGAAATCTTTTTGGGCCCCTATAAAGCGGTAGGTCGTTCAGGGGTGAACTATGCAGCAGCAGAGTTGACACCGAATGTAAGCGAGACTCAGTGGCAGAACGACGCCCTGAGAACTGCAATAGGATGTCTCCTTTTATCCTCAGAAGGCCACTTGGGCGAGACACAAATATCTTAACCGTGCAGCCACACTATAAAATGTTGAAACAGTACCTACTGAGACATACTAGGGACATAGTCTCGGCTGAATCAAAATTATGATGCGTAAGGGAAATTAAACAAAAAAATATGTGCCGTCTTTAGAGCAATAGCAGAATGGTTCAAGTAACGAGTTTCTAGATTACGATTGTCCTTAGTTGAAGGCACGTCCACACTGGAATGATTTAATTTATATAATGGAAGGTGTGGCTTAATTCTTTTCGTGTCGCGCCCTATTAACAGCTCTTTAGCCAAATTCTCAGCTGAACAATTTAGGAATTTTTTTCTGTTGAAAATCATTTTTGACCAGGATTCAGTATTACTAAAAGTAGGTCCACTCCCTCACCAAGATGTAAAATCAAACGCAGAACAGATATAAGCGGCACTCTGAAGCAATAAAAGCCGATCTCTTTTCTTCGCCAACATTTTATTCAACAACGAAAGAAAACTCGGCTAAAATAGAGAAAGTCCGCCAAAATCGAAACGCTGGTGGTGCCGATGACAGACGATAAATCGATAAATATTATTTATTATTAAGTAACCTAAACAAGGCCGTCTGCGCTGTTGCTCACGTTTTGGTAGGACGTGCGATAAGTTATATAGGGTTCGGAGAACTCTATTGCCAATAAACGTTAACCCAATGGGACAGCTACTTTTGATGAATTACTTGGTTTTAGAGATCTCAATTTAAAAAAGAAATTACAAATAAAAGTGTTTTTTCGTTAAATTAAAGTAAAAGCTGCGGGCCGAAATTTAAATAAAAGTGGTAATTTTTTAACTCCATTATCACTGAACAAATCATAACACAACAATTCAGGTTGTGTCGACAATCAAATAATTTTTTTTAATTTTGTATTGTATTGACAAATTGTCTGTTGTTCTTGTATTGTTGTACCTGTTAAAGCTGATGCCACTACCTGAGTTATTGTGACCATGGATTTAGTTATTATGTACTTTAATTTTGCAGTCAGTGTGCAGGAATATCATATAGTTTATACAGGTACCACTTACCCGAGGGGCCAGCCATTTTTTTAAATCACTGAAGTAATAGAATTAACGGGACTTTAATGAAAAGAGTTTAAAAAAGAAATTACAAATAAGTGTTTTTGGGTTAAATTAAAGTAAACGCTGTGTTCCGAAATTAAATTGAAGGTGTTTGAATCCCATGTCAAATAGAATTATATCAAGCTCAGCTTACTGAATTGAGAGAAGTTTTCTCTTTTTCTTTGTTGGATGTTGTGGGATTAGGATATGTATGATTTTTGCCATCCACGTCCTCTCTACTGACACACCATTGGGATATTGGGACGAAACAATTCCACTTAAAAGATGAACGGCAATGGCAGCTATAAAATATTTTTCGCACTATCAATGCGGTTCTGCGATGTGCAAAATCCGGATAAGAACATCTGAAAAGTTTCAGCGTTTTATTTTTCACCGCGTTCATTCCAGAGACTTTACGAGTAAGAGACTAATCTTTAAGTCATATAAAAACTTCTCTATAACATGCATTAGACGGCGTTAAATTGTAGGTCCCGGTCAGTGAATACAAGAATTACACTGTGCACAGCTCACTGATTTGAGAAGTTCCCCCTTGTTTCTTAAAGCGATGTTGAGAGATTTATGTATGTTAATATATATGTGTGTATTTTGATGCTCTATATATTGAGAATTATTATATTGTCAACGATCAAGTATGCTAGATACACACGAGGCTACAGTTGCCGCAACACAGCCGTGAAACATTACGATTTATACGATATATATCAAACATTGTATTGCAAAAAAAGTTCGAACTAGCGAGGGACCAAAAGGCATGGCATTTTTACGAATGAAAGCGATTTTCAGGGGCCAACAGCTGCGAATTATTAAGTTTTTGGTATTAACGGCAGATGAATTATGGCAGTTCTGCTGTACTACGTTTATAAGGTATAGTTCATTTCAAATTCAATTATAGTTTAAAAATTTTGACTGCTATATTTATTTTGTCGCGTTGCGAAAGCTTCCACTATTTTCAATGGATTTTTTTAGAAGGAACGAACAGTTAGTTCTTTGCGTTTCATTTTCTGTAATAGGGGGTTAGATAATAAAAAAAAACATTCCTACAAGAATTGTTTCTGCAAAAACATTTAATAAAACGCAAAAGACACAGCACTTAACACGATTTGGGCCTTCACTAAACATACGCATTCAACAACGGACGTTATATGTGTTCAAAACATAAAACAAATAAGACTTAATTTTTCTGAGAATACTTCTCGTTAAAGTTACACAAATTTCTTCATATTTTGCACGTAACTTCGAGTAATAGCTTAAATTATATTCATTATCATATACTCATAAATACGTGCGAAATTTCACACTCATTCGGTTTAAAGTGTACCCCTTTTTTATCATGACACTTAGTACTAATAATAGGAGATTAAATTTGATATTTTACCGGGAAAATATGGAGGTAGATAAAAAGAAAAAAGAAACAGACACAAAGCCACAACAACAATAGACAATTTAAATATTGGAAACAATGATACCGGTAATAACGCAAATAATACCTAATAGAGAAATTTTAACTTTCACAATAAAAAGTGAGTCATAAACAAATTATGTATAGAATAATTGTTAACTGGAAAACAAAGAAGAGTGCTGCTAACAAAGAGAAGAGAAAATGGACTATATGCGATATCAGCAAATATATTAATTGGGCTTAAGTGTTGAATTTGACTAGAGCTTTGTTCACAAACTGAATATGAGGTTTTGTTATACAGGATTTTGCATTACAATCACCTTGAAAGCACGGAAGTATTGTGATGTGGATTTTTACCTGATTTTGAATGTTATCCATTGCCAATTCCATTCAGTAGTTCTTATAACTGCACTTATATTGAAATTTTAGAATATGTCATTACGCTTAAACTATGCAATTTAGACCATTAAGACAGTTTAGTAAAAAGAGTTGTAGTCTGCCTATCTCTAGGCTCTTTACAAAATGAAGGCAAAAAAGATTCAAACAACAAGAGGTATTATTGGCGAATAACATCTTAGCTGTTTGTGTGATTTCAACGAAAACCCCTACATGCACATAACATTTACACTTTTCCACTGTGCACTTTAAATAACAAATCTCGTATAAAACAAAAAATATAACAAATCGTTTTGGAATAATTTTAAAACGAAATTAGAGTCAAAACCAAAACATTAATGCAAAAAAATACAATAACATTATCATGCAATTTCACTAAATAAAAGGCGGCCTCTTTCATATTCGTTTCAAGCCCAACCAAAGTGTAAAAAGTGCACTTCTGAAAACAGAAAAAAAATCACAACAATTGTTTATATTGTTTTCCGATGAAAATGCTAATTATGCATTGATCCCAATACTGTGTGGAGCTACGGCAATGACTGAGAAATGCTAGATAAACAACAATGAAATCGTGGCGCGTTAAACTTAACGAAAAACTTTTTTCATTTTAGCTTTTAACCACTAATTTGAATATTGTCGAACAAAAAAGAGAAAAAGCCGGTTTTTTTGTGTAAGATAATTTTGTTTGTTTCCTGCTATTGCAAAAGATAACGCAACAGTTTTGTAGAGGCTACTTACCACTAACAACAAAATCGGTTATTAATTATAAACCCACACAATCGGTATCAATTGATGGCGATGCCGTGCCGATGAAGATTATAAAGTTGGCGATGATGATATGTTGTTAACTTTGGGGGTGACACGTAGGATATGTACCCGTATTCAGAAGCTCTTGAGTTTGAAGTGTTGTTCATTCAATGTCACAAATAATTAGTTCAAACAAACAAAAATATAATAGAAAGTTAAAGCGAATCGAAGCAATTTAGAATGTACTTCAAGGTTTCTTCTGCGTACTTTAGATATGTGAGGAAGTCTAGCAGTTGTGTAACATTTTTAACGGCTACAGATCTTGTTAAAATGCCACACTTTAAAAATTCGATCTTTTACCACAGTCTTTGAACAATGAACTGTTGTTGAGGGTATGCCAAAGACATCCTTTAAATCGGTGTGCTGTGCACTCTTTAATTTCTATACCTTAAATTATTTAGCTATTTTAAAAGTACAATATAAACATGGTTATTTCCTTATATTACTTTTTCGGGTTTATTTCTAATTAATAATATCTGGTGAAGAAAGTATATTTGTTTCCCATGGGGTTTTTTTTAGGACAACATAGTTTGAAAATTATTTTGGGGGCAGTGCTTTTTCTCGATTTATATGCAGTTTAGATATTTATCAGGACGATGATGTGAATTTGTTTATTTCAAATCCTTTTTTAAGAATTTAAACACTGCACCTCTCATACAGTACGTGTTACTCATATAATCATGTTCGACATTTGCAATCCAAATGAAACGATAACAATATTTAACGTTCACTTCATTTTTATTCCAGCTGTGCATTAATATTTCAAATATTTTTTTAAAGACAATTGAAAGCCTGCCCTAATCCCCCAACAAAATCACAATTATCAATGGTTATTTTCTATTTAAGATCCTTTGTTTAAATTTTCTTTGTCTGGAAAACAAAAGCAAGTAGATAACAAATCGTTTTTGATGAAAAACATTTTAAAAATACCTATCGAACTACGCCAAATGGCACAAGGGATTTATAGGCACAGTTCTACAAGACAAAAGAAAGGCAGAGATTTTGTCATGACAGTTGTCCGATATGAATCAGCCATAGGTTATTTGACCCCACACCAGTTGAATGTGGTCGTTCAAGGTCCAAGCGAGTAAATTATACTGAAGATGTATACCTTAAATTCGACATTCGCTCATAGAAACGAAATCCATCGGATTTAATTTTAATCTGACTTCGGCTGTCAATTTCCACACGAATTTTAATAGATTTTTCTTAAGCAAGTAACTTTTATGTGTAAAATCAGAAACTCTATCAAATAGCTAGTAAGAACGCTCTGTAGTTGTCTTTTATCAAATAATTACATTTTTCTATTCTATTCTATGCAAAGTAAAACTTTCACTTTTTTCTTTGTTGTGTTCAAACAAAGCCATTCATTTACTAATCTCGCTTGAAATTTGAAAACCCCCTCCAAAATAATTTGTTATGACAGCTTTCTGAAGTTGCTCTCACTCTCCCGTATAAAATTGTGGTTTAATTGAATAAACGCCAACCAACTTTCCGAACCCGACCGTCTGTCCCCTCTGGTTAAGTCCGTATGTACACTTTTCTGTTGAGAAAATCGAAAATCTCGTTGGGTGGAGCGGTAAACAATATTGAAGGTTTAAAGTCGTCGGCTTAAGCCATATGTCACTAAACTGTCATATGATTAACTAAGTACAATTGTCAACAGTTGTTGTTATTAAAAATGCACTGCGTTGTGGTCGATCTTTTTTGCTGGAGAGCTGCACATTTAAGCCATGGCCCATGGCTTATAATTAATAATAAATATGGACATAAAAATGAGTGGTCATTTCCTATATTCACCACACAGTGTTGAAAATGGTTAAGTTTTTGTCGTGTGTAATCAAAAATAGTCGTTTGACTGAAAATTAACGCTTATAAGAAACATTTTTTGGAGGGAGGACCGCAAAAACTTGATTTTTTTTTCTTTATCGAAAGAGATTTATTCGATGTAATTAAATTTATAACTCTTCTCGCTCCCATAAGAAATACATGAAGCAAAGCAAACAAAATTTACCATTGGTAAATTCCGTTTAGCTGTTTTCGTTTGGTGGTACTCAGCTGAAACGAAAAGGTGGCGGAATTTTTAACTGTAACAGGGATGATTATAAAAGCAGTGTAGACTTTTTGTCAACATCTGCAAACAAAAATTAATGTCTGATATGAAATTGTTTGGTCAAGGAATTTTTGAAAATTATAAATTAAAAAAAATAAATTTACAAATGTTGTGAAGTCAGTTTTGAAGTAAATTAAATAAACATGATTAATATATTTTTTTTTGAAAATTAACAACGGCTGCTTCCTCTGCACTGCTCTACACTACAATTCTTTCTTGTAGACTCCTGAGTGTAGAGCAGTGTAAAGGAAGCAGCCGTTATTCATTTTCAAAAAAATGATTTTGATCATATTAATTTAAATACCCTCAAAAACGACTTTACAACATTTGTTAATTTATTTTTTTTTAAAATTTCAAAATTCCTTTTCCAAACAATTATCAGAACATTAATTTTCGTTTGCAGATTGTGAAAAAAGTCTACACTGCTGGATGATTATCATCCTTTGCTTCATGCATTTCTTATGGGTGCGAGAATTTCGTTTTAAAGCCCCCTGGAGACGTACCAAAAAACCCATCAATCACAAAGTTGTGTGCGTGCGTTCGTTCTTTTTCGGCTACACGTACATGTTGTCGGCAATTGATTGATGAAAATCAAAAATTTTTGATATTTCTATTTGATGGCTGATTTGTGGTATGTCTCCTGTTGTTTTGACAAAAAAAATTCATTTGCTTTGTTTTTCCCGTCATGTAAACAAGTGCGCGGACGAAAACAAAAAATAAACATACATACATACGTACATATTTTGTGTTTGGTAAGAAAACAAGTGAAAAGAAAATAAGTGAAATAATGGAAAAGTGCTTAGATGAACAAAAGTTTATATTGCGTTTCATTGAAAACTAAAATTTTTTTTTTCTCTTTCATACTTTTCTTTTTCCTCAACAACACTGCACAAGTAGTCAATAATAATAAATCATCATCCGACGACGACATGATTAGGTGCGAACGCTACGAAGTCAAAATAGAAATGGTGATTGATGTGTTTATTTGTACGTCTCCTCAAAAGCTTCAAATATACGACACTCACACATATGCACTGATTGATGTGTTTTTTGGTACGTCTCCAGGGGGCTTAAGACAATACAAGGCTCAAACTTCATAAAAAATACACTCTGCTGAAAAGCCGTGAAAATTGTGTCTGGCAACATTGACAATTGCATGATTAATACAGTTTATCGCCTTCGCTCAAAATAACTTCTAGCTGAAATCGATATCGACTTACCATTCACTATTATCGGCCTATAATCAGCGTCACCGTTGTGGTTTTGGCGGACTGTTTCATACATTTTTGTAAAATATGTTTTCCTATTTTTGAAATAAGATGTTTAAATGGAAGTGAACTTTATTTTCTAAATGCTGACTTCTGGTTAGGTAAAATTTTACGTTTGATGAAAATATGACTGAGATTTACTTTTTTAGGCGTACGGCCGACAAAAATCCTGTGCAATCATCCACAAATCGCGATTGGACATAAAAACGGGGAAAAAATATGCCTAAAGCGCTTAAAAAACTGAATATACACGTATATACATAGCGAAAATCATTGCAAGCGTAAACAAAAATTTGTAAAGCTAAATTCGAAAGCGACTGGAAATCCTAGCCCTTGGATAAGGCCTAAACTGTATGTTTGTATGTATGTACCTCAGACCCCAGCTAATGGATTAGCCTCTAGGCATTATGTAAGTTGCTCTCATATGCGTTATCCAGAGATTACAGTGCAGAGATGATCATGCACTCTTTATTACCCATTCGGATGTTTTTTTTTTTTAGCTAAAGTGCAGTTATATGTGCCCTGCGAATGAAAATAAGGCGTTGTCTTTAGAATGGCCCTGAGTACCACCCACTATCATACAAGTGTGGGTACTTAAACGAATGGAAATTGTTCAGAGATGGCAAAAAATACATGGGCTTGGCCTCAAAATCCGAAAAGAGGTTCGTGGGGTCGTTAGGGCCAGTTCACATCACCCCTCAAAGATATAAGCCGTCCAGGAAACATTTGTCTCAAACAATTCCTGTTAACCCTCGCTGTGTGCAGTGGCACCATCCAGTTGGCCCCAAGAGCTGGCTGAAAAAAAATCTGTAAATGCTTAGAGCGTGTGACTGCTTCCGAGCAAAGCGTTTTGGAGATTACAGTAGTGCTGCTGTAACTCTGGATGTTTTTTGGTGTTGTAATCCTTCCCTTAGGCCCCCTTCGTACACATGCCATATTCCCTGCTGTTCTCAATGAAGATACCCAATTTACAATTGATTGCCGTCCAGGAACACGTCCGTGTCCGAAAAGCACGCTGCACTGCAATGATCGAGTGCGCATTTGAAAAATACGCTTTAACTCAAATTAACTCCTCACGTGTCCAGTGCATAATGGCAACTGAAAGGCAGACGAATATAAATCTCCCGTAAGCCACGCACAATCTCCACTCTCTTTGACCAGCAGTGCCGCCACAGCCAGCAGCAAAAAACAAATTACCGCGCTTCACCCTGTATATTTCAATATTCGCTTGCACTCAACCCTCTTTCGTCACATTCCTATGATAAATGATTAAGTATCGTTGTTCTTGGGTCTTTTCCAGGGTCCTGGTTAGTGTTAACAATTGTTAGTTTGCGCAGATTTGGTGAAAACCACACTTGTGTAACCTGCTTTTTGGTGTTCTCTCATTGAAATGAGGCTACAACTGATTTTTATCAATTGAGTCAATCTAATTTACATTCAATTTTAGTTAAATTTCCTTAGTGGGAAATGTATTTTATTGTAATCACAACAAAAAAAGTTGGATAGACGCATTTCTTTACCAAGTCTAAAACTGTTATCCTCTTGCATTAGTTAATTTTGCAATCAACCCTTTACCTGCTGGGTATCTCAAATGATCATTACATAGTGACCCAATTTAAATAATGTACTTTACTTCTCTCGCCTTTGGTGTTTTCCTAAAACTTGGGTGTTTAACACCAACTTTAACTCCGAAAACAATTAAACAATTGTCTTTTTTTCGAAAAGACTCGTATGATGTCAAATGTTGCATATGTGAACCTCTTGCTGTTGTTGCAAACTCATGGTTAATCGGTCTGTCCATTTCTCAGACTGTCTACCTGGCAACTTAAACGTCCGCGCTCAGCTCATACGTACAGGCATAAACGCACTTTTGGTTACGTGCATCTGTGAGCATTCGGCGACGGTTTGGTAAGCAAACCATTAAAGCCGGTTTTCATTTGGCCAATAACACCAAACGGACAGAATGCCGTCATCAAAGAAAATATAAGCGCAAATGAATGTTAAAAAACCCCCATATTAAATGGCCTATAATTTTTGATTATACAAAATGTCACTCAAATGTACGAGCCTAATGGCAATCAATACAAATTTTGAGATTTTTTCAAAATCGAAATTGATCTAAAGTTTGCGAGTGCAATAGTTTCTAAGTGGGCTATAATTTGAAGTCGCAGCACCACCTGGTGTATGTACATAAGTGTGAGAATCGTTTGGAATGACCTTAGATGTTTTTTAATATTTATAAGAATTTTATTTATAGTTTATTAGCAGAGTTTTATAATAAATGGTAATTTATTCATTTTGCTGCTTTTATGTTCTATTCAATGAAACAGAGAATGTTTTCAATTTAAGTCGTTGTGTTTATATATTTATATACTTTAAAACAGATCTTTGATGGCTGACTGTATGCCGAACTAAGTTAACTGAGATATTCAATACAGTTTATGTAGCTAGTCTCAGCGACTGGCGAGTCTATTTGTGTTTCTTATGGGAAAGCGAAATTCACCTTTGACAATGCGCCGCCCCTGGCGATTTATTTAAAGGGTGTGCCTCAGCAAATGTATATATTGCACCGATTGCATCGTTATTTAGTTCCACGCGGTTTCAAACTGTAGACTATTAATGTCTTAAATTTAATTTACTAGTTTTTGTTAAGACTGACTGATTGGAAATGTCTATACAAAAAATATATATTTATATAAATCAATAAAAAAAAATATGCCCAGACAATCTTAGGTACGTAAAATAGCAGCAGTCGTCTATTTTAAACACAGCTGAAGAAGCGAAAGTACACATTTTGCCGGATTTACCCAATCACTAATTTTGAGGAAAAAAACATACTATATTATATAGGGTGGGCTATTTGACATTTTAAATTTGAATCGGCTGTAAAAAAAATGTAATGATAATTTTTTCAAATTTCAGTTTTTATTGGAGAGGTTGAACTTTGTCAGTTACTAATGGAACTCCATCTTATGCTTTTTCGCTTCGCCCAATGGGCTGAAGATTGTTTGGCAGGAGATGAAGAATTTAACCGAAAAATCGTGTTTTCAAATGAAGCTCATTTTCATTTCGTTGGCTATGTCAGTAAGCAAAATTGCCACATGGTGTTTAGGGAACCCACACGGGACTATTGAGAAGCCAATGCAACCAGAACGAGTCACGGTTTTGTGTGGATTTTGGGCTGGCGACATCATTGGTCCATTTTCCTTCGCCGTTACCGTCGCAGTTACCGTCAATGGGAATGACATGGACGACATTTGGTTTCAACAAGATGGGACCACATGTCACACGGCCAACGCAACCATCGATCTTTTACGCACTGTTTTTGAAAATCGAATAATCAGCTGAAATTGTGATGTTAATTGGCCGCCTCAAAGCTGTGATTTGAGCCCTTTGTGTTAATAGCTGTGAGAAGCCATTAAGGATAACTGTTACGCAAGGCGTCTAGAGACAATTGAAGCATTGGAACATGACATCGAAGTTGCTATTTAAAAGATTCGACCCGAAACAATCGAAAATGTTTTAACCCGTTACTGCCTGTCCATAGATCGGCTCGTACGAATTTTATGAAATTTGAAAATTTATGTCCACAGAAGAATAAAAAAAAGCCTAAATTTTTACCTGAGATATGACATGGGTATTTAAACAACAGTGCAAGGTGTTTATTTAAAGGGCAAGGTGAATTTGCAACCCGCTTCCTGGATTATCACAACGGTGTTGCACGAGATCAGAAGAAAATTGCTAAGGCTGTGATTTATTTCTTTTGAGTTCCATGTTTTCTTAATAAAATTACCCATTTGCGTTCGACCGGATCTGGAGGCTAGGTGTGTTGTCATATCGCTGCCTGATTTTTTTCATTACATATAAGTTGTAGACAACTTAATCTATTCGGAAAAATTAGAAATTTTAAATTTGTACCATTTTCCTATGTTTGACAGCACATTTCCAAAAAAAACTTCGATTTTTGCCTGCAAAAAACAAAAGATAAAAAAAATAAATGCTTAAATTATATTTCCTCTTTTCTATAAAAAAAAATACCGCGATATCGCTCACCTGGTCCACGCTAAAATTATTTATGTATCAACACTTTCTTGGGTATTTAAATACCCATAAGCCAGGATGGGTTAAAGAATTGGGTTGATCGGCCGAGCTAGTTGTGGTAGTCCTACAAATGCCATTGTCTTCCATTAATAAATGAAAAAGTTCAATCTTTCCAATAAAACTAAAAACATTAAAAAAAAATTTACAGCCATTCCAAATTAAAAGCGCTCACCCTGTATGTGGTAGTATTTTCTCTTTGAATAAAAATTTTTGTGATGATTATTTGCGCATGAAAATAAATTAAATTAAATTGTATTCTATGCAATTAGGAGAGAATATCATGTGTTTTTTCAATCTGTCGACCTATTAGTCTGTGGAGGTAAGGGATCAATGGAAATTGTGAAAATAAATAATAGGCGATTAAGTTTAAATACTTATTTTTCTGTATTTTTCAAGCGAATCCCGGTTCATATAAGGTAATAACTTTTAAACCCTAATTGTTATTATTAAGTTGAAAAAAAAATATTATAACAAAAAATTGCTTACTCATGCCTACTTCAATTTCCATATCGCCTCGTGTTTATTTTGTGATCTATTTTTAATTAAATGCACAGTGCCCGATATGGATGATTGTTGAATGGCAAACAGACGATCACTTGAGTTCTGCGAAAGTGCGCTCAACTGTGCGGCAGAATAGAAGTGATGTCAATGGCATTCTACTGCGTCTTTAAACAATATTTTCTCTTTTGGATATTTAAAAGCCAACATTTATTTTTGGCTTTTTTAAATATTTACCCAAGGATTGATTCACATAAAGTATTTCACAAGTTAAGCCAATTCAAATAATGTAAACTAAGTGTCTTGTTTTGCAAAGCGATAGTATTGAAATATTATCTATCGGTTGTGTTCTATTTGTTTAATATAAACAATTGTTGTAAAATGTTTTGAAAACTATACGGTCATGCTAGAACAAGTAAAAGGCTCGAATAACATGAGAATTGCAAATTATGTACAATTGCACGTTCTACATTAACTTCCCACCGGTGTTTCTAAACACAAAGGAACATAAAATTGCCGTGTGAAAGTAAACAATTAAATGTAAATTAACTCGATCGTAAAGGTAAGGAAGTTTCTGATTGATTCATGTCTTAAAAAATGGTTAAAACTTCCACCCACTAATCTCTGTAGACTTTTTTAAAATCTTACAAAAAGAGATTTAACTAAGACTCTAGAACAGAGAAAGGCCCGCAATAATTTGTCCCCATAAAAGTCTTATTTAAAGTGCTCGTATGGCTCTTCGCAATTGCCATTTGAAGTTTTATTTAATGAAAGTGAATACTCTGACACTTGAGGTCGTCATTCAGAATTTTTTTTTGTCATTGAAAAAGTAAACATTTTTTTAAAACAGTCTTTTAAGCGTGAAATCACATTGAAAATATTTCATATTTTGTCTTTTTTTAATTGCATTTATATCATTAGCGAATTTATAGATACGAAAAGTGCACATACATTTGCACGTATAAAATAGCCTTACCATCACCAGCTTATCTGTCTACGAGGTGCCTCTAGACTTTAGACACAGAGTTAGCAAAAGAAATACAAGATTTGATTTGGCATTAGTAAGCAAAATGCGCTCGAAATTTATGTCGAATAAAACAATGCAGAATATACAAATATTTAATAGAGCTAAATAATATAAAATACTCAAAAATAATCAGTCAAACACTGTGAACGAACGGGTAGCAACCATACGCTTTGAGATTAGTAAGCAGAATTTTGGGATTCAAAACCACAGAACAATTAAGTGATTGAATGGTTGAATAATGTTATGATATATGAATATAAGGGATAATTAAATAGTCTACATTAGCTTGTTAAATAATTAAACGTTTGAACAGTTAAATAAATGCAAAAAAATATGAAATTGGCAAATAGTTAAATAAAAAAGTTAATGAATGATGTAAATAATTGGCCCCATATTTAAAAAACTTGGAGCCATATTCATAACAATTTACGGAAGGTTTAAAATTCTTAATTTCTTTCAAAATTATTTTTCGGCTTGAAGTCTGTTAATAAAACTCGGGGAAAATAAAAATTAAACAAAATACATGGCCTCAACCAAAAAAATCTATACTAGCAAATTAATTAATTAAACGTTTGAACAACTAAATAATTAAAAAAATGGTATACAATTGGCAAATTGTTTAATATAAAAATTTATTAATGATGTACAAAATTATTATTTAAATAAATAAAAAAAATATAAAATTAGCAAACTGTTTAATATAAAAGTTAATGAATGATGTAAATAATTACTCCAATATTCTTAAAAACTTGGAGCCATTTTCATAAAAATTTGTTGAAGGTTTGAAATTCTAATTTTCTTTAAAAATAATTTTTGCGCTGAAGTCTTTTATTTTAACTAGGTAAATAAAAATTAATCCAAATACATGACTTCAACCAAAGAAATATTTTTATATAGTTAAAAAGTGTACATTAGCAAATTAATTAATTCAACGTTGGGACAGTTTAAGAAAAAAAAATCAAAATTGTAAATTAGTTTATTTAAAAAATTATCGAATGTTGCAAATAATTACTCCCATATTCATAAAAACTTAGAGCCATATATTCAAAGCAATTTACGGAAGGTTTAAAATTCTAATTTTCGTTTACAATTAAATTCACGGCTTAAATTTGTGTAATAAAACTCGGGGTAACTAAAATTAAACAGAATACATAAAACATGGCCACCTCAAACAAAAAATATTTTTAAACATAATTTTAATTATACATTAAAAATGTTATGTAAATCTGTTGTAAGTTTTCATTTTATGAATTAGAGTGTTAAAAAAATCAAGAACTTCAGCTTTAACGAAGAACACTTTCGAATTTAAACCCTTTCGAAAATGTGTATGAATTTTGCCCTGAAATCAGAACAACAAAATAATAAAATAAAACTAATTAAGCAACTGCAAAATTAA
This sequence comes from Hydrotaea diabolus, assembly GCA_963513945.1. Lineage (NCBI taxonomy): Eukaryota > Metazoa > Arthropoda > Insecta > Diptera > Muscidae > Hydrotaea > Hydrotaea diabolus. The sequence continues at coordinate 21,260,093 of OY740720.1, read as the reverse complement.
ATAAATAATTAATATTGATTAAATAATTAAATTTAATTAATTATTTATTTAATTAAATAATTAGGTCATCTAATAGTTTACATTTTAAAAATTCAAATGCAATGTGAATTGGAAAAAAATAACAATGAAATAAAAAAACAGAACTTAATATCACACGAATTAAATGCATAAATAAAGTTGAATTATTAGGTAAAAAACAATACTTAAGTCATGAACAGCAAGAGGGTTCTACACAAAATCGTCGAAAGCAGGCAATAAAAATCTTAAAATTGTAATAAAAAAATCAAAGAAATATAATTAATCAACTAATTGCCACACTTCTACATTTGTAAGAATGTACAAATTTTCTTGAATTTTAAGTTTAGGTTGATTTTTAGTTAAACTTATCCCAATTCGTGTAAATGAAGCTAATACGAATTCGCCGGTGAGATCTCTTCTTGTTTGAATATTTTTTAGTATAGATAACATAAAGCTAGATGTGTCACTGTTGATTTATTGTAGGAAAAATAAGTGTGGTAACTCTAATTCGTTTCCATAGCCAACTCACTTACTAACTGAGTAACTTTTATACTAGCGCTAGGTTAGTAACATCAAAAGAACATAAATAATGGGACTACTGGCTTTGCTGTAGCACATCCAGTCAACACAATTTTGCAAGACCTTGTTGACAATTTCTTGCCCTCTTTCACGTATTTATACTTGCTTAATGTTCGCCCCAAGAGTCTGAATAGTTCATGAATTCTTAGCATAATTACTCGGTTATAAGGAGCTTGTTATATTACCATTGTTGTGCAAAAGACCGATTGTGGTGTGGGCTGATTAGCATGGCGCTTCTTCCTTTTGTAACCAAAGACACACAGGTCAATGATGCCACCACACCAAAATCAGCACAGTGCGGTAGTTTTGCTTGTTAAAATAGCCTCGAGATGCTTTGTCGGTATTGATGGTATTTCGTGCAAAATCTTCCGTTTCAGGCCAGGTCCAAGCTCAAGACGATAAAGAAGCGGATGCCTTCAATTAAATGATGTTACAGGACGGAGTCGCACAGTCTAGGCTTTTGCAGCCAGTTTGGGATTGTGAGAGTTTTCACTCCGAACTTTTTGCACAAACTTGAAAAAAACCTTTTATTTTGTCAAAACCTCGCACGAAAAAAACACACCGTCTAAAAAACACATGATTCAACATGTATTTTTTTAACATAAAGATAATCAGCTTTTGTGAAAATAGGGTAAATAATTGAGGAACTTTATAATTTAACCGGGCGTTAAATAAAATTATCTTGATAATTAGTTTATTATTATTTTAGAAATGATATAATAATCTTAAAAAATAAATTAAGAATATAAAAAATAATTATTTATTAATTTTATATTTTAATAATTCAATATGTTAAAATTACTCTTATTATTAATTAATTATCGTAAGTGCTTAAGAAAGGGGAACATTTTTAAACTTTTTTTGAATTTATTTTATTTTCTGTATGGAACCTTCCGAAAACATTGTGTGAAAATTTGAGATAAATCTCGGTTGCTTAAACCGAACACAGTAGTATAATTAAAAGCTTAATTAACACTAGACTTAGTGTTATTAAAATCTTTAAAGCGTTCTTTTTACTTTTGAATTGTTTCTCTATATAATTTACGAGGCAACGTTGTAAAGTCTGTTTTTCCAAATATGTTTATATTTTTACAACATATAAGCTGATTATTTTGGCAAAATTCTTTTTTCACTTCAAAGTCTTCCCAACAATTTAAAAATGTATATCTCGAAAACCTCTTCCAGGGATAAACGATTATCTAACCATATTACTTATATTTTATTTTGTAGAATTCGGACGATTCAGCACCGACTAATAAGGGGCACCGCAATTCTAGATTTTCCCCGAAACGCTTCAAAATAATTCCGACTGCCATATTTTTTTAATATTTATTCTACTTCTCTTCTAATTATACTCAATTTTCTTCAAACTGTTATACGATGGGTTTTAAAAAAAGATTTTCCCTGTGTCTTCAAAAGAACTGTGTTGACAAAAATTGGCATTTTTGAACGAATAAACGTCAGAAGAAGAAACAATTAATGTCAGTTTAACGCGATTATAACTATTATGGCCTGAACCACTGTGCTCCATAGCACTGGGGTTAGCTATAATTCGGTTACCATCGCTCCTAAAGATTAACTAGATGATTCAATATAAGGATCAGCTGTGCGGGCTTCACCTACCTCTGCTACTCTTTGGGTTGTAGCACTCGATAGATACGCGACTCCACGTCAAGCACTCACTTTTACCTATAATTGAGGTGGTAAACCACAGCCACCGCGAAACTTTACCAAAGATCCGTTACCAAACAGCTCGGGCGAGAGCAACAGTTCTAGGGGCTACTGACCTCCAGCGACACCATACTTGATTCTCTTTTCCGACCTCTCAGCATATGACTTCTTCCAGTTTGAGCGCCGCACTCCCTGACTGGTGGCTTCTTCACAAGAGTTCGTTCCATTTGGGATAACTCTATGTTTGTGGATAAAAATGGATATAAGGATTATTCGAGATGTATTTTAATCTTTCAGGGGAGTTCTTGAAATTACCTAAGACCCATTCGTCCCCTGCGGGGTCAGATGAAGAAAAGATACAGTTTTCAACTTTTAGGAAAATGGGTTCATTTGCACTTTTGGGTTAACGCCCTTCTTTTTAAAGATCTTTCAAATAAACACTGCCTTTGGACGACAGGTTCTCCTTCTCTTGTCTTCAATACAACTAGATAAACACCGTCATTTCCGTACTCCAATTTTTTCTAGCAAAAACTTTGGACCCACAAACATAGAGGATGAATAGGATTATTAGTGATATATATATTAATATTGCACTGTAGCTCTTGGAATCACCTAAAAGAAATTCGGTGGCCCCACTCGTACCCTGCGGGGTCAGAAGAAGAATGGCATAAATTTCAACTTTTAAAAAAAAACTGGTTTATTTAGACTTTTGGATTGATGCCATTCTTTTTAAAGATCTGTCAAATTAACACCGCCTTTGGACGATAGGAGAACCTCTTGTCTCCAATACAACTAGCTTTATTATGGAATACTAAAAAACACAAAACTGAGAAATAATATTTCGAAATGCGTACCGAATTTCAAATGATGTTTGCGGTTTATGGCATGTTAAGAAAAATGACCTACCTTTTGCTGTAGAACTTCATTAAAATCTGTTTATACCTTTTTTGTTACAAACGGTTTTGGTTTGGTAATTTTTTCAAAATTAATTTTTTAATGCAATCTCTAAAGTTGTTCTTACAATTTAAAACATGGCACTATAAAGAAGGTGGCATGGTACAATAAACAAGGTATAGTCACTAGTCCTACAGCAACAAAAACAGTTCGCTGTACTGTCAAAGTCACTTGAAAAAATACCAAAAATATTTTTTGAGTGTTTGGTGATTATTGTGAATGTTTGATATAGAAATGTAGCTTTACAAACTTCAAGAATTGCCTATGTCGCGTATTTAAATATTTACGGGGAAAATTGTAAATCAGCTGACTACATAACTCTACCTTTTTTATAGTACCATGCAGTCAGCTGATTTACAATATTTTATCGTTGAAATTTAAACTGTCAAATTTGAAGTTTCAATCCTAAAGTTTGTAAAGCAAAAATTCTATATCAAATATTCACAATAATCATTAAACATTCACAAAAAAATATTTTTGGCATTTTCTTTCAAGTGACTTTGACAGTACAGCCAACTGTTTATTTTTTGTTGGACTAGTGACTATACCTTGTTAATTGTACCATGATTTTTTATATAACGTATCTTATGATATGGGTTTATGTGCTTAACACCCGTCTGCCATCGCCCTACAAGCACACTCAATTTATTTTTGAACGATGTAAATCGACAATTATCGAACTCGTTTTCCTTCACAATCTGTACAAATAATTGAATAATTATTTGCTCGCTTTTAATGAACTTTTCGTCATGCAAAAGCAAACAATTGCTAAAAGGGAATAAGGAAATGCGACTCTTTCCGTTAAAAATGTGCAACAAACAGCTGTTTAAAGAAATTTGAATAAATTACAATCGAATACCGGTAATTGAGACACTCGCTCGGTTCGCACTCATTCCTAAAACCAGTCATTGTGTTTCGATTTTATTGCTCTCAATTAAAGTTAAGTTATGATTTTAATAATTATGAAACAAGACACGACAACAAAAATATCACTGAATTCCGAATAATGTTTTATTCAAGTATTCCTTATTTAATTTATTAATAATTTATTTATCTTATTTTTTTATTTACAGATACCGATTTGGGGCATACGTTGTTGTTACCTCGAGTGTGTATATAAATAAATATAATTCTTAATTATAAGGTGAGTAATGAAATTGACTTTAAACTCGTTCGGCGCTGTCAATTTTGGATACGTTGAAATTTATGCGCAAAACGATTTGCATGCAATTTATTTTTTTGATTTTTTTCCTTTTTATGCATGTGAAACACCCACATGATTTCGACTGAGGGGAAAAAAGCGCATTATTATTTGAAATGTTTATTGTATTTAGTTTGATCATACTTCAAAGCCTTTAGTGGAAAATTGCTAGGTTTACACTCGACAAAAAAAAAAAGAAAACACCATTAAATTGTTTACGGTAATTTGAGGCAAATGTTAACATCATACAGGGTGATTAACAAATTGTGTTTCATTTCAGTTCTACTAGTATCGGGTGATCAATCTAGATGTATTTTTTTAAATCAAGTGTGGAATCTTAGTTGTTCATTCGATAGGACATTTTGTGTCATTTATTTTTTAATATAATTTCCTTCAAATGTTGGTGTCCATTCTAAGGGTCAAATTTCGTATAACTCGTTCGAGCATTTCGACCCACATGGTGTAAAGAACACTCGTAATGTTAGCTTTCAAAACCTGAATCGTAGCTGGTTTGTCACAATAGGCTTTGGAATTACGTAGCCTCAAAGAAAAAAGTAAAGGTGTGATATCATATATCATAGGCGGTCAACTTCACCGGTTGAAAACGTGGAATTAGCTGCTCTTCAAATTGACCTCTCAGTAGATCCAATGTTTGAGCAGCTGTAAGGCAAGCGGCACCGTCCTGTTGAAACCAAAAGTCGTCAAGATTACGGGCTTTAATTTTCAGGTTGCAAAAAAGTCCGATATCGAGCACCATTCAAGGTTACGTTCCGGCCATCATCGTTTTTGAAAAACTATGCACCGATGATTCCACCAGCCCATTAGTCGCACTAAACTGTTGTTTTTGCGGTGTAATTCTTTTCATGATTAAATGGCAAACAATACTGAAAAGAAAAAAAATTAGTTTAACACAACTCACGGATAATCTGTGAAATAATCCCTATAGAAAAATATTCCTCTAGATTGATCACCCGTTATTAAAAGGTTATAACCTCTCATCACCCTCTGTTACACTTTAAAAATTAAAAGAGGAACTTGCTGATAATGGGTTAAATAAGCCCTTATAAGTGTTGATGAAGTTCTATTAAATGGCTAATCACATAACACAATTTCGTGGTCCAGTCCAGACCACATTGTAAATTGAAAATAAGTAAGAATGTTTCAGTCGGTTGATACGACATACCCTTCATTTTCCCTCACTTAAAAGTGGGCGGAATGGTATAGTCTCACTGGAGGTACTAAAATGCGACGTGTCTTCCACTCTTTAGACAGTTTTGGAAAAATATAATGACATGCAAAATTAAAAATAGATTATAGCTCCTTTCGAGAGCTATCATGCGAACTAGGCGCATAGACAAACATGGTTAAAATTACTTAAAAAGTCATGAAACGGATTTGGTCAAAAAGTACAGTTAAGGACAAAAGAAATAGGATCACTTGATGTTATTTTTACTTTTAAATCATTTTATTTTATTGTTTATTTTATATATCCGTGTTATGTACAAAAATAGCTCAAAATAGTTCACTTTGGAAAATAAAAATCATATAAATTTATCAGATCCAGTGATTTTGAACAGACAAAAAATAGGGTCAGTTTAAAGTCGAGATAGACAAAAAAAATTTGCTACTAAACTTGGTTTAATAGCTTATATTTAGTAGAAAAATCTTTGTTTTGTAAAACAAAGGTTTTAATGAAAATTTTGTATTGTATGTTAGTTTCCCCATAATTCGTCCTTATTCAATGATTTTATTAGTCCCATTCTTTCAAGAATATTTCTCTAAAACTATTCTACAGAATTAAGATCAGGAAATTCGGCAGGACGTGGTAATAAATCCACTTTGCTATCCTGAACCAATTTTTTTACAAGACCGAATTGTATTTTTTATCGTCCAGTTGGAATATTTATTTTAAGGATATTTTCTAATCTGTGTAGGGCAGCATCACTTCCCTTACGATATGTTTTCCTTAATCGTTTATATGGTGCATATCTCATGCCTAGAAAAGCACCCCTAAACCATGATATTACTTCTTCTAAAGCTTAGAAGGCCGCTTAATCTAAGCAGACCGCTTAATCTACGTTTTTTTTTATCAGAACCTACTAAATTTATTTAAGATTCGTCCAAATTTATTTCGGACTACAAATGTCTCGTAATATAAAAAAATGTATACTCGTATGTATTATGTGCGATTTCGTCGCTGTCGTTTTGGTTTACCTTTAGGACCGAATATTTACCGAATTAATTTTTTTTACTAATTAGCGCCTTCAAACTATATTAGCAGAAATTTCATCTCTTAGCTCCGTTTTTACCGCTTCAGAAGACTTAAAAGGTTTCCGTGTTTACAAGACCCCATTTATACGAGGCACTTTTAGTTGCTTCAATTTTTATGATTCCCTTTTGAACTTGCCTCTTGTTTACACAAGGCAATTTAGTTACGCCAATTTTGGTTTTTATTATTGCCTTTTCTTACTTTTTCCCCATTAACACGAGACAACATTACTTGCCGCAACTCTACGTTTGTAGGAGAGAGAGAAAATGGAATGGAAAGGGAAAAAACTTGCCCGTTCTGTCAATTCCGTTTGTGTTTTTTTGTGGTGTGAAGTTGGCTGCAGATTATTGTAGTATTTTTTCACACTACAAAAAACAAAAAAGGAATTGACAGAACGGACAAGTTTTTTCCTTTCCATTCCCCTTACCACTCTCTCCTACAAACTTTGAGTTGCGGCATAATTTTTCAGAGCAATTTAGATTTAATATATACATAGGGTGATCCATCTAGAGGTATTTTTTCAGAACAAAAAAAATATAAAATTTCAAATCAAGCGTGGAATCTTTATTGGTAATTTGAAAGGACATTTTAGGGCATTTATTTTTTGAAAATAATTATCTTTAAATTTTGGCAACTGTATTATGGAAATGAGCTTACGGTGAGAAACGGGAAGATCCGCTGTTTTCGACCAAAATTTTGTTCAGTGATGAGGCCCATTTCTGGCTCAACGGCAAAGTCAATAAACAAAATTGCCGCATTTGGGCTGAAGAGCAACAAAAAGAGGTTCAAGAGTTGCCATTATACCCAGAGAAAACAACGGCTTGGTACGGTTCATAAGCTGGTGGAATCATCAGTGCATATTTTTTCAAAAATGATGCTGGCCGGAACGTTACCGTGAATGGTGCTCGCTATCGCTCCATGATATCGATCTTTATGCTACCTGAAATTGAAGCCCGTAATCTTGACGACACTTGGTTTCAACAGGACGGTGCCACTTGCCCTACAGCTGCTCAAACAATGGATCTATTGAGAGGTCATTTCAAAAGCAGCTAATTTTGGACAGGTGAGTTGGCCGCCTAGATCGAGTGATATCACACCTTTAGAAATTTTTCTTTGGGGTTACTTAAAGTCCAAAGTCTATGCTGGCAAACCAGCTACGATTCAGGTTTTGGAAGCCAACGATCGAAATGCTCGAACGAGTCATCCAAAATTGGACCCTCAGAATGGTAACCCTGAGGCATAGATGCGGCTAACATTTGAAGGAAATTATATTCAAAAACTAAATGTCACAAATTGTCCTTTCAAATTACCAATAAAGATTCCACACTAGATTTGAATTTTTATATATTTTTTTGTTCTGAAAAAATAGCTCTAGTTGGATCACCCTATATATACAGTACTTACATTACAAAATTGTATTGAAGTTTATAAACTTATACGAACAATCACTGAAAAAACATTTCCTAGAGTGAATTTCAACCTTTGAGCTCATGTGGCAGCTAAGCCGCTATTTCTCAAACGCGAAACCCAAGAAAAAAACACGACAGACATTAAAATAAAATAAATAATAATGGCGAATATAGTAAATATTGAACTTTGTTAAGTGTAATTAAACAAATGGATTTTGTCGGTGGTGGAGGCGACAAATGAAACCCAACAGACCGTTTTGAAGGGCAATAAAAAAGGTAGAATGGGCATTTTTCAACCTTCTAACAATCGCACAAACTCGCGTAGTCTTAAAACTACAAAATGTGTGGGGAAATGATGAACATATTGACACCCTTTACTTAAAACCCAATGTTCTCATCACTTTTTTCCACTTAAAAAAAGTAAGCCACACTTTATCTGGGTATGACCGTATCGTGTTTAGTATTGTCGATCGGACGCATAATTATACGAAAATATTGGGAGAAGTCATTAGCATGCACACACCTTGTTAGCGACACATGTACTATATTATTCGAAATGTTTTGTGTATTTCGTCACCCCTTCTACATTTAATAGGAATCCATTCGAAAATCGCTAAATCAATCAGTCATAATTTATTTGTAAAAAAAAAAGAAGTACAAACTGTATTTATTTAAGTGTGAAATAAGTGTTAGCGGAACTGAATACAAATCTCAATGCATGACAAATAATGACTTAAGTCATTTCGGTAAAAATAACAAAAATCAATACATCTTCATATGTAGCTATATAATCAATTTGACACTAATTTGGATATTACTTATCGATTTTGTGGTTTTTGGAAATTTTCCATTCGTTTCTATAATTCTTATGTTCGTATAAGCACTGAACAAATAAAGTTGTACCCACTCCTATGCATGGAGGCCGAAGACAAAAAAAAACCAATAAGCTAGATACAAAATATATTCTATTAGGAATTTGTTTAGTAAATATTAATTTCGCCAACAAATTTAGAAAAAGTTGAATCTGTTGAATTTGTATGGACCAAAAATGTTGTGCTGTTTCAATTGAAATTGACTTTATGAGAAAGAAAAAGTTTAACCAAAATTGTTCAGAAAAAGGTATTGGTTTTTCACGACATATTTATTAGTCCGTTCATTTTACTAACCTTAGCTTAAGAGGGCATAATGAAAATGCGAATATTTATCATCAAAAGTGGTTTTTATTGTTTTTCAAAGCATTCTCCAGCATGATTTATACACTTTTTCCTGCGCTCAAACCAATTGTCGAAGCACTTTTTTCACTCCAATTGAGACACCTCCAAAACAAGATTTTTGAACGCTTCAACAGCTGCTTCGGGTGATGAAAAACGTTGACCACGCATCTTTCTTAATGTGCGGGAATAAAAAGAATTTATTGGGTGCCAAGTCAGGGCTGTACAGCGGATGATCCATCAATTCGACGTTTTGGCCGGTCAACAAGGCGCTGGTTTGAGCCGATGTGTGAGAGCTCGCATTGTCCTGGTGCACAATGATTCGTCTTATCTTGTTCGTTTTCGATTTTCTTCGAAGACTTTATTCAAAGAAATTGTGGTGTACCACTAAGAAGTATTCTCCAGCATGATTTATACACTTTTTCCTGCGCTCAAACCAATTGTCGAAGCACTTTTTCCACTCCGAATGAGACACTTTCAAAACATGGTTTTTGAACCCTTAAACAGCATCTTCTGGCGACGAAAATCGTTGACCAAAATTTTTTTCTTAATGTGCGGGAATAAAAAGAATTTATTGGGTGCCAAGTCAGGGCTGTACGGCGGATGACCCATCAATTCGACGTTTTGGCCGGTCAAAAAGGCGCTGGTTTGAGTCGATGTGTGAGAGCTCACATTGTCATGGTGCACAATGATTCGTCTTATCTTGTTCGTTTTCGATTTTCTTCGAAGACTTTATTCAAAGAAATTGTGGTGTACCACTAAGAATCGACCGACCTACGTTGCTCAAGCGCAACAGAGTCGGCACATGACCAGTTTTGCCGAAGAATCAGGCGACCATTTGCTTCGAAGTGCTTCTTCCACGAACAACTTTCGTTGGATTTGGCTCGTCTTCGAAGACCCACACGGTCAATTGCTGTTTTGTTTCGGGGTCATACGCATAGACCCATAATTCATCACCTGTGACGATCTTATAAACGTCGTTTGAAGCAACGCGATCGTATTTTTTCAAAAATTTTTATGCACCAAACGACATGAGCCTTTTTTTAACTATTGTTAAATTGTGCGGGATCCAACGAGAACAAACCCTTGTTACGGCCAGGTATTTATGCAAAATCGAATGTATGCTGTTGGAAAAAATGCCCAATGATGTCTCTATCTCACGGTATGACATATGACGATCTTGCGTTAACAGTTCACGCACGGCATCAATGTTCTCTGACACAACGGCCATTTTTCGACGACCTTCGTCTTTGAGCGAGCGTCGGCCACGTTTGAATTCATTAAACCAGTTTGTGACAGTGCTATAGAATGGTGCTTCATCGCCTTAAGTTCGTCGATACACTCTTGTCGTGATAATCCACGTCGAAAGTTGCGAAAAATGATCGCACGAAAACGTTCACGAGTTAATTCCATTTATTTACCAAATTGATTTTTCAAGTCACTGTAAACATCACAAATAAAACGTTCTGAGTACGTTTAAGGTCCAATAAGTGTTGGCGGTTGCCTTAATACTCAATATTGTGCAATTAGTTATGACGGTAGACGACGGTAAGAAAAAACAAAACAAAAACAGCCGATCGAAGAGCATTTGTACAAACTATAGAGGCTGTCTTCGTTCATAAGTTTATTATTATTTATAATTTTAAACTTTAAAATTTAATTTGCAAGAACGAAAACAAATTCTAAACAATTATCGCGCACAAAATGTCGAAGAGAAGCATAACAATAAACAGCTGATCGGTCTTGACGGCTGACGGTTGATTCTGCAACCTGCAGAAGTCTACCGTCGTCAACCGTCAAATTGTAGTCGTCTCTACGAGGTTGCTATATCTGACATTTCCATCGGAAAGTTTGAAATTTTTTTAGCATAAAGGTCCAATTAGTCTTGACGGTTGACGGTAGGCAATCAGCTGTTTGAGTTAGGTTTGCATTTTGCCTCTAACACATGCAGATATAGCAACCCTCGTATCATTGGGAGTGCACAGGACCATTTGTTGCTATATGCATAGTTTGTTATAACCGGTGACGTTAGAAACTTGTTCTATTGTATGATCTGTATAGGGTATCCGTTTAATATTTCGAGGCGTTGCAAACGGAATGACAAACTTCGTCCATCCTTCGGTGTAGAGTATAAAAAGGGTTGTTCGATCGGAAAATGTCAGAAGCTTGAAATGAAGCTTGGTACTCAGTAAACCGGAAAGACATTTTATGTGAATCTTTTATTCAATAAATATTAAATTGATTGTGTCTTCTTTTGTTGAGTCAAAGTGCCACTGATATTTCTAAGCTTCTCAAAAATAAACCTTACCAAACAATTGTGTAATCGTTTTATGTGAGGGTGTTGGACAATAGGATTTATTTCAATCATTTCGAACCTCAAGAAAAGAGACTTAAAATTAGCATAATCTTAGACAAATTTATATTCTTTTCATCTTATGTTTTACTCAAAAGAACTCGGTGCAACTTTATTGAAAATTACCATAACAAAAGCAATTATATATAGACAAATATGAAGATTTAATTTAATACTTGTTCAAGAACCACTAAATCGGACTATGTTCATATCGAATTAAAAAAAATAAAAAAAGAATAAAAAAAACAGAATTAAAAGTAAAAAATTGATGGCTACATGTAAATTTCTGTTGTCGTGTGTTGCTATTTCTCTTGGCTTGTCTTTAATGACATTTAACACATCACAGTCGTCAGTACGTACATATGTTTGCGCATACATGTCTGCACCATATAAGAGGCCATACTACCATTGCTGGCGATGTTGATAATGATGATGATCATCATTATGATTTTGCTGAAAAGTTGTTGATTGAAACGAACCTAATGTGAACATACTTACTCTGTATGGAACGACGGGCTGGCTGGATGGATAGATGGATTGTGACTTTAGATGCCAAGATGAGACAGAAAAAGACATAACAACAAATGTGTACGGGTTCATACCTGGTAAAGAATAAAAAACAAAAAAATCACAACTACGACAAAAAGTTTTCAATGTTCGCATAAAATTGACATTAAATACTGTTTTTGGTATCTGGGCAAATGTTTGCTCGTTTAATATAAGTATGTACGTCACGCATCGCATCCAAATTAACCGAATCTCATCGCACAGTGGGTGAAATGAGATCAGAAAACACTTTTTGAATTTTTCAAATATCAATGGACTATGCATGTCCGAGGAGGCTCTCTATAACCCAAAGAAGGTTCTGTTGGATTACAGGCCCTACTTTCCAACTAAAAACGTTACAGGGCGATAGCAATTTTTTTTTTAAATTATTTTATTTTGTACTCTTGCTTTGTTTTTGACTACAAAAGTGAGATTTACTTAAGTTAAAATAATGAAAAATGCTTAAAATATCACACTCGGAAAAAGTATCTTAACTTCCATGTATGTTTATAAGCCTTGTTTTCACCTCAAACGAAATTTTCGCTTTAGAGTTTTGCATTTATTCTTACACGTACAAAAAGTCGCGTAGAGCAGTATTCATTTTCAAATAATTTATTTTATTCATATTCATTTGAATGCTCTCGAAAATTACCACAATATTTGTTATTATTAACTTAGCAAATTTCGAATATTCCTGGACCAAACAATTGTCAGGACATTAATTTTCGTTGAAGGTGGCAAAAACAGTATTCGATTATTTGATAACGTTTTTTTTTTTGCATTTCCTAGTACTACGACCTTTGTATCAATACCTAAGATAGTCAAAAGAAAATCTTATTTACTTTAAATCTTCGAATTTTAAATCTGTCTATATACTCGTATATACTTATATATCTTGCCAATTGAACCGGTTTTAAAATTTGTGCCATTGTTCTCTCGCAGACTGTTCGATAACGATAATACTGTTATTATGTACTTTAGTTTCGATACTGATTGGGTATCGATACTTTTCTTACTAGTAATTTAATGAGTACGAGAGTTGCTACTTATATTTCGGGTCCTGACAATACTAGTGTTCCCAGATGCAAACTGGAACTCCCATTGGAAACTTTGACATTTTTTAACATAACTTCACTCAGAAGGTTTTGTCATTTGAGGGCGAATTGTTTTGTTTACAGTGTGTTGAAAAATGTATCTCAGTCAAAGAATGGAATTATCCCGTGAACATTTTCGTGCGATGATTTTTTACGATTTTTGGCTTGGGTTATCGAGACAAGAGTGCTTAAATAAACTTGTTTCGACTTTTGACGATGAAGCACCATCAAAAACCAGTGTTAAACGCTGGTACCAAGAGTTCAGTCTCGAACGCCGTTTGCTCCAGGGTGAATTTCGTGAAGGACGGCCAACTTCGTTCACTTTGCCAGAAACCATCGATGCTGTGCGTGAACTGATTAATGATTAAGCAAGACCGACATGTGACATACCGTGAGATTAAGGCATCCTTGGGCATTAGTATGACAGGCATCAATAAGATATTGCATGTTCCTTTGGCTGTGAAAAACATTTGTTCTCGTTAGATCCCACATAATTTGACGAATGCTCAAAAAAGGCTCGTACTCGTATGGATTGGTGCAAAGAGATTTGGAAAAAGTATAACTGCAGTAGCTCAAAGGCAGTGTATAACATTGTGACAGGTGACGAATCATGGATCTATACATATGAACCTGAAACAAAACAGCAATCGACCATATGGGTCTTTCAAGACGATCCAAACAAAGGTGTTCGTGGAAGAAGTACTTCGAAGCAAATGATTGCGTTTTTTTTCGGTATAACCGGCCATATTGCGTCAGTGCCTTTAGTGGAACGTAAGACAGTCAATTGAGTCAACTGAGTGCTATACAACCAGCTGTTTGCCAACAGTGTTCGAAGAAATGAGGAAATATAATAAGAGAAGACGGATCATTTTGCATCACGACAATGCGAGCTCTCACACATCAGCTGAAACGATGAGCTATTTGACCACTCAAGATGTCGAATTGATGGGCCAACCACCGTACAGCCCTGATTTTGCACCCAATGACTTCTTCTTATTCCCTAGAATCAAGAAAAATATGTGTGGTCAACGTTTTTCATCGCCCGAAGCAGTTTTTGAAGCGTTCAAAAATCATGCTTCGGAGTGGAAAAAGTGCTTCGAAAATTATTTTGTGCGCATGCAGAAGTGTATTGGTCTTAAAGGGGAATACTTTGAAAAAACAATTTCCAATGATAAATTATTGTGTTTTTATTGCCGGACCCGAAATATAAGTAGCAACCCTCGTACAGTGTCGATTCGTTTAATTTAATACCGAGGCCCTGGGCAACCAAAACTGGTCCAGTTACTCGTACATCAAAATGCGTTGAAATCAGAAGAAAATTGCCGATCTAAGTTAATTTCATCAGATTTACTCTATCTGCGCAATACAATTTGCTACAAGTTAATGTGACCAAGTCGAATTTATTGATGAGCTTAGGAAACTTGTAGTCAGATTTAATAAAATTCTCATCCCTGAAGAAGTTGGAAAAATAACAACGAAATGTCGGATTGAAAGAATGAAATAATAATCTTTTATTTGCATTGAAGTTGAATGTGACTTGAAAGCCCATTTAGGAAGTCCTAAGAAAAGCCGAAGAAGATATTTAATGTTCCCCAAACCAAAATCGGTAAATAGAAATGAATTCAGGACTGTTAAAATTTTAATTACCCAACAAAACAAACAAATGAAATTTTCAATACATTTATCTTTTGTTTAATAATCCTAGAAGAGAAGTACTGACCTAAGTATTTGATCTAAAAGTATTCAGATTATTGTTCTAAATGTTTGTCTTTATTCTCTACATTAGGCGTGCTTTACATGACAAGCAAAAGAATCCGCTTAAAATCGTTATCGAAAATTATTTAATTTTTTTATAAGAAATTCTATGTTGTCAAAATGTTGATTTGAAAAAAGTTGATTAATAGAGAAGAAGTTATTGAAGAAAAAAAGAACAAAACCCAAAACATTTTCAGTAAATTAAAAACTTTAAGGGTTTTGATTACGGTTCAATATAATTGCTTTAGCTCAGTTTTAACCCGATTTTTGGCTTGTCAAATAAAAATCGACTATTGTCACTCATATTAAATTTGATATTTTAGTATAAATTTTTCTATTTCAGTCTTTTATTTATTTATATTTTTTAGTATTTTATTATTTCCAGTAAAAAAACTATTATTCGACTTTTAATCACAAACAAAAATCGATAAAACGGATACCACAATAGTCGGTTCTACGGATCTACCCGAAAAAGCAATTCTTCGGGCAAGGACTGACACCCCGGCATTATGTGCCGCTACAAAAACAACCGAAGTCGAAAATCGACTTTTTTGTTAAAATAAAAATTCAGATCAAAAAGTCTAAAATTGATTTTTTGCTTCGACAATGTAACCCTTTTTCAAATAATTTCTTTTAATTAATTTAATTTAAGTTGGCGTTATTAATTACTATAACTAAAGGCAAGGACTGTCACCCTGACATCATGTGCCGCTACAAAAACAAATTAAGTCGGAAATGCCTTTAAAAAAAAAAAAACAGATCAAAAATGTCAGAAATCTACTTTTTGCTTCAACTATATAAACCTGATTCGAATAATTTCTTTCAATTAAGCCTTAATTTTATTTTTGTTGTCATCATCAATCAAATTGGTACCAATATTTAACCGATTTATCGGTTACAATTCAGATCAAAATAGTCGAAGTTCGAATTTCTACTTCCACTATGTAACACTAATTCGAATAATTTCTTTTAATTAAGCCTTTATTTCATTTTTCGATATTAATTTCTATAACCAAAGTAAAGTAGCACCAATGGACAACGTATTTGTTAGATTTGTGATCATAAAAAATTGGTACCAATATTTAACCGATTTATCGGTTATTATTCAGATCAAAAAAGTCGAAATTCGAATTTCTGCTTCGACTATATAACTCCAATTCGAATAATTTCTTTTTATTAAGCCTTAATTTCATTTGGCCTTATAAGTTTCTATAACCAAAATAAAGTAACACCAATGGACAGTGTATTTTTGGGACTTTAAAAATCTGTTAACAAATAAAAATTTGTTAACAGATTTATTGGTAATGTGAGCCATAATATAATCGCAGCTATCATCTTGAAGTATGTTAAACCGAGTATTCATCAATTAATTAGTTTTATTAACTGTGGATTATTGCCATTTGTCCAATGACATTTCTTATAGTTCGATACAAATTCCAACCGATTTATTCCTGCGTGTGGTTTGATGCTATGATATGTTATAAAAAAAATTGAAATATTAGTTCTAACTGAATCACCCAATATGTAAAAGAAATTGTAGATTTGTTCGAGTTTTATTTATTTTTTCCAAATTCGAGTACACCAGTATGGTGTACCTCTTGCTCACCTCATCATTAACCACATATTGCAACAAAGAGATAAAAACATAAAAAGCGATCATAAAGCTAAGCACAAACACAGTTTCTCTTATTGAAGTGACACTTTTGACTGAGCACGATCACGATCCGTTTGTCTCCGAACCCGAGGTCTATACGCCCGTCCGTCCGTCTGGCTGTTTTGTACAGCTAAGTCTGGCGTCAATTCAATTCATAAGCTTCAGCGAGGTACCACAACAATATGTTTACATACACACATACATATGTACTCGAAACACTTTCAGGCATACATAGGTGCCATGTGTACATATTTACGCTTATTTTGTTGGCGGCACTCCCATGTGTCATTCATTTGTCTCTTGGTAGAAACTTTTTACAAAAATCATCATTTAAATACTCGGTAAACATATCGATATGTGATTTTTGCCCCCCACAGTGGCTGAAGGAGGGGCAGGGCGGCAGAAAGGTTTTTGAAATCGGTAGAATGAAAAGGCGAGTGTGTGGCGGGGCATCCCGGTGATTTTATAATTCAACTTGAAAAACCAACAGTAACAAAATCGATGGCAACAGCCATCAAAATTGTATGGTTCACCGTAAAAATGATGCAATTATATAGGGTTGCCAAGGCGAGATTATGCTATGGCCTACAAAGGACTTCAGTACAATTTAGAAACTGGCAGGAAAATATTTGAATTTTTGTTGTTAATAATATAATAATACTAATTAGAATGGGTAATTAGTAGGGATCGAAGTTATATGCACTAAAAAGACAAGTTTTAAGCGCTTGAATATGCACTAAAAACAAAAAAAATGCACTCAAGTTTTTCAAAATATGCAGTAAAAAAGAAAATATGACCTAAATATCGAAAAACATGCACTCAAAATAAAAAATAAGGACAAAAATTGTTTTTAGAAGATCAATTAAAAATGCCTAAAGTAACGTATTTGCACTAAGATCAAGTTATGATTCCAAACGCAACGTTAAACAACTAATAGAACTATATATTGAAAATTATTATAGGCTCATTGATTATCAAATTCGTGATCTCACAAACTTAAAAAAATCGTTTTGTTTTTAGTTTTCAAAAGTATGCCATAACTTATTTGGTTTCAAAAATCGTACACGCTACACGCAGAAAAAAGAATGGTTGTGGTGACAATATTCGAAGAGGATACTATTGTTGGGTATATGGTTGTGGTACAATAATATTATAATCCTTACAATAATAGTATGATTCAAATACAACCGTACTATGATCCTCACAACCATACTTTGATCCTCACAACAATAGTATAATTCACATACAACCATAGCATGATCCTAACAAACATAGTATGATTCACAGGTAACCATGTTATGATCCCTACAACCATAGTATGATCACACACAAATATATATACTATGATCCCAAATATTGTTTATTAGAATTTGGTTAAGTTGTCCACAATATATTTGAATTATAAAAAATATTTATAAATACATTAAATTCAAAATACAGCAGGGATTTATTTACCAGTAGAAAAATCAGTTTAAAAAACGTAAGCGTTTTAATTAAAAATATTTCAGTTAAACAAAGCAAAAGCGGTTTGTTTGAAAATTTGTTATATCCATATAAAAAGTACTATTATTGCATTAGATCCGTGACAACAACATCATTCTAATAAGCATTTTTTAAATGAGGAAAAATTACAATCTTACAGTATGATTGCCATAATCATATTATTGTTAACTTAAACCCAAAAAACAATACTTTGTCGCATCAACCATATTTATATTGTTGCTACAACCATATTTTCATTATTAAATTTGCTAATAATACTATTGTTACATTTCAACAATATTAATATTGCGGCAATCATACTATTGTCAAAATTAAATTCATTAACCAATGCTATGGTTGCGGCGAACATACTTTTATTGCGGAGAACATATTTCTATTGCCGTGACCATATAGTAACCATGTTTTTTCTCTGCGTGTATGAACGAAAGTACAGCACTGACTAAAGAAAATGAGAATTTTTAAAGGAAGGAAGCTAGTCTTAAAAAATATTTTCTATTTATCTGTTGCACCAATCGAGAACATCAGCAATTTGCAGAATCGTTGTACGGGATACATTTCAACTTTCACATCATTGATTGTTTTCAGTTTTGTGGCTAATGGATTAAACCCCTCTTATACTTTAATTGACTTTCTTAAAAATTTATAATTTGAGACTCATTGAGAATCATTGATTTTCAATGATGATTACTCAAAGTTACTTTTAGACTGACGACAACAAATATGCATTTGCATAGAATTCCGATTCCTAATTTCACTGGTCAACACTAAGGCAGAAGGTTTAATAGTCAGATTCGCTCTAGTTTAGGAGTTATCTACATAAACCATTATTTTTTTTTAATAAAAGGACCCCTAACTGTTCGATACCACAATGTTTTTGAAAATGTACAGAAGTTTATGAGTTATCATATCATCATTGCATTTCTGACTTTAATGTTTTTTAAGAATTTATTCCCAGGTTCTTTGGTTTTATTTGTACTGAGCAAGATTGGCGGGATTTCCCCCTTTTCAGTTTCAGTTTAAACCCATCAAAAATGTTATTAATCTTAGTCAGTTTGTGCCATGTAACGGGTGATCAATCTTAAGTTTAACACAACTGACGCGTAATCTATGAGAAAACCCTTTTGAAAAAATGCCTCTAGATTGATCACCCTATATTGATCGACTTTATAAGCCCTGTTGCAGAGCGTAGTTACGATCGAAAACGAAATCTATTTTTATCTATACATTTTTATCTAACAATTTATACAATTAATTTTTTATGGCTTTTTTTTAAATAGTATAATTTTCAAAAAAAGGATATAAAAATCATTTTTTTTTTCGTACAAAAGCCATGACCTGGCTAATGGTGTAATAAAGAAGGTAGAGTCATGCAATCAGCTGATTTATGATTTTTTCTCGTGGTAATTTAAATTTTCCAATTTGAAATTTGAGAAAGACCAATTGTTGAAGTTTATAGATTAATTATTGTTTATCATTTAAGATGTACAAAAATATATTTTTTGATCTAAATTGTCTGGCTCGAGGTCATTAACAAATTCAAAAAACAGGTGTTGGTGTTGTTTTATTGTATCTTATTTCCAATATTTCGATCGTTATCGACGATCATCTTCAGGGAAAATTAAATTTTAAACAAAACAATAAACTACTTCGCTTCAGTGTTTTTGTTTTTGCTACTGACACAAACATTATTCTTGGCATTTTCTTTCAAGTGACTGTGACAGTAAATCGAACTATTTATTTGTTTTCGGGCTATTGTCTATACCTTGTTTATTGTACCATGACCTGGCTGTATTAATGATAAATCATTGGCAACCCTTAAATTAAGTGGCCATAACTTCGTCTTGGCGTGAATACGAGTATTACCAATCATATTCTCCTTAACATGTTCGAGGAGGAGGGTGTCTGGCAAAAAACATATACAATGTAACACTGCGGCAACATGATAAATGTTGTCATGTTGTACTTGTATTAGACAACGCAAAAATAACGTTAACTACTAGCAATGGCTTTAACTAATTTATTTTTAACTAACTCGTTAAATATTAAATAGCAGATGCCAGCAAACGGCGTCAAAACATTGACAGTTTCAAGTTAGTCATGTGATGACAGTATGTCACTACTGTCTACCAGTAAAAAGAAAAGTTTTCTAATGGAGAAATGTATTGAGCCGAAGATCGTGAAACGGTGTCAAGAGTTCAATTTACCATCCATAAATTCGCTGATATTACAACCTAGGGAAAATAATTTTTAAACATAGTTATGCATATAACTAACTTCTGTACTAACTAGGGATTAGAATTATATCACTAGAAACGCGCTCAAATATGCTCTATAAAATATGTATAAATAAATTTAAAAATATTTAGTTAAAATGAAAATATGAGCAAAGAAGCAAAAAATATTCACTAAAATAAAAAAAATATCGAACAAATTATGTTTTTAAGATTAATTAATAATTCAAAACAAAACGTAAAGGGGCTTTAGTCATTAAAATAACGAGAACTATTGTAGTTTATTTGAATTATATTGCTGATCATATTCGGGATTGAAAAACTTAAACTAAAACTTATTTTTGAATAACTTTTTTTTCAATTCTCAAAAGTAAGCCGTTATTTATTTGGTTTAAAACATTTACACTTTGTGAACGAAAGCACAGCACTGACGAAAGAAAATCTGCATTTTTAAAGGAAGCTAGCTAGACTTGGAATATATATTTTCTATTTTCTGCACCCAAACTAATATCAAAAACAACTGTATAAATAAATTTTAAAATATGCAGTTAAAATGAAAATATATGCAAAGAATCGATAAAATATTCTCTAAAATGCAAATAAAACAAAACGAAATAAAACAAACTAGTTAAACATACAAAAAAATCGAAAACAAATCATGTTTTTTAAATTAATTAATAACTTATCAAAAACTAATATCAAAAATAACTGTATGAATAAATTTTAAAATATGCAGGTAAAATGAAAATATATGCAAAGAATCGATAAAATATTCTCTACATTAAAAATAAAACAATGGTACTTACCCATCATATCTCAGTTGCTACTACCCTAATGTACCACTCTAATATTAGAAAATTAAAGCTCGCGCGGGGTGCTTGAGCTCAATGACTTCAAAGACAAAAAAATCGGCCTCGTCGAGACAAAAACATCGATGTATCACACTTTAAAATCCGTTTATAAATGCAGAAGTTATATAGAAAAATGTAAAAGCGCGACCCCTACGTTCGGCATAAAAAAATAAAAATTTTTTTTTGAAACTACCTTTCAATAATACTTCATATTCGAAGGTGTACGGCGAACTTTTTTTTTTTACTTGTAACCTGGTACGCTCTAGTGCACACCGTGCATTATCTTGATGATGATCTCGTTAAATCGGTTTAATAAGTTGTATTCTATTCGCCGTTTATTGTTTTGTCCCTTTTGAAGGTAATCGATGTGGATTATCCCACGTGCATCCCAAAAACTGTTGCCATCACCTTATTGGCCGACAAAGTCACCTTGACCATCTTCGGAGTCGGTTCACCCATTGTTTAGACTGCTGCTTGGTCTCCGGAGTATTGAAATGGATACGTGTCACACGATTATGTTAACGGTCAATTGAGAGCAAACATCTTGCAGACAGCTTTCTTAAATCCAGTTAAAATTCGTATGGCATTAACAATCGCACACACTTTTACTCTTCGATCGGCCAACACAATCGTGGATTTTTTCGACATTTTCGGGTGTATTGACCGTCCGGAACGTTCAGCGTCATTTGTACTTGTGCGACCACAACGAAAGTCAGTAAACCACTTTTTTACTATTAAAATCGATGGAGCAGAGTCCCTATAGTATGTATATTCATCAAGCTTTTCCTTGGTTTGATTGACGGTTTTTTCGCAAATAATTATGTTTAATAAGCACACAAAATTCACTTTTTTCCATTTTTAACAAAATCCACGAGGTTGTATTTTTTGAATAGATGTTTAACACAAACTAAATGACGGAACTCTCTCAAAAGTTGACAGTAGTCTATTAACAGATGGTACTTGATGG
This sequence comes from Hydrotaea diabolus, assembly GCA_963513945.1. Taxonomy (NCBI): domain Eukaryota; kingdom Metazoa; phylum Arthropoda; class Insecta; order Diptera; family Muscidae; genus Hydrotaea; species Hydrotaea diabolus. Next base: position 21,237,827 of record OY740720.1, on the reverse strand, counting down.
GTGCTGTGTTGCATTTTATATAACTACGAGGTTCAGAACGTACCAATTTTACCCTAGTTCCCTCCGACTACCAATCCAAAAAGTTTCAACCTGCATTTTCGTGATTGGTCTTCGATGGACATATTTTCATGAAATGAGCCAAGAAATACGCGGGTGAAGTTTGTCCTGTAGTGAATGAATCACCCTGTATTCACTAAATGTTTTTTAATAGATCAAAACTGTGTTTTTTGTCGCTTTACTTTTTATAAACTTTTAAAAGAGCAAATTGTGTTTTTTTTTGGAAAATTGTGTTTTTTTTAAACTTCAACGTTAGTTACCTCTGAAACTACTGTGCAAATTTAAAACCAATGTAGGCACGACTAAAGATGATTTTGTTGGCGATTTTTAAGTTTTTTTTAACTAAATATGATGAACGTGTTTCAAGTTATTCCAATATATGTAGTGCCCTAGGACTTGACACTTTTTACCGTTTTGTATTTTTTATGAATTTATTTATTTATTTATTTATTTCATATAATAATACTAAAGCCTTCAAGGCCAAAATTTGTATTACATGGTAATATACTCCTAAATAGAATCTTAAGCTAAAACATAACCAATAGCACTATATATTTTACATATTTGGCTCCCCAGCCATAATTACATTAAAACAAACAAAAAAGGAAATGAATATTAGTCCTAATTAGTAATTCGTGACAAAATATAACCATTAAACATTTACACATTATATTGATATTTAGCAGTTAGAAAAAAGCACATACATATGTCAGTGATGACAAAAATGGTTCATTATCTTCAAACGAAAAGAGTTATTTGAATGGGAGAAAACACGCAGTTCTAGGGGCAGATAATTCCAGATTCGGGCAACTCGAACTAGAAAAGATCTTTCAAATGTTGCATTAAAAATTCTAGGTATAATAATTTGAATATTTCTACTAGAGAGAGAGAAGCTAAACATACGACATAACAAAGCAGGTACACCAGACTTTACCACTTTAAAAAACAGAAACATGTTTCTATAATTAACAAAATTGCTAAACGAGGCCCCCAAAAAACGTTCTACGTATTGAGAAATATGCTCACGCCTACGAACATTATATACAAATCGTACCACGATGTTAATGGCCCGTTTTAATTTCAATATGTTGTACTCAGTTGTACCAGTAATCACCTCAAGCCCATAATTAAACAGTGGCATTAGAAGAGCATATCCCAATCTATACTTTACCCAAGCCGGTAAATAAATATTCGTTGAGTATAATCTACGTAATATGCTATACATTCTGCTATGAATAGAGTTAATATGCGAATCAAAATTTAACTTTCCATCAATGATAACACCCAGACAGCGATGCTGATCAACAAAATCCACTCTAGACTGTCCCAAAAAGATGCTCAACTCAGGTGCATTGCCACCAAACATAACAGCTTTTGTCTTAACAGGGTTTATAGCCAATGAATTTTGAGACGTCCATTCTAGTATACGGCTAAGGCAAAAATTAATGTTGCTTTCTAAAAAATCTGAAAAAACACGGTCAGCTCCAAAAAGAACAAAAACATCATCAGCAAATAGATACAATGAACACATTTCCTGACGCAGACACTCAGAAAGGCTATTGACATATAATATAAAAAGTAGAGGTCCCAGCACCGATCCTTGCGGAACACCAGAAGTTAAAGGAATAATACGAGAAGTTCTTCCGTTGAAATTAACATACTGAAATCTATCAGATAAGTAAGACATAATCAATTTACAAGCTGATCGAGAAAAACTAAACTCATCCCTTAGCTTTATAATCATAGAGTTATAACAGATTGAGTTAAAGGCTTTGGACAAATCTAGAGAAACTAAAACACTAAGCTTATTTCGATTCAAGTCTTGTCTAATAGTATCAGTAAGATGCAAAAGTAGAGAAGTAGTACTATGGCCTTTCTGAAATGCGTACTGCCCCTTAAAGATTTTTGATTTAGTATGTAGCAAAATCTGGTCTTTCAAAATATGCTCACATACTTTAGACAGAACAGGAAGTATTGATATTGGCCTTAAGTCATCTTGGGTGTTAACCACTTTACTTTTAGGAATCGGCACAACCCTAGCAGTTTTCCAAGCCGATGGAAATACAGAACATGTAAGTATCGAGTTAATTAAATGAATTATTAAATCAGAAATGTGAGGAAATATGATTTTCAAAAACTCAACAGAAATTCCATCCACACCAACAGACTTAGACTTCACTTTATTTAAAGCAACAGCCACATCCTCATAAGAAACACAATAAAAAGAGAAATCATTGTCAGCATCAGGAAAAAAATTTAAATTGACGTTGTCAACGTGTGTATTAGATGATATACCACCTGCAAAAAAGTTGTTGAGATCCTCAACATTACAATCATAACATAAATCGTCATTTGCTAAACAACCTGATCCTCTGAGAACACGCCATAATCCATCAGAATCCAAATTGCTAAACTGTTTAGAACAAAATCTCCTCTTTTCCCGTCGAATAACTGATTTGGCTCTATTACGGTATTTGCAATAAAGTCTCCAGTTCTCAATGGTTCTATTCTGCTGATAGGCACAGTATGACAAATCTCTTAGAGATTTAGCAAACCGTATGTCAATAGAGTTCATCCAGTCATCATTACATGAACGGATTCTTCTTCTAACAATAGGTACAAACGAAAATAGTTCAGCAATAAGCGAAGAAATAAGACAATATTTAACATTAACATCGGCAGCTGTAAACAAAAAAGAAGAATCAAACAAAGACAAACAAAGCATCAAACCATTCCAGTCGATGTTCCTATAATCATAGAACTCAAGAAATTTATCAAAATGGTTAATATTAATGTCAAAAGAAGCAAAAATGAGTGCATGATCGGAAATCGATGGGCATTGTGCTTGGTTGGACATTTGAACAATAGAGATATCACTAACCAACATAAAATCAATTAATGAAGATGTTCCATGCGCAACATCATAGTGAGTAGGCCTAGAATTATGTAAAACAGATAAATCTAATCGAAGAGACAACGAACGAAGCAGTGCCGAAGATTTAATTTAATTTTTTAGGCAAAAATTTTTTTTTTCTTCATACTTTTATTTATAATTGCGAAACTTGCTTATGTAGCGAAACGTTGTGTGAACAGATTAAAGGAATTGTAGTTTTCAATTTTTTTAAATTTGTTTCAGCTTATTTGGACTAGTGGTTCTCGTTATGACAAACAAAAGACTAACTTCAAAATAATTATTAAATTACGTTGATTCTGAAAAAAAACAACTTAAAGGTCTCGAACCAGAATAAAAAACTGTTCAAGTTATAATAATTATAAAAGACCGAATAAATAACAAAAAAGAAGAAAAAAAACTATTAAATTATTTTTTGATGTACTTGACCAAACGAATGATGCAGAAGTTCTTCTTTTTGGGGCTACTTTCACAAACAATTATCAGAATTGAGTCCCGAATCAATCACCTGAAAAATGTTCTGTACGTATAATGATATATCTCAAAAAGTCGAGTTGATAGAAAAAACCAGCAGTTTTATATTTAGCGTCCCTAATAATCTTAAAAACAACATTCAGTTCTTAATCAACAAATAAGTTATTCTATTGTGTAAAAGCTTTGCCTGCTCCGTTATCTCAAAATGAAACCTCTAAAATAGGCATCCTTTAAGGCATTTATAAATATAAGTAAAACTGAAAACTAGTTCAAATTTCCATTAAAGATAAGAATCTTAAAAGCAAAATAAAATAAATGCAGTTTTATGATTATTTTTCTTTATTCAATAAATAAATAACAAAAAAATGCAATAAAAAATAAATTAAAAATTGGTCAAGAACGTTCATACACATGCTGTCGCTGCCACAGCTACGAGCAACGCTTAATACATGTTGGCAACAGACTGAACTGGACGACTGTCTGTCAATCAAGACAACTGTAATTGCCACCAGACATCGGGCATACATTGGCTACTTACTACAACGGGCGCCAGTACTGTATGTAGGGTACACTTACTACTCCACTACTCTTAACTGGCATTCATTTTTGGCGGCATTCGCTTTGTTTTGTGCTTGGCAAAAAGTTACACATTTAACAATTATTGTCTGGTTGTTTTTTTTTTAACCCATAGGCAAATAACTCGAAATAAGTACGAGTACTGGCATGTGTGGGTTAAAATCGAGTTTTCAATTTTTTTTGGTATTTTGATTTTTTCTTTCTGGTTTTTCTGGTGCCGCGTCATCCCGAATTGAGGTGAATATGATCAATACCATGAGGTACAACATGTCTGGGAAGAATATATTACATTCAATACGTATTTTTTTTTTGTTTAATTTGTTTCGGATAAATTTATTCGTTTCAATTTTATAATTAATTTATGCACATTGGCTTTACTGCAAAATACATATGTTCATGACAATTAGTATTTACACATTTTTAACATTTACTTTTTGTTTATTTGCCTGTTTGCTTTGTGCTTAGACCGAACGTGATGTGTTTAGTAAATTATTGAAAACACATTTTAAAAATATTCAATTTTGAAAACAGAAAAGTAGTTAAATAAATGTTCGCCTATATGTTATTATTTCTTATTTTTATTTATTAATATGTAAGGGAGCGGAGTCATGTAACAACAAATAATATCTAACGTCTTTGGGATTTGCATGAGCTAACCACGGAACGTAATACATACACGTGTATATAAACAATTCTAGTTTTTGTTTATTCTATATTCTACCTAAACATGTATCGTATATAAATTGAAATCATTATTATTCTATAGAAAGTTTCAAGAGTTTATATTTTGTGTGTTTTCAATGGAAACAGACAAATGATATTGATCAAAATCGAAAATGGAATAAGTAAATATTCAACACACAAATACTCAATACAATTTTAATAAAATTCAACCTTTAAAGTAAATGCATCAATTAAATATACACCATCCAAAACGTATTGTCTCCCCAAATGTCTCAAAGCAGAATTCGATCTTTATCTTATTGAAGCTTCTTGAAGATGTGCTATATTTTGTCTGACAAGCTAAAAAAATCGGTTTACAATTTTTGTATGAGTTTTTTTTCCGTTCCCGCTTATTGAGCGGGTTTTTGGGTTTTCTGCAGATTTTTGCCGCTTAGAGGGGCCGTACGGTGTTGTAAAGTGTACAGTTTTTGAATCAGTTTTTATATACTTGTAGATTTTAAATGTTTTCTAGGCAGCCTACGTTTTTTAGCACAGCACCACAAAGTGTTGCTTTCATTTATTTAAAATGTTACTAAAAAAAGATTTCAATGGAAAATCAACAAAACTAACTTATGTTTAAAAAGTTAAAATTGAGCTGAATTTCTTATCAAACTAATGTGCTATGGGCCATTTCGTTGCATCCCATTTATGATTTTCACAAATTGAAGATATTCGTATTTTTCTGTTTTGTCGTCTGAAGAAGATGTTAAAGATAGAAAAACCTATTTTATATATTAATTTTTTAATAATATTAATAGTATATCTCTATTTTATGTTTTAAAAATTCATGTTTATCTTTGCATTGTACGTTTTAATTTTGGTAATTTAGTATATAGAGGGCGGTTCTTCTTAGCCTAGCACAAAAAGCGCGGTATAAACAGAAAAAGTTAAGTGTTTTGGAAACTAACATCTCTGCTATGAACACATGTTAAATTTTCGATTTCGATCTGGCAACTCCTTCATATAGAAACAGGTGTTCACAAAAGACGCATCCGCAATTTTTTTACAATAAAAAAATTAGAAATGCGTGGTGTCATTAAATATTTACATAAAAAAGTTTTATCGGGACAAGAAATTCATAATGATATGGTGAATGTGTTAGGTGAAAGTGTTCCTTCATATGCAACAGTAAAAAATTGGGTTGCTGAATTTAAAAGTGGTCGTACAAGCATTGAAGATGAACCACGTAGTGGACGTCCAAAAACAGCAACAACAACAGAAATTGTAGCCAAAGTGCATGATATGGAATTAAATGATCGACGAATAAAAGTGCATGAAATAGCTAATATCATGGGCATCTCAAATGATCGAGTCCATTTAATTTTACATGAAGAACTACAGATGAAAAAGCTTTCTGCAAGATGGGTGCCGCACTTGTTAACAGTCGACCAAAAACGCATAAGAATGAACATTTCTCAAGCTTGTTTGGATCGTTTTCAGCCAAATAAAATGGATTTTAAGCGTCGTTTCATAACTGTTGATGAGACACGAATCCACCACTATACTCCAGAGACAAAAGAACAATCCAAACAATGGACTGAAGCTGGAGGAAGTGCCCCAAAGAAGGCAAAAACAATTCAATCGGCTGGTAAGGTTATGGCAACGGTTTTTTGTGACTTCAAAGGTATTTTATTGATTGACTATCTGCAAAAGGGTAAAACAATAAATTCAGAGTACTATTGCAACCTTTTAGATCAATTAAATGTACAAATTCGAGAAAAACGTCCTGGCTTACAACACAAAAAAATAATTTTTCATCAAGACAACGCACCAGCGCACAACAGTGTTTTAACAATGCCTAAAATCAACGAATTAAAGAACGAGTTGCTTGACCACTCACCTTATTCTCCTGATTTAGCTTCCAGTGACTTTTACCTCTTCCCAAATTTAAAAAAATATCTTGCTGGCAAGCGTTTTACCTCAAATGAAGATGCAATTACAGTTGTAAACCACTATTTTGAATACCTTGAGGAAAACTATTTTAATCAAGGGATAGAATTGCTAGATAAGCGTTGAAGTTTCAGGAGATTATATTGAAAAATAAAAATATTTTTGAAAAACTAACTATTCTCTTTCATTGATAGGCTAAGAACTTTCCGAACCACCCTAGATGGACCTTTCGATTCCAATTAAACCAAATGAATTGCGAGACAAAATAATTCATCTTAATGTTACAAAAAATTTCCAGGGTACGACCAAATTAAAGCACAGATGTTGAAGGGCATTCTCAAAAAAGGTCATATTCTTGTTACAATTCGTTTTCAATGCAATTCTACGACTAAGTCACCTTCCATCGTCGTTAAAATGTGCTTCTATGTTTATGTTACAGAAACCTAAATAAATCTGAAACTGAAATTTCTTCGTAAAAGCCAATCATTCTACAGCCAACGGATGATGCCTTTCGTCGAAGAAAATCAAATAATTCCAAAGCATCAGTTTGGCTTTCATCATAGAAACGGAACACCGGAGCAGTGTCATGCTATCGTTTAATATATAACCGAAAGCTTAGAGAATAAAAAAGATTTTTCGGCAGTGTTTTTAGACGCACAGCAAGCGTTCGATCAAGTCTAGCACACTGGACTTTTGTTAAAGTTAAAAAGATTCCCCCATAAGAACAAAGAGAAAGGAACTTGCTATAAAGTATAAAAAACTATAATGGCCATTTGGGATAAAATCCCAACTAAGCCTGAAAAATAAGCAAGCAATATACAAGTCGATATTAAAACTAATTTGGGTATACGAAATTCCATTTGGGGTACGACAATCCTTTCCAACGTTAACATTATTTAATGATTTCAGTCGAAATTTCTAAGGTTAAACTCTCCATGGTATGTCCGAATTGGCGTAATCCAGTAAGGACTACAAATTCCCAACATAATAGATGAAATAAAAAAAAAATTTTGTCCTTCCATTCAGATTATGAGCTAAAACTAAAAGAACCGCTCAAACTATATAAGTAACTTTTTTAAAAGTTTCTACAAAATAAAGTGAATTTCTATTAAGTATTAATATTGTACCTGAGTTTGTATCTGATTTGCTTATTCGCTAACGATAGATTGCAAATAAATAAAAAAAACATTCAAATTTCAATAAATAAGGGTTTAATTTGAAGTTTCCATGTTTTGTTTAATAAAAACCCTTCGGTTGTCTTGTTTACTATTAACAATTTGGCAGATATGCTAAAGTATTGTCAAATTAACAAACTCAAAATTTATCTAGTTAAGTTTTATTTCCTTAAATCACTTCTTCCAAAAAATCAATTGAAACATTACGTTCACCCATAACGACTATATAAACTTTTTTGTTCTCCAAAATCCACATTTTCCATGCATCCCTGGACAGTCGTGTTTTATTTAAATCCCGCTACAGATATCAAAATAACTTAAACTGTTTTTACCAAGTTTTAACTACCAAAAGTGTGTTATATTAGATTTAAAAGCCAAATAAATATAAATTTTAAATTTTCAAAACAAACGATTTTCACTGAATGAATAGGTTTAGTTTCTTGCACCGTTTTTGCAATCGCATTAGTGAGGCTTTAAGCGGATTGATGCGTTAACAAAGGAAGGGGTCAAGAGGCAACTTATTTAGAAGGAACCGTTGTATGAAGAAAAGCTTGATTTTGGTTAACCGTGGTCTATTTTTTTTTATTACAGTAAAGCCCCAGTTGACAGTCTAATGAGAAGTGAAGCCTCTGTTTACTTAGACTTCTGCTTTCTAAGTGTAAGGTTAAGCCGCAGTTTTTAAAGCTCTGATAAATATATCGAGAAAAGCTTATATTGTATTGCGCGACAAAGTTGAGGCCGGTAGTTACAACGTCGCGGTAGTAGACCAATTTAGCTAACTTAAGTTAGCCAAAAACAAGAAGAATTAGTATTAGCATCGACGCATTACAAGGGCTGTACCGTTAAATAATTGCAGTTTTGAACTCAACAGGTGAAGAGCCCTATCGATGTTAAAACATGGCTGCTTCTGAAGCCTGACGAAAGATTATTCGCGAACGGGTATATTAGTTCTAGTTGCATGGAGAGCATTGGAAAGCGATTATTGATTGATCATAACTTACCATGTGAAATAAGTTTGTTGCTTCTACAGCAGCGGAGCCTCAAATCTGGGGAGGCCTTTGTGTAAAGGCTAGCAAAAATTTAACACGATCAGGGTAAATTTGTGGTTTCTAGATCTCAAATAGGGAGGGACCTTCAGGTGAGGGCTATATGAAAACATGAAACGATATGGGCCACTTTTTGCCGGACTAAAAGTCATGACTCGTAATGGATCACACAAAATTTGAGCAAGATCGAAAGTACAAAGTTGCTTGTGGTGGAGTCAGGTCCTTTAATCACGAGGGATTTTTCTGAGGAGGGCTATCTAGAAACATGGGCCGAATAAATTAATTAATTCAACAAAATTGAGTACTGTTTCCTCGCAACGTTCTATGCGAAATTTGGTTAGCATCAGTTATGATGTTTCTTAGGCAGCAGATTCTGAAAACGAAAACAACTTTGGTATCAAAACATGAAGTGACATGGACCAATTATAATTTCTAATAGGGTTAAACGATTGATTTTCAACAAATTGAAGTGTCAACCAACTTCACTTCGTTGAAAATCAATTTTTGTTAATTGCAAACAACTGATTTTGAGAAAATCTCCCTTGATGTCATGGGTTTTTTAATTCTTTTTTGCTCATTTAAATTACAACGAAAATTATTCAATTCCCGATGAATCATTTTAATGAAAAATAGCACCTTTTTTCTTTTTTATTTTATGGCAGACGATATTCACTTGTTGATTTTTCATTATAATCGATAATCCAGATTTCCTAACCGATGGATGAATATGGATGTTTGCTGCAACTGCCATTAAATCCAATATTCATAATTAATAGTCTGGTGTTCATTTAATGAATAACTTTTCATATAAATTTCGAGTATTATTTGATTTAATTAGTTACTGTTCATTTACGATATCACGTTGTGAACACAATATCACGTAAATGGCCGTTGATGTAGTACACTTTTTTTCTTAGGGAGAAAATTTGGTGCGCTCTTATCTTATCAAACTCTTCCGAAAGATAACATTTTTAATGTTATATACTCTAGATAATATAAAATGAGTTGCTGACTTTTTCAATATTTCAAACAATGAAAAAAAACACTCGCCAACACAAAAATTATAGGTTATTAAATACATTAAACAAATTATTGATCACGGTTATTCTCGTAAAAATTCGATTGCGTTGTAATTCTACCAAAACAAAACTAGTCGTAGTTTGACAACGACTCATGGTTGACCAGGCCCAGGGCCATTAATATAACAATCAGTCGTTAAAGCTCTTGAGAGTTTTGGAATTTATTTTTGCTAAAATTTTGTTAGTTCTTTTGTAAATTAAGAAAAATCTATATGACAATCCTAGAATCATAATTATAATAAATTGTTTTATTTATTAAAAGTTTTCCTCATCTTCTACTTTCAGTTTACCACCAACCAGAACATGTCTCGCCAGTCCAGACTGGTGCTACTCGTGCTCCTTTCCATAGGGGTCTGTCACGTAGCACTCTCCAGCACACCACATTCCCTCAATGTCATACATGACGAGATACCAGATAATCAGCTGGGCTTAGAGGATGATGACATTCTGCCCATGGACATTGCGCCAGCACACCAGCCACAGCATATTCGCATTTCCACTCCCAAAGTCAAGGATGTTCCGATTGTGTCGACGACCAGCAGAAAGAGCGAAAGTTCAACGGCAGCGACCACACAAAAGACGCTCAGTGACAATGCGATGAATGATTTGGTAGAAGCGGCAAAACATTCCGAAGTATTGTCCAAAGATGAAAGGTGAGTTGAGATTAAAGCTAAACGAGAGGTTTGCGTTTCAAATGAAATGTTCATTATTCACTTGGGGTTGAATCTCAGTTATTCCTTCGATTCAAAGTGATTGAGAATTGTGAATTTTATAAAGGAATGTCTAATTGAAATCACTTAATCAAAATTAAGAGCCCGCCAGTCAGGACGCCCTTCCTTTAAATGTAAAATGCAATTTTATAGATTACCAACTGCTTCCGAGCTAGGGCATCCAGAGCCGGAAAACGACATTCCGGTGTTAATGACCAAATCAGACAGTCGGTTTCACAACATGTTCTTTAAACCGGTTTTCGTTTTTTTTAGTTGTTTTATGTAAAAGTCAAACAAAATCAGATTTTTAAGAACGGAAGAGGTAACTATCAAAAAAAAGCTAGATCCACCTTTAAGTGTACCGATCGACTCAAAATCACTAGTTGATTCGAATTAACGATATCAGTCTGTACTCTACCTCTACGTCCGTCTGCTGTCAATCTAAAGCTTGTTTTCAAACTGCATGTCGCAATTGTTGAAATTTGATGAGGTACGTTTTTTGGACAACGACTGTTGACCTATGAAAATCGATCGATTTTATGTCTTTAGCTCTAGAAGCCACATTGTACTTATAAAGGGTGTTTTTTATTGAGGTATAGAACTTCGAATTGAAATAAAACACAAGAAAATCGTTTTAATGTCCATCAATTTGGCTTTATTGGAAGGATAATTTTATGCCATTAATGTTTAAATATGATTTCGGGCATGTGGCCGCCGCGGCTGGCTCGAATAAAGCCAATTCTACAGGTCCAATTTTCAATCACTTTTTCGAGCATATGGGGCCGTATGTTGGCAATAACGCCACGAATGTTGGCTTCCAAGTCCCCTAACGTTTCTGGTTTGTTGGCGTAGACGAGCGACTTCACATATCCCCAAAGAAAATAATCCAATGGGGTCAAATCACACGATCTTGGTGGCCAATTGACAGGTCCATTCCGCGAAATTATGCGCTCATCGAATGTTTCCTTCAATAATTCGATTGTGACGTGCGCTGTGTGGCATGTAGCGCCGTCTTGTTGGAACCACAACTCATCCACATTCATGCCATCCAATTCGGGAACAAAATAGTCGGTTATCATGGCTCTATACCGGTCTCCATTAACGGTAACTGACTCTCCAGCATTATTTCGGAAGAAGTATGGCCCAATGACTCCACCAGCCCATAGAGCACACCAAACAGTCAGTTTTTGTGGATGTAATGGCGTCTCAAGGGTCTCATGTGGATTCTCTTCACTCCAAATGCGGCAATTTTGCTTGTTGACGTAGCCATTCAACCAAAAATGAGCCTCATCACTGAACAAAATTTTGTGATGAAAATCAGCATCGAGATGAATCTCATTTTCGGCCCATTTTGCAAGCGTTGTTCTTTTGTCAACCTGTTCATGATGAAATGGCAAACCAAACTAAATATTAATCACTTGACAGCTGACAAAATGGCCGCCAGGTAAAAAAGTGATGCCAACTTAAAGTTCTATACCCCAATAAAAAACACCCTTTACATTCAATATTGATGCAATTTGGCACAGTTTATTACGATCGATAAGTTATGAGCTCAGATAAAAATAGGTCACACCAGCTAACGTTTGTGCAGTGCAAAGATTTCTCCTGATATAACATACAACCTCTAGAACCTACTTACTAATTCTGATTTCAATCAAATTTGGTATGATATCTAACGATTGACAAACAACCAATCTTGGGCCGATTTGAGTCATATCTCAATTTTTTAATAAAGTCCCCGTACAAATTATCTGGGTGCCCAAAAAACGGCTTCCCAAGCTAAAAAAAAATGTGGACCAATTCGCTCTCCCAAAAATAAAAATAATATTATTTTTGTAGTCTGGCTAAATTTGGGTGACGGGACCCTATTTCCAAAAATCTGACGCATTTTAACATGGACATATATGGGTCCCAAATACATGCAATTTTTACACAAATTCAAATACAACCTTATTTGAAAAATCTGGGTAAATTTAGAGCAACTACTTTACTTCTAATATGGAGAATATTTTCCATTTTAGGAAGAAGGCAAAAACCGGAATGTCCGCTTTTTACTTTAAAAAATTCGGCAGTCGGTTTAATTTTTTTAAATGAGCTTAGAGGAAAAATAATCCTAAAAAGAAGACTGTCGGGTTTTTTCAAAACACGGATTTGGAAAAATACCGAAATGCCGGTTTACTGAAAGCCCAATTTTTTGGACACTTGAGTTTAAATAGGTACAGTGCTGTTGGATGGGTTGTCATTCAACAAACATATGTTGACCACAGGATTCTTATATCAATACAACTTAAGTCAGACCAAAAAAGGATAGGTAAGGTACGAGGGTTGCGATATATATATTTCTGGCCAAGGCAACACAAAGTGTTGCCCGTCGCTACCTGACATTTCCATAGGAAAGTTTGAATTTTTTTAGCATAAACGTACTCAGAACATTTTGACGTACGACCATCATTTGTGTTGTTTACAGCGACTTGAAAAAATCAATTTGGCAAAAAAAATTAACTTATATCGTGAATATTTTCGTGCGATCATTTTTCAAAACTTTCGACGTGGATTATCACGACAAGCATCGATGAACTTAAATCTTTGTATGGCGATGAAGCACCATCCTATAGCATTGTAAAAAACTGGTTTAATGAATTCAATCGTGGCCGACGCTCGCTCAAAGACAAAGGTCGTCCCAAAACGGCCGTTGTGCCAGAGAACATTGATACCGTGCGTGAACTGATAATGCAAGATCGTCATGTGACATACCATGAGATAGAGGCATCCTTGGGCATTTCTTCCACTAGTATAATTCGATATTGCATGAACACCTGGCCGTAAAAACGGGTTTGTTCTCGTTGGATCCCGCACAATTTGACAATCGCTCAAAAAAAGGCTCGTGTCGATTGATGCAAAGAAGTTTTGAAAAAATACGATCGCGGTGTTTCAAAAGACGTTTATAAGATCGTCACAGGTGACGAATCATGGATCTATGCGTATAAGCCCGAAACAAAACAGCAATCGACCGTATGGGCCTTCAAAGACGAGCCAAATCCAACGAAAGTTGTTCGTGGAAGAAGCACTCCGAAGCAAATGGTCGCCTGTTCCTTCGGCAAAACTGGTCATGTGGCGTGGCGACTGTTCCGCTTGAGCACCACAATTTGTTTGCCTGAAGTCTTCGGACAAATTTGAAAAACGAACAAGAGAAGAAGAAGCAGTGTGCACCAGGACAATGCGAGCTCTCACATATCGGCTCAAACCAGCGACTTTTTGACCGGCCAAAACGTCGAATTGATGGGTCATCCGCCCTACAGCCCTGATTTGGCACCCAAGGACTTCTTTTTATTCCCACACATCAAGAAAAAAATGCGTGGTCAACGATTTTCGTCGCCAGAAGATGCTGTTGAAGCATTCAAAAACCATGTTTTGGAGGTGTCTCAATCGAAGTGGAAAAAGTGCTAAGACAATTGGTTTGAGCGCATGCAAAAGTATATAAATCATGCTGGAGAATACATTGAAAAACAATAAACCATTTTTGATGATAAATATTCGCCGTTTTAAAAATATACGAGTATATAGCAGCCCTCGTATAATAATAGTTCAATAAATAAAATAAAAATACTTCATCTTATGCTATCGTGCCACAGCCTGTTTTTCCTTAAGCCAGTCGATTGCCATGATACAGGAGTGGATCGTGTTGCCATGATAAAGGTGTGGATCCTGCCTAAATCACCACCGGAGAGACAGGTTTTGTCTGTAGGTATCTGTAGACAAAATAGTTTACGTCTTAAGTCCACAAATGCCGTGCAGTGGCAGAGCAGATGTTCTGTTGTCCCCTTATCCTCTTCATTGTTGCAACTCCCACATAAGTCTTGGTATGACAGCCGCATTCTCCTAGCGTGTGCTGACAAAGTCCGGTGATGACCGCAATGAGAATTCTTAGATCAATCGCAGTCCGCGTTCTCTGCTCAACCATAAAAGGCCAGATCTTTTTGTTCTATGCAAGTGTCTTCCTTTTCCCACCTATCCTTAGTAATGAGAAAGAGTATCCGTAGGATAAGCTGCTAACGCCTCTTAAGAGGAATGTCAATATCGCCACCTCTCTCATTTGAGCTCTGGGTTGAGCCAGCTTTTGCTAAAGATGGAATACAACTTTCATACATGGGCAGGTGCACAAAAATCATCTTCAGAGCTGCTTGAAAGGTGACAGTAGGGTACCCAATTCCATTTTGTCCTAAGAGTATCGTCGCTATGTGGGTTGCGTATCGCTGTTCTATCGTTACTTATATGTGAAGCGCAAAATAGAAAGGGATCTAAGGTTAAAAACCAGTTTTGTTCAGGAGAGCCATTTTAAAGATTAGGTCCCTTTCTATTTGCGCTTAGAATCGTCGAGTTCACATTCATAAAACGCGCATATCTCTGGGAGGGAACACTTTTGGGGCATGGGATCGGTCTAATTCGATGCTCAGATGTTGTCCACATCAAAACAAGGACAAAAATGAAAATGGATTTTTTTACCCTTAGGTCCCTTTCTCTATGCGCTGTCACATAAGGCGTTTGTTTATCTGACATCCGTCGACTTTTTCCTGACGTGAAGATGTTTGACAGGAATAAGCGAACTTGCACCCGTTTATTACCGATTTACCCACTAGACGCTAAAGTTTAAAAACGTTTTTCGCCCATACAATCCGTTGGTGGAATCGACTTCCGGTAAATTTGCTTGCAACTAATTACGACATTCAGAAGTTCAAGACAAATGTCAATAAATATTACTCACTGTTTTCCATCTCTGATTCCTTACTTTCGACTTACCAACGCAATGCATTACATGTATTGGGGACATTCCCCGAGTGTTGGTCATATAGAATAAAAGTAATGGTCGCAGACTGGTCTTGTCAAGCCCACTCCTGGTCTTACTCCATTTACATTCTGTGATAGATGCCATTTATTCAAGAATTTGGGCGCTCAAGAAATGTCGAAATGTCGCTGTGATTCATTTTAGGAAATTATTCGATTTGTTTTCCATAAGAATAAATTTCAGTTTTTGACTGTGACTCAAAAGTGATTCTAGGTGTCACCACAAGAAGTGTAAGGTTTCACCTACGGTTTATGACTTGACCCTGCAGCTAGAATTCTGTACGGTCTTTTTCCAAGGGGAATACAAGAGGGAGGATTACTTTGCGTCATTAAGAGATAACTTGTCCAGCTAGAAGGTACACCAGAATCAAACATTCCTATGTTATAAACGGACAGGAATTCACCCACTTTCACACCGTATATTAGCCACCACATCCTTCCAGGGGCGGAGACGGGCACAAGTCCTTTTATTCTAAAAATATAAGAAAAACTTTATCTTTAAAACACGATACTAACAAATTTCATTTACCCTTCTTTTTATAGATTCCATCAACTTTTGGCCAAGAAGTTGAATAGCACCACCACTGCCAAGCCAACTGAGGATACCTACGATGATAGCTATGATGATGCTTATGAGTACGATGAAGAGGAATATGACTATGATGAGGCAACCACTGCCACCTCCAAGAAATCAAAGAGCAAGGCTAAATTGACAACGGCCGTACCTAAATTGGAAAAGAAGCCAATTGAAATTAAACCCATTAAGGGAGATACCAAGGTAAGTACATAGAAACCAGGTTCAATACTAATGCCCGTCAAACTGTTATCAATTAATGGTTACAGTTTGAAAAAACAAGAGTGTAGGACTTTAGCATGATAAGACATCGAATGTTAGAAGGTACATCTTACTCAGTGAGCCATACAAGATTCATTGCAATTCTTCTTAAACTATTTTAAACTACACACAAGTTCCGTAGAAAGCCGCCTTTTAGCCACGACAAACCGTTTGCAAAATTCAGCAGATCTACTTTCTTGCAAGAGGATAACTCTTCCAGAAAATTAATGTACTCTCCCAGGTTACTTCGCCGTCTATTCTGAAAGAACACAGGTATCTACACAACAGGTGCTGACTTCACTGTCTCGATCTCCTCATTATACCCACACAAGTGTCAGTCAAATAGACTATTCTCAATGACTAGGAAGTCATTGCGTTAACATTACAATGTCCCGTCAGGCTACCTACTTGCAGCCTAACCTCACTTTCGATATTTGCTAAAAATTCTTCAGAAACCGTCATTTAGCTACTACAAACTGTTTACAATACTCTGCAGGTCTACCATCTTGGATTAGAATAACTCATCTAGATCTTTGAGAAAGTACTTAACCTGGCAACTACGCCGTCTTTTCTAGTGAGACGTCGGCGCTTACCCGACAGGTTCTCCACTGTCTCGATCTCCTTATCTTCCTCACACAAGTGGCAGTATTTGTCTATTCCTGCCAGAAACTTTCTAGTCATTTCCCTGACATTAGAATGACACCTAGGAACACCTACGAGAGCTGCAGCACGTCATGTGGTCCCTGATGGCAGGCGAGACCAACGTCTGGAACGTTGTCAATTCGTGCCTAATACGAATTGAGGCGGCTGCACCATCCAGATCTCAGCTGAGCCAGAAATAAGCGCGTCTGACGCAGCAGCGTATCTTCCTTTATTGAAATCTCCAGGGGATGTTTCCCTAGCACTACATTTACGCTATAGCTGGATACTGCGACTTCATCAGCGTGAATGTGGTTCAGACCTGCCTGATAGTTTCAATAATCTAAAGGCTCTCTTTTGTGCCGCCTCTATCTCTCTCTCTTAAGAAACAGCGCTGCAACTTTTAGGTTTACTAGCACCGGTCAAGTGATTTAGGCTGTTCCTTTTCCCTGAAGTCAGGGGGATGTAACTAT
This sequence comes from Hydrotaea diabolus, assembly GCA_963513945.1. Taxonomy (NCBI): domain Eukaryota; kingdom Metazoa; phylum Arthropoda; class Insecta; order Diptera; family Muscidae; genus Hydrotaea; species Hydrotaea diabolus. The sequence goes on along the minus strand of OY740720.1, from coordinate 21,220,397 downwards.
GCGGTTACATCAACTTAAAGCAGTCAGGTTTATCGCCTTTTGTATATCCTTAAGTGCCTGGTGGTACGAGTATACCTCTCCTTGTGTTAGGAAGTCAGGTCTTGATCTTTCTGCCTGCTATAATCGTCTAGCCTTCAGGGCTCGTTTTATCTATGCTGCTATTGCAGTTTTCGGATCTTTCTTGGCAGCAGTTTTCGGTTCTTCATGTTTCCCTCTCGGCGTTGATAAGTCACACGGTGTCTTAGAGGCTTCTGCTATTTCTTTCTAGATCGTGAAGATCTCACCTAACCTTTTGGGGTAAAGTATGCCTCTTCGTAAGAAGGGGATTCGGGTGATTTCTTTTGTAACACCCCACAATTTACTGCTGCGACACAATGTAGTTGTGTCGGCAAACGGTCTTGGGAGGACAAAAGGAGAGATCGTGATGAAATTCTAAGAGCGGCGTTCTGGCAAGTCTGAATTACTCTCCACTGCGCCTTAGTCACTGTCGGTGTCCACACTGCCACCGGGTTGTTGTTGTAGCAGCACATATTGCCGGTATTGGAGCATTTGGTCAACGAGTTGTTGCTTCGGGTAAATTCGGCGCATAGAACCGGCTGTCGTGGGATCGGCCATCGGTTTGTAAATGAGCTTAGTGACTTTTTGAAACTCTAAACCAATTTGGATTTCGCCAGGGATCACCGGGCATCTTTTGAAGCTGCCTTACGGTCCACTTTTAATTAAAAATGTTTGCTTTTCGCCTGGTTAACATGTGATAGAAACAGCCTGGAAACCATTCCAACTCTTTACCAAACGATATGATTTAAGCAATTGAAAATCTTGTAAAGGTATATAACAACTTCCCAACTTCCATTTTAAATTCATTAGTGTAGATTATATATATTTATTCCTGTCGTTAATGCTCCACATGAAGACTGAGATACCTTGGAAAGGTTCTTCTAAATCCCTCACCGCCCTGTCAGGGAAAGTAACATTTGGCATTTGTGTTGTCAAACTAAGATAAAGCAATCCGAGCCTTCTTATGAAGAGAAGTTCTTAGTAAGCCAGAGTCTTCAGTTATTGTCTAGAACGGAAGAACTGCAACTTTGAGTTTCCAAGACCCTCTTACCGTAACCCAGAGTCTATAGGTATTGTCCAAGACAAAAGACCTGCGGTACTGATTCCAAAGACCCTTTGTCTTGATTCCATAAATGGTTGGAAATGCAGGATTCTTTGTAGGGCTGCCGTCAAGTTTAGGGCTGCAAGTTTTTCAACCTTTTTTTCATAGATCCTCAAAGTTTTAGCCATTTTTTAATTAGTTTGAAACTCATCTTACTCTTTCAGACTTCCACCACCGCCGCCAAGAGTAAGACTTCGCTCGAAGACAACAACAAAGAATCCAATATTATTGAATCGCACGATGACAACAACCTGAATGATGACGACGACGATGATGATGACTACGATGACGAGGAAGATGACGAGTTCGATAATGAGAATGACATTAACGACGACGACGAGACGACCTTCAGCGAAAGCGTACCCTGTCCTCGGTATTGTGTGTGCGAGCGTAATATCAACAGTTATATGGTGGCCCATTGCAGTCGGTGAGTCTAGAGACAGAAAAAACTCTTGGAAATGTTATTGATCTTCTTTATTTTCCAGCATTGATCCCGGTACCCAGAAATTCGGCAAGGATATCACCGATTTGGTTGTTACCGATGTTGGCCCCAAATATCCCATACTCTTGGGCCCCGATTTCTTCTTACAATTGGGCTTGAAACATGTGTCCTCGATTAAAATAGCCAATTGCACCATTGAATATCTGCATCCGGATGCCTTTAACGGTCTCAACGATTTGTTCTCGGTCAATTTGACCAATGTGGGTTTGGCCATCATCAATCCCGACACCTTTGCCAAGAATAAGAAATTGCGTTTGTTGACCATAACCGGCAATGATTTGAGTGTTATGTCCAGTGTCCACTATTTGTTGAAGGTAAGTGTTTAGAGACCTCAATTTTGGAAAGTTATTTAATATTTTTTATTTTTTCTTTACCATGCCAGTCTGTCAGCATTGAAGAGTTGGACTTGTCCCGCAACAATCTGATGGAATTGAATCCCAATGCCTTCTCGCAACTTTCGAACGTCATCTACATTAATTTGTCACAAAACAATTTGCAAAAGATTCCCGAACAAGTTTTCGATAAAATCGATACAATTGAAGAACTTGACATGTCCTACAACTCTTTGAAGACATTGCCACCCACCATCTTTAATCGCACCGCCTTGGCCATCTTGCACTTGGAGTACAACTCCATTACCAACGATCTGCAATTCGGCACCGCTGACTTGCAGCAATTGGACTTGAGTTTTAATCAAATACACACCGTCCACCATGGCATGTTCGACAAAATGTCCAGTTTGACAAATTTAAATTTAAAGGGCAACGGTTTGACCAAGATCCAACCCGACTCTTTCTTGACCTTGAAGAATCTGAGACACATTGATTTGTCCATCAACGAATTGGATCAGATTTCGAGCATGATCTTCTTCAAGAACTCCGAATTGGATGTCATCCGACTGAATGATAATCCCCGTTTGAGTCAATTGCCAACCGATGGCTTCCGCAGTTACAACGGCTACTTCACCGTCTACTATTTGGACATCTCCAACTGTGCCATTGGTTCGTTGGGCCACAAGACCTTCTCGACTATGCCTCATTTGGCCACCCTGAAATTGGCCTGGAACAACATCAACAACTTGGAAAAGGACACCTTTGCAAATTTGAAGAAATTGAATGACTTGGATTTGGGCAATAATTTGATTGCCAAACTGGATGAGCTGATCTTTATGAACAACAACGATTTGATCAAATTGAATTTGGCCGGCAATCCCATACACAAACTTTCGGTGCGTCTGTTCTTGCCTTTGAACAAGTTGCGTGAATTGGACGTGAGTGACTGTGAACTGAAATCTCTGTTGAGCGATAATCAATACGGCGTGGGACGCAAATATAAATTCTACGACACCTTGAGATCCTTCAATGCTTCGGCCAATCAAATCCACAAGATTCACTCGAAAGATGTGAGACAATTCAAGAACTTGAGAAGTTTGGACATCACTCAGAATCCCCTGAAGTGTAATGACGATTTCCAGGACTTTATAAGTTATGTGTCACTCAACACACAAATGATGCCTCATAAGGTGCCCATGTTGGCCAATCTCGATACAGACGCTGATGTCCGGGCGTTACAACTTGAAGCTCAAGCTGGCTGGTCCACTTTGGCTCATGATGTTTGCAAGCACGAATCCTTTACGACCACGAAATCTAAGAATGCCGGTGATGTAAAGATCGAGAAACGTTTGGAAGATGCCGATAAGGATTTGGATGATGATGCCAAGAACCTGATGAATATCATGGAAAACAATCGTTTGCAAAAGATAATGAAGGATTCGCGTAAGCGGGTCCAGGAGGCGGATGACGATATAATCGATGAAGATGACTTGAATACCGCCGAAGAGGAGAAAGACGACGATGATGATGATGATGAGAGTAATTACGATGATGAGGATAACAATGGCGATGAGGATGACGATGATGATGCTGATGATAATCTTGATGGCGATGATTATGAGGATTATGAAAAGAAGGCCGATATTTCGAAAAAGATTAAGAACCATGGCATACGAGTGGATGAAGTTGATTTGGAGAAAGAAACCAGCGATGAACGTTTGTTGGGTAAGTTTGAGGCTTTGTTGCCAATTAATCAATGGTTGTTGTTGTAGCGACGCATAGTGTCGGGGTGACAGCCCTTGGCCGAAGAATCCCTCCTTCGGGTCGATCCGCTGAATAAAGCCGGCTGTCGTGATATCGATGGTTTACAGGGCCTCCCAAAAATGAGGTCCCGTCAAATATGAATCAATCACCATTTGGCTTAACTAATGATTTACAGGGCCCCGAAATGAGGTCCTGTCAAAAAGGATCCACCACCATTAATACAAAAACATAAACCCACTTTTAATAAATTAAAATACAAGTGAAACCGTCGTTAATTTCGGCCAGACCGAACTTTTTATACCCTGCACGTTCCCTTAGCTACTAAAGGTCAAAAAAATGGTCTGGTTTTGGGCTCGTCCAAACCTAAACTTAGCCAAAACTTGAAAATTTCTTTATATTTGTAGTAAAAAATCGCAGCCAAAATTTGCTTTAAATTAAGTATCCATATTGACTATTTATCGCCCGTTTTGACCATGCGGGACGTTTTTTTTGCCACATATGTAAGCCAAAAAGTCTAGCAACTGTGCTCGTTTTTGAGGTAATTACTGCCTCTCAAATAACAGTTCACAAAAATGTACGATTTGCTAAGAAAATACTGCAAAAGATGTATACTTTTCCAAGGCACCTTTAGTCCCTTAAAGGGAAACTTTTTCCTCTGGGCCGATTTTGCCCAATTATAATACCAAAAAGCTTATAACCAACCATAAGGCATTATCATGCAAAATTTTGGATCCTTGATTGATGCGTTTGGCTGCTATCGTGCCTTTAACAGACACGCAGACTGGCGGACATGGTTATAATTTTACTTTCTTAAGTCCCACATCATCCGATTTAGGAACAAGGGCAATTTCTCTCAAACCGGCTAATGTAATTTATAGAGAAGTTTTTACATGGCTTAGAGATCATACTCGTAATGTCGCCGGCATTTACGAGTTGGAAACCCAACGCTGAAAAATTATTAGATGTTTTTACCTGTGGTTTAACCTGGGTTTACTGGCATGGTAGTCGTATACACTTCCATCGCACCACGGCGGTAGCCATAGAGTTTAGGACGATCAATAATATATGTACTTTGTAGGGTCTCCGATCAATATTTCGTAGTGTTGAAAACGGAATAACAAATTTATTTTACCATCTAACCTTCGGTGGAGAGTAACACAAATGCCCATATGTTCCTGGAAGAAAGGATGAACGGACAGTCGTCACGTTCGGTGGCAGAACTGTTACAAATCCAAAGCGGTGGGCGAGTTAATTAAACCTGCTTTTTATTTAGCACCCAGAGAGCGATAAGGCGAAAACGATAGTATTGCGTCGTATCCGCGCTCTCCCAGTCAAAGAGGCACCATTACAGTTGGCGATGTTAACCGTGTCATCTGCAGCCCAAAGTCATCAAAGACGCTGGTTCCGGACGGAATCTCAATGCTGATGTTGAAGCACTTGGATACCCCAGGAGTAAAGTACATGACCAAAGTGCTCAATCTGTCTTTAGCCACTTGCTTAGTTCCTGATGCCTGGAAAATGGCCAGAGTGGTACCGCTACTGATGCCAGACAAAGACGCAAGCAAATGAGAATCGTACAGGCCGATCTCCTTGCCTTCGCCAGTAGCAAAGATGCTTAAAGCACTGCTCCTCCCCAGCCGGATCGAACATCTTCCATGTTCTATTCATCAGTATGTGTTTCGCAAGGAGCACATCATAACAACTGCTTTACACGTCATCACCACACGTAAAGGTCGTGGCCTTAAGCAGAACAAGCCCAGGACTACCCTAGAGGCTCTTGACCTTACCAAGGCCTTCGACACGGTCAATTATGCCACTCTGTCTGAGGACATTGCAGAAACTTTCCTTCCGCCTAGTTTCAAACGTGGGGTCGTAAACTATATATGTGGGCGCCAGTCTTATGTTGAATTTAGAAACAGGAAGTCGAAGACCCTAGAGTTAAACAGGGAGTTTTCCAGGGTGGGGTGATATCTCCATCTCCGGTACTGTTTAACCTCTACTTCTCTAAAATTCCTGCAACACCAGACGGCGTTGAATTGAGTCGTACGCTGATGATTGTACAATTCTGACGTCAGGACCTTAAGTGGATGACATATGCGAGAAAATCAACTATTACCGCAATGACTTAGGACGCTTCTTCAGTGCGAGGTATATGAAAATATCCGCATTCAAATCATCAACCCCACTGTTCACTACATGGACCGCAGAGGTGCGATTGTCCCTGAATGTAAAAGTCAAGGACGTCAACATCCCGACTATAAAGTACCCATAAATAATTGGGGTCACGTTGGACAGCCTTTTCCGACCCTCTGCACATGCTTCAGCTATCTGCGATAAGCTTAAATGAAGGGAAAAGGTCCTCGAGTTGCTAGCCGGCAGTACTTGGGGAGCCGACAAAGAAACCTTGTTGGCCTCTTACAAAGCGGTAGGTCGGTCTTTAGCGAACCTCGTCGGTATGGTCGGCATACGTGAATACGTTGCTGAGGGCAATCTCACGACAACCCGTTCTATGGACTGCATTTAACCGAAGAGCAACTTTCCGGCCAAGGGCTGTCACCCCGCCACACAGTTGCCGTTACAACAACAACGACACAGAAGAAGAAAATTTAGACTTGCCGGAATGGACACCAACAGGAAGTCTCCGTATGTCTTCTCAGGACCATTACATGAGGAGACAAAACCCCTTTTCGTGCGCAGTTACAATTGCTATTTGTCTGAGCAGTATCTGCTTGGGTGTCTTCACAACCACATGGATAGGATGCCTTCGCCCAGGCTGATTAGGTACGATCTTCATGATCTAGAAAGAGAGCTCATGCTGTACAAAAGAAGGCCTTTAAATCATCGAAACTTTTAGGCAGGTCTAAACGACATTCCTGCAGGTGAAGTCGCAGCAGCAGTATCCAGTCTAAGCGTGAATGTAGTGCTAGAAGAACATCCACCGGAGATTCTACCAGATGGTAAGACGCGCGTTGTTGTGGCTCAGCTGAGATGGTGCAGCCGCCTCACTTCGTATTGGGCGCGAATTGATGCTAATGTTCTAAACGTTCGTCTTGTCTGCCATTAGGGACCACATGACGTACTGCACCTCTTTAATTATCTAGCCAAGTATAATCAGCTAACTCCCAATCCTCATTATCAAGAGAGTGAGAGGTCATGCGGTACAAGAGGGAGCCATTAGATTAACAAAATTATCAGGCTGAACGACATTCACGTTGATGTAGTCGCAGCAGCAGTATCCAGCTATAGCGTGAATGTAGTGCTATGGTAACATCCAGCGGACATTTCACCAGAGGAAAAGACGCAATCTCGGCAAGCGTGTGTGGTTCTGGCCCAGCTTAGATTTGGATGGTGCAGCCGCCATAAATAGTCTTTGGCGCTAAATGATGCTAACTTTCCAGACGTTTGTCCGGCCTGTCATCAGGTTTTCATGATCTAGAGAGAGAGAGCTCCACTGGTACAAGAGCGAGCCCTTAGTTTATCGAAATTATCAGGCAGGTTCAGACGACATTGACGCTTATGAAGTGGCAGCAGCAGTATCCAGCTATAGCGCGAACGTAGTGCTAGGGAAACACCCCGCGGAGATTTCACCAGAGGAAAATATGCTACCACGGCAGGCGTACGTGGTTCTGGCTCAGCTGATATCTGGATGGAGCAGCCGCCTCAATTCATATTGGGCGCGAATAGATTCTAATGTTCGGGGCGTTTGTCCCGCGTGCCATAAGGGACCACATGACGTGCTGCACCTCTTCAATTGTCCCGCCAAGCCCACTCAGCTGACCCCCAAGGGTCTTTAAATGCATCCAGCTCAAGTGGCGCGTTTCCTTCACCTGAATATCATAGCAGATCCCCTTAAGACGAACAGGGCTTACAAATCAGTATATAGGGTGGACCATTTAACATTTAAAATTTTAATCGACTGTAGAAACAAAAGTACTGAAATTTTTTCAAATTTATGGTTTTATTGGAAATATTGAACTTTGCCATTTTATAGAGGAACACCATTCGATGCGTTTTCTCTTCGCAAATGGGCTGACGATTTTTTGTTAGGAGATGAATAATTTCACCGAAAAATCGTGTTTTCCGATGAAGCTCATTTTAATCTCGGTGACCGAAATTGCCGCATATGTGGTTCAAGATTACCCACACGTGACTATTGGGAAGCCTATAAATCCACAACGAGTCACTCTTTGGTGTGGATTTTGGGCTAGCAACATCAGTGGGCCTTTTTTTCTTCGAAATGAGAAAGAAGCCGCCGTTACCGGCAACGGTGAGCGTTAACGCTCTATGCTCAACGAATTTTCTTTTCCAAAAATTCAAAAGAATGACATGGACGACATTTGGTTTCTACAATACACGGGACCACATGTCACACAGCCAACTGTCACAGTGTTTTTAAAAATCAAATACTCAGTCGAAATTGTTATGTCAATTGGCCGCCTCGGAGTTGGGATTGAGCTCTTGGAATTATTTTCTGTACAGAGCCATTAAGTGTAAATGCTACGCAAAATATTCAGCGACAATTAAAGCGTTGAAACATGAAATCGAAGTTGCCATTGAAAAGATTCGACCCGAAACAATTGAAAATGTACTGAAAAAGTGGGTTAATTGGATGAGTTACTGCCAAGCTAGGTGTGGTAGTCATATAAATGATATTGTGTTTCACTATTAAATGACAAGGTTTAACCTTTTTAATAAAACCACCCAGCAAACCAAACCTTAAGAATTCGGTCAGAATTCTGTACGACAATCGGCAAAATGTTCCGATTTCTTACCAAGTTCGTAGCGAAAAATATATGTGAGGAAAAAGTGAAAAAAATCCTCAGACAAATCAAACAGAATTCGTAATGATTTTGGCAAGAATTCTCGATAGAGTTCAGATATTGTTCAAAACTGTCTGATATCAGACATTGTCGGCAAATTTGGTTCACTGGGCAGAAACAAATTTGAAAAAATTATCAGTAATTTTTTTTTCAAGCCGATTCAAAAATGTTCAATATTGTTCAAAACTGTCTGATATCAGACATTGTCGGCAAATTTGGTTCACTGGGCAGAAACAAATTTGAAAAAATTATCAGTAATTTTTTTTTCAAGCCGATTCAAAAATGTTCAATATTCAAAATGTCCCCATTTTTGTAAAAAAAAAAAACTTTTTGTGAATATTTTTAAAAAAATGTCGGCGTTAGCGCTGCACATATTTTACAAAGCGATAGGTCGGTCGACTGCTGTTGGTCGCTCTTCCTAGCCAGACCAACATCAATGCTAGTTTAGTTTAGAGCACCCACATCATGCGAGGACAGATCAATAATTCCGTGACTTTTCCCACTTCTCTCGTAGTTATATGAAATGCAACACTACTCCCATCTGTTAATAGTCTACTGTCAAATTTTGAGAGAGTTCCGTCATTTAGTTTGTGTTTAACAGCTGTTCAAAACATACAAACTCGTGGATTTTGTTAAAAATGGAAAAAAGTAAATTTCAACATTTTTTTTCAATTAAACCAAGGAAAAGCATGATAAATACTATGGGAACTCTGCTCCATCGATTTCAATGGTAAAAAAGTGGTTTACTGCCTTTGATTGTGGTCGTACAAGTACAAATGAAAAGCTGAATGTTCTGGACGCCCAAATACACCCGAAAATGTCGAAAAAAATCCACGATAAGGCGTTGGCCGATCCAAGAGTAAAATAACGTAAGATTGTTGATGCCAATGCATTTCATATGGCAGTGTGGTTTCGATTTTACATGATCAGTTGGGCTTAAGAAAGCTGTCTGTAAGATGGGTGCTGCGTTTGCTCTCAATTGTCCATAAACGTAATCGTGTGAAAACTTTAAAGGATTGTTTGAAGTTGTTTAACCGCAATTCGAATGAATTTTTGTGGCGTTTTGTAACTGTGGATGCATCATAGATCCATTAAAACACTTCGAAGACCAAGCAGCAGTCTAAACAATGGGTTTCTCTGGGTCAGGCCAAGGTGACTATGTTGCCCAATATGGCGATGGCAACGGTATTTTGGGATGCACGCGGAATAATGCACATCAATTACGTTCAAAAGGGAAAAACTATAAACGGCGAATATTATGCCAACTTATTGGACCGATTTAACGAGAATTTAAAAAAAAACGACTCCAAGGCCAAGAAAAAAGATAATACATGGGTGCGCACGTGTACATTCTCCCTGGAAAAATTGCATGAATTGGGTAACGAATTAATACCCCATCCGCCATATTCTCCGGATTTAGCCCCCAGTGACTATTTCCTATTTCCAAATCTAAAGTAATGGCTCGGTGAAAAGAGATTCAGCTCCAACAATGAAATTTTTGATCAAACAAATGCCTATTTTATGGACCTTAAAAAATCCTATTTTTGGAAGGTATACAAGTTGGTAGGTACAAGTTGGACGTGTATTGAGCTAAAGGGAAATTTTTTTGAAAATATTTTTCGTTTTTTGCAAAAAAAATCTGTTTTATTTGAAAAGTCACGGAATTGTTGATGTGCCCCTGTAATTTGGATTAATGCAACCAAATCATATTTAAGTTTTGAAGTTTAATTAAATGTTATCCTTTCTTTACAGGCAAATTCATACCTGTGGTCAAACACAACCGCCATAGCGAAGAGGAAGACGACGACGATAATGACGACGATGACCAAGAGGAATATATCATCGAGCGTGGACGCATCTATTACAGCGGCTACAAATTCCTTGTGCCCGTCATTATCATTGTTACCTGTGTGCTGATTCTGCTGCTGGCCATAGCCAAAATCGTATCGATGATTATGCGCAAACGTGGCGAACGTTTTCGCATGTCCTTGCTGGCACAGAAGAATTCCATAGTGTACCAGAAGCTGACGGAGGATATCGTTAAACCCAAAGAGCCCAAACAACCCAGAGTACATCGATATGCGCCCATAAGTAATGCTTAGAGCGGGTGATGAGAGAGCGATGGTGTGTGTGTGAAAGAAATGCACGAGAAGGCTTAGGTTTAGTGTAACGATATGAAACAAGAAGAATTAAGCAACAAACATCAGCATGAATGTAAGCTTGAAAATCAGCCAGAATTTTTCTAAGAGAGGGTTAAACAATTTTTATTTTTTTTTTGTAGATTTATAATAAAGGATGAAAACAAAACTATAAAAATATTATTAATACACAAGCAAAAACAAGTATTTTGAATTCCACAAACAACTGATACACATTTCCAGGTAGAAATTAATCCCCCCGCACCCTTCTTTCGGGCTACTAAATCTTTTATGAGTTTATTTTATAGCTTTTATATATACATACTTATATATACATGAATAATACTTAAAAATAAAAAACAAAATCATAAATCAATAAAATACCTAAATAAAAACAATCCATATTTTGTAAGTTAAGAATGAGTTATTGACGGTTTTCCAAACATTTAATGAAAAGAAAAAGACATTTTTATTCCATTTTACCCCCAAGCCCCCCAAAAAGTACTACCACATACGTTTATTTTATAATATTATACTTTATAAAACAAAACCACGCAGACAATAATAAAATCTTATGAAATTATAAATATAACACACGTACGCACACACAAAAAACTAGTATTAGACATCTTCAATAAATTCCAAAAAAAACAAAAGAAGAAGAAAGAACCGGCGCAAACTCCTTCGTGCTGGTGGTGTGGAAGGGAAAGTTTTGTGTCCAACTTCCTTTTAAACTCTTACTCTATTGGTGATTAATTGCTGAGGTCATTTGAAATAGTACTTAATTCATTTTTAATTATTTTGTTAATGTTCACAAAATTTTTCCTCTAAAATGAATATATTTACCCCCATTTCAACTTTTGCAAAAACTTCCACTAAAAGAGAGAAATAAAAATTAATTTTTTTCTAAAAACGAATGCATTTAGTCTCAGTCATAGTTATTTTTTAAAAGAAAATTTCCAACTGAAATCTTTAGTTTTTTTTACTTTTCTTTGCTCCCAAGTGCCATTTGTTTGGTTGGTGTATCACTTCAAATCAAATTCTTAAATTTAATTTTGTTTTGTTGATAACAATTCCAAAACTAAAACTCTTTTTTTTAAACAAAATAAATATTTTAAAGCAAATGCAAATATTTTCTACTTATAAAAATATATTCAATTTCTGCATTATCTTTTTTGAATTCTCTTCCGTTAACCTGTATTAAATTATATTTTCTAGTTTTTTCCCCCTATCTGTCTTTTAAAATAATGTTCTTTTTTTGCGCAGTTATTTACATTAATAATTTAATAAAACAAAAAAACACTTTTTATCATTATTTATAATAAAAAACGGATACAATTTTTATTAATTATAGTTCTAAACGTACATAGACTTTTTGGAAGTCTTCTCCATTTTAAAATTGTTTTGTTTTCACCGATGGAAAAGCAGAAAAGTTGAAGTAAAACAATAAAGTGTAACATAATTTAACTTCCAAAAAGTTGAAAAGCCCATGCCTTTTATTAATTAGAACATGCAATAGTAATGTAAAGGGTGGTTAAATTTTAAGGGCCGTTGTTGATTTTGAATAAAACACAAAATATTGTGACTGGTGGGACTTTTGACTAAAGAATTTGACCAAATATGCGTTATAACTTCGTCATCATAACTTATAAAATAGTAAAATATAAATTTAAGTTAAGTAAACAATTTATAAAACTACAACTAACAAACTTAAAAAAAGTTGTTCATTTCTGAACTATTATTATTTAAACGATTGTGACTGGTGGTACACTAAAAAATCCCTTTCTTTGACTACTGTGGACACATAAATGGATTTTAGCCAAACCAAATATTTTTCAAGTGAGACATTTATATGATATAAAATATATATCCTACGCTTTGGTTTTTATTACAAATCTGACCAATACAGTTCGTAGAAATGGTTTAAAAAAATAATTAAATCGTGACTAGTGGGACAGGTCTTTGTAATTGGTGGGAAATGTACAAAATACGTAAATTCGGAGTTCATGAAAATCAGTTTTATTATAGTTTTAAAGTTTTTTTTTTATAATTTTGAGTAGAAAACAGAAGAAAGTAAACAAAAATCAACAAAGTGGAAAAATTACTCAAGTTATCAATAAAAATAAAATAAATCTCTTTTTCATAACAAAAATAGAGGAAAATTCTGTGTCGCAACTGATTCTTATGATTCACTGTCATTGGAGTACACATCAGAATAAATTAATTTTTTTTCTTGAATTAAAAAACCCTTTTTGGATTGACAAGATGTTGCAGTGAGTGAGTACACGATGCATTTGTTTCCTTGAGTCTGAAAATGATGGTGTCTCTGTATTTTTGGAATTGGTTTAAAGAGTTTCCATCTTTCACGAAATTGTTCTTGATGTTTTTCCATAACGGCAACAGCGACAGAGAAAATGCCCAATTTATAACCTTCTTTTGATAATAAATATTTGTAGCAGTCCCAGCTGTTTTGAATTACTGTTTGTCTTGACCTGATAGCAGACCAAATGACTCTTAACATCCCAGTACGATCCAGAGAAACACAGAGTCGACAACGTAAATTGGTTTTTGAACTGACAAAATTCCATCATATGTCAGTGTAAGCCAGTCAAATGTGACTGGTGGGACACATACGATATAAACCCAGTCTCGGAATTATAACATAATCATTTAAACTAAGCAAACGTGTTCAAATAGTAATCGACATAATTATTTTTACTTCTAGGAAAAAACTATTCATTAACTCATATCCGAGATGGGAAAACAAATTTTATACTTTTTACCGTAACTGGTGGGACGGGCATACGACTTGCATTTGTTAAAACGAGAAATACACAAAATCTAACATACGAGTACCTTTTCACTTTATTTTAATGCAGCTATTTAGTTTTTTTTCCACACTTTCGACAAAACACACTCGCCATCGCCAACTTTCAACAACTGTCAAAACTACAAAAAAAAGTGTTGCAAGTGTGCACAAAATTTGCTTCCAAATTTAATTTCTATAAAAACAAAGTTTCCGGAGATAAATATGACTATTTTCTTTGTTGTTAAAAAAAACCAACAGATTATTGAAAAATAAACCCTTACAGATATCTTATTACTGAATTGCCAATAATCCATTGAAATTTAAAATTTATTGTTTTCCCACTTTACATGGAATGCCCCTTAGGAAATTATTGTCATTTCTTTTTATTATGATAATATTGGTATGGTTTAATTATGTATGGAACAAAATATCGGTCAACTGGCCGCCGCGACCTCGGCGGCACACCTCCATCCGATGGTCCAAATTTTCGATGACGCTGAGGCATAATTGAGGTTCTATGCCGTTAATGTGCCGAATTATCTCATCCTTTAGCTCTTGAATTGTTGCTGGCTTATCGATGTACACATTTTTTGTTGAAATAACCCCAAAAAATAAGTCCAACGGTGTCAAATCACATGATATTGGCGGCCAATTAACATCGCCACGACGTAAGATAACACGGCCTTTGAATTTGTTGTGCAAAAGAGCCATTGTTTCGTTAGCTGTGTGGCAAGTGGCACCGTCCTGTTGAAACCACATTTCGTCCACATCTATCAGGGCTGACATAGAAACTAATGTTGTCACTATTGGCTTTGAAAACGATAAGAAAAAATGCTTTGGTTTCTGAAAAACTAATGTTATCGGTTTTATCAGCAACAGCTGATTCGAACATTGGGTTTATAAGTATTTACATTCGAAATGGACAAAACCAACTTGGTTTCATGACACCCAATGAAACCAACATTGGTTGGCAAAACCGACATGGTTTCTATGACAGCCCTGTATATTATCCGATTCGGGCCATAAAAAGTTCGTTATCATCTCACGATAGCGAACACCATTTACAGTAACTGCCTGACCGGCCTTATTTTGGAAAAAAAAACGGCCCGATGATGCCGCAAGCCCATAAACCGCACCAATGCTTTGCTTTTCCGACAATCACTCTTGGATTATCATTCGCCCAAATGCGGCAATTCTGGTTATTGACGAATCCACTGAGGTGAAAATGTGTCTCATCACTGAAGATGATTTTCTTCGAAAATTGATCATCCACTGTTGCCACCATTCTGAACATTGATGACGTTTGTGACGCTTGTGTATCTTTCCATGGCTCAAATTAAGTTAGTCTGAAATTGAGAAATATCAAGTTAAACGGCGTCGGCTAAGTTATGCATCGAATCTAACTGATATGCCGAACTGTTTGTAAGTAAAGGGTGCCGGCCACACTTTTTTCGAAGTTGGTCTTTTTGACAGCTGTCACTTGATTTATGCTCAGTTTGTTTTTTTATTTAGGCAACACTCAGGGTCAGTGAAAAGCAAGGGATCAAAGGGGAGAAAGAGGGAGTAAAGTTTATTGACAGTCGTCTTGAATTTCTGGATGTCGTAATTGGTCGGAAATACAAGTCGATTCCACATACGGACTGTACGGACGAAAAACGAATTCGACCTGTAGTGTATATAGCGGTCAACCGGCCAATCGATAAAAATGGGTGTGAATTTCTGGAAAGTCGTGTATCCCTGCCGAACATCCTCACGTCAGGAATAAGACCACAAATGTCTGAAGAACACACACCATGGAAGTAGCGATAGTGGGTTTATGTGTACGTTATTGCTGACATACGGCCCCAAATGCTGTGAAAAGTGGTCGAAATGGAATTTATTCGAGCCAGTCGCGGGGCCACTTGCCCGAAATCATTTTTAAAACTTAATAAAAAACCCTAATCTTTCTAAAAAAAAAATCTAAATTCTTGGCCATAACATTAAATTATATGCGTTTTATTTCTTCTTGAAAACCACACGTCTAAAAGAACACCCTTTATAACAGTAATAACATTTTTGTTTTTCGAAAAACAAAGGGTGTAGATTGAGCAGAACAAAAAATGAATATAAAAATTCAAATCAAGTGTGGAATCTTTATTGGTAATTTCAAAGGACATTTTATGGCATTTATTTTTATAATTTCCATTCTGAGGGTCCAACCCCAAAGAAAAATGTCTAGAGGTGTGATATCACTCGATCTAGGCGGCCAACTCACCTGTTCAAAACATGAAATTAGCTGCTTTTCGAAATGACATCTCAATAGATCCATTGTTTGAGCAGCTGTATGGCAAGTGGCACCGTCCTGTTGAAACCAAGTGTCGTCAAGATTACGGGCTTCAAGTTCAGGTAGCATAATAATCGATATCATGGCGCGATAGCGAGCACCATTCACGGTTACGTTCCGGCCATCATCATTTTTGAAAAAATATGCACCGATGATTCATCCAGCTTATAAACCGCACCAAACCGTAGTTTTCTCTGGGTATAATGGCACCTCTTGAACCTCTTCTTGTTGCTCTTCAGCCCAAATGCGGCAATTTTTTTTATTGACTTTGCCGTTGAGCCAGAAATTGGCCTATCACTGAACAAAATTTTGGTCGAAAACAGCGGATCTTCTCACCGAACGCTCATTTCCATAATACAGTTGCCAACATATTCTCTACAAACGCCCATGGGTTGCATTTCGATTTTGTCCGAATGTGAAACATTTTCCCATAACACTGTTCTGCAACAAAATCCTCTTTTGGACGAAACCAACTGATCTTTATGTTAAATGATCTCCTGAATTTGAAATGGATGTCCGTTTTGGCCCATCACTGCTATAACTCAGGCAGTTTTCGTCGGATTATCAAAAAATATACCATGTGGCATCGTTACAGTGCGTTCTTTATAATTTTGTGCAAAAACTAGTAAGAGAGCTCCAGAATTGAGGTACAATTAATTGGCAGTTGAAAACAAATATTTTCAACATAAAAAACAAAATTTTAATTTTTTTTGGCTGTAACTTCCACTATTTTTAATCCATTTTTATAAATTATAATTTACATTAAAGATGCATTTCTTACCAATTAATATTACTCATTGGATAAGAATTGCTGAAGTTTTAGGCAGATTAATGAAAAAGACAGTAAAAATGCATGTTCACAATATCTCAAAACTATACGTGGGGGGCAAAACGGACAATCAATTCGGATTCAGGAGATCAGTTAGTTTTGTCTTAAGGGGGGGTCAAAGCCTAATTTGCGCAGAATTTTGAATAGAATTGGTGTGGAGTGTCCGATGTATCATGTATCCTTGTGAATCGAATTAGAAATGGGGTTTTTGTCATGGTTTTTTGCACATATACATTAAAAACTACTACAATATGAAAATTTAATGTGTTGTAAGTTCACATTTGTAAAAACCATGTTCTTATTATATTTTTATTAATAAAATTTTACAAAATTAAAATCGATTCCCTTCAATCGTTGATTTTCGTCAGTGCTTGGAAATTTCGACGCACAATTTTGATGTTGTGAAAAAATATTGCTCTTTGAAAATAGCACATTTTGATATGTATACTACCCTGTTTCTCTATTTTAAACATGAACATAAGCAAACGAAAGTCAGTCCCTCGAATACGACGCAATTTGCGTTTCTCTAACAATAATTGTAGGTCACGCAATTAAGTTGCCATGTCAACATTTTTTAGATGTTTACATTTTTTTCTAGAAAATCCTACTAAATTGTATAGGCGTAAATACAACCAAGCCAACAAACACAGAACAAAATAAAAAGGTTAAACAGATACGAGTAAACAAAACAAACAATTTTTCAAAATAAAACACAATAATTTGTGTTTTATTTTGAAAAACAAACAAATGTTTAACAGCAAAATAAACAAGTAAAAAATGTTAAGTTTGGCTGTGCCGAACTTTTAATACCCTCCACCAGATTCCCAAATAAAACCAAATTTGGTGCGGAAGTGTGTTCTATATAGAAATCTTTATGTGCATAATTTCATTTCGATAGGTCAAACTTGTGGTGAGTTATCGTCATAATATTTCTCAAAGCCCGTGAGACCTTTTGTGTGGAAAGTACCAGTAGGACTTTTCCGATCTCAACAGAATTTGGCGCAGAGGTGTGTTCTATATAAAAATCTTTATATTTCATCTCGATAGGTCAAGTTTGTAGTGAGTTATTGTCATATTATTTTTCAAGGCCCATTAGACCGTTAGTGTGGGAGGTACCAGTAGGGCCTTTCCGATCTTAGCCAAATTTAGCGCAAAAGTCTGTTCTATATATTACTCTTTATGACGAAAATTTCGTCTCGATAGGTCAAGTGTGTGGTGAGTTATTGTCATATTATTTTTCAAGGCCCATGAAACCGTTAGTGTGTGTGGGAGGTACCAGTAGGTCTTTTCCGATCTCAACCGAATTCAGCGTAGAAGTGTGTTGTATATAGAAATCTTGATGTGTAAAATTTCATTTCGATAGGTCAAGTTTGTGGTGAGTTATAGTCATATTATTTCTCAAGGCCCATAAGGCCGTTTGTATGGGAGGTACAAGAAATGGTGTCCCAATCTAAACCATTTTTACATAGATGATTGCGCCTATATAGAGATTATTATTTGCAAAATTTCAGTGATTTTGCTCAAGAAACTGGACGGATATTTCCAAACAAAAAACTAACTTTTATGAGGAAGTGTCGGTTGAGGGTCTCCAACACCAACTTCCCGTAGAGCTATATAGCCCATTTTCAATACCAACCATGCTAGTTTAACTACACATGTTTGTGCCAAATTTCAGCTCCCTAGCTGTTTTCATGCAGGCTCTATCTTGTTTTCAAAAGACGGACAGCTGGACAACATGGCTAGATCGTCTTATAAGGATCAAGAATATATATACTTTGTTGGGTCTCCGAAGATTATTTTAAGGTGTTACAGACAGAATGACAAAACTAATATACCCTCCATTGTATGGTGGAGGGTATAAAAATGCTGTAAAAATCCGCCAATGTACTGATGGAAGGTTGCAGGGAGTTTACCTTTAAGCAGAGCTTCCACTTTTGCTATCCATTCTTATTTTGGTGTCTTGCTTTTTCACTATACATATATATAAGTATTTTTGTCAGACGAAAGAAAAAAAGCAAATGACTGACTAACATTTGCTTCGCAAAGTTGACAACTCGTTTGAGTTACAGAGACGATGTTTTGTGAAAAAACGGTTATGTGTTCTTTCGACTTGTCGCATAAAATGTGTTAAGTGAAACCAAAATCATATTTCTTTCGTGTACGAAGCGAGCAAATGCGTTCTTTTGACATAGAGAAACAGTCCAGAAAAAATGCTAATCTAAAAAAATGTGCGGATTCAAAAATTCTCAGAGCACATAACATGGGTGAAAATTGTTTTATATACCTACTGTAAACTTTTATGAATAAAGTAGTTAATTTTTTTTTGTAAAAACATAGTAAAACAGAATATTATTTTTAATTTTAAAAATAAATATAACTATTGAATTTTTGTTTAAATAACATGTTAAACATGCATTCTTCGATTAAAAATTTTTGGTTTTATAAAAGCTTAATGTAATATAATTTTTTGGTAAGTTGATAACTTATATAAATGCTTTTCATAAACAAAAGTTAACAATTAATTTAACTTATTATGTTATGTTATTGACAAATTTTACTATAAATAACAATGGATTTTTAAATAAAAATTTTGACCGAATATTGTCAAACAAAAAAACAAGGATTTTGAAAAAAATCCACTTTACAATGGAAAACAATATGCAATTTATCACATTAAATAAACATTTAATTAAAAGCATGTTTGTTGTTATTGCTTGCAATTTTTACAAAACAAATAAGAAACGAATCCATAAAACATAGGACACTTTCGTGCATATTAACGGTGTGAGGTAGTTTACATTGCAACCATGCTTAATATTCGAGATTATTTGTTTTTTAAATTTAAATGATCATATTCACAAAAAAGAATATTTTTTCTATTCGAAAGCAAATAAAAATTTGTTTACAATTTTTTTTTTATAAAATTATAGCACTCAAACGATTGGGTGATAAACAAAAAAACAAAACGAGTCTTAAATATCATAATACAATAATAAAATAATTACTAATCTTAGTTTGTTTTCTATAACAAAAAAAGAAATAAACATTGTTTTTATCACAGTTAAGTGAAAATGACCAATTGGGTCATTTTAGAATCGTTCTTTTGATCACAAACAAACCAGCTGAAGTTATCATTTTGAATATTTTAAAAATTAAATTCTATAAATATACAAGCTATGTGAAAGAAAGTCATGCTTTTAAAAAGTTACATAAGTAGATAATAAAATAATTGAAATAAAATAATGTAAAATGACAAATATGACCTGAGTATACCATAAATAGATTTTGAATACAACTTGTAAGTAGTTATCTTTCATAGCGTTCCGAAATGTGCAAATTCTGATGAAACATTTTCTGGAATCGTTCGTTTTCCTCTTTTTCATGCATTTCTTCACCGATGTCCTGCCACAACAGTTCAAAATCATACAAATCGCCACTGAAATCTGTATGGAAGTTGGCTTCATCAAATGTA
The DNA here is from genome assembly GCA_963513945.1 of Hydrotaea diabolus. NCBI lineage: Eukaryota > Metazoa > Arthropoda > Insecta > Diptera > Muscidae > Hydrotaea > Hydrotaea diabolus. Next base: position 21,200,249 of record OY740720.1, on the reverse strand, counting down.
AAAGAGAACTCAAACTCGGCCATATTTTGTTAAATTATCTACAAAATTGTTAAAAAGGTATAGTTTAAGGTAAAGTTTTATTAATTATAGTCTTATGTCATAATACTTATATATACTTAGTAGGGACATAAATACTGTTACAACATTAAACACACCCATTTCAATAGTAGAACTGAACATACCCCGTTAGCTTTTGAAAGCTAAACTCAATAGCGTTAGTCTGTAACGGGATTTTAAAATTGTTTCAACGTTCATCATGGAGTGGTCAGATAGTGAGAGCCGTATCGCTGTAATAGCGCTTTTCAAGTGTGAAATAAAAAAAGCGATATTTTCAAAATGCTCCGACCACTAGGGATTAGCCGCATGTTCGTCTACCGATGCATAAAACTGTTTAAGGAGACTGGAGATGTAAAAGACCGCCACCGGTCTGTCCGCCCACGCTCTGTTCGAACACCGCATGTCATCAAAGCCATAAGTCGAATCATTAAAAAAGACTTGGGACTTAAGGCTTTCAAACGACGTACCGGACATTTATTGACTGCAGCTTTAAAAAAAATAGAATTGAAAAATGCAAACGTGTTTTGGTGAAGCACGCTGATAACTTACACAGAAAATTTTGTTCACCGATGAAAAAATTTTTACCGTACAGGAAAAAATTTACCAAGCAAAATGATGGAGTGTATGCGCGGTCATCTAAGGAAGCATCTGAACTGATCCCAAGGGTGGAAAAGGTTCATCACACAGCTTCAGTCATGGTTTGGTGGGGTGTCTCTTACGATGGGGTCACTGACCTGCATTTCTGCAAACAAGGAGTCAAAACATCGGCCAAAGTTTAACCAGAACCCGTTTTGGAAGCTGTTGTGAAGCCTCTTAACAATTCCCTGTTTCAAAACCAGCCATGCAGGATTCTGCGCCGGCCCATAAGGCTAAAACGTCCCAGGCCTGGCTTCGAAACAATTTGCCAGCGTTCATTTCCTTTGAAGAATGGCCCTCAGGCAGTCCAGATTTGAACCCATTGGAGTACAAATTGGTGCGGTTTTAAAGGACAAGGTTTGTCACAATAGATACCCCAACATTGGATCTCTTAAGATTGCTTTGGTGCGAGCTGTGGCCAATTTTCCAATGGACGAGGTTCGTGCAGCTATTGACGATTGGATTGGGCGGACATTTCGAATAAGTAGATTCTTTTTGGATACAATAAATATATTAAAAAATATTTGGTCCAAAAACATTCAGAACTTTTTATTTTACAGCATAAAACGTGTGTAACAGTATTTATGTCCCTACTAAGTATAATAATAATATGTGATATTTGATTAGGATTGTTTAAAGGAGTGGTCCAACCATAATGCATTATATTAATTGTGACATTTTTAATCATTAACTTTTTTTGTTTCAGTGTTTGACAAACTTGAACATGGAGGGGTACAAATAATTTAAGCAGCGAGTTAAGATTGTTGAAGTCTTTAACAAAAATGGTCGTTCGAATCAAAATGAATTTCCTGACTTTTTTTGGTCAGCATAAATAACCGATCGACCAAATGTGTCCAAAAAATGTTGATTCGTTAAGAAGCAGAATTCGTCTCAGACGAAGATAATATAAGTATATTATTTAAATATGTACACTCGATTGATGGAAGAATTTAATTAAACACCTAAATTGCTTAATTAAAATGTTATGCAGAGCCATCTGAAGGTTTTCTGTACATCTACACACTTTAGTGAGAGAAATGTCTAATCATGTTAGTAAGTAATATAAAGATGTTGTTTAGATAAGACGTTACATGCTCTCTTCTTAGTCTCGATTTATTTGAATAGGAATAAAAATCAATATTTTAATTACAAAAATAAAATACATAAAACAACTAATCGTTTTGTTTTATGCATTTCTCTATTTTATTGTTAAAAAATGTACATTTCTTAGCAACAAGAAAGTGAGGTACTCGCTACGGAGTTATTTTGTACAATTTTGTTATTCCTGATGATGTTCTTCAGAGAGGAACGAAATATCGAACAAAGAAAAATATAACAAAAAATAAGAACCTTGGCCCTTGAGCTGGATATATTAATTATTTTGTAAAATCTAAAATAAAGGCCGAATACAAAAATTAAAAATTACTGCGTAATTGTTAAAAATGTTTTTTTTGCTAAAAGTTTGCGTTTGTTTTAATATTAGCTAATTCAATTTCGTGCACATGAATACTAACGAAAAATGAGTATGGAATATCTTACACACATTAATCTTCTTTGAGTACATTTATAACAGATTATTAGCAACCCGAAAAACAATATAATCAAAGACACATCAAACAAGGTAGTCTGGAGGGAAGGACTGATTTACTCTTAGTATTATTTTTTTCTTAGAAGTTTATAAGGTCTTTGAGAATATTTTCCACGAGGGCACATTTTTTTGGGTGTACTTGGTTTAATTGTTTCATTATCAGGTATGTGATGAAAAATTGTTTCAAACAAAAATCGACAAATAGTGAATTAATACTTTAAAACGGCTTGTACTCGTATAAGAAAAAAGGTTGACACGCCCCATTTTGGTACCTTACATGCAAATGCACCATTAAGACAACTTTTGGAGTTCTTGTAATATATTTAATGCTATTCATACAACCTAGCTTAAAAGTAAGTCTTTAAAACACAGTAAGGTTAACTTGGTATCAAATTTTGGGATTCCTAGCCACGCCCCTTCTGGTACCTACCAATCCTTTTTAGTGCAGATTAGAACCGACATAATTCTTCACCTAATGCATGAAAATCGCTTAAGTTGTGATTTTCAAAATATGTTCATAGAAGCCATGTAAGCACGTAGGACAAGAGTTGTAGACATGCCCCATACTATAGCCAAAACCACACCGAAAGATTGAAACCAACTCACTGATATATGTCTATAAATTATTTTTAAATTCGATTTTAACTTCACTTCACTATAAGTATATTTTTAATTTCGAGTTTATATTTTAAATCCACTGGAGACATTCGAATTCATTGTCATTGGCATGTGAAAATTAGTGGTTATGTATAAGTATATTGATGTTACTTATATTTTTTTTAACGAAATAACATTTAAAATCTAGCCACGCCCCTTACGGGGAAGGGTATATGTAATTGTTGACTGAAACTTGCTCCCTTGTGTTTGAATTCAAACGGTAAATAGAGTTTGTATTGAAACGAGGCAGATCCATATGTTACTAGGTAGCTCAAATAAGACTGAAGGGTTTTCCAAAAAGGTAATGAAGAAATTCCATTGGTGCTCTTGCTGTATGTGTCTCATCCATAATTCGCCTTTTGTCTTCAATATCTTGAAGACTCGGCCTACGGTCGAATGAATATGAATGACATAGGTTACTGTCATCCGCAAAGGAGTAGATTGGATTCACGGTCTGACCCAACAGATCATCAATGAAAATTAAAAATAAAGAGGGAGAAAGGACAGAGCCCTGTGGTACTCCTGCAGTAAGCCTATGTTTGTTGGATGAGAACCCATCTACAACAACTCTTATAGTGCGATCTCTAAGAAAGCTCGATATAAAACGAGCGAAAGTATCACCGACGCCAAAAGCCATCAGCTTTGACAAGAGTGCACCGTGCCAGACTCTATCAAAGGCCTTGGAGATATCCAGAGCCACAACCTTACTCTCACCAAACTGGTGGATAGACCGACTCCAGCGCTCCGTCAAGAAAGCCATCAGGTCTCCCGTAGAGCGATTTCTACGGAAGCCATACTGTCGATCACTAAGCAAGCAGTTGGACTCTAGATACCTCACAAGATGGTGGTTAACCATGCTCTCCATTACCTTAGAGAGCGCGGAGCAAATCGCGATTGGCCGATAATTTGCAGGATTATTGGCTTCACCCTTTTTAGGGATGGGTTGGACGTTCGCAACCTTCCAACACGCTGGGAAGACTCCCGCACGATAAGCAAGGTTGAAGAGGTTGCACAATGGACGGGCTAGCGTCGAGAAGCACTTACACAGGACAAGTGCCGAAATACCATCCGGGCCCGGGGACTTATTTACGTCGAGATTCGCAAGAACCCTTTTAACCCCACGTGTTCGAAAAAATATCTGAGGCATGGAACTAGATACGTTTTCGATCACGGGGAGTGGTTGATTGCTTTCCGGCAAGGAAGAATTTCCTGCGAACATTTCAGCCAATAGATTAGCTTTATCAACCGGGTCAGTGAATGCCTGATCGTCTTTAACAAGAATCATATGTTGCTGGAATCATATGTTAGGATTAGTCTGAACTTGCGGACGCAAACAATTTTCAATCATAGTCGTAAACAAAGCCCTGGTAGTGATTTCTGGTTGACCCTCCTAATTTTCATAAATAAAGATCTAAACTTATAGCTTTATCAACCGTAACACCGCACCAAACAGTACACCTGGGGGTGTAATTAAAGCTGATGTAATACCTTAGGATTCTGACAATGATCCCTGTTCCTCAAAACGGGAAACTAAGTTCCTACTCATGTTGTCTGGGTGCTAACGACGAAAATGTTGTTGATTTGAGTAGATTTCTCAGAAGAATAATAAAATTTAACAAATCTGATGAGTTGTTGTACGTCATATGAGCCATAATATATATACTTAAAGTATATATCTGCATAAAAAACTATATAGCCTGCAAAAGAGCAAAAAAAAATTATAACAAAAAGTTTATGAATATTGTTAACCCTTCAGTCTTATTTGGACCACCTTGTACAATCACTGACTATCCTCAATCACTGACTATCCTCAATCACTGACTACATGTAAGTTGCGTAGAAATTATGTTGATGAAATGCTCATAATATCAAGGCAAAGAAGAGTAGTGTATGCACGAAACCATAGGCAACGAAGAGTAGTGTATGCCACAAACACTGCAAATGTGTTTACAAGTGTTATTGTTTAAATAAAAATAATTTTAGAATAAAATCATTTAACTATTTTAATCTCATTATATACCTTGATTATTTTCTATACGCGATTAGCCAGAAAAACAACAAAAAATTAAATTATTCCCGAATATTGCAATCAAAAGACAACATCAACAATGAGCGATGCATCGAAAACAGAAAGAAACGTCAACAAATTTGTTATGTAATTGACTTAAATGTAAACAAACCATAAAAAAAGAAGAACAAGATAGTGTCTCACTAAAAATGGTGTATCTCAGAAACTACTTGAGACATAATTTAATGTCGTAAATTCTCATAAATGATAGATTATTTTTCATGCTGATGCTCTTTATTTAAAATGCGATTGTTTTATTTAAACTTCATTTCCATAAAAAAAAATTCTGTGTAGTCTATTTCTAATTTTTAGGGTTTTCCCTTAATTATTCTAAAAAATTAAAAAAAAAAATCAAATATATTAAGTCGTTTTCGAGATATAAAATTTTAAGTAATTAAAAATAATACTAAATTTCTGATATTCTTAATATTAAAATTGCAACAACAACTTCAGCAAATTTTTCGTTTATTGAAGTTTTATATATTGGCATACCCTTTCAATATTTGGACCACAGGTCAAAATCTTTGACCCACTATGGCCTGCCTGACTCATTAAAGAAAAAACAAAAAGCTTAATAGTTAAATTTAAAAAAAAAAATTGTTTTTCGTTGCGAACTTTGCGTCCATTTTAATATATAATTTTTATTTCTTCTGAATGACTTTTCAATACTTTTTTTCTTGTTGAAAGTATGAAATTAAATATTCAAAAGAATGGAACACATACATATATGATTGTTTTTTAAGTTTTTATAAACAGCTTTAACAATTTATCTTTTAGAATAACTAATAAAAATGTAAAGTAGGAATAAGAATTTACCAGGGATTTCATAAAACATGTAGTCCATTATATTTAGTTTTGACAACTTTAAAAATCATTCATTTGTATACCTTTACCCATATGTAAGTCTGATCAACTAACTGAAACTTCCTTACTTGTATTTATTATCTGTTACTCTACATGCTGGTATATTAATTCAGGTTAAAATCATCCGCATATTGCGCATATGATCCGTAAGATTCTCTATCGTAAAAATTTAGATCCATATATGGTTTTCGAAAATACGAGTATCACTTAATTTCTAACGATATTTCTAACACCACTATCAAATCAATCCAGTATGTAATTTAAACCAATCGATTTAAATCGAATTCGATTTGGTATTAAAATTTTAAATAAATCGTGATATATTGGATTTAATTTTATTGATTGAAAAATAAGTTGGATTTTTGCGAAAAATTCAATATAATTAAGTTTAAAGTCTCAAATCAAGAGCAAAACGATTTCGATCGATGCGCTCGAAAGTGATAAAAAAAAAACTAAATATTGAATATAGGAACTCGCTAAGGTATTAATTGAAAAACAAATTTATTCAACTCAGTATATTAAATTTGGCGATTTTTAGTTCAATTTTTAATTCAATTTGTACTCTTTTACCGTATCATTCTACCAACACCACCTTGTTAAATCTGCCACGATACAATCTTATCATTCCAGTGGAACTTCAACATTCATAAAGTAAACAGTGATCTTGCATACAAGCAGTAAGCAGAAATAAACCAGAGCTAGTTCGTTCAAGAGATTAAAATGTCCCGAAAAAATGTCATAAATTTATTGAATACTGTAGTCAGCAATTCGTAAGTAATTGTTTTTTAAAAAAATCTATTATTTTCAAGGCTTATAATATTTGTCAACAGATGCAAATGCCCCGCACATTCAAGTGGCTATGGATCAAGTGCAGCGACAACGAAGCAAACTGGTAAAATGGAATATGCTTTCGAGGTAAGAATAGGAAAATATTCCTGAATTTCACTACAGAGGTTAACAGTTCAGAATTTGTGACTTCGTTCCATGGCATGGAGTAGAAAGGTCGTGCCGCTTATTAACCTATCCGAATGATTTGTGGAATCGGTAACATGGGTCATTTATATAAGGAATGTTTACTACGACAAATTTCACATTACAATCAGAACAGATAAGTTGTTTTTGTTGTGCTACTTTGGACTGTATAATGTAAATTTTGTTGTTGTTGTCAAAAATGTATAAACACATGATGAAAACAAAAGCGAATCAGCTGTGTACGCTGAATATGCGATCGTATCAAAGACCCATAAAATAGAGCAAATCATTGCTTTACATATGCAATAGATGTCGTTAGGAGCCTAAGAGCGTAAAAGTTGGTAAAAAAATCTCTTCTGATTGTGACTGCATACCAGTGTTGCCAGATAAATTTTACGAAAAATCTTCAAATGTTTAAAAAGAAATCGACAAAACATCGTCATTCAATGAAAATTAAAAAAATGCATAAAAATATCACTTTAAAGTTAAATAAACATATTTTTTATTGAGAACTCAGAAGGGATAGGCAAATCAAAAAATCAGAAGGGCTGGGCAAATCGAAAATTTTAAATTTTAATAAAGAGGTTCTATCCGATATATTTCAAAGAGATCATAACAAATTTTTTTAATGCACAAATGAAGCGATCTACTGATTCAAAATATATAGTCTACAATTTTATTCGCATCCAATGATTTTATGTCTAATATTGACGAAACCCCTATATTATGCACATGTTTGATTTCGCCTCAAGTCTCAAATTCGCCGATAGCATCTCTTGTTTGTATTTGCTGACTGTAACAATAGGAACAATAGACAATAACTGTATAGAAAGCAAAAAAGCGATACCGTTTAGAACAATAATTAAGATTACTATTAGTATAAAAATATACATTATTAACCTTGTCAACTAAAAGTTGAGAACTGCTAAGCGTAGCACAGAAATCCTTATTCCGCCTTTATCGTTTTCTTTTTAAAACGCTTCTTTATAATCGTATAAACGGCTGGAATCAGTATTTTTTTTGGTGGGGCCAAAATATTTATATTTAGGCTTTACATAAAATCTTGCTGTTCTGGAATTTGTAGAAAGGAGAACACTACGATCGATATTTTTTAGCCAAATTCTGAATTATAATTCATTCTATTAAACAAATTAATCTTTTAAAACATTGTAACTTTTTTAACATTTTTTTTTACGCAAAAGTTTATAAAACGACTTAAATCATTATTAATTTTTTTAAGTAGGGGTGTAGGTTGGTTAAAAAATAAAATGTCCAAAAATGCATTTTCGGGCTTGACTAAAAATCTTGCTGTTCTGGAATTTGTATCGTAGTAAAGTAGAACACCTAGATCTAGACTTTATAGTCATTTTATTACAGTCATTACCTTTTCAAAGATCTATTAATAAATAAATGCGAAAAAGAGTAGTAGAGAGATTTAAATTTTTAATACAGTAGTTCATTTTGACAAAAATCAAATGAGCAAAAGTTTGACCAATAACCACTATTTAAAAAGAATTTTCAAAACGCATATAAAATGTTTAAAATAGGATCACCTTAACAAAATCTAAACTAAGTGAAAATATTTAATAGATAGCTAATTTTTTTGTTGCTCGAAAAGTTTATAAAACTCTTCATCGTAAACGTATAAACGACTGAAATCAGTATTTTTGTAGGGGCCTGTTGTGTTAAGAAAATTAAAATGTCTACAAAAAATCTTGCTGACCTGAAATTTATATGGTAGTAAAGGAGAACCATACGATTTGTATTTCATAGTTAAATTCTTAATTCTTATTAATTCAAAGAAAACTTAAAAAGTGAGATTTACAACAGTACTTCCATTTGTTTTGTGAGGGACTGGTTGGTCTTAAAGAGATCGTTTTAAATTTCGACAATTGCTACGAAGCAATCTAATGAAGGTCTGCACGGATCCGAAATCGCGATAAAAGCAGTGTGCAGCCACGAATATCAATGTTGCTTTGCCAATTAGTTAAAAACTTGTCTTCTATTTAAATATATATACAAGAGGTCGCGATCCGGTTAATCCCTGTTCAATGTAAAAACAAATTATACTGTTTTTAAATGTCATAGTCACCGACCCAATATTTTTTTTTACTTGAAAAGTTTATAAAACGCTTTATTATAATTGTATAAATGACTGAAATCACTTTTAATTTTTTTAAGTGGGAATTTTTGAGTTGTATTAAAAAATAAAATGTAAATAAAAAATACATTTTTGGGCTTCACTAAAAATCTTGCTGTTCTGGAATTTGTATCGCAGTAAAGAATAACACTACGATTTATATTTTATAGTTAAATTATAAATTGCAATTCTTTAGTTTAAAACATATTTTTTATTATTATTAAAGTAAAATTTAAACTTTTTTAAACGTTATAGTTCAAGTTGAAATATATACATAGTTCAACAAGTTTGACAATAAAAGTTTTCACAAAACGCCGATTAGTAAATTAATAGTAAAGGAATTAGTTTTCAATGTCGGTTACCACGTTATTAACTTGACATTCCTTTTGGAACGCTTAAAAACATTGATTGGATGTCCTATAAAGTTTTTTCCATTTCGTCCTTGTCTGCATGTGTGTCTATTAAAAGCACGATTGCGGTTTATAAAAATTAGCTAGACATTTCAGTTTTGCACGACGATGGCTTACGATTATAAGCTGTTTGGGATTTGTAATGGGAAAAATCGGTCTAGAGAGAAAAAAGTTTTTCTTCGAATATGTGTCAATCCCCATAAAGAAAACTCTGTAAAATTACAGGCGAACACATATAAATGTATATTATTTTTTACATCGAGAAATGTTGGCAAAACTGGATTTATGAGTGATTTTGAGGGCGAATCATGTTCTTCATGTAACGAAATTATGTTCAGGCTTATAAAAAACTAAAAGTATTCTTGAAAAATTTTACTTGTTTAGTATATTTTCAACAAATCATCGTTTTTTTTTCAGAAAAATAATTTATGGTTGGGTTTTTAGTATTTAGGATGGATAGAGGCTTGATAATGATAGAACTTAACGTTTGATAATGATAGAATTTAAACGGCTACAACAAATTGTTTTTCTACATTTTTTTTGCAAATTGCATTTTCGTCTGTGCGTTTAAGTTGAGAGAACAAATCTGCAGCTTGGCCACAAAGAACAATAGCCAGACTTAGAGAAACCAGAACAAGTAGATTCATATTGCATAAGCAATTTAAATTCGACAATTTTGGTTTTCTTAGGCCCAATGCAAATATTATAATATTGCAGTTCAGTATGCAGAAAATCATACTAAGGTTTGACTCATCTAGATGCCGCAACAACATTATTTGATACTCAGCAAGAGGACTTTTCGCTATAAACATTTAATATAAACCTTACTTCCTTACTTAATTGGAAAGCTATTGGTCTAAGACGAAGAATTTATGGAGATATTCGAGAATTATAATAACAAAATAACCAACATTGAAGGAGTGCAAAAACAATTTAAATATAGTAGTTCAGTCTGCAGAAAATCAGGAACATTCTATTTAATCTCACTCATCTCAATTCCACAAAAACTTATTTGGAAATAAGGTAATTTTCACTATAAAGATTTAATAAAAACTCAACTTAAAAATACGTCTTGGAAAGTAAATGGCCAATTGACTGTGCTCGAATACAATCTTCTCCAAAAATTCGTCTAACACGTACAATTTATGCAGACATTTGAAAATTATAATTAACTAACTTTGAAGCAGTTTAAATGTCCAATTCATGTTTTAGTTGTTTCAGTAAAACGTTTTTTTAACGTTTCAATACGATAACTTAAATAATTAGAAATTCCCGGGAAACAGTCGTTCAGATAAAATTCTGTATTAAGTTCTTGGAGACAATTTTTAATTAGTATTACTTTTGTTTTCCAGATGTCTTCCTCTACCATACGCTTTGGGCCCGGTGTCACTGCAGAATTGGGGGCAGACCTACGCAATAATGGTGCCAAAACTGTGTGTGTAGTTACCGATAAAAATGTCGTCCAACTGCCTAGCGTTTCAACGGCTTTCGATTCCCTGCGACGTAGCGGTATTGAATTTGAAGTATATGATCAAACCCGAGTTGAACCCACAGATGAAAGCATGTGGCAGGCGGTAGAATTTGCCCGATCCAAAGAATTCGATGCATTTGTGGCTATTGGCGGTGGTTCTGTCATAGATACCTGCAAAGCGGCAAATCTATTTTCAAGCGATAGGGAAGCAGAGTTCCTGGACTACGTAAATAAGCCAATAGGCAGTGGCAAGGAAATCAACGTTCCATTAAAGACTTTAATAGCTGTGCCCACTACAGCGGGTACCGGTTCGGAAACCACGGGAGCGGCCATATTCGATTACAAAAAATTGCATTGTAAAACTGGTATATCGAGTAAATACCTTAAGCCTAAATTAGGTGAGTTCAAGAATCTTTTAAGGTTTTAAGCAAAGCAGTAATAGGGAATTGTATTTACAGCTTTAATTGATCCTTTACACACACTCTCACAACCGGAAAGAGTGGCTGCCTTTAGTGGCTTTGATGTATTTTGCCATGCTTTGGAAAGCTTCACCGCCGTAGACTACAGGGAACGCGGCCTGGCCCCCTCAGATCCTAGTTTACGGCCCGTCTATCAGGGTCGTAATCCCATCTCAGATGTATGGGCACGATTTGGTTTAGCCACTATTCGTGATTATTTCCTCGATGCCATCTATCAGCCAGACAATCTTAAAGCTCGTTCGAAAATGCATTTGACATCGACCATGGCCGGAGTAGGATTTGGCAATGCCGGCGTTCATTTACCGCACGGCCTCTCCTATCCAATATCGGGGCGAGTGCGCTCATTTCGTCCGAAAGGTTATGACAGCGATTATGCCATCATACCACATGGCTTGTCGGTGGTCATTACAGCTCCGGCCGTATTTGAATTTCTTGCTGCCTCGTGCCCCGAGCGTCATCTTGAAGCTGCCAAATTATTGGGAGCCGATGTAAGTCAAGCGAAAAAGGCAGATGCTGGGAAAATTCTAAGTGATGTTATACGAAATTATATGCAAAGGGCGCAAATTGAAAATGGACTGAAAGCCTTGGGATTCGATTCATCGGATATACCAGCTTTGGTGGAAGGAACTTTGCCGCAGGAACGTATTATAAAATTGGCCCCCGTCGAGCAAAGCCGTGAGAATTTGTCAAAACTTTTTGAGAACTCAATGGAAATTTATTGAACAACAGCATTCAACTTACTTTTGATTGTGTTTAAGAAAAATACGATACGATTTTGCACAAAATATATAAATTATTTTTTTATTTTACTCAAATGCACGCACACAGAAAATATAACGGTTCTCTCTCGCTCTCGGCTGTCATTAATTGAAAATAAGTAATGGGATGAGTTTGACATGTTTTTGTTGTGTGCAGTGGTGCCAAAGCTGACGATTTTCGGCATTTTGATGATTTTTCTAGGATACAATGAACAAAATTGCGTTTGATGATTAGCTGCTTGCAGACCAAAGCGTTTTTTTTCCGTAAGCGGTAAGGGTGGAAGCATCAGGACTTTTTTTTGCTTCTGACAAAATATATTGAAAAATTTTGAAATTCATGTAGTAGCAGGAAGCAGACACAAAAGATGTACAGGGAGGGCCAAAATTTACCATGGATAAAAAACTTTAACAACTTTTTCGTTTATTAATTTTTTGATCCCACACCATACTGTAACCTAATGGGGTGCAATTGGCGTTGATGAATGGCTCTTGGTTTTTAGAACCCCAGAACCTACAGGTCTGCTTGTTAACAAGGCCATTCAAATGAAAATGAGCTTCAACACTCATCACTTTCTCTTAAAATAATTGATCGCTGGTTTAAAAAATAAAATTTTATTATTCTGGTTCTTTGTTCAGTTGTGAATCTCCCCATTATTAATATAATCTGAAAAAAAAATAAAAAAAAAATATAAACAAAAAAGTTATTGAAATTTTTAAACCCTATGGCAACTTTTGGCCCACCCTGTAGTTGACCATATGACGGTGCTATGAGAGCGACACTAGTTTCAGTAAACTGCCATATTTGGATGCGAAATAATATTTGCTTTAATTTCAGTACGCATATGTCAAAATTTACAATTGGTTGCTTTTTTGACATTTACGGGCGCTCTTTTCAGACCCAAGGGTCCAAGTGCCAAAAGTCAAATCTCAGTTAAATAACAAAAGTAAATATTGATGTGGATTCCATGGTCAAATAAAGTAGGTAAAGTTGTGCTAACAGCGGATTTAAAATTTTTTCTCGTAGTAACTTAAATTGTCAATTTTGTAATTTAATGCTGCCCACACACGATGCAACATTGTTTGAAACATGGCCATGTTTCAAACCATGTAGCATAACAATGGCTTTTGTTGAAGATTTTATAGGAAAAGATCTTTATCCAACATTCACAATTATCATCAATTATCATTATTTAAACGCAAAGAAACTTGTGAGACGTACTTTCTTGTAATAAAACAACAATTGCAGAAATTTGCTGTAGTTTTTCTGTAGCTTCTCAGAAAAAAATGCTCGGTCTATTGTTAAATATATTGTCATTTTTCAAATATAAAATTTTATCATTTTCGGCGAAATTTTAAAATATCTACATAAAGGTCCATTTAGTCTTGACGGTTGACGGTGGACGGTTGACAATCAGCTATTTCAGTTCAGGATTGCATTTTGCATGTGTTAGAGGGAGATAACTACAGTTTGACGGTAGACTTCTGCAGGTTGCAGAATCCACCGTCAACCGTCGAGACTAAATGGGCCTTAACGTTTGACAAAGATGACTATTGCCCATATTGCGAGTATTGCCAAATTTAAGTGTGATACTAATTTTGTTCACATGAAAAACTCAAATCAGCCTTAAAATAATTTCTAGATATGAGGGTTGCCATTTATATTTCGGGTCCGGCAAAAAAAACAAAGACCCATACGGTTGATTGCTGTTTTGTTTCGGGTTCATATGCATAGATCCATGATCCGTCACCTAAGACAATGTTATATACTGCTTTTGAGCTACTGAAGTTATACTTTTTCAACATCTCTTTGCACCAATCCATACGCGCCTTTTTTGAGCATTCGTCATATTATGTGGAATCCAACGAGAACAATTTTTTTTCACGGACAAATAAATATACAATGTCTTATTGATGCTTGCCATTCTAATGCCCAAGGATGCCTCAATCTCACGGTATATTACATGTAGGTCTTGCTTAATCGGTTCACGCACAGCATCGATGGTTTCTGGCAAAGTGACCGAAGTTGGACGTCCTTCACGAAATTCATCCAGGAGCGAACGGCGTCCAAGACTGAACGGTGGTTTTTGATGGTGCTTCATCGCCAAAAGTCAAAACAAGTTGATTTAAACACTCTTGTCTCAATAACCCACGCCGAAAATCCTAAAAAATCATCGCACGAAAATGTTCACGGGATAATTCCATTGTTTGACTGAGATGGATTTTTCAACACACTGTAAACGAAACAATTCGCCCTCAAATGACAAAACGTTCTGAGTGAAGTTATGCTAAATAATGTCAAAGTTTACAATGGAAGTTCCAGTTTGCATCTGGGAACACTAGTATTGTCAGGACCCAAAATATAAATAGCAACCCTCGTACGGTTTTGATTTATTTCAAACACACTCACTCCTGTTCACATGAAAAGGAGAACTCAGTACTTTAGGGTGGCGTAAAAAAGATGTTGAATTTGGTCATTTAATAATGGAACACCACCCGATGTGTTTTCGCTTCGCCCAATGGCCTGAAGATTGTTTGGCAGGTGATAAAAAATTTTACCGAAAATCCGTGTTTTTAGATGAAGCTCATTTTCATCTCGGTGGCTATGTCAATAAGCAAAATTGCCGCATATGGAGTTCAGAGAACCTACACGTGACATCAGTGAGCGTTGCCGGGCCATGGTCACCAAATTGTTGCTTCCAAAAATTCAAAAGATTGACATGGACGACATATCCCACAGCACTTAATTTGAAAATCGAATAGTCTGCCGAAATTGTGATGTCAATTGGGCTCCTCAAAGCTGTGATTTGTGGGATTATTTGGTTAGGAGCCATTAGGGAACAATGTTACGCAAGGTATCCAGAGACAAATGAAGCGTTGAAACGAGAAAAGGAAGTTGCCATTTAAGAGATTTGACCCGAAACAATCGAAAACGTACTAAAACATTGGGTTGATCGGTTGAGGTACTGCCGAGGCATATGAATGATATTGTGTTCCATTATTAAATGACAAAGTTCAACCTTTCCAGTAAAACAAAATATTTTTAATACTTATTTTATAGCCGATTCAAATTTATAATGTTAAATCGCCTGTAAGGAAATTTTTAAATTACATGGTTTTAAATAGTGCGTCTTGCAAATGTCGAACTTCGCTATCCACACACTGCTGCAAACGATTTCTGAACTCTAACAAGCATGTCGACTGGTATTCTGCCAATATCAGCCTCAATATTGTTAATTAGGTCTTCCAATGTGTTGGGACATGCACCTTCGACTTCTGGTAACCCCAAGGAAGAAATCGCATGTCCCAACACAACACAACTTAAAATTACCTCTCCTCACGTGTCCAATGCATGTTACCAACCAAAAAGCAGACGAATACAAATCTCCCGTCAGCCACTATAAGCCTCGCACACTCTCCAATCTCTTCGACCAACAGTGCCGCTACAGCCTGCAGTGCAAAAAAGCAAATTCCGCACTCCACACTACAATTTGTACTTATATATTCAAAGAAAATTTAATCCGGCGATTACGTTCGTCCATGCGAGTGCCATATTAAAAAAATTAATAAAAAATTAGTTGACCAGAGCAGAGCAAATTTGTGCTTTTAAAGGAGCTTGCAACAAGTGCACCAGTAAACGCATTCAAATTTTTTTAGATTACATGCTGAACAGGTGCTAAGTCCAAGTCTCAATCGCATTCAATTGAAAATGTTTTAGTATTGCTAATACTTAAGCGTCCTCCTATAACTTCTACGATAGATCGAATGTCACAACTTTTATACGAGTATCTGCCGGAAATTGGTTGGTTCTATTCTTAGATGGTCAATTAAAAAATACAATCCAGTGCTTTGCTCAGATGCTTGTGCAGATTTTAGTTCTAAACTCGTTGCACTATGCCCTTGATACAAAATTCCATTAAGCATAATTATGATTATGTGTAAATACATTTTAATGATTTCGCAAATATAAAAATTAAACAGAATGTATTTCATATTTAAAAACAATTAAAAACCCCACGATTCATCTACTTCATTTTAATTCCGGTTGGACGTGCCTATTTTCCGTGTTCCTTGCCTTTAGGTTGACCTCCAGTCTTTTATTGGATTTCTTAGTGATGCAAATGATGATGACCATGAATATGGTGATGATGATGGGCCGGTATCGAAACATGAACGGGATGATGGACCAACACGGGTTCGTGCACCACCACGGCTTTATGGACGACTACTGGTTTATGAACAACAACCGGCTTCAGGACCACCACCGGCTTATGGACCACAACGGGATGATGTTCAATTACGGCCACATGATGATGATGATGACCGTGCAAGTGTCCAGGTGCTGCCGAGGTGAGAGCCATTACTCCAAGGATTGTAATCAAAAATAATTTGGCGAAATATGAAAACATCTTCGAGTTGTTTTAACTACAGTGAACAAAGAACGAGAACTGATTGTTAACTCACTGCCATCAAAGAACTTTTATACCAAAATTTGTTTAATATTTTTTGGTAGTTCGAATAAGATTTTTTGCCCCATACACTATTGACCTAACCAAAAAAAGTATTTGGCCAAGTCTGTTGCAATAAATTTCTGTTGCCAAACAGATTTTCGTTAATTTGAGGGTTTTTGCCATACAAATTGTTGTGGTTTCCTGTTTCTCAATTGCTTTAATAATATATTATCAAAAAATATACCTTTAAATTATTCTAGTCTTACAGATAATCTTAAAAGCTATTGTCGTCTTTGTTAACATGGTTTGGCCACTTCGTTGTCCACTTGGATGGCCGGACATTTCTTGAGGTTTTTGCTGAATTTCTTTTCGAACTTCTTTTCTTGCTTCTCACTTAGTTCCTCGAGAGATAACTTCGTTTTGTACTTTTTCAGTAGCTTCTTTTTCAGTTTGTCCACGGCAATGCCACTGGGATTCTTTGCCACAATCTTCTCCATAACCGTGGACCATTGGAATTCTTCACTTTCCTCCAGTGTTGCTGTACCATTTTGCTCCTCGACCGACACTTCTGCATCGGCTTTCTTTTTCTTCTTCTTCTCGACTTTTTCCACTCCATTTGTTTCTTCTTCGGCTTTACGTTTTACACCATTTTCTTTGGTCCCGTTCTGCTTGGCTTTCTTGGCCTCCTCCTGAGCCTTCTTGGCTGCTGCTACCTCTTCTTGTTTCGCCTTTTTCATATGTTCCAATTCCTTTTCCAACACCTCCCACACTGGTTCAGCTTGCCTGGGAGGTATTTTCATGCAGTTTGCCACAAAGTTCTGGAATTTTGCCTTCTTCCTGGGCACATTGTCGTAATTCTGCAGCCGCTGGAAAATGTTGCGTGTTTGTGCCGACAACTGATATTCGCTGGATTCTAAAATCGATCGCACAATATCCATCCACGTCTCTTGTTTCTTTTGTCCGCTATTCTTGGATTCACGTGGCACAAAATTCTTGCCGGAATACTTTTCCAATTCGGTAATGCACTTGGTGTGGGCCACATATTCGTCGGCATGAAAATCTTTTTGACAGTCCATGCAAGAAACATTTTTGACGCGATTATTGCACTTGGTGTTGTAGTGTTTTTCCACCGACGGCTTCTTAACTGATTCCCCGCAGTGGTTGCATGTAAAGAACACCATATTTTATTTGAATATAATTTAATTAATAATTGCGAAAAAAACAAGATGCAAATGATTTTTATCGTGCAGAATTGAGGAATTGTGTGTAAACAAATCCACGTGCAAGGAGAACACCGAAGCGACCCAAAAAAATTCAACGCCGTCGCACATTAATAATATAATAATATAATCGGCGACAACGGTTTTCTGTACATTGTACGCTTAACAACACTGGTCAATAAGGTACTCAACACCATAGCACTTTTTTTTACTAAATTATTTTAATAAATCGAAAACAAATTGTTTTTTTTTATAAAAATAATATATATGTAAAAAGTTACTCATAATTTCATGCTTAATTTTCTTTAGTTCTTAATTATTTTCGACAGATATAGTCTTTCCCACACAAAGAGATTATTTTAAAATTTCTCTACGAGGGTTGATTTCTACAAACAAAAAAACTAAACTGCAAAACTATAAATATATTAACATAGATATTGGTTTAAAGTGAGTGTACGTAACAAAAATATTTAAACTAATTCACCCCACGATATGTTCGCCAATTTTGCCTTATAGAATTTCTATAGCAATATGTTTGGCTCATTTAGCTTTAAAATCTTTTCAACCGGCCAAACCAATATGTTTGGCATTGTTTGACATTTAAAATAATTTTGTTACACATCACAATTTGTTTTCTTTTTCATTAATAATTACGAGAAGTTTTGGATATTTTTTATATGGTTATAGTAATTTTAATTTTTTGATTACGTTTGCATTGTTTTCCATTAATTGTTTGTACTTCTTGTCAAATAATTATTGTTTAGTTCTGTTTAGTGGAAGTAAAATTCTATTTGGTGTCTCTGTTCGGTTTATTCTGAGTATTCTTAAGCGTTCTGCTGTTTCCTGTCTAATGGTTTCTAAAAAATTTTTGTAAGACATTACAAGTTGAGATGTTTTCATATCGACTCAATGTATGGGGAACACAGTTGGTTTTTGCCAAAAATCATAGGTTTTCCGGCAAGATTTCGATGTGTTGGAGGGCATACAAATTGGAGAAGTTGTTAACGAATTTATTACAGCTATTTTAGTGCCTTACGTCCATTTTACTTTCGAATATTAGCCTCTGTTTAGGCTAAGTACTTAAACGGCTACAACAAATTACCTTAATAATTTTTTTTTTCAAAAATCGAGTACTACTGTAACTTTTTCAATAGACGTATTTAAAATCAAAGTATTTTTCTACGGTCTTTTTAAAAATCGGGTACAACAATACTTTTCCAATAGACATGATCAATATTTACATTTTTGTTAAAGGCCAGTTGTCTGTTAAATTTGTGTCTCAAAAATTAATAAAATACTTGACTTATGGTACAGTAAACATTTTATAGTACCTAGCCCAACAACAAATAAAAAGCTCGTTATATTGCCAAAGTCAGTTGAAAGAATATGACAAATCAATATAGAAAATGACAGATATGACGAATAAATATAAACAATTGGTACGCCCTAATGTGCAACGCATGTATAAGTACTTCATATACACATAACTTGCACACTTTGTTTGTGCTTTTTGCATTTGTAGTTTTCAGCGAAGACCCATGCGGAACGGAATTGGTGGAAATAATATTGCGCGTTGAAGATTGCTCTACCCACAGTTCGAAGACTATACGCAAAGATTAATTCTCATTAATAAAAATGAGTCTCCCGTATAAAGGTCCAATTAGTCTTGTCGGCTGACGGTTGATTCTGCAACCTGCAGAAATCTGCCGTCGTCAACCGTCGAATTGTAGTTATCTCCCTCTAACACATGCAAAATGCAACCCCAACCCAAACAGCTGATTGCCTACCGTCAAGACTAATTGGACCTTAAGTCAATTGATTTGTTCCTGAAGTAATTGTTGCCAAAGACAGCTGAAGAAAACCTTGGCGGGTTTAGAAACAGCTGTACAGACCGATTGGCAACCGTAGTAAATACACATCACCAATTTTTTACGTTGATTCTGAAAAAGAAACAACAAAAAGTTATATAAATGTTAAATAAAAACTGTTCATGTCATGAAATTGACAACAATAATTTTATGTGAATGCTTAATAATAATTGTGAATCTCTGAAAAAAATAAAGCTTACAAAGTTAAAAAAATTTATGACAAATTTAAAATTTGAAAGTCTACAAGAAAAAATTTTAAATCAGCTGACTACGTAACACTACCTTCTTTATAGTACTATGACTTGACAATACCGGTTTTGCTATCCAGTCTTTTTTTATCGAGGCTTAAGCCTAGTATTCACCAAAAACGAAATTCTCGCTCCTATAAGAAATACATGAAGCAAAGCAAACGAAATTTACCATTTGTAAATTCCGTTTAGCTATTTTCGTTTGGAGGTATTCAGCTGAAACGAAAAGGAGGCAGAATATGCAACTGTTACCGGGATAGCAATAAGAGCAGTGTAGACTATTTTCACCATATGCAAACGAAAATTAATGATCTGATAATTTTTTGCAGAAGGTATTTTTGAAATTTACAAAAAAATAAAAACAAATTTTGTAAAGTTGTTTTTGAGGGTATTTAAATGAATATGATTAAAATTATTTTTTTGAAAATGAACTACGGCTGCTTCCTCTAGACTGGCATTCCTCTATGTGAATGCTTGATAATAATTGTGAATCTTTGAAAAATATGTTGCTTACAAAGTTAAAAAAATTTATGACAAATTTAAAATTTGAAAGTCTACAAGAAAAAATTTTAAATCAGCTGACTACGTAACACTACCTTCTTTATAGTACTATGACTTGACAATACCGGTTTTGCTATCCAGTCTTTTTTATCGAGGCTTAAGCCTGGTATTCACCAAAAACGAAATTCTCGCTCCTATAAGAAATATATGAAGCAAAGCAAACGAAATTTACCATTTGTAAATTCCGTTTATCTATTTTCGTTTGGAGGTATTCAACTGAAACGAAAAGGTGGCAGAATTTGCAACTGTTACCGGGATAGTAATAAGAGCAGTGTAGACTATTTTCACCATATGCAAACGAAAATTAATGATCTGATAATTTTTTGCAGAAGGAATTTTTGAAATTTACAAAAAAATAAAAACAAATTTTGTAAAGTTGTTTTTGAGGATATTTAAATGAATATGATTAAAATTATTTTTTTGAAAATGAACTATGGCTGCTTCCTCTACACTGGTCTACACTACAATTCGTTCGTGTAGAGATATGTAAATGCAAATTTCCTAAGCGAAAATTTCGATTTAGGGAATACTAGGCTTTAGCAAAAAACATCAATAACACCGCTTTTAATATTCAATTAAATAGGCAACACTGTTTTTCCAAACGTCATTTTATTCCAAAGAATTTACATTTATGTTCGTTATTTGTACATTTAAATTTATTTTCGTTGAAATATACATAAAAGTAATTATTTTAAACCAATTTTGTCGGTGGAGAGCAGTATTAAGTTAAGAGCTTCCTACTAATCGTGGTAATGTGCTTTGCTCCTGTTCGAGAGGATGATGAAATTGGCACGCAAGCGTCCTTACCGAAAGCCAAATGGTGCATGACAATTGAAGGAATGTGTCCATGAAAACGTGCTTTACTTTTTCTGAAATACCGTTAATGCAATACCACCGACAGGGAGAATGCGTTTTCACTGATCAGGCAGAATGAAGCTATTCCATTCAAGACTAATTTGGAAAAAAGGAAGAATAAACAATGTGATCCAGGACAAAGAAGGTAAGAACAGTATACGAAATTAATCAATTGAATAGCTTACGAAATATATGTATAAGTAGTATGTGACTTTAAAATTGCGCAAAAACAACAAAAAAATGTAAGAAAAGTTGTCGATAATGTCAACTTTTTCTGAAGAGTTACGGCATCAATTAAGTTAAATCAATTTGCAGAAAAATGGCACTCGCTTTAACAGCGCCCAAAAATTACGAAAATTACTTGAATGAGTTACAGCATAAATTCAATTAAGTAGCCAAAAAGGAAATACGCCATCGCAGATTTGATTAGACAAAAAAGTGCATCATACAAAGCCTCCTTTTGAATAGACCGGACTCTAAAATTTAAAACTGTTTTCCTAATCGCTGTCAAACTGAACACGGATCGTTTGAAAGGTGATTGAGAGATCTGTTAAAAAGTTTGGCTGAAGTGCATTCTATGGGGCGTGACAAAAATTAAAAAAACGACATGCTGCAGTCTTCTGAATGGGTCGAGTATATATAAATAATGAATGAGGACGCTCAGGTCCAGGTAGCTCTCAGAGTCAGGAAAATGATACTCAAACCAATAGATTGATGGCTTAAATGCAATTACATAGGGGTGGTCTTAGGTGACACTCAAGACACAAAATAGTGCACCCTGAGGCCCTTAGGGCCCAAAAACAGACTCAAACGTAAATAATACAGATTTGTGCAATAATTGCAAGCATGAGAAATGGACGTTTACCAATTCCACTTTAAAAAGGTGTGGAGCCGTGTTTGCTTTCCACTAATTAAAGAATTTTACCACATTTCGTTGACTCAAAAGCAGAAGGCTTTAAAGTCCCGAGAAGAGCGCTGAAAAAACAGAAACCTAAAACCGACATTCTGGTTTTTATATCCAAACCCGACTGTCGATTTCTCAAAAATATCTAAAACCCTGCATATATAGGGTGATCCATTATTTTCAAAAAATAAATGGTATAAAATATCCTTTCAAATTACCAATAAAGATTTCACACTTGATTTGAATTTTTAAATTATTGTTGTTCTAAAAAAATACCTCTAGTTAGACAACCCTTTATAAAGTAAAATCAAAGAAATATCATAATTTTCTTCAGAATCACCAGTTAATTCGATTTAACGATATCTGTTTGTCTGTGCCTCCATTCTTCTGCTGTCTATCTAAGGCTTGTTTTCAAGGTACAGGTCGCATTTGTTGCCCGATCTTCATGAAATTTTGCACAAGTAAGTTTTTAGGATTAATGACAGACGCTATTGAAATAAAAAAATCGGTTCATTTTTAGATAAAGCGCTCATACATATGTTTATCCGATTCTATGTTTTTTTAGTGTTATCTGCCACATGCTAATTCAATCTTAATGATATTCGGCAGAGGTTAGTTTATTAGACCACGGAAGGACGCTTTTATGCCTGTAGTTTATTGCTATCTTATTTATGTGGTAGAAAGCAGTTGGTTCGTGTCAATGGAGTCTCTTTAGTCTGTTTTGTCTGTTAAGAGTGGGGTCCCTCATGGCTCTCCACTTGGTCCGATTTTGTCTGTGCTGTTTATTAATGACCTTTTCCAAATTCTGGGCGATTGGTGTACACCGTACTCTTTTGCTGCATATTCTCATTATTGCTTCGGTTATTAGTTTCACACTTCGTCAACTATACCAAATATTGTGTGCTGCCTAGAGGTATATACAGTAACTACCCAAAGTAATATGAATATAATAAAGGCAGTGTTTCATAGAGCTATGCGCTATATTTATTCTGTTAAACCATATGCTCACATATCGCCGTTTGTGAATGACTTTTTAGGCTGTTCCTTTGTGGAATTTGTGCACCTTCGTTTTTTCAAGATATACAAAACCCAATCTCCTGTGTTCTTAGCAAATTCATTTGTCTTCAGTCACTTAATTCTCAACAGACAGTTAATTATTCCAAAGGTAACACCACTTATTCATTCCTCGTAAGAGTAGCCCGACTATTTAACATTTATGACATTTCGTATAGATTTAATGGAATATTTCGTTCAAGTACAGAGTAATGTTTTTCTTTATATGTTTTCCATGGTTTCTTGATTATCACTTATATGCTTTCATCAGGTTTTTTATTCTCTTTTATTAGGAAAAATTAGCATTATTTTAATTTTTATTTTTTTTTATTTTATACTTTTTTTTTGACGTTCTATTTAACATTTTGATGCATATTGTAATTCAGCTTTAATAGGCCCCAAATGGGCTTCGAATTACATGTCAATAAAGAAATGAAATCGCTTCAGATTAAGATATATTTTCCACATATATGTTACATCCAATCTTGATGAACTTTGACACAAGTTAGTTGGTTGGGTCAACAAAGGAGGCTACTGAAATTGAAGAAAATATATTTAGATGTATACTTATACTTATATACCTCCTACACACTATATTCAGCCGATTTTATGTTTTTTCAGCTCTATCTGTCACATGTTGCACCCAGTCTTAATGAAATTTGACACACGTTAGTTTTTTTGAACCAAAGAAGAAAGCTACTAAAATTAGAGATCGGTTTAGATAAGGACCGAGCTCTCACACTTCATCATCTGATTTTTTGTTTTAGGGTTTGTATACCATGACGTCGCGGTAATGTTGAGTACTTTCTGAATAAAGGGAAACCAATATACAAAGTAGTTTTCGTTCACTATTTGTTATACCCTGCACCACCTCGAGTGGAGGGTATAATATAGTCGGCCACACCTTACTTTAGTGTTTTTTTTACTAGTTTTATATATACCCCGCAATAATTATATTGGAGCCCAAAAATAGATTTCCATATACATACAAATATGGCTTTAAAATATCAACAATAAATCCCATAAAGTTAAATATAATTTTTTTGTAGGCTTAATTTATGTGGCCTGTCACCAAAAATATCAGACCCATTTAAACGTTGGATTAATTTAGGTGACGGACCACATGTCCAAAAATCTGACGCATTTAAACGTGGACATATGTGTACCAATTACAATGCACTGTTCACACAAATTCAATATGACCTTATTTTTAACATTGTAAAAATTTAGAGCCTGTTAAAGAGCGCAATTACTTCCCTCCAGGTTTTGATATTTTTACATTCATAGGCATAAAGTTAAAACCAATCTGTAGGTTAATTTCGTTTTTTTTACTTTATAAAAAACAAAGACAGTCGGTTTTTTTCATATCACGATTTTGTAGAAAACATGAAATGTTGGTTTTCTGAAAGCCACGGTATTTTTGGACTCTTTAGTCGCGAATCCATAGGATGTACTCGTATATCTCTATAGCTGAAATTTATTAAGCCCGGACGAATGCCTCCTGCACAGAAAGACGTTTTGACTTGAAAATCATTTTAAAGGCCTCCTGGACAAGAACGCCCTTATTCTTTTTTTCCTGAAAGGCCCACCTCATTCTGGGAGAGTGGTATATTTCTGTTTTCGCGTTACGCTTTAAAAACTGCACTTTTGCCAAAAATTTTGCAAAGGTACACTAAACAATATTATACAGAACATATTTAAAAGCATTAGGTATGTAACTAAAGTAAATTTTACGAAAGCGATTGCGAATATTGACAAATATTGTTTGCGAAAGCAAATGTTATAAATTTCCATTTTTGCGAAAGGTAATATTTCAGATTGGGTTTTTGCGAATGCAAAAGTGAATAACTATTTTTTGATTTTATAGATTATTTTTTGTGAAATAATATAATCATTTTCTAGGGTAATTAATAAAAACTACAATTGTTTGCAGTTTGCCATAACCATTTTCATTTAAAAACGTGATTTAGTACTAGGCTTAAGGAAAAAACATACATTTTTGAAAAATAATTCACAAAGAAATTTAGTTCTGAGGTAACTATATACTATGGGCCAAAAGTTATGGGGTTTACAAATTAAATAACTATTTCGTTTTATAGGGTGATCCATCTAGAGGTATTTTTTCAGAACAAAAAAAATATAAAATTCAAATCAAGTGTTGAATCTTTATTGGTAATTTGAAAGGACATTTTATGGCAATAAATAAATAAATAGTGCGTCTTGTGGCACGTTGTTTTTACCAAAAACTTCACGAAACTTTCTCATCGTCACAGTAATCGTTGGCTGATTTTGATAAAATATTTTAACGATTAAAACACGTTGCTTTATCGAATATTTTTCTTTAATAAATATGTCACATCTCTATTTTACGACTGCCACATATGAACTGTCCAGACTAATGTTTACCAAAATGGCGGCAAAACAAAGTGTTTACCTTCCCGAAGGACACCCTGTACTTAATTAATTAAATCCCACAACATCTCAATAAAGAACAAAGAGAAACTTCTATCAAAACAGTGACCGGACCTACCGTTTAACGTCGGCCCTGAAGGGCTAATGCAGTTGATAGAGAAGTCTTTACATGGCTTAGAGATAAATCTTTTACTATAAGTATAAAGTCGCTGGCATTTACGAGGTGTAAATTTCGCCACTGAAAAATTGTTTCATGTTCTTAACCGGGGTAGAATCTGGTTTTACGGCATTCCCATCAAATAAATCAATTGATGGGAATACAAAAGGCAATAAATCATTTGTCTTTTTTAGTTAATGGAATGACAGTCTAAAACAAATGTTTCGTAAAAATGGGAAATTTCTTTAAAATCAGTGAGCTATTCACTATGTTATTCTTATACTTATCGCGTGGGACCCGCCGAGCCAAACAGATTTTACTCGACTACGAGATCAATCACTTATGCCGATTTGAAAATGTGTAACTTGTAACTTGCAAGACCATTGCTCACTTTATAAAATCGAATATTAATTATTAAGGTTAGTTAAGTATTGAAATAATATAGAATAATTGTCATCAATAAATACGTGAGTTAGAACCTCCCTTCATTCGAAAAATTCGTATATATCGTCTTCTTCGGTTAGAAAGTCACATAAACAATGACAAACCGCAACAATAATGAAAAATCACTGCAGTTTCATTAAAGTTACTGGAAAAATTATGACTTGAACAGTTTTTATTCTGGTTCGAGACCTTTTTCTTGTTTCTTTTTCAGAATCAACTAGATAATATGATAAACGACAAGTACCTGAATGAGTTTAAAACTGGTTTTTTTTTAATTTTTTAATGGCGAGGGTTTCAATCTTAAAACCGAATTATCTGTAAGACTTGTAAAAACGTCTCTATAAAATTCAAAAGCCGTTTGAAGCCGAAGGTCCCAGCCAAAGAGTTTAAAAGAACATCGTGTACAGCTCACTGATTTAAGAAAAGTTCTTCGTTTGTTTCTTAATACCACGTTGATTAATCTTTTTTAGAATTGTAATTTTTCTTAACTTTTAAAGTTTCTATAATACAAGTTGTTAAAATTGAGATGTTTGCGCAAAATCTTTTTTGCATTTAACTAACTTTCTGTTGTTGGCGTTAACAATGCATTGATTTATGAATCAAATTAAACAATTGAAGGGACATCATTCATGATTTCACTGCACCGATAAGGCAGTTCAAGTAGCAGCAACAGAGACATAACAACGCTAATTACAAACGATACCGATGTTAAAGTTAGCATATTGGCTTTTAATTCCAATTACCTAAAC
Organism: Hydrotaea diabolus; assembly: GCA_963513945.1. NCBI lineage: Eukaryota > Metazoa > Arthropoda > Insecta > Diptera > Muscidae > Hydrotaea > Hydrotaea diabolus. The sequence goes on along the minus strand of OY740720.1, from coordinate 21,173,230 downwards.
GACTTGTCGGCTCAGTCGGGTCATGACGATATATGCATGTAAGCTAAACCGAAATGTAAGCAAATAAAGAAGTCACAAACAATTACTGGTTGACTTCTCTAACAAAATTTACAACTCAATTAGTGGCGAATCGAATGTAAACAGATTTGAAATTAACAACCACAAACATAACGACACTGCCGCCAAGTTCATTTAAATCCGGCATTTCGAAATGAAAATGTTGAGCAGCAATCACAGTGTTTCAAATCACATTTAATGAGTGGATATGAGTTTCTATTATGTATTTTTTGAGAGTGGTTTTCTATTTAATCCTTAATGGGTTGTTAAGGAGAAATATGTGTGAATTTAGGTATTATTCATATACTTATATATAAATTCACACATACTTCCCCTTAACATCCCATTAGGGAGGAAATCGAAATCTAGTCTCAAAAAATCAAACATTGCGTTTGCTATGATATCCCTTTATATGAAAGTGCAAATATTTGTTTGCAACGGACATTCCGATATGGTTTCAAAGTACTAGGATTGCTGTTTATATTTCGGGTCCTGACAATACTAGTGTTCCCAGATGCAAACTGAAACTTCCATTGGAAACTTTGACATTTTTAGCATAACTTCACCCAGAATGTTTTGTCATTTTAGGCCTAATTGTTTTGTTTACAGTGTATTGAAAAATTCATCTCAGTCAAAAAATGGAATTATCCCGTGAATATTTTCGTGTGATGATTTTTTACGATTTAAGGCGTGGGTTATCGAGACAAGAGTGTTTAAATCAACTTGTTTTGGCGATGAAGCACCATCAAAAACACTGTTAATCGCTGGTACCAAGAGTTCAGTCTCGGATGCCGTTCGCTCCAGGATGAATTTCGTGAAGGACGAACAACTTCGGTCAATTTGCCAGAAACCACCGATGCTGTGCGTGAACTGATTAAGCAAGACCAACATGTGACATACCGTGAGATTGAGGCATCCTTGGGCATTAGTATGACAAACATCAATAAGATATTGCATGTTCATTTGGTCATGGAAATAATTTGTTCTCGTTGGATCCCACAATTTTTTGACGAATGCTCAAAAAAAGCTGGCTCGTATGGATTGGTGCAGAGATGTTGAAAAAGTATAACTGCGGTAGCTCAAAGGCGGTGTATAACATTGTCACAGGTGACGAATCATGGATCTATGCACAGGATTGGACCGTATGGGTCTTTCAAGACGAGCCAAATTCAACAAGAGTTGTTCGTGGAAGAAGTACATCGAAGCAAATGATTACGATTTTTATCGATATAACCGGGGATGTTGCCACAGTGCCTTTAGTGGAACGTAGTACGGTCAATTCTAAGTGGTCTACAACCATCTGTTTGCCAACAGTGTTCGAAGAAATAAGGAAAGATAATCAGAGACGACGGATCATTTAGCATCACGACAATGCGAGCTCTCACACATCAGCTGAAACGATGAGCTATTTGACAACTCAAAATGTCGAATTGCCATCCACCGTATAGCCCTGGGGGTGTCTCAATCGAATGACGGGTCGAATTGATGGGCCATCCACCGTATAGCCCTCATTTGGCATTCCTAGCATCAAGAAAAAAATGCGTGGTCAATAATTTTCATCTCCCGAAGCAGCTGTTGAAGCGTTCAAAAATCATGTGGAAAAAGTGCTTCGAAAATTATTTTGTGCGCCTGCAAAAGTTTATTGATCTTAAAGGAGAATATTTTGAAAAACAATAAAACCATTTCTAATTATAAATCATTGTGATGATCTCTCCCGACGTGCCTGGGTGGAGGAAGCCTGCTCACAAGATGGTGGCTGGTATCGCTCTGACGCTAAAATCCATATATGTGACGCGCAAAATAGAAAGGGACCTAAGGGTAAAAACCAGTTTTGTTCAGGAAGCCATTTTAAAGATTTAAATACGTGTATCTTTGTGTACCATCACTGAGTGTGTTGGTGCATATCTCTGGGAGGGAACACTTTTTGGGCATGGCATCGGTCTCGTTCGATGCTCAGATGTTGTCCACATCAAAAAAAAAGTGAAAATTGATTTTTTTACCCTTGGGTCCCTTTCTCTATGTGCTGTCACATATAGACAATATTTTGATATACAAGTACTCGTATGATCTACGACTTCTCATGTAAATGGTCCACCTCGGACATGAAGAGGAACCTTGTTGCAGCCGGAAAACGGAATTCTCACAAAATTGAATACTTTTCCGCTGCGTAGCACTCGCTGATACTCGCTGACCACACTGGCGTCGTAAGAGGTCAACAAGATTTCCCTACTCGAGCCCAAAATAAGCCAACCTGTATGTATTTTTTTAGGATTCGGCGTTTTAAGCTGTTTGATATTAGCCGTATTCTTTTTAGGTAACAAGCTTAGTTATTGGGTGGGCCATTTAAAATTTTAAAGTTGAATCGGCTGTAAAAAAATACTGATCATATTTTCAAATTTCTAGTTTTAGTGGAAAGGTAGAACTTTGTCATTTTAAAACGGACTATCCGACGCGTTTTCGCTACGGTTCTGTCAAACATTTAGTTTCGCTAAGTTTTTTTGCTAATTTTCCTAACGCAACTTGAATCTGATTCTAAACACTGTGCACTGAAAAGCACCCCCAAAGCACAAGCACCGAAACAACATCCAAAATTTTAAATGTTTTTGACAGATTTTCCCCAAATAAAACAAAACAACATTTGTTGATAGCCAAAGATTACGCCGATTTATGTTCACAATTTGACGTCGACAACAATTTCAGGCAAACATTTTCGCAAATTCACTATAAAAGTGAACATTTCACTACGATTCGATGTCAGTTATTGGTGAAAAGACCTCAACGCAAAATAGTGCATGTTGGAGAATCCCCCCTAAAAGGATCAACGCTGTTTACTAAAAGCAAAACTTAAAAATGAAATTCCTGAATTTATTCTTCATTTTCGGTTTGTTCTCTGTCATAGCGACCATGGGTTCTATGGCGGTCAGCGCCGAGCCTCTGCCCAGTCCTCGCGGCCGTCCGCCAACCACCAAACGTCCCAAATCCGGCGGTGACGATGACGGTGCCAACGGCGATAGACGCTAGCTAGAATCGCTAGCCGAGGAGAGGCGGACAGTGTCCTGCAGCAAGCCTCGCAAAGTTAGCGACAGTAAGATAACCGTCCATTGTTATGGGGAAGATAAATTGCAAACAGTTGAAATTTTGTTAATTTAATTATTTAAATTGCATAAATAAATAAAAAATCGAAATACAAATACAAAATGTTAATGAGTGTGAAATAGATATGAATGCATTTTGGAATATTTTATAGTTTATATTTTATACAATTATTAATTAATTTGTTAATAATTTAATTTAGTGGTGTCGGTTACATTCATTAGACCACTTTAACGTGTGAGTGTTTACTTTTTTCTTCTTTGGGATGCCTGTACGACTATTGTAATTATTAGTTTGTCATAATTGGTTGTAATTACAAAATTACAATAAAATAAACGACCTTGCAATGTTAAACATTTGTGTTGCCATCATGTGGTGCCATCAACATGTGCCTGCCGGCCAACCTGCCGTATATCAATTTTGTAGCACATCGGAGGGTTTCATCGGCTCTGTCAGGGTATCTATTGTAAACCGCAAAATGAAAGAAATACACAAACGTTATTACTTCACAGCAGTATGTGCACGTAGTAAATATTTTGTTGACGGAGATGTGTTTGGTGTACCCTACACCAAGCAGCGGTGCTGGAGATAAAGTTTGGTCACAATTGATTAGTCAGCGGCGATATTCAGGAACAAGAAAGATAAATAAAAAATGGTAAACCGTTGGCACAGCACCATATACGTTGTACTGGCAAACGGAAAGATTTCTAAACGCCTAGTACTGGCAAAGACTCCAAAATGATAACATCGATATAAGCTAGGTTGTAACGCGTCATCTATTTCGAGGTTCCCTACTTTTTTTTAAAAAAAAAACACAGACAATTTAAATTGTTTGGGGAATGTTTATTATCATTTGAAAGAACATTCTTTGGAATGTATTTTTTTTGAAGATTATATGTATCAAAGGTTGGCCGCGGCTACGTCTCAGATGGTCCATCCGTTGAGTCCAATTTTCGATGACTCGTTTGAACATTTCTACTGGCAACTGGCGAGTGATACGCGTGATGTTTTGCTGCAAGGCCTGAATCGAAGCTTTACATATCACCGCAGGAAAATGTCTAACGGTGTGATATCACACGAACTTGGTGGCCAATCGACCGGCCCAAAACGTGAAGTGTTCTCTCAATAAATCCATTGATTGATGTGGGAAGTAGCGCCGTCTTGTTGAAACCAAATGTCGCGAGATCAGGCAACAAATAGTCGGTTATCATGGCACGATAACGGACGTTCTCACTGGCATCATTTTTAAAGAAATATGGACCGATGATTCTATCGGCCCACAAACCACACCAAACCGTTGTTTTTTCTGGATGAAGTGGCAACTCTTGAATCTCTTCTGATTGCTCTTCGTCCCAAATGCGGCAATTTTGCTGTTTACATACCTATTGAGCCAGAAATAAGCCTCATCGCTGAACAATAAAAAACGTCGGACCTTCTTGGAACTTTCCAAGAGCCCATAGAGCAAAGCAATGTCGCTGGAGAACGTTGGACGGCTTCAGTTCTTGTACAAGCTGTATTTTGTACGCTATCAATTTAAGATCTCGACGTTAAATGCGCCAAGTCGTTCCAGACGAAAGTCCGAGTTGCTGCGAAGGGCGCCGAATCGACTCTCCACGGTCCTGGTGTACACTCTCAGCTACGGCCGCTACAGTTTCTTTACTGCGTGCTGGACGTGGTCTATTCGGTCGAATATTATCCAATAATGAATGCTCTGGGTCTCAAGAATGGTGTTGCAAATAGTACGCTCAGTAGGCCGATTATGTTGACCATGTGTTGAACGAGGTGCACGAAACACATTCCTCGCAGAATGTGAATTTTCGTAATAAAGTTGAACGATTTGTAAACGTTGTTCAGGCGAAAGTCTTTCCATGATGAAATGCCAAACAATACTAAACAAAAATAACATGACAGCATGACACGACTCACACGTGATCTGTCAAAAAAGGCTATTAAAAAAAGTATCTCTACTTGGATCACCCATTATTTTTTGCAAATTCAAATATGGCTTTCTCTTTGTTTCATATTTCAATTCAATCGTCAGTTGGTAACATTTTTATAACAACAGTTTAAAAATCGTCCAAATAAATCGTCGATAAATCGTCGAAATTGGCAACCCTGGTCCATGAACGTAATTCACAAACTATTAAAACCCATGTAACTTAGTATAGGGTACACAGAAATGGCATATAGGCGCATTTTATTTTAGCTCTGCATGTTTTAAACCAATTGTAATTGTCGATTTTGTGCGATAATTGGGAAAAAATGTTTCCAATAGGTTATTCCCCCTTAACCAGGAAAATCCAAAATCTCATGATTTGCGATAGCAATGGAGATGATTGTAAATACATACAGTAGACCGCAAGACAATTGAAACTGTTTTTTTTTTTTAAATTGATTTGAAATGCAATTTTTTAAAAAAACTGTGGCAATTTCCATGTGTCCGACCAAATGTTTTTCATGTTTTTTTTATTATATTTTTATTGCAAGAAAAATCCTTAAACATTGTTTGTCGGTTCATCAAACACTCAAAAATAGAAAACAAACAACTTTTTCAACATTGTATTGACAAATATCGATATTTAAATTGTTATCATCTGCGCAAAGTTATTCGGCCCAATTACGGTTGTCGCTTCAATAGTCGATGTCGATAGTATGTGATTGTCGCCCCGCTTCTACACGCAGAAAAAAAGTATGGTTGGGGTAACAATATTCGAAGAGCATCATACTATTGTTGGTTATATGGTTGTGGCACAACAATATTATGATCATCACAACAATAGTGTGGTTCACACACAACCATACTATGATCCCCATAACAATATTATGGTTCTCACAACAATATAATTATTCACACACAACCATACTATGATCCCCACAACCATAGTATGATTCACACTCAAACATACTACGATCTCCATAACCATATTATGATCCTCACAACTATAGTATGTTGCACATACAACCATAGTATGATCCTTAGAACCATAGTATGACTTACACACAACCATGCTATGATCCCCAAATTTTTTGTTAAGATTGGGTTAAGTTGTTATTCAACAATAGAGATTTTTATTAAATAAGTTATGTAAAAATACATAAAACTCTTTATAAAGGGAGTGATTTATTTAACAGTAGAAAGAATTCATTTATTAAAAATATTTCAGTTATCCGTAGTTTGTTTTTATAAAATTTAAACTACTATTATCGCGTAAGATTCGTAAAAATAACATTGTCAAATTAAAAATAAATTACGATTTTGCCTGTATGATTGCCGTTATCATGTTATTGTTAACATAAAACCCACGAAACAATACTTTTGTCCGACCAACCATATTTATATTGTTGCTACAACCATATTTTCATTTTTTTAATTGGGCAACAATGCTTTTGTTACATTTTAACAATAGTAATATTGCCGTAATCATACTATTGTCAAAATTAAATTCAAAAAACAATACTAAGGTTGAAAAAACAATATTAAGGTTGCGACAACCATACTTTTATTGCAGAGAACATACTATTGTTGCCGTGACCATATAGTAACGATATTTTTCTCTGCGTGTACGGCGAGGTATAGAAGCGACATCGACGGTTTAAGAAATAAGTTGGCAACCCGCTTTTGTAATTGTCTTATAAATGCCCGAAAATTGGTTTTATTTTAAAGTCAGCGCAAAATTAACAAAAGTCCTTTTTGAGAAAACATAAAAATTTGTTAAATTTATGAAGAACCACGCGATAAGTGCTTTATTACTACTTAGTTCAAGCGAGGCTGAAGAGGACAAAGTATTTGTAGTGCAGCGACGAGTGTTTAGGCAAAAAGAAACATATTTGAATTGCCCGTATTTTCGTAATTAAAGAAAAACAAAAATTATATCGTTGCTTTAGATTTTTGAACTCCAGACTCCAGGCTCAGTAAGAATTGCTTCCGACATGTGCTGCATGGCATTTTGCCTAAATTACACACTGGATGACGGCCATTGCTCCTTTTGAAGCATGGATTGTTTCGTCCTTTCTGGAGGGTTTTTTTTACCAGCATTTGTCCTAGATAAGAGAGGGGCTTCTATGGTTCTTTCTAAATGATAGATTTCGTTGTCAACTGTGTCTACCTGTCCATTTCAATGTTCTCTATCACCGTCTCTTCGATTCCATGGCAACCACCCTGTGGGTTAAGCAACTTTTCGAACTGCAGGCCTTTTCCAATGGCGAGAGAGTCATTTGCCTGAATATGCCTCCTCCAGTGCTATTGTTTTCGCACTTATTGTGCACGAGATTCTTCTTGATTTTGAATTTTAAATCCTTCCAAACCTATGAGGATTTTATAAACATTTTATAACAAAAATTATAAAAAGTTATAAAACAAAACTTACTCTTTGCCAGCCATCGGTGTCTCTTACCGGAGGACCGCTTCCATTTAATTTTGTTGCAATGGCCTCCCAATTCGATTTGTGATTAGCCGGAACGTGGACTTTGGAAAACCCTTTTGCCAAACGACGATTTTTCCAGTTCGGCAACTAAAATATCAAATTGTTTCGTGCTTGTTATTTCCATTGTTATTATTTTTTTATTTATGTACCTAAATGGGAAGTACCAAATTGCAAAATGTGCAACAAATAACCGTCGCCTTAAAAAAATCAACGGCGCCTCAAAAATACAAGGCGACAGATATTCTCAAACATCGACTTCATTTCGACTGTTGTATCGACAACGATAATCCCAACCACTCGTCGGTATCGACAAACATAATACGAATATTGTCGCTTCGCTTCAATTCGCGACGACGGCGACAACTGTAATTGGGCCGATTGTAAATCCACTTTTTAAACTGCATTTCTACACAACCAATGAAAGTAAATTTAAGCAGTTTCTAAAAATTTTCCATTTTATTATTTTAAGAACAAAGATTGCAAGCTTTAAATGTTTATTATAAGTATATTCTCTCAATATCAGTTGTAATATTTCTGACTTCACTGCTGTTTATTTTAAATGGTTGTTTTATTAAAAAATCGTGCATCGACGTCTTAGCTAATTCTCGTAGTTTTCTAAAAAACGATTAATTACTTAAGCAGGTACTTTAAAACAAACGAATCTAGCGTTTTTAATTGTTTGCTTTAAGAATTTTAATTTCTACTGTTCAAAGTAAAAGCTAAAATATTGTCATGCTGTAAAATAATTTATGCTAATCATAAAAAATTGTCAACAGCTGCATTGGGTATAAAATCGATTGCAGTTCGTAGAACAATTTAGTTCTATCTCAGAGTATAGCCATGAAGTATTCCTACCTGTTTCTACTGTTTCTGGTGATAGTGTCCGTTTTTGCTAGACAAGGAATGTTGGCCGAGGGAACTTTGAAAAAACGTGGTGGCGGACGCAGAGGTGGCGGCAAGAAGCATGGCTAACATTTGTGTTTTGTTTTATTAAATATTTTATCAATGTAAATACATTTTAAGGACAACTTGTGTTGAATTTTTGACATTAAGTGTTGACTAAACTATTAAAGGCAATGCATCTGTTGAAATTAAATGTTCTGTTTTATGTTATGTCTTTAAAAATTTATCAAAAAATTTTGTATGTCTCAGGTTTTTGTTTTCGTACACTTGGCGTTAAGAGGTTTCTTGCAAATTTCGATGTAAATAAGACCCCGATCCCGGATGGTATTTCGGCACATGTCCAATGCAAGTGGTCTTCAACGCTTGCACGTCCATTACGCAACCTTTTCAACCTTGCTTACCGTGCGGAAGTCTTCCCATCGTGTTGGTTCTGAACGTCCAGCCGATCCCTAAAAAGGGTGAAGCCAATAATCCTGCAAAATATCGGGCAATCGCGATTTGCTTAGCGCTCTCAAAGGTAATGAAGAGCATGGCTAACCAACCACCATCTTGTGAGGTATCTAAGGTCCCGCGACCTGATCAGTGATTGACAGTATGGCTTTCGTCATTCTAAGGCAGGCCTGATGCCTTTCTTGGCGGAGCGCTGGAGTCGGTCTATTTACCAGTTTGCTGAGCGTAAGGTCGCATATCTCCAAGGCCTTTAATAAAGTCTAGCACGGTGCACTCATATCAGAGCTGATAGTTTTTGGTGTCGGTTATATCTTTGCTCGATTTATATAAAGCTTTCTTAGATATCGAACTTTACGAGAAGTTCATCAAGCGAATATTGGCTGACCGCAGGTGTACCACTGGGCTTTTTTCTTTCTCCCTCTCATGTCCTTTTTCATTGACGATCTTTTGGGTCGGAACATGAATCCACTCTACTCCTTTGAGGATGACAGCAACGTCTGTTATTCATTTTCGACCGTAGGCCAAGTCTTCTATATATTGATGATTCATATATACGATATATTGAATGATTCATTCGACCGTAGGCCGAGTCTTCTATATGTGACGCGCAAAATAGAAAGGTTTAGGTCCAGTTAAAACCCAGTTTTGTTCAGGAGTGCCATTTTAAAGATAAGTTCCCTTTCTATTTGCGCTTAGAATCGTCGACTTCACTTTCATCAAACGCGCATAAATCTGGGAGGGAACACTTTTGGGGCATGGGATCGGTCTCATTCGATGCTCAGATGTTGTTCACATCAAATAAAAAAGTGAAAATTGTTTTTTTTACCCTTAGGTCCCTTTCTCTATGTGCTGTCACATATATTGAAGACAGAAGGCGAATTTTGAATGAGTCACTTTTCCGGATTTTTAGGTCATTTCCGATAGGGATCGAAAAAATTGAGTAGATTTAAAAGCGCGCAAGACGCAATGCTTTTTATTGTCTCACAAGGATTCACTGACCCATCAGGGTCGTCATTATCTATCGATGGCATGGTTGTTGAACAAAAATATGCTCTTGATGTTCCGGACATGAAGATATAATGTAAAACTCGTTGGGCGAGACATGATGTGAAGTATCGAAAGAAGCACTCAAGTGCATTACCATTCAAATGCGGTGCAAAAAATATTTTACTCCTTCGGATCGTTTCAATATCTATACAACCTTTATCAGGCCCAAGGTGGAATACCACTCCCATATATGGACAGGCGCTTCAAAAACATCCTTGGAGCGACTTGACCGTGTTCAAAGAAGAGCATTGCTGCTGACAGTGGGATATCTAAACTAATTCTCACCCCCTAGCATCGTCGGAATGAGGGATGAGTGTGTCCTTGTTCTATCGATACATTCATGGTGTGTGCTCCACGGACATTCGTCGACTTATTTCAGAAATTCACACCCGTTTCTAATCGGTTGACCGCACTATATAATACAGTTCGAGTGATCTTTTCGCCCGTACTGTCCGTATGTGGAATCGACTTCTTGCAAATGTAGTTCTTACCAATTAAGACATTCAGAAATTCAAGACAAATATTAATAAACATTCTCCTCTTTTTCCTGGCTATCGTACGTACTGACCAACATTAGATTTCGTCGGCAAATCTAGGGTGTGAGTATTGCCTTTAATGTGAGTGATATCACACCTTTAGACATTTTTCTTTGGAGTTACGTAAAATCCAAAGTCTATGCTGACAAACCAGCTACAATTCAGGTTTCGGAAGCCTACATTACGCGTGTCATTAAAGCCATACCGGTCGAAATGCTCGAACGAGCCATCCAAAATTGGACCCTCAAAATGGAAACCCTGAGGCGTAGTTGCGGCCAACATTTAAAGGAAATTATGATCAAAAAATAATTGCCATAAAATATCCTTTCAAATTACCAATAAAGATCCCACACTTGATTTGAACTTTTATATTTTTTTCTTCTGAAAAAAACCTCTAGATGGATCACCCTTTATTTAGATGCCATAACTGGTGGTTACAGCAACCAATAGATTTGCCAACATGTTGTTGTTGTAACCGAATGTTGGTGATGATATCTAAACTATCATCATAACCTAAAGGGAAAATAATCCTATAACGAGGGCTGCTACTTATATATATTTCAGGCCTAATAAGGAAAATGCGAATATTTATCATCAGAAATGGTTTGATTGTTTTTTAAAATATTCTCCAGCATGATTTATACACTTTTGCATGCGCTCAAACCAATTGTCGAAGCACTTTTTACACTCCGATTGAGACACCTCCAAAACATGGTTTTTGAACGATTTAACAGCATATTTTGGCGACAAAAATCGTTGACCACGCATTTTTTCTTAATGTGCGGAAATAAAAAGAAGTAATTGGCTGCCAAGTGGATGGCTGTACGGCGAATGACCCATCAATTCGACGTTTTGGCCAGTCAAAAATGAGCTGGTTTTAGCCGATGTGTAAGAGCTCGCATTGTCATGGTGCACAATGATTTGTATTCTCTTGTTCGTTTTTCGAATTACTCCGGAGACTTCAGGCAAACAAATTGTAGTGTTCCACTCAGAATTGACCTCCTACGTTGATCAAGCGGAACAGTCGCCACATGACCAGTTTTGCCGAAGAAACAGGCTAACATTTGCTTCGATGTGCTTCTTCCACGAACAACATTCGTTGGATTTGGCTCGTCTTTGAAGACCCACACGGTCGATTGATGTTTTGTTTCGGGCTCATACGCATAGATCCATGATTCGTCACCTGTGACGATCTTATAGACGTCTTTAAAAGCACCGCGATCGTATTTTTTCAAAATTTCTTTGCAACAATCGACACGAGCCTTTTTTTAAGCGATTATCAAATTGTGCGGGATCCAAAGAGAACAAACCTTTTTTACGGCCAGGTGTTCATGCAATATCGAATGTGTGCTGGTGAAAGAAATGCCCAAGGATGCCTTTATCTCACGGTATGTCACATGACGATCTGGCATTATCAGTTCACTCACGCCATCAATGTTCTCTGGCACAACGGCCGTTTTTGGACTTCCTTCATCTTTGAGTGAGCGTCGACCATGATTGAATTCATTAAACCAGTTTTTCACAGTGCTATAGGATGGTGCTTCATTCCCATACAAAGATTTAAGTTCATCGAGGCACTCTTGTCGTGGTAATCCACGTCGAAAGTTGTGAAAAATGATCGCTCGAAAATGTTCACGGGTTAATTCAATTTTTTTGCCAACATTAATTTTTTCAAGTCACTGTCAACAACACAAATGATGGTCGAACGTCAAAAAGTTCTAAGTACGTTTATGCTAATAAATGTCAAACTTTTCAATGGAAATGTCAGATGGCAACACTTAGTGTTGCCTAGGCTAGAAATATATATAGCAACCCTCGTATTACTGCTTTAAGTAAATCGTTTCTAATTTATTTATTAAAAATCTTCCATTATCTTTTCCTTGGTTTCCTCTACATGACCCTCCAAATGCTGAAGAGTACTTCAGATACATAAGGAAACAGTTTTTTCCTCTACTAAAATTTTTAAATGTTTTCGTTAAACATGCACGGCATGTGGACTTTACGATCAAAAATCCTTTCTGGAGGTTCGGATTGTTCTTTTTTTTTTCTACCGATACTTCAGTTACAACTATTAAACGCTACAGAGCACTAACTAACATTCGGTTGTGACATACTCGATGACATACTCGAGGTACATGCATCCTCAATAATTCGATTGACAAAAGAAATGGGTTGTGGCAACGAGTCTGTTCTCTTTGTGTAGGAACTGGATTTACTGTTTGACTAGTTAACGAGTAAAAACGTAGTTAAACATTGTCCATTCAAAAAAATGTAGTTTGCTACACAAGGAGAACAAATACGTTGCCACAACCGAATTGTTTGTTTACCGAATGATTGAAGTTGCAAGTGCTATCCTTTTTCCTTTAGGCGCAAGACGACGTCGTCTTGCGTCGTCTATTGTATTTTGGTATTCCAGAGAGGTTGTCGTTAATTATCGATAACTACAATGACATACGATTATTTGGTATTCCGTAAACAAATATGGCGTCGATATTGTGTTGAGACGACTCTGTTTTTGAACAGTTATTTGAGAAAGTTGGATTTTAGAAGTTGCCAGAGTGTTTTCCTGATAATTTCAATCACAATAGAGCACCAAAAATTTCTTATGTAATCATAGCGTAACCGTTTTCATGCTGCTTTCTTTCTTCTGATAATGCTTTAGTAAAAATGGGGACAGGAAATCAAAATTATGCAATTTGGTTTGTGGCATTTAGTACCACATCGCAAGTCTGCTGGATTGGTCTATGTTTTAACATACCCCTTAAAGCCGTAGAACTTTTCCTATTAGTTTTTAGTTTGGTATTCTGAACCCTTTAAAACTAAACTCTCAGATTGTTCACAACGAGGACACCTTCTGTGCCTCAAGTTCCTACTGAGCCTCAAGTTCCTACTGTGCTTCGAGCTCCTACCGTTATAACAGCAGCATCCTTCACTGTTGTTGACTCACCTCTGGGAAATATCGTGTGTCGATTTCATTGTTGGTGTTTAAAAACATTTCGATCAAAACATGTTAACAATGAAATCGAAATTTTCCACGCTGCTTTCAATATTTTGTTTTTCAAATTTTTTCCAAACTTTTACTAGTTTATCATAACATTTGACAACATTTCGTTGACTATAAAATAGAAGGCGTAGCACGACTAACAGCACAGTTCTATTTCGAATAGTTCCTGCTAGAAGGTCTCTTGAAGTACAACCATGAAGCATTCCTATTTGGTGTTATTGTTCCTGGCTATCATGTCCCTTTTTGCCGGTCAACGAATGTTGGCTGAGGGAACGTACAAGAAGAGCAGTGGCGGTGGTGGCTATGGCAAATCCAGCGGTGGCAAGAAGCATGGCTAGACTTTTGCTTGCAACTTAAACGCGTCAACATTTCAAATATAAAAATATAATAAAATAATCAAATTCAAAATTTGTTAACAAAAAAATAAAAAGAGCTTCAGAAAAAAACAACAAAGCTGATCTTATTAGCTCGTGGAGTAATTACTTTGTCAAAATTAATAACAACAAATGATCACAACAAACCAAAAACTCCAAGAAAATCTTTTGTTAAGTACTAAAAAATAAAATAATGAAACAAGTTGAAGGTATTCAAGGATTCTTACACTTACAGAAAAGATTTCCATATTTGTTGGACGAACAGTTACGCTATCCATCAAAATTTATAGATTCAGGATGGTAGCAAATCATAGGTGTCAAAAACAATGTAACTTAGAATTTTTAATTTTAGGACAATAAAAAAGTGCAGAATACTAAAACAACTTGATGTTGTTTGTAAACTCTCGAAGTGGGCTAAATGAGGATATATAAAACTCTGGGATATAAAACTCCGAATGTTAAACTCCCGTCTTTAGATTAGGACACGCTGCCGTTGTCGAAAGAACTAAAATATTGGCATGTAATCCCTGACTCATAACTACTGTTGCTATATATATTTCTGGCCTAGGCAACACTAAGTGTTGCCTGACGTATCCATTGGAACGTTGACATTTGACATTTTTTAGCATAAACGTACTTAGAACGTTTTGACGTACGACCATCATTTGTGTTGTTTGTTTACAGTGACTTGAAAAAATCATTTTGGCAAAAAAATGGAATTAACTCGTGAACATTTTCGTGCAATCCTTTTTCACAACTTTCGAGGTGGATTATCACGACAAGAGTGCATCGATGAATTTCAATCTTTGTATGGCGATGAAGCACCATCCTATAGCACTGTGAAAAACTGGTTTAATGAATTCAATCGTGACCGACGCTCGCTCAAAGACGATGGTCGTGAAATTCGTCTAAAAACGGCCGTTGTGCCAGAGAACATTGATGTCGTGCGTGAACTAATAATGCATTTCGTCCACCAGCATACATTCAATATTATTGCATGAACACCTGGCCGTAAAAAAGGTTTGTTCTCCTTGGATCCCGCACAATTTAACAATCGCTTAAAAAAAGGCTCGTGTCGATTGGCGCAAAAAATTTTTTTAAAAAAAAAAATGCGATCGCGCTGCTTCAAAAGACGTTTATAAGATCGTCACAGGTGACGAATCATGAATCTATACCCACGAGTCCGAAACAAAAGAGCAATTGACCGTGTGGTTCTTCAAAGACGAGACAAAACCAACGAAAGTTGTTTGTGAAAAAAGCACTTCGAAGCAAATGATTTCCTGTTTCTTGGCCAAAAGTGGTCATGGACTGTTCCGCTTGAGAATTCTGAGTGGTACACCACAATTTGTTTGCCTGAAGTCTTCGGAGAAATTCGAAAAAACGAACAAGAGAAGACAAATCATTATGTACCTGACCGTACAGCCCTGACTTTGCACCCAATGACTTCTTTTTATTCCCCCACATCAAGAAAAAAATGCGTGGTCTACGATTTTCGCCAGAAGATGCTGTTGAAGCCCATGAAAACCATGTTTTGAAGGTCTCTCAACCGGAGATGAAAAAGTGCTTCCACAATTGCTTTGAGCGCATGCAAAAGTGTATAAATCATGCTGGAGAATACTTTGAAAAACAATAAGACCATTATTCGCATTTTCATCATTAGGCCAGAAATATATATAGCAGCCCTCGTATCCTGGAAACGGCACACTGCGGAATGAGAAAGGAAAGATGCTTGAAAAGAGATGGGAATTCCAACCCAAGTTGATCCCCTTGATGTACATCTATCATAAGACCAACTTGGACATAGGGATCCTTGCTTTGGTGGACGACTTTGGAAAAGAAGACCTCCCCTTGCAGCCTTTCAAAAATCCAAAGATTGGTCCTTGCAGGCATTTTTGGAGCGATAAGTTTGTCACCGCCAGCAGGTTTCGAAGTGATGGTGGATAAACAACCTAAGGAGGTCTTTGTCAAGGCGCGGACTTGGCTTAATTTTAAAATAAGGAACACATGGAATACTCGAACAAGTGCAGGACTACAATAAGCGCGGATGTTCAGCCAAGAACGTTTAGCGACATAATCTCAATTTTTACCGACAACACTCAGACGGAGTCTGGCATATGGTCTTAGACCTTACAATTTCGAGAAGATTACCAACGACTTGCACTGTCTTCCAGGCAGATATCTACGCCATTGACTAAGCCGCTAAACAGATTCTGGAAAGAAATATATATCACCTTCTAAAATCCGAATCTTCGTGGACAGCGAAATTGGTCTAGAGGAAAATTTTTAGTAGACTATAGGTAACTATAAAAAAGTACGCTTTTTTGAGTATTTGCTCAACGGTGGAGGGCGGACATATGTAATTTAGCCTGAATGAGCTTGACTTGTATTTTTAACAATTTGTTCGATTATGTTGTTTTACAGAGATGCACGTCACAGGCAGAGCTGGAAGCCATACTAGACATTCAACCGATAGACATCTATATAAAGTGATGTGCAGCAAGGGTCGCCCTACATTTGAGGGAAACTGGTATGTTGAAACACAGCGCGCGGCTATTATGAACAGATTTTATGTAGGTGGAGTCAGACTATTGGACACCGAGGTCGATCCAAAAGAAACCCCGTTAGAACGAAAGAAGACTGGACATCGGACGCTGTAATATCAGAAAATGAAATCGCAATCATCATGGATGGTTCGAAAAAGGAAACAGGTATAGAATCTCTCAGTCTTTCATACAGAGATTTTAGCAATCAATATAGCCGCTGTCAAAATTCTGGAACTAAGCATACTTCATAAAGGCGCAGGACTGTATGACAGTGAAATCAAAATGTGTGAAGAGATGATTTAAATCACTAATACGAATCCGGAGACACAACATTACGCTGTCATGCCTATCATGCCGGGTCACAGCGATGTACCGGGCAACGAGATAGTAAAAGAATGTGCCAGGTTGGGCTCAGAAGCAGTGGGCTTACCAACAACCCCAGACATACACATACACATATAAAGGCCCTGAGTTCGAGAAATATAAAGCCTCTTTGCGTCTCTGGTAGACACATTACCATTTTCCAAATCCAAGCACACAATATCACCCTAACGTGGCTGTCGGGACAACACAACGTTCCTGTCAAAGAGTGTACAAGAACAGGTTCCGAAATAGTGGACGCGACCGAGCCCTCAGACGTTTTCCTGTCTTAAGTTGAGCTATTGAACGGTATAGACAACGATATAGGAAAATCAGAGGTAGGGTCAAGATGGAAATCGCTACCCGGTTGTAAAATCACACGAAATATTATGACCAAGCATCAGCCGAAAGAAAGCAATTCAGCTTCTGGCATTGGTACAAAGGTCTGTTAGCACTTTCACAGGAATCCTGACAAGGCATTGCTCTTAAGCCTTATGACCTAGCGTATTGGCATCTCAGAAGTAGACTACAGCAGGAGCTGCCTAGATTAAGACGAAGTAGAAACAATATAGCACTTGCTATGTGCCTGCGCAAGGCATCAAGAGCCTAGACTATCTCACCAGGGCAAACGATTTTTCCACGACCTTGTAGACATTACAAATTCACCTCTTAGGAAACTCTCCAAATTCATCGCGAAGACAAAACAAGTTTTGGCTCACATTAGTTCTTCTAATATTTATCTTTTCCACCTATATCTCACAAATCTGTTTCTTCTCTCTAATCCTCAGATACAGGGTATCACAATGGGCCAGAAGCTACCGCCTCTTTCGTCGGGCAGCCCTATTAACTTTACCTAACCTAGGACAGTGAAACCATCGTTCCAAACTTCTTCGACAAAGATAATGTCATTGCTACGAGTATCACCGCCATCGAAGAATGCTACTACATAACGCTAAGCATTTACTTTTGTCCTTGATTAAACGATATTGACGTGAATGAACTTGGACCGATATGGTCTATTGTAGTGGACATGGGCCAGGGGTTTGGGTGCAAGTTTTCCTTTAAGGGTCTTAAGGTACTTTTTGATTATTTGCTTAACAAATTATAGCTTTTTTAAACAAGCAATGGATAAAATGGGAACGATTATCAGGAGCGCACTTCCTCAAAAGGGGCATATTTGCTAGACTTTCCGGCTTGTGTGACCCAAAATAAAGCGTATGGTCAAAACGGGCGAGCAATATTAAATCTGGACATTTAAGTAATTAAAATTGAGCAAAGTTTGCTACGAATTTAAATAAGAATTACGAATACATATTTGAATTCGAATTCAAATATGGATTAATTCATGCATGTATAGATTATTTTGAAGTTTTGATTAGATTAGGGTCGGACCCATGGGTTGAGGGAGCCTTCAGGGGCGTTTATCTGATGTTCAAAAGAAGGGACCACCTTTAAATATAGACACTTGAATTAAAGTCGGTTTTAATATGAACCAAAAAATAGAATTATTTTTAAGATAAGGTTGAGATTGGGGTCTTACTTATGGACCCAAAGGGCCCGATAAACGATTTAATTCAAATCATGGCAAAAGGATATATGTATAAAATTTGGGCTGGTCGAACTTATACGAGAACATATCACTGCACATCACTGCTCTCGTCAAGTACCATCGGTTTTGAGAGAGTTCCGTCATTTAGTTTGTGTTTCACAGCTGTTCACAACATACAACCTCGTGGATTTTCAATCAAACAAAGGAAAAGCCTGATAAATACTATGGGGATACGACTATAGAAGAGTACAAGTGCGTGAGATTGTTGATGCCATACGCATTTCATATGACAGTGTGGTTTTGATTTTACATGATCAGATGTGTTTAAGAAAGATGTCAGGAAGATGACTGCCGCGTTTGATTTTTCTTAAAAAACTTCTGAAATTATTGAAATGCACTCGTAATTTTGTCGTTTTAAGCCATACGAAATGGATACCTAAAGACATGTCACCCAAAACGATGAAACCTACTGCATCATAACCATCCCACCGTTATAACATCATTAACCTACACCGTCGTTGACTCACCTCAGCTAAATATCGTGTGCCGTTTTAATTGTTTGATGGATTTTACAAAATCGATTGGAAACGTGTTAACAACGATATAGGAATTTTTTACGTTGTTTTCCATTATTTGTTTTTAAATTTTATCAGTAGCTGCGATTAAAATAATTTTACATTACATACGAATAGTTTTAATTTGCATATCATAGCATTTTACGATATCATCCATCTATAGTTGAGTATAAAACAAAAGCCACGACACTTCGAACTGCACAGTTCTATTTCAAATAATTCCCGCTGGAAGTTCTCGGGAAGCAAAACCATGAAGAATTCTTATTTGCTGTTATTGTTCCTGGCTATTGTGTCCCTTTTTGCCGGTGAACAAATGTTGGTCGAGGGAACGTTAAAGAAAAGTAGTGGCGGTGGTGGCTATGGCAAATCCAGCGGTGGTGGTGGTGGTAAATCCGGCGGTGGTGGTGGTGGTAAATCCGGCGGTAGCAAAAAACGTTGTTAGACTCTTGTGAAAAACGCAAATGCATCAACATTTAAATTTTTTATAAAATCTTATAATTAATTTTTAAATACGTAATAAATAAATAATTAAAGATATTCAAGGATTCGTTTAATTATAAGTAACTGAAATGAAAGACAGTGAGGATTTCGTGCGGAATGTGTCGTTTTATTTAAATTTAAATATATCCTAAGATGAGAACATCATTCCATTATTGGTCCTGGCCTGCATAAGAAATTACTTTCATGCACTTCGATCTTGTGTAAATCACACACATGCATGTTGTTACGAGTACGTGGAGTTTCCTGTTTTCTTAAGCTTCCGTGGTAAATGCCGTCTAATGCCTCTTTGGCTGATGCATTCTGGTCCATTCTACCAAAACCACCGGGATTTTACATTCAACATCATCGTAGTAAGACCCTTACTACGTTGACGTAAGGCTCATCAAGAGGTTTTAAATTAAAAATAAAGTTAAAATTCCATAAATATAACCTCCATCGTCCTGACAAAGAATTCGACTAACGTAAACTTCGAGTAATGAAATTACCTATAAAAGACCTTTTATATTTATTAAAATTGCACAATTATTCGATTTTTTTCAATTTTTATTCTATACAGTTCCAATGACTTGAAATACTGTGGAATTTTTTTGCAAACTAAAAAAATCAGTTGTACTTTAATTCGTATGTGAAAATAGGCTTATATTCTTTAAGGATTCCCCTAAACCTTTGCTGAGGGGTTGTTTAAAATATTCTTCTTCAGAGTCCTCCTTATCACTTGTTACTCTTTTTGTATTACTTATAGTAATAGATTCGGATGTCATCCGTCGAAAAGTCTGATAAATGAAGTTCATATCAGCCTCACTGTAATCTTTAAGAGAACTATTGGATGCTATGTTATTCATATGGAGCTTGGTTTTATTACCACAGGTCGCGACTTGAATTTTGTATGCTTAAGCGACCAACCGAAATGATTCTTGAATGTAAATCGCAATTTAGCCCGAACGTTTTACTTCTGCGAGTTATTTTGGATGGAAAAACAACCAGCATACAAAACATTTTTTTTGTATTTTATGATTTCCAGAACTTTTTAATTAATGGAAGCTTTTTGCCAGTACTTTTCTTCGAGTTAAAGAAAAATTTAAGTTATAGAAGAAGTTTGAGTTGTAGAAGTTCTACAGTATTTCTTAAAAAACAATTTCATTTAGTGCGGGGTAAGGTATTCAATCTGTGGCGTTCTGTTGTTTTGAAGCAGTATTTCAAACTTCTTATTCATTATTCATTCTTGGTACCAAATACGCCTTTTGAAAGCAACGATTGATCTGCACTTCTAAACTACAGGTCGCAATTGTTGTCCGATCTTCATGAAATTTTGCAGAAGTACTTTTTTAGACCAATGAAGGACGTTACGATAGTTGTTACTCGTATATATATTTCTGGCCTAGGCAACACTAAGTGTTGCCTGGCGCCATCTGCCATTTTCATTGGAAAGTTTGATATTTGATAGCATAAGCGTACTCAGAACGTTTTGACGTACGACCATCATTTGTGTTGTTTGCAGTGACTTGAAAAAATCAATTTGACAAAACATTTTCGTGCGATCATTTTTCACAACTTTCGACGTGGATTATCACGACAAGAGTGCATCGTTGAACTTTAATCTTTGTATGGCGATGAAGCACCATCCTATAGCACGGTGAAAAACTGGTTTAATGAATTCAATCGTGAATTCAATCGACGCTCGCTCAAAGACGAAGGTCGTCCAAAAACGGCCGTTGTGCCAGAGAACATTGATGCCGTGCATGAACTGATAATGCAAGATCGTGATGTGACATACCGTGAGATTGAGGCATCCTTGGGCATTTCTTCCACCAGCATACATTCAATATTCAATGAACACCTGGCCGTTAAATAGGTTTCTCGTTGGATCCCGCACAATTTGACAATCGCTCAAAAAAAAAACTCGTGTCGATTGGTGCAAATTTTTTTTTAAAAAAGCGATCGCGATGCTTCAAAAGACGTTTATAAGATCGTCACAGGTGACGAATCATGGGTCTATGTGTATGAGCCCGAAACAAAACATCAATCGACCGTGTGGGTTTTCGAAGACGAGCCAAATCCAACGAAAGTTGTTCGTGGAAGAAACACTTCACCTGTTTCTTCGGCAAAACTGGTCATGTATCGACTGTTCCGCTTGAGCAACGTAGGACGGCCAATTCTGAGTTGTACACCACAATTTGATTGCCTGAAGTCTTCGGAGAAATTCGAAAAACGAACAAGAGAAGACGAATCATTGTGCACCATGACAATGCGAGCTCTTACACATCGGCTCAAACCAGCGCCTTTTTGACCGGCCAAAACGTCGAATAGATGGGTCATCCGCCGAACAGCCCTGACTTGGCACCCAATGACTTTTTTTATTCCCGCACATCAAGAAAAAAATGCGTGGTCAACGATTTTCGTCGTCAGAAGATGCTGTGGAAGCGTTCAAAACCCATGTTTGGACGGAGTGGAAAAAGTGCTTCGACAATTGGTTTGAGCGCATGCAAAAGTGTATAAATCATGCTGGAGAATACTTTGAAAAACAATAAAACCTTTTTTGGTGATAAATATTCGCATTTTCATTATAAGGCCAGAAATATATATAGCAGCCCTCGTAGAATGAGGCAAAAGAAAATCGGGGCTAAAAATTGTTTTTGTTCTATGCACCACTTCACATAGTATCCCTCATATATATTTCGAGGTGTTTTAAACGAAATGCAAATTAAGTAAAACTCCATCCCTTAGTGTAGGGCAAAACAAAATAACTTTAGTAACTTTTATAGAAAAGGAATTGTGAAGTCGTACACACTGAAAAAAAATCAGTTGAAAATCGGTCCGGACTACGAAATCTCTGTAATATAAGTGTTATTTCTGTTGCAATGAACAGAATTGGTATGATATTAATGGTTACATGGTTCGACATATCAAAGGATGGTAAATACGATAATATAACAGAATTGACAGTCAATAAATTGGTTATACTTACCGAATTCAATAAAACTTTTGGTTGTTACAACCAGTGGTCATGACAGCCATCCAATTATAAAGTACATGTTACTCTGGTAGCAATAATTGGTGGTGCCAACAGATAAGTTCTTTGTAGTAACCAACTTTCTAAAGTAAGACGTATTTTTGGAATTTTGGCCGGAAATCTGTTACAATTTGTATTCAAAGAAAACGATTATCTTCACACAGAGAACAGATTCGTTGCCACAATCATTTTTTTTTTGCCAATCGAATGATTCAGGTTGCATATACCTCGAGTATTCCATCAGTACAACCGAATGATACCCTGTAACTTTTAAGTGTTCGAACCAAAATATTGGGGAAATAAATAAGTATCCGAACCTTCAGAAAAGAATTTTTCGATATAAACATTCACATGCCGCACTTGTGTAATGCAAACATTTAAATTTAAACACTAATGGGTGATCAATCTAGAGGTATATTTTTCAAAATAAAAATAGTACAAAAATTCAAATCAAGTGTGAAATCTTTATTGTTCATTTGAAGGGGCATTCTGTGCCATTTTTTTTAATATAACTTCCTTCAAATGTTGGCCGCAACTACGCCTCAGGGTGTCCATTCTGAGGGTTCAATTTTGGATGACTCGTTCGAACGCAACGGGAAATAAATATGTATCCGAACCTTCAGAAGAGAATTATTGGATCTAAATATTCACATGCCGCACTTGTTTAATGCAAATATTTAAATTTTATCACTTATGGGTGATCAATCTAGAAGTATATTTTTCAAAATAAAAAAGTACAAAAATTCAAATCAAGTATGGAATCTTTATTGTTCATTCGAAGGGATATTCTATGCCAATTTTTTTAATATAACTTCTTTCAAATGTTGGCCGCAACTACGCCCTAGGGTATCCATTTTGAGAGTCCAATTTTGAATGATTCTTTCGACCGTATCATTTCGACCGGCATGGCGTTAATGACAAGCGTAATTTTGTTCGCGCTGTAAGTCTTTCCATGATAAAATGGCAAACAATACTGAAAAGAAAAAACTAATGTTTAACACAAATCACGCGTTATCTGTGAAAAAACCATATTGAAAAAGATACTTCGAGATAAATCACCCGTTATAATTACTCTTGAACATGGATGGAAATGATGGTGGAAGAAAGCTGACCACATAATCGAATTATATTATTTTAATGATGCCTAGTCAAACCAAAAAATTTAAAAAAATAACCAGTTTTAAGTAATTATGAAAGTTTAGTTATCATCACTAATAATTGGTTGCAAAACACATTTTTGGAAAAACTGTTGGTTGCTACAACCACTAGTTGTTGCAATTATATGTCTTTGCCGAGATTTGTTGTTATGACCGAATAATTTGTTGAGTGTTCAATACAATATTCATGTTTATCATCGTGTGATATGTCAAACCGAATATCCATTACGATTATAAACATTTGGTGGTTGCCACCGAAATTCTTCTATTGCAACCGATTACTAACTTATTTTTTGTGTGTAGAGATATGCTTATATAATGGGTGATCCAAGTGGAGATACTTTTTTCAATAGCTTTATTTTGACAGATCACGTGTGAGTCGTGTCATGCTGTCATGTTATTTTTGTTTAGTATTGTTTGGCATTTCATCATGGAAAGACTTACGCCTGAAAAATTCACGAAAATTCACGTTCTGTGAGGAACGTGTTTTGTGCACTTCCTCCAACTTATGGTTAACATATTCGGCCTACTGAGCGTACTATTTGCAACACCATTCTTGAGACCCAGCATTCATTATTGGATTATATTCGACCGAATAGACCACGTCCAGCACGCAGTAAAGAAAATGTAGCGGCCGTAGCTGAGAGTGTACACCAAGACCGTGGAGAGTCGATTTGGCGCCTTTCGCAGCAACTCGGACTGACGTATGGAACGACTTGGCGCATTTTACGTCGAGATCTTAAATTGAAAGCGTAACAAATACAGCTTGTGCAAGAACTGAAGCCGCCCGACGTTCCCAAGCGACATCGCTTCGCTCTATGGGCTCTTGAAAAGTTCCAAGAAGATCCGACATTTTCGAGCCAAATTTTGTTCAGCGATGAGGCCAATTTCTGGCTCAATGGGTATGTAAACAGCAAAATTGCCGCATTTGGGACGAAGAGCAATCAGAAGAGGTTCAAGAGCTGCCACTTCATACAGAAACAACAACGGTTTTGTGTGGTTTGTGGTGAGATGCCGGTGAGAACGTAACCGTCAATGGCGACCGTTATAGTGCCATGATAATCGTTTATTTGATGCCTGAAATTGAAGCTCGTGATCTCGGTGAGATTTGGTTTCAACAAGACGGTGCCACTTCCCACACATCGCATCAATCAATGGATTTATTGAGAGAACACTTCGGTGAGCAGATAATTTCACGTTTTGGGACGGTCGATTGGCCACCAAGATCGTGTGATATAATACCGTTAGCTTTTTTCCTGCGTCCTGTAAAGTCTAAAGTTTATGCGGACAAACCCGCTTCTATTCAGGCCTTGGAGCAAAGCTTCACGCGTGTTATTCGCCAGTTACCAGTCGAAATGCTCGAACGAGTCATCGAAACTTGGACTCAACGGATGGACCATCTGAGACGTAGCCGCGGCCAACATTTGATAGACACAATCTTTAAAAAATAAATGCCCAAGAAGGTTCTTTCAAATGATAATAAACATTCCCCATTCAATTTGAATTTTCAGTGTTTTTTTCTTTAACAAAGTAGTGAACCTCGAAATGTATCACGCGTTGCAACTAATTTAATGAAAGTTTTTATTAGATAAGACAATAAAAATCACTGGAATTTATTTGATGCTTAACATATCTCCTTTAATTCTGATGATTCACAGTTCAACTTGGAATCGTTTTGGACTATTGTGGTCCAAAAACATACCCATTTGGTCCTTGCATACACACAGAGAACAGATTCGTTGCCACAACCGAATTTTTTCCAACCGAGTGATTGAGGTTGGATGCACCTCAAGCGTTCTATCAGTACAACCGAATGTTAGTTGGCTCTCCTTAATTTTCAGCTATTGGAACTGTAGTATCGGTACAACACACCAATTATCCGAAACTTCAGTAGAGAATTTTTGAATCCACATACCACACTTGTTCAACGAAAAAATAAAAACTTCTGCCAAAGGGCAATTAACTGTTAGCTTACACAAGTGCTCATAGGGAGGGTCATGCCAAGGAAAATTTGGAAAAGAAGATGGACGATTTTTACTGGAAAAAAATTAAGTTAATCGATTGGCTTAAAGTCAGTAAAAATTTAATTAATAAATACTAAATAATCGAATTATTTTATTTAAAAAAATACTACTTAACAATCCCCTTTGTGTTTCTTTATGTCGTTTTTGACTGGGCTGATTGGTCAGTAGGGTGGAGTGAAAACATGCTTTTTTTATAATTTGAAAAAGTTAACCTCGGAAAGAGATGTAGTCTAACGACTTAACTTATTCGAAATTTAAAAGTTTGAGCTTGTTCAGTGCCCAAACAAAAGTATTTGAGGCAAATATGAGGATAATCGACTTATATTTGTAGCTTTGGTGGCGATTTCATTGTTCAGTCAATTTTCTGAAGAAGGGACGATTTGACTTATTTTACTTTTTGAAATTTTTGAACAATGAGAAAATTTTTTTTAAATTTTTTCATGCCCTTATTTCATTGTTTACGCTATTGCAAACATTTGTTGACATAAAACTTTTTAGGATTTTTCTAAAATCAACGCCAAAATAGCGATAATTTCCAAATTTCTAGGGAGTGGCGCGACCCCTAAAAATTTTTTTAAATTTTTTTCTTTATTTTTCCCCTCATTAGGACCCCAGACTACATCTCTTTCCGAGGTTAACTTTTTTTTTTGAATTTCACTCCACCCTATTGGTCAGTCTTCCTTCATGAATTAAATAAAACTAATTTATTCCATGTTTTCCCAACGTTTCGTTAGCTTTTTTTGGTTTTGATGAAGTTTTAGTTATAATTAATAATAATTAGTTGCAACAACAAAATGTTTATAAAACTATGTTGGTTGCCACAAGTGGTACTTTTTCCGCGTTTCATTGTTATGACAGATCAATAAGTAGTGAGTACAGTACGATGATCATATTTATCATCTTGCGGCATTTCGAACCGAATATCCATTGTGATTATAAACATTCGGTGGTTGCAACCGAATCATTGTAGTTCCAACCGATTTCCAACTAGTTTTTTCTCTGTGTGTACATTTACATGGTCCTTGTATAAAAATGGTACTCAAAATTTTGTTATTATTTGAGATAGAACATTTTTTTCAAGATCTGCTTAAAATTCGGACTTGGACGCATGGACACCTGGGGCACACAAAAGGTCTTTCTAATGAAACATGCGACCAATTGAATCTATAGTCACATGGGTACTGAAATCAACAACAATTTGACTACGAAGATTTTTAAAATTTTCCTGAGATTTTGCGGCTTTTTCTCATGGACTCTTAAGGCTCAAATGCCAACGAAATTGACATTGCAAATCAAAGACCACACAATTAAGTTTTACTTTTTATTCCATCATATTTATTTTATGCTAATTAGTTTTAAATTGGTCTCTTTTTGTTTTTGGTTTTCATTTTTGGAAAATATAAATAGACATTTAAATATTTTTGTTTTATTTCAATATTTCTCTTCATATCCTTTCACAATAATCA
The DNA here is from genome assembly GCA_963513945.1 of Hydrotaea diabolus. Taxonomy (NCBI): domain Eukaryota; kingdom Metazoa; phylum Arthropoda; class Insecta; order Diptera; family Muscidae; genus Hydrotaea; species Hydrotaea diabolus. The sequence goes on along the minus strand of OY740720.1, from coordinate 21,146,157 downwards.
TACGTACATAATCGTAATAATAGAAATAATTAATAATTATATTGTTAATAGTAGTAATAATTATAATAATAATAATATCGTACATACAGTTAATATCAATAAATATAGCACAGTTTAGATTGTTACAAATAAATATGTATGTAGTGTGTCTCGCGGTCGATCGGATTTTTTTTATTTAATAATACTTAAAAAGTAAATTCATTAAAGTATTTCTTTTTCTTAATTTCACTTATCTGCTTATCTTGCATTTGATTTCAGTTTTAATTGTTAATAATTAATTGATACTTAAAGTTAGGGTTTTTGGTTTGTTTTTAGTTATTAGTTTTTGGTATCATTATAATTGAATAATTAAATGCTTTTAATAAATCTTTTTGAAATCGCTTTGTATTCAGTTTTCAAGGAGGGAAGAGGATTGTGTCACAACAAAATCTTAACTTCAGAGTGTAAATATAAAAAAAAATAATTTTATTTTTATTTCATTAAAATTAGTTGTTTTGTTGTCAAGCATAAATTATGGTAGTTTTTAATTTTACTTTTCATATTTGAGATTTGTTTTAATTAATTGGTTATAGTATTTTGTTTCGTTCCTCTATCCTAAGGGGGTCCTGTAAAGTAGTCAAGAACTGTGTGTTGAGGTGTTTTCTTGTTTATAGTATACAATAATGAAAAATTTGTTGTATACCACTATGAGTTGTTTGAATGTCTTTGTGTGTGTGTGTGCTATAAGACCAGTTTTAGTGGACAAAATGAGGGAATAAAACAGTAATATGGAGGGATGGATGGGAGGGAGGATGCCGTATTTGCTAAATCCCGATGACAGCCAAACGCTACCAATCACAAATAATGGAGTTTCTATCACAAATGATAGGGCCCACACCCGACTTAAGAAGAGGTCAAAACAGTAATAACCCGGGCCAAGAACAACAAAGCCGCTGGAGCCGACGGAATTCTGGCGCAGCTGCATAAGATTGGAGAAGCTGCTAAGGTGCATACATCAACAGTAATAACCCGGACCAAGAACAACAAAGCCGCTGGAGCCGACGGAATTCTAGCGCAGCTGCATAAAACCGGAGAAGCTGCTAAGGTGCATACATCAACTAGTTTCCACAATCGGAAGATCGATTGCCCTATGATTGGAACCTCTGCGTACTATGCCCAATTCACAAAAAGGAAGTCAAACCCGTTTGCGTAAACTATCGCGAAATAAGTCGCGATAGTGTTATTCATCGCGTACAAAATACTATTAACTATACTGTGTGAAAAATTAAAGCCCAAACGAGCCGACCTTATCCAACCATATTAGTGCGGCATTAGGCCGAATAATTCAAAGATCGAGCAAGTCTCTAGACTGAGCCAAGTTATAGCCTAAGTTATTGCAGTTTATGTAAAAGAATGATCTGTATAAAAAAATCCTATGATTTTTCACTAAAACTGCTAAAACTCGGGAAATTTTCGTCGGATTATCAAAAAGTATACCGCGTTAAAATCGATACAGTCCGTTCTTCATAATTTTGGCGAAAAAAAATTTTACATAAGGTTCAGTTGGTTTTTTCCAAAGGAGGATTTTGTTGCCGAAAAGTGTTATTTGTTTTCATCATCAGTTAGTGAGAGATCTTCAGAATTAGTTAATGCAAAAACTAGTGGGAGTGCTGCAAATTGGATTGTAGGCTGTAGAAAACACAATTTTTCAACATCGAATGAGAATTGCCAAAGTTAATGGCAATTTAATGAAAGAAGTCAGAAAAAAATAATTTTCACGATATCTCGAAATCTATACGTGGAGGGTCAAAACAGACATTCGGATTTAAGAGATCATTTTACATAAGGTTCAGTTGGATTTTTCTAAAGGAGGATTTTGTTGCCAAAAAAGTGTTATTTGCATTTCTGCAAAACTCCGGTTGTGACCACAAAATATTATTCTGCATTACGTAATTTTATTAGCATTTTATTAGTATGGACCAAAACAGACATTCAATTAATTTTCAGGAGATCATTTTACATTACTTGGTTTAATCCAAAGGACAATTTTGTTGCAGTACATAGTTATTTGTTATCATCACCATTTAGCTTGCTGCAAAACTTTTGGTTGCGATAAACACCAGTTCTGACAACTGAATATATTTTACCTTTTTATTGGAATGGGGCAAAACAGACATTTAATTCAGATTCAGGAGATGATTTTACATAAGCATTACCTAGTACAGCAGTACTGTGTTATTTGCTATCATCACCAATTTATTTTCTGCAAAACTATTGGTTGCCACAATTACCAGTTGTGGCAACTAAATATTTTACTGGTATGACCGATCAAATATTTAAATCATTTTTTATCATTAAGTGGGAGGTCGAACCGCATATTCAAAACTGTTGAAAACATTCAGTAGTGGCAACTGAAATTCTTTTTTTGCAACCGATTTTTTGTGGTTCCAACTGATGCTTCCTCTATGTGTACAATTTTTTGACAAATGCTCTACGCCTAAAATTTTCTCAAAAATGCCTTAAATTTTGAAGCTTTGCAAATAACATTGAAAGCAAATTCCAAATAAATTTTTCCTCAAGCCGCTTACTAGAATCGACAGAGAATTGTTCTTAAAACAAGGTTAACTTTTATGAAGTTTTAACTTTCGCAGCAAATTACATGTTACACAGCCTGTTCAAAATGTTTTATTGAAAATGAAAATTCATATATCCAGCCCATTGTCGTAAAACTCTATTAAATTGAAATTCAATCACAATGCACTGCGCACACCAATTTCAGATTATTATTGCATGGCAAATATTATACTTATACATTCTGCACAATATGTGCAAATAAGTCTACATTTCAATTTAGAGAGGAATTCCTTTTGTACTGACTAGAGTTTTTGAGCACATACGATAGAAATTATATTCGCATTATGTTTCATAACATTAAACCGCAATTATGCAAAAAATCTTCAGCATGTACTTATGTATGTATGTACGTATGCATACATAGATAGGAATACACATATAGATGCATATGAAAATATATATATGAGAAAATTCCCGCTGAGAAAGCTAGAATTTAACTGAAAGACTGGACAATAACATTTGTTTTTAAAACTAATATTTTAAATATTCATTGTATTGAACACAATAAGTTGCTGGCGCAGTACAATTAAAAAACGCGATACGATCCTGCTGTGTAAAATGGATTCAAACACTTTATTGAGAGATTTTCTTTGAGATTCAGACAGGGAGGGTAATGACTACCTTTACTATCTTACAATTATTTAATAATTTAAAATCCAAAAGTTACCACACTCCCGAACCGGCTTCGAAATTGCGGAGTCAAATTAAAATGGCTAAGCTCATATGTATGTAGATTTTTCAAATATTTATGCGAATACAGCAAATTTTGAAAATGTTGCAAGTGTACTCGTAGTAGGTACGTACATACGAACGTACATCTCTACTCACATTTATTTAATTATACCGAACATATGCGGCATTACCAGCAGCTACCCTGACTGATACATCATGCAGATGTTGCCAATTCTCGCATGCACATCCACCTCTACATAGAAGAAGTAGGTATGCATGGTAATGAACAGAGTTTTTGCATACCTTTAATATAAATTAAATGAAAAATCTCTAGCGTTTTCTACACACAGAGGCTGCTAGCTGTTGGCTGGAAATGTTTAACATCCGTTTGTACATTGTTTGGCCGGGCCAGGTGATGGAAAGAATGCAAACATTGCATTGGAAAAGTTTCCTAGAAAATTAGGGGTGCAAAAAGGCTATGTGAAAGTTGTCAAAGGAATATTATGGAATCCGTCAAACTGGACACAACATATTTCTAAGATTATCCTGAGCCAGCGAACAGAAAGAAATCCATAAAAAAAGGCATGTATGGGCTCTATTATATGATAGAGCCCCTTGGACCCATCCACAGTTCTTTAAATCTTCTCAGATTAAAAAGTAATTTCGAATTCCGGTTTCTAGGGCCTTGGCCTCGGCCCATTGTGGCCCGTTACCCCATACTTAGTGAAATTGAAAAAAACAAAATATTTTTAGCTTCGTAAGGGAATTTTTATTGTGATTTGATACCCATATGTCCATGTATACTGAAAACCATTTGAGCCCCAGACCATTTTTAAAGGGTCTGGACCCAAAAATTGTCATATATGACCCAAATTAATCTAGAATTGGTTGTTGGTCATCGTTATATACCATACGAAATTGGCCTTAAAACGGGTGTTCTAGAGCAGATTTGTCTAAAATCGAAAGAAACGTTTGGACTGGAGCTATAAAAAACGTCTACCGATATAAGCCATTTTCATTTGAGCCAATCACTGGCCAATCATACTGAAGTCTGACAAATTTCATTAAGATTGCAGGACATAAACTCGGTTGAACATGCTAGTAGGAGCTATAGCTAAATATAAAGCGATTTTTTATTTTAAATAGCGTCCGTACTTGGCCCGTACTATAAAATTTACTTCTGCCAAAATTCATCAAGATCTGACCACTATTGCGACAAACGGTTTTATTAAAAGCTTTAGATGGGCAGCAAAAGGACGAAGGAACATACAAACATTGTTTAATCGAAGCTTCTCGTGATTCTAAGTCGATCGATACACTTACAATAAAGTCAGCTTAAAGTTTTGGTAGCTACAAACATTTGGCTTAACACATTGTTCCGCAGAGTGGGCTCAGTAAACTGGGCACATAAGATTAAATGGGCACCAGGTTGGGCTCAGTAAACTAAGCTTCTAATTATTTTGAAAAAAGTGGGCTAAGTTAACTAAGCTTAAAGCTTTTTTAAACTAAGGAAACTGAGCTCAATGTATTTAAAAAAAAAAAATTAAAGTAAACAGAGCTCCATATTTTTTTAAATAAAATTTTAGGGCTCTGTAAACTGAGCTGAATATTTTCTTAAGAAAATTTGTGGACTAAGTAAACTAAGCTTAAATATTTTTTTCTTAGGAAAATTTGTGGGCTCAGTAAACTGAGCTCAACATTTTCTAAAGAAAATTATGGGCTCACTTAACTGAGCTCAATTTGTTCACAAGAACATTGTGAGCTCAGTAGACTGAGCTCAACATTTTCTTAAGAAAATTGTGTTAACTTAGCTCAATATATTATTAAGGAAATTTGTGGGCTCAGTAAACTGAGCTAAATATTTTCCTAAGGAAATTTGTGGGCTCAGTAAACTGAGCTCAACATTTTTTAAAGAAAATTATGGGCTCACTTAACTGAGCTCAATTTGTTCACAAGAACATTGTGAGCTCAGTAGACTGAGCTCAACATTTTCTTAAGAAAATTGTGTTAACTTAGCTCAATATATTATTAAGGAAATTTGTGGGCTCAGTAAACTGAGCTAAATATTGTCCTAAGGAAATTTGTGGGCTCAGTAAACTGAGCTCAACATTTTCTAAAGAAAATTATGGGCTCACTTAACTGAGCTCAATTTGTTCACAAGAACATTGTGAGCTCAGTAGACTGAGCTCAACATTTTCTTAAGGAAATTGTGTTAACTTAGCTCAATATATTATTAAGGAAATTTGTGGGCTCAGTATACTGAGCTCAATATTTTCCTAAGGAAATTTGTGGGCTCAGTAAACTGAGCTCAACATTTTTTAAAGAAAATTATGGGCTCACTTAACTGAGCTCAATTTGTTCACAAGAACATTGTGAGCTCAGTAGACTGAGCTCAACATTTTCTTAAGAAAATTGTGTTAACTTAGCTCAATATATTATTAAGGAAATTTGTGGGCTCAGTAAACTGAGCTCAATATTTTCCTAAGGAAATTTGTGGGCTCAGTAAACTGAGCTCAACATTTTCTAAAGAAAATTATGGGCTCACTTAACTGAGCTCAATTTGTTCACAAGAACATTGTGAGCTCAGTAGACTGAGCTCAACATTTTCTTAAGAAAATTGTGTTAACTTAGCTCAATATATTATTAAGGAAATTTGTGGGCTCAGTAAACTGAGCACAATATTTTCTTAAGAAAATTTGTGTGCTCACTAAACTGAGCTCAATATTTTCTTAAGAAAATTTTTGCTCAGTAACTGAGCTTAGCATTTTTTCAAGAAAATTATGGGCTCCATAAGCTGATCTCGAAATGTTCTTACGAATATCGTGGATTCTGTAAACTAAGCACACTGGCTCTAGTTTCTTCGGGTAACTAAGATTATAATTTTCTTAAAAAAATGTGGGCCAATTAAGAAGTTTTTTTTCAAGTTTTTTCAAAAATCGTGTGCTCAGTAAACTGAGCTTAAACTGTCTTAGGTAAATGATAGACCCAGTAAATTTAGCCCAACATTTTCAGTAAACTGAGCTTAAAGCTTCTTTTATAAACTACGCTCGGCATTTTTTAAGAAATGTGTGGCTTTTGTAAACTGATTTTAAATTATTTTTAAGACAGATTAAATATTTTTATCTTTTGCGATGGATGATTGCATTCTTTTAAACATTTGTGCATACACTTTTTTTTAGTTTTCAAACTGAAGCCACAGTAACCATAAAATTATATTGCATTAATTTTATTGTTGTATCCATGCACTCAAGCTCTGGCGTACCACAAGTAATGAATAGCTACGGGAAATTTTGAAAAACAGACTCATTTGGCAGTTAAAGGGCGTATGGGGTGGGGCGATGGAGACTAGATTGGTATGGTGGCCAACAGAGGCCAACAGTTTTGGACAAACACAGATTTACGGAGGACAACTGAAATTTTCTGAGGATTAAATTATACGGCCAACTGTCCAGGGCACAAACTGGTTGGTAAACACACATATAAGCCATTGTGGGTACATTTTCCAGGCGTTGATGTGGGTGGAGTTGTGGGTGGTTTGGGTGATAGTGTCTTCATCAGCATACGTGAATATTGCTTCGATTATAATTGGCGTAAAACTAACTACGATTGATTTTGAATGGCTTTAATTAAACTGAAATTTAGTTAACCTACATTTGTTGACCACCGCGACTAATTCACGATTTGTCATTTGTGTGAGAGTGTGTGTGTATGTGTGTCGGAGTGTGATTGTTAGTGGCAGCAGGGGGGTAAATGTAAATCCTCGCTTCGCTTGGGAAGGACTTACATTATAACCGATTCTCATACGGGTGAATTGGAAGATTCCGTTGAAGCACCATGATTACTTTCCGCCATTAGACCGGCACTAATGCCGCTGCCTATGCTGGCCGTATCGGATAGGCCCACATTGCTAATGCCACTCATGCCGCCGCTACTCATGCGATCGCGCGGCAAGCCCGCACTGCAGCCATACGCTGAGGCAGTTGTGCCTATATCATTAATGCTCTTAACACGCCGATGTTGCTCATACAAGAGACTGGCATCGGACATGCCTTCAAGGCCTGCACCTGCGGCAGGAGCACTGATACGATGAGCCGCTGCCTGCTGAGGATGCATGTAGTATTGCTGTTGTTGCTGTTGCTGTTGATGGTAATGCTGTTGTTGTTGCTGAGGCGAGGAACCTGGCGGCGGCGGTGGTGGTGCTGTTGTAGGTGGCGGATAATGGTGACTGCTGTTGTATGAATGCTGTGCATGTTGTGCGTGATGGTGAGCACCTATAGTGGCGTAAATTCCTCCGCCCCCTTCTGAGCTGCTAAACGATGGTGTTGGGGAGGTGGAGTTCCCAAGAGAGGTGCGGTCACCAATTGAGCTACCGCTGCGGGATGATTTTGCATTGAAACGGAAGGCTTTTGAGAGAGAACTCTACAAAGGCGAGAGTAGATAAAGAAAAAAACAAAGAATTTGATTAACCTTCAAATTAAAATATTGAACTTCAGTCACACTAACCTGTGATCCTTTCCATGCCGATATCTGTTTATATATATAAAAAATAAAAAAGTAGAAAATTAAATTATTAAATATTTAATATTTTTTATTTCTTTTAAATGCTGTAGTTCTCATTTAGGGCTATTTGTTGTAATGTTTGTTTTTTTTAAATTTAAAATTAAAAAAATATATATCATGTGTAAGTCTTGTGTTTAATTAATCATTTGCGTATTTGTTTAATCGATGACTGTGTATTTAAATTGCCAACATTAATAAATAGCTTTGTTTGTTTCAAACGGTTGGGCTCGCAGAGCAAATAAATTATTCAGTAAAAATCATAATTTGCTGTATGAGTAATTCGCTTAAAAAACAACTAAAAAAACGAAGAAAAACATTCCATGAGCCGTTAATATTTAACGTTCATTATGGATTGCCATCAATAAGTACAGTGGTGGCAATGGAAAATAGACGCATTCGACTTTAGGCTTGCTTTATTAAAAATTCGCTTAGGATATAATGTAAGCGTTACAAAAAAAACTAAACCAATTTTTTATTCATTTAAACTATGTTCGATATTCCTATCAACAACCGTTGGTTTTAAAAATTTTTAATTTACAGAAAAATGTCATTCATAAAAACTCGTTTGTAGGGCTTTTGCGGAATTAAGCAAAATTAGGCGACCGAATTCGCTTAGCATTTAATTTTGATTCTTTAAATTTTAAACTTTCGAATCGGACGATATTTGACTAGTTTATAAATCCAAAATATTTTTAAAAAATATAAAAGAAAGAATACAGTGTCTGCGAGTTTTGTCCTAGCTTTTTAAAAGTTTTTTTTTTAGGTTTCTTAACTACCTTTTCTAGGTAAGTTACTCGGTTAGCAAACTAATTGACCTCAAGTCGCTAAAAAACGGGTAAGAGTTACCATACTTCGGACGATATTTGACTAGTTTATCAATCCAAAATATTTTTAAAAAAATATAAAAGAAAGAATACAGTTTCAGCGAGTTTTGTCCTAGCTTTTTAATAGTTTTTTTTTAGGTTTCTTAACTACCTTTTCTAGGTAAGTTACTCGGTTAACAAACGAGTTGACCTCAAGTCGCTAAAAACGGGTAAGAGTTACCATACTTCGGACGATATTTGACTAGTTTATAAATCCAAAATATTTTTAAAAAAATATAAAAGAAAGAATACAGTTTCAGCGAGTTTTGTCCTAGCTTATTAATAGTTTTTTTTTTTGAGGTTTCTAAACTACCTTTTTTAGGTAAGTTACTCGGTAAATAAACGATTTGACCTCAAGTCGCTAAAGAAACGAGTAAGAGTTACCATATTTATTTTTTCCACAACACACTCTGCTTTATTAAAACATATTTTTTTTGTTATACATACCCACAAAACAAACAATTATATAAGGAGAGGTCTCATCGGCAAATTTGAATTAGGCTAATCTGCTTGAAGCGGGATAAGTGAAGTTATAATTCAACTCATCCTAATAGTTTACAAAAATGTTACAAAGCAAACATGTATAAATTTATTGATTTATTATAAGAGTGATCCAAGTAGAGATACTTTTTTTAATAGCCTTTTTTGACAGATCACGTGTGAGTTGTGTCATGCTGTCATGTTATTTTTGTTTAGTATTGTTTGGCATTTTATCATGGACAACCTGAACAACGTTTACAAATCATTCAACTTTATTACGAAAATTCACGTTCTGTGAGGAATGTGTTTCGTGCACTTCGTCCAACTTATGGTCAACATAATCGGCCAACATTTCTAGCTCAATGGGTATGTAAACAAGCAAAATTGCCGCATTTAGGACGAAGAGTAACCAAAAGAGGAGCAAGAGCTGCCACTTAATCCAGAAAAAACAACGTTTTGGTGTGGCCGGTGGAAACATCGGTCCATATTTCTTCAAAAATGATGCCGGCGACCGTTATCATGCCATGATAACCGACTATTTGAGGCTTTATGTTGAAGCTCGTGATCTCGGCGACATTAAGCTTCAACAAGACGGCACCACTTCCCACACATCGCAGCAATCAATGGATTTATTGAGAGAACACTTCGGTGAGTAGATAATTTCACGTTTTGAACCGGTCGATTGGCCTCGATTGGACTATTTGATGCCTTAAATTGAAGCTCGTGATCTCGGTGAGATTTGGTTTCAACAAGACGGCGCCACTTAACACATATCGCATCAATCAATGGATTTTTTGACAAAACACTTCGAGACAAAACACACTAAGAGTTTTTCCTGTGGGGATATGTAAAGTCTAAAGTTGATGCGGACAAACCCGCTTCGATTCAGGCCTTGTAGCAAAACATCACGCGTTTCATTCGCCAGTTACCAGTCGAAATCCTCAAACGAGTCATCGAAAAATGGACTCAACGGATGGACCATCTAAGATGTAGCCGCGGCCAATATTTGATCGACATAATCATCAAAAAATAAACGCCAAAGAAAGTTCTTTTAAATGATAATAAACATTCCCCATTCAATTTAAATTTTCTGTGTTTTTTCTTTTAAAAAGTAGGGAACCTCGAAATGGAACACCCATTACTAGCCGTGTAACTAGCTTAGTTACTTACATAGTTAGTTCGCAATATGGAAATCTGGCCACGTTGAACAAAATTGTGAGTAATATGACAACACTGTTTCTCTTTGTTTACACCAAAGAAAATTAAACAGCAAGAGGATTCGCCCGAGAACTCGCCACAGGCAAACAATAGGTGTGTTCTATAGGTCGCTAGAGCGGTTACTTGAAAACTTTAAGAGCATTTTTTTAAATTTCTTTATACTTGTATACAAGAACTGATTGGCTTTATGCCTGATAAACCGTTTACTTTGCAGAAAAAAATGTATTCAAGAAATATTATAAGCGAGTATACCACTCGCTAAATGTTTTTCTTAATTTGTACAAAAAAAATTATTCAGGAAATACTATAAGCTTCTTGAATAACTTCTCAAAAACGTTAATTATTTTAAACAAATGGGCTTTAACGCAAATTGTCTTTAGTTGACTGTAAACAAAATCGTGCTTATATTTTTGTACAATGGTGTAAAGTTATCGCGTTATCGACCCCCTAAAAGAGTTGCCAATCGAACACGACCAGTTAAAATAACTTCTCAACAATTCTAATGATCTAAAGCAAACGGTCTTTAACGTAAATTGTCTGTAGTTCACTGTACACAAAATCATATTTATATATTTGTATAATGGTGTGAAGTTATCGCGTAAGCGACATCCTAAGCGAGTTTGCTAATCGAACACGGCGAATAATAAACTATAAATTGTAATAAAATAAATTATGATATATGTATAATATCAATAATTACTAAATTGCTTTACTTCTGCTTTGTAAAAGTATGTAAACTATCTTTGAACTATAAGTTTGAGTTGATTTATAGTTTTACTTATCCCTTCTCGTTCAGTTATGCCTAATGCAAATTCGCCAATGAGACCTCTTCTTGCTTGATTATTTTTTTGTATTCATAACAAAAACATATATTTTTATATAACAGGGTGTGTCATGTTTGAATTATTGTAGGAAAAATAAATGTGATAACTCTTACTCGTTTCTTTAGCGAGTTGAGGCCAACTCCCTTGTTAACCGAGTAACTTCCATACAAATTTAGCGTATTTTTTACGCTTGTTAAATAAAACACTACTATTACGTAAAAAAACAATTTTATTTTAGAAGTTTTCGGTTTTCAAAATATGTAAAAATAAAATTGTTTAATTTGACCAAAACACCTTAAAAGTTTGATTTTAGAACTTTATTCAGGGTGACCAGATAAGAAAAATAATTTGTTGTAGACGTTTTAGTGCTAAGGTCTAGATAACTATCAAGTATTGTCCTTAATTCGGACTAACTAAAAACGGCATCGCGGTTATATTTATAAAAAAAAAGATCATCCGTACTCGATTCGAAAAAAATTAGAAAAATAATTTGTTGTAACCCTTTTTGCACTTAGCCGGGATAACTATCAAGTATTGCCCTCTATAAAGGCTATGTACTAAAAAGACATCAATTTTTTTAAGAATCAAGTATATTAGTACGTTTTCTATAGACATAATCAAAATTTGCGCTGTTCGTAACCAAAATAACCTATTATCCAGCATTAGTTATCGATGGAACACAATTTTAATTATGTGCCTGCCTAGGCTTTTTCTATAGACAAATTTTCACTTTTCGTTACCAAAATATTTAAAATTAAGTCTTAGTTATCGATGGAACACAAATAGTTATGTCTGCCTGCCTGGGCTCGCTTCTTTGTAGCTCATCGTGTCTACATAATTTTCCACAACCTTGATGACGCGTCTCGCTGGCTCTCGCTCGCGAATGACTGCTCGATATTCGCCTCAAAGACTTTAATCTGATCGCATAACATTGGTACTCACTGTAAGCCACAAAAAGTCAAATCGCTGCTACAATGGGTCCAATTGACATTGCTTGTAACACCGAACTTGGCCATTCCATTGAAACCAACGATCGCCCAAGTCCATGTCTGCGATCTTCGTCCAAGACTATGTCTTTAAGCATGTCTCTGTAGCGCTCACCATTTACCAAAATGCAGGTATCAGCACTATTAAAAATGACCTATGATAACACAATTTAAAAATCTGCTTTAAACTATCACTCTTTTTGTTTCTCGATGATAATATGAGGTGTTCGCGATCCCAAGAAGCGACAGATTTTCTTGGACCAAGATGAAAATTCTCTAAGTTAGGAAAGATGATTTTTTGAGAAAAATTCTTGTCCATTACGAGTCTATGCCCAAACTAAGAATCATCAAGGAAGCTAAGGAAAGATGATTTTTTGAGCAAAATCGTCGTCCATTTCTAAGATACATCAACGAAGCTTCTCTAGGCATGTCCCACCATATGCCAAAATTGGCATAACTTCTGGCATGTTAAAGTGCTGCAGAATAAAAAATATGGGTACTTTACAGCAAGTTTCAGTTCGAATTTAAAGCAAGGGATTATTTTCAATTTAGGCCCAAATAAGAAGCACAAAAGGCGTTATGAACAAAACAAGCTACCAATAGTGAGTATGGACTCATGGGTTCACAAATAAAAGCACATTTTGTAATTTACCTAAATATGGATTTATTTTGAAGACTTGTCTGAGACTGATGCTCAGAGTCATGAACCTAGAAAAGCTCCTTATGTCCAAAACAAGTTTCACTAAATCCAAATGTGTATGAATTTGTAAGACTTGGCAGAGATTTAGGCACCGGTCATGGGGGTCATAACTATGATAATTGTCCTTATTGTCATTTGAACATTTTTAAAGAGTCTTCCCGGCCGAGCCTACGGTGGTAAGGTTACTTGTTTTACATTTGCCTTTACGTTAAATGCATCTCTAAGAGATTAAATATCCTTACTTGTGAACTGAGATTTTGTGGAAGTAGTAGAAGTAGAATTATAATTTTCATTTTTATATATTCCCTAGATTTTTATTTGGAGTTTTGCCAGGAGATTGTGAAGGCCAATTCATCTATTTAGTGCTGATATTTTCATATATAAGTAGTCACCTCGGATTTATTTTAGTGTCGCCTGATTCCGACCTAAAAACTTTTACAACAGGTATTTAAGTTTTAATGTTCGAGTATTCTACTTTCACCATTAACCCGAATTAACGCAGAATTTTCCACGTTTATCCTTACACGCAGAGAAAAGACATGGTTACTATATGGTCACGGTAACAATAAAATGTTCTCTACAATAAAAGCATGTTCGCCGCAACCATAGTATTGTTTTCTGAATTTTATTTTGACAACAGTATGATTGCGGCAATAATAATATTGTTGAAATGTAAAAATACTATTATTGCTAAATTTAGAAATGAAACTATGGTTGTAGCAACCATGTAAATATTGTTGGTGCGACAAAAGTATTGTTGTTTAAGATTTACGTTAACAATAATACGATTAGGGCAATCATACTCTATGCTTGAGTGTATGAGCAAAGCATAACAGGTTTTAAGGACTATGTGTGTGTGTGTTTTTTTGGGATACCAAAAACATACACACACACTATACGAGTACAGTGCATGTTGTTGTCCATTATAAAAAACAACAACAATGGGAAGGCAGTGTGAGGGATTTTTATTGTGTTTACTTTGTTTGGTGGAATACTCTACTGCCGACTGGTTCTCGTTTATTTAAAATCTGCCTGCCCTTAAGTATATATCCATTGATCATGGTTTAATCACGTTCATCACATGGGGTCTTCGGATGGAATAGAAGCATTCACCCCCTGCAGTCACTACTGCTTGCAACTAAAAGTTTTTTTGAATATATTTTTGTCTCTCAAATCTTCTTATGAACTAATTTAAAAAAAAACGCTTAATAAGAATCTCTAATGTTGAATAATAACATAACCCAATTCTTAAAAAAAATTTGGAGATCATAGTATGGTATAGTGGAATCATATTATGGTTGTAGGGGCCATAATATGGTTACGTGTGAATCATACTATGGTTGTGAAGATCATACTATGGTTGTATGTGAAAGATAATATTGTTGTGAGGATCATAATATGGTTTTGGGAATAATAGTATGGTTGAGTGTGGCTCATAATATGGTTGTGGGGAGCATAGTATGGTTCTGTGTAAATCATGCTATTGTAGTGAGAATCATAATATTGTTGTGCCACAACCATATACCCAACAATAGTATGATCCTCTTCGAATATTGTCACCACAACCATACTTTTTTTCTGCGTGTAGAAGCATTTGCACTACTTTAAATATTCTCCATTAAATTTGAGGTTTGTAGATTCTGAGGAATGGACTTTGAAATGGCTGCTCCACAAAATATGGATTATAGTTATTATAAAAATTACAGTGAATGGTTGTTGTCCAGTATAAAAAGCAACAAGAGCTTACGGCTAGCAATGCAAACCTTGCGAAATCAACAGACAGCGCGAGGGATTTCTATTGTGTTAACTTTGTTTAGAGGAATACTCTACTGTCGTCAGATTCTCGTTTATTTAGAATCTGCCTGCACTTAAAGCCTTTGATCATGGTTTGCATCACATTCGTTGCTTGGGGTCTGAGGATCGCGAAGTAGCGTTCGCCGAAACATCGGTAACTCCTGCTTGCAACTAAAAGTCTTTTGAATAAGTGTTTTTGTTTTCTCTTTGAAGAAATGTTCAAAAACAAACATGGACTCAAATCTGACTATAAGGGTTGCTATTTATATTTCGGCCCTGACAATACTATTGTTTCCAGATGCAAACTGGAACTTCCATTGACAACATTGACATTTTTTAGCATAACTTTACTCAGAACGTTTTGTCATTTGAGGGCGAATTGTTTTGTTTACAGTGTGCTGAAAAATTCATCACAGTCAAAAAATGGAATTATCCCGAGAAAATTTTCGTGCGATGATTTTTTACGATTTTCGGCGTGGGTTATCGGGAGTCACTTTGCCAGAAACCATCAATGCTGTGCGTGAACTGATTAAGCAAGACCTACATGTGACATACCGTGAGATTGGGGCATCCTTAGGTATTAGTATGGCAAGCACCAGTAAGATATTGCATGTTCATTTGGCCGTGAAAAAAAATGTTCTCGTTGGATCCCACATAATTTGACGAATGCTCAAAAAAAGGCTCGTATGGATTGGTGCAAAGATATGTGGACCAAGTATAACTGCAGTAGCTCAAAGGCAGTGTATCACATTGTCACAGGTGACGAATCATGGATCCATGCATATGAACCCGAAACAAAATAGCAATCGATGAACCCGAACAAAATAGCAATCGACCGTATGGGTCTTTCAAGACGAGCCAAATCCAACAAAAGTTGTTCGTGGAAGAAGTACATCGAAGCAAATGATTGCGTTTTTTTCTTTCGGTTTAACCGGTCATGTTGCCACAGTGCCTTTAGTGGAACGTAGGACGGTCAATTCTGAGTGGTATACAACCATCTGTTTGCCAACAGTGTTCGAAGAAATGAGGAAAGATAATAAGAGAAGACGGATCATCAGCTGAAACGATGAGCTATTTGACCATTCAAGATGTCGAATTGATGGGCCATCCAACGTACAGCCCTGACTTGTCACCCAATGACTTCTTCTTATGCCCTAGCATCAAGAAAAAAATGCGTGGTCAATGTTTTTCATCGCCCGAAGCAGCTGTTGAAGCGTTCAAAAATCATGTTTTGCAGGTGTCTCAATCGGAGTGGAAAAAATGCTTCGAAAATTGGTTTGTGCGCATGCAAAAGTGTATTAATCTTAGAGAAGAATATTTTGAAAAACAATAAACCATTTCCAATGATGAATTATTTTGTTTTTATTGACGGACCCGAAATATAAATAGCAACCCTCGGAAACAAAGCTTAGTTATTATAAAGAGTAAAAAAATATATTTTGTAAACAGCTTTGAAAGTCACTGTACTCTTTGCACTTTTCGACAAAAGGTTAAAACTTTAAAGTTTTAAAAATGTCAAAAACATAGTTAAAGTTCTTTGCAACCTGGAGAGTGCAATGTAATTTTTTAGACGAAAAAGAATTAAATTTAAATAGAAAAAATTTTTGCAGTGGGGCTCTTGTGCGTCCTTATTTTTACATTAAATTTAATTAAAAAATTTGCCTTAGTACTCTTTAAACTGAGCAAGTGTGATTTCATCCTAATATCCCAAAAGTGAAAACACTGTTCATATTGCAAAAGCCCGATGCCGTGCGTCTACTTTTTCCATCCGTTTCCTGTACTTAAGTAAATGGTATTTCCACCTCATTTCCGCTGTAATATATATATGCCAATATGGCGTGAAACTTTCGTTGCTGATCTCCTTTTGGCGATTATAAAATATCGTTTTAATCCTTAAATGAAACATGGAATAAAAAAAAAAAGAACAAAAACTGTCAACTTATGGCCAGAATTTTAATTAAAAACAGAAATCCATTAAAACAAAACAAAAAAATCATATGTTTGACAATGTTTTTTTTCTGTTTAACACAAATTCGAGCGTGTTGTGTGCGGTGACGCTGTCGTTGGCAAATGTTGAACGAATTCATTAAAATAAGAGGGGGGGGGGGGAAGATTCGAAAATAAAAACAGATTTAAAACATTTATTGTAAATTTATTGATTTTTTTCTGTTTGTTCTTTATTAATTTAAACTTTTGTTTTTATTGTGCTATTTTCACTTTGACATTATGTTCAGTTTTTGGGATTTCTTTGCGTATCGTTTTGCAATTGTTTGTTTTTTGTGGGCTTTCGTTCATATTCGATTTGAATTGAAATTTCAGTTGCAGTTATTGGGTAGTTTTAAATATACTTTTTTTTCTCTCTATATGAACTATTTTAATTTTCAATAATTTACTAAAATTTCATTTAAAATTGTTTTCATCGGCGGCATTACTTAAAATAAACAACAAACAACATCCTTGTGCCTTTATGTTGTTTCACTTTTTCCGAATATATTTTGGGTTTTTTTGTGAATATTTTTTTTCATTTCCCAAAGTTTTTCTCCATCTGCCTTTCCTTTCTTGTAACAATAAAAATATTTGTTTTTCGCTGGGTGGTTGTGTTGGTTTAGGAAACACATGTTTTTGTCTATTGTTTTTGAATTTCATATAATTAGTATTGCATACAGCGTGTTTTTTCTTCTTCTAATTATCCTTTCATTATTCGGATATTATAATATTTGACCGAGAGCGTTATAGAGAATTCTGGTTTTAGTTTTGCTAGCCCGAAATTACTATTTGTTTGTTTTAGTTATTATCTATCAGTAAGCTAATAGAGTTTATTTTTATTATAATTTACAATCATGCAATATTTATATTTTGTTTGTACACTTAGAGAAATCATATCAAGCATTGAAGAAAAGATGCTAATCGAGTTATAAAATAATTGTATTTCAAACAAATTATTGAAAAGTTAAAGATAAATCAGTAGATGTAATTTATTTTATTTATCGAAAAAATTCAAATGAAAGTTTTAAAGCTATGAGTTTTTGTGTTTTTTTTCAGACTAGACATTGACTATTTATATATCAGAGTATTTGTTACCAGTAGGAAAATGTTTACATGCCATATCATACATGCCCCGAAATCAAGGAATGAAATTCAACAAAAACTTCTTGATTATAAATACAAAAATGTCAGGAAGATCTTGAATAAACTTTAATTCACTTCCAGATTTACTGGCAAAGCAACATTTTCTTAAATTATAATTTAGTGCGTCTTTTAGAAGGTAAACCAATAACAAATTTCTTCTAAAGATGAAAGTTTTTGTTGAATGATGAGAGTTTTTGTTGAATTTTCTTCCAGACAAACCTAGCCCTAGATAATTTACAGGAATCGGTAGGATATGTACCTCTGTCTTCTTACATTTTCCATAGGTTACATGCGATCTTATTGTAAACAACGAAAGCTTCACGTCTAATGATTTAGATATCAACAGTATTAGTATACCGAATTATCGGTATATTATTTTGACAATTTGAAATTTGAGTGATTTAAAAAAAATATTTGCGGTCTTCTCTCCAGAACTCTAAGACAATTTGTATAGAAATTGACATACAAAACGGGTTAAATTCGTTTGCATTTAGGGATTGGAATGGAAAAAGAAGTCTACCTGCTACACCAGCTTTAGAAAACTAAAATTTGTTTTCCGAGTTCGAGTATGATACTCTTGGTAAAGTTAATGGGAGAGAAGATCCGCAAAATTTCTTTATAGTGACTAAGAAGTGACGTGAAAAATAAAGCCCTTAAATATTTGTATTTGTTTCACAAACAAGGGCTAATCCAGCAAGTCTTTTAATAACCGTAATATAACGTATACCTAACATGATCTTGGTAATGGGTTGTCATGTTTAAGTTATTTTCGGAATACATATCATCCTTCTTTTCATCTCTTTTGTAAGATCAATAAGAGACAAAATAAAAATTTTTCTTCGGGTAATTGTTTTTTTTTATCTCAAGAGTGTAATTTGAAATTTGTATGAAGACAAAATAGATGTTCTCACTCACGAGTTTTTAAAGGTAGTCACTTAAGCGATAATTACATCATTGAGAACTAATTCTCGCTCGTAAGTTGGAGTTGTTTTTGGAGAACAAATCAATTTCGTTTTCCTCTCTTTTGTTACAAAGAATATTAAGAAGAGAAAACATTTTCTCTAAATATTATTTTTTCTCTCGGTTATTGTTATTTATCTCAAGAGAGTAAATTGAAATATATATGAATACAAAATATATGCTCTTTCTCAAAAGATTTCTAAGCCAGTCACTTAAGCGAAATTGAGAATTAATTCTCGCTCGTCAATTAGCTCACGAGAAATTGAGAAATATTTCTCGCTTGTAAGTTTGTTCACGAGAAATTTTGAATTAGGTCTCGCTCGAGAGTTTGCTCACGAGAAATTGAGAATTATTACTCTTTCGTGAGTTTGCTCATGAGAAAACGAGTTTACTTATGAACACTTTAACATTTTTCTGCTTCCAACATAAGAAACATATTTATTAGTGTGCCTTGACTTGTGAGGGCCCAATAAATATTGCAAATTTACCCCTTTAGAAATGAGAATTGATATGTTTTAAAGCGCACTACAAAATATGTTGGCTATATCTAGCTGCGTTCGTAAGCTAAACTAGCATTAAAAATCGAATTTGCCTTCAAACATGTATTCGATTTTATATTTGTGTCTTTTAAATGCCAAATTATAATAAAGTAGATGCAGTATGTGGACTCTGTATTACATCAATTTTAAAAATTGTTTTTACGTTGCGAATATTAAGAGCTTAGAAGAATTTTAAAAAATATTGCGTATTTTTAATTACAATTTTAGGTTTCCCTTGAAAAGGTTTCCCCTATTTCATACTTATATTTTTGTACTTTGTACTATGTTTTAAAGCATAAAAAATAATTTTTTTTTGCCAATCTTAATAAAAATTTCTCTTTTTTTTGTATTTTTTCAAACATTACGGGACGATTTTTGGGTCCCAGGACAAAAATGCGACGTCCGAAGGCCACGCATTTAAATGTCATGTTCAGATTCTTCATTAAATTCCACCGTATCACTAAAAATAGTTTAATTAAAAAAATATATAATTTTTGGATCCACAACGAAATTGTAACTGATTTGGGATACCCATATGTCCCCGCACATTAGGTGACGGGGTTTTTTGAGCACCGGGACCCTAAACTATGTCAATTAGTCAAGGCCTCCAATTACTCGTAAGGCAAATGGCAAAATTTATCATAATCAAATTCGACAGAAAATTCCACTGTTTCTAAGTACCCATATGTCCATGTTTGAAGGGCCACACATTTCAGCAACCTACAGATCTTACCCTTAATATCAAGGGTCAAGGCCTCAAATTTCTTCAAGTCGTAAAATTAATGTTCTGTTTTGATTCTCGACAAAATTTTATAGTTTTTTAATACCGCTACGACCATAGCTCATGGACCTTTGGGGCTTATATGGGCCGAATCAAAATTGGTCCAAATCTTAAATGGGTTTGTTAGAAGATTTCAACGTTTAAAAATATCCGTATGCCCCCGAACATGAAGGGACCGTTTTGGGCCCCTAGGATCTCCGGCCTTAAGACCACGCTTATTTATTTACATAGTAAAAACGTTAAAAAATGAAATATTTGATTACGACTTTTTTAAGGGGAGCTTCTTTCCCTTTTCTCCGATTTGGTCCATTTTCAATACGAACGCTGGTTGCTAAGTTTAAAGACTCTAGCTCTTTTCGTTTGGACTAAATCGTGTGGCAAACAAACGGACATGGGTAGATCATCTTAGAATTTTAATAACGATAAACAATATAAATACTTTATATAGTTGCATATAAGTATTTCGATGTGTAACAAACGGATTGACAAACTTATATATTTTATCCTATTGAGAAGAGTATTAAAATATAACAAATATTTTAAATGTAATATTTTAAACGAAAAAATATGGTAACAAACTCGTAATATCTTCAGTGTAAGGACAATTTACAAGTTTATTTTAATGCAGAGTTCACGCACTGGCACCGTTTCACTTTCATTGCTCATTTATTTGACCAAAAGTATAAAGTCGCAAAGGTTAATAAAGGAAAATTAAAATGTTAGTATGTAAACTGGTCCAGCTATACAATTGGTAAAGCTATACGTAACTGGTCCAGCTATACAATTGCTGCCAGCTAGAGCCGAAATATTTTGGGAACCATTCTAAAATATATCAATAATTTGCCAATTTCATAATGCAAAATTTGTATTTTTTATCTTTCGCTCCTCTCTCTCATTTTTTAGGCACTCAGAACACTCAAAGTATTGTTTAATAAAAGTAACTGTTATGAGTAAGGAAGAAAGAGTAACACATTAAAACTGGCCTTTCTTCAAATCAATTACACAAGTTTACTGCCATTTCAGTCTACTTATAGAGTTCTCAATATTTTTTCCTATAGATTTTGGCCTTCAAATCGCGAAGATGAATTTAAAAAAAAATCCTTTAATTAGTTTACAAGATAGAATTTTTGGAATTTTTTTTACAATGTTTTATAAGATGTCTCAGTTTTTTGGATCATAACTCCCAAACGCTATTACCGATTCGATCATTTGACCATTTGTAGTGTCCCACTAAACAACGTGTAGCTCTACGATTTCTCACCCAATTTTAACAAATCATGGCTTGTTTTCTTCGAGAAAGTCCAAACTTTATGCTTTTTTTTATATATTTTTATATTATTGTTTATTATTTATTGTTCAACTTAAAATCGTGATTTTTGCAAAAAAAAAACTGATTAAAAAGTTATAGAAAAGCTAATTTTCTTTCATTTGAGACCATTTTTGATCAAATTTGTAATAGCATTTGGGAGTTATGGTGCAAAAAGCTAACCCATCTCATAAAAAAATCGAAAAAAAATTCAAAAATCTAATTTTGAAAACTTTTTAAAATTCATTTTCGAGTTTAGGAGGCCAAAATCTATAGGGAAAAAATATTTAGAACTCTTGACCATTAAATAAATCATAATTTGTGAACTAGTGTTATTTTTTTCTTACTTCATAAAAATGAAAATATTGTTCTCAATGTTTTTCAAACTAAACTTTTAAATACTCATATTTCTCGCACTCTCTTCCTCTCTCAATTTTTACGTTTGTTAAAAATTTTCTACTTAAAACTCAAACAAGTTGGTTTTATAAAAGTAACTGCTTAAGTAAGTGTATTTTATTTTTCGCAAGAGAGCGAGAGAGCTTATTAAAGCAGGTACTCATCACCCGTTAAGGAGAGTAAACAAATGTTCGTAGATGAATATTACTTTCACGCGAAATATTTTTTACTTTCTAAGTGCGAGTAAAAAAATAAGAGATAAAAATAAAAGTACTTCATTGAGGCGAGAATTTTCGTAATTTGTTATTTTTTTTAAAGATTCCCCAAATAAAAACTGTCTTGCCTAGTTGAAACTTCCATATGAAGGTAATACACAACTGTTATCTTTTGGAGTTACCGAATAGAAAAGGAGAATACAAGATTTTTGTCCATAGGTTTTACAAGTAGTTGTTCTTCTCACCACAAACCATAAAACTGTCCTAAATGTTCTCTTTTAACATTTCAAGTACAAAATATTGAATTTTTTTTGGCCAGGGACAATGTAAGATAGCTCTCACTTTTTTATTCTAGCTGAGAAGATAATAAATAAAGTATAAGAAGTAAATTGAGTTAAAACACTTACCCTTAAACTACCACTCGAGCGGCGATCGGTTGTGGCATAGTGTTGAAGGCCACCGGGTCCTGTTATCGGTACTATGCCGCAACCGGAGCGTATGCCTTGACCCAATGTAGCTCTAAACATTCATCATTACGCACGTATCACGCATCACGCACGCATTAGCAACAACAATAACATCAAATGCAAACCAAAAGATAATGTCAAAGGAAACAGGCAAGAGATGACATTTATAGGCAACACCAAGAGTTATGTATGGCACAGACACAGGCAGGGACAGAGAGACATAGAGAGAGCGAGAGACATAGAGAGAGACATAGAGAGAGCGGCCGCCGGACATCCACACAATCATCGTCATTGGCAACGGCAGCATTATCCACAACATGATAATCATCATCGTGTAAAGGAGCCATTGTCATCATCGGCATAGCGTACAAATTTGATCCAATTCAGGCCGATTTGAGTTTATTTTTTGATTGTTTCGGTTTTTTCGTGTTGGTGTTTGCAAAAAGGATATTTAGTTTTTGTTTGTAGTAAAAGTGTTTTAGTTTTTTTTTTGGTTTGATTTAACACGGCAACAATAAGCGCGCGCACACACATACAATGAAAGGATATTTAAAAAATATACGAATATGAATGTAGAAAAACGAAGGCATTTTCCAAAGGAGGCACGCACACACACAAAAAGAAGACAAATGCAATAGTTTGAGAACAACATGTATGTAGGTGTGTGTAAGAGTGTGTACAAGGCAGAGTTTCATTTGGTATTTGTTTGTAGTTGTAGTAGCGGTAGTGGGGTGGGGAGATAGTTTGAACATCAATAGACAGGCACAGAGAGAAAGAGAGAGTGTGTGAGATATTGAGCGCGATACAGCAGCGTCACAATAAAAATCATCAGGCAAATCAAGTTGTTGTAATTGTTGTGGGTGGTGGGTGTTTCAATGGTGTGTGTTAACATGAGTATTTGCGTGCATGAGGATCCGGTGTAGGTATGTGGTTTATGTTGGGTGTGGGTGGGTAGGTGGGTTTTTGAAAGGATTGGCCGCCACAGAGCCCAAAATCACATTTTGTTTTTCCAATTTATCGTTGTTGTTATAGTTTATTATGTTGTTGTTGTGGTTGTTGCAAGCAAAGCCATTGTTTTTTGTTGTTGTTGTTGTTTGTATTGTCAACATTAAGGTTTTGTTTTGTTTTTGGTAACATCGAAAACAATTACAGATACGTAAAAAATTGGAAAGAAAGAAAGGAAAAAGAACGAAGAAAAATAGATGAAAAAAGAGAAAAAAGATAAAAATATATATAAATATATAGACGTATGTATATAGAGAGCATTGAAAACATTGGACATTTAAACATTAATAATATCAAAATGAAAACCAACAAAAAGGAAAAACTTATGCTTATTTGTTTCGTTAGCTAATTAAGTTATTAATTAAAGTGTGTTAGTGGTAATAATACATAATTATTAGCTAACATTCTTAGTTGATTAAGGTTGTTAATTAGTTTAACTCATTTCATTGATTATTGGTTAGTTTTCTTTTCGTTTAATTAGTATTATTATTATTATTATTATTATTAGTTATGCGGTTATTATTATTATCGTTTGTTTAATGTACTTATTAGCTAAATACTAGTTCAAAAATAAAATCTACTTTGGTGTAACAGAAAAAAAGAAAAAAACCAAATTTAAGCACAACACAAAAAATGATATAAGTAAATCGTGCCATTAAAAATACAATTAAATGGAGTCTTAAAAATTTCTGTGGTCTATGTTAAAATCTAGTTTATTTTAGTTGTTTTTGTTTGTATAATTTTATAGTTTCATGGGTCGTTTATTATTATTCTTTGTTGGTTTTAGTGGCAAAATATTGTTTTTTATTTTTGATTTTCTTAAAGTAATTACAATTACACAAATATATTGGTCTTTAATTCGTAACAAGTTGGCATTTACCCCTCTGCGTTCACCATAACCGGGAAATTTAAAAAGTAAGCCTGTCGTTTGATTAGATGAAGATTTCCATCTTCTTGAAAAACGATGGGCCTATTGAACAGCGAAATCAATATGGATTCATTACGGTGCACTTTTTTACAAGTGTTTTTTACAAATCGTGCTTGAACATACGCTACGGACAGTTTCAGGTAGAAACAAATCTATTTGAAAAAGTATAAACTTTATTAGCTTCTACAAATCAAAATTGATCCTGTGGAAAGAAAACCTCAAACAAGTTTTGAACCGCTTTTTTCGTTTGGTCTAATCATTTCCTGAAAATTGTCATTTTAATAGAAACACAACACATTTTTTTAAATTAACAGGGCCGGAATATCCCTGACCCGTTTTGCGACATACCGCTTGACTCGCAATAAAGCTGTCATAATTAAAAAAAAATTAAAATGGTATTGCAAAAGTGGGAATTAGTTATTTCTTCACACAAAATCTTTAGTTAAGGAATAGATTGTGTTAATTTAAAGCAACCTCAAATGAGCGCCCTGTACTTTAAAATACTTCTATTAGGGTGCTTGAAATATTTCATTAAATTTGAACCTAAGAAATATTTTCTTAAAATATATGACAAATTTCAAAAAATTCACTCTAAATTATTACTTTATTTTATGAGACACTTCATAACTTTTATAAAATATTCAGTAATTTCTAAAAAAGAATTCGTAAGGTATTTCATAAACTGTATGAATCATTTCATAATTTCTATGATGTAATTTATATTACATTCTTTGTTAATTCTATGAAGCATTTCTTATTTTTTGTAAAAAATTTCATAATTTTTATGCAAAGTTTCATAATTTTTTTTATGAAAAGTTTCATAATATTTTTTATGAAAAATTTCACAAAATTTTTATAAAAAATGTCATATTTTTTAGTGAAAAATTTCATAATTTTTTTTTTTTGAAAATATCACAAAAATTTTTATAAAAAATGTCATATTTTTTAGTGAAAAATTTCATAATTTTTTTTTGAAAATATCACAATAATTTTATAATATTTCAAAACTTCTACGGAACATTAAATAAATTACTAATTTTTTGTCTTAACAACGATTTTTAGTTTTTGCTGAAAAATCTGATAATTTCTATGAAACATTTTTATACTATCTGTTTGTGAAACATTTCATATATCTTTTTAAAAATGTATAGTTTCAGTGACAATATTCATAATAGAATTCAAATGAAGCATTTCATAATTTCTCTGAAACATTTCATATCATATATTAAAAATCTTTAAACAAAAAGTACCAAAGAAACATGGTCTCAAAATGACTATGCAGCACAGATATAACATTTTATAATTTCATTGTTTCCCTAATACATAAATTCTACGAAACATTTTATAATTTCACAGGATAGATAGTTCATTTTTTATTGAAATATTTCAAAATTACTGCAAAACATTTTTACAGCTCAATGAAAAATTTCGTTTCATTATTTATGTGAATTACTTTATAACATTATTATTATAAAACATTTTCTAGCACAATTTCTTGGAAACAATTCATATCATAATTTTTACGAAATTAATTAATTAAGAATACATGTTGAAATTGTATAACTTCACAATTTTTTTTAAGAATTTCATAACTTTTTGAAAAATTATAGAGATTTCATAATTTTTAGGAAACAGTTCATAATATCTATGAAACATTTCAAAATCTCTATGAGACATTTAATCGCTTAACTGAAATATTTCATAATTTGTATGCAGAAATTCATAATTTTTATGAAAAATTAGATAATTTTTGTGAAAAGTTACATAATGTTTAAGAAATAGTTTATAGTTTCTGTAAAACATTTCCAAATTTCTATGCGACATTCTTTTTTACTGAAACATTTCAAAAATTTTTAATTAAACTTAAGGATCAGTTAATTATTAGAGGTAAAATGTTCTTCCTGAAATCAGCAAACTATTTTTGGCTTGGTCACTTTAGGCCATAAAAAAGGACAAAAAAACTTGTAAAATCAAAACCCGATGGTCACATTTGGTCATCTTAACCCAAGCTCACTTATTCACAATAATTTAATAAAGCTTAGGAATCTAATTTTTGTATTTCTTTACCTTTTATCGTAAGTTTTTGTGAATTTTTTTTTGTTGAAAAATTTCCCGGATATGGCAAAGGAGGAATATTGATTTTTAGTTTTTACCCATTGTTGTTGTCTTTATATTTTTTGCAAATAAATATTTAAGAAAATGTATACGTTATTCTTATTTTCCCCATATTTCATTTAATAAAGTAAACTGTTGTTTTTTCTCCGGTTTTTGTGTTGGAAAAGATTGATATATTCTTAAACTGCGTTTGATGTTGCTGTTGTTGTTCATCTAATAAATAAAGTAATTGTGCGATATATTTTCGGTTTAATTGTTGTTTCCCTAGTTTTTTTTATATTCTTTGTTTAATTATAATCTTAATTAAGTCTTCTATGATGGTGTGGCTTTTGTATTTTTTTGTTGTTTTTTTTTCTTTCTTTTGGCTTTGGATGTTCTGAAAATATTTATTTAAGTCCAACAAAAATAAAAAAAAAACAAATTCAATATAAAACAATTATACAAATAAAATGAAAAATAACAAAATATAATTGTTATATTGCTAGAACAAGACATGAAAAACGGTGGTATGACATTAGGCCCCACGAAAATGCACCCCAAACCAAAAAGGAAATTAGGCCCAAATTTATGGGGTCTATTTGTATTATGAACACGAAATTGTACCCCAAACAAATAATGAAAATAGCCCCAAAAATGTCATTTGGTCCTAGTAGTTATTTAAAGGTATGCAAAGTTGTTGTTTTCTGTAAATGGCGTCTATTTTAATTTTTGGGTTTGGGGTGTAATTTCCATTTATGTGTTACAAAACGAATGTAACAACAAAGTACGAAAATTGGCCCCAAAACGTAAAAAATTGTTTGCGTACAGGTCCGGTTGTATGTAAATGTCATTGCTGTCGTGCCTCCGTGCTAATTATATACAAGTTTATAATTAAGTTCAGAGGTAATAAAATATAATTTTCAATTTAAAACCAACGCTTTCTTTTCTTTGCCAAAGGAAATTAGTGTGGCCCTAAAATATATCGAAATTAAATTGGACCCCAAAATGCGAACATAGGCCCCAAAATTATTATGAAATTATGTCCCAAAATTTTTAATTGCATTATGAAAATATACCCCAATATAAAAATGAAATTAGACCCCACAAAACCATGAAATTTCGTGTTGCTGTTTTCCATATATTTTTTGAGGGCCCAATTCCATTTTCACTTTGGGATGTATTTCCGTGGGCCTAATGGCATACCACCATGAAAAACATTGGGTTTCGATTATAGTTTGAAGTTTTTTTTATGGAACGATGCATTTTATTCAAGGTTTAAAATTAGGGTTGTATTCAATAAAATTTTCGGAAGGTTTAAAATTCAAATTTTCTTTGAAAAATGCTTTTGTAAACCGTTGTACGTTTTAAAAAATTCTCTCGGTTCGAAGTTGGAATTTCCAAAATTTCGAGCGTGTTATAATATCCATGACTTAGTAGCGGTGTAATGAACATATTCTTTTATTATTTATTTTAGATTGAAATTTAATTGCAGTTAGTGAGTCGCAAATGCGTTCATAAAACTTCAATTGAAGCTGATATTTGATTATTCCCAATATTTTAAGACTCTGGCTTTAAGCATTCATACAACACTGGCCGCAAAATTTAGAACGTTCGTATGAAGTTTAACACTTCATCTAATTAAGGAAAATTATCTGCCGGTATATGTCAGGCGTTCTTATCAGGGTTTTAACCTAGTTTTTTTTGTGAGGTTGTTTGTACTCCTCCTTTTGCGCTACTGTGGTCTTCAACGACAGCAAAATGTATTAGTGAAAAATAAAATTTAATTTTGACTTTTTAAAGTTTAAGTGTTGAAATAAACAATGCGAACAGCCTGACGCCTTGTGGGACCGCCTGATCAATATTAAGCGTATAATCGTCTTAACATTCCAAGCACCATCTTTTGGAAGACAACTTCATTTTGGGACACTTTGAATAAAGTTTTCTCTAAAAATCCGCAAGTGACAAGCAAAGATATTCAAGATTCTATGAATTAACAAGGCCAAAAGAACTGGAAAGCTATTTTTGATACAATTCACCAGCGCACTAGATAACTCTTTTCGTCCCTTTGAGTGCGATTTCGTCTAATGCAAATGTATGAGTGTTATAAGTATTTTATTTAATATCAATCATACGCCACGTGTTCTTTAACCCGGGCCTTTATCCACAGATAATACACAGTAAGAAAGTTATGAAATGCCAGCGTTTGTAAGGGTATTTCCCAGCTTAATTATAAGCTTTTTAATTTTGTCCCTCAAAAAAGGTACATAAATGTATCTAACATTTTTCTTGAAATATGATTTATTGCTTGGAGCTTTGTTAAGCTTGATTCACATGTGCCAAATCCTGGAAATAACACAACTTTTCGTCGATTATAATCAAAGACCGTGCAATTGTGCTTAAAATGTGGTTAAAGGCCTGTTTATTATATCAATACTCAAAAACCGGGGTGGTCGAACAATTGATGAGGTGAAGCACGTCATGTGGTCTCTTATGAGGGCGGGACAAACGTCCGGGACTTAGCATCATTTCGCGCTTATTACGAATTTAGGCTCTCAGCTGAGCCAGAACCAAGCGCATCTGCCGAGGTAGCGCATTCTCCGCGAGATGTTCCCTTAGCACTACATTCACGCTATAGCTGGTTACTGCAGCTGCGACTTCATCAGCGTGAATGTCGTTTAGATCTGCATGATAGTTTCGATGATCTAAAGGCTCTCTCTTGTACCGATTGACCTCATTCTCTAGATAATGAAAATCGATCTGCCTGGGTGGAGGCGTCTTGTCCATTAGATGGTGGTTGAGATGACTACTGCGAAGACACCCAAGCAGATACTGCAAGAAATTGCAGTATCTGCTTGAAATTGAAACAAGAAATTGTGTCTGTAAGGACCTTCTTCCAACCATGTAGATAGTCCTCAGAAGACTTCCTGTTCATGTTCTTAGAGCGGCATTCTGACAAGTCTGAATTTTTTTCTACTGCGTCGTACTCACGTTCGCGGACCACACCGGCGTTGCTTAGTCAACAAGGTTTCTTTGTCGACTCCTCAAATACTTGTGGCTTGAGGACCCTACACGCAGAAAAAAAGTATGGTTGGGGTGACAATATTCGAAGAGGATCATAATATTGTTGGGTATATGGTTATGGCACAACAATACTATGATTCCCACAACCATAGTATGAGTCACACTTAACCATACTATGATCTCCACAACCATACTATGATCCTCACAACAATAGTATGATTCACACTCAACCATACTATTATCTTTACAACCATATTATGATCCTCACAACCATAGTATGTTTCTCATCAACCATAGTATGATCCTCACGACCATAGTATGATTCACACGCAACCATACTATGATCCCCACAACCAAAGTATGATTCACACTCAACCATACTATGGTCCCCAAAATTATTTATTAGGATTGGTTATTGTTGTTATTCAAAAATAGAGGTTTTTATTAAGTATTTTATTTTAAATTGCATTACTTTTAGTTCATAGCCAGATTTGAGGCCATGTTTTTATAAAACATTTCATTCAAGAAACAAAAATATATATTCCAACGGCCAAAAATACTTTTAGTTGCCAGCAGGGGTGAATTCTACTTCACCATCCGTAGACACCAAGTAACAAATGTGATTAAACCATGATCAATAGCTATATACTTAAGTGCAGGCAGATTTTAAATAAACGAGAACCAGTCGGTATTTGAGTATTTCACCAAACAAAGTAAAGACAATAAAAATCCCTCGAACTACCTTCCGATTGTTGTAGTTTTTTGAATGTACAACAACCCGTCACTGTATCGTGAGCATGTGTTTTTTTGTATAACAAAAAACATACGCACACACATACATGTATGCTTTTTAAAACCTGTTTTGTTATGTTCATAGTCGCAATCATACTGTATGATTGCCGTAATCATATTATTGTTAACGTAAATTTTAAACAACAATACTTTTGTAGCACCAACCATGTTTAAATGTTTGCTACAACCATATTTTCATTTCTAAATTTGGCAATAATACTATTGTTACATTTCAACAATAGTAATATTGTCACAATCATACTGTTGTCAAAATGAAATTCATAAAACAATACTATGGTTGCGACAATAGTGTAACCATATCTTTTCTCTGCGTGTATTTTAGCATACCGCAGATAGCTGTAGCATGTGCAGAGGATCGATAAAGGCTGTCCAATGTGGCCCCAAGGGGCGGATGTCATCCAATTTAGGTTCTGACGCCAGAATTATGCAGTCATCAGCGTACGCCACAATTTCAAATTTAACGCCTTCTGGAGGTGCAGGTTTAGAGAGCTAGGGAGATATCACACCACCCAGGGCGAACTCCCTGTTTAACTTTACGAGGCTTCGACTTTTTGTCTCGAAACTCCACATATGACTGGCGCCCACACCAATAGTTTACAAACCAAAGTTTTAAAGTAGGCGGATAGGACGTTTCTGCGATGTCCTCGACGAATGTAGCATGATTGACCATGTCGAAGGCCTTGGTAAGGTCAATAGCCACGAGGACCGTGCTGTTGTGTTTACTTCGTTTAGTGGAATAATCAACTGACAGTGGTTTCCCGATTATTTAAAATCTGACATTGGTTCAATCACATTCACTGCTAGGGGTCTGAAGATGGTAAAGTAACGTTCACTGAAACTGCAGACAATTCTGCTTGCAACTTTAAGTCTATTCGACTGCCTTTGAATAGATTTTTAGTTTCTTTGAATGAAATCATTATTTGAAACATGGTCTCAAATCTGACTATACTTATATACTAATTGTAATGTAATTTACTTATTAAAATAATCTCTATTGTTGAATAACAACATAACCTAATCGTAATAATAGGATCATGGTATGGTTAAGGGCGATCATAACATGGTTGCGTGTGAATTATGCTATGGTTGCGAGGATCATACAATGGTTGTATGAGAAACATACTACGGTTGTGAAGATCATTTTATTGTTTTGGGGATCATAGTATGGTTGAGTGTAAATCATAATATGATTGTCAATACCATAGTATGGTTGTGTGTGAATCATACTATTGTTGGTCAGAACAAAAGTATGATAAACTTGGAATATTGTCACCTCAACCATACTTTTTTTCATTTTTTTTAACCCTGGATTAGACTCTTGCTTTTTTTAATGAATTAGAAATCGATGTTGTTGAATAAAAATCGATTTGAAAACAATTGATTTATAGAAAAAAGCTTTTAAAGAAAAGCATTAAGCGGGCTTGAAAAGAACTTAGCGGATTTATGGTTTAGTTTTTTTTCCTCTTAATTGTGTTTAATACGAGCATAATTTTTAACAAACTTTCTGGTTAAGTGGGCTTAAATATTTGGACCATTCGCAGCGGTCTTAAAGTAAAGAGAATCGAATCCCGTTTTTCAAGTTTTGTTCGAGAGTAACAAGATTTTCTCTTTGTTTAATTTTAAATAAATTAAATGTAAGACATTAAACCTAAAAATGTTTTCAACGGACATCACATGAATACGAGTATAGGTATTTCTTCTCCTTGTTTTTAAATTTAAGTATGCACATGTATTTTGTATCTTTGAAGCATTTTTTTGTGTTATTTTGTTTTGGTATAGATTATCTTTTTGTTTTGTTCTAAATGCATTTTTCAGCTTTTTCCCATTTTGTTACTAAATACGAGTGAGTATATATAACATATTGAAGTTTTCTGTTCTTCTCATATTTCTTTTGGTTTTTCTTGTTTTGTTTTACTTTACTTTGGAGCTCTAAAAACAATTGACACAAAACTTTTACACTAGACTCTAATAAAGCAGATCGATCTCTTTCCATAACGGCGCTGGGGTAGGTGGGCGGCTGGTACTTGGCCAAAGGCGGTTTCAATAGCGTCCAGCAGCACCACAGCCTCCTCAGCACCACTTAAAACTATAGCAATTCAAAACTTATTTTCTAGCTATTATCGTTTGGTTTTTATGTGTAGGTGTTTGAGTGTGTGTGTGTTAGTATTTTTCATTTCACTAAATGATTAAAAAAAAGAAGGAAAACAAGGGGTATATTTTTCCACAAAAAAAGTCATGAAATACAACTTCAACGTCCTGCGGGTTTTTGATTTAAAATCAATTGTCGCGTGTTATTATCCACTTGAAATTCATCCATTTGACAGTATATCATGTATCTGCAGGCCACAAACATAGGAATCGGGGCGTTTCGAATCAAACAATTCGGTACGGTTCGGTTTGGTTTTCGGTACGGTTTGGATTGGACGGACGGTTAGTTACGAAAACGAAATGAAGAAAAAAAGAAAGGAAGGACGATATGTACAGAGAGAAAGAGTTACATATACATATAAATTAATTTAAATATATATATATATATATACATACACTCATATGTATATATATATTCAAACAGGAATTGTTAATTTTCTTAAAAAAAAAATCCTTATTTATTTTTAAAAGTTGTTTAATTATTTTTGTTTTTTTTTTTTAAATGTTCTTGCTTAAATTACAAACAAAATTCGAATAATACATGTGTGTGTGTTAGTTCGGTATACAATCACTTGTATGTACATAACAGCAAAACAAATTCGATATTTATTACGCCTACTTTGAAAGTAAAAACGAAATCATTTGAAATTGCATATGACAAAACTAGAGGATATCTTTTTTAAGGTTTATCTCTTCTAAATACTATTACATTTTCAAATAATTTTTTCTCATTTCACTTAAGACAAAGAAAACATTGATCAGATGATTACAAAGACGGAAAAGGCTAATGAAAAAACGATAACGATGACCACAACGATAACGATAATAGCAAGATCTAATACAGATTGCAATTGATACGAGTATACATGATTAAGAGAATGATTAAGAGAGAAAGAGAGAGATAGAGAGTACTAGATATGCATGTAGTTTAATATACTTGATATAGGGTGATTGTAAGCAAGTTTCCTAAAGTTCTATTGTCGAGTTAGCAAGATGACATATTTCAAGATGCCTTCTATATATTCTATGATTTCGCATTTGAATCTTTATTTTTTTTTTATTGTACCCTACACCACATAGAGTGTTATGCCTTAGTGCTGATGTTTGTAACCCTGTGTTAAGTATTACCGATCGATTCGGGATCACGATCTTATTCCATTGAGCGATGTGCGTCCTTCCCTCCGCCCGTACCACCACCCGTTTCTCCGCCCGTCCCTCCGTCCGCAAGTAGTACGTTTCCGGAAGTTCTATTGTCGAGTTAGCGAGAGGACATTACATTTAAAAATGCAATCTATATATTCTATGATTTCGTATTTGATTCTTAATTTGAATTTTTATACCCTACACCACACAGGGTGTTATGACTTAGTGCTGTTGTTCGCAACACCTTAAAGGAATAGAGATAGGCTCTATGTTAAGTATACCGACCGAATCAGGACAAGGATCTTATTTCTTTAAGCAATGTCTGTCCCTCCGTGCTTCCCTTCGTCCTTCCCTTCGCCCTTCCCACTGTCTGTCCCTCCGTCCGCAAGTAGTACGTTTCCGGAAGTTGTTTTGTCGATTTTGCGAGAGGACATTACATTTAAAAATGCATTCTATATGTTCTATGATTTCGTAGTTGATTCTTTATCTTATTTTGGTTTCTATGCCCTACACCACACAGGGTGCTATGATTTAGTGCTGATGTTTGCTACACCTTAAAAAAATTAAGGTATACCCTTTGTTTAGTAGACCGATCGACTTAGGATCTTGATATAATTCCATTGAGCGATATCCATCCGTCCATCCCTCCGTTCGGCCCTCCGCCCAGCCCTTCGTACGTCTCCCGTTCGTTCCTTCGTCCGTCTGATCATCTGCCGTTGTAGTCAAAGTGCAGGTCGCGCTAATGAACAGATTTTAATGAAACTCGGTACATACTTCAATACATACTTCAATCAACATACACATCGGTCCGTATGTTTATAGCATACATAGGCTTTCTCCGTTCTCAGAACCTATAGCTGTAAAAGCCAAATCCCATCATTTTTACCAACTCCCATATCTTGTGAGATTTGACCATATTGGTCCATGTTTTCGAATTGTGGGAGCAAAGGTCCCTCTCAATATGAGGTCCTGAGCTTGAGAAGCTACAAATTACGCCCAATGACGACCAGATCTTGGATGGAAAGTTATAAGCGACCAATACTTAACGTTGATGAAACTGGACCACATACTTTCGTATAACCCTATACAAAGGTCCTTCTTGATTTCTGAACTTACAGCCCTTAATTATTACATCCGTATAAAGCAGTACTAGCAACCAACACATGTCTGTGGATAAATAAGACCTTATCGGTCTATTTTTTTGCAACAGGTCTCACACAAAGGTCCCTTACGATTTGAACTCCTGTAGCTGTAGAAGCCACAAATTACACCCTTTCACGCCTTGTACGTTGTAAGAAACCAATAATTGCTGCGGTGATACTAGACCACAAAGGTCCATATTTTCGTAAAGCCTCTATACAAAGGTATTTCCCAATCCAACGACATCCGGCCGAAGAGCCATTTTTCGACCAAGGGATGTCAGCCCGGCACACAGTTGCCGCTACATCAACAAAGCTTTTCCCAATGCAAAATCTGCAGCTTTAGAAGCCTCATTTTACATCCGATTCCTACCAAATTTTGCATGAAGCCTAACGAGCGATCAACACCGATGTCCTATAACATTAAACCAAATTCGTTCATGTTTTCGAACAGCCCCCACAAAAAGATCCCTCCAGATTTGAGGTCCTGCAGCTCTAGATGCCATAAATTATAACCGATCAAGCTCAAATTTAGTATGGTACTTTATGATTATTATTAGGACAAATAATTAACTCCAGACAGAGTTGCTTAATCCTATAATTATCACAGTGGTGTAGGGCGACTTAAACTTTTTTTATTTCTCTTTTAAGTGTGTTTGTGTGTTTACAAAGCGTTTTAAAGACATTCGGGTGATTATTAATTTATGATCAATTAGTTAGTTTTACATGACATTCATTCTTTTTTTTTATAAATGATTTAAACTTAATTTGCTTTTAAAATATTTGTTAGTTGATTGATGCGTTCGATATGATTAAGTCTGAAGGTGATTAGAATATAAGTAAATAGAACAAATTGTAAAAGCCTACAATGAAAACAGTGGGTGCTGTGAACAGTTTATAAAGCGGAAACGACTTCACACCGTAAAAAATCGGTAACAAAATGTTTCCAACATTCGGTTGTATAAAAACATATTCTATTTTCCAGTTCAGAAAGTTACCTGAGTTCTGTAGAAAAGTTATATCATATGGAAAAGTACTATTAAAAATCTCTGGAGTTATGACGTGGCATTTGCAGGCTATACGAGCTATATATATTTCTGGCCTAGGTAAAACTAAGTGTTGCCTGGCGACATCTGACAATTCCATTGGA
Source organism: Hydrotaea diabolus (assembly GCA_963513945.1). Lineage (NCBI taxonomy): Eukaryota > Metazoa > Arthropoda > Insecta > Diptera > Muscidae > Hydrotaea > Hydrotaea diabolus. The sequence continues at coordinate 21,110,213 of OY740720.1, read as the reverse complement.
AAGTTTGACATTTTTTAGCATAAACGTACTCAGAACGTTTTGACGGACGACTATCATTTGTGTTGTTTACAGTGACTTTAAAAAATCAATTTGGCAAAAAATGGAATGAACTCGTGAACATTTTCGTGCGATCATTTTTCACAACTTTCGACGTGGATTATCACGACAAGAGTGCATCAATGAACTTAAGTCTTTGTATGGCGATGAATCACCATCCTATAGCACTGTGAAAAACTCGTTTAATGAATTTAATCGTGGCCGACGATCGCTCAAAGACGAAGATCGTCCAAAAACGGCCGTTGTGCCAGAGAACATTGATGCCGTGCATGAACTGATAATGCAAGATCGTCATGTGACATACTGTGAGATAGAGGCATCCTTGGGCATTTCTTCCACCAGAATACATTCGATATTGCATGAACACCTGCCCATAAATTTTTTTTGAAAAAATACGATCGCGGTGCTGTAAAAGACGTTTGTAAGATCGTCACAGGTGACGAATAATGGATCTATGTGTATGAGCCCGAAACAAAACAGCAATCCACCGTGTGGGTCTTCGAAGACGAGCCAAATCAAACGAAAGTTGTTCGTGAAAGAAGCACTTCAAAGCAAATGGTCGCATGTTGCTTCGGCAAAACTGGTCATGTAGCGACTGTTCCGCTTGAGCAACGTAGGACGGTCAATTCTGAGTGGAACACCACAATTTGTTTGCCTGAAGTCTTCGGAGAAATTCGAAAAACGAACAAGAGAAGACGAATCATTGTGCACCATGACAATGCGAGCTCTCACACATCGGCTCAAACCAGCGCTTTTTTGACCGGCCAAAACGTCGAATTGATAGGCCATCCGACGTACAGCCCTGACTTGGCACCCAATGACTTCTCTTTATTCCCGCACATGAAGAAAATATGTGTGGTCAACGATTTTCGTCGCCAGAAGATGTTGTTGAAGCGTTCAAAAACCATGTTTTGGAGGTGTCTCAATCGGAGTGGAAAAAGTGCTTCGACAATTGGTTTGAGCGCATGCAAAGGTGTATAAATCATGCTGGAGAATACTTTGAAAAACAATAAAACATTTTCGATGATAAGTATTCGCATTTTCCCTATTGAGCCAGAAATATATATAGCAGCCCTCGTACTAACACATGTAGTCCTTTAGTGCTTGCGTAGGATATCAGTAGGGGAGTATTTCTCCTGACGTCAGTTTCTAAAATATTCGATTTTAAGAATATACATTAGGGTGGGTATATTTTTTTGGACCAATTTGTCGATATTGTGCGCTCGATTTTTCGATAGCCTTAGGCACTACCACATATCAAAAGAAAAATGTTTAAGACGCCCAAATTGATTCGGTTCTCTTTGATTCACTCAGTTATATTTATATTCTCAAGATGTCGTACTGTATGTGGCAATGTATATTTGTATGTATTGTATGTCTTGGACAGATATTATTTAAAAAAAAATATTGTTAAAAATAAAAGTTGAGAAGAGGTAACAAAATTTAAGCTGGGGCGCCTCGAAAATGATTTTTTTTAATATGTCGTAGTGGAACTGTTTTTTCATTGTGCCAAAGGCGAAAATCGATGACACAATATCGATTGCTAAATCGACCCACCCTACATATTAGAATTAAGAATATCAATCGACGATAATGGAAAAGTTTCGTTAAAATTGAGATAATCTATTTCTAAATTCCAGTTAAGAGTGTAAATTTCTATTTAATGTTTAGAATTCGTTTTTAAATTTAGAAAATTAAAAAAGTCATTGATAATTTCCATTTAATAGTGGCAAAATTCAAGATAAAATTTAAAATAGATATTGGCAACTTTTGATCGAGTTTCCTTAATTGAAATGTAAGTTCTCCATTACAAGTAAAATATTTAATTTATTTAAAAAATATATATATTACTAAGATTAGCATTGAGCACTACCGGCAATTTAAATTAAAAAATTTTTGAGTTAAACTAGGAAATTGTTAAGTACGAGTATTATGCGCCACCAAAGTTTTTACTGTTCACACCACCACCTACTGTTCTGTTATCTATGGTATACAATACACAATATGATGTCAAAGGTTACAAAGCGGTTTTAATGATTTTTCTCTATATGATATGATGATAAAGCAGCCAAAGGTGAAAGTTAAATGACAAAAATATACGATACGATGTCTATGTTAATGTATGCTAGGTTTTTTGCCTTGGCTTGTTTTGCACAGTAAAACGAAACCATAATACAGAACTGATGAGTTTATAGAAATAAATAAATTCAATCAATTTTTGTTTATAATATATTTTTCTTTCATTTACATTTTAAAAAAGCATACATTGTGTGGCTATGAGATGTAATATGAGACCTATGAGAACATGGCATACTGATGAGGATGATTGTAATTTAATTGAATTAAGCGACAAAACAAACTGTTCTGTTTGGCACATTTATCGGTTAAAGAAAAACTTAACATAATTTCATCAAAAAAAAGTTTTAATAATAATTTGTTTAAAAAACTATAAATTCATTGGGCTTAATTGAATTTGCTTATGGAATATTGGAAAACAAAGGCTTACAAACGAAACACAAGAACATGTTTTGGGGGCGGTTGGGAGCCCATGAGGATGATTTGTGAAATACTCGTAACGAACAAATAAAAAGAATGGGAAAACACTCTAATATTATAGACAATATATTTAAGATATAATTATGGAATTATACAAACAAAAACACGGCGACTAACACCAAATGTATGTATGCATGTGTATAGACAAATTCACGCACACACTTGTAATTACACTTACACGCACGAACGTACAGCCGCCGCCGCAGCGGAGGAGTGCTAATTATAAACGCACTCATATTTTATAATCCCAGGCAAACACGCACGCCTATATCCCCCACCACATACACACATACACATTGTCACTCACACACCTATATTTACACACATACATACATACTATATTAATATATAAACATTAACTACTAAATTTATGTACGAGTATATTCGAAAAACACAAAAATTGAAATGGTTTCGGGGGTGAGGTTAGGAAACGAAACGTAACGAGGTGGAAGGCATATAATTTTTCATTATCGATAACTTACCTGGCAGGTAGTATTAATGCATCAAATTCCGTTGATAAATGTCGGCGTATTATGTTCTTTGATGGCGGTATGCCCAATGCGGTGGCCATTGTATCGCCCGAAAACGATGGCTCCAAAACAACTAAGCCGCCATGGACGCCGCTGTCTGTAATGACAATAACGTTTCGATTTGAGTAGGCAGGGCCAAAGTAAATACTAGCAGACACATATACATAAATATACATATTGCATATCGTTCGTTCTCGACAAGACTGTAATAACTCAAATTTGTTTCATTTAAAAAAAACAATAATTTATTGCATATCGTTCGTTCTCTACAAGACTGTATAAACTCCAAATTTGTTTCATTGTTAAAAAAACATAAATATACATTTTTAAAATAATATATAATTGCATATCGTTCGAACTCTACAAGAATGTAATCACTTTAAATTAGTTTAATTTTTAAGAGTATACCATAAACGTAACTTATTTCGCAGTATTTTCGTTGTAGGAGAATTTTGTAATTTCGACTTTTGCATGCCATACAAAACGAAATATTATTTGTCGTTTCGATTTATTTGCATACGGAATTTTAAGTTATGACGGTCTTCTCGCCCATGAACAATATGGAAATAATACATAATTATAGATAATTACGATGACAACAATTATGCCCGATAGCTGATCAGGGCGGTATACAATTGCAATAATATTAGTTATTGACTATTTGCAAAGGGTGATTGATTTTGGCATGTTCCAAATGATGTGCGAAGACTGGCACACCAGAATTTTATATCTGCTAAAGAGTGATAACTGGAGTGTCCAAAACCGACAACCGAGATCCTTCATTTCGGTTCTTATGTTCAAACCCGACAGTCGATAGCTTTACCCGACATGTTGGCTTACCCGGTTTTTTCCTGTAGGGTTTTCCGGGTTTTTGGTTGTAATATTTTTAAGCAAAAAATAGGAACAAAAAAGCTGGACCCACCTTAAAGTGTACCGATCGATTTAGAATCATCGGTTGACTCAATTTAACAAAATCTGTCTGTCCGTCCCACCGTGGTTCGTCTGCTCTCTATCTAAAGGTTTTTTTCAAACGTCAGTTCGCCATTGTTGTTCGATCTTCATGAAATAAGCCTGAATTAAATTTTTTGGACAACGGCTGTTGACTTTTGTGCAAATCGATTAAAATTAAGATATAGCTCTCATACATATGGGAAAATCTACAAAATAGTCCGATTTCAATTTTGAAAAATTAAAAATTTCAAATTAGAGGCACACGTTTTATTTTAGCGTCAACTTGTTAAAAATACATTAAATATAAATAATGTGCTCGCGTGCATCATTTTTTTCAAGTGCTGAAGAAGTTATAAGCGAAAAATCCCATAATTTTTAGAATGTAAAATTTTGTAAAATTAAAAATAAATAGTTATTTTTAAATATAATAATGTTAATTTTTTAGTGTTTTATTTTTATTTTTTTAGAAGTAACAGCATTTTTGTCCTCGAAAGACCATTTATTTTCTTTTAAAGGAAAGTGACAGCAGCTGATTTCTTAAGGAATGTGCGATGAAAATAAATATTAGAAAATGTTAAAGTTTGTTCTATAAATTATCAAAAAATACAGAACAAAATTGAGTGGCACATCAGCGGTTTAAACAATTATTGGGTCAAATATATTTTAAATGGTAGATATTAACATGACAATTATTATGTGAAAGTGCAAAATGGATCGGTAAAACATTGAATTATCTACAACAGTTTTTTCTCCAAAATTCGCTGAAAGGCAAATTCAAAATGGAAGGCACACCCGCAGTTTTGAGAATTATAGCATCCAATATATCTTAAATTCTCCGTATGATCTATGCAATTATTATGTGAAAGTGCTAAATAGATCGGATGACGTTTTTACCTTTACGGTACTTTTTACTCAACAGGACGCTAAAAATTATTTTTTTAATTGATTGGCACATCCATAGTTTAAAGAATTAAAGGTTGAAATTTGGCTTATATCATAGAGTTTATAGGCACTATTGTTTTGTGAAAGTGCTAAAATGATCGGATTGTCCCTTTTGGTTCTATTGCAAGTTAAGCTTGAAAACCCTATGAAAATCAACAAAATTTAACCTAAAATGGCTCTCGGTACCAAAATAATAATTCGATCTATTTAGCACTTACACACATTATTAGTAGTACTCATATTTACCGATCACACAGGGTTGCCACTAGTTATTTTTCAAACTGCGGATGTGCTCTTCAAAAAATATGAAATTTCATGATCTGCACGCATCGACCTGATGATGTTTGTACTGTCATAATTTCTTTGTTGCTGAAGGCACACTAAATTGTTTGGTCGCATTTTGTTAGTATCTTTGTCGTTTATAATCCAATATTAAAAAATTTGCAATTACGTTCACGCTGAAAGCGCAAAAAAGAAAATTGTATTAATTTTCGTTTTATGCAAAAACAGAGTGACAGATTTTGAAGAGCTACCATTTATTCCTCAGTGATGGCACATGCTTTTTTCAACATATAGAAGATTTTGCAACATCATTACTATCATCCACAAAAAGATTAGAATGATTTTCTTTTATGCTGAAAAAGTTATAGCCAAAAGAGTTGAACAACTTTCGAAAGTTACAAGCAAAATTAGGGTAAATTAGGGTAGACCTTAGCTCAGTAGACTACATTAACAGCATAATTTTAAAACTTTAGGATGTTGGCGAGGTTAAACTCGTCGTTTTGAAAATTATGACACTTTCAGAAATATTATATATTGCTCTTAAAGTGGTTAGAAGCCTGAGTGACATGGAATCGTACTATACCGTAGATTTGCCCATATGCTCAACCGATTTTATGGCCTTTGCTCTGGAAGCACAGAGTACATTCAATATTGCTAAAATTAGTGGGCGGTGCCACGCCTCATTTTAAAAATTTCATTTATGCCCAAACTAATGGACGAAACGTTTTAAAAATTCAACAGATTAAAATCAATCCCTAGGCACAAATAGTGATATGACGATGACATTTGTAACATATAACGTTGGCATGGATCGAAACACATCCTAGAGGAACACTGAGTGGTGCCACGCCCTCTTTTAAAACTCGTATATGTGGCCGTAGTAATGGACCGATCGGTTTAGAGCTAAAAGAAAATCTAATCAATGATTTGCATTTTATCATAAACTATAGGGTGATCCACCTAAAGGTATTTTTTCAGAATAAAAAATATAAAAATTCAAGTCAAGTGAGGAATCTTTATTGGTAATTTGAAAGGACATTTTATGGCATTAGTTTTTTGAATATAATTTCCTTCAAATGTTGGCCGCAGCTACGCCTCAGAGTTTCCATTCTGAGGGTCCAATTTTGGATTAATGACACGCGTTATGTTGGCTTCCAAAACCTGAATTGTGGCTGGTAACCCCAAAGAAAAATGTCTAAAGGTGTGATATCACTCGATCTCGTGAAATTAGCTGCTTTTCGAAATGATTTCTCAATAGATTCATTGTTTGAGCAGCCGTAAAAGGCACCGTCCTGTTGAAACCAAGTGTCGTCAAGATTACGGGTTTTAAATTTCAGGTAGCAAAAAATCGATATCATGGTGCGATAGCGAACACCATTCACTGTTACGTTCCGGCCATCATTATCAGCTTATGAACCTCACCAAACCGTTGTTTTCTCTGGGTATAATGGCACCTCTCGAATCTCTTCTTGTTGCTCTTCAGCCCAAATGCGGAAATTTTGTTTGTTGACTTTGCCGTTGAGCCAGAAATGGGCCTCATCACTGAACAAAATTTTGGTCGAAAACAGCGGATCTTCGCGTTTCTCACCGAACGCTCATTTCCATAATACAGTTGCCCACATTTGAAGGAAATTATTTTCAAAAAAATAAATGCCATAAAATGTCCTTTCAAATTACCAATAAAGATTCCACACTTGATTTGAATTTTTATATTTTTTTGTTTGTTCTGAAAAAATACCTCTAGATGGATAACCCCTTACTATTGTTGCGTAAGATTTGCAACAACAACACTGTCAAATTAAAAAAAACTGATTTTGCCGGGATGATTGCCGTAAGCATATTATTGTTAACATAAAACCCAAAAAACATTACTTTTGTCGCACCAACCATAGTTATATTGTTGCTACAACCATATTTTCATTTTTAAGTTTGGCAACAATACTATTGTTACAATATTAGTGTTGCCGTAATTATAATATTTTCAAAATAAAATTAAAAAAAAATATGGTTACGACGACCATACTTTTATTGCAGAAAACATGCTTTTGTTGCCGTAACCATATACTTATAGTAACCATATCTTTTCTCTGCGTGTAATAAGTCGCACTGACTTTGACACCAGGCTCGATGATATATATTGGACTGCGGTTTTTACTTGAGATGGAAAATAAACTCGGGTGGCCGTTCGTAGGCTTGAATTGTCGTCAGTGCTTTCAGTTAAGTTAACACGTTAACTTTGACAGATTTTGAGCTGCTCAATAGGATTTTTTTTCATAAGAGATCATAATGTTTTGATTTTCGCCACTTTCGTGCAAAGCTTAACAAATCCTTTGCTCTTTCAAGTCTAACTTTTTCTGCTCTGGTGTAAGATCGAGGGCCCTTTTGAAACTTGTACTATTTTGAGACTATTTTGGAATATGTGACGGATGTTTTGCTGGGATATTTTCTGTTCCATTTGATTATCACTACGACGCGGATTCCGTTGAAGTCCAGCCTCGGCTTTCCAAAATATTTAATGTGATATTGAGGTTTTTTTTGTTCACCACCATAACACAAACATTTTGATAAATTTGACATTGCTCAGGTCACGAACAATAGCTGGTTGTGATTTTCGTGCCAAATATAACGCAATTACACTATTACGTTTGAGTTCAACATCGAATAACTTTTGTTTTATATAAGTTAAACTTAGATGCAAATTTTTGTGATAGATTCTAAACAATGGAAACAGCTGTTATTGGTACGAAATTGACATTATCGATTTGCCAGCATTGCTAACGTGAATTTTGTAACACTTATATCACCTAGAAACAGGGATACCATCTTTTAAGGGAAAATATATAATCCCGGATAGGTCTAGTTTAATTTTGCTCGAAGAACAACCTGTATAAAAAATATGATGGACTATGTTATGTTTGAATGTAGCCCCCATACTAATGTACCTCCTTAACTGACCTAATAGTAGTAAATATCATCTGATTTTCTCGAAATTTGGTATGAAACGCTAACACGTGTGTATAGATGCACTGAAAATCGAGCGGATTGGTCTATGGTTTCATGTGGCCCTAATGTGCCCTCAACATGATACCCTACACCACTCAGTCGTTCTAAAGTTTCCCCGTCTCTGCTTAGAGTTTGAACAAGGTCGATCATTTAGGTCGATCATCACAGATCATTTAAGCAACATCGAATTTTAAATGTCTCCTGTATAGCAGCAGGACTTTTAATCGAATAGGTCATTTGTAAGAGGATTATATATTAAAGGGCTGACCAATATAGTTGAACTTCTGCAGATATTGCTAAAACGCCCATAATGCTCTAGATTTGAGTTCAATCGGATCTTATTTGTTAGTTCTATTCCAAAACATTGACCTTCCATTTCCAATTTCTTGTGGAAGATTTACGGGTCTTGCACAACTCATTCTAAATGTTGTTTGAAACAAATCGGATGCAATGTGCCACTTCACGGGATTCACGACCTCAAATCGAGACCATGCAATACTTGTGCACGATCTTAGTTACTTTGTGACTTCAGGCAGTACTTCAAATCGAGATGGGCCTTTGTGTGGCGGATATTCGAAGGGACCTTTGTGTGGCGGATATTCGAAAATATGGACCGACAAGGTTCCGTTTAACCTAGGACTATGCCTTATACTCGTACGTAATTTTGTCAGAATCGGGTGCAACACGCGACTTTTAGAGCTACAGGTTCTAATATCATGAAAACCCTTTGTATAATATCAAAACTTGGACCTACGATATATGGACAACCTGGTCCTTGACCCAAACCTTAATAATATACTAAGTTTCATGGAAATCGGTTTATAATTGCGAGCTCTACTTTGATTACAACAATAGATGCCCAGAAAGACAGACGAACGAAAATTGCTCAATCAAATCGTATTTGTGATTAGGATTTGATCGGAATACCTAACTTGAGGTCTATCTACATTCCTTTCTGGTGTTACATTTAAACATCAGCACTTGGCCATAACACCCTGTCGGGTATACGTAATAAAGCACATTTTCCATCACACCAAAGAAGCCATATGCTTCCACCCCTTCGTACACTGACATTTGTGCAATTGTGTGTAATTTGTAGAGCGTTAACAATTAAAGTTTTATGGGCTTAATTAACAATTGTAATCAGAGTACACATTGTCAGATGCCAATTAGCTATTAAATATAATCAAAACAATAAACTTCGAAAACGGATACAAATGAAACATGATAATGTCCATTGAATAATGCCAGAAGGGAGGGGGCGCCAAAAGGCTTTGTTTGTTTGAGGCTGATTAAAGCTGATGCTTGATATGGTCATTAATCTTTAGAAACTCTGGAAAATCTAAGGACAAAAACTTTAAATTTGGACAGCTAGTAGAAGTCTAGAAGGGTGGCAAAATTCGATTAGGGTGGCAAAATTCTTGTTAGTTTTGAAATAAAGTTGATGGGTGTAGCTCATTAGGCCTCTGTTGTTAGTAAGAAAATATAAGTAGGGTGAATGTGAAACCTGATTTTTGGTGTTTCAGCTGTATGATAATAAAAAGAACACTAAGACGTATTTGTGGTGACTTGAGAAATCCAACTACACGCACAGAGAAAAAAATCAATGGGAAATTGTTTGGAACTACAAAAGTTTCGTTGCCATCACCGAATGTTATCCATCGTAATGAATATTCGGTTCGAAATACCACTAAATGATAATGTATTGTGCACTCAACCAATTGTTTGGTCATACGACTACCATACCGAATGAAGATAGAAGATTTTGCTAAAAATTAATTGTTGCTATCAATTATAAGAGTTGATAACACACCAATTTATAATAACGAAATTGGGGGTCGTTTGTTAGTGAAACTTTGTTTCGTTTGAATGTAAGCTTTATTTAAAATAATCTAATATTAACAACTTCAAGTCGTTTGGAATGGAGAGGACACAGTCGGATATTTAAGTATAACTACACGCAAAGAAAAAATATGGTTACAATATGGTCGCGGCTACAATAATATGTTCTCTGTAATAATAGTATGTTACTCGCAACCATGGTATTGTTTTTTGAATAACATGTTGACAATAGTATGATTGCGACTATATTAATATTGTTGAAATGTAACAATAGTATTATTGCCAAATTTAAAAATTAAACTATGGTTGCAGTAACAATATAAATATGGCTGGTGCGACAAAAGTATTGTTTTTTGGGTTTTATGTTAACAATAATAAGATTACAGCAATCATACTGTATGATTGCAATTTTTCTTAATTTGAATATAGGTTTTACAACAATGTTACTGTTACGAATCTTATAAAATAAAAATGGAAATAAAAATTTATCAAACAAACTGATTTGGATTTGTTTAACTGAAATATTTTTAATAAAAAAAACGCTTGTTTTTTTAAAAGGATTTCATCGACTCGATTTTAAATTTAATGTAATTTTAATTTATTGACTTATTAAAAATCTCTATTGTTAACAACATAAACCAATCCTAATAAATAATTTTGAGAGTCATATTATGGTTGAGTGGGATCATACTATGGTTGCTTGTGACCCATACTATGGTTGTTAGATTCATACTATGGTTGTATGTCAAACATACTATTCTTGTGAGGATCATAATATGGTTGTGGGGACCATAGTATGGTTGAGTGTGAATCATACAATGGTTGTGGTGATCATAGTATGGTTGAGTGTGAATACTATGGTTGTGAGGATCATAGTATGGTTGAGTGTGAATCATACTACGGTTCTGAGGATCATAGTATGGTTGTGTGTGAATCATAATATTGTTGTGCCACAACCATATAACTAACAATAGTATGATGCCCTTCGAATATTGTCACCCCAACCATAATTTTTTTCTGCGTGTACACCAATATCAGCTAAAATTTGCTTAAAATTTTTCTAAGATTTTTTTTAAATAAACTGTTTTGTTTATCAAACTAGATGTTAGATATTTATATTTATAAAAGACTAGCTTAGTCCGGCCCGCATCTGCTGTAAACTGTGAACACAGTAAATGAAATTAAGGTGTCTCTTAATCTGACGTATGTTAACCTTGACTCTGAAACTCATACGAGGGCTGATTTATAAATTTCTGGCCTAATAATGGTTTTATTTTTATTCAAAGTAGTCTCCAGCATACACTTTTGCATGCGCTCAAACCAATTGTCGAAGCACTTTTTCCAGTCCGATTGAGACACCTCCAAAACATGGTTTTTGAATGCTTCAACAGCATCTTCTGGCGACGAAAATAGTTGACCACGGAAGAAAAAGAAGTCATTGGGTGCCAAGTCAGAGCTGTACGGCGGATGACCCATCAATTCGACGTTTTGGCCGGTCAAAAAGGCGCTGGTTTGAGCCGATGTGTGAGAGCTCGCATTGTCATGGTGCACAATGATTCGTCTTCTCTTGTTCGTTTTTCGAAATTCTCCGACTTCAGGCAAACAAATTGGGGTGTACCATTCAGAATTGACCGTCCTACGTTACTCAAGCGGAACAGTCGCCACATGACCAGTTTTGCCGAAGAAACAGGCGACCATTTGCTTCGAAATGCTTCTTGCACGAACAACTTTCGTTGGATTTGGCTCGTCTTCGAAGACCCACACGGTCGATTGCTGTTTTGTTTCGGGCTCATACACATAGATCCATGATTCCTCACCTGTGACGATTTATAAACGTCTTTTAAAGCACCGCGATCGTATTTGTTCAAAATTTCTTTGCACCAATCGACACGAGCGATGTTTTTGAGCGATTGTCAAATTGTGCGGCATCCAACGAGAACAAACCTTTTTTACGGCCAGGTGTTCATGCAATATCGAATGTATGCTGGTGGAAGAAATGCCCAAGGATGCTTCTAGCTCACGGTATTTTACATGACGATCTTGCATTATAAGTTCACGCACGGCATTAATGTTCTCTGGCACAACGGCCGTTTTTGGACGACCTTCGTCTCTGAGCGAGCGTCGGCCACGATTGAATTCATTAAACCAGTTTTTCACAGTTGTATAGGATGGTGCTTCATCGCCATGCAAAGATTTATGTTCAGCGATGCACTCTTGTCGTGATAATCCACGTCAAAAGTTGTGAAAAATGATCGCACGAAAATATTCACGAGTTAAATCCCATTTTTGCCAAATTGATTTTTTTAAGTCAGTGTAAACAACACAAATGATGGTCGTACGTCAAAACGTTCTGAGTACGTTTATGCAAAAAAAAATGTCAAACTTTCCAATGGAAATGTCAGATGGCGCCAGGCAATGTGTTGCCTAGGCCAGAAATATATATGTGACGCGCCAAATAGAAAGGGACTTAAGGTTAAAAACCAAATTTGTTCAGGAGAGCCATTTTAAAGATTAGATCCCTTTCTATTTGCGCTTAGAATCGTCGACTTCACTTTCACAAAACGCGCATATCTCTGGGAGGGAACACTTTTGGGGCATGGGATCGGTCTCATTCGATGCTCAGATGTTGTCTACATTAAAAAAAAAGTGAAAAGTTGATGAAAAGTTTGGTTCAGGAGAGCCATTTTAAAGATTAAGCCCCTTTCTATTTGCGCTTAGAATCGTCGACTTCACTTTCAGAAAACGCGCATATATCTGGGAGGGTACACTTTTGGGGCATGGTCTCATTCGATGCTCAGATGTTGTCCGCATCAAAAAAAGAAAAAAAAATGAAAATTGATTTTTTTACCCTTAGGTCCCTTTCTCTATGCGCTGTCACATATAGAAACCCTCGTACTAGTTGAACTATCAGAGTCGTATTGCATCAAAATCATCTTTTGAAAGTGGTCTTTTAGCAATAGTGGAAACATGCTCGCAGAGAAAAGATTTGTTGCCACAATCGAATTTTTTTACAATCGAATGTTGGTGGTTGCACGTACTTTACATAACGGACTTTCCAATAGAGACATAACAATTTCGTATCTTTATGTAAACGCACCCTCGAGCATTTTTAATGATCTTTCAGTGTCAAAACCTTAGTCGAGGTCAACATTTTTATAATGGTAAAGTTCACTTACTAGCAACTTTTGGAAATCCTTAAAAATTACTTCCGAAATTCTGATTAGGTGGTCGCAGCTTTAAGAGCGCTTATTTCAATTTTCATCATCTTCAGTGATGAAGTTCATTTCTGACTGAGTGGTTCTGTCAATTAAAAAATATGCGTTATTGGCCAGTAACAAACCATGTGGGTTTGCTTCAAGAGACACAATTGCATCCGCAAAATATAACTGTGTGGTGTGGTTTTCATGCCGGAGGTGTGATTGGTCCGTATTATTTCGTCGATGAAAACAATTGTCATGTTGCCGTCAATGAAAAGCTCTATCGTGCCATGTTAGAAAATTATTTTTGGCCAGAATTGGGTGAGTTTGATATGTGGTTAGCCGGTATGTGGTTTCAACTAGACGGTGCCACTAGCCACACAGCACGCGTTACAATCGATTTACTAAATAAAGGGCAAATTCGGAGAACGTGTCTTCTCGAGAAACGGGCCGGTCGAATGGGCACCTCGTTTATGTGATTTAACGCCATTTGATCTCTTATAGGGCCACATCGAGTCATTGGTCTATGCCAACAAGCCAAAAACTTTAGAAGAGCTCAGACACAACATCCAACGCGAAATTGCCAACGTTTTGGTTGAAATGTGTACAAGAGTGGTGGAAAATTGGGTCCAAAAAATAGATCACTCTACGCGGGCTCGTGCTGGTCATATGACCGAAATCGAATTTCATTTTTAAAATGCAACATTTGCACTAAGCCTGAAATACATTTTTTAAAGTCTACGAGTACGATATATCTTTAATATTCTTTGTTGAACTACTTTAATATATAAAATTACTATGTCCTTAATGAAAATATCCTTAAAAAATGATAAATCGCTTACAATACTTTAGCAACATAGACCCATACATAGGTAGTGCTATTTTAAAATGGATAAACTGACAAAATTCTCCAAGTTTTTTTAATATCAAAGTATTTTACTAATTATTTTTAAATTTGTTCTATTTGCAGGTAAGCATTGTTATGCCAATATCCATAGCATTTACAAATCTTGGTAAGTCTGATATTGATTAATGCAGATTATAAATCATAAATGTTCGTAGGAACACTTAAGTCATTTGGTCATCTATTTACTTTACCTTACGATCATTACCTCTTTTTTTTATTTCATCTATACCAACATCATATGTATAGGGTGGTCATATGACCAAAATCGAATTTCATTCTTAAAATGTGACATTTGCACTACAAATATTCTTTGTTTTATTAAAATATATAAAATTGTTATGTTCTTAAGGGATAACCCTGTAGTATATTTGTATTCCAAAGCTACAATCGATTGCTGGTTGGGCAATTTTTGTAGTGGGAACTGACATTATCGGTTGAAAAGACATAGGTCTGAGAAAAACTTCATCTTAATCTTAACTTCCGTCCGTTCATGTGTCTGTTAAAAGCATGATTGCGGTCAAACGAATTAAGCTAGAATCCTGAATCTGAGCACGACGGCAGTTCATAGTCATTCGATTTTTGGAATTGTAAATAAGGGAAATCATATCAGGGAGAAAAAAAATTCCCTTTAAGGGACTTAAGCTCCCTCGGAAAAATAAACTTTACTGAAATGGTGCTCAACGGTGGTGGTTATATAGAGTGATCCATCTAGAGGTATTGTTTCAGAACCAAACAAAAATAAAAATTCAAATCAAGTGTGGATTCTTTATTGGTAATTTGAAAGGACATTTAATGGCATTTATTTTTTTGAAAATAATTACCTTCAAATGTTGGCCTCAGGGTTTCCATTCCGAGGGTCCAATTTTGGTTGACCCGTTCGAGTATTTCGGCCGGTATGGCTTTAATGACACGCGTAATGTTGGCTTTCTAAACCTGAATCGTTGCTGGTTTATCGGCATAGACTTTGGACTTTACGTAACCCCAAAGAAAAATGTCTAAAGGTGTGATATCACTCGATCTAGGCGGCCAACTCACCTTTCCAAAACGTGAAATTAGCTGGTTTTGGAAATTACCTCTGAATAGATCCATTGTTTGAGCACCTGTATGGCAAGTAACACCGTCCTGTTAAAACCAAGTGTCGTCAAGAGTACGGGCTACAATTTCAGGTAGCATAAAGATCGATATAATGGCGCGATAGCGAGCACCATTCACCGTTACGTTCCGGCCATCATCATTTTTGGAAAAATATGCACCGATGATTCCACCAGCTTTCTCTGGGTATAGTGGCACCTCTTGAACCTCTTCTTGTTGTTCTACAGCCCAAATGCTGCAATTTTGTTTACTTACTTTGCCGTTGAGCCAGAAATGGGCCTCATTACTGAACAAAATTTTGGTCGAATACAGCGGATCTTCCCGTTTCTCACCGAACGCTCATTTCCATAATACAGTTGCCAACATTTGAAGGTAATTATTTTCAAAAAATAAATGCCATAAAATGTCACGCTTTATAAGATGTTTTTACTAGACCGATATAAATTTGCACAAAATAAAAGAGCAATTGATAATAGCCTTGCCTTTTTTTTGCCGATTAAGACCTTTTAATCGTTATCGGAAAATGAAACCTCATAGAAAACCAGAAATACATGTTAAACCAATGCACTCACAACAGGTCCATACCAAATGAGAAATTGACAGGTCGAACTAAATAAGGGTAGAGTGTTCAGAACTTATGTATGAATTTAAGATCTTTTAATTTATTCAAACGAGAATTTCTCAGATATAATAGCCTTGGTATCGCCAGCTTGAAATAATGAACTGTTTACTGTACCCGGAAAAAATTTGTTGCTACCCTAGTATCTTTTTATATCTAAATTCACTTACCTTTCAAATTATCCGCATATTCGCCCAAATCGATGGATCGAGCCCAGCGTATAAAGCGCTGATTGGTCCAAACTATGGGATCCGTATCGACATTTTCCGATTGTACACGTCGCATGGCTAAATTCTGGCGATCATATTTCACAATACGCAGAACATGGATACCTGTACACCAAGAAACAACAAAACAAACCAACAACACAATTTGCTTTATTAAGTATCCAACTTTATCATTCCTTCATTTCACCCTCCACCTACCATGCACAATACTGGCCTGATGAAATTTCCTCGTTACACCCAAAAACTTTTCCAACTCCTTTTTCGACAGCGTATCTAACATGCGGGCATCAACCAAAGAATGCAGGAACGATTCGGCATACTGTGGCAAGCCTATATCGGGCAGCCACTCCGAGGCAACCCATGTATGGCCCAGCTGGGTAATCATGGGATATCTAACCATTTCCGGCCGCCGTTGCTCTTCAATGGCCAAGCGTAACTTTTTACGATGCATGGGATGGGCCAAACCAAGGCCTGCCTCTAGCTCTATGTCGTTAAGTTCGAGCAGCACCTTGCCGCTCTTGACGTTTTCGGCACACCTTGAACTGTACTGGGGCATGCCTAGGGCCACCTCCAGCCAGGCGAGCACTTGCGGGGCCCGCCATCGCTCCATGGGCAGCTGGGAGGCTTCACGTAATAAGCGTAATTTTTCGGCGTAGCCCTCTTCCGACAAAGGACTCCACGAGTAGTCGTTAACTGGGTTTTGTTAAGAAATTTTTTAAAATGATTTTAATATGAGAGGGTCGTTATACTCACATTCATTAGTACCATCCGAGGACAAGGTTTTGTTTTTATTTCTTGATCTGGCAAATACCCGTGATATACTGCCCCAAGTGCCGCCGCGGCCATTGCGGGCGCCCAGTGCGGTGTTGTTTGTTTTGGGAGGAAATTTGCGAGCCACTGCTCCTCCTGGTCCCTCGGGGTCAACCGGTGAGCCCAATTGTTCCACAGATCTGTAAAAGGCGGTTTTTTTTATTAGGGTTGTTTTATATCGAAAAAAGTTTTTTTTTGGAAACTTACCTAGAATACGCTGCTGAATTGAGGGGAGACAAGGTGGGACTCCTTTCTTTGGGTGTGCCATCTGTGGTGGTTGAAGTTTGAAGAAGAAAAGAACAAAAATGGGATATTTTAGAGAAACAAAGAAGCTCTTAGAATATTAACCTCAAAGGCTGCCAGGGGATTTTGAAAATTAAAAATTTTAACCCCCTGGGACGAAAATTCGAAAATTCATAATCGCTCATTGGGATTTTTGTAGTTAAGGTTGCAAGAATTTAAAAATTACTGTCCTCTTTATTATAGTAATTTATATTCCAATACGCTTCATTTCTCACTACTTACACTGATACATATTCTGACTAGACACCAACGATATACTATCCGGATCGACGGTAATACACGGCCCGTTATCCGAGACTCCATCACTGAAATTCAGATCACCTCCAGTGCTCTCACGATCGCTGCTATTGCGCAAAGCCGAATCATTTGAGCACGAGTTGCGATCACCGGCCGTATTGCCGGAACTATTACTAAACGCCGACAAAGAATTCGAATTGCCACGCCCACTATCGTCATTGCGATATGTGGCCGCATTCGAGCCACTCGGCATTTGGGCATTCATAAGGCCCGAGGCAGCTGAGGGCGGCGTTAGAGGGGCAAACGACAAAAGACTCTCTTGATCCGACATGCAGCCGGACATTTGTCGCTGCAATTGTTCTTGCAGCTTTTGCAATTGCATGTCACGGGCACTAAGTTGCTGGGCCAGCGACAGAGACCTTTCGGCCTCATCACGTGCCTGCTTGAGCAGCTGCCAACGTTCGCGTTCACGATCGCCCGACATTTTGGCATTGTTCGACTCTGACTCTCGTACTCTATCCTGATAGTTGCGTATGAAATCCCTTAATTCCTGCTCCTTTTCCTGCAACGAGGCACACAATTGTTTCACTTGACCGAGCAGCTCATTTTTATCGCCGCGCAATTTCTTTCGTTCGATTCTTAGATTCATCAGTTGATTTTTAGCCGAACGTAATTCCTGCTCGAGCCGCTCGATGCGCTGCTGGGTATTTGAACTGCTGCCATCGGTGGATTGGCCATCGCCGCAACTGTTCGAATCGGAGAGATCAATGCCGCCCACCGCACCCTCGGGTGAGCTTTCCAGAAGCTTACGCAATCGATGTAGTTCGGCATTTAGGCGTTCGTTTTCCTCGCGCAGTTTTGTGGGGGAGTCTAGAAAGTGGAAGAGAGAAGAAAAAGGACATGAAATAAATTACTACAAGTCAATAAGGAATTACTTTTAGAAACTCAAGCTAAGAAGCGATAAAGTGCAAAGCTGTAAAGCGTATAGGAAACTTACGGATCCTTTTTTAAAGGTAGTCCTTAAATGTAATAATTAAATGAAGCTAAAGAAATTTTATAAGAGACAAACAAGTGAAAAGGTCGTAAAAGTTCGACCGGGCCGAATTCGCTACTAAAGTGCCTCATATTTAGGAAACCCATGTTTCTTTGAGTCCTTCCACTATCTCATCCTATCATCAAAACAAAAAGAAAACGAAAACTAGAGACTACTTTACTTAATGAACACCTTTCGTCTGTTTTATTAATAAACGACGCACAATCTTATAAATGCAAAAAAGTAAATATGATTCAATTATTTTTAAATTACTCTGAAAGTCCCCAACTCGTGCGACAGCCAACTGTGCAGGAAATTCCATTGTGGAAACACACAAATATGTTTGCGAAACTTTTCATTTCACTTTTAACGGTAGACAACAACAAACATTACCTTTTTCGCTTTCTCTCTTTTGCTAAACCTGCAAAAGTTATTATGGCAAAAACGTAAAAACTTTAACGAACAACAAAAGCCTGTGGAATTTTGTTTAAAGCAATTTGAAGTTGTAATTTTTTATGCTGGCAAAAGTATTTCGAAGTTTTGCATAAAAATCCATTATTTTGTGAATGGAAAACTGTGCTGAGTCAGTAAATAATAAATAATTCGAATATTAAATAGCAGCGACCGCAGGCAGAAATGTTTTGCCCTAACCAGTTGTCCTTCGGTGCGTATGCGTGATGGGGAATTATACAATGCGGTTGAGTGTATATCACTCATACGCCGTGGGGTCATTACAAAGACGGGTGTTTACTTTTATTCATTAATAAACATTAACAAAGTGAGCTTTATTTAGAGGTTCTCTTTAATCAGTATTTATAACACTAACCATAGGTGTATTTAGCAATCTAAATTGACAATTCTTAATTAAAACCCTCACACCGCAGCAAAGTTTCAAGCTTATTCAGCTGCTTCAAAAATATCAGCGTTCTGTGAAAATGCGTTTCATGCAGGACGATTGTGCTCAATAAATGATATGCGTAATCGTCCTTCCCAGCCCACTGTATCGATTCCCATCGGCAAAATTATTTTCAATATGTGCTTTTTGTAATTTATGCTTAATTGGTCGTAAGGCTGAAAATTACGAATCAAGATGAAAAAAGTGAAATTAAGTTGCACGATTTTGGATTCTATGTGACCAAAAACACTAAATGCAGGCTGAACTTCGTGCACGTTTTTGGGTTCTATGTGACGAAAAACACTAAATGAAGGCTGAACTTCGTGAATTGGCTTACAAGGTTTATTCTGTTCTGGAGTTGAAGTCAGTTGGATTGGTTGATTTGCGTCTCAGCACCCGTTTTTCTATGCATCTACATACTGAGACGATACTTGATTTGAGAAAAAACCTTAGTCACTACGATATTTTCCTAAAAGCCGCACTTGTTAGGCTGGAACAAGAGTTTTGAAACGCCGACAGCAAACTTGAGTAAACAAAGTTTATTGTGTTCGAGAATTGTAGCTAACGAGAATTTACGCTTTTATTTCAGTATATGGGCTGTTCAACAGCATAGCGTACGAGGGTTGCTATATTCATTTATGGCAACACTTAGTGTTGCCTGGCGCCATCTGACATTTTCAATGGAAAGTTAGACTTTTTTTTTAGCATAAACGTACTCAGAACGTTTTGACGCACAACCATCATTTGCGTTGTTTAAAACGACTTGAAAAAATCAATTTGGCAAAAAAAATGGAATTAACTCGTGAACATTTTCGTTCGATAATTTTCACAACTTTCGACGTGAATTATCATGACAAGAGTGCATCGATGAACTTACAACTTTGTATGACGATGAAAGACCATCCTATAGCACTGTGATAAACTCAATCGTGGCTGACGCTTGCTCAAAGACGAAGGTCGTGAAGGTCCTCCAAAAACGGCCGTTGTGCCAGAGAACATTGATGCCGTGCGTGAACTGCTAATGTAAGATCGTCATGTGACATACCGTGAGCTAGAGGCATCCTTGGGCATATCTTTTAAATGCATACATTCGATATTGCTTGAACACCTGGCCGTAAAAAAGGTTTGTTCTCGTTGGATCCCGCACAATTTGACAATCGCTCAAAAAAGGCTCGTGTCGATTGGTGCAAAGAAATTATGAAATAATATGATCGTGGTGCTTGGAAAGACGTTTATAAGGTCGTCACTGGTGAAGAATCATGGATCTATCCGTATGAGCCCGAAACAAAACAGCAATCGACCGTGTGGGTCTTCGAAGACTAGCCAAATCCAACGAAAGTTGTTCGTGGAAGAAGCACTTCGAAGCAAATGGTCGCCCGTTTCTTCGGCAAAACTGGTCATGTGGCGACTGTTCCGCTTGAGCAACGTAGGACAGGTAATTCTGAGTGGTACTCCACAATTTGTTTGCCTGAAGTCATCGGAGAAATTCGAAAAACGAACAAGAGAAGACGAATAATTGTGCACCATGACAATGCGAGCACTCACACATCGGCTTAAACCAGCGTCTTTTTGACCGGCCAAAACGTCGAATTGATGGGTCATCCGCCGTACAACCCTCGTAGCTTTGAATGGCCATATGTCTCTGTTTATCGGTAAACGTTTCTTATGACCTTAGGAGCCGTTGGTTTGGGCACAAAAGCTGTAAGGTTCAGTAGCCAAGTCTGTTTTTGAAGCA
Source organism: Hydrotaea diabolus (assembly GCA_963513945.1). Lineage (NCBI taxonomy): Eukaryota > Metazoa > Arthropoda > Insecta > Diptera > Muscidae > Hydrotaea > Hydrotaea diabolus. The sequence continues at coordinate 21,088,995 of OY740720.1, read as the reverse complement.
TTTTTGCCGGGCGTCGCTTTTAAAAGTTCCTATTTAAGCCTTCGGTCGTTCTTAAAAAATGATATACAGGCTGGGCGATTTAACATTTTCAATTTGTATCGGCTGTATAAAAAAACTACTGGATTTTCTTAAATTTCTGTTTTTATTGGAAATGTTGAACTTTGTCATTTAATAGTGGAACACTATCCGATGCGTTTTCGCCTCGCCCAATGGGCTGAAGATTGTTGGGCAGGAGATGAAGAATTTTACCGAAAAATCGTGTTTGTAGATAAAGTTCATTTTTACCTCGATGGCTATGTCAAAAAACAAAATTGCCTCATATGGGGTTGAGAGAACCCACACAAGAGTATTGAGAAGACAATGCATTTACAACGGAATGGCATTTTAAAATATCAGAGATTGTACTTTTATACCCCTCGCCATGCTTTAGTGGAGGGTGTATATCTTTAATGTCACTTAATTCAGTTTTTCAGTGTTTCTTTTTTTATTAAACAAAAACTTCTTAATGAATCACCCTTTAATATCCCCCCCCCCAATAACAATCCCACTAAATATATCCGTTGCTGATTGTCCAACGTACATAATTAATTAAAAGTTTTGCCAGCAAATATTTGCAAATAAACGGAGTAAAAAACAGTAAAAAAGAAAAGTATTAACATTTACAGCAAAGTTAAACATGGCATTCCAAGGAAGCAACAATAAATCGTAAGCAAGACAACAGCAGAAACAAAAACAAAAATACAATAAATAATATACAAGAACAACAACCATCAACGACGTCGACAACAACAACAACAAGAATATAAAATAATTAACAATTAAAGCATAATAAAAGTTGTCTGGACGCGTATATAAAGTAGACAGCAACAGTTGCTGTCGCTGTCGCAATCAAAGTCGCAGCCGACACAGCAACAAGTTATTTTTTGCAATTGAAGTTTTAAGATGTTAGTTAGTTTACTCAGCGACTAATTAGTGAACAATTATAAGTAGACCAACCGAAAAAGAAAACAAAAAAGTAAAATAAACTGAAAAGTTGAAGCAAATCTGGTTTTATATCTTATAAATGGCTGAACGGGAAACTTGAGAAACCAATAAAGTTTCCCTTTAATAAAATTTTGCCAAATGAAGTGGAATGGCATGAATAGCGAGTGTGTGTGAGGGTGGGTGTGTGTGTGTGTGTGAGTGAATGTGTTTGCAAAAGGATATGGCACAAAGTTTAGAAACTTTTCAAGCAGAATGTGAATAAGCGCTTTTAACCGCGATGAAAGTCGTTAAAACCAGAGACGACAACATCTTGAACAAAACGCGATGAGAGGATCTCTAAAAAAATTGCTGCTTAAAAACCTTTAAGACAAAAGCCTCGATTTTAAAAGATTCCCGCAGTTTTCAGACGAATAAAAAAACTATTGCAAAGAAATACCATACAAAAGATTTTTTTTGAAGGCAAATTAAATCTGTGGCATTTAAAAGCAGGTTTTATGGAAAGTTTTTCACCTTATTAAAAAAATACAACCTTACAGTTCTTTAGACAAATCATATTAAATAATTTCTAAAAAAGAGAGTGAAATTTAATTTCTACATAGACATATTCTTACTGAACTCAGTGTATTTATCTGTTTATAGAATTTCCCTAAATGTCCTCCAAGACGAAAATGTGAAATTATACTCCGTTCAAAAAGGAGTAATTTTTTTAAAGAGTTTCTATCTGCTCTTTTTCTGGGGTTCGTGTACAATTTCCACTTCAATAAATACAAGCATACAGTTCTTTAGGGAAATCATTTAAAAAAAAATCGAAAAATCAAAATGGCCCAAAGAAGGACCATTTTTTCTTTTTTGTAGCTTCGCGACGGTAGAGGGTATATGTGACGCGCAAAATAGAAAGGTTAAAAACCAGTTGTGTTCAGGAGAGCCATGTTAAAGATAAGGTCCCTTTCTATTTGCTCTTAGAATCGTCGACTTTACTTTCATAAAACGCGCATATCTCTGGGAGGTAACACTTTTGGGGCATGGGATCGGTCTCATTCGATGCTCAGATGCTGTCCACATCAAAGAAAGAAAAAAAAATGAAAATTGATTTTTTTACCCTTAGGTCCCTTTCTCTATGCGCTGTCACATATATGGTTTGGCCAGGCCTAGCCCAACGACTCTTTCTTTGTTATTTAAGAAGTAAAGAACATCCTCTTTATGGGTTACTGGATAAAGCATCATTCAAAGCGTAGATAAGCACAGTAATATGGAACTGAGAACGAAAGTCCTTCGGGCGACGAAAACGCATATCTTTTGGGCGGGCTAAAGATAGACGTCTTTGAAAGAAACAGAAGACAGGCGTCTAGAGGAACTGAATACATCCCCCTACTAAAGACGCCATCACTGAGGAAATGAAGATATATAGGGTGATCCACCTAGAGGTATTTTTTCAGAACAAAAAAAATATAAAAATTCAAATCAAGTGTGGAATCTGTATTGGTAATTTTAAAGCACATTTTATGGTTTTTATTTTTTGAATATAATTTCCTTCAAATGTTGGCCGCAACTATGCCTTAGGGTTTCCATTTTGAGGGTCCAATTTGGATGACTCGTTCGAGCATTTCAACCGGTATGGCTTTAATGACACGCCTAATGTTGGCTTACAAAACCTGAACCGTAGCTGATTTCTCAGCATAGACTTTGGACTTTACGTAACCCCAAAGAAAAATGTCTAAAGGTGTGAAATCACTTGATCAAGGCAACCAACTCACCTGTCCAAAACGTGAAATTAGCTACTCTTCGAAAAGACCTCTCAATAGATCCATTGTTTGAGCAGCTGTATGGCAAGTGACACCGTTCTGTTAATACCAAATATCGTCAAGATTACGGGCTTCAATTTCAGATAGCATAAAGATCAATATCACGGCGCGATAGCGAGCACCCAATCACGGTTACGTTCCGGCCATTATAATTTTTGAAAAAAATGCACCGATGATTCCACCAGCTTATAAACCGCACCAAACCGTGGTTTTATCTGGCTATAATGGCACCTGTTGCAGCTCTTCTTGTTGCTTTTCAGCCCAAATGCGGCAATTTTGTTTATTGACTTTGCCGTTGAAATGGGCAGAAATGGGCCTCATCACTGAAAAAAATTTTGGTCGAAAACAGCCGATCTTCCCGTTTCCACCGAACGCTCATTTCCATAATACAGTTGGCAACATTTGAAGGAAATTATTTTCAAAAAATAAATGCCATAAAATGTCTTTTCCAATTACCTATAAAGATTCTACACTTGATTTGAATTTTTATATTTGTTTTTTGTTCTGGAAAAATAGATGGATCACCCTATACTTCTTTAAGGAAAAAACGACAGATAGAAACTTAAGAAGTTGGTTTTAAGTCATCCTGAAGACAGACGTTTGTGGGTGAAATAAAATCTTTTGCTTGGTACCAAATTCGTTCACGCTTTAAAATGACTCAAATGCGAATTACCAAAAAGTTTTTATTTAAAATCGTGTACATGTGGGTTCATTATTTTCCAGGGAAATTAAAAATCCTCATACAATTATGTTATGACGTTTTGCCAGATATTGGGAAAATACAATGTGCAAAGAATTTTTTTATGAAGGAGTTTAAAACATTTTCTTATGAATAGTCGATTTTAGTACCAGGCTTTAGGGGAACTGAATACACTCTGCGACAAATGGTAAGGGTCAGTGATCGGTTTGAAATGAAACCACCGGGGAAAGTTATATTGGTAAAAAAAAGTCATACGTGTTCCAGCGTTTCGCTGGGTCTCATCTAGGAATCGAGATATATCGATTTGAAGTTAGTAAGTATCGTATAGGGGAATTTGTCACGTTTTAGGCTCTTTTGTTTGACATAACTCGAGAACCACTCGTCCGATTTAGCTGAAACAAATTTAGAAAAATTAAGAATTACAATTCCTCTAATCTGTTCTTAAACCGTTTTCCTACTTAAGCAACAGTTTCGCAATTATAAATAAATGTATGAAAAAAAAATTATTTTTGCCTAAAAATTAAAATTTTTTTTTTTTTAATTCATAAAAAATCCAAAACGGTAAAAAGTGTCAAGTCCTATTACTTTATTACTATAAATTTATTTCAGCTAAATCGGACGAGTGGTTCTCAAGTTATGTCAAACAAAAGAGCCAAAAACGTGACAAATTCCCCTATACGATACTTACTAACTTCAAATCGATATATCTCGATTCCTAGATGAGACCCAACGAAACGCTGGGACACGTATGACCTTTTTTTGACCGATATAACTTTCCCCGGTGGTTTCATCCCAAACCGATTGTGGCTGTCGCACAGTGATATTAACGTGTTAAGGGGTCACTGCAGAACTCTGTTGTAGGAAACTAATGGGAGATTAGAGTTAAAACTGGAATCATACTTCTAAGGGGGGCTGACGACAAGATTTCTCTATGGGGTACCACAGACTGGCGCCTTTATGGGGAACTAAAAACGAAGGTCCGTAGTGAAAAATGAAGACAGTCGACTTTTAGGTGTCATTTGTCATAAGGGTAAACGATGACAGAGGACTTAGGGTAAACTGAAGACAAAAGTTTTATAACTTAACTAAAGAAAGCCTCATTTAAAGGGGAACCGAAGACAGACGTTTTTAGGGGAAACAGAATAATAACTTTGGTGCGGAAACTCAGTACAAACATTTTAAGGGGGTACTGTAGTCGTCAACGTTATAGGGAATTGAAGACAAACGTCTGTAGGGGATTTTTAAATCTGTAAAGGCAACTAAAGAAAGAATTATTTAGCTGAAGCTCCCTTACAGGAAATTAAAGAAAAACTTTCGTAAAGGGAGCTGAAAATGCAACTTTCAGGTGGTTCTTAACACAAGCCTTTTTAAAGAGAACGAAGACAAACGAGTCATAACAAACGACCATCTTTAGAAGGTACTGAAGCTTCCAGGTAAGCTTTAGACATACATCTTTTGGGCAACCTCAAACAGACGGAAATATCTTCAGGTTAAATGGAAGACAAAAGTCTCTAGGAGAAACTGAAGAAAACTATTTTAAGGGGAGCCATGTCTTTGGTACGATTTTAGAAAGAGCCAAAGATAGATGTTTTAACAGGAAACGGAAGACAAGCGTCATTAGGAGGATCTGGAGACACACTTTGGTGGAACTGAAGATAAAAAGACACGTTTCCAGAGTACAAAGATAAAGATCCTCGGCTATATGGACAACTGAATGAGGAGATCCGAAGAGAAAAGTTTATAGGGAATCTAAAGCAAAAGTCTTTTTGAGGAAGTTGCAGAAATACTTGTTAATGATGCATCTGAAAACAGTCGTGTTTAGCGGAATTTGAACACAAACATTTTGAAAAGAGGAAATGGAAGAGAAAAGAGGGACATACTTCTTCAGCGGTGATCTTAATGATAACTTTTATTGTCGGAACTAGGTGTAGTTGCCTTAAGGAAGTACAATTGACAAATGTCGTGGGCCGCCGTGGTGTGATGGAAGTGTGCAGGACTATCATGCCAGTTTACCTAGGTTCAACACCGGGTAAGAACATTTAACAATTGTTTAGCGGCAAGATTCCACCTCGCAAATACCGGCGACCTAACGAATAGGATATTTGACTCTTAGCAATGTAATAAAATCTGTATAAAATGCATTAGCCATTCGGAGCCGGCATCAAATAGTAGGTCCCGGTCAGTGAGTGCGAACAGAGCCTAGGGGAGAAAGGAGGCGAAAAGTTGTCATACTGACCTATAGATACGAGTGTTTTCTAAAAATTTAGTTTGATTGGTCAGGTGAGGGATAAAAAATCCCTTTGGCTGAAGAAGTGGATTCTGCTTTGTTTGATCTAAAGGATAATAAGGACAACAGACTTGATGAATAAAAAAAAAACAAAATTGTTGATAAAAGAGAAAGCCTCACGATTTCTGAATACTGACAAACTAAAATTGGTACGCCTTTTCATGCCTGGAAGAAGCTATCAATGTCACACATTCTGATTTGAAAAAATATCCTTCGATATCCTACGCTGCTCATTCTGCTTGCGTATCCTTTGGTGCAATTAAGCGTGTATTGTTCTGTTCCACAAACAATTGTGATAGTGTCTGTCTGTGTGTGTGTTTTCAATTTGGTTTTCTGTTGTCTGTTGTGTTTCTGTTTGCCAATAATCTCTTACCTGTGTGACGTGGGATATATTTCACGTCATTATTTCGATTGCCATCACAATTGTTAAGTGTGTTAATATTCGACGATGATGACGACGATGATGATGCTGTTGCCGCCGATGTGACTGATGCCGATGCCACCATAGTCGGTGGTGGTCCGGTCACCGTTGCCGACAACATTGTGGTTATATCCATGGACTTTGGGGCCGCACGTGTGTCCATTATGTGAGGCAGAGTTTGGTGTTGTTGCTGCTGCTGCTGTTGCTGTTGTTGATGATGATGGCCGGCAATGTATGGCGTTGGGCAAATATTGTTGGCATTTCTTTTATCAACTGTTTAAAAATCAATTTGGATGGTTTGTCTTCAATTCGATATACAATTCAATTTCGTTTCAATACAATTCAGTTTTGTGTGTGGTATGATCAGGTGAGGTGAGGGGTTCATGTGATATTTTTAAATGATTATGATGAGAGTGCGTGTTATAGAGTACGCATGTTTGTATGTATGAATGCGTGTGTGTATGAGTTATTGAATATGTATGTGCGCGTTTGATTTATGCCTTTGACAGAGTGTTCACTGTTGGTGTGTGTGTAAGTGCGTGTAATAGTACATGTACACACATTACATTAAATTTTATTCCCTTAATGCCATTGTATTATTTGCTTGGTTGTGTGCTGTGTATGTGATATACGCACACACACCCTTGCATACTCGTAAACTATGAGCTTTCTTTATGCTCATTAAAAATATTCATGTATGTATGTGTGTATGTCTGTATGCATGTATAAGGAAACAAAAGAATATTTTAATGAGCGAATATTGATGCCGGTTTCGGTAGCTCGTGGCCCCAATTTCCCTTCTCAGTTTTTAAAAAAAAAAAAACATTTTTACAGATGACTGTGATTTGCAACTAATTAAGGGGAAATAATTAAGTGGATTTGAACTTTTCGTACTCATTTTAATAAGATCCAAAGAAGATAGAAGCTTAACAAGGAAGCTCCCTTGAATCCTTCAGCTCCCTAGTAAGTCATGGGTGGCGAATTCGACGCTAAACGATGATAGACAAAAAAATATTTTTGAAATAAGTCTATTTTTGTTTGTCCGAGATCCATTAAACTTCACACAGCCCTAGGCATGGATAGCTTATAGACCTTTGTCGATAATAATAGATGCTCTCAACCTCGAATTTAAAAACACGTTGAATACTCGCAAAGACCACAATTTTCGATATAAATGACTGGTCACTACCTAAAATGTTTTTGTAAACATTTTTTAGTATCTTCTATATAGGCCGGCCATCTTTTTGCCCCAGATCTATAAAATTTCACACAGCCCTAGGCAATGACAGCCTTTAGACCTCTATCCTTAATAATGGATATTCTAAATCTCTGGTATGAAAAAGCGTTGAATGATCGCAAAAACCATAATTTTCGATGACTAAAAATAAATTTCGATGGCTAACTAAAAAATGTTTGTAAACGTGTTTTATTATTCTACTTAGTAGGTACATAAATACTGTTACAACATTGAACACACCCATTTCGATAGTAGAACTGAACATACCCCGTTAATGTCATATGGGTTTTGAAAGCTAACCTCAATAGCGGGATTTTAAAATTGTTTCATCTTTCATCATGGAGTGGTCAGATAATGAGAACCGTATCGCTGTAATAGCGCTTTTCAAGTGTGAAATGAAAAAAGCGATATTTTCAAAACGCTCGGGCACCAGAGATTAGCCGCATGTTTGTCTACCGATGCATAAAACTGTTTGAGAAGACTGGAGATGTAAAAGACCGCCACCGGTCTTTTTGGACCACGCTCTGTTCGAGCACCGCATGTCATCAAAGCCGTTAAATCAAGAATTCACAGAAATCCGCTCCGAAAACAGAAAATCATGGCCCGTGAGATGAATATCACACAAAAGTCCATGATTCGAATCATTAAAAAAGACTTGGGGCTTTCAAACGACATACCGGACATTTATTGACTACAGCTTTAAAAAATATAGGATTGAAAAAAGCAAACGTCTCTTGGTGAAGCACCCTGATAACTTGCACAGAAAAATTTTGTTCACCGATGAAACAATTTTTACCGTTCAGGAAAAATTTAACAAGCAAAATGATAGAGTGTATGCGCGGTCATCTAGGGAAGCATCTAAACTGATCCCAAGGGTGGGAAAGGGTCATCACCCAGCTTCAGTCATGCATTGGTGGGGTGTCTCTTACGATGGGGTCACTGACCTGCATTAGTGCGAACAAGGAGTCAAAACATCGGCCATAGTTTACCAAGAAACCGTTTTGGAAGCTGTTGTAAAGTCGCTTAAAAATTCCCTGTTCCAAAACCAGCCATGGACTTTCCAGCAGGATTCTGTGCCAGCCCATAGGGATAAAACGTCCCAGGCCACCACAACCATTGTGAAGTTTTCATCACTGTTAATGCCAATCATCAAACGGAAAGCATAACCAAAGGTTTTCTTTCAAAACAAATTCACATGAGTCCATGCCATGGAGTTTGGGTACCCACAAATCAGAATACATAATTTACTTGTTCAATAAAAGGGTTTTAACTCAAAATTTTAAAATGTTGCGTGGATACAAAATAAATGTTCACGCAGAGAAAACATGGTTACTATATGGTCACGGCAATAATAACATGTTCTCCGCTATAAAAATATGTTCGTCGGTTTTTTTCAACTGATTTTTTCAAATGTTAAATAAATCACTTTTTCATAATTCAAATCTATTGTTGACAACTTAATCCAATTGTAATAAAAAATATTGGTGATCATAGTAAATTCGTGTGTGTTCATACTATGGTTGTAGGGATCATAACACGGTTAAGTGTAAATCATACTCTGGTTGTGTGGGTCTTACTATGGTTGTATGTGAAACATACTATGGTTGTAAGGATTATTATATGGTTGTGGAGATCATAGTATGGTTATGTGTGAATCACACTATTGTTGTGAGGATCAAAGTATGGTTGTGAGGATCATTGTATGGTTGTATTTGAATCGTACTATTATTGTGAGGATCATAATATTGTTGTACCACAACAATACACCCAACAATAATAAAGGGTGGTTGCATTTTAAGGGCCGATGTTGAATGTGAACCACACCTGCATTTTATTTGATATTTCTCAATTTCAAACTAACTCAATTTGAACCATGGATACACAAGCCAGCAACGCGTTAAAGTTATTCAGGCTTATTATGAAGTGGACGATCAATTTTCGAAGAGAACCATCTTCAGTGATGAGGCACATTTTCACCTCAGTGGATTTGTCAATAAGCGGAATTGCCGCATTTGGGCGAATGATAATCCAAGAGCGATTATAGAAATAACAATGCACCCACAAAGAATGACTGTTTGGTTCGGTTTATGGGCTGGCGGTATTACCTGGTCCGTATTTTTTCCAAAAAGAAGCCTTTACTGTGAATGGTGTTTGCTATCGTGAGATGATAACGAACTTTTTATGACACGAATTGGAAGATTTGAATGTGGACGATATGTAGTGTCAACAGGACGGTGCCACTTGCCACACAGCTAACGAAACAATAGCTCTTTTGCGCGACAAATTCAAAGGCCGTGTTATCTCACGTCGTGGGAATGTTAATTGGATGCCAAGATCATGTAATTTGACACCGTTGGACTTCTTTCGTTGGGGTTATTTGAAAGAAAAGGTGTAGGATGAGATAATTCGGCACATTAACGACATACTCGTAGAACCTCAATTATGCCTCAGCGTCATCGAAAATATGGACCATCGGATGGAGGTGTACATAATTGACCTATACGTACTAATTTTATCATAATAAAATAAAATGACAATAATTTCCTAAATTATTTGTGTTTTATTCAAAATCAACATCCGCCCTTAAAATTAACCCACCCTTTATTATCCTCTTCGAATATTGTCACCACAACCATACTTTTTTTCTGCGTGTTGCTTGTACACCTGAAGCCCACTCATTATATAGAAAGAGCCTTGTCTTTTTTTGGCGAACGAGTACCTAAAACGATGTCGAATCTCAAGTCACTAGCCCAACAACAAATGAATTATTCGCTGAACTGTCAAAGTCAGTTGACAGGAAATGGCAAAAATAAATTTTTGTGAATGTTTGGTACAGAAATTAGGCTTAACAAACCTCAACAATTGTTTTTGTCAAATTTTAAATAAGAAAGTTTAAACTTCTACGAGAAAAAATTCTAAATCAGCTGACTGTATAATACTACCTTCTTTATTGTATAGGGTGGGCGTTTTTTTTAACATTTTTAACTTGAATTGGCTGTAAAAAAGAAGTACTAATTTTCGAAAATTTCTGATTTTAATGGAAAAGTTGAACTTTGTCATTTATTAACCAAACACCATCCGATGCGTTTTTGCTTCGCCCAATGGGCTGAAGATTGTTTGGCAGGAGATAAAGAATTTTACCGAAAAGTCGTTTGTTCAGTTGAAGCTCATTTTCATCTCGGTGGCTATGTCAATAAGCAAAATTGCCTCATATGAGGTTCGGAAAACCGACACGTGACTACTGAGAACCCCACGCATCCACAACGAGTTACTGTTTGGTGTGGATTTTGAGCTGCCGGCATGGCATCATTGGGCCAGTTTACTTCGAAAATGAGCAAGGAGCCGCTGATACACACAACGCTGAGCGTTACGGCGCCAAGCTCAACGAATTTTTGTTTCCAAAAATTCAATAGAATGACTCGGACGACATTTGGTTTCAACGAGACAGGGCCACATGTCACACAGCCAACGCAACCATCAATATTTTACGCACTGTTTTTTTAAGATTGAAAAATCAGCTAAAATTGTGATGTCAATTGCCAGCCTGGGAGCTGTGATTTGAGCACTTTAGAATATTTTTTGTGGGGAGGAGCCATTGAGGATAAATGTTAGGCAATGCCGCCATAGACAATTGAAAAGTAGAAACATGAAATCAAAGTTGCCATTGAAAAGATTCGACCCGAAACACTCGAAAATGTACTGAAAATGGGGTTGATCGGATGAGGTACTGCCGAGACAGTTGTGGTAGTCATGTGAATGATATTGTGTTCCATTATTATATGACCTTTCCAATAAAACCTGCAATTTAAAAAAAACTGTCGTTGCTGTTTTTCACAGCCTTTTCAAATTTAAAAATAATAAAAGTAAATCGTCCAACCTGTACCACGAACACAATTTTGAAACATAAAATTTCAAAATTATGAGTTGATACCTTTTTGTTGAACAAACGCGAATGTATGCACATAGAGAAAGGGACCTAATGGTAAAAAATATCAATTTTTAGTTTTCCTTTTTTTTTTGATGTGGACAACATCTGAGCATCGAATGAGACCGATCCCATCCCCCAAAAGTGTTTCCTCCCAGAGATATGCGCGTTTTATGAAAGTGAAGTCAACGATTCTAAGCGCAAATAGAAAGAGACCTAATCTTTAAAATGACTCTCCTGAACAAAACTGGTTTTTATCCTTAGGTCCCTTCCTTTTTTGCGCGTCACATATGTTTTAATTTATGTGGAAATCATGTATGTATGTAATCTTAAATGCTGTTGTAAAGAGGAATTAATTAAAATCGTATTAAAGATTTAAAAGCAAAAACGACGAAACCAGGTCTTAGATGAGAACAACTACTGCTGCATGACATCAGCAGCATCATAAGGATATAGTCCTTAATTAATTATAGAAAGGAATCCAAAAAAAAACAAAGGTGGGGGATAGAAACGCATAATGGAAAGCGTTTAAGAAAACGACACGTATGATGACAACTCATGACGAGTCTAAAGGAAGTTTTTATGCCGCATTGTATGTAGGCCATAATTGATATTTCACATGACCCCTTTAAATTTCATACCCATTCTCATCCGCTTGCCCGCATTGCCCCTGGCACTGCCTTTTAATTGCCCGGATAAATGATTTAATGGCATTGTTGACAGAATTAACTAATTTGTGGTCAATTATCTTGTATATGCCGTTGCTGTTGTTGTCTTCCTAATTCGTATTCCATAATTTTCGATCATTTGACTTTGGATTACAACAATTAATGCCAGCAATATTTATCAATTACACAGAAATACCTTCAACCTGAAAATATGCATGTGGTTGGGTTGTCCTTGCACATGTACATTTTTGGGGGTATTTTCTTGAAATATTTAAGTGATTTACCGCCAATGTATTTAATTAAAATAATATTATTCATATCGTGGAGAGATATATGAGGGCATGTAAATGTCTTATACTCGTACATGTACCACCACCTAAAGCGCATTTGGAAATACATATTTGCAGACTTAAACACAAAATGAGTGTAATTAAAGCTTCATTATATGTGGAAATTTATACGGAATGTTAAGATATGGCCAGATGCGGATATAAATAGAAACACATACATTTATTTTGATTAAATTACACATTAAGCGATATTTAAACAGAAACGAGGGGCGGTTCCAAAGGTTGTGGATTTTCATAAGGTGTCTCTACAAGCAAGCCTAGTACAGGGAGGTAGATTTAACTTTTTAAATTTGATTCGGCTTGAAAAGTACTGATAATTTTTACAAATTTTTGTTTTTATTATAAAAGTTTGAACTTTGTTTTTAATAATGGAACACAATATCATTCATATGACTACCACAACTGGCTCGGCAGTACCTCATCCGATCAACCCAATGTTTTTAGCACATTTTCGCTTCATTCGGGTCAAATCTCATCAATGACAACTTCGATTGCATAATTCAACGCTTAAATGGTCAACGAAGGCTTTGCCTAACATTTATCCTTAGTGGCTCACCACAGAAAGTAAGCCATAGGGCTCAAATCATAGCTCCCAGGTGTTCAACTGACACACGCAGAGAAAAAACATGGTTACTACATGGTCACGGCAATAATAATATGTTTTCCGCAATAAAAGTATGTTCGTCGCAAGCATAGCATTGTTAACAGAATTTATTTTTGACAATAGTATAATTGCTGCAATATTAATATTGTTGAAATGTAACAATAGTATTATTGGCAAATTTAAAAATGAAAATATGGTTATAGCAACAATATTAATATCGTTGGTGCGACAAAAGTATTGTGTTTGATGCCGCCAGCCCTAAATCCACTCCAAAGAGTGAATTGTTGTGGATGAATTGGCTTTTCAATTGAAACAAACAAATCGGATGGACATATATGTGGATGCTATAGCTAAATCTGAACCGATTTTCTTCAATTTCAACAAAGTCAATTTTTGGTCAAAAACAATAACAATAACTGTAAAATTTGAAGCAACCCAGCAAACCGAACGTTAATTCGGTCCGAATTCTGTACGACTATCGGCAAAGTGTTCCAATTTCTTACCGAGTTGACAAAAATTCTGAACTACTTCTCTGAAAAAAAATCCTCAGACAAATCGAACAGAATTCGTAACGATTTCGGAAAGAATTCTAGATAGAGTTCAGATATTGTTCAAATTTGTCTGATATCTGACATTGTCGACAAATTTGGATTACTGGGGAATAACAAACATTTTAAACGAATAGACTACCTCAGATAAATAGTTCAGACTTCGTTGCGAGTTCTTTAAAGGAAGAGTGAAAAAAAAATAAAAAGCCTACAGATAAGTCTAGCAGAATTCGGGACGAATTCTGAAATATCTGTCAGAACATAATAAATAAAAAATCCCCAGACAAATCGAACAGAAATCGTAAAGATTTCGGTAAGAATTCTCTATAGAGTTCAGATATTGTTCAGAATTGTCTGATATGAGACATTGTGGGCAAATTTGGTTTACTGGGTAATGACAAATTATCGTATGGACTTATGTGTGTGGAAGCTGTATCTAAACCTTACTCGTTTTTTGTTGTTGTTAATTTTAATAGCGTCCGTCCTGGGCTACAGCAATCTTTTCTGCCAAATTTCAAATTAATTTCGGTTGGGCCGAAGCTTACGTACCCTCTTTCACTGATTCCAATAAAAAAAAAAAACTTGTCAAGGGGCCTGGCCAGCATGATATATACCAACTAGTATCGTTATTTCGTTATTAGTTCACGAGATATAGCCTTTCGAAGTTCAGGAGTGTATGAGCGGAGCCACGCCCCCTTGTCTAAACATGAGGTAATGTAGTCTACAAGTATTACCAGACCGAATTCAACATAATGTGAAAATTTCGTAACGATCGGAGTTGAGTAAAACCTCGGAGGTAAACTAAGTCCTTGTGTGGGGAAAGTTTTCACCTCTAGACCAGTCTGTCCCATATTTCTGCTTAATTTCTTAAGTCTGCCTTTAATAGTTTAGCCTATAGGTTGATTTACACATACAGACAGACGGAAATGTCTAGATCGCCTTAGATTTTAAGGATGATATAGAACATACAGATTTTATGGAGTCTCCGATTAGTATTTCGAGGTGCTGCAAACGGAATGACGAAGTGAATACTTTTCATTTTGCGATAAAGGGTGTCAAAATAAGCGAAAATTCCCGGCAGAAAAACCCTAGATATCAAACAAATCCCACTAGCTTAAATTCAATATAGACAGAAATTAAATTATTATTTATTTTTATAGATACACATACACATAAATACTACACACATACATATGCAGCATGTCTGCATATATTTAGATAAGAATTAAATACAAAAATTCAAATTAATCTAAATCAAAATTTTATTTATATTTCTATGATTGAGCACCGTGTGGTCTATTGCCACATGTATGGGAACAAAATAAACAAACAACACACAAATACATGGATAGTTTAAACAGATAACACATACATGTACACATACTACATACACACAGACACAAATACCATACGTATACATCTGAATAAAAGCAACACTGACAATCAATTGATTATGGAGTAGTGAATAGTTTTATAATTGGCAGCAATCCAATGGAATTGAATTCTTTTTTCTCTCCCCATCTCTCTCTCGTCTCGCTCTTCCTTGCCCACACGCTTTCACTGTTCACTGTGTTTCAAAACATAATGATTTATTGAAGAGGTGCAAGGAGTGGAGGAGAGGAAACATCATAAAATAACTGAACAAAACAAACGAGCAATTACAAATATACACACTCACACACGTAAAGACAAATAGAAAATACGAAATAAGTTGCACCCACATAGATACAAACACACATACACATGTGTGTGTATGTTTGTCAGTGTGGGTGTGTGCACTGATTGTGAAAAATTCATATTCATGAGTTCGATACATACCTAATGTGGTCTGGTGCAGATTTGTTGCCAATACCGATGCATTGCTGCTGATGATGTTGTTCGAATTGTAAACGTTGGCAGCATTCAAGCTGGTGTTGCTGTGATTGCTGTTGCTGGACGAAGCCGAGACCGAACCGCCACTGACAATGCTGCCCCCGCTGCTTGTGCTGCCATTAATTAAATGATGATTCAATTGTTGCTGTTCACTTAATAAACCGCCAACGCCTCGTTGGCTACTGCCATTCTGCTGTTGAGTCATATGTGGTAGAGCTGAAGTGGTTTCACTAGCACCGCCACTGCCAGTGCCAATACTGCCACTACAACTGTTGCTGACGTTGCTGTTACCTTTGGCCGTTGGATAGGGGAAGTTGAGACGATGTTGCTGTAGCTGCTGTTGATTATCTATCGTCATTGGTGATGTCAGCGTATGATTGCTACCATTGGAACTTAATGGCGATGTGATACTCTCACCACTCGGCGTTAAATCATGCTGTTGCTGCTGTAGGAGCTGCTGTTGCTGCTGCTGATGTTTATGTTTATTATAAAATAGTGCAGAAGCTGCCGCAGTGGCCGAAGGTGATTGTGCGTTATTCGCGCTAGCCGTAAATTTGTTGCCCGCCGTATTGGCCAACGTTGTATTGGCAGCTATCGTTAATGACGACCCCGTCGCTGTTGTTGCTGCCGCCGTCGTTGCTAGCGCTGTGTTTGTTTGTGGCGCCGTCGGCGCCGTTGTTGTTGTTGTTGACGCTGTTGTTGTGTTATCT
This sequence comes from Hydrotaea diabolus, assembly GCA_963513945.1. Taxonomy (NCBI): domain Eukaryota; kingdom Metazoa; phylum Arthropoda; class Insecta; order Diptera; family Muscidae; genus Hydrotaea; species Hydrotaea diabolus. Next base: position 21,072,887 of record OY740720.1, on the reverse strand, counting down.
AATGACAATATCGTTTTCAAAGGTTTATTATTGTTGACGGTCTTGTCGTTGAGTACACTGGAATCTAATGATTTGATATTTTTCTGCAAGACAAAAAACGGCGTGGGGGAAAAAGATGTGGAAAGAAGAAAGATACTAATGAAAACCAGTTCAAATATTTATTCAAGTTGACAAGGAATGAACATAGATTTGTTAGAGCAAAGTGAAAAATAATGAATATTGTGGTGGAGGACAAAAAAGCGTAACAAAAAATATAGAGACTCTAAGAGAAGGTAGAGGATAAGAAGCCCTTAAAGAATATCAAAGTTGCTGGAAATGATGAAAGATGTAACTGCAAAATCTTTTTTTGAATGAGCTACTACATAATGAGAAATGATTGTACGTGCTACTAAGCATTTAATATTGAAAAGTTATACGGGGCGTATGATTAACCTAAGAGCACTAAAACTTATATTCAAATTAAAATCGCTCATACGTCCAGGTAAACCGGTTAAAGAATTGCATGTAAGATAAGCTCGAATGATTAAATTCAGTTACTGCTAATGGAAATTATGTTACATCAAGTCCTAAAAGTGAATTGCCACTACTGGACCAGACACAATCCACAAATGTTCGTTCAGACATTTCGGCGTTCACAAAGACTGACTGTTTGGTTTGGTTTCCTCGTATGGCATGGCAGAATCATCGGGCATTATCTCATTTTGAAATGATGAAGGAGGCAACGTTATCGTCACACCGGCTTTCTGAGGTCCGAGCTCTACAATACCGGTACTTCTTAGCTGTGGTCTCAATAAGACGGCCTTATGTTCCATACTGTTCCATACAATGTTCCATACAGTTGACGTCGATCCCACGACAGCCGGTTGTTAGCACCGGATCGACCAGAAGAAGCAAATGCTTCGGCCAAGGGCTGTCATTCCGGTAATATGTGCCGCTACTACAACATACAGTTGACGTTGTTGTGAAGGACAAATTTGGCGATTGGGTTATTTTATGGGAAGCGTTCATCAATCGGCTGCCGTGGCCATTCAATAAGACACCGCTCGATTATTCGTAGGTCTTAGTCTACGCCTATAAGCTGTTGACCGTAAAAACGAGTTCAAGGAGAACATACGATGCATAGAAAACTGTCTTGCATACGAGGGTTGCTATTTATATTCCGGGTCCTGACAATACTAGTGTTTTCAGATGCAAACTGGAACTTCCATTGGAAGCTGTGACATTTTTTAGCATAACTTCACCCAGAACGTTTTGTCATTTGAGGGCGAATTGTTTTGTTTACAGTGTGTTGAAAAATTCATCTCAGTCAAAAATTCATCCCGTGAACATTTTCGTGCGATGATTTTTTTTTCGATTTTCGGCGTGGGTTATCGAGACAAGAGTGTTTAAATCAACTTGTTTCATTTTTAGGCGATGAAGCACCATCAAAAACCACTGTTAATCGCTGCTACCAAGAGTTCAGTCTCGGACGCCGTTTGCTCCAGGATGAATTTCGTGAAGGACATTCAACTTCGGTCACTTTGCCAGAAACCATCGATGATGTGCGTGAACTGATTAAGCTAGACCGACATGTGACAGACATACCGTGAGATTGAGCCATCCTTGGGCATAAATATGACAAGTATCAAGATATTGTATGATCATTTAGCCGTGAAAAAAAACTGTTCTCGTTGGTCCCACATGATTTGACAAATGCTCAAAAAAAGGCTCATATGGATTGGTGCAAAGGAGATGTTGAAAAAGTATAACTGCGGTAGCTCAAAGGCAGTGTATAACATTGTCACAGGTGACGAATCATGGATCTATGCATATGAACTGAAAAAAAACAGCAATCGACCGTATGGGTCTTTCAAGACGAGCCAAATTCAACTAAAGTTGTTCGTGGAAGAAGTACATCGAAGCAAATGATTGCTTCGAAGATTTGACAACGGCTGATTTGATAACAGCCGCTGATTGTGAGTACAGCGGTTGTTTGTGATAAATTGCGACAGTGTTGCCAGTATAAATTCAGTTTGATATTGTGCATTTACTTTAGAGTTATTGCAGTTTTCGGAGGAGATTATGCACAACTTAATTTGCATTAAGTCTGCTAATGCACATTAACGTTGTGACAGTATTGCCAGATTGTCTGCTAATGTACATTAACTTAGTTTTAGGGTTAACTGCCGTTGTTGTTTAATTTCAGTTCTATTTTTTGTCGTTCTAATCTGACAACCCTGCAAGTTGTCTGAAACTCTATCCTCTAACCTAACAGATTGTGTACGGAATTTTTTTTTTTTTGAAAAGTAAATGGATGTTTTCTCAAATTATTAAATAGTTGTGGCAGAAATGGTCTGGAGGCTAGTGCCAATGGTGAACGGAAGCGGACAACGATCCTCCACTATTGGCTGGAGTAAACATGTTGTTGGGCATACATTTTCAGCCCTATGAAAATTTATATAAAACTTTAAAAATTTGCCTCAGCAAATCTATGAAAATTTTTGTATCTGAGTTTATTTTAAGACGATCTAGCAATGCCCGTCTAAAAGTTGAAAGATCGCCATAGTTCAAAACAAAATAGTCGCTCTTACTATTTATGGGTTCTATATTTAGGCATTAATTCCAGCCTATTTGGCTCTTGTCTGGCATGAATCTGCGGCAAATCGAACTTAACGAGAAACAGTTGCTTGTTATTATACCGAAATTTTCACGAAATTGTTAAATTTTTATTACATTCTCTGGGGTTTTTTTTGTTTTGTTATGAATTTTGAAAGAGTAAATTACTCCACAAACTATTTAGATCATTTTTCGTTTGGTTATTTCATTAATGCATTTTTTTACATTTTTATTTCTAGAAAAAAATTGGATTCGCATGGAAATCGAAGAGAGACATAGATTTAACGTCGCATAAAAACCCAAGGCAATGTTTTAAGCCGGGGTTCAAAGAACAACATGTAAACAAGTTCATAAGGATAAAGATATTTTAAAAAAGAACCATATATACTCCTTACGATTGGCTACAATTTGGGCCTGGACTTATGGGCCGAAAATCGGCAACTTATAAAAGGACATGTAAGTACAATGAAGCATGAAAATTTTCTCAATAATCTAAAAGTGTTGCTTCTTTGGGCTAAGAAATAGCTTGTTTACAATTAGGTGCCTTTGTACAACATATAATTTATGAATGAATACGACCTTGGCTTATTCAAATTGATCATGACTGTTGCATCTTGTGGGCACCGTGATGTGATGCTACTGTGCACGATCCAGTAGACCCTGGTTCAACTCCGGTGAGTACATTTAAGAATTTTTCAGCGACAAGTTTCTACCTTATAAATGCTGGCTTCTTCACGAATAAGAGATTAGTCTATGCCATGTTAAAACTTCACTTTAAATTGCATTAGACGTTCGAAGCTGGCGTTAAATAGTAGGTCCCGGTCAACGAGTATAAGTATTGTATCATGTACTTAGTAGAGACATAAACACTGTTACAACATTGAACACACCCATTTCAATAGTAAAACTGAACATACCCCGTTAACGGCATATGGGGTTTGAAAGCTAATCGCAATAGCGTTAGTCTGTAACGGGATTTTAAAATTGTTTCAACTTTCATCATGGAGTGGTCAGACAATGAGAACCGTATCGCTGTAATAGCGCTTTTCAAGTGTGAAATGAAAAAAAGCGATATTTTCAAAACGCTCCGGCCACTAGGGATTAGCCGCATGTTCGTCTACCGATGCATAAAACTGTTTTAGGAGACTGGAGATGTAAAAGACCGCCACCGGTCGGCCCGCCCACGCTCTGTTCGAACACCGCATGTCATCAAAGCCGTTAAATCAAGAATTTACAGAAATCCGCTCCGAAAACAGAAAATCATGGCCAGTGAGATGAATATCACACTAAAGTCCATGATTCGAATCATTAAAAAAGACTTGGGGCTTTCAAACGACGTACCGGACATTTATTGACTACAGCTTTAAAAAAATAGGATTGAAAAATGCAAACGTCTTTTGGTGAAGCACGCTGATAACTTGCACAGAAATATTTTGTTCACCGATGAAAAACTTTTTACCGTTCAGGAAAAATTTAACAAGCAAAATGATAGAGTGTATGCGCGGTCATCTAAGGAAGCATCTGAACTGATCCCAAGGGTGGAAAAGGGTCATCACCCAGCTTCGTCCGTCTTTTGGTGGGGTGTCTCTTACGATGGGGTCACTGCGAACTAGGAGTCAAAACATCGGCCAGAGTTTACCAAGAAACCATTTTGGAAGCTGTTGTGAAGCCTATTAACAATTCCCTGTTCGAAAACTAACCATGGACTTTCCAGCAGTATTCTGCGCCGGCCCATAAGGCTAAAACGTCCCAAGCCTGGCTTCGAAACAATTTGCGTTCATTTTCTCTGAAGAATGGCCCTCAGGCAGTCCAGATTTGAACCCATTGGATTACACATTGTAGACGGTTTTAGAGGACAAGGCTTGTCACAAAAGATACCCCATTATTGGATCTCTTAAGACTGCCTTGGTTCGAGCTGTGGCCAATTTTCCAATGGACGAGGTTCGTGCAGCTATTGACGATTGGCCAGTGCGACTTAAGGCGTGTGTACGAGAAAAGGCAAAAGGCGGACATTTCGAATAAGTAGACTCTTTTTGGATACAACATACACCAATAAATATATTAAAAAATATTTGGTCCACAAACATTCAGTACTTTTTATTTAACAGCATAAAACGTGTGTAACAGTATTTATGTCCCCACTAAGTATACCTCACTGGGTTAAAAGTAGTTACCACTGTTCGTTTATGGCAGTGATTGGGCCACCCATACAGTCCTTCTTTGTGCTAATATGGGTGAACTGCAGCTCTGTCTCTCACTGATAGAAAATATGTCTGAAATGTTCCAACCAATTAATCTAGAATCTACATTAAACATTTCGTTCAGTGTTAAGCCAAATATCATGCGGCAACCACCACATTTAACGAATGCTCTGACTGCTTTCTTTTAATTTTGTTCAACGTTTGAGCTTTTGTACGTATGAGAGAACCGCTCATGGACGTTCTTTTGCCGACCGCTGCTTTATGGGATGTTGGGGGACTTAAGTGTTGCATCTGTGGTTCAAAAAAATGGCCAATAGGTCCTTACAAATATTTATTCATGGCCATTAAATATAATAAAATTGATCCAACGGGCCCCAAAAATTTGTTATGATCAATCGTAAAGTCCAGCAGGATTTGTTGTCACCACAGAATTTTTTTTGCAAAGCTAATGATTGTGGCTGTGTGTAAGGCAGGTATTCTTTTAGCAGAACTGAACTTTAGTTCGGTACAAGCAACGACAAATATGTTTTATTATATCAAAATAGAAAAAGAACTAAGGTTAAAAACCAGTTTTGTTCAGGAGAGCCATTTTAAAGATTAGGTCCCTTTCTATTTGCGCTTAGAATCGTCGACTTCACTTTCATAAAACGCGCATATCTCTGTGAGGGAACACTTTTGGGGCATGGGATCTCATTCGATGGTCTCAGTCGATGCTCAGATGTTGTCCACATCAAAAAAAGAAAAAAAATGAAAATTGATTTTTTTTACCCTTAGGTCCCTTTCTCTATGCGCTGTGACATACATAAATTCTCTTTAACGACCATTAACTTCACTTAATAAATTGGACAAAGTCAACAATTTTGTAGTCAAATCAAGATCAAACTTAATTTGTCCAATTTCAGTATTTAGTCTACACACAGAGAATTGATTTGGTTCTAGAACCGGTTTCATGCACTTCGAGTGTTCTATGAGTACAACCGAATGGTAGTTGGTGCTCTGTAACGTTCAGTAATTGTAACTGACGTATCGGTAGAAAATACGACGTACCCGAATCTCCAGAAAATAAATTTTGAATCCGAATGTAACATTTGTTTATTTAAAAAACTCTTAATTAATAGCAGAGACATAAAACTGTTTCCTTACATACTTGAAGTACTCTTAAGCATAGGGAGGGTCATGTCGAGGAGAAAGAGAAGAAGAAGTACATTACTATTATAAACATTTGGTCTCCCCAAACGAAATTCTTTTTCTGCAACGGAATGTTAGTAGTTTTAACCGATTTCCTACTAAGTTTTTCTTTGTGTGTACTTTTTCAGAGGAAGATATTTTAATTTTCTTTTCGACATATTTGTCCAATTTCAGTATTTATTGGACAAATAGAAAATACGACGTATCCGAATCTCAGAAAAGAAATTTTGAATCCAAATGTATAATTTGTTTGATTAAAAAACTCTTAGTTAATAGCAGATACAAAAAACTGCTTCCTTATATACTTGAAGTACTCTTAAGCATAGGGAGGGTCATGTAGAGGAGAAAGAGGAGAAGAATTCCATTACTATTACAAACATTTGGCCTCTGCAACCGAAATTATTTTTCTGCAACGGAATGTTAGTAGTTTTAACCGATTTCCTACTAAGTTTTTCTTTGTGTGTACTTTTTCAGAGGAAGATATTTTAATTTTCTTTTCGGCTATAGTATTATTTATTCCGTTCCCCTTTAATTTTTTTGTTCTTCTGGTTTTTTGTTAGAGTCAGCACTACTGAACAATTATAAGAATGAAATTATATGCTGTCATTACAAATTGTTGGTACCAAGAAACAACTTTATACAAAACTATATGGTAATCTGTACCATAACATATCATATATTTTTTAGTACTTTGAAGCGACGGAAAGTACGTTCAACAGAATTAAATTAGTTTTTCTTGGACTTCGTAAGTTCCGACATATTAACCCTCCGGCGGGTTAGAAGCTCCCTGGGTACCTTTTTCATTTTTAAACTGAAATTACTCCTTGATGGTCCATGGGAAGTATACCCGCCCCCACATGTATTCCAAGGAAATTTTATCTAGAATCGTTTTAAAAAAATTGCAAAGCGATCCGACCAATAGTTTAGTTTCTATTGAGATTTAAATGTCTTTAGTACGGGAACGTGTGAATAGGTCCGCTGGGACCTTGTACTGAAATTTCAAGAAATCGGTAATAAATGCACTTTCTTTTGGCTTGTTTTATTGTTTGAACACATCACAAGCGTGTTCCCGAAGGAATCCGGGACCAGTAGGAACCACATATGATCTCTTTACCATATTCCGCTCGCTCATCACCGAAGACATGGCGTACATCATAATACGCGAATCAAATCGAGAGGCAGGAAAGTGAACGCTGCATGGCATCCAACTAACGCAAAGGAATGGAACCAACAAATCCAACTAACACAAAGGAATGGAAACCAATCACTTTGAAACAGTTCGATGCTTTTTGGCTATTATTTTGTATGCTGGACTCACTAAATCGAATGTGGAACCTCTTGAAGAGTTATGGGGCCCAACGCGCTGCATTATCATTAGATCGTATGAAGTTCATAAAACAATGCCTTAGATTCGACAATGGAAATACGCGACAACAGCAACTAATCAACTGAAAAACTGCGGCTATTGATGATATTTGGAAAATGTTGCAGTCTAACTTGGCAGCAGCTTACACTCCGCATGATGCAGTGACCGTTGATGAGCAGTTATTCCCATACAGAGGCCGCACCCGCTTCACACAATACATTCCATCGAAGCCTGCCAAGTACGGTATAAAGATATGGTGGTTGTGCGACCCAATATCATTTTATCCTGTCAAAGGAATGATTTACTCTGGGAAATTGCCTGACCAGGCACGAGAGGTGAATCAAGGGCAGAATGTTGTACTTCAACTTTCGGAGAGATATTTGAATACGGGCCGCGCAATTTGTGCCGACAATTTTTTCACTACTTTGGATTTGGCGCGTACTTTGATCAGGAAGAAACCCGCATATGATGGACGGTGCGCTCGGATAAGACATGTGTGCCTCAGGAATTCCAAAAAAAACATACGCGTCCTGTCAACAGCACATTGTTCGGCTTTAACGAAGGCGATATAGCACTATGTTCATATGAGAACAAAGCGGTAATTTTGCTGTCGACACAACATTATACTTGCGGTGTGGACATGCAAACTGAAAAGAAGAAGCCGTTTGCTATTTTGGATTACAACGCCAACAAATCGGGCGTTGATACAATGGACCAGATGCTTGGCACATATACATGCAAGCGCTCAACAAACCGCTGGCCATTGGCCATGTTTTTTAATATGGTGGACATTGCTGCATTAGCTGCATTTATTTCATACAACCGGATGAAGCCAATAGAAAGAAGTGACAGACGACGGTCATTCCTACTGATGCTGATAAAACAATTGTCACTACCAAACATAGAGGAACGAGCGCTGAACAACCGCATATCCAAGGATACGGAACGCAATGGAAGCATTTGATGTAAAGGTAAGAAAATACAATTCTAATGTTCAAAAGCAGAATAACCACATAATTATGTTCTTTTTAGATAATATCAAGACGTCTAGAATGAACAGACCGTCATGTCGCCTATACCGTTCTAAGTACGGACGGCAGTGGAAAACAAGGACCTATTGCCATTCCTGTAACAATCCATTTTGTGCAGAGCATTCAACACTTATGCATCGATGCTACAACTGCACATAAAATATGTTGGACGAGGGACAATCTACACAACACTAGTTTTTTAGGCATTATTCATATAAATCTCATAAAAAATTAATAATGTTATATAAAAAAAAATTCTAACATTCATTATACATGTATAATTAGTAAATAATATTAAATCAAAACAAAAAAATGTAAATAAATGCGTTTTCATATAAAATTCCATACAAATAGAAATACGAGGGTCCCTGTGGACCTTGTACGTCGTATAAGGGCAACGGATGACTCAACCGTCGGAGGGTTCAACGATCCCATAAATGGGCGTGGTCTCTGGCCCTGCCAAACTTGGTAGGCCGAAAACGATTCCCTTATGTGGTGGTACATATGGGTATCCAGAAGCATAAACATTTTCCCACAAATCGAACATGATTTGGGCTAGTTAGGGACTCGGGCCTTAGGACCTATATGGGCGATGACATTTCGTTATGAATTCAAGTAAAAAGTCTAAATTTAAGACATTAACCCCCATGGCTGAACAATAAGTCCTTTTTTAACGTTTTGGTACTTGTGACACATTGGAATTTCCCTATTAATCTTTAGGCCTGCCCACACTTAAGCTTTGCTTACACTGCGTTTTTCTTAACTTCCTGTAGTCTGAATACTTATAAAATACATGTTGAAAGGGATATTGGAATAGAAAAGCCCTTTGAATTAAATAGTTTTGTACTGCCAAAAGTTTCTGTGTGCCCGAACCTTTTATTTGCACTACCTATTAAGATTGGTCGAAATTTCCTCACTAATATGAATATGACATCAATTTTAAATGGGAAGTCCTGACCCGTAGGCTAAAAGTCCCTAGGGTCCTGAAAATGAGGTCAAACATGGACTGGACCTCCCCGGCTACTAACATTATCCCCAATACTGTTAATCCGTGGTAGCGTAGGCCAAGCCGATTTTACGAAACGGTCTAGAATAGATAACGAGACGGTGAGTTTGAACGTCTCTAGATCTTTTTTGGTGCTTTTGAACGACCTTAGTTTTTTTTGGTGCTGTTTTATGTCACTGGCTTATGGCAATCAAAGCCAACTTCAATTAATCTTTCTAGAAAATACCTCCATTTATACTATGACTCTAGAACTAGGACGACTTTTGGATTAGAGTCTTGAACCCACGGAGTATAATTTGAAAGATTTCAATTTAAAAATGATTCCCTCGTGTCTCCTAGCGTCATACTTTTTATTAAATCTTAAAGTTTAAATGCTTTTAATGAAGAACCCTTTAGAGTAGACATGCAAAGAGTAATTCCTTTTAGTGCTCCTTCTCACCGGTCGTTGAATTTGCGACCCTCATTAACTCAATGGCATATCTTATGCGCCGCGGCCAATGAGAAGAAAAAAAAACGCTCACTAAATGAACTCTTCATAGTTTCCTGGCAAATCTTTAATTCATTACAAAACGACCCGTATTTCATCTGTGACACCGACTTATGTTGTAATCTATACATAATTATGGCTTTTCTTCATCCTCATTCTCATCTTCGGCTTCTTCTTTTTCTGTTTATCTTTATTTTTTTCTACGTGGCATGCAACACTGATTTTTTACTCCCATCCCCACCTTACAGCTCGTCAATAGAAACGCAAGGCAAATATAAAAAATCTAAAAAGGTGAGAATGGCTGGGTGGGTGTTTGAGATGTTTGAAGGGGATAGCGCTTTAAAGTATGAACGTTCAATTGAGACAAACTATGCATAAGAGGAAACGAAACGAAAACGAGTGAAAAGAAATTAGATGATGAGAGTGGTGGAGTGGTGAGGGGGTGGAGAGAAACAACACTCAAAGTGAAAGGAAAGTAAACATGCAGAAAACATTAAAAAACTCTGACAATATTTTTCCACGCGACTCGTGGGGGATAAGCAACAAACTATAGTGCTAAAGGGTAGAGGGTTTTCAGGCAGGGCAGCAGGCCGGGAGGGGGGTGGTCGAAGGGAAACAACAAACAATCATATCAAGCGGTGGGATGATGGCAGAAAGGGGTGAAGGTTGTATGTTGTTGTTGGTATGGACCATCAGTACTTACTGATTCGGTGAGCTTATGCAATGTGGCATTAATACGTTCCGGATTACGCGGTGGTGGTTCTGGTGGCTCGGATGCAGCCATTGTTGGACCACTATTTGTAATATTTATTTGCATAATACAGGTGTTAACAAACTTTTACTCTACGCTGCTACGTGGCTTTTTGTCATTTACTTTCTCTCTCTCTTTCTCTTGCTTTCTCTTTCACTTTAGTTGCTGGGCGGGATTGTATAGAATTTGTGCTCTAATAGCTTTGCTGAATTGTTAAATGTTTAGAAAGGATTTTGTCATTAATGTGATCCTTCATGTTTTCGAGGTTTATCCTTTCTCTCTCTTTTTCTCTTTGTATCTCTGGCTTTATTTCTATTTGCTCTAATTGGCCGTATATGAGTGCTTTATTACTAATTTAGTTTTTTTGTAATATTCTTGTCAAACAGATTTAATTGAATTTTTTCTTGCTAAAAACAAACATGGCTTAAAGTGTTTGGCATTTTTTTTTTGTTGGTTTGGTAAAATGTGTAATTCTTACAGTTGTTTTTGTCCGTAATGTTGCATTCATTAAATATTTGTGGACATTTAAGGAATCTGAAAATACAGAAGAGGTTGAAAATTTGTTAAAAGTTTCAAACAGTATTTGATTTATGAAATGTTAATGGCTATTGAAATAATTGTTCCATAGCAAAACCTTCTCTTAAATTATTAGTCTAGATTATAGATCCTAAATCCAAATCTGTTTAAGGAAATAATCAAATAATCAATTTATGGTCTGATTAAGAGCCATTCTGCTATTGAGCTTCATTTATTACAAAAACAAATTTAAAACAACTTTTTAAAGTTAAGTTGTAGTCGAAGATATTGCATAACGATTTTTTGGTCATGGGTTCTCGTCCTAAATACTGACAGATCTTAAAAATAATTCCTTACTTATGGGTTATGGTATTACCAAAGCCCAAATAGTGGAATGGAAAAAATACGATAAAGTTTAAGGAATAAGGCTACGCGGATGGGCAACTGGGCCGCACATAAATCCTTACTACACGGTTTTCAGAACCTAACTAGAAAATCTAAAATACAATCCTGGAGGGATTTCTGCAGTGGTTTAAAAATCTTTTCGCAGCCTGGTAGGTCACCTAAATATGTATCTTGGACCACAGAAAGCCAGGAGGATACACAGAACTACAGAGTAGAAGCCAGCAAATAGTCTAGTAGGCAACGTACATTTGTATCCTCAAGTCCTGCAATACCATCCTATATCAAGAGAGAAGATAAATTTTCGTAAACAAAAAGCCAGGAGACTACACAGAAATACAGAGAAGGAGCCAGCAAATACCAAATGAGAAAGAAAACGCAAAAGGGCTGAACACACGCTGCGGAAATTTTCAAAAAATATTGCCAGACAAGCTGTAGACAAGAACTCACAAAGAGCTCAGTGTAGAGGGCGACCCAGAGGATCATGGCATACAAATCTGGCAAAACGTACTATTGTATCCTCAAGACCTGCAACACCATCCTATATCGAGAGAGCAGATAAAACAACAAGAACTACAGAGAAGGAACCAGTAAATACCAATTGAGAGAGAGATGGTTTGCAAAAAATAGAAATGGACACACGCTGCGGAAATCTTCCAAATATATTGCTTCGCATATGCATACGATGTGCGGTTAGAAGTTTATGTCTCTTTAAATCTCCGGGTCTTGATGGCATTATTCCAGCGGATTTGTGAAGGAAAATCGATATATTTAGTAGTAGTCTGGAAATCGAAATAATGTCTGTGAATGAGAATCTCAGTTGGAGACAGATCAAAGCAATTTTAAGAGATCGTATTAAAGTTAAAAGAATTTTGTTCGGCACATAGTGCCTCTTAATCGGAGCTATAACAATCAATAATTATTAATCCTGATGGAGACATAATTCCCAGGCTTTCGAGTACCTGATTGATTGTCTGCAAAGGATAATGACGACTATGTAATGTATATTTCCCATATCCCGACTATGCGGCATTGCTATCGATGTGTGGTTTGAAGATTAGGTCTATTTAAATCTCCGGTTCCTGATGGCATTATTCCAGTGGTTTTATGAAGGAATATCGAAATAGTAGCAGTCCGCCAAACGGAATTACGTCTGCAAACTAGGATCTTAGCTGGAGACAGATCAGAGCATTATCGATAGATCGTAGTAAGTTTAAAGAATTTTGTGCAGCACTATGTGCCTCTTACTCGAATAATAATATTAGTCAGGCTACCATCATGGTTCTGATGGAGACACACTATCCCGATTATGCGACATTGCACGCGCATTAGTGCGCATTGGTGCAAACGACCTTAATCCAGTGGATTTATTGAGGAAAATCGATATATTATTGCCATGGATCTTATAAAATTTGCAGATCCTGTTTGCGATTTTCTCATGTTCCTTTGCAGTGAACAGCATATAATTGTCTTTATGCCGAAAGGCATCTGATACTAAGGCGAAAGATATCATAACAAAAAGTCATTTGCCATTTCAGGGTAGAACTTCTAACATTGCGCTCCATTCCTGGCTTGGCCATATAAAAAGGTATCTGCATTATAAGGTATACACCGCGTGGCTTTCTTGGATATATAGAGAGAGATTTTAACAAATTATTTTAAGAATTTATCGGTCAATGACGTTGGGTTAAAAGTTATGCTGTTACTTTATTTGTTGAGAAAATCTTGAAATATAGGCGCATTGAGTCAACACTAGACCGCACCTACTAGTCAGGTCAGAACAACAGTTTTGGGGACTCCTGGTACCAGACTTTAGTCTCCGGTCAAACCACGTAGCCGAGCTACTGCCAGTTAACAATCCATACAACACGGTACTGGTCTTCTAAAATTTAAGGCATCGGTCGTTAGATAGTATATATACAGACACAAATACCTAAGTACATATAGCTGTTGTGGTCGAAACCATGCTGTACATGACATGGCTTCCTCTCCGCTCAGAGCAAGGTCTATGTACACCCCTTCCGTTTGAAAAAGGTGAACGGCAAGCATGTATTAGGGCTGTCGCCGAATGGTCTGACGGACATCGCCCAATGGTCGGACGGACATCGCTCAATGGTCTGACGGACATCGCTCAATGGACAGATGGACATCGCTTAATGCACAGGCGGATTTTGCTCAATGGAAAGATGACGGACAGACATCGCTTAATGGACGGACGGACATCGCTAAATGGACGGAGAGATATCGCTCAATGGAGGGCTGAATATCGTTCAATGGACATCGCTTCAAGGATAGAATAACATCACTCAATGGGCAGACGGATATCGCTCAACCAGATACTGCAGTGTGAGGAAGGGTATACCCAATGGTTATAAATTGCACTTTCTGACGAAAAATTTGAGCTTCTAACCACGTCTACACAAATTTAATATTCAAGCGTAGATTGAACCTACATAACCTATTTGTAAAGGCATGAATTTGGCTAATATTATGTGTTCTGCAGTATGTCTAATTCATCTTAGTACAAGCATAAGACAAAAGTGATTACCACGCCTTTTATAGTACCTCTCACAAACGAACCTTTCCGAGATTCTACTCAAATCAGTACGCTTCAGATTTTCGTACAAAAATATGTGTTTTGATTAAGTTGGTAGAACGCAAGACGAAAATTGTTATACATAGCCACGCCCCTTTGAGTACCTTCAACACAATGGGTATTCTTCGTTATTTTGGAATTCTTAGAAATTTTGGAACCAGAGATGCTTAAAATATTACCGGCTTATCTTTTTGTATTTTTAACAAAATTCCTTAATCCTATATTTGTATGTCCTCTAAATAAAAGCCCTTGAATCCTGTATTTTTGTACCCTCTACTAAAAAATGAAGTGCATAGTTAATTTGTCATTTCGTTTGCAACCCCTCGAAATATTAATGGGAGACCCTCTAATGTCTATATATAGGGTGATCCATCTAGGGGTATTTTTTCAGAAAAAAAATATAAAAATTCAAATCAAGTGTGGAATCTTTAATTGTCCTTCGAAAGGACAGTTTATGGCATTTATTTTTTGAATATAATTTCCTTCAACTGTTGGCCGCAACTACGCCTCAGGGTTTCCATTCTGAGGGTCCAATTTTGGACGACTCGTTCGAGCATTTCGACCAGTATGGCTTCAATGACACGCGTAATGTCGGCTTCCAAAACCTGAATCATGGCTGGTTTGTCAGTATAGACTTCGGACTTTACGTAACCCCAAAGACAAATGTCTAAAGGTGTAATATGGCTCGATATAGGCGGCCAACTTATCTGTCTAAAACGTGAAATTAGCTGCTTTTCGAAATGACCTCTCAATAGAGCCATTGTTTGAGCAGCTGTTTGGCAAGCAGCACCGTCCTGTTAAAATCAAGTGTCCACAAGATTACGGGCTTCAATTTCAGGTAGTAAAAAGTCCGATATGATAGAGCAATAGCGAGCACCATTGAAAGTTACGTTTCGACCATCATCATTTTTGAAAAACTATGGACAATCCACACAATCCACACCAAACCGTAGTTTTTTCTGGATAAAGTGGCTGCTCTTGAACCTCTTATGGTTGCTCTTTGTCCCAAATGCGGCAATTTTGCTTGTTTACATACCCATTGAGCCAGAAATGGACCTCATCGTTGAACAAAATTTGGCTCGAAAACGTCGGATCTTCTTGGAGCTTTTCAAGAGCCCATAGAGCTAAGCGATGTCGCTTGGGAACGTCGAGCGGCTTCAGTTCTTGCAAAAGCTGCATTTTGTACGCTTTCAATTTAAGATCTCGACGTAAAATGCGCCAAGTCGTTCCATACGTCAGTCCGAGTTGCTGCGAACGGCGCCGAATCGACTCTCCACGGTCTTGGTGTAAACTCTCAGCTACGGCCGCTACATTTTATTTACTGCGTGCTGGACGTGATCTATTCGGCCGTATATTATCCAATAATGAATGCTGGGCCTCAAGATCGGTAATGGTGTTGCGAATAGTACGCTCAGTAGGCCGATTATGTTGACCATAAGTTTAACGAAGTGGAACGATTGGTAAACGTTGTTCAGACGTAAGTGTTTCCATAATGAAATGACAAACAATACTTAACAAAAATAACATGACAGCATGACACGGCTCACACGTGATCTGCCAAAAAAAGGCTATTGAAAAAAGTATCTTTACTTGGATTGCCAATTATTACTGATCATGGTAAAAAGAGTTTGGTAAATCCAGCCATTAGTTCCTTCAGTTCAAGGCCAGATTCAAGTCAAACGAACTAATCTAGAATGCTGATGCTTTGCATGATGGAGGCTCATATGATGTTTGGGATTGTCAACGGGCGAAATCTTTCGGGGGGGAAAGTATCCCTTAATTAAACGAACCTCGAGAAAAAATACACATTTTGATCATTTTCAAATCATAAATGTTTGTGGAATAACAAAAGTTAAATTTTGAAATATTAATTGGGAAGTTTTCTAACGATTCTAAGGGTCAGACGCATGGGCCGAAGGATCCTAAAATCGGTCCTTATGGTGAAAAGAAGGGAAACCAGTTAATATGGGCAAATGGTTAATTAAATAAAATCAAATTGAGGTTATCCAAATAGGGATATATTTTGAAGTTGTGGCTGATGCACATTGAACAGGGATTAACCGGCTCGAAACCTCTTGTATCTATGTTTAAGTAGAAGACAAGATTGTAACAAAATGGCAAAGTGACATTGATTTTTGTGGCTGCACACTGCTTTTATCGCGATTTCGGGTGCTTGGCGACCTTCATCAGAAAGCTTCGCAGCAATTGTTGAAAGAAAACCCGAACTCCAAAGACCAGGCTATTGCTGAAAAACCGAACTCCAAAGACCAGGCTGATGTTTTGCTCAGAATCATGTACCCAATGGTCCTAAAAACCAGTCTCACTCTTTTTAACGCTTCTAAAGCGTGGTGACGGTGGAGGGTTTTTAAGGTTCGACTTGGCAGTTTCCAAATGTGTGCCAATTGAGATTTCCATTTTTTTCATCTTCGTCCGAAAATTGCACCAGCCTAATACACATAGTACGTATGAGTAATAACAAAACAAATCCAAATATTACTCATACGCAACGTAGCACTTTCACATCCATCATGGACAACAAGTGTGCCATCAGTTTTACAACATAATCATGCAGATTTCTACAGGCAGGATTTCAAAAAAGTTTTGCCGTAATGCTAAGCTAAGTTTCGGTACATCAGCATATTTTTAAAAATACAACATGCGAAACAAAATAAATGTGTAACACATTTAAGCCTGATTTCCTGCTTGCAAAGAGTGGCAGCAACTTTTCACTTTAAAACTCGAATGAATTTTTAATACAAAGTATGCTTTTTACGCTCTGCTGCAAGTGGCTGTCGATTTTACAGGAGCTGGTGTTGGTGTAGTTTGTTTTTATGAAAGTCACAGCACTCCGTGTACACTCCATTAGGACACTCCATAACAGCTCAATTGACATGAATTGTATATACGATTCGGGTCATTTAATTTCAACATTTCACAAAACATTTATGGTCGTCCCGAGAATCGAGCAGCAGTCGAAACAATAGAAGGTGTACGAGTATAATGCTCCAGGAATGCAATATAATTTTATTAGATTCCTTTTAAAGGAGACGATGCCGAGGACGTCGACTACGATAAAGACGATGCTGGCGACGTCTACGACGACAAGAACCCCCTGAATTTTCTGTAGCTGGTGTTTTAATTTTAGTTGTTTTCATTTTAGTTCCGGTTACGTATTTTCTGCTACAGCATTTTACGGAGCTGTTGTTTCGGTTGTTGAAATTAGACTCGAGCATAATACGAAACGTGTGTAGCATGAACATGAACAACAGAACGAACTTTCACATTGTGAGTTTTAATTGAGGTAGGGGCAAACTGATGTTTGCCAAAAATTATGAACAATGGCAAAGGTGCAATTCGATAGTAGTTATTCCTTTTGGGATAACAAGCCATGCTTCCCTCATTTATATGTGAATAAATTTAAAACTCAATTAAGTCAGAGATTAAAGCAATACAAAATGCTACAACTGTTTTTGAAAATTGGAAAATGCTTTTTGCCCTAGAGCATAAAGCAAAAAAACAAAAATAAAACTAGAATGCTAGGAACGAAATTGAAGTTCAAACAAGAACGATGGAGGCAATTAAATTCGAGTGTTGGTAATCTCACAACCTAAGAGTCGATGTGTTTAAAAACCTAAAGGCAAAGGGTAAATAAGGATTGGATTTGTAGGGGAAGCCAAACGAAGGACATTTAACAGATGTGGTTAGGAAGATCCGCACATGTTTACCTTAACATCTATTTTGGGAAATAACTGGAAATTTGTCGCAAGTCAGCGGGATGAGGGTCATATAATTTGTATACTTACAAATCGGTATCCATAATAAATAAAATATTAAGCCTCTTTAGGTGCTGTATTCACTTCATGAGCCTGCTAGACTCAATTACTTTATCATTTAAACAGTTACCAGTTTCCAATTGTTATATTTTAGAAGATGTCAAAGTTATGATTGCGAAATGATTACAAAATATACAGTAAGGTTTGCCATTTCATCATGTTTTTTCGGCCTACTGAACGTGTAAATGTCGTTAACGATTGTTATCGAAATTTTGGCACAGTTGTTACCCCGTAGTGAGGTCAGTCATTAGTAAGGCTTCAGTGCGCAGCAATTCGTTGCTGTGGAAAATAGTTTGAGCCTAACTACTCTCCTATGACTTGAACAGTTTTTTATTTTGGTTGGAGACCTTTGTTGTATCTTGACCAGAATCAACGTAAAAATTGGTGCAATGTATCGACTGGGTTGCCAGGCAGACTGTAACTACAGTATTTTAGGCCAAAAGCTACCGACAGATAAATTTTGGGGTGTGGTGAAGAAGACATATCAGCCTTAGCATCCAGTAACGAAGATCAGCCAGAAATGCAGATTAGGAATCGATTAGGTTGGATTTAGAGGAATGAAATACCTTTAATGTCGACAGTTAGGCGGATTTAAAGGTCCAAACAAGCTATCAGATACTATTTAAGATAGACAGGTTTTACGCTCTTTTACAGAGGACTTTATTGTTAGCCTATGCTGAATGCCTAGCCACTGAGTCGTAGATGTGAATGAGGAAAATATAAACTAGCTAGAATGGTAACGGCAATGGATAAAGAGAAGGCTGAAGACATCGCGGTAATCGTAACTGCGCCACACATGGACTAAGCGGAATCTTTGGCCAAGGGCTGTCACCCCGGCATTACGTGTGCCGCTACAATAGCAACAGTAACGAAGTAGAATTGTATGTCAAAGAAGCAGTTAGCTAAATTAGAAGATGGCTCGACTTCTACTAGCCGATCACAACACAGAGACAACTCTAATAAGTAAACGACGCAAGCACAAGACCATGGCCTTTTGGGTGGTTCAGCAGGAAATCACTTCAAAGAGGGATCTCAAATATTTTAGGGTAATGAGCGACGATAGAATAAATATCGGAGCTCACATAAGTTATATATCGAACAAGGCATCGAACATTAGCGCAGCTCCATCCCGCATGATGCCCAATATTGGTGGACCCAAGCAGAGCAAAAGGCAGGCTATTGCCAGGGTGGTAACCTCTACCATTCTGTAGGCAGCACCAGCCTGGTCTAGAAGTCTAAAAGTGCTGAGGATAA
The DNA here is from genome assembly GCA_963513945.1 of Hydrotaea diabolus. NCBI lineage: Eukaryota > Metazoa > Arthropoda > Insecta > Diptera > Muscidae > Hydrotaea > Hydrotaea diabolus. The sequence continues at coordinate 21,053,661 of OY740720.1, read as the reverse complement.
GGAAAAAATTGGCATTGCCGCTGTACAATAGGCTGGGTCGATTTTGCTTTCGATATTGTGCAATCGATTTTCGATAGCTTATGGCATGAGGAAAAAAATGTCCACTACGACATATCAAAAAATCTTTAATCACTGATTTGATTTTCTACGAAACTCATATGATATTGTATGTGCCAAAGTATATTTTTCTGTATTGTATGCCACCTTGGAAAGGTAATATTTAAAAAAAAATATTTTTTTATTACCTACTAAAAGACCTTACAAATAAAAATTGAGAAAAAGTCAAACATTTAAATTTGGGCGCCTCGAAATTGATTTTTTTGGAATGTCGTAGTGGAACTTTTTTTTTCTCATGCGAAAAGCTATCGAAAACTGGATGGCACAAGATTGGCAAATTTTTGACATTGCAAATCGGCTCACCCTAGTGTACAGACTTACCCTAGTGTACAGGGTATGTAGTTCCTGCCGGACAATATCAGAAGACGCAGCGAACGAAATATCTGGTATGCTGCTAATAGATATAAATTTTAACGAAGCGTGCAAAAAGTATAAAAGTACAAACCGAAACAGCGAAATGGAGGAAAGCATGAGAAGGTGGCAATACGATAGGATGAGAGTAAAAATCTTAGTAGGGACATAAATACTGTTACAACATTGAACACACCCATTTCAGTAGTAGAACTGAACATACCCCGTTAATGTCATATGGGTTTTGAAAGCTAACCTCAATAGCGTTAGCCTGTAACAGGATTTTAAAATTGTTTCAACTTTCATCATGGAGTGGTCAGATAATGAGAACCGTATCGCTGTAATATCGCTTTTCAACTGTGAAATGAAAAAAAGCGATATTTTCAAAACGCTCCGACCACTAGGGATTAGCGGCATGTTCGTCTACCGATTCATAAAACTGTTTGAGGAGACTGGAGATGTAAAAGACCGCCACCGTTCGGGCCGCCCACGCTCTGTTCGAACACCGCATGTCATCAAAGCCGTTAAATCAAGAATTCAGAGAAATCCGCCCGAAGTCAGAAAATTATGGCCCGTGAGATGAATATCACGCAAAAGTCCATGAGTCGAATCATTAAAAAAGACTTGGGGCTTTCAAAAGACGTACCGGACATTTATTGACTGCAGCTTTAAAAAAAATAGGATTGAAAAATGCAAACGTCTTTTGGTGAAGCACCCTGATAACTTGCACAGAAAAATTTTGTTCACCGATGATAAAATTTTTACTGTTCAGGAAAAATTAAACAAGCAAAATGATAGAGTGTATGCGCGGTCATCAAAGTAAGCATCTGCACTAATCCCAAGGTTGGAAAAGTGTCATCACTGAGCTTCAGTCATGGTTTGGTGGGTTGTCTCTTACGATGGGGTCATTTCTGCGAACAAGGAGTCAAAACATCGGCCAAAGTTTACCAAGAAACAGTTTTGAAAGCTGTTGTAAAGCCTCGTAACAATTTTCTGTTCCAAAACTAGCAATGGACTTGCCAGCAGAATTCTGCGCCGGTCCATAAGGCTAAAACGTCCCAGGCCTGGCTTCGAAACAATTTGCCAGCGTTTATTTCCTCTGAAGAATGACGCTCAGGCTGTCCAGATTTAAACCCATTGGATTACAAATTGTGGACGGTTTTAGAGGACAAGGTTTGTCACAAAAGACACCCCAACATTGGATCTCTTAAGACTGCTTTGGTTCAAGCTGTGGCCAATTTTCAATGGACGAGGCAGCTATTGACGATTGGCCAGTGCGACTTAAGGCGTGTGTTAAGGCAAAAGGCGGAGATTTTGAATAAATAGATTAGTTTTGGATACAGTATACATCAATAAATATATCAAAAAAATATTTGGTCCAAAAACATTCAGTACTTTTTATTTTACACCATAAAACGTGTGTAACAGTATTTATGTCCCTACTAATAGACAGTGGACATACAAACTTCTAAATATAGACAGATGTATCAGTAGGAGACCGGAGAAGATCATTACTACCTTACACAGTTCCTGCCAGGTAACGGAGGATATAAAAGATATCCCCACATGTCCACAATGTCCCAATGAATTAGAGAATGCTCGTTATGTTAAATTGCCCTAGATTTGAAAATGACATAGCTACTGCATCGAGATGTCAAAGAGATTGGACTAGGGTGATCCATCTAGAGAACAAAAGAAATATAAAAAATCATATCAAGTGTGGAAAATTTATTGGTAATTTGAAAAGACATTTTAAGGCATTTATTTTTTGAAAATAATTTCCTTCAAATGTTGGCAACAGTATTATGGAAATGAGCGTTCGGTGAGAAACGGGAATATCCGCTGTTTTCGACCAAAATGTTGTTCAGTGATGAGGCCCATTTCTGGCTAAACGGCAAAATAAACAAAATTGCCATATTTGGGCTGAAGAGCAACAAAATGGATTCAAGAGGTGCCATTATACCCAGAGAAACCCACGGTTTGGTGCGGTTTATAAGCTGGTGGAATCATCGGTGCATATTTATTCAAAAATGATGAAGGCCGGAACGTAACCGTAAGTGGTGCTTGCTATCGCGCACGATAACGATCTTTATGCTACCTGAAATTGAAGCCCGTAATCTTGATGACACTTGGTTTCAACAGGACGGTTCCACTTGCCATACAACTGCTCGAACAATGGATCTATTGAGAGGTCATTTCGAAAAGCAGCTACTTTCACGTTTTGGTTAGGTGAGTTGGCCGCCTAGATCGAGTGATATCACACCTTTAGACATTTTTCTTTAGGATTACCTAAAGTCCAAAGTCTATGCTGACAAACCAGTTCAGGGTTTGGAAGCCAACATTATGCGTGTCATGGAAGTTATACCGGTCGAAATGCACGAACGAGTCATCCATAATTGGATCCTCAGAATGGATACCCTAAGGCGTAGTTGCGGCCAACACTTGAAGGAAATTATATTCAAAAAATAAATGCCATTAAATGTCCTTTCAAATTACCAATAAAGATTCCACACTTGATTTGAATATTTATATTTTTTTTTGTTTTGAAAAAATACCTCTTGATGGATCATCCTATATTATCGGCGAAATGCTTTAAAGCCAAGACAACTGGGAGCGTATATATAGCTATGTTAAGGTAATACTACTAAAGGCTACTAAATGCTAAAGACTTAGAGGCAATTAGAGCCTTCCCCATCCTGCAACGTAATCCCTACATTCGATTGGCAGTTCCGCAGGGAGTGGCAATAACGAAGGAGGTGGTTTTAGACAGTAAGAATCTGACATACCCTAGAACAACGATAATCTATGCAAAGCAGATAAGGCAAAAAAAGCAGAGAAGGCAGACACGTCGGTTAAACCGCTGATAAGCTACTTCTTTAGGACAGAGAACTAGAAAGCTAGCATAGAATGAACTGTATCGAGAACCATCTATGCCAAGTCTAGCTACTGGAAGAATGAATGAACTGAAGCGGATCAAAAGAAAAAGACTTAGGCTTGTAAAAGGCGCCGTAACGGGAAATTTTTCGGTTAGACCGAGGATTTTAAGATAGGACAAAAGATCTTCAGGCTTCTTCTGTAGGATGAGCGAGGATGAGAATAACCTGGAAACCATAGTGTATGTTCTTGGTCATTGTCCTAGCTTACAGACATAAGTGGATTGGAAAAAGATTCCTTTAAGAAATTAGGTCATGTCACTAAGATCGGCCTGCAGGATTGATTATTTTGTTTAGAGGCATAGAATGACTGAATGAAAACCGTGTGCGGGTACCTATCACAGCAATAACATAAAAAAGAACATTAAATCTCAACTTTACGTTTTAAGATCGTTCTTCGTTTTCTATATTTACATATTTCTTTAACCATATTATTCTATTATCTAATGCGAGGAGTCACAATGCAGCCTATGTGTCTCCGGATGAAGGTGTATTTTTGCCCCCCATGCTGACCATTTGGTCCAAAAAATCATCGTTTCAATCAAGGCCCCTTTTTGTGACGCCAAAAGCAAAAAGGCTATGTCCCTTTAGCAAATGCCCCCCAATATACCTTTTATAAAATTTATAGGGAAATCTTCCTGGTTCTATAGAGCCCTGAAGAACAATTATAAGCGATATGCAACATAACTCCCATTCTCTTCAGTCATCATTTCTCTTTAGAATCGTTATTTTTCCCTTCCTAACTTATTTATGCTGGCAGAATATCCCTATTTTGTCAAAAAAAATCTACTTTCGGGCATTTATCTTTAGAACCCTTCTTAGTCCCTTCCTTACCTATCCATCCTGGCCAGAGATCCTTAGTTAGTTTAACAAATCTTCGTTTCGGACAAGGCCCATTTTTTTTTGGCACAATAAGCAATAATGTTATTATTTGGCCGAATCCAAGCCACTCAAAATAGCAAATGCCTCTTTTAGACCTTTCGTAAACTTCATAGGGTAATCTTCCTGGTTCTATAGAGCAGTGAAGAACAATTTGAAGCAATATGCAACAGAACATACCTTTCCTTTACTGATCATTTCTCTTTAAAACCATTCTTCTTCACTTCCTTACCTATAGCTACTGGCCAGAGATCCTTAGTCGGCCCAACAAATCTTCGTTCCGAAAGGCTCATTTTTTAGGCTCAATAGGCAACAATTATATTTTTGGTGCAAAAACAATCCACTCAAAATAGCAGATGCCCGTCTTTTACCTTTCAAAAAATTCATAGCGAAATCGTCCTGCTTCTATAGATAGAAGAACTCCTAAAAGCGATATGCAACAGAACTCCCCTTCCCATAGTCATCATTTATCTTTAGAATATTTTTTTTGCTCTCCCAATTTTAAATTGTTTCCTCTATAACTTACACACAAGTGAAATACAATGGACCGAATTAAGTCGTCCCAGAGTGAACTCGTCAGTTGTTCTCTCAACTGTCCGGCGTCCTATACAACCTTAACTAACCCAGTCCTATAACATAAAGCCGACTTCGAGTGGCAAATGATTTTAAACAATATGAAGGGATAAAACTCTCGAGCTGATTACACTGTCGACCCGACATAATCATCCCAATTATAGCCATTCTTAGATCACATGTTCTTTAACCCCATGAACACGGAATATACAATGCCAGCGCAAGTTAGGACAAGGCCACACCCAGCTTGACTGGCCACCAGTCATTTAAGTCATGGCCAGAATGAAGGCTACCAACCATAAGCACCTGACAGCGTAACCTTGCTCCATAATTGCAAAGTGCCACATACAGTCCAAAGATGTTCATGATGAAAGTTAACCTCCCGATGTGAAGTGTTTAGAAACATGTTTATATGTACACACACACAGACACATACACACTCATTCACACGTATGTACTCGTATGTATGCAGTCAACTAGTCACAGCGTGTATGTATGTGTGTTTGTCAAAGAAACCTCATGAACTACTATAAATTTCTTGTATTAAAGAAAACTTGGCTTTTGTATAAAAGATAAAAGAACAGCAACAACAACAAATAACACAAATGTAACATAGCCGAGATACATTTCAAAGGCAAAATAAAAGGAAGACGAGGAAGAATAGAAACAAAAGCTACGAAGAATACGAATTGTGTAGTTGTTTTGTTTATCTTCAAAGGCTTCACGCACTTTTGTGACTAAAAGCCAAAAAAAGAAAGACAAAAAAATACTGAAATAAACTTTTAGCAGCATTTTGTCGAATCATCTCAATGTGTTTGTTCTTGACACATGTAAACATACACGAACATGAGCACACATACATATACATAGGGACAGACATACACATACATACGTGAATGACTTGCATACACACAGAGAATAGATTTGTTGCCACAACTGAATTTTTTGCCAACCGAATGTTGGTGGTTGCACATAATATCCATCTATTCCATCGCTTTAACTGAAAGTTTATTGGGTACACAGCAAATTTCAGTAGAGGAAACTGACAGTATCGGTTGAAGAAACAAAGTATTGGTAACTTTTACTAACTAGCATGATTATGCGAACTGAATTTGTACATGTATAAGTATTGGTTTTTGTTATTGATTATTGGCCTAAAGAACTCTTGTCAATAGCACGAGCATTTGATAACTGGACCAACTCCTGGTTAAATTTCAAGTTTTTTGTTGTCCGACCGAAATAATAAAGTTTTTTTTATTTATTTTTCATATATAGTTGATTCTGAGTTTATGGACCACTTTGTTGTCCTTGGTTGTTTCAAGCGGGAAAAATTTAATATATATTATACTTTATTATTTACTATACAATAAATCTTTATAGGACCTTTAAAGTCTTTAAAATTGTTTTTTAAAAAAATTATTTGTTCTTCAAAAAATTTCCTACCAAAGTGTTTAAATATCATTACCCACAGGAACAGATCGTTGAGTCAGTTATTATCATCACCGGATAAAGGGTCCCCCCCTTTCTGGAACCTGACAAAGATCATAATGAAAAAGTCGGCAAACGTGCCTATACTCAAACAGAACGGTTCCCGTTTCATCACCACGACGGAGAAATGTGGGATACTGGGTAGAACATTTCGCGATAATCACTCTATTTCAGATTCACGGGTAAGAACCGGTTTGCATTGCTAAGCGAAGAAGAACCTCAATCTTCTTCCTCGGCAAATGCCGCAACTCCAAGGCCGCCCCCAATATACCTACGTGAGAGTAGCTCAAATGAGCTAGTAAATATTATTGCCCAAGTTGTTGGTAGTGGTGGCTTTCACATAGTGCCAATAAAGAAAGGGAACATTAACGAGACAAAAATTCAGGCATACACCGAAAACGGCTTTCGCGCTATTTCTAGTTATTTTAATGATAGAAATAAAAATTTTTACACGTATCGTCTTAAGAGTAGTAAGGGTATCGCGGTAATCTTAAAAGGCATTGAATCATTTGTAGGACCAGATGAAGTAAAACGAGCACTGGAAAAAGAGAATTTTAACGTTCACTCCGTGGTGAACGTTCTTAACAATAAAAAGGTTCCCCAACCAATGTTCAAGGTCGAACTTCAACCTGACTCGCGGAAACTAAAGAAAAATGAAGTTCATCCTATATACAAACTTCAATATTTGTTATATAGAAGAATTACGGTCGAAGAACCCCACAAAAGAAATGGTCCCGTTCAATGCCAAAATTATCAAGAGTATGGACACACAAAATCATACTGCACTTTGCCAACCGTTTGTGTTGTATGTGGTGATCTACACCAATCGTCCGTCTGCAAAGTTAAAACGCAGGAACAGAAAAAGTGCAGTAATTGCGGGGAACAACATACCGCAAATTACAGAGGTTGTAGGGTTTACAAAGAACTTAAGCATAAACTAGAAGAGAAGCGTAAACTCATTTCTAACCGAAACGCGCCGAATCCTATAATCGACATCCAACAGACTCCAGTTTACTCTAGCAACGGAAACGGTATTACAAACGGTATAACATACGCGAATGTTCTAAGGGCGCATACACCTAATGCCCCAGTGCAACAACATGGGAACTCTGAATCAATGATTCAACAACTGGTACAGAGTATAAACATGTTCATGTCAACAATGCAATCAATGATGCAAGAATTCATGCGAAACCAGAATCAGTTAATTCAAACTCTACTTACCAAAAAATAGGCCCTCTTAAGATATGTACATGGAACGCAAACGGTGTGAACCAACATAGACACGAACTGACCGAGTACCTAGATCGGCAGAATATTGATATAATGCTACTATCAGAAACTCATCTCACAGACAAATACAATTTTCAGATACCTAATTTTAGATTTTATGGTACTCACCACCCCGACGGTAAGGCTCATGGGGGCACTGGTATCCTAATACGTAAACGAATGAAACATGAAGTCGTTGAAGGAGTCTCACAAAACTACCTTCAAGCGACAACAATTCGTATCCAGATTCAAGGTAGTTTTCTTACCATTTCAGCAATATATTTCCCCCCGCGGTTCGCGATATCAGAAGATATACTTCTGAACTTCTTCAATGGTCTCGGACACAACTTTATTGCTGCTGGTGACTACAATGCCAAACATACGCACTGGGGATCCCGTTTAGCAAACCCTAGGGGAAACCAGCTGTATAAATGTCTAATGCGACGTCAAAATAAATTGGACTTTATATCTCCCAGTCAACCTACATATTGGCCTTCTGATATTAACAAAAAGCCTGACTTGATAGACTTCGGTATAATAAGAGGAGTTAGTAAATCTAACTTATCTGCTAGTACCTGTACTGACTTATCGTCAGATCACTCGCCAGTTATATTTCTTCTTCACGGGAAGACAGTACTTGTAGATGACCCACTAAGGCTTACTTCATACACAACTAACTGGTTAAAATACAGGAAGTATATTAGTAGTCATTTAGATTCGAATCATCTAATTTCTAACGCGGATGAGATCGATAACAACGTATCCAACTTGAACGTAATCCTGGAACAGGCGGCCATTCACGCTACACACAGACAAATAAAAGCGACAAATAGTTTGAATACTTACACTAACCGGGAAATAGAGCACCTTGTAAGTGAAAAAAGGAGGTTCCGTCGCGAATGGCAGCGAAATAGGTCACCAGCGGCACGACTAAGACTGACTGAAGCTACTAAAAGGTTGCAAAGCGCACTTAGAAAAGAAGACAGTAGACAGCAGGCTAGTTTCATTGCAAGTTTAACTCCGACTGCTTCAACCAAATTCTCATTATGGAAAACATTAAGAAATACTAGTATGCCCACCGAAACGCAATTTCCAATACGCGACGCAAATGGCAAGTGGGCAATATCAGAAGAGGAAAAGGCCAATGTTTTTGCAAACCATCTGTCACAGGTATTTCGCCCAAATCCTGCAAGTAGCGACATCCTTCCACCTGTTGATAAAATGTCTGCCGTAATTCCATTGTTTACTAACGCGAATGAAGTTCTGAATGTCATTAAAGAAACCGTGAATCCAGGTAAAGCACCTGGATATGATCTTATCACGCCTAAAATGATCTTGGAACTTCCCTATATTGCTGTGAAGTTCCTGGCAAAATTATTTAACTCTATTTTGAGACATGGTTACTTTCCTAAAGTGTGGAAAATTTCTCTGATTCAAATGATTTTAAAGCCAGGAAAGGACAAATCAATACCTTCCTCGTACAGGCCGATCAGTTTGCTTCCCTGATTATCCAAACTATTTGAAAAAGTTCTTTTATCGAAAATAAAACCGTTTCTCGTGTCAAATAACATAATACCAGACCATCAGTTTGGTTTTCGCGAAGGTCACAGCACTATCGAACAAGTAAACCGTCTGACCCAAGCAATTGAAAAATCATTTGAACGGCGAGAATATTGCTGCGCAGTATTCCTGGATGTTGCTCAAGCATTTGACAAAGTCTGGCACTTTGGCTTGACCTACAAAATTTGCAAATACTTACCGGCAAATACGCATCGAATTCTTGAGTCTTACTTAGAAAACCGCAGATTCAGAGTCAAATGTGGACAACACGTCACCGATGACCGCGAAATACTAGCAGGTGTTCCCCAGGGAAGCGTCATGGGGCCTATCCTTTACATTCTGTTTACCGCAGATATTCCTACCAGCCCAAACGTGCTAACATCCACTTTTGCCGATGATACCTCTATAATGGCCACACATAAAAAGCAGGATATTGCATCTATGAATCTAGGTGTACATCTCAGACGTGTAGAATCTTGGCTCTCTGACTGGAGAATAAAAGTCAATGAGGCTAAATGCACACAGGTAACTTTCACACTGAATTTTAGCACTTGTCCGACATTGAAATTAAACAATATCCCTTTTTCTCAATCTGATCATGTTTCATACCTTGGAATCCACCTGGATCGCCGACTCACCTGGAGAAGTCATATCGAAGCCAAGAAAACTCAACTGAAACTTAAGGTCCATCAACTTCACTGGCTCCTAAACGCGAACTCAAAACTAAGCCTTGAATATAAGGTCCTGCTATACAACAGTGCAATCAAACCTATCTGGTTATATGGTGCCCAGCTATGGGGCAAAGCAAGCTCGAGCAATCTCGACAAAATCCAAAGAGTCCAATCGAAGACATTGCGGCTTATTACCGGTGCCCCTTGGTATATGAGGAATGAAAATATCCACCGAGACTTGAAAATACCTCTCGTTAAAGAGGCAATTCAAAAAATCAATATAAAGCACAAAGAGAAGCTCGAACGTCATGATAACATACTTGCTAGACAATTATTGTGCAGTCCCAGCTCTTTAAGACTTCATCCGTAACAGTAATCGCGAACACACGCGCCCGAAAGACTGTGTAGAATCCTTTTTTCTACGTCACGTGGCTTAAACGCTCTTATACGTGATCTTTAAAACAGTCAATATCAATCGCGGACGAACACTCAAAAAAGACTGTGTAGAATCCTTTATTCTACGTCACGTGGCTTAGATGCTCTCATACGTGATCCTTAAAACAGTCAACGCGAAAAACCTACAAAACCCAAATTACGTCGTCCACTCTGCTATTCTAGAGTTATCCGTTATACTTACATAACTAGAGTTCTATACTCTACATAATATCGCGAACACTTTGTAAATGACTGTAAGGGTTCCCTGGACCTTTATCACGAGGTTTAAGCCAAACCAGGTTTAAAATTCTCAGACATGTGATCCATACCAGTTATATACTATTTTGACCAAAATAATTAAAATTCCTGCCAATTAGCAGAGATCCACATTACAAGAAATCCATACTAGGATTCATTATTGAATTATACTTAAGATTCGTATACTTATTGTTAGGCTCCATGGAGCAGATTCAATAATTCAAATAAAGCTTATATAAAAAAAAAAAAAAAATATTTAGGCGTCATTTTGGACCCTTAACTTACTTATAAGGAGCATGTCTCGTATATAGTAAATAAATGTTACATACTAATATGAACTTTATACCCTTTTATAAATAGATCTTTGGCGTTAAACATTGACAATAAAATGTTAATATTTAAAGCAATATTTCAAGCTGTGATATTTTATGTAGCCCCCGTCTGGGGAATGATGTCCAAATGCCATATAAAAAGGCTTAAAATACTACAAAACAAAGTTTTAAAACTAATTAATAACCTTCCTAGATACTTTTCTATGGCACGACTACATCAGATTACTAATATTGATCTTGTGGAAGTCAAATTAATCAAATTAATAGAATGTTTTAATGTCAAATGTTCCAACTCCGAACACAATCATATCTTAGAGCTGGTCTCATAAGATATGAACCTAGTTTTAAGTATTTTATGTATTTTTATCTTAAAAAAAAATCATAAAGGTTTTTGAAAAATTTCTCCTCCCCTTCAAACATTATATAAAAAATACTCATCCAATAATTAATTTCACTATTTAAGCAGAAAAAGGAAATAACTTAAACTCTTTGAATTGTATCTAGTATAGATTTTGTACAATTTATAAATAATATGAATCAATTAATGAAATGAAAATGAAAAATCTTTACCCTGGTTGTTCCTAGCACTACTTTCAATAGAAATTTTCTCATTTTTTTTTTTTACAAAAATATTAATTATTTATTTAATAAAACCAGTCCATAGTAAAAAATAATACTCAATTAATTTTGTTGCTTATAAGGATTTTAATTTTTTTTAATCAATTTATATTTTTATAGATGTTTATGTTCTGTCCCTGAAAATACACAGTATTCCCCTGTAAAATCTAATATTCGCTAAAATTCAAATTCCAAACCAATCCTGATTTCAAGCAACTCAAATATGATGGAACATTACTTGAAGTGGGTGCAGATCTAAAAGTTTTTTCGTCAACAGTCTTTTTAAAATTAAGTAAGTCGTGTTTTGTCACTCGTTACGAACGTTCACACTTAAGTTGGTCAATCCCCTGTGTTGTTTTTTAAAAAGATAATTAATACTTTTTATAATTTTGCAAGTGTTTTTGTGTTTATTGCAAGTATAAACTTCCAGCTCAAGTCAATTTTGTAAGGGTAAGTACTTAAATTAACCTTTCAGGGGGTTTTGTAGAAATTCATCATTCCCCTGCCAAAATTTTTCACAGGGGAATGACGATTAGCAGATTTTTCCTTTTATTATTTTTACAAAAGAACTGAATTAAAATGAGTTTGTTGATTTTAAAGAAAAAATACAATATATTTTATTGTCTTCATTTCTCTGTTCAATGAGTCATTACCCTGGAGGTCATATCTTTAAATTATTGCATGATTCTGTTAAAAATTAAAATTTTGATGTGTACCTTTTTAAAATGACTAGTCTTTCTTAGAACTAAGACATCTACCTGAATTAAATATTTAATTCTGCAAGAAAATCTAATGCCAAAAATGATGTCGAAATTGGCCCATAATCTCAGAATCACCCATATAAGTATATCGATTTACCAATAAGTAAGTTTGTAGTAGGAGCAGGTTTTTGTACAACTCGGTTTTTACTTTCGAATCTAATAAAGTTTGTACGCATAAGTGGAACGATTTTTAGTATCAAATCGGTAAAGTGGGCCCAAAAAATTCAATTTTGGTTTTAGTGTCAACAATTTTTTATACTTGTAAAGAAAAGCTAGTTATCATTACTTACTAGAGTGAAGTTAAGACTACTTAGGGATAATGTGACACAAATGATAAAAACATATAGTTTCATATTGGACATATTTTGTGGGTTATTTAGAAAAAAAATGGGTGGAAAAAATGTAATTTAATAAATCGCCCCACTGTAGACTTTTTCGATTCTCAACATAACTTATTTTTCAATTTTTATTAAAAAAATTATTTTTGTTTCGAAAAATGACGAAAAGGGCCAGTTTATCTTGAAGATATTCTTATTTTATTTCAGACGATCTATGGTAAAGTGATAGTTTAGTAAAACATTTTATCCCAAAAACGACAATTTTTAAAAACATACGAGGGCGACCGCAAAACTAACTGGCCTGGCACATTTTCTGTTTTACTAGCAACTTTTGTTTATTTTTTTATTTTTTTAAAGCAATCTTTTATAAGCCATCTGTCCGAAATATTTAATGATTATTTTCTTTGTTACAGGTGATTGTAGTAAACAAGTTTTATAATTTTTGAAAAATGGAAAATAAAGAGTTTCGTGAGGTAATTAAACACTTTTATATGAAAGGTTATACGCCACAATTAATCAATTTATGAATAAAGATGAATTGGATTCTGTTCATGGTAATAATGCACCATCATACTCCACCGTGAAATCCTGGGTTCAACAATTTAAAATGGGTCGTTCAAGTACGGAAGATGAACAACGCTCTGGAAGACCGAAAACTGCTATTACTATTGAAAACATTAGAAAAATATTTAATGAAGTGACTAAAGATAGACGAATAAAGCTCAGAGAACTTGCTGATATTGTTAAAATACACGAAAAACAAGTTTGGAGTATTTTACATGATGAACTCCACATGAAAAAGCTATCCGCGAAAAAGGTGCCGCGTTTGTTGACTTTGCCCCAAAAAATCGTCCGTTATACCAATTCCGAGGAGCTTTTAGCGATTTATCAGCGTAATCCAATAGAGTTATTGCGCCGATTCATAACTGTTGATGAAACATGGATCCATCACTAAATCCCAGAATGCAAAGAACAGTCAAAACAGTGGATAGAAGCTGGTAAAGTAGTCCCAAGAAGGCGAAAACTGTTAAGTCAGCAGGAAAAGTAATGGCCACAGTATTTTGGGATGCAAGGGGTATAATATTTATTGATTATCTTTAGAAAGGAAAAACTATAAATAGTGAATATTATTGTGCATTATTGGCTCGGTTGAGTGAATAAATCAAGATAAAACGACCGCATTTAGAAAAAAAAGTTCTTTTTCATCAAGATAATGCTCCATCACACACTGCATTTTTAACTCAACAAAAACTGGTCAATAACGATTTGAAATTGCTCCGCATCCACCATATAGTCCAGATTTAGCTCCTTCTGATTATTTCTTGTTTCCAAATTTAAAAAAAATTCTCGGTGGCAATAAATGTTCGTCCAATTTCGAGGTTATTGCCGAAACTGAGGCATATTTTGAGGGTCTTGAAAAATCTTATTTTTCGGATGGAATTAAATAAACTTGAAAAACGTTTGATGAAGTGTATTGAGTTGGAAGGAGATTATGTTGAAAAATAAATAATAATAATTCCAAAAAACGGTTTTTTTATGTTAGGCCAGTTACTTTTGCGGTCGCCCTCGTATGGAATTTAATTAGAAAAATACTGAAGTTAATTGAACAAAATTATTTTACGTTTTCGAACAATGGATAAAAAGAACACTCTAACCTTAGAGATGTTTAAATGTTTTACGAAAATAAACTTTATATGAAAATTGGGTACAACGAAGGAATATAAGGTACTTTTTTATCTTATACTGTTATATATATACTGTTGTATAGTGTTGCAAAAGGAAAATTTACGATGCCCATACGCGTTAGTCTGTAACGGGATTGTAAAATTGTTTCAACTTTCATCATGGAGTGGTCAGATAATGAGAACCGTATCGCTGTAATAGCGCTTTTCAAGTGTGAAATGAAAAAAGCGATATTTTCGCCACTAGGGATTAGCCGCATGTTCATCTACCGATGCATAAAACTGTTTGAGGAGACTGGAGATTTAAAAGACCACCACCAGTCAGGCCGCCCACGCGCTGTTCGAAAACCGCATGTCATCAAAGCCGTTAAATCAAGAATTCACAGAAATCCGCTCCGAAAACAGAAAATAATGGCGCGTGAGATGAATATCACGCAAAAGTCCATGAGTCGAATCATTAAAAAAGACTTGGGACTTGGGGCTCTCAAACGACGTACCGGACATTTATTGACTGCAGCTTTAAAAAAAATAGGATTGAAAAATGTAAACGTCTTTTGCTGAAGCACGCTGATATCTTGCACAGAAAAATTTTGTTCACTGATAAAAAATGTTTACCGTTCAGGAAAACTTTAACAAGCAAAATGATAAGAGTGTATGCGCGGTCATCTGAGGAAGCATCTGAAATAATCCCAAGGGTGGAAAAGGGTCATCACCCAGCTTCAGTCATGGTTTGGTGGAGTGTCTCTTACAATGGGGTCACTGACCAGCATTTCTGCGAACAAGGAGTCAAAACATCGGCCAAAGTTTACCAAGAAACCGTTTTGAAAGCTGTTGTGAAGCCTGTTAACAATTCCCTGTTCCAAAACCAGCCATGGACTTTCCAGCAGGATTCTGCGTCGGCCCATGAGGCTAAAACGTCCCAGGCCTGGCCTCCAAACAATTTGCCAGCGTTCATTTCCTGTGAAGAATGGCCCTCAGGAAGTCCAGATTTGAACCCATTGGATTACAAATTGTGGACGGTTTTAGAGGGCAAGGTTTGTCACAAAAGATACTCCATTATTGGATCTCTTAAGATTTGACGATTGGCCAGTGCGAATTAAGGCGTGTGTAAAGACAAAAGGCGGACATTTCGAATAAGAAGATTCTTTTTGGATACAATATACACCAATAAATATATTTAAAAATATTTGGTCCAAAAACATTCAGTACTTTTTATTTTACAGCATCAAACGTGTGTAACAGTATTTATGTCTCTACTTAGTATGTCATTGCGCTATGAAGATTGCTTTTCGCACAGTTCGAAGACCATACGCAAAGGGTAATTCTCATTATTTATAATGTGACTCCCGTATAAGTCATTTGGTTTGTAGCCGAAGTAATCGTTGCCAAAGACTGCTGAAGAAAAACCTTGGCGGCTTTACAAACTGCCTGACAACTGGCGCCAATACACCAATTTTTTAGTTGATTTTGAAAGAGAAACAACAAAAAGGTCTCAAAACAGAATAAAAACTGTTCAAGTCATAATAATGAAGAAAAGGTTAATTTAATATTAAAAATTGTAACAGTAACTATATTTCTGGTTAAAAGAGGTAACCAGTAATTAGTTAACTTAACAATGAAAATGATTTCTATAACAATCTTTAAAGTTAAAAATATTAACAATTTCATTGTTAAATTGAACATGTATTGTTTCAATAAATTTACTATGAAATTTTAATATTAAAAATTTTCATGGTAAAAAACAATGCATTGTTAAAACAACAATATTTATTTTAATAATAACAATTTTAATGGTTAAAAAAAGTCAACAATGCATTGTTGAAACAACAATAATTATTTTAAAATTAACAATTTTCATGGTTAAAAAATTCAACCATAGAAAAGTTAAAATAACTATTATTATTGTTAAATACCAGCCAACATTAAAGTATTCAAATTAATCTTATATAACGTAGACTCCAAATCATGTTTACTTATGGATAAGTTAACCTTATATAGGGTTATTTTTCTTCTCAGTGTAGGAAACTTTAATAAAATATTTTCGGTTTTTGGAAGAGTTATTAAAGGTTTTCTTAAATTTCAATGATTTTACTCGTACGTACGTATGTAGTGGATATTAAATGTTAACATATACGATATTATGTATGTGGAGCATTTTCACAAATATTGCACATCAACAAAACATTAAATAATAACATTTTTCTTTCTTTCCGTCATTCTGCTGGGGGTTTCCACTATCCCCTTAGTGCCGCCTCTTTCCATTTATTAATTTAACGAGCCGACCAGCTAAACCGCCACATTTATTCATTCATTCGTTCGTTCGTAACTATGGGTATATTTGTAATAATTCATGTTCGTACACATACATTGACGATAATATTATGTATATGTGTGTGTGTTTGAGAATATATCTGCAGAATTATGGTTGTTTGTGTGTGTGTATGTGAATATTTCATCTTGGCGAGTGTGGAGGTTACAACTTGTCGGTCTAGTAGGACGTGTGCATGTGTCTATGGGTTGGTGTTATAAATTCATACACATACATGTAAGTATTTTTGTGTATGGAAATGAGTTTGCTAAAGTATGTGCCATAAATATGATGAAACAACAAAAAGTTATGTTTTGTTGATACATTAGCAAGCATCGAGTTTGTTTTGGTAAAAAAAAACCAAAACTCTAAAATAATTTTTAAACCTGGAATTAAATCTAGCAAGTGGAATTTGTGTGGGAACTAATTGAAATCATCCACTGATTATCCTTAAATTTACTATGGATGGTATTGAATCTCAAAAACTATGCTGTAAACCAAATTTTGTTAAAATTGCTTAACATTTGCAGACTGCTTCCACAGAAGACAGATCAACTTGTAGTGAAACATTTGCAGACTTGATTTCATTCTCTACTCATCAGCTCAAGTCATTTTTGAAAAATCGCTCCACATAAAAATCAAGCCACCCTAATGTACTTGCCCTCTATTTACGTATGAGCGAAAAAAGAAACCTCGAGTTTACATCCGATAAGTAGGCTACAATTATGTTACGGTCTTTTTTCGTGTTTAACTTTTCTACTTTCATAGTCGTACATCATATGCCTACGTGAGGTATGCTAATTTTAGCAGTCGTTAGGAAAACTTTTGAAATCTGAGAAGTTTTTACACGGGAAAATACAAGGCACTCACTTCAACCGTTTCGAGTCGTTTTTGCTGCTTTCGTGCAGGTTGTTTTTAATTTTTAACACCTTACGTAGAATAACCAACTTTTAAAATTGCATCAATCAAAGAATACTCATATTTTACAAACAATAGACTGCTAGATTTATGATTAATCGACAATTTATACTTAAAAAGAAGTGTCTCTACTATATCTATCTCATATACACTATTTCATTATATACTCTATCTATTTATATACAGCATTCTATAATAAAAACGTTGTTATCCGCACCGAAATACTCACCAAAAGGGTTTTTTTGCTCGAGGTATTATTAGTTCCTTAAAGTGAATATTTTTTTTTCTAGTCCGTTTTGACCCCTTTGTTATTTAGAACATGTCATGAAAATTTTGGGTCCTAGCTCATTATATTTCGTTGCAAACGAATGCTGTGCAATTTTCTGGATATAGGACAAACACAAAGTAAGTCATTACTTTTTTTTCCAAACACTGTGCGAAGGCTATGTAAAAGACAGACCGATGTTTTGCCAAATAATAAGGCCCTTTATAGAATGTTCAAAACCGAAACCCGACATTCCGGTTTTTTATGCAAACCTTACAGTCAGTTTCTCAAAATAGTTTAAACCCGACATGTCGGTTTACCTGTTTTTTTGCTGTTGGTTTTTTCGGTATTTAGTTTTTTGGTGGTTGCACACAGACAACAGATTAGTTGCCACAACCGAATTTTTTGCCAATCGAATCATTAAGGCTACATGCACCTAGAGTATCATCATGCATGTACCTAGAGTATCATCAGTATAACCGAATGGTAGTTGTTGCTCTGTAACATTTAGTAATTGTAACTGAAGTATCGGTAGAAAATACAAATAATCCGTTCCTTCAGAAAAGAATTTTTGGATCGGAATGTTCACATGCCACACTTGTTTAACGAAAAAAATTTAAATTTTCAGTACACGCAGAAAAAAAGTATGGTTGGGGTGACAATATTCGAAGAGGATCATACTATTGTTGGGTATATGGTTGAAGCACAACAATATTGTGATCCTCACAACAATAGTATGATTCACACATAGTCATACTATGATTCCCACAACCATAGTAAGATTCACAATCAACCATACTATGATCCCTAAAATTATTTATTAGGATTGGTTATTCAAGAATTGAGATTTTTATCAAGTAAGTTATTTTAAATTGCAATACAATTAGTTCATAGCGAGATTTGACGCCATGTTTTTATTAAACATTTCATTCAAGAAACAAAAAAATATATTCCATCGGTCAAAAATACTTTTAGTTGCCAGCAGGGGTGAATACAACTTCACCATCCGTAGACACCAAGTAACGAATGTGATTAAAGCATGATCAATGGCTATATACTTAAGTGCAGGCAGATTTTAATTAAACGAGAACCAGTCGGTAGTA
The DNA here is from genome assembly GCA_963513945.1 of Hydrotaea diabolus. NCBI lineage: Eukaryota > Metazoa > Arthropoda > Insecta > Diptera > Muscidae > Hydrotaea > Hydrotaea diabolus. Next base: position 21,034,799 of record OY740720.1, on the reverse strand, counting down.
GAGCATTTCACCAAACAAAGTAAACACAATAAAAATCCCTCGAACTAACTTCCGATTGTTGTTGTTTTTTATAATGGAGAACAACCATGCCTGTATCGCGTATATGTGTTTTTCTTTGGTATATAAAAAAAACATACGCACACACAAAATATTTGTAACCATACCGTATGATTGCCGCAATTATATTATTGTAAACGTAAATTTTAAACAACAATACGTTTGTTGCACCAACCATGTTTATATGGTTGCTAAAACCATATTTTCATTTCATAATTTGGCAATAATGCTATTGTTACATTTAAACAATATTAATATTGCCGCAATCATACTGTTGTTAAAATGAAATTCAAAAAACAATACTATGGTTGCGACGAACATGCTTTTATTGTAGAGAATATATTATTGTTGCAGTGACCATATAGTAACCACATCTTTTCTCTGCGTGTAGAGGCCAAAAACTATCCATATATTCTTGAAGTACTCTTAAGCATAAAGAGGATTATGTTGAGGAATACGAGAAAAAGATGATGGAAGATTTTAAATGAATAAATTAGATTAAAGATTTTCTTAAAACAGTAATAATAGCATTATTTTCGATTTGGGTTATCATAAAAGCATAGATATCATCACCAATGTTCGGTTACAACATCAAAATGTTGGCTAAACTATTGGTGGCCCCAACCCCTAGTTATGGCAACTTATTATATTTTATGCGTTTCTATGGTATGACTGATTATTTAGTTACGTCTACAGTAAGATGATCACATTTATTATCTCTTGGTATATCGAACCGATTATCAATTACGATTGAAACCATTTGGTGATTGTTTGCAACAGATTTCCAACTAATTTGTTCTTTGTGTGTGTATGTAGAATCACTAAAAATTCATAATATTCAAGTTCGAAATACGTAAATATCAAAAATATTTAAGCTAGACCAACCTTTAAATGTTTCGCTCGACTAAAAATCACTTGTTGATGCGATCTGACTATATCTGTTTCCGTACATCCTTTCAAAAGCTCCTGTCTTTCTAAAACTTGTTTTTCAACTACAGGTCGCAATTGATGAAATGGGGTCCAATATTTATGAAATCAGGTCCAATATTGGTGAAATTGGGTACAATTCATTACGATCGATTAGTAATCTGACTACCGGCCGGCCCACGTTTTGAAATTGTACAAAGACCTCTGTCCATTTTAACTCTGATTTGAATCAAATTTGGTATGGTATGTTTCTAATAACAAACAACTAATTTTGAACCGATTTCAGTCATGTAGGCATATTTTTTGATATAGTCCCCCTGATTGGGGCCCAACAAATGTCTTACATCCGTATACATGGACATTCGGCCTTACAAAAAACTATATAAACATTTATATAAAAATAAAATAATTTCGCATTTGGGCTAAATTCTGCTGATGGTCCTTGTGTCCTAAAAACCTTACCTATTTAGATACAAAAAAAAACATAAATAATAATAAAACTTAATTTAAAAAATTTGGGTAAATTTAGAGCTGTTTCAGTGCAATATTACTTTACTTCTGGTTCGGAAAATAAATTCTACTCGTAGGCTCAAAGCTTAAAACGGAATTTCATTTTATGCTGGTTGTTTACTTTAAATAAACCCGACAATCGGTTTTTTAAAACCGAAATGACGGTTTTTAGATTTTTAGAAATCTCTTTTTTTTGACACTTTAGCCCTAAAGGCCAGTATCGTACTTCTATTTGTGAAATAGAACCAGAAGTGGTCACCAAGGTCTTGGATATTTCGATTGTTGGGATGCGCTACGTGCGAAGTCAGCCACGGCAGCCACATTAATATTCCTTGTGCGAGCTTTTTTAGATTGAGACACAGCATCTGGCTAATATGCCTTTTGACTAAGAGTTTTAACATTTCGAGACGGCTATTACTTAGCCAGTGAATGTGTCCAGGTTGATAGGAACATTACTTCCACGTTGATAGGAACATTACTTGGAAACTTCAAATAAATTATTTTTGTTTAGCTCGTTTGTTTTATTTCGGTCTGTTGCTTTTACACATTGAACAGAGATTTACCGGCTCAATGCTTTCTGCTTCTATATTTAAATAGAAGACAAGTTTTTAACAAAATAAGTTTTTAGCAAAGTGACATTGATTTTCGTGGCTGCACACTACTTTTATCATGATTTTGGGTCCGTGAAAACCCTCTTCAGAAAGCCTTGCTGCAATTGTTGAAAGTAAAACCGAACTCTATAAGGCCAGGCTCTCCCCAAACGAATGAGAACTACTGTTGTAAACCTTACAAGACCTTTAAAATATGCCTCAGTTTCAGCAATAACCTCGCTATTGGACGAAAATTTTTTGCCACCGAGAACTTTTTTTAAATTTGAAAACAAAAATAATCAGAAAGAGCTAAATCTGGACTATATGGTGGATGCGGAGCAATTTCAAATCGTAATTCGGCCAGTTTTTGTTGAGTTAAAAATGCAGTGTGTCAAGGAGCATTATCTTGATGAAAAAGAACTTTTTTTTCTAAATGCGGTCGTTTTATCTTGATTTCTTCACTCAACCGATTGATTTTCGTGGCTGCACATGATAAAAGCACTGTGCAGCCGTTTGGAAGCTGTTGTGAAAACAAGCCATGGACTTTCCAGCAGGATTCGGCGCCGGCCCATAAAGATAAAACTTTCGAGGAATGGCCCTCAGGCAGGCCAGATTTGAACCCATTGGATTACAAATTGTGGACGGTTTTAGAGGACAAGGTTTGTCACAAAAGATACCCCAACAGTGGATCTCTTAAGACTGCTTTGGTTCGAGTTGTGGCCAATTTTCCAATGGACGAGGTTCGTGCAGCTATTGACGATTGGCCAGTGCGACTTAAGGCGTGTGTAAAGGCAAAATGCGAACATTACGAATAAGTTGATTCTTTTTGGATACAATACACATCAATAAATATATTAAAAATATTTGGTCCAAAAACATTCAGTACTTTTTATTTTACAGCATAAAACGTGTGTAACAGTATTTATGTCCCTACTAAGTATAGATAGAAAGAACACTGTCTGTTTAAAGCCGGTTTTGAACTTTAGCTCCCGATCAATGAGAATGGATATTTTAGTGTACCCTGTAAACAGATTTTTAGGAAGTTGACTCTTTGTTCCTTTAAGGAATGTTTTAGCCATGCATGCCGACAGTAGTTCAACAGTTTGCTTGCATCTTCTCCTAGCTGTTGTTGGCTCCTTTATAATTTGGCTCAAGTTGTTACTCATGTATACGTGTGTGGGCCAGTGTGGTCGGCAGCGCTTTTATGCGCTTGCGAGCAAGTGTGTGTGTGTGTCTTAAGCCCATTCCTGTTTATCATTAAAATAAGGTTACTCAACATTTGTTGTTGGTAGCGTATTTGCTGTACTTTTTTGCGCTCCGTTGCTGAAATAAAACTTTTTCTCCTCTTCGTGACAGCCCATTTTGTGCCTCGCTTCGCCGCAATACTCGTATTGTGTCGAAGCAGCGACATTTACAAGATTTCATATGTTTTTTGGTGTGTCGTTTCTGCTGTTGCTGTCATTATTGTTATTATTATGATAATTTTAATAAGATTACGACGTTAACTTGCGAAGAAAAACGCACACACACACATATATACCTATACCAACACACACACATACACACACACACACTTCAACCCATACGTCATCTTTATTTCATGAATGGAAATTGTGTGCACTGCAGAAGAGTAACGAGGAGGCGGTATGATAAATCGGTGGCATGTGCTACGGTGGCATGATGAAGCAATTAAAAGTTAGCCTATATAAAGGGATTATTGCCAACTTGTTGGGTCAGTTGGAAGAAAATGTCAAGAAAGCAAATACGGTTTAAAGGTAAGGGTTTTAAATGAAGGTCAAGAATACCTCAGCTGGGGCGGCAGTGCATATTATAATCATTGTTTGTAAGTAAGTTAAGCAGAATTACAGGTGAAGTTGTCACATGCACTTTATTTTCGGACCACTTAAAATGTTTTTTTAAGCAGTTTCGTATAAATGAAGACTTTTCCTACAGAATGATTTCGTCCTTTTACAATCCCAAACAGTTAATGGCTTTTAGGCATTACCTTGCAAAGTTTTAAGATCCTATCTCATTTTGTTTAACCGTTTTTGCGCTTTCCACGCACACAATCAGACAGCTAAAATTTAGTAACGCTCAGCAAAATGTTTATATACTTTCGAGCGTCTCCGTTCTACATATAAGGTGGACCATCGTTTTGCCTTTTGTACTTATATACCCTCCACCATAGCATGGAGTGTTACTAAATTTGTTGTTGTTGTAACAACATATCAAGACCCTTCCGCGAAAAATACGTAAGCGCCACTCGCTTTTTAATGAGATTGTAAAACGCTCTAAAGCTTAAATATTAAAAATTAAATGTAGATTGACGGAAGATTATATGTTAGCTTATTTAATTAACTTATTTCAATGTTACTAAATGTTGTTCCTTTTTTGTCTATGTGGTTGCCAGATTTAATAAAATTCTCATCCCTGAAGAAGTTGGAAAAATCCCAACGGAACGTCGGATTGAAAGAATGAGATAATAATCTTTTATTTGCATTCAAGTTGAATGTGACCTTGAAAGCCCATTTAGGAAATCCTAAGGAAAACCAAAAAAGGTAAACAAAAAAGGTCAATACATAATCAAAATATTAAATATTAATATTTACAAAGATAAAGCAAATTCAATTGTATTGGAATCTACCAGCTGAATTAGACAAAAAACCTTCTCTTGTAAAATGTTCTTTTTGGCGTTAAGGTATTTTTCGCCTACTCGTCTGCTTCGATATCCAGGCGAAGGAAACGCGCCATTTGAACTGGATGCGTTCTAAGGGAACTGGTGGTCACCTGAGTGAGCTTGGCCAGGCAATCTAAGAGATGCTGAGCGTCATGTGGCCTTTAATGGCAGGCGGGACAAACATCCGAAATGATAGTATCAATTCACGCCCAGTTCGAATTGAGGCGGCTGCCCCATCCAAATCTCAGCTGAGGTAGAACCACTAGCGTCTGCCGAGGTAGCATCTTTCCCTCTAGTGAAATCGCCGGGTGATGTTCCCCTAGCACTACATTTACGCTATATATACGTGAATGTCGTTCAGTTTTGATGATCTAAAGGTTCTCTCTCGTACCGCTGAACCTCCTTGTTTGTACCTAATCTGCCTGGGCGGAGGCATCCTGCCCAAGAGATGGTGGTTAGCATGACGTCGGCGAACACACAGATATTGCTTTGACAACAAAAAATTATGCCTGCGCACGGTAAGGACCTTCGTCTCTTCATGTAGATGGTCCTGAGAAGACATAAGGAAACACCCAGTTGATGTTGTCAGGGTGGCATTTCGGCAAATCTAAATTTTCTTCAACTGTGCCGTTGTTGTTGTACCGGCAATTGTGTACTGAGGTGACAGCCCTTGGCCGGGAAATTGTTCATTGGGTTAATCCAGTCCATAGAACCGGCTGTCGTGAGATTGCCAACGGCGTCGTTTTCACGTTCGCGGAACACATCGGCGCAGCGCAGTTTGCTACAGACCGACCTATCGTTTTGTAAGAGGTCTACAAGGTTTCTTTTTGGCTCCTTAAATACTGGCATCTAGTGAATTAAGGAGCTTGTTCCTACTTTTAAGCTTATTACAGTGAGCTGTAGCATGTGCAGAGAGTTGAAAAGGGCTGCCCAAGGTATTTGGGGTAGTTGGCAGTCTGGATGCCAACGTCATTGACTTTCACGTTAAGTTACAACTGCACCTCTGCGGTTCCTGCTGTAAACAGTGTGGAAAATGATTTGGAGGCGGATATTTTCATATTCCTCGCAGTAAAGAAGCTTGCTAAGTCAGTGAGGTAACAGTTGATTTTCTCGCATATGTCATCCACTTTAAATCCTGACGCCAGAATTGTGCAATTATCAGCAAGCGACACAATTTCAACGCCATCTGGTGGAGCAGAAATTTTTAGATAGGTAGATGTTAAACAGTGCTGGAGATATCACCCCATTCTGGGGAACTCCCTGTTTATCGCTACGGTGCTTTAACTTTCTGTCTCTAAATTCCACATATGACTTGTGCTCACAGATATAGTTTACGACCCAAGAGACCCAACTAGACGCAAGGGACGTTTCTTCAATGTCATACCGTGTGCAAGACCTTGTTATTTTGATTGGAGACCCACCCTATATAGTATATATAATATTGATTTTCGTAAAACCATAAGACGATCTGGCCATGTCCGTCCACTTCCACGTTCGATTTATGTAAAACTCTTAGGGCGAAATCGGACCAGAGGGGAAATGTTTCCTAATAAGGAAATAAGGTATATCGGAAAACTACGCACTTGCTCAACGCTGGTGTTTATTTCGGCCTTGGTGAACGTAACGAAGTTTTTACTTGTTCTGTAGAAGATGTAAACTACCCCCTCCCCTCGACTGAACTGAAACCTGGTCATAAATACAGTTGGTATTAACGTTTAAAAACGGCCACTGCCAAATGTCAGGCGGCTTTTACACAGGTTTGAGCCAGAGTAATTATGTGAAACAGTAGCTGGCTATTCATGACTTACAAGGGCCAAATACACAGTTGACTCGCTAAAACTTTTTTTTTTCTATTTTTTGTGAAAAGGGTAAAGGGACATAATTCCACATCATGTAGGGCAAACGCTTACGTAACTCTTATGACATTGGCGAAGTAACGTAAAGAAGGCAAGTCGAAAGAGATGACGGCGAAGTAGGACAAATGTAAAGAAGTCAAGTTCAAATAATAAAAAAAGTAACGTCGACGAGGGTGAGTAAAACAGTAGATGTGCTACGATTGTTGGACACGTTAGGGTTTGAGTCTGTGTGACGTTTTTTGTACCTCAAGAAGGCCCATTTTCCCTTTAGACCGATTTGAGACAATTTCAATACCAAATGATCTATAAAAATCGGAATTTGTAGAGTAGAGTAGCAAATTTTGTTTAAGAAAAGTCAAGTGGAATACTTCTATCGAGTCTATCGAGCTTGACTACCTCGGATGTGACAAATTTTCTGAGAAGCTTTCCATAAAGTAGAGGTTTTGAAACCTTCATAAAGATACACCGCAAAAATGTGCTGGTTTCTATACCCACATACATCATGGATAGAAGAAGAAATTTTTCTTGCCGTGTACAGCACTTGAAATATTGATTCGAGACTAGATATGGGCACGTGAGTAATTAAGGCTCACGCACGATCACGACGTAAACATTTTGCATCACGCACGTCGATTTTTTTAGCTCATGTTCACGCACGCTCACGTGAGTAAAATTAAATATTACTCACGTTCATGAGGAATCACGTGAGTCACGAAACTAACTCATAAGAAAAAACTCTCATTTTTAAATGAAAAATATTTTTTTTTCACATTTTTATTGAAGGAAACAAGTTTTATTTTTATGAATACGAGTAGATGAAATTAACGTTCAAATATAAATAAAGTTTATATTATTTTAATAAAATACTTAAAAGTCATAATTATAGTTAATAATTAAAAAACAAAAATTAAATTCAGTCTCTTTTTCATTGGGATTAAAAAAATTAATGTAATTTAGCGTCTTTTGTAAAAACAGTCTTTTTATACTTCACACTCAAGCGAATATAAAATTAAATAAATTCAAAACATTCAAAAAAATTCTCAGTGTTTTTGTGGAGAAAAATTTTTTTGTCAACGTCGTTTCACCAGGAAGTCTAGTTCTTCCTTCTTCTAGATTTTTTCCAGAAGTACACGCAGAGAAAGGTTATGGTTACTATATGGTCACTGCAACAATAGTATGTTCTCTACAGTAAAAGTATGTTCGTCGCAACCATAGTATTGTTTTTTGAATTTCTTTTTGACAATAGTATGATTGCGGCAATATTAATATTGTTGAAATGTAACAAAAGTATTGTTGCCAAATTTAAAAATGAAAATATGGTTGTAGCAACAATGTAAATATGGTTAGTGGGACAAAATTATTGTTTTCATGGGTTTTATGTTAACAATAACATGATTACGGCAAAACCTTAATTTTTTTTTTAATTTGAAAATGTTACGAGGGCAGTTCGGAAACTTCTTAGCCTAGCACAGAAAAAAGTTAAGTGTTTTGGAAACTTCCATCTCTGCTATGAACACATGTTAAATTTTGTTTCGATCTGGCAACTCCTTCGTATAGAAACAGGTGTTCACAAAAGACGCATCCGCGATTTTTTTACAATGGAAAAATTAGAAATGCGTGGTGTCATTAAATATTTACATAAAAAAGGTTTATCGGGACAAGAAATTCATAATGATATGGTGAATGTGTTAGGTGAAAGTGCTCCTTCATATGCAACAGTAAAAAATTGGGTTGCTGAATTTAAACGTGGTCGTACAAGCATTGAAGATGAACCACGTAGTGGACGTCCAAAAACAGCAACAACAACAGAAATTGTAGCCAAAGTGCATGATATTGTATTAAATGATCGACGAATAAAATTGCGTGAAATAGCTAATATCATGGGCATCTCAAATGATCGAGTCCATTTAATTTTGCACGAAGAACTACAGATAAAAAAGCTTTCTGCAAGATGGGTGCCGCACTTGTTAACAGTCGACCAAAAACGCATAAGAATGAACAATTCTCAAGCTTGTTTGGATCGTTTTCAGCGAAATAAAATGGATTTTAAGCGTCGTTTCATAACTGTTGATGAGACGTGGATCCACCACTATACTCCAGAGACAAAAGAACAATCCAAACATTGGACTGAAGCTGGAGGAACTGCCCCAAAGAAGGCAAAAACAATTCAATCGGCTGGTAAGGTTATGGCAACGGTTTTTTGAGACTTCAAAGGTATTTTATTGATTGACTATCTGCAAAAGGGTAAAACAATAAATTCAGAGTACTATTGCAACCTTTTAGATCAATTGAATGTACAAGTTCGAGAAAAACGTCCTGGCTTACAACACAAAAAAATTATTTTTCATCAAGACAACGCACTAGCGCAAAAGAGTGTTATTTAATCAAGGGATAGAATTGCTAGATAAGTGTTGGACTAAGTGTATTGAAGTTTCAGGAGATTATATTGAAAAATATAAATATTTTTGAAAAACTAACTATTCTCTTTCATTGATAGGCTAAGAACTTTCCGAACCGCCCTCGTATTTTTACGATTCTTACGCAATAATAGTAATAAAAATTATTTTTAAAAAAAAAACTACAGATTAGTATAACTGAAATATTTTTAATAAATGATTTTTTTTTACCGTTAAATAAATCACTCCTTTTGTTACATAACTTACTTAATAAAATTCCTAATTGTTGAATAACAACGTATTCCAGTCTTTACAGACAGTTTTGGGGATCATTGTATGGTTGTGCGTAAGTCATACTATGGTTATGAGGATCATAATATGGTTGTGGGGATCATAGTATGGTTAAATGTGAATAATAATATGGTTGTGGGGATCATAGTATGGTTAAATGTGAATAATAATATGGTTGTGGGGATCATAGTATCGTTGTGGGTGAATAATCATTCACCCACAACCATACTATGTTGTACTACTATTATACTATTGTTGTGAGGACCATAATATTGATATGGGGATCATAGTATAGTTGTGTGTGAATCATACTATTGTTGTGATGATCATAATATTGTTGTGCCACAATCATATAACCAACAATAGTATGGTGCTCTTCGAATATTGTTACCCCAACCATACTTTTTTTCTGCGTGTAGAGAACACTCTCTCACTTGTTGCTGAACTGCATGGAATACATAAAATATATGAGACCAGATTTCTTAAAAGGCTAATTTTTTTCTTTAAATAAATTCTAAGTTCTTCTTCAATTTGCTCGTCTTTATTTTGAGCATGACGTTAATGCGAAGTGTCCATATATTCAACAACAAACTGGAGGAAGGTTCACATACAGGTTCACATTGTTCGAATTCTTGAACCAAATTATGAATGTCGCTTGCAATTACTTTTATAGTTGAGTAAACTAATTCGTGAATCACGAAATTTTTCCACTCATGCACGACGATTTTTTTTTTGGTCACGTTCACGCACGCTCTCGTGAGTAAAATTATCTTTTACTCACGTTTACGCGTGATTCACGCTAATCACTCGATTTGTGCCCATCTCTAATCTCTATTCGAGACCCTAGAAAGTATACATATTATTGTCCTAGCAACATCCTTGCGTTTTGGAATTTGTAAATAAATGGGCTAGGATATGTTTTAGGATACTAGCAAAATCGGCACAAAGGGGGAAAGTTTCTTCTTAAGTACACTTTTTAAAAATGTCTTTATCACTTCTCCATTATTTGTGGATGCACAATTACTGAGAATTGTTAGTGGAGCGCGGTTAACAAATCAAATATCGCAATGTTTTTTTACGAGGTGAAGTGGTTCAAAACAAGGGTCCCCAATCATCTAGTATCAAAATTTCGTTTTTATAAATCGTCTTAAACTTAAGGATCTTGCGCATAGACCATTATAAGTCATCTTAAATTTAAGGTCCTTGTGCATAGACCATTAAGCCCAAAAACGGACGGTATAGTCAAAACAACCGACCAATATGGACATATGGATACTCAAATTAAAGCAAATTTTAGTACGATATAAAACTAAATTTCTTTTATGCTTTAGCTCAGCCAAGTGTCCGTCTCATGTCACTTTAGTGGCAAAAAAAATCGATTGTAATAAATACTAAAATTAGATCAAATTTCGCTACGAATACATTTACAATACAAATTTATTGAATTCGGCCAGTCCATAGGGGACCAAAAATATGATAACTTTTATTCATCCCATTTTAATAGGATTCCATGGCGGATGCAAAGGATTTCTTTTGAATAGATATATTATATATGTGAGGAAGGTCCACCAATAGTTTCGCAAGACCGAAAATTTGTTATCGAAATGAATTTTTTCCCAAATTATGAAAGTTGCTTAATGGTTTTTGAAGAACAACTTTGCTTAAATAGGGGAAATTCATCAGTATTTTGTATCTAGCGATAATTTGGGTATAATTGATTTTATTGGTTTGAAAATGTTATTTGTTACCACATCTGGGGGAAAATGAACCACTGTGCTCAAAGGGTTCTACAGCACATATTGATTACGCTGCTCGAAACAAGGGCTTATTTTAATTGCTGCATAATTTCAAAGATTGGTTAGATATGGGCTTTTCCTTGATTATGTATAGGCTTTTACCATTTTTCCCTGACTTTTAACACCCACCCTCATACCATTGCACATTTCATCGCATAAAGCTTATGCACTTGTATAGGTTTTACATTTTTCACGAGCAGAAAACAGTTTCTTGAAAAGTCTTCTTGTTTTTTTATGTTGAATGAAATCTTTGCTGCGGCAATCTTGCCTTTATTTCGGTGGGTTGGTTGCTGGCTGGTGTTTTGTTCGGCTGCCAGTGGTGTATGGCAGAAAGCTTAGATAAAGTTTGAAGACCTTGTTAAAATGTGATGGCCATTAAAATAATTAACGAAACAAACTAAGTTTGTTCTAGTTTTTTTTTTTTTGAGAGGCAGAGATGAAAACTTTGAGGAGTGGGCACTATCATTTCCACAGAATCCTTTAATGCAATTTGATGGATTAGTTTTTTAATCCACTTAAACTCGTTGCACAAATGCCGTAAAATACGAGTACTTTTTGCATTTAACTAGAGATTAAAGGATTTTACTACAAACTACCCACTTTAAAAGAAAAATTCAGTAAACGAGGTAACTGATAATTGCTGATGTAGTACTCTTCAATTTGATGCGAAGCTTTCAAGGTTTATACAGTACTTGTAATGAAAGAAAGTCCAGCACTGAGCCACAAAAAAATTAAAGCGAAATAAATCATAATAGCAGTCGCTGAAATGCTTAAATATAGACGGTTTCTATTTAAAACTTAAGCCAAACATAATTTGATAACTTTTTTTTTCTCAAATAATTCTATTTGCAATCTCTTTACACAAAAAATAAATATTAAGAAAATTGTCTATACTGTGTGATTCATTCACGACTGGACACCATAAGCGCAAATTTTCTTTGGCTCATTTCATGAAATATGTCCATTTACGACCATGCCCGAAAATGCAAGGAGGCGAATTGGCAGCGGTTAAAAAATGTTCGGATTGGTGGTCGGAGGGTACTAGGGTAAAATTGCTAAGTTCTGAACCAGTGGTCGGATAGCCCAACCCCATGGTCGTAGATGGACTTATTTTCATAAAATGAGCCAAGGATTACGCTGGTGAATCAATCACCAGTCGTAAATGAATCACCCTGTATACTTAAAATCAACAGTTTTGCTCAGCTCCAGCAAACCTAGCAGTTAGTAACAGTATTGCATTATGAATAAAGCATATAATTTGCACAAATCTAAAATAATTTGAGAATGCCAATTAAGGGCAAGTCAAGAAATTGCCGTCTTTTCAGTGTTCTAGTTTCGTTACTAACATCAAATAGCATTAATGCAAGTATATGTGACGCGCAAATAGAAAGGGACCTATGGCTAAAAACCTGTTATGTTCAGGAGAGCCATTTTAAAGATTTAAATACGTGTATCTTTGGTATACCATCACTTTGATAAAACGCGCATATCTCTGGGAGGGAACACTTTTATGGCATGGGATCAGTCTCACTCGATGCTCAGATGTTGTCCACATCAAAAAAAAGTGAAAATTGTTTTTTTTTACCCTTAGGTCCCTTTCTCTATGCGCTGTCACATATTCGAATGTTGACTTATTCTGTTGATGTAATTTGTGCTATATATGCTTATTTCGATTCTATCTTTGGGAATACCAAGATCTTTATGTAAAGGGTGGTTACATTTTAAGGGCCGATGATGAATGTGAACCACACCTTCTGCATTTAATTTGATATTTCTCAATTTCAGACTAACTCAATTTGAACCATGGAAAGAAAATCATCTTCAGTGATGAGGCACATTTTCACCTTAGTGGATTCGTCAACAAGCAGTATTGTCGCATTTGGGCGAATGATAATCCAAGAGTGATTGTCACAAAAACAATGCACCCATAAGAAGAGTAACTGTTTGGTGCGGTTTATGGGCTGGCGGCATCATCGGGCCGTATATTTTCCAAAACAAGGCCGGTCAGGCAGTTACTGTGAATATTGTTCGCTATCGTGAGATGATAACGAACTAGTTATGGCCCGAATTGGAAGATATAAATGTGGACGATATATGGTTTCAACAGGACATTGCCACTTGCCACACAGCTAACGAAACAATGGCTCTTTTGCACGATAAATTCAATGGTCGTGTTATCTTACGTCGTGGCGATGTTAATTGGCCGCCAAGATCATGTGATTTGACACCGTTGGACTCCTTTCTTTGGGGTTATTTGAAAGAAAAGGTTTACTTCGATAAGCCAGCAATGATTCAAGAGCTAAAGGATGAGATAATTCGGCACATTAACGGCATAGAACCCCAATTATGCCTCAGCGTCATAGAAAATTTGGACCATCGGATGGAGGTGTGCTGCCGAGGTCGCGGCGGCCATTTGCCCGATATTTTGTTCCATACAGAATTGCACCATACCAGTATTATCATAATAAAAAGAAATGACAATAATTTCCTAAATAATTTGTGTTTTATTCAAAATCAACATCGGCCCTTAAAATTTAACCATCCTTTATATTGTTATGGTTAACAAACCAAGGAGAATTAGTGATAAGTCTGAGAGTTTTTGATTGATACCTTTGCAAAATTTCCACATAAGAATTAACTGTAGTTTTGTACAGCAAAACTTTGTTCTTAAATGCGAATATCGACGTAAAAGCCAATACTCGTACATACGAGTATGCTTTGTCTTATTTTCTAGCTATTGTCTTTTGGATTATATGTGCTGCTTTCGTATAAAACGCCTGTCTATGTTAAGTATTTCACACAACTTAATGGGGGAATAGTGATTCCATTTAATGTAACCGGTGGACAGCTATCTTTCCTAAGAGTAAAAAATGCATGCTTCGACTTGTCGGCATTGATGTTTATACTACACTTCTTTAACCAAGATTTTGGGTTTGAATGAAGCTGAAAGCTTCTGCAGGTGACTGACTAGGAGCTCATAAAGCAGTGTCCTCTGCATATGTTGCTATTGTGAGTTCGTCGTTCGTAGGAAAGTCAGATGTATATATTGTATAGAACACCGGCCCCGACGCACTGCCTTGTGGTACGCCAAATTTAATATAACCAATTTCCGAGCCTTAAATCTTCTATCGCTTAAATAAGACCTCATAAGTATATAAAAGGGAGTAGAAAAAAGAGTTTTTAACCCAAATAATAGACCTTCGCGCCACACTTTGCAAAAGCTTGTTTCATATCGAGAAATACCGACGCGCGATATTTTTTAAATTCTTAACACTCCCTTATGGTTTTAACCACTCCATGGCATTGTTCGGAGATTCCATGGCCTTGTCTAAACCGAATTGGTGATCAGGCAATATATTCAAAGTTTCCAGGACTGAAAAAAGCCTTTTCTGTAGCAATCTCTCAAAAATTTTGGACAAAACACAATAAAGTAATAAACTTATTGGTCTAAACTAATCGGTAATATTTTCATGTTTATTCGGCTGCAGTACCATTATATAAGTAATAGTTGTGAACTTCTATTGAATAGGAAAGTAAGACAACCGTCGGGACAAATTTCAAAGATAAAGTAAAAAGTGTTTTTTTGACTAAACGGGTCAGTTAAGAAACAAGCTTTCCTTATATCGGGTATGACCCCTACGTAACACAGACTCCATTGCATTCAAAACAATTAAAATCATTAATACATTCCATCGTCCCTACAAAACTGAAGCTAAAAAATATCGTACGATTTTGGGGCCCCTTTGGCCCATGCCTCTATACTATATTTGAATTCGCAGCAAAATTTGCTTTAATTTGAGCCCACATGCCCACAGCCCACAGTGATGCCAAAAGTGATGATTTTTCGTTATTTTGAACTTGTTTTTTAAATTTTGCAAAATGACGATTTTTTGACACAGCTCCCTTATGGTCGAACCATAATGCACGATATTAATAATGAGTCACACCTAATCGTCAAGATATTTTGACCAACTTAATTCGACATTTCTTTCTTTTAGTGCTTGACAAATTCAACCATGGAGAGGTACAGAAGTAAGGAGCACGTTAAGATTGTTGAAAATGGACGTTCAAATCAAAATGCATTTCATGCACTTTGTGATTTTTTTGGTGGTCCAAAATAATCGACCAAATGTGTCCACAATCAGGAAATGCGCAATTTTTTAGCAAACCAGGTCTGTAGGAAATGTGAAAAAACCTGTGCTCGTCTAGTTTGTTCTGCGAAAAACATTGATGTTGTTAGCGATAGTGTGGCAGAAGAGCCGACAACCTCGACTCGTCGTCGCGTCCCACAATTGGACATCTCGAGAACATCACTGGTGCGAATTTTGCATAAAGATTTAATATGATTGACTCTAAAGCAACAAAGCCTACAGACCATCTCAAGCATCGGCAGTGACTCTTGGGAGAGAAATTCAATGGCCGTGTTGTCTTACGTCGTGGCGATGTTAATTGGCCGCCTCGGATATGTGATTTGAAACCATTGACCTCCTTTTTTTGAGTATAGAACAATTCAATAGATAAGGGAGGTGATAACTCGGCACATTGACGACTTTGTACCTTTATTATGTCTCAGTCATTAAAAATATGGACCATCGAATATAGTAGGTATGCCACCGAAGCCGTGGCGAGCATTCGGCCGGTTTCACACATAATTTTTTTAAATCCTTCTATCATGATAAAAAATATTTAAAAAATTCCCCTTAAACTTTTTGTTTTACTTACAATTAACATCGTGCGTTTAAGTTGGACCACCCTTAATATCTCAAAAAAGGCACTAGTTGCTCCACGTTCAACTTTCAGTGACCTAAAAAGCGATAAGTAGTTAATATTGTTATATTGCTTCTAATTTAAATGCAAATTTTACTACAAATCGAACTCAAGATTGATTTCGAAGTTTTGGCTGAAATTAAGTTTGGACTCATGGACCGCAGGGGCCCAAAAACCGGCCCTTATGAAATGAAAGGGACCAACTGAAAATATGAGCATATGGCTACTTTAATTACTGTTTTATTGATAATCTTTATATGAATTCACTTCGAGGGTTTGGTCCAGGTTGGGGTAGGTCTTAAGGACCCAATGAAATGAAACAACAGATAGCGAATTCACGGAAGAGGATATATAAAATTAGCCTGGCCGAACTTAACGATATTTTATTTGTTTTCTTGTTAAAACTACTGTGCAGAGTATTCGTTAGCCAGAGTATGCCTTCGTACTCCAGGCTAGCAGAGATTGGAGCTCAAGAATACTGCAGGCATGCCATTTAGGCGTGTCGCTGCCCGAAAGCTTCCTTCAAAAAAAAACTCATTTCCCTATACTCAACTTCCAAAAGGTTAAAAGAACATTATTATAACGAACATTAGAATTTTAAACTTTAAACATTTATTAATATAACCCATAGTTAAGTGTTATTACCTAAATCATCTCAGCTGTGCTGCTATTTAATTGATCCTCACTGTGTTTTTTCTGAAATATGACTTTTCTATTGCTCTCCTCGGACAAATCAACTATAAATAGAGTCGGCATTAATATTAAGTACGCAATTATTTAATTTGTTCCTTATTTACAAATACACATACAAATTCTGGTATGTGTGCGTGTGCGTGTATGGGTGTGTATGTGTGTCATCACAATTATTCACAAATTAATTTACAAGTCAACAATGACAGTCACCAGGATATGCTTACATGTGTAGTATTTATGTTGTAGTAGTAGTTGTGGTAGCGGTAACAGGTAAACATATCCCCGAGGACGGACAAAGTGTCAACGTTTACAGAATTTTCCTTACCTTATCTTGGAAATCAAAACATTTCCACTACCATTAACACAGTAGCATAAAGTACACGCACACACACACATCAACACTAACACATGTACGTACAAGTGTATTTGTGTATTCTCTTATTAAATGAAACGCAATATTTAGGTAATGTTGTCATCCGCGGGGACTTTCGTCCATAGGAGACCGACGCACTGACAGACAAACAGACCGACTGACAGAAAGAGAGACAGAGAGACAGACAGACGACAACTCAAATGCCACTGTGACAACTGTGATTGTAATGTCAATGTCATAGGCTGACATTTATGTTGAATAAAGATAGTGATTATGTATGTATGTGTATGTGTGTGTGTGTGGGAGTAGGATAATACTTGTATTCGTTTCATCAGGCTAAAACAACACTGCGTGTTTTTCTATTAATCTGAATATGAAACCTTCAGATTGCGGTCACTTGAAGTCGTTTTTTGCGATTTCATACTGACAGGCAGGACTAATGTGAGTCCAATTGTTGATGACAGTGGGAATTTGTTTTAGATAAAGGACATTAAAGATTTGTAAATACAGCTTGCTTTTGAGCTTTTTATTCATTTAAATTTCTGACATTTTGCTATATTTATTTATTTTTTTCAAAATTGTGCATTTTTTAAATCAGACCAGCATTTTCTTTAGGGACAATATTATCCCTTATTGTCCCTTTTCAATGCCTTTCGGGTTTTGAAATTAATTAATGACTCTACCTACTGGGTGGGAGGGTATACTTGCATAATTTATGATGATTTATTATAAGTGAGAAACAACAACAAAAGGATTGTGAGACTTTATGTACTGTCTTTCTGTTCCAGCTCGATCGTAAGAGAACTTTAGAATAGATTTGCAACAAAAGTGTTATTAGACTCTATGTACTTAAGGGCTATATGAGTATAACATTTTCTGTACGATTGCCTTGCCATAAACACTTTTGAAAAGAGTTTCTTATCGTTGTTAGCTTTTTCACGGAGTATTAAAAAACCGTCATTAAGATTGGAAATGGCCCATATTTCCATACTGCTTCTTTAAGTACCTTTCATAGAAATGTAAAATTTTGCCCACTTTTAGTAGTCCTGAAAAATCTGTAATACTTCTTACTGGCATGTGATAGTTCTTAAACTAAGTAACTGCAAATTAAACTATCACATGAATTCCAATTCCACCACAGCCGGTTCTATGTACCGGATTGACCTAGAAGCAGCAATCTTCATCTAAGGGCTTTCACCCCATCACCACGTGTGCCGCTACAACAACCACATGAATTCGGTGATGAAAAATTGCCACCATATCCACGTCCTTCCAGATTCTAAATTTTAAACCACTTTAATCTTATAGCATAAAATTCGCTTTAACTAAGCACTTGGAATGGGTTGCGAGCACAGCTTTAGCAAGATGAGAGTGGTTGTCACGCCCCATTCAAAAATGACCCAAATTGGACGCTCAGCATGCACTTTGTCATGAATACCCGCGGAAACCATATGTCCAATATTATTTTCTTATTAAAATGCCATGCATTGATCTTTCAAATAAAAAAACTGTTTTTGTTGTAAATAATATAATTATATCCGTCACCGAATTAGACAGGTTAGGAATTAAAACTTAATTATCCTTAAGTTAATATTTAACAAATATTTTTGAATAAACGTCAAATTTTTAATTCTGCAAACAAACTTTTTTCTACCCGTCTTTTATAAAGGATAACATTTTTGTATTTAGCGGGTTTTAAGCGTAATTTGTTCATTTATCAAATACTCGTACTCGTACAATACGTCTATTATTTTGGATACATTTATGTGTATATGGAACTTGGAGTTGATTGCCACAGTCGTTCTAGTACCTTTCTTACAAAGGTCGTTCGCACTATTTTTACATAGCTTTCCTTTTTTTGAAAATATTACCCTCATCCGCGCAATCTTTTTTTTTCTTTCTTGAATCACTTTTGAACCAGTTTTCTACATATATACCTCTTTATTGTTTTCCATTATATCGATTTAATTATGGCAAAGGTTTACACCATTGCAAATTTCTTATTGAATTTGCTTTTCACTCTTATGAGTATTTCCGAAATTTGGCCATTTTTCCTTCCTACCCTGGTAACATTGGCTTCATACTAGGGCATCTTCCGATTTGGAGGCCCGGCAAGGTACAAACTCTGACAAAATTGACCTGTATAGGGCTGTGTTCCGGAATTTAAGGGCCAACCGTTCAAGGATCTATATTAGACATCCGTATTTTATGAAAGTCGGCACTGTCTGTACTGAGGGAAAAGACACAATAAAAAAATTATTTTTATTTGTATTTTATTTGGATATGTCTTTTGCATATCAAAGTAGTGCAGGGAAATATATAGTCGACCGATGTTAGCCTATTTTACTAGTTTTTTTTATTAGTCGTTATTTATTCTCATTTGGGACATTTTTTCCCGTGTTAGAAAATTGTAGCCCTTTTTTCTTACTCCCCAAACTATTTGCAATACCTGTTTTTTTCATTATAGTTCAATAAACCTTTGTCGTCTTCACTTGCCCAATGTGCTGGTTTGGGCCAAGAACGAACCCTATTGTGAGGTTCACCTATAGGTGAATTAACACACTCTAGTTATTGAAATCCCTTATTCAATTTGGGATATCAAATGAGGCAAGAATTTCATGCAGAAATACAGGGTGGAGCGCGGAATTTGCTTATTTGTATTCTGCCAATTTCAGCCTCAGTATTGTTAATTAGGTCTTCCAAGGTGTTGGAGCGGTTGATATACACCTTCGACTTCAGGTTACCACAAAGGGAAAATCGCAAGGGTCTATGTCTGTTGAGCGTGCCTGCCAATTCACATCAACCCTCACAGAGATAAGCCGTCCAGGAAACATACAAGCCTCAAAAAATTCATGGTAACCCTCGCTGAGTGTGCAGTAGCACTATTCGGTTGGAACCATGCATCCTCTAATTGCATTGGCTCAAGAGCCGGCTGAAAAAATCCTGTATCATAGTCAAGTACCGTTCGGAGTTCACAGGTACGGCAGTAACGGCCGAGCAGAGCGTTTTGGAGATTGCAGTACAGCTGTCATAACTCTCCCGATGTTTTGTGGTGTTGTAATTCTTTCTTAGGTACGAGGGCTGCTATATATATTTGGCCTAATAATGAAAATGCGAATATTTATCATCAAAAATGTTTTTTTTTATTGTTTTTCGAAGTATTCTTCAGCACGATTTATACACTTTTGCATGCGCTTAAACCAATTGTCGAAGCACTTTTTTCAATCCGATTGGGACACCTCCAAAACATGGATTGAACGCTTCAACAGCATCTTCTGGCGACGAAAATCGTTTACCACGCATTTTTTTCTTGATGTGCGGGAATAAAAAAAGTCGTTGGGTGCCAAGTCATGGCTGTACGGCGGATGACCCACCAATTCGACGTTTTGGCCGCTCAAAAAGGCGCTGGTTTGAGCCGATGTGTGAGTGCTTGCATTGTCATGGTGCACAATGATTCGTCTTCTCTTGTTCGTTTTTCGAATTTCTCCGAAGACTTCAGACAAACAAATTGTGGTGTACCACTCAGAAACGTCGAAAGTTGTGAAAAATGATCGCACGAAAATGTTCACGAGTTATTTTTATTTTTTTGTCAAATTGATTTTTTTAAGTCATTGTAAACAACACAAATGATGGCCGTACGTCAAAACGTTCTGAGCACGTTTATGCTAATAAATGTCAAACTTTCCAACGGAAATGTCAGGTGGCGACAGGCAACACTAAGTGTTGCCTATGCCATAAATATATATAGCAACCCTCGTACACATGACACACTCCCTGCTGCTCTCAATGAAGTTACCCAATTTACAATTGATTGCCGTCCAGAAATACGTCCGCGTGCGGGAACAGAGAATCGTAAACAAAAGCACGGTGCACTGCAATGACAAAAAGCAAATTACCGCGCTCCACCCTGTACAATAGTTTGTGTTCAAACATTAGACTAATGTTTGAAGTCAAAAGAATTTACATATTTTCAATTTTTATTAGCCAAATTTTTACTTTTAGTTAAATATATAAATATGTCATACCTAATTATAATCCACACTAGGGGATCCGATCAAGTTATCGACTTGTTTTTATCGTAAATGTCCAAACGTTAATGCAGTAGTAACGCAGCTTAAATTTATCCTGATGAACGGCTGCTATCCAAAGTAACTTTAAATCCTATGTACCAAATTAATTGGAAGCGTGTATTTATCCTTTTGTTGAACGTCTGCTATCCTTTGCATATTTAAACATTGTCTTAAATTTTTAATTGGTACGGCAATTAATTAATTTATTAGTTGGCTGATTAGGTTAATGACTTTTTTGGTCAAAATTTTCTAAAATTTTAAGTTGTAGTAAAGCAGCGTATCTATACTTTCCCTGTTCTTCAACGTCTGCTCTCCTTGGCCAATTAAACCACTGCCTCCCATTTTTAATTGGCTGCGTAATAAATTAATTAATAACTATTTCAAATTTCCTACAAAAAAAACAGTAATTCAACAAAAAATGGTGATTTATTATTCAAAGCAGTGCTGTTTTAATGAGCACGACGTTTAATTCGGCTAAGCCGTGCATTAATTTGTGCTGACACAACATAAGCACAGGAGCACCACAAACACACACCCAATACCACATTACACTCGGTACGCATACATATAAACAGGAACCTACACACACTAACACAGTTTCACAAACACCAACACTCACGCACGAACACTTCGCAACACACATCCACGTGTGCATGAATGAATACAAAGCGCGCACCCGCACTCACTTATACACCCACGCACACACACCTGCACATGTCTGTCCTTATGTCCGTCCACGTTCACCGCACGGAATACCGCAAAACAAAACTCAAAAGGGAAGGCGCCCATAAATTGTCAATATGTTTGTTGTCCTTCTTCTTCCACCGCAAAATGCCGCCATGCGAACGCAGCGTTTGTATCAGTTCGTCGGTTTTTATGGCCTTTCCGCCTGCCGCAAGGATATGCCACGCTGTGAAGAGCACACCGAGTATCCACACAGAATATCCGGCAATAGACTGAAATGAAACGCATGGCATGCGTCTATGCCAAGTGCCATTATCAGTCCTTGGCATCGTGAATTTGAAAATTGTGCTTAAAACTTTGTGTCAAGTGTCAGTTGACGTCATAACAAACAAACAGACGAAGCAACGAACGCACACACACATACGAGCAGGAACACGAATATGGTCTTACTTCCAGAGAGTAAAGAAAGGTGAAAGGTGAGTTTCAAAAACTTACAAACATCTGAAGATGTCAAAGGAAACTGAGAGGGAGAGAGAAGAGACATTGAATGAATTTTGTGCAAAAAGCATATGAGAGAATTTCTCCGGTTAAATGAGAGAGTTATAAGGCGACTCTCATTTGCTCAGAGAATACTTTAATCTTTAACAGAAAAGCTTTGTTAAATGTCCTTAACATTTGGTTTATGCTCTTTTTTATATATTTAAAAGAGTTTATCATTTGCTTGTCCAAGTTTATTAAAGAGAACACAATTTTCGGAGTAAACTTCTCTCTGAGTAGTGAGGTGAAATTTGTTCTTGTTAATAAGAGGATAATCTGGCATGTATTTAATAGCAAAAGAGCAAAGTTTTACGGTATCTTGACTATTTATTCCGAAAGCGATGGAATGCACTCTCTTAATTTTGGGGGACAACAAGAAGACCAAATATCGATTAATTTGATGGAGGGGAATTTCCAAGAGCCAAGAAAGGAAATAGCAAAGCAGACATACTGCCAGTGTTTATAAAACGAACATATTGTACAAATTTGAAGCGAAATAAAATACGGTTGGTTTAACGTTTACAAGTAAAAACTTTGTAAAGTTCTGCCAGATCTGGTTTTATTTTACCTTCAGCATTAATTCGCTATTGAAGTGGTCCGTTTTTTGGTCCTCTTCGGTCTAGGAATCCGGTCCGAATTTTAGCCAAATCTTCGGAGTATATGTTTGGACTGGTAGTAAAACCGTTGTTATTTGTCCCTCGCGAGGCCGAACTTTATCTTAACCAAAGCTTTAAAATAAATCTGCCAGTCCGTGTCTTATATTACCTTCGCATTAGAAGTGATCCCTTTTTTGGCCTCTTGAGTCTATAAGGCCGACACTAGTATCTGTAAAATATTTAAAGAAAAAATCTATGTTGGGATTTTTAGTAAAACGTTTTTTATTTGAAGTATTGGTAATCCGATTCTAATCCCAGCCAAACCTTTGAAGTAAATCCATATATATGACGCGCAAAATAGAAAGGGACCTAAGGGTAAAAACTAGTTTTGTTCAGGAGAGCCATTTTAAAGATTTCAATTCGTGTATCTTTGGTGTACCATCACTTTCATAAAACGCGCGTATCTCTGGGAGGCAATACTTTTGGGGCATGGGTTCGGTCACATCAAAAAAAGAAAAAAAATGAAAATTGATTTTTTTTCTTATTTCCCTTTCTCTATGCGCTGTCACATATGGAGTCGTAGTGAAATCTGCAGATAAGTTCACACTGACTATTGATCGCTTTTTTGACTATACGAGCCATTTTTGGGGCCGCTTGAGCCAAAACGTAAAGCCTTACTCGAGTTCTTCACTCTACAAATATAAGAATTCAATACTAAACAACAAAAAAAAAACTTAAGAACACCTCTTTAAATGCCTGTTAATGTCCTCTGGCCCTTCATCATAAGGTTTAATTCAAATTTGACTTAAATTTCTACTGCCACCAGCTCTCGTTAAAACGTGGTTTGGCAACTGACAAAGATAAAGTAGGGCTTATCGAAACTGCGCCGTCATACCGGCTTACAACTAAAAATCTTTCCGAATAGAAACTTGTTCTCAAATCTAAGTATGAACCATGAACCAAACTTTGTAAATAATACTCGTATAATCAAATTGACAATCAAATCTGAAATAATGTTAAAGATTATAATCCTCGTATGACTAAGGACATATGGCGATAGTATTGTGGTAGTGGTAATCGTACTATGGTTGTGGTAATCGTACTATGGCTGTGGCAGTCATACTATGTTTGCGGAAATCATATTATTGAAGCGACAGTTATTTTATGGTCGTGGGCAAACATGCTATGATGGTGGGAATCTTACTATGATTGAAGGTTACATAATATGGTTGTGGGAATCATACTATGGCAGTGGGAATCATTCTATGGCTGTGGACATCATACTTTTGTTGTATGATAATCAAACTATGGGTGTGCGATTTATACTACAATTGCGTATAATCATAATATGTGACGCGCAAAATAGAAAGGGACCTAAGGGTAAAAACCAGTTTTGTTCAGGAGAGCCATTTAAAAGATTTAAATACGTGCATCTTTGGTGTACCATCACTTTCATAAAACGCGCATATCTCTGGGAGGGAACACTTTTGGGGCATGGGATCGGTCTCATTCGATGCTCAGATGTTGTCCATATCAAATAAAAAGTGAAAATTGATTTCTTTTACCCCTAGGTCCCTTTCTCTATGCGCTGTCACATATGGTAATTTTGGTTATCAGTGTGGGAACATGTAGTGACAATATTATGGTTAAAAAAACCGTACTACAATATTATTTAAACGTTATTTATGTTTGCTACACCAATGGTGGTCTTTGAATATTACCTTACCCCAATCATATTTTGTTTCTTCGTATGTTGAACCTATAAACATACCTTTTTAGGTTAGATTGTGATTTGGTGAATCGCAGTGTAATTCGAAGTGGTCAGTTCCTTAGAAATTCTCTAGGATTATACATTTTTGTTCTTAAATCCTCAGAGAGGCTCGTGAAGGGGTATGAGCCTTTTACGTTAACCTTCACAGACAAAGAACCGCGCACGAACTAACGCGGTATTTGAACCTTTTCGTCTTGAATGCTTCTACAGTAGGTATTTTTCTTCTTTTCGTCTTGAATGCTTCTACAGTAGTAATCAGTTGATACTTTTAGTTTGGCAAGCAGAGCCCCGTGATCAAGGGAACTGACATTGAGGTGGATACGAGTATAAAGGATTTCGCGCGATTTATATCTTGCTTAGTCCAGATTTGCCCGAGGATCCCACATGTCCTGGCTCTAGTTCATCTTAGGTTGCTTATCAGAGTAGGAAGAAAAATATGCAAATGGTCTTTATCGAGCGGAACGTCTAGGGGTTTCCGTATTGTTCCCTAGAATCTTTCTGTGCTCCGTTACCAGCATTGCCGTTGGTGACTTTAAAGAGTGACCTTAACTTATTTTTTAATCCTTTTTGTTTATTTTGACTCTAAATTTGACGTTTTTTGAAACTAATGAATTTTAGACTCGTTCTTACCTTTTTAAAGGAACACAGCTACATGGAGGGAAAACAAACATATTAAGGAATCATTGAAATGTTCGTAGCAAAGTTTAAAAGCATTTAAATGCTTATGTGCAAACATATATTTGTTTGCACCGAAACATAAATATGTCTTTCAATCTATGGCGTATTTTGATTTTAGTTATGAACATTTTTACAATAAAAACACTAATAGGCATGTAGGCTTTCGAGTACACATGAGTTTATATGCTTATGTGCAAACATATATTTGTTTGCACCGAAACATAAATATGTTTGCGGCAATGATCCCAAACACTCTTTTGTATGGTGAATAAAATCTTGAAAATTAAATAGAGTCAGCCCTTAGGTCCCTTCTTAAAGTTTCGTAGGAATCGATCTACAGGAGACCTGATGGGGTTCCTTTCGGAGCTATGGAATATTTCAATTCACCGACTTGGTGAAACCAGCATTGCCGTTGGTGACTATAAAGAGTGACCTTAACTTATTTTTTAATCCTTTTTGTTTCTTTTGACTCTACATTTGACGTTTTTTGAAACTAATGAATTTTAGACTCGTTCTTACCTTTTTTAAGGAACACAGCTACACGGAGGGAAAACAAACATATGCAGGAATCATTTAAATGTTCGTAGCAAAGTTCAAAAGCATTTATATTTTAAATAGAGTTGAGCATTTATATTTTAAATAGAGAATTAAATAGAGTTAGATGGCCTTCTTAAAGTTTCGTAGGAATCGATCTACGGGAGACCTGATGGGGTTCCTTTCGGAGCTATGGAATAGATCAATTCACCGACTTGGTGAAACTAAGGTAGTGGCTCTGAATATTACCAAGGCACTCGATAGCGTGTGACAAGGCGCACTCTTATCAAAGCTAAGTGGTTTTGCTGTTGGTACTGACTTCTCTCGATTAATATCGAGTTTTTTCAAAGATCGCTCTATACAACGGAGTCTCATCCGATGAGGCTCTATTCTCTCTGTCCCTTTCTTAATTTTCTCAATGACCTACTGTTACTGACAAGTTATCCTATTTATTCGTTTGCTGACGACATCAGCATCTGTCACTCATATTCGTTCGACCGTAGACCGGGCCTGAACACATGTACATATGTGTGGGAGCTATATCTAAATAAAAAGTACTTTTCTTCAACTGCAAAGCGACGTCTGACGACGCTGGGCGTCTTTGGTCCAGAAAAATTTCCAAATTGTATGAAGAAATAGCAGCAATTGCGACTTTTTGTTCGATAACACAGTTTAGATAGTCAGCAGACTGGCGGAGGGACAGATAGAATGATATCGTTAAATCGCATTAACTCATTATTCTTAGTTTATCGGTAATCTTAAAAGTGGGCTTAGCTCAAAAACTAGTAACGGTTTCCGTATGTGAAATTATGAATTTACTTTGAATTTACATTAAATAACAAAAAAGGGAAACCCCCGACAGCAAAAAACCGGGTAAACCAACATGCCGGTTTTTGGCTATTTTTGAGAAACCGACAGTCGGGCTTCGACAAAAACCCGAAATGTCGGAAGGACACTCTAGTGGCGATGTTCTTCTCAGAACTTGCGTTTGGTACAATGTTTATACAAATTGTTGCAGGCTCCCTAAATTCTTCAATGGTCAATGGACATATGAAAACAGGGTGACGATTGTCTGACGTCGTTGTCATTTGTCTTTCTCTAGGCCTGCGGTAGGCGCAAAGTCCCTCTAATATATGCCGCTGATAACATATGGACTTTGGTGCGATAAGTAGATTTTTGTTTAACAATTCTAAACGCTTAAATTTGTTGTGGTTGCTTTTTGAATGTTTTTCTATTCCCCAAAATCTAACAAAAAATATATATGCCTTTGGCGAAACGAAACTACAGGTGCTTTTTATGGCAAACATTCTCGATGCCAAGAGAACCACCAAACAAAGCCTCTTGGCTGGTATTAAACTTAAACCAAAGAGAGAGAGGGACAGAGAGAGATTTTATTTTTCGGAATTTTGAAACATGACATATTACATGTCCTTTTCAAATGTCTCTCAATCTATGGCGTATTTTGATTTTAGTTGTGAACATTTTTACAATAAAAACACAAATAGGCATGTAGGCTTTCGAGTACACATGAGTTTCGGAGTAATCATTGGTGCTGAAGGCTGGGGGGCTTTGTTGTGTCTTGCACTTAACACCATTTTCTGGTGAAATATGAGAAAATGTATCAAAACAAAAAAAAATAAAAGGTTTCTATTGAAACAGATTTTATGTAAAACATTCGATGACTGCGTATTTTAAGTGTACATGTGTTGGTGAATTGTTAGAATGCACTTAACATCATTTCTACGCTTGGTTTTGTTTCGCTTAATAGCAAACTTTTTTTTTATAAATTCAAAGAAGACAAAAATTCCTGCAAAGATCTGAATTTAAGACTTATGCAAAAATCTCTCAAACTTTTCGGTGATTATACATTTTAATTAATTAAGTTAGTGTGAGTCCCCACACTAGGATGCACCGATAATAAAACGCTTCTTTTAGAATTACAAATTAGAATAAACTCCAATCATGCTTAACGAGAAGCTGACTTTTCATTTGCCAAGGTACTTTTGTCTTCCTATTAAATGGTTCTGCTAGGATTTGAAAATGGCACCAAAGAAATAAATACACCATCAGAAGATTATGTTCTCGTATTTATTTTATTACCAGGAAGGATAGTATTTTATTAATGCAATTAAGTTATAATGGGTAGAATATAGTCGATCATACCCGATAACCGATGGAATCGGCGAAGCGGGATATGTTCGTTTGTGGCGAAACTTTAAAATGAAAGGAGGTAAGTCCACAATTTGATTGGCTCGATTAATAGATATTCTCAGCACTTAGAATATTTAATAAGCCCTGCCAGCGACATCGCTTCTGTATGCAATTTAAAAAAGAATATGATGTGTACACATTAGGGTGGGCCGATTTATAAGGAGAAAAATTTGTCGTGAAAGTGATTCGATTCTCTCAATCGCAGTTCACGCTCTCATATGTATTGTATTGTATGTGGCAATGTATTTTTGTATGTATTGTATGTCACTTTGGAAAGCTAATATTAAAAAAAATTACCTACTAAAAAACCTAAAAAATAAAACTTGAGAAAAAGAAATTAAAATTGGGCGCCTCGAAAATCATTTTTTTTTATATTTCGTAGTGGAACTTTTTTTTCTCATACCAAAAGCTATTGAAAACCGATGGCATAGTATTGATTGCTATATAGACCCACCCTAGTACACATCTATAAAAGGTTCTCCGACCTGAATTTTTTATAAATCGATAGGCAAAAAGCTTAAAGACGTTTTAAGTCACGTAACAATTAAAATCGAAAAAGGTCTAGATGTACCCGTGTGTTAGTCCAAAGGTTAGAATTTGTTTTCGAGAGAGGCCGAGCCTCAACTCTGGGGAACAATATTTACGGGGAACATCTTCAAACATGTAGCGATATAGTCCTATTTTACAAGTGTGGGTTATAAATCGCACATACTGTATTATTGTTAATTTCTGCAAGATTGGATGAAAAATGTGGCTTAAAGAGCTGCAGGAACTTAAACCGAGGTCGTTACTGGTCACACCTTACTAACCTACGAAATTTGAGCTCAATTGCAATTAATTTGTGGCTTCTGGAGCGGCAGGGTCTCGAAACTAGATGAGACTTTTGTGGGAGGGCCCATAGGAAAAAATATACCAATATGGTTTAATATTACAGGCTTTAATAGAGGTCTTCCGTAGTGCTCTATGCTAGATTTGAGCAAGATGCAAAAGAAAATGTGGCAAAACCTTAAATCGGGTGGGACCTTCGTGGGCTTCTGGGCTAAAGTGGAAACCATTGACCGATATACCAGTTTCACTTGAGTTAAGTATTCACCGCTTATTATGGACTATTTGAAATTAAAGAAAATCAATTTTAATTTGGGGCTCCTAGAGCTTCAGGGCATTTAAAGCGAAGGATCATTTGTTTGAGTTTATTGATTTGTTGTGATCATTATGTTATTATTACTTTTGAACCTTTGTTTGGATGCTATTCAAAAATGCGGACCGACAAGGGCCAGTTTCACCAAGTTAAGTATTGGTCTATAATAACCAATTCAATTCCTGGATTCAGAGCGACAGAACCTCAAATGGGGGGCCTATGTGTGGGGTATATATGGGTACAATTTGTCTTCTCAAATCTGTACACTGTGCAAAGTTCTATCGAATTTGGGTTATATTTAAGAACTGTACTCTGCCTACAACAATTGGTGGACGGACGGACAATGAGATCAGATAGTAATTCTTTATCGATCGGCATAAAAACTTGGGTCTACTTCCATCCCTTTTTGGTACAAGCACAATCACTCAGTTATTATACCCTGTACAGTGTGATTTACAAACAGAGAAAAAATCTGTTGGAAATCGGTCCGAACTACAAAAATTCGGTTGGATAAACACACTGTCTGGTGCAATCAGCAACCTTGCTTGATATTGATGGCTACATGGTTCGACAGACTGTAAGTTGGTAAATGATTTCTTCTGGAAATGAATGACTTAGTTGATTTTAGTAAATATACAAAAGGAAGGCCCTCATAGGTCCGAGTTATTTTTTACGGCCAAGAACTTTATTATTTTGCAACGCTATTTAACTTAAATGAAATGAAATAAATTAAAAAGCACTAAATAACCTTCGTTTTACCGAATTGTCGCGATGATATGGCTTAAGTGAAATCGTATGGAGATTTTTTTCGTAGAGTATTTTAACATCTTATATCTAAGATTGGAGTCAACTTCTCGTCCTGTTTTGCAAAAGGTTCTTAATATTGTCGTCTAAAAAATATAAGAATATCATTAAGATAAAATGGTCCTTTTCGTCCTTTTTTCCAAAGAAACATAAATTTTTTAATAAAATTTAATAAATATGTTATGTTCAGAGTGGACACAGAGTGGCGTTTTATTAAATCAAATTTTGTTCCACACATTTTTTAATATAACCTACAAGAGAAGACCGATATCAAAGTATATATTTTTTTTTCTCACATTTGTAGCCATAGCTTCAGACATTCATTTGAGGTTTGTTGTGTGACATTAACCCTTAAGTAGCCGGAACTATTTAGGTTTTAAATTCCACTTTACTTTTTGTTGACATTTTAAAACCAAAATTAAGTTTTACACGCGAATGATACGCGTGATGTTTTGCTCCAAGGCCTGAATCGAAGCGGGTTTGTCCGCATAAACTTTAGACTTTACATATCCCCACAGGAAAAAGTCTAACGGTGTGATATCACACGATCTTGGTGGCCAATCGACTGACAAAAAACGTGAAATTATCTGCTCTCCGAAGTGTTCTCTCAATTAATCCATTGATTGAAGCGATGTGTGGGAAGCGGCGCCGACTTCACGCAGAGAAAAGATATGGTTACTATATGGTTACGGCAACAATAGTATGTTCTCTGCAATAAAAGTATGGTCGTCGCAACCATAGTATAGTTTTTTGAATTACATTTTGATAACAGTATGATTGCGGCAATATTAATATTGTTGAAATGTAACAATAGTACTGTTGCCAAATTTAAAAATGAAAATATGGTTGTAGCAACAATATAAATATGGTTGATGGGACAAAAGTATTTTTTTAATGGGTTTTATGTAAACAATAATATGATTACGGCAATTATACCGGAAAAATCGTAATTTCTTTAAATTTGACGATGTTATTTTTACTTATCTTACGCAATAATAGTAATAATAATTACATTTTTTCAAAAAAAAACTACGGAATAGTATAACTCTAATATTTTTAATAAATGATTTTTTTACTGTAAATAAATCACTCCTGTTATTTAGAGTTTAAAGTATTTTTACATAACTTACTTAATAAAATTCTCTATTGTTGAATAACAACTTAACCCAACTTTACGAAATTTTTTAGCGATCTTAGTATGGTTGTGTGTACTATGGTTGTGAGGATAATACTATGGTTATGAGGATCATAATATGGTTGTGGGGATCATAGTATGGTTGAATGTGTATAATTTTATGGTTGTGGGGATCATAGTATGGTTGTGGGGATCATAGTATGGTTGTGTGAATAATTCTATTGTTGTAAGGACCATAATATTGTTAGTGGGATCATAGTATGGTTGTGTGTGAACCATACTATTGTTGTGCCACAACCATAAAACCAACGATAGTATGATGCTCTTCGAATATTGTTACCCCAACCATATTTTTTTTCTGCGTGTTGTTGAAACCAAATGTCGCCGAGATCAGGAGCTTCAATTTCAGACATCAATTAGTCGATTATCATGGCACAATAACGGTCGCCATTGAACATTTTTGAAGAAATATGAACCGATGATTCCACCTGCCCACAAACCATACCAAACCGTTGTCTTTTCTGGATGATGTGGCAGCTCCTGAACCTCTTCTGGTTGCTCTTCCCAAATGCAGCAATTTTGCTTGTTTACATACCCATTGAGCCAGAAATGGGCCTCATCGCTGAACAAAATTTGCTCGAAAACGTCGGATCTTTTTGGAACTTTTCAAAAGCCCATAGAGCGAAGCGATGTCGCTTGGGAACGTGGGGCGGCTTCACTACACTTTCAATTTAAGTTCTCGACGTAAAATACGCCATTCGTCAGTCCAAGTTGCAGCGAACGGCGCCGAATCGACTCTCCACGGTTATGGTGTACACTCTCAGCTACGGCCACTACATCTTCTTCACTGCGTGCTGGACGTGGTCTATTCGGTCGAATATTATCCAATAATGAATGCTGGGTCTCAAGATGGGTGATGGTGTTGCGAATAGTACGCTCAGTAGGCCAATTATGTTGACCATAAGTTGAACGAAGTGCACGAAACACATTCCTCACAGAATGTGAATTTTAAAGTTGAACGATTTGCAAACGTTGTTCAGGCGTAAGTCTCATGATTAAATGCCAAACAGTACTAAACAAAAATAACATGACGGCATGACACGACTCACACGTGATCTGTCAAAAAAGGCTATTGAAAAGTTGGATCAAACTTTATTTGATTTAAAAGTAAAAAGCACATTTTTAATAAACCTACTTATAATTCAAATAGCAGAATGAATATTTTCAAAGCATTAAATATAAAAATTTAAAAAAAAATTATTGTTTTGGTCAGATAACCGAAAACCAAATTTAACCATCAGTTGACTCAGTTAACAAATGCTCGTGGTAATGGCAACCGAATTAATAAGTTCATATAGTCAATTATTTATAACAGCAACAAATAGTACATGTACAAATTCAGTTCCCTTAATCATTCTAATTAGAGTTACCGATACTTTGTCTCTTCAACCGATACTGTCGGTTTCCACTTTTGAGAATTGTCGGTTTTCGCGATGGAATACATGGATAGTATGTGCAATCACCAACATTCGGTTGGCAAAAAAAAATCGGTTGTTTCAACAAATCTGTTCTCTGTGTGTAGGTTATACATATTTCATGTTTTTCATGTGAGCTTCTATGGCGGCAAAAGAATTTCCTTTAAAGTTTTCATTCAAGGTCCCTTAATAAGGAATATAAAATATACTATGCGAGTACTATACTCTACCAAGAAACGGGCTTTTGCAATTAAAGAATTCGGATTGTGCGATTTAGGTCTTCTGAATTTCGGTCCAATATCTAGTTGTTTTTTACACATTTTTTTTTTGAGAAAAAGCTTTTTATGTTTTTAAAATATCTTTTTTTCAATACCTTCAAATATTCAAAAACAAACGAAAAAAAAAACGGAATATCCAAGAGTAACCAAGAAGTAGTTAATAAACGGATCACTTCATGTTTATTTTTAAAAAACGACTTAATATTATCGTACTTTAAAGGGTGTTTTTCAGACGTGTGGTTTTCAAGAAGAAATAAAACGCTTATAATTTAATGTTACAGCCAAGAATTCAGCTTAATTATAAAGAATTTAGCTTTATAAAAGGGCAAGTGGCCGCCTCGGCTGGCCCGAATAAATTTCCGCCGAGAGGACCAATTTTCGACCACTTTTTGCGGAATTTGGGGCCGTATGTCAGCAATAACGCGCCGAATATTATCTTCCTAGGCGTCAATCGTGTTGGGCTTATCTGCGTAGACAAGCGACTTCACATAACCCCACAAAAATAGTCCAGTGGTGTTAAATCGCACGATCTTGGAGGCCACGCCACAGGCCCTCGACGCGATTTAATGCGCTCACCAAAAGTTTCTTTCAATAAATCGATTGTTTCGTCGTCCGCATCAACATTCTTCCATTCAAGCACGTGAAAGTCATTAATCATGGCTCTATAGCGTTCCACATTGATTGTAACAGTATGGCCGGCATCATTTTTGAAGAAATATGGACCAATGATTCCCTCTGCCCATAGAGGACAACAAACGCGTCTCAACAATGACATGCGGATTTTCATTACTCCAAATCCGACAATTTTGGATATTAACGTACCCATTCAACCAAAATTACGAGGGTGACCGCAAAACTAACAGGCCTGGCACATTTTCTGTTTTACTAGCAACTTTTTTTTGTTTTTAAAAGCAATCTTTTATAAGCCATCTGTCAAAATTTCCGAAATATTTAATGATTATTTTCTTTGTTACCGGTGATTGAAGTAAACAAGTTTTATAATTTTTGAAAAATGGAAAATTAAGATATGAAAGGTTATACGCCACAATTAATCAAGGATGAATTGGATTCTGTTCATGGTGATAATGCACCATCATACTCCACCGTAAAATCCTGGGTTCAACAATTTAAAATGGGTCGTTCAAGTACGGAAGATGAACAACGCTCTGGAAGACCGAAAACTGCTACTACTATTGAAAACATTAGAAAAATATTTAATGAAGTGACTAAAGATAGACGAATAAAGCTCAGAGAACTTGCTGATATTGTTAAAATACAGAAAAACAAGTTTGGAGTATTTTACATAATGAACTCCACGTGAAAAAGCTATCCGCAAGATGGGTGCCGCGTTTGTTGACTTTGTCCCAAAAAATCGTCCGTTGGACCAATTCCGAGAGGTTTTACCTATTTATCAGCGTAATCCAATAGAGTTCTTGCGCCGATTCATAACTGTTGATGAAACATGGATCCATAACTACATCCCAGAATGCAAAGAACAGTCAAGACAATGGATAGAATCTGGTAAAAGTGGTCCCAAGAAGGCGAAAACTGTTAAGTCAGCAGGAAAAGTAATGGCCACAGTATTTTGGGATACCCCTTGCATCCCAAAATACTGTGGCCATTACTTTTCCTGCTGACTTAACAGTTTTCGCCTTCTTGGGAATATTTATTGATTATCTTGAGAAAGGAAAAACTATAGATAATGAATATTATTGTGCATTATTGGATCGGTTGAGTGAAGAAATCAAGATTAAACGACCGCATTTAGAAAAAAAAGTTCTTTTTCATCAAGATAATGCTCCTTCACACACTGCATTTTTAACTCAACAAAAACTGGCCGAATTACGATTTGAAATTGCTCCGCATCCGCCATATAGTCCAGATTCAGCTCCTTCTGATTATTTCTTGTTTCCAAATTTAAAAAAAAATTCTCGGTGGCAAAAAATCTTCGTCCAATAGCGAGGTTATTGCTGAAACTGAGGCATATTTTGAAGGTCTTGAAAATCTTATTTTTCGGATGGAATAAAAAAATTTGAAAAACGTTTGATGAAATGTATTGAGTTGGAAGAAGATTATGTTGGAAAATAAATAATAATAATTCCAAAATACGGTTTTTTTATGTTAGGCCAGTTACTTTTGCGGTCGCCCTAGTAGGCTCCATCGCTGAACATTTTTTTTTTTAAAAATCAGGATCGGTGGCCTTCTCGTTTTGGGCCCATTTGCCACGATTAGCAAGCGTTGTTCCGAAGCAAGTCTATTCATCATGAAATGACAAATCAAACCGAGCACAAATCAAGTGACAACTGTCAAAAAGATCAACTCCGAAAAAAGTATGGCAAAAAAACACCCTTTAGATATTTTAAGCGATTTATTGGTTTGGTGAAAAAAACTCGACTAACATTTGGCAATATTTAAAATCAAAAGTATTTTTTTTTTAGTTTCGAGTATGCCAAGTCATCGCTAAGAATCCAAACCTCTTACATTTATTTTTTTGTGAATTTCTCATTATGAATACAAAATTCATTTCCTCTTCGACTGACCAAAGCCTTGATTAGCGTATTTTTTTATGCTTTGCAAATTCCAAGTAATTCTTATAATGACATTTCCAATATCCAAATAGTTTTCACACAAAACAAAAACTTGGTTCTCCAGGCTATTAGGACGTATCGAATGTATTCGATTACCAGCTGTGATATTAGATTGACTTTATTTCAGTTGCAAACTTCCTCCGATATTACCGCTTCCGTTTCTTTATTACGTTTTCTCACGTTTTTGTTTTGCTGCTGCCACCTCAATTACCCCAACCAGAGATTTCCTGACACCAGCGCCGCCTGTGTGACTGGCTGTCAGGGGCCTGCCCATCTATCGTTCCTTGGCACACACACACATGCGAACAAATAATATTCTATTCAAACATTTCTAATCAAATTCACACCTTGACAAACAAATCATCATCGTCATCATTATCGGCTGTCGTTTCGTTGCGTTCCGTTCTGTTCTGTTTATTCGTATGTTTGTTCGTTTTATTTTTGTTTCGCTACACTTCATAATTTTATACCACTAATTATAACTTTACTAGGCAAACATCGTGGCATTGTCGTATATGTGTATATTAGGCTGGCCCTTAATATAAAGTACAATGCCTAAAAATATGGAGTTTTCAATGTCTATTGTTGGTCACTGTAATAGATTGTTTTTTGAAGAGAACTTGATTATAAATACCGAATTTCTTTAATAAACAATTCTATATGTGACGCGCAAAATAGAAAGGGACCTAAGGGTAAAAACCAGTTTTGTTCACGAGAGCCATTTTAAAGATTTAAATACGTGTATCTTCGGTGTACCATCACTTTCATAAAACGCGCATATCTCTGGAAGGGGACCCTTTTGGGGCATGGGATCGGTCTCATTCGATGCTCAGATGTTGTCCACATCAAAAAAGGTGATTTTTTTTTTACCCTTAGGTCCCTTTCTCTATGCGCTGTCACATATTATTTTTATTCCTTCATTTTGGATATTGGGCTAAACACGACGGTAAGGTTTCATGTCGAAGAAGGTTTTAGTCTCATTTTTTCACTTTTCCCTCTGATTTTTTATGCACAAAAATTAGCACAGATTTGAATAACACTGTGCGACAGCCACAATCGGTTTGGGATGAAACAACCGGGGAAAGTTATATCGGTCAAAAAAAGGTCATACGTGTCCCAGCGTTTCGTTGGGTCTCATCTAGGAATCGAGATATATCGATTTGAAGTTAGTAAGTATCGTATAGGGGAATTTGTCACGTTTTTGGCTCTTTTGTTTGACATAACTTGAGAACCACTCGTCCGATTTAGCTGAAATAAATTTTAAAAAACCAAGAATTACAATTCCCTTAATCTGTTCATATATTATTTTCATATATTTTTTCCAAAGAATTTTGAGCATATCTCGAGCAAATTTTTGAAATTCATACATTTACTTAATTGTGAATACATGAGAAACGCGTGCATCGATTTTCATGATTTATGTCTCATTTTGGTCATAGGTTATGTGACTTTACGTGAAAGTAATAGGACTTGACACTTTTTACCGTTTTGGATTTTTTATGAATTAAAAAAAAAAAAATTAATTTTTAGGCAAAAATAATTTTTTTTTTCATACATTTATTTATAATTGGAAAACGGTTTAAGAACAGATTAGAGGAATTGTAATTCTTAATTTTTCTAAATTTGTTTCAGCTAAATCGGACGAGTGGTTCTCGAGTTATGTCAAACAAAAGAGCCTAAAACGTGACAAATTCCCCTATACGATACTTACTAACTTCAAATCGATATATCTCGATTCCTAGATGAGACCCAGCGAAACGCTGGAACACGTATGACTTTTCTTTTACCAATATAACTTTCCCCGGTGGTTTCATTCCAAACCGATCACTGACCCTTACCATTTGTCGCAGAGTGTAATTTTTCACTGCAATTAATTTTGGACCATCCCAATAAGTACATTTATAAATGTACATGTGATGGCAAGTTTATGCGATTCAATATAAACTCGTATACCAAGTTCATATAGCAGCACGCACACATTTATATCTTGTACGTGGGTGTGTGTGCGTACACACATATACGAGTATACAGATATTATAGCCTTCTTATATTTTGCGTAATATCTAATGTTCATTAAACTGAAATATGTGTAAAACATACTCGAAATTCCTCCATGTGTGAAAATACGAGCACAAGGTCGAATATCATCGACAGGCGTCGCTACAAACAAGCCAACAGCCAGTCCTAGTACAGCGCGGCAAGGCCTTAACGAATTGAAGTTATCCTCTATTCATATATTTAAAGGAGTGGAAATTTGTTAAAAACTGTAAAGGACATGAATTGGTGGAAAAGACCCTTTGGATTGGTCAGGAGGAGATGAATTTCCCAAAAAAAATTATTGCACTCAGAGAACAGATTCGCTGACACCAACCGTATGATTGAGGTTGCATGCACCTCAAGTATTCCATAAGTACAACCGAATGTTAGTCGGTGCTCTGTTATTTTCAGTTACAATAACTGTAGTATCCATGCAATATACCAGTAGTATTAGTAGCAGAAAAAAGATGGAGTATATGAGCATAAGACTTGGAGACCATTACACTCGTACTTCGCACTCTCTCAAATACCTAGGGGTTATGTTAGACAACAGGCTCAACTTTAAAGAGCATATAAATTACGTGAGCAAAAAGGCAGCACGAAGCCAATCCGCACTAGCTAGGATGTTGCCAAATATTGGAGGCTACTAGCATCAGTCGTTAACTCGGTGATCCTCTATGCAGCACCGGTATGGGCAGACGCGATGTCGAGAAAGGAAGCCAGAAGAAAGCTAACCTCTATTTACCGCCTAAGTGCCCTGCGAACAACAAGTGGATTCCGAACTGTATCGGACGAAGCCGCTTGTGTTGTAGCAGGGATGATGCCGATCGACATTTTAATAGACGAAATGAGACGCACATACGATAGGAGACCAGAAAACTCAACGGAAAGAAGAGATATGCTAAATTCTGAAAGAGAAGTCTCAAAGGATAGTTGGCAAGCCAGGTGGGACAGCAGCACGAAAGGCAGATGGACGCACCAGTTAATGCCCACTGTCTCTGACTAGATAAATCGGGTGACGTAAACTATTACCTGACGCAATTTCTTACAGGGCATGGTTGCTTTAGGACATATCTTCACAGGTTTGGACATGACAGCTCGTCTGTATGCCCGAACTGTCTGGAACAAGAAGAAACCGCAGAACACGCTGTATTTAGCTGTCCCAGATTCAGCGCTTCACTTATGGACATCCTGGGCCCTCAACACGTTATGGAATTTATGCTCCAGAGTGTTGACAATTGGGCACACAGCAATAGTGCTTAAGGAATTACGAAGGACGGAACGCATTCGAAATGCGGAATCAAGATCCAACGATGAAACGATGATAGCTTAAATGCTAACCAGCCCCCGCGAAGTAATACCTTACGGCAGTCCCGCGGGGGAAAGTGGTTGAAGTGTGGGGGGGGGGGGGGGGGGGGGTGGTTTAGTACGTAGGCGCCAGAGATGGCGAATCGTGCATGCTTGTAGTGCGGGCTACTTGTATCGAGGAAGATTCCACAACTCCGGTTCGTAAAAAAAAAAAATCCATGCAACATACCAAGTATCCGAACCTTCAGAATAGAATTTTTGGATATAAAATTCCCCACCCCACACTTGTTCAATGAAAAAATTTAAAATGTTAGTCAGGGGCAAAAAAACTGTTTTCTTTAACAATTTAAGAACTTGAAGTACTCGTAGGAAGGACATGACGGGAAAAAGATGATGGATGATTTTTACTTGAAAAACATTTGGTTAATCGATTGGCTTAAAGTCAGTAATAATCGAATTATTTTATTTTTTTTTGTTTGAAAAAATGTCATTAAACATCCCCTGTTTGGTTAAAATTAAGTTTTAGTTATCATCACTAATAATTGGTTTTTGACAGCAAAATGTTTGTGGCAACTACTAAATACCTTTTGCGCGTTTCATAGGTATGACTGAGTACAGAGCGATGATCATATTTACGATCTTGTGGCATCTTGCATCGAATATCCATTACGATTATAAACATTTGGTAATTGCAACCGAAATTCATTTTTTGTGCCAAACGATTTTTTGCTGCGTGCTGGTATATGAATTTCTTAAAGCAGGGTATCAGAGATTGTACGAGTATATTAATCATTGAGGACCCAATAGATTAATACTACTGAACACAGAGAAAAACTTCTTTTTTTTTAAATTGTACTACAAAAATTCTGTTGCAAACAATGTCACTAAATGTGCACACAGAGAACAGATTTGTTGCAACAACCGAATGTTGGTGGTTGCACGTACTATCCATATATAGTCGCTGCAACTAAATGTTGGTAAAGGAGACCAAGTATTGGTAACCCTAATTCGGATGGTTATTGGTAGTGATTTTGTACATTTTTTGGTCCGTTTTATAGATTATTGGCTATAAGAACTCTTTGAATTCGGTTGTCATTACCACAAGCATTTGTTAACTAAAACAACTGATGGTTAAATTTTATACATTCGATTATTTGACTTAAAAAAAAGTTTGCTTTTAATTAATTCTTATACAAGGTGTACCAAAAGCTACCGTGGGGTTAAAAACTTAACAATTTTTTCGTTTATTAATTTTATTGTATTTTTCTTCTCAGATTATTTAATATACAAAATAAAAATTTTTGTACACTAAGTATGAAAAATATTGTCGCTTAAATTACCCCCTTTTTTCAGTTTCGCAATGATGGGCTCGATTTAGAGCATTTTCCATAACATCTTTCAAAATTTGTGGCTGTAACGTTCAAATGTATTCAACAATGTTGGCCTTGAGTTAAGGGATTGTCTCGGGCTTTTTCACATATACTCATGGCTCCTTCAAATAACCCCTAAGAAAATAGTCGGCTGCTGACAAATCTGGAGATCGCGCTAGCCAAATAATTTACGAATTTCTGGAAATTATTCGCTCTCTAAAAACTTGACTTAAAAGTGCCATTGCGTCTCGGGCACTGTGGGCAGTGGGTCCGTCCTGCTGAAACCACATCTCAGGTCTGTTTAGATAAAACATTTTAACCCAAAAACGACCATTTTTAAAAACATTTATGCACCTTCAATAAAAAAGGACACGACCCAACTAAAATTAATTGGACAACTTTTTTTTATATTTTCTTTACTTTTTCAAAAAAAGTAGACTCCAATCTAAGTGATAGGATGTAAAAATGTTCTACAAAAACAAACTCTATACGAATTTAATTACGACATCTCATCACGAAAATTGAGTATGACAAAGGAATATTTACTACTTTTCAACTATATGTGACAGCGCATAGAGAAAGGGACCTAAGGGTAAAAAAAATCAATTTTCATTTTTTTCTTTTTTTGGTGTGGACAACATCTGAGCATCGAATGAAACCGATCCCATGCTCCAAAAGTGTTCCCTCCCCGAGATATGCGCGTTTTATGAAAGT
Source organism: Hydrotaea diabolus (assembly GCA_963513945.1). Classification (NCBI taxonomy): domain Eukaryota; kingdom Metazoa; phylum Arthropoda; class Insecta; order Diptera; family Muscidae; genus Hydrotaea; species Hydrotaea diabolus. The sequence continues at coordinate 20,993,938 of OY740720.1, read as the reverse complement.
GAAGTCGACGATTATACGCGCAAATAGAAAGGGACCTAATCTTTAAAATGGCTCTCCTGAACAAAACTTTTCACTTTTTTTTGATGTGGACAACATCTGAGCATCGAATGAGACCGATCCAATGCCCAAAAGTGTTCCCTCCCAGAGATATGCGCGTTTTATGAAAGTGAAGTCGACGATTCTAAACGCAAATAAAAAGGGACCTAGTCTTTAAAATGGCTCTCCTGAACAAAACTGGGGTTTAATCTTAGGTCCCTTTCTATTTTGCGCGTCAAATATGGTATAGCGTCGCAAACTAAAATTTTCCTTGGCCTATGAAAAATAACTCATTCAGGAAAAGACTAGGCCTGGAAGATCTTCTAGTCGACCTGCAGAATAAGGCATCCCATAGGGCTTACAAAAAAACTGAAGTGTGAATGTATGCCGAAGCTTTTAGAACATTTTGTGACCAATTGTGTTTACTGGCCTATTTTTCGAAAGGAAGCAAGCATGTCTTTCCGATCTTTTTGGCGGCATGTGGATTGCCTTTTTTAAGTCCTGTCATAAGAAGCAAACTCGAAGTTTTTGTGTAAATCAGTCCCTACATGGCATAGTAGGGACGCATTTTTAACAAATTACAAGTAGGAGAGGTCTTAAGGAGGTCGAGACCGACTACATGAGTTTCGCATAATACGCTTTAGACTCCATTTTTGTTCTATGTGCTATTTTATTGGAACCTGATGAAATTTTCCGGACTTGGTCAAAGGCACATTTGTGCCTATCTATGTCAAAACATAGACCGATCTCGTCGATTTTTAACAATGTGTTACCGCTTCAAACCAAATTGCATTAAAATTTGCTGAAATTTGCGGCTGCATGTTTAGTTGGACCAACATTTTTGTACGGGCCTATATCATGATTAAAACCGAGCTGGTCTATTTTAAGCAATATTGTGCAATAAGGCCACAAATCAAATTTCGTTGAAATCCGACGAAGCTTGCTGCTGTTGGGTCCCTGTACCCCTAATTAAAAATTTTTCTCTAACGACTCAGCAGTGCATCTTATCATACTTATACATAATACCTCCTAGGTTACCTACAGTTTAATCCCAGCTTCGAGCGCCTGAAGCGAAAAGGGTATTCGCATAATATATCTACTCGCTTAATAGCAGAGTTTCACATGCTAAGTCTGTATTGCCACATTCTATCCGTTGTAGGGTGTATGCATTAGCCAAATAGCACTCAGAAGAAACGATAGAATATCTTCGTGACTGTGCGGCATTACAGCATTCACATTTCGATATTGGGCGTTAAGACATGTACCAGCAACTGTTCTTTAGACGTTTTACACTGTTAGTGCCACACACACACACAGCGCACAGTGGTTGGAAAAAAATAGTTTGAAAATTTATCTTTAATTTCTGCTTTATTTCATCTAGATGAAAGATAGAATTTTAGTGCTCTTGGATGCACTGCTAAGACGATAACCGAAAAATACTAATTTAATGTCGGGAGGAAATTGAAAACAAAAATGTTGGATTGTGTGAAATTTCATGTCATGGGTTTTCAGAAAACCGGCATTTCTGGTTTTTAGAAAAATCGGGTCGACTGTCGGGTGTTAGTTTTTAGTAAAAAAACTGCATTTATCTACATTCCGGTTTTAGCCTTTAGCCAAAGAATGGGAAGTATTTTCCCACTCAGAAATGAAGTTATTAGACCTTTTTTTAGACTCTGACAATGCCTTAAAATCATTTGCGCCGTAAGAGGGTTTGTTTTTTTTATTAAAAAAAATAGATTTATTAAAATAATATTGAAAATGTTTAGCTCGTCTGTTTTATTTCGGTCTGTTGCTTTTACACATTGAACAGGAATTAAACCGGCTCAAGACCTCTTGCTTCTATATTTAAATAGAAGACAAGTTTTTAACAAAATGGCAAAGTGACATTGATTTTCGTGGCTGCACACTGCTTTTATCATGATTTCGGGTCCGTGACAACCCTCTTCAGAAAGCCTTGCTGCAATTGTTGCAAGTAAAACCGAACTCTATAAGGCCAGGCTCTCCACAAACGAATGAGAACTACTGTTGTAAACCTTACTTTTCAAGTTTTCTTCACACAATTGCCCACGAAAATACAAAATACAATTGCCCACGAAAATTTTATGAGAACAATTCATTTTTATTTAATATGTCTGTTGAAACAGTGCTACAATTTGTAGCAGCACTGTTTCTATCGAGAATGTGCGATGGCTTGTGTGCATAAACGAAATGAATAATAAAGTCAAGTACATTGACACCGTTGTGTACACAAGCCCTTTTTCATATTTTCGCACATTCTCCCTTGTCCTTTTGTTTTGTTATTGTCAATGTCGCTTTGTGGCGAGCCTATGCGTGTGTTCTAAAACGGCTCATAGGCTCACACAAAGCGAAGATTAGTTTAATTGTAAAATAGAATTCAAATCGTGCGTTAGTTTCCCCCCGTGACAAAGTGAAACATTGTGTACATATAACATAAAACATTGTAAAAATTGAACATATAAATTCTAAACCAGTATTGTGAACATACAACATAAACCATTTAATATAATTTAAACATAAAACGAAATTTTGTGAACATTAAATATTTTACAAACAATTATTGTACATAGAGAAAAAAACCTTGTGAACACTAAACATTTTAAAACATTAAACATTGAATTTAAAACATAAAGAACACACCTTGTACATATAATTACATTTAAGTGAACAAAATAAAACAAAACATTGAATTAAAACACACAAAAAAATAGCACACTTTTAACTAAACAAAAAGAAACGAAGAAAAAGAAAACCAGTGACAACAAAAACAAAAGCCCTTGCTCAAACATTTTGGTCCATGCGAACCGAATAGTGGAAATTGAAATTACACCCGAGAAAAAAAAGTGTGCACTTAAACAAAAAAGTGCAAAAGTGCATATAACAAAAAATATATATTGTGAGAAACGCCACCGCCAATTTTGAAGGACGCCACCGCCATAATTTTGAAGGAGGACGCCATTTTTGAAGCCATATTGAAGGACGCCAAGGACCCCGCCACAAACGACCCCTAGAAGACTTCAAAAGGACAAATTCGCTGTGAGAGGTACAAATCATAACCACAAAACCCAGCGAAGAAGTAGTAAGTACCCAAGAACTTAGCACAAAAAAACAAGCAAATGATGAGGGTGCAGCTATAGACACGGCACGGCTGCTATTACGTGCCCGACGTTGAAGCAAAGTTATGCTGCATGACCCTGGACATAATTTTCTTGTCGTTACGTGCGAATTAAAATACATGATATTACGTAACCTTGCGACGCCATTTTGGACCGAATCAAAATCTACAACAACATAGACACTTGACTATTACTTGGATCGCTAGCGGCCATCTTTTTTTTTTCTTCCATTCCATTGGAAATTTATGCCAATTGCTGGAAACTTCGGTCGCAAACGACGCCATTAAACTAAAAGTTTGAAATTTGGAAAATTATATGTTACGAAAAATAATTGTTGGGTGAATTCGCAATGGAAAAATTTTTAATGCCAAAGATCTAAATCTTCTAAATTTTTTCTCGACAAATTTTGATACGCATACATTGGAATTTTTGTTTTCCAACGAACTTGCATGTTGGAAAATTCCCCTTGATGGAAAAATCTTTGATGGCTAACTTGGATGCCATTTTCTTTTTTGAAATAAATTCCGTAACACAACATTGAAACACAACTTGAAGCAATTTATTTTTTGGATAGATAAATTGACCCATTCCTGATTCAGTTGAAATTTTTTTGCGAAAATTTAGAATAATCCTTGGCAAACCTTGAGAAAATTTTTGTGGCGAATTTTTAAAAATTGTTGGAGAATTTTTGTAAACCTGTTGGCGACTTTATAAAAATTTGTGAAAACATTTTTGGCGACATTTTGGAAAATTTTTGGCGACCTTTGGAAAAACTTTTGGCGACCTTTGGAAAAACATTTGGCGACTTTTTGAAAAACTTTTGGCAATTTTTTGGAAAACTTTTTTGCGATTTTTTGAAAACTTTTTTTGCGATTTTTTGAAAACTTTTTGGCGATTTTTCGAAAACATTTTGGCAATTTTTTGAAAAACTTTTTTGCGATCTTTTGAAAAACTTTTGGCAATTTTTTGAAAACTTTTTTGCGATTTTTTGAAAACTTTTTGGCGATTTTTTGAAAACATTTTGGCGATTTTTCTGAAAACTTTTTGGCGATTTTTTGAAAACTTTTTGGCGATTTTTTGAAAATTTTTTTTGGCGATTTTTTGAAAACATTTTGGCGATTTTTTGAAAACTTTTTGGCGATTTTTTGAAAAAATTTTGGCGATTTTTTGAAAACCTTTTGGCGATATTTTGAAAACTTTTTGGCGATTTTTTGAAAAAATTTCCTGCATTTTTTTTGAAAAAGTTTTTTGCTGCTACTATATTGAGGGTGCAAAAATGGCAAAGGCATTGACAGACAAATTTGTCAACTGTGTCAATGATTTGATGGACTTCGAATCCGTCTATTCAGTCACAAAATCGGAAGAAAGCTTACATGCCTTGGAAGTATTACGAGTGGAGCTCAATTCTCTGTGGGATCAAGTAAAGCGATCATATCTGGAGTGCCGAGATCGAGAGGAAATAGCTGGAGAGACACCTATTGATAAGACGAAGTTGAGAAAACACTACAAGGAGGCGCTCTCCAGTTATAAAAACGTACTCAGCGCATTGAATGACGAGATCCAGACAATTTCCGAACGCCAAACCAAGGAAAAGCAGGAAAGAACATCGACACTGATGATACAGGATCACGATAATAATCTTTCTTCAATTTCTCGAGTACCACCCTGCGACACTGACACATTTCAAGGGGGGTACCAAAAATGGCCAACATTTAGAGATCTATTTTCGGCGATTTACATTAATAATTCAAAAATAAGCAAGGTTGAAAAACTGTTTCACCTTAACAAAAAAACAGCAGGAGAAGCCAGGGAAATTATTAGCCAAGTTCCTTTGACAAACGAGGGTTTCGATATTGCGTGGGGAAATTTGGTTGCCCGTTACGAAAACAAGCGAATGCAAATAAACGAACAGCTAAAGACATTGTTTAATTTGCCCCAGGTCTCCTCAGAAACTGGTTCCTCAATACAGAAGTTGCAGCGCACGGTCAATGGATGTATTCAAACCCTAAATACCTTCAGCATCGACATCAAAGGATGGGATCCGATATTAGTCTACCTTAGCTCAACGAAGCTACCTCGCACTTTTCTAGAAGAATTTGAAAATTCTTTAAAAGATTGTACAACAATACCAACTTGGGCTGAATTTGATTCGTTTTTGACACACAAATTCAAGACCCTAGAATCTGTTGGAAATATAAAACCTGCCTTCTCGAAAAATAATCAGCCTCGATCTGATTATGGAAAAAAAGACACTCGCGTAAACTCTTTTCAAACAAATATTTCACAGAACTCAAATGTCACGGGGTTTAAAAATAAAAATCATGTAGTAATGCGCGAAGACTCTTATACAAATGGTACGCCAAACTGCCAACTTTGTAGAGAAGAGCATTTCTTGAGAGTTTGTCCAAAATTTCTTGCGAAAAGCATCAATGATCGAATACATATCGTAAAAGTTTCACATTTATGCTACAATTGTCTCTCTTCTGCTCATGGAGTGAGAGATTGCAAAAGTCGCTACACCTGTAGAGATTGTAAGCTTAAACACCACAGTTTGCTGCATAAAGGCAATGAGGCCAACTCTACAGGTGGCGATACAACACAGGCTGGTGTACGCCCTAGTACAAGTGCATCAGCCCTAACAACCTTGATACAGTCCACACAGAACTTAGAATCTCCTAGTGTCACTGCCTTGACCCTCCAAGAGGGTAAAAATAATCAAAATCGAGAAACCTTGTTGTTTACGGCTATTGTCCAAATTGAATCTAGAGGACAAAGATATGATGCCCGTGCTATAATAGACCCGGGATCTCAAGCCACGTTTATCTCGGAAAAACTCAAAAATCGTTTGAAGCTTCCAACTAAACGAAATCTCGTGCACGTAACCGGTTTAAGTCAAACCGTGTCTGAAACATCTACAAAAGCCTGTCTTTTTAACCTTTGTTCTCGCGTGGACCCTAGTTTTGGGCTAGAAGTATGGGCACCTGTTTTGAAGACCCTGCCATCTAGTCTACCACCTAGAACATTGGACCCTTTGCAAATGCATGAAACTGCCAAATTTGAGCTGGCAGACCCTCGTTTTTATGCAAGTCGGCCAGTTGATCTATTGATTGGAATAGATATCGGCCCCTTAATATTCACTATTGGTGCTCCGACGCAATTAGTTGGATCTTTTATGGCACAAAAAACAGTTTTTGGCTGGGTGATTGGCGGACCCGTCAATCAACAAATAGAAAATAAAAATCAAATTTCACTGTGCAGTACAGTGTCAATCGAAAAAATTCTAACACGTTTTTGGGAGGTGGAGGAGACCCCAAAAAAGATTTTGAGGTCAGAAGAAGACACGTACTGCGAGGATAACTTTAGCGCTACAACTCGTCGCCATGATTCTGGAAGATACGTCGTCACTCTGCCGTTCAAAACTTGTGAAGAACTGGGTACGTCGAGAAATATCGCCATGGCACAATTCAATAGAATGGAAAAGAAACTTCTTAGGACACCGGAAATTAAGGAGCAATATGATCAGTCCATTCTGGAATACCTTGAACTAGGTCACATGAGGAAAATTTCGCCGTCGGAAGTAAATGAATACCCTCATTACTACTTACCACATCACGCTGTGATTAAACCAGATCGAGTGACCACAAAACTTAGAGTCGTGTTTAATGCATCCAGCCCCACCTCAAACAAAAAAAGCTTGAACGACATTTTACATCCTGGACCAATTCTCCAACAAGATCTCGTTTTGCAGATACTGAAGTGGAGGTTTTTCAAGTACGCGTTCAATGCCGATGTAACTAAAATGTACCGCCAAATATTGTTAGACCCTAGCCAAGCCAAATATCAGAGAATTCTGTTTCGAAAGTCGCCAAAAGATCCAGTAGAAGATTTTGAGCTTCTAACTGTCACATTTGGAGTAAATTGCGCCCCATTCCTCGCCATTCGGACACTTCTTCAACTTGCGGAAGATGTGAAAGACAAATACCCTTTAGCCTCGCAAATAATACGACAAAATTTATACGTTGATGATGTCCTAGCAGGCGGCCATACCATAGAAGAAGCTGTAAATTACCGAAGGGAATTAATTTCAGCCCTGGACTCAGCAGGTTTCGAACTTAGGAAATGGAGCTCGAATAATCCTTTGGTGATTGAAGACCTGCCTCCAGAACAAATTTTACCCGTCAATTGGTTGGATATTTCGGAAGAATCCTCAACGAAGACTTTGGGGATCAGATGGCATATATCAGCTGACTGCTTCACTTTTACCTCGCCACTTATCGAAGAAAAACAATCGTGTACCAAAAGAGAAGTTCTATCGACCATAGCCAAGTTTTTCGACCCTTGCGGATGGCTGGCTCCAGTGATTGTAGTGGCTAAGCTGATTATGCAGCAAGTCTGGCTAGACAAAATAAATTGGGATGACTCGTTGAAACCAATTACTCAAATGAATTGGAACAATTTCGTAAAAAATTGCCCGTTAATAGACACAATAAAAATTCCTCGATGGATTCAATTTCAGCCATTAAGTCAGGTTGAAATCCATGGATTTTGTGACGCATCAGAAAGCGCTTATGCTGCCGCACTCTATATTCGAATTGAATTTCCAAACACCACACATACTTCTCTTCTTGCTGCGAAAACTCGTGTCGCACCAATAAAAAAAGTCTCGTTACCACGTCTGGAACTTTGCGGAGCTGTTCTTCTTTCAGAATTAGCAGCAGCAGTTGTTCCAAATCTTCAACTAGCAAATGTAGCTACACATTACTGGACGGATTCAACGATCGTGCTGGCCTGGCTTACAAAACCACCCTGTTCATGGAGCACTTTCGTCGGCAACAGAACGTCTACTATTTTGGAAAATGTTGGAAATGAAAACTGGAGACACGTAGATTCCGAATGTAACCCTGCTGACATCGCCAGCCGAGGCTGCTCTCCAGATGATCTAATATCTCATCGTCTATGGTGGCAGGGGCCCCTATGGCTGAAATTTCCAAAAGATCGATGGCCTAGATACGAAAATTTGGAAGACACAAATCTGGAGTCAAAACCGGTCAAAGTTCTTGCTACAACCACATTTGAAGACCCTTTGGCAAGTTTTTCCTCCTTATCTCGAGCCTACAAAGTATTGGCATATGTCCTCAGATTCTGGCGAAATACCGGCGCAAATAGGACTCACCTGAGAATTTCATCCAAGGAAATTACAGCGGTAGAGATCCAAGATGTTAAGATACGACTCCTTGTTCTTACACAAAAACATCATTTTCAAGCTGAGTATCAATCTTTAGTTCAAAAGAATCGCATTTCGCCAAGCAGCTGCCTCCTAACTCTTAATCCTTTTTTAGACCAAAAAGGTGTTATCAGAGCCAATGGACGCCTTGTACAATCACCTGCCTTATCTTATAATGAAAGACATCCAATTATTTTGCCTTATGATGCTCGCCTATCACAGTTATTAACGGAATTTGTCCACAAAATGACGATTCACGGCGGCAATCAACTCATGGTTCGTGTGCTAAGGTCGGAGTTTTGGATCTTCAGGTTGAAGTCTCTAGTCAAAAAAGTTATTCACAATTGCCGAACATGTATACTATACAAAAAACATACTCAAACTCAGATTATGGCCTCACTTCCTCCTGAGCGCACAATGCTGACCCGACCCTTTAACAACACAGGCGTTGATTTTGCTGGACCCTTTCCTATCAGAAATTTCACGGGACGCGCTTGTCTAATCACCAAAGGTTATGTCTGCATATTCGTGTGCTTTGCGACAAAGGCTGTCCACTTAGAAGCAACGAGCGATTTATCGACACAATCATTTTTGGCCGCGTTTTCCAGATTTGTAGGAAGACGGGGATGCCCTGCGAGAATCTATTCTGATAATGGTACAAACTTTGTAGGTGCAGCGGAAATGATGCGTAAGGATCGGATTGCGTTCATAAAATCATTTCAAACTCGTACCATCCAGCAGAATATATACCAGAACCTTGAATGGAAATTCATACCTCCTGGAGCTCCTCATATGGGTGGCCTATGGGAGGCGGGAGTTAAGTCCTTTAAAACTCATCTGCGCAAGCTGATTCCGCAAATGAACTTTACCTTCGAAGAACTCACAACAATATTAGCTCGTATAGAGGCCTGCCTCAATTCTAGACCTTTAAGCCCTGCCAGCGATGACCCATCAGATTTATCCCCTTTGACACCAGGACATTTTCTCATCGGTACTTCGATTCTTGCTCCAGCTGAGCCTGATATTTCCGAAGATAATCTAACCCTAGCCAACAGATGGAAAAGATTGAAAATGATCTCACAAAATTTTTGCCAACGATGGAAGTCTGAATATTTAAAAGAGCTGCATCGTAGATACAAATGGAAGTATCAACAAGATAACATTAAAATTAACGATCTTGTCGTCATTAAGGACGAAAAGTTGTCTCCCAACGAGTGGAAAATGGGTCGTATTGTCGGAACTCACCCCGGCACTGACAACAATATCAGGGTTGTGGACATATTGACTACCAACGGCACAATCGGACGTCCTATTACTAAAGTCATCAAGCTGTTTTCTGACTGACTAGGCTTTTTGACCCCATCCATTATCCAAAACTTCAATAACTTGTTTTTGTATCTTCCTCTAGAGATGGCCGGCTACCTACCGAGACGTGAACGCTCTGATGACCGCCTAGATCGTCATCGAAGCCGACGCGAGCGCCCGAGCGGATGGCAGTACTCCTGTGGTCTTTGTCAAGAGGACCACGCCTTGAAGTCTTGTCGGCGTTTCCGAGAAATGTCGCCGAAGACACGGTACGAAGCGGTTGACCGACGGGGGTACTGCCGCAATTGTCTGGCTCGGAGCCACTTAGCGCCTGACTGCCCGGTACTGGAGAGCTGTCGGAGATACGACCACCGTCACCACACGTCTTTGCACGGCGCCCCACAGCTGACACGGTCGATATTCGATGCCACTGCCGCTGAGCCAGTCGTCCAAAGGTCCGTTGTATTTGTGCCAACGGTGACGGTTCGTGTGGCAGAAGATGAGTTCGACTCTTGGGCTTCAGTGAGGGGTATTCTCAACTCTTCGTCGACGGTGTCTCGAATCGCAACAGCAACATATAGGCGCCTCAACCTGCCGTCCTTCCGCTTTCAAAATCAGCGGTTTGCCTCCTTCAAGGTGATGGCACGGCAAATGCGTAGCACATGGGTGCTGAAGGTGAAGGCGCTTATCACCGACGAATTGCCTCGACAACCCTACTGCGACCCACTTATTGAGGACCCGACATCAAACTTCTCTCCAGACACGTGTGCCGACATCGACCCTAGAAGCAACACTCCCATAGACTTGGAATTCGGCGCAGACGTTTACCCCGTAATCCTTCAAGATGGAGCCATCACCACAGGGCTTGGCAGAGTCCAAGCCTATAAAACACATCTGGGCTATGTGTTTACTGGCCCAGCCCGAAATCCTTTTAATTGTTAAGTGTATTTAGTTTGTATGTAATCACCGAGTCATGGGGGGCAGAATGTTGAAACAGTGCTACAATTTGTAGCAGCACTGTTTCTATCGAGAATGTGCGATGGCTTGTGTGCATAAACGAAATGAATAATAAAGTCAAGTACATTGACACCGTTGTGTACACAAGCCCTTTTTCATATTTTCGCACATTCTCCCTTGTCCTTTTGTTTTGTTATTGTCAATGTCGCTTTGTGGCGAGCCTATGCGTGTGTTCTAAAACGGCTCATAGGCTCACACAAAGCGAAGATTAGTTTAATTGTAAAATAGAATTCAAATCGTGCGTTAGTTTCCCCCCGTGACAAAGTGAAACATTGTGTACATATAACATAAAACATTGTAAAAATTGAACATATAAATTCTAAACCAGTATTGTGAACATACAACATAAACCATTTAATATAATTTAAACATAAAACGAAATTTTGTGAACATTAAATATTTTACAAACAATTATTGTACATAGAGAAAAAAACCTTGTGAACACTAAACATTTTAAAACATTAAACATTGAATTTAAAACATAAAGAACACACCTTGTACATATAATTACATTTAAGTGAACAAAATAAAACAAAACATTGAATTAAAACACACAAAAAAATAGCACACTTTTAACTAAACAAAAAGAAACGAAGAAAAAGAAAACCAGTGACAACAAAAACAAAAGCCCTTGCTCAAACAATGTCCATGTTTCAAAGGGACTTGTTATCGGCCGTCAACCAAATAGCAAAAATAGTTTTATATTTGACTTGAAAATTATTTGTTATCTATGTTTACTTGAAGAAGCTGTTATTTGGGACTCCATATTACTTGTATGGGGGTATTTGTAAATGGGCTTGTATGCTCGAAGATTTTCTTTCCCCTTTAGTTATATATTTTTTTTTTTACCAAATTTGACCGCAATCACAATCAATATGGGTGTTCTTGAGCGGTGCAGGGGCTGTATCAAAACGTAATCCAATATGACCCATTTTCGTCTGAGCTGGCTACTGATAGATCGTAGTGAACTGTGTCAAATCTCATCATGATCGGATGAAACATTTTGCTTCTAAAGTAAAGGACAGAAAATCCGATGAACCTACAAATATGGGAGAGCTTTATCTAAATCTGATCCGATTAATTATCATCGAAAATAGTGTTATTGTTTTTCAAAGTATTTTCCAGCTTGATTTATACACTTTTGCATGCGCTCTAACCAATTGTCAAAGCACTTTTTCCACTCCCTTTGAGACACCTCCAAAACATGGTTTTTGAACGCTTCAACAGCTGCTTCGGGTGATGAAAAACGTTGACCACGCATTTTTTCTTAATGTGCGGGAATAAAAAGAATTTATTGGGTGCCAAGTCAGGGCTGTACGGCGGATGACCCGACGTTTTGGCCTGTCAAAAAGGCGCTGGTTGGAGCCGATGTGTGAGAGCTCGCATTGTCGTCATGGAGCGCAATGATTCGTGTTCTCTTGTTCGTTTTTCGAATTTCTCCGAAGACTACAGGCAAACTAATTATGGTGTACCACTCAGAATTGAGTGGTTGCTCAAGCGGAAGAGTCGCCACATGACCAGTTTTGCCCAAGAAACAGGCGAGCATTTGCTTCGAAGTGCTTTATCCACGAACAACTTACGTTGGATTTGGCTAATCTTCGAAGACCCACACGGTCGATTGCTGCTTCGTTTCGGATTCGTCACCTGTGACGATCTTATGGACGTCTTTTAAAGCACCGCGATTGTATTTTTTTTCAAAATTTCTTTGCACCAATCGACACGAGCCTTTTTTTGAGCGATTGTCAAATTGTGCGGGATCCAAAGAGAACAAACCTTTTTTACGGCCAAGTATTCATGCAATATCGCATGTATGCTAGTGGAAGAAATGCCCAAGAATGTGTCTACCTCATGGTATGTCACATGATGATCTTGCATTATCAGTTCACGCGCGGCATCAATGTTCTCTGGCACAACGGCCGTTTTTGGACGACCTTCACGACCTTCGTCTTTGAGCAAGCGTCGCCTACGATTAAATTCATTAATCCAGTTTTTCACAGTGCTATAGGATGGTGCTTCATCGCCATACACAGATTTAAGTTCATCGATGCACTCTTGTTGTAATAATCCACGTCGAAAGGTGTGAGATATGATCGCACAAAAATGTTCACGAGTTATTTCCAAATTTTCTTTCAAAATTGATTTTTTCAAGTCACTGTAAACAACACAAATGATCGTCGTACGTCAAAACGTTCTGAGTACGTTTATGCTAAAAATGTCAACTTTCTAATGGAAATGTCAGAGGGCGCCAGCCAACACTTAATGTTGTCTAGGCCTGAAATATAAATTATATGTGACAGCGCATAGAGAAATGGACCTGAGGGTAAAAAATCAATTTTCATTTTTTTCTTTTTTTGATGTGGAAAACATCTGAGCATCGAATGAGACCGATCCCATGCCCCAAAAGTGTTCCCTCCCAGAGATATGCGCGTTTTGTGAAAGTGAAATCGACGATTCTAAGCACAAATTGAAAGGGACCTAATCTTTAAAATGGCTCTCCTGAACAAAACTGGTTTTTAACCTTAGGTCCCTTTCTATTTTGCGCCAAATCAGATCGGACAACACTTGTTACCTTCAGTTTGATTACAAGCTTTAGAATTATAAAATACTGACGAATAGTTCAATAAATCGTATTAGTTGGTGATTTTAAACCGATCGGTACATTAATAGCTTGGTCTAGCTTAAGTATTTGGGGCAGATACAAACATTTGTCATGAAACTCACTTATAATAACCTGTTGCAGAGTGGTATAGGGTATCGACAAAGGTATTCCGTAAGGGCAAATTACGAATTTTCTGTAATTTTACGGCAACAAAAAACCGAAAACCCGACAGCAAATAACCGGGTAAACCGACATGCCGGTTTTAACGATTTTTAAGAAACCGACTGTCGTGTATACTTATAGATTTAAAATCCGAAATGTCAATTTCTGGTTTTTGACTCTAGCCTAAAAACTAAAAAAAGAAGAAGAGTCTTATTTCAATAATATTTTTTCCAACCACTGTGCAGCAGCAAATATGAATCCCTCATAGCATCCTTACCCTCCCATGGAGGCTTCCGCAATCCGCGTTTTGGAGGCAGCGCCGCCAAAAAGGAAACGGCTTACGAAAAGCAAAGGTGTATAATAGAAAAATTACACGAAATCCAATCTTTTTACATCTGACACCCAGGAGCAGGACCAAAACGAAAGAAAAACAAAATAGAAGAAAAAATAAACAACAACAACGGCAGACAACAAAGAGGAAAACTTTAATTAAAATATATTTGTATTATTTAACATTAAAGTGTTTTTAGCAATTTAGCGGCGATAGAGAGAAAGAGTGAATAAGAAAGAAACACAACACAGTCGTTTTGCTATCCCGACTAAAGGCAAATCGTCTTGTTTGGGCCATCAGTTTTAGGTGTCTTTTTTGTGTGGTAGGGAGTTCGGGTGAAAGAGGTAATAAAGAAAATGGAAAATGAATGCCAAAAGCAAAGAAAGAAAAATTAATATCTTAATTGCGAATTTTTTTTATGGAAATGTTTAACATCTCTCGCTTTTGTTTTGTTTTTTGCTGTTTTTTTTCGCTGTGGCTCTGGTAAATGTTAAGAAGTTTAAGGAGCAGAATAATGCAAGGATAAGAAGTACTAACATCCACATAAATACCCACTAAGTGTGTGAAATGTTCTGGCAGAAAGGGTCGTTGAGGGTTGGATGATAAATGTACGATGAGTAGAGCTGTTAATAATTCAATGTAAACACTTCCGTTTCCTTGCGGCTTGTTGTATCCCTAAACAAGTCCCGACACTGAGTCTGCCTCCATTGCCAGCTTGGTTAGGAGGCTATAAACACCTGTCCTTTGCACATTTAACCAACAAATCATTCATCCACACTTTCACTGTGTTTTGTGCCTGCACCACGCTAATGATATTTTTTAATAAGTTTATGAGCAGATCCATTACCAGACCTGCTAAAGAGGTAACGGAATTGACATCTCCCCATTTTAGCCGGTATATGGTATGGCCTCTTTTTGTGCCAATTTCATCCTGCGGTTAATTTCTGTCTTTTTTGTTGTTGTTGTGCGTCATGTAGTGGGATTAAGGGATGTGGCTTTCATAAAAGAAAAACTTCCCAAAAAAAAGTGAAAAACAAAAACCTGTCAAATTCATGTTAGGTGGGAATGCGCTTGTTTAATTTTGTAATTAACATTAAGAAAATTAAAATTTTTTGTAATTAACATATTAGCCAAACACCATCATCAGTACCGTCATTAATATTGAAAAGGATGATGTTGTCATTCCAGTACTGTGTAGGTGCTGATAAAAGGTATCTTGATACGAAATAAACCCATCATTGGCTTGTCATGTGAATTTCGGGATTAGCAGGTGGTGGTGGTTTTAATTTTTTTTTATATTTTAGCATTTTTAATTCTATTTTTTTATATATATTTATAATCAGATTTAAATAAACACTTGGGTACTACTGAAAACATGTGATTTGTAGACTTTTTCCTGGCCAAAATTGTCATATGATATAGGGCGATCCATCTGGAAGTATTTTTTCAGAACAAAAAAAAAATAGGTATACAAATTCAAATCAAGCGTGGAATCTTTATTGGTATTTATTGTGGCATTTATTTTTTGAATATAATTTCCTTCAAATGTTGGCCGCAACTATGCTTCAGGGCTTCCATTCTGAGAGTCCAATTTTGGATGACTCGTTCGAACATTTCCACCGGTATGGCTTTAATGACACGCGTAATGTTGGCTTCCAAAACCTGAATCGTAGCTGGTTTGTCAGCATAGACTTTGGACTTTACGTAGCCCCAAAGAAAAATGTCTAAAGCTGTGATATCACTCGATCCAGGCGGCCAACTCACCTGTCCAAAACGTGAAATTAGCTGCTTTTCAAAATGACCTCTCAATAAGTACTTAGTAGAGACATAAATAATGTTACAACATTGAACACACCCATTTCAATAGTAGAACTGAGCATACTCTGTAACGGGATTCTAAAAGTGTTTCAACTTTCATCATGGAGTCAGACTTTTATCATGGTCAGATAATGAGAACCGTATCGCGGTAAGAGCGCTTTTCAAGTGTGAAATGAATATTTTCAAAACGCTCCGGCTACTACGGATTAGCCGCATGTTCGTCTACCGATGCATAAAACTGTTTGAGGAGACTGGAGATGTAAAAGTCCGCCAACGGTCGGGCCGCCCACACTCTGTTCGAACACCGCATGTCATCAAAGCCGTAAATCAAGAATTCACAGAAATCCGCGCCGAAAACAGAAAATCATTGCCCGTGAGATGAATATCACGCAAAAGTCCATGAGTCGAATCATTAAAAAAGACTTGGGAGACTTGGGAGTTAGGGCTTTCAATCGACGCACTGGAAATTAATTGACTGCAGCTTTAAAAAAAAATAGGATTGAAAAATGCAAACGTCTTTTGGAGAAGCACGTTGATTACTTGCACAGAAAAATTTTGTTCACCGATGAAAACATTTTTACCCTGCAGGAAAAATTTAACAAGCAAAATTATAGTGTCATCTAAGGAGGCATCCGAACTGATACCAAGGGTGGAAAAGGGTCATCACCCAGCTTTAGACATGGTTTGGTGGGGTGTCTCTTACGATGGGGTCACTGACCTGCATTTCTGCGAACAAGGAGTCAATACATCGGCCAAAGTTTACCAAGAAACCGTTTTGGAAGCTGTTGTGAAGCCTCTTAACAATTCCCTGTTCCAAAACCAGCCATGGACTTGCCAGCAGAATTCTGCGCCGGTCCATAAGGCTAAAACGTCCCAGGCCTGGCTTCGAAACAATTTGCCAGCGTTTATTTCCTCTGAAGAATGTCCCTCAGGCAGTCCAGATTTAAACCCATTGGATTACAAATTGTGGACGGTTTTAGAGGACAATGTTTGTCACAAAGGATACCCCAACATTGGATCTCTTAAGACTAATTTGGTTCGAGCTGTGGCCAATTTTCCAATGGACGAGGTTCGTGCAGCTATTGACAATTGGCCAGTGCGACCTAAGGCGTGTGAAAAGGTAAAAGGCGGACATTTCGAATAAGTAAATTCTTTTTGGATACATTATATATCAAAAAATATATTAAAAAATATTTGGTCCTAAAACATTCAGTACTTTTTATTTTACAGCGTAAAACGTCGGTAACAGTATTTATGTCCCAACTAAATGCCTTTTTTGACACCCTGTACCACACTGTGCAACAGAGTATTAAAAGATAAGTTTCATAACAATTTATGTAACTGCCCGAAATATTTGAGCCAGACCCATCTATTTACCGATCGACTTAAACTTACCAACAGATTCGATTTTATAAACTCTCCGGCCACTTGTCAATTTAAAGCTTGTTATTGATCTAAAGATAACAATTGCTGTCCGAAATTCATGACATAAACTAATGGACATATCATTGGACAATTTTAACTGAATGTAATAATTTTCCCATGAATATAGACTACGTACTTACTTCATCCCAGTAAAAATAAACCGATAAGGTCTTTCGAATCATCCATCTGTGTGTGTGATATAAATCGTATAATAACTGACCTGGAAGTTGGCTCTAGAAGCTACATATTTCATCCGCTCTTAATGAAATTTGGCACAGTTCATTACGATCGACTAGTAAGCAGCTCAGATAAGAATGGGTCATATTGTACCACGATTTGATTTCGGTAAAATCTACTAAAATATATTACTATGGGGAAAAATATTATTGGACCATACCGGAAATTTTTTGTTATTGTAGTCCCTATACAAATTATGCAGAGGCCCTAATAACGCCAGCTTTATGGACACATGGACACTAAGTAACTATTAAACCAAATATACAACTATTTTTGCTTTTGAGTGACGGCCAAAAATAGTTCCATTTTAAATAGGAACATAAAAATATTAAATAAAAATGATTGTTTTCATACAAATTCAAATGTAATATTATTTTTATAAACCTAGTTTGTTTGAAAAAAAAACCAAACCTCCTTTTGCCGCTATGGATTTAAATGCATTCTTAGAATCTTATAATGGACTCTAATCACTTCATTTCTGAATGTGAAAATACTTTCCATTCCTAGGTAATAGGCTAATAACGCAATGTCGGTTAATGTCAGGCTTTTACTAAAAATGAAACACGAAGTCGATTTTTTAAAAGACGTTTTTTTAAACCTCGAAATCACGGTTTTCTGAAAGCCGCTACTTTTTTAACACTATATGTGACAGCGCATAGAGAAAGGGTAAAAATATCAAATTTTATTTTTTTTTAATGTGGACAACATCTGAGCATCGAATGAGACCGATCCCATGCCCCAAAAGTGTTCCCTCCCAGAGATATGCGCGTTTTATGAAAGTGAAGTCGACGATTCTAAGCGCAAATAGAAAGGGACCTAATCTTTAAAATGGCTCTCCTGAACAAAACTGGTTTTTAACCTTAGGTCCCTTTCTATTTTGCGCGTCACAAATGTTGAGTTAAGTTTTGCCAGATAATATTTTTGGGGTATGTTAAAAGGAAGGTTTCATATTTGAATTTTTCTGTATACTCTTTTGAGCATCCTAAATTTCGTATAAAGAAGGGTTTTTTTTTAGTATTTTTGGATATTGTACGGAACACCAAACAGGTTAGTGAAAGCAAAAAAACAATGAAAAAGCATTTGGATGCTTGGAATCACCAATAGACTAGAACCAGCCATTTACAACAGCATTGATCTTTTTAGGAATAACAATAATCTGTTGCTTTATCAGCCGATTCCACTGAGTCTATGTCTATTTTAAGTGAACGCATTTCTAATACTTCAAATATACGCCTTACTAATCACAATTAAATTTAATTCCTTTAGACACGTGTAAGCAGAATCCCTCTCTGCAGCATCCTCGACATTGATTCCAATGGCCACCGAAGCGTATGAGTACTGCAAATGCCTTGAACAAAATCAATATTAATCATACGACCCGTATACCGTTTGCTATCAAAGTGGCTCTCCACATGAATATACGCATTCGTTTCAACACACATAAATACAAATTACTCTATAAGCATCACAATCAATGCGAAACGAAGCGTAATCCAGTAAATACCCTCAGAATACTCTCGTTCTCTAGTTGACTGTCTGTCCGTCCGTCCGCCTGTCTCTCCAATTACACAAAAGGAACAATCAATCCCTTTACAGACCAAACCAATTTTTCCATAAACAATCGATTTCGTATCGATGGGTGTTCACATTACTGGGGTCGTGCCAGTCTGTCAGTCTGTCTGTTTGTGTTTTTCACTTTTCAACTTTTTCTGCACTGGCTTTTGTCATATTTCACAGAATTTACGTATGATGTGTACGTACCATAGCTACTCGTACTATATCTAGAGACACATATAGAGCTGTATACGAGTATATATGGTACCATGGAGACAACAATTTCAGATATACTCGTATATATATTTTATTAATTCTTATCAGATATTTTATATAGAAGTTTCCTACGCACACATGCATGAAGGCATAAGCACTCACGCACGCACACTCATCCACAGCTACGACTCCCATCGTCAGACTCACCGAAGTAGTGGCGGTTAAACATTTATTTTGTAATCCAGTTTCCAGAGCTGTTTTGCGTACACCACTCACTCACACACACACGCACACACAAACAACAACATCAGCACCCTCATCTGAGGGGAATTTCAAAAGATACACCCACTTGTGCTCGTTTTCGTTCGAGTATTTGTGCGTATCTGCTTGATTACAATACCAGAGAAAGGAATTATATCTGATGTACCCACATACCCATTTAAATACTCACACACACATATATACAATCATGCACGCATACCAATATAAACTCATATAAATTATATGAATATAACTGTATACCCACTACAAACATACACTTCAGGGCAAAACTGCGGTAATACAGTTTCTCCCCAGTTATACTAGACAATCATTTAGCTAATCCTATGGGGAGTACTACAAAATGAATGGGTCCTATTGCACGATCCCTAAGTGGGACTAGCTCTTTCAGTTAAGAAGCTTCTTTAAACTGATTTATAGTATTTCGCACTTGGGTTTAAATACTGATCCCCTGCAGAATCTTTAGTCTAAAGAGAGGTGCCAGTTTGGCATTCCAAAACAGAGTTTGAAGCCGATATTGAAACAGGCGGCGACAGCTGCACTGCGGTGGTTTGGCTAGTCGACGGCTTGGGCTCATAATAAATTTATGTATTTACTGCAGTGGATTTCCGCCGTTTACACCGGGGCCTATACGCTGAGTAATTATTCATCAGCATATTTGGTGGCGAGAATGATGCCGACTTTTGTGGCTTAGTCTTATCATAAATTTATGTATTTATTGCAATGTATATTCGCGGTTTAAGCCGGCGCCGCTACTCTTAGCAATTATTCATCAGCGAATCCCCTCCGATTTAAGCTGATTCGGCTTTTAATTCTAGACCGAAGCTTGAAGCAGTTCACCATTTTGTACTCGCAATTTTGCAATGACTCTAGTAAGTCGCCGAGATCACGGGCCTAGTTTCAGGAGGCAAAGAGTCCTCTAGCGCAGCACAACAACGGATGTAAAGTAAAATCTACTTTTAACCCACACTGTGGCGTGAGACCTAGACATTCTAGTATCTGCGTTACACTTGTACTGACAAATGATCTAATTATGTTTTTTCTATAGACATTAAGAAATGAGGCATTTTTAAATGTTTTATCCTACTTTTGTTCTCAAGTGTAAACCTCTTGCGAATTTTTTAGTCGAGGATGCAGAGCCTTTATACAAGCACGGCACGATTTGTATTTGCTATGCGGGGATCTCTTTGGCGTTACTGCATAAATTTTAATATAATCCAGATAAAAAAATTCAATAATAACGTGGGCAGTACATATGGAGACGCGTGGTGGTTTCGATATTGGCATAATCTTAATTTTTGCATTTTGTTTTTGGATAAAGTAACAAAACAACAGACCTTTAGTAGGTAATCGATTGTTTCATGCCATAGTGTGGTAGGTAAGGAATGCCAGTTTCAGATAAGAAACATTGGGTTTAACCAGCTTTAAATTTAAAAAAAATTTTCGGTGGAGGTTGAAGTTTGTAATTTTTTAGAACGAAAGATGTGCAGGCATTTGTATACACTTTCTCTAACCTAGCTTAGATTACTTGACCTAACCTAATATAAACTACAAGAAAAGTGGAGACAAAGGCCAGGACCAGATTGACTATAAAAAAATTTAAATTTTTTGCTAGCATTTTCCTCAGCAGCTCAAAAAATTGTGATTTCTGTTGTTTTTTAGTATCGCTGGTCTACAAAAACTGTTATGCTTAGTTCATAGTCAGATTTGACACCATGTGTTTTTTGAACATTTTGTTCAAAGAGAAACTAAAATGTTCTCCAAAAGGCAGTCGAAAAGAATTAAAGTTGCAAGCAGGGGTGAATGAAGTTTCGATGAACCCTACTTCCCCATACGCAGACACGGCACAAGCAACGAATGTGATTAAACCATGATCAATGGCTATACACCTAAGAGCAGGCAGATTTAAATTCAATGAGAAACTTTCGGCTGTAGAGTATTTCATCGAAAAAATTAAAAAAAAAAACAAGGGCTCATCCTAATACCAAAGCAATATTATACCTTTGGATAACCCTAATATTACAGACCCGTGTGTCTAGTAGATAGAACAGGCCAGTGTCTGGAAAGGATTATCTATTTCTGGCAGCTAAAAGCAAAAAACGAGGTAGGCGCAAGAATAAAAAGCTTAAGGAATGTTCAATGGTTAATAATAAAGTTTATTTGTATGGTAGCTTGATGTTAAGGAAGATTTTTTCCCTTCTACTTGAACTTGTTGTAATTTTATTCAAATTTAAAGATATATGAATATTCATTATGATTTAACTAGGAAGTAATTTTAACTAGGAATGACTTACAAAAGATGCAAAACGATTTGAGCTAGACTTAGTGCGTGAGGCAATCCAAGTTTGAGCCAGGAAACTCGACATAGTTATTACACTGAAAAAAAAATTTACTGATCAGGAAGGAAACACATCATCGCTGAAAAAAAAACGTTTCAAAATATCTGATGAAAGTAGTCAAAGACTACTTCTCTAAAATAAAACAGTATCAGAAAACTGACGGTATATTCGGCCTTAAAGTTACAGAAAAGGCTACAGTTATCTGATATGACACTATGACACAAAGCTGAGAAAGGTATAGAGACACACAAAGGTTTATTGGGAGTTCTACAAGGATCTGTCTTAGTGCATATTCGGCCTTTAAATATATACTTGAAGAGGCAACAATTGTTGGCTTCACAGAATATGTGGTGTGAGCGAAGACATAGACAACATTTTAATGAACAATTAATGAAGCCATTGTTACTATTAAACTCTGGCTTGTCAGTAAGCATGGGCAAGGCAGAGCGTACGATAGAAGCGGTGCTTATAAATCTTAAAAAAAGATGGAAAATATAAAGAAGCAAAAAGGCAGTACTGAAATAGCCTCATCGGACCAACTTGTCAATGAAACTAAGGCCGACAAAATTTCTTAAAGCCACTTTGGCATCGAAACTTAGGCCGACAAAATTTTTAAAACCATCTAAAGCTTAACACAGCTGCAGTTTGAAAGTATAACTGATATGCGAGGGCAACGACAAAGTAACAAGACACTTTTATCACGGGTGACTAACTCAATCTAACTCTAAATGCATCAATAGTTTGGTTAAAATCATTCATGAAAACACTGACGTCCATTTGTATATAAATCTGTCTGAGACTATGCAGCGAATATCACACCTTGCATAGCCGAACGCCGCAATCATGACAATAAATATGACAGCCAGAGGAATCTTGGAAATATACAACAACAAAATCTTAACCAGATTATTAAGCAAGCGAAAAGCGATAATTTCATTCCAAGCTTGCAAATGAGCTGGATGAAAACCCACATTTCCACCAGGTTTTGTTCCTTTCCATACCCACTACCAGTACCATTAGTTCTCGCGATATGGGAAAGTACAGATTTAAATTGGCAGGACACAACCTCAAAATTTGTCCGTAGTATAGGCTATTATAATTTTCCGGTAATTAATTTCATTCTGTCAAAAGTGCATTAAAAGACATTCAGAGGACTTGTTCAAGAGCACATTGCACTGCCATTTTTACACCAAGATGTGTTTGCAAGTTCGGAGTTGAAGCCCTTTTCCCCCACTTTTAACCTAATACAGTCTAAAATAATGTACGACTAAATAATTCCATTCAGTTCAAAGCTTTTAATGATTAAAACATTATTTCGGGTTTTAAACGTATTTTAACGGGCCGTAGCACCGTCATAGGGTTCTAAAAGTCGATTTTTTACTATTCAATTAACCGAATTTTGGCTATAAAAAAGTTAAAGTCAGTAAGTCGACTTTTTGTTATTAAAATAGTCTAAAAGACAAATTTTTCGACTTGTTCGAGATTCATCTAAAGCAATCAATAAAGTCGATAAGTTAAGTATAACTAAAATTATATTCCGATGTAATACAAGTTAATTTTCATTATATTTTAAGCCAAGCTGTTAAACGCCGTAATCAGAAATTCCTGAATAACTATTGATATCCATTTATACGATGTTGTAGTGACTGATAAGATTGTAGGTTCCAAGGCCAACGATATGGATTGCATATGCGGGTTTCGTGACAAGAGTGTAAGCAATTGGTGCGAAAAAGGCCATAATGATAACAATGACGTTCGAATACAATTGAAGCACTATTTCATGATACGGCCAGTTTGTCGTAAAAGAGCATAATCTACTATTTATATGGAGAACAACGGAAAGCGAGTACCCATTTATTGCAAACGTAGCAAAAAACCCTTTTTTACCCGTGTAAGAGATTATTTTCTTAAGAGCAAAATTTCTCCAAAAAAATTAATTTGATTATCTTTTTGATTAAGCTTTGACTATGAATAATTATTATTATAAGTTTCTTTATCACTCCTTTCAAAGTTTATTTTTATAGGGTGATCCATCTAGAGGTACTTTTTCAGAACAAAAAAATATAAAAATTCAAATCAAGTGTGGAATCTTTATAAGTAATTTGAACGGACATTTTATGGCATTTATTTTTTGAAAATAAAAAAAAACACTGCCATTTTGTTAAAAACTTGACTTCTATTTAAATATAGATCCAAGAGGTCTTGAGCCGGTTAATCCCTGTTTAATGTGTAACAGCAACAGACCGAAATAAAACAAACAATAACAAAGCAAAACATATGTATGTACTTTACATGCGCGGCACAAGAGTTGGCATAGTCAACTTAACTCTTTTTACAACACACACACACACGTTGTAAAAGAAATCTATTAATGGATTTTGATGTGGAGTCTCAGTAGAGGTGGCAAGAGTGATTTGTATTTTCGTTGGCAATTGTGTGAAGAAAACTTGAAAAGTAAGGTTTGCAACAGTAGTTCTCATTCGTTTGGGGACAGCCTGGCCTTATAGAGTTCGGTTTTACTTTCAACAATTGCAGCAAAGCTTTCTGAAGAGGAAAATCATGATAAAAGCAGTGTGCAGCCATGAAAGTCAATGTCACTTTGCCATTTTGTTTAAAACTTGTCTTCTGTTTAAATATAGATGCAAGAGGGCTTGAGCTGGTTAATCCCTGTTCAATGTGAAAATAATTACCTTCAGATGTTGGCAACTGTGTTATGGAAATGAGCGTTCGGTGACAAACGGGAAGATCCGCTGGTTTCGAACAAAATTTTGTTCAGTGATGAGGCCCATTTCTGGCTCAACGGCAAAGTCAATAAACAAAATTGCCGCATTTGGGCTGAAGAGCAACAAGAAGAGGTTCAAGAGGTGCCATTATACCCAGAGAAAACTACGGTTTGGTGCGTTTTATAAGCTGGTGGAATCATCGGTGCATATTTTTTCAAAAATGTTAATGACCGGAACGTAACGGTGAATAATGCTCGCTATCCCGCCATGATATCGATCTTTATGCTACCATAAATTGAAGACCGTAATCTTGACGATACTTGGTTTTAACAGAACGGTGCCACTGGTCATACAGCTGCTCAAACAATGGATCTATTGAGAGGTCATTTCGAAAAGCAGCTAATTTCACGTTTTGGACAGGTGAGTTGGCCGCCCAGATCGAGTGATAACACAGCTTTAGACATTTTTCTTTAGGGCTACGTAAAGTCCAAAGTCTATGCTGACAAATCAGCTACGATTCAGGTTTTGGAAGCCAACATTACGCGTGTCAGTAAAGCCATACCGGTCGAAATGCTCGAACGAGTCATCCAAAATTGGCCCCACAGAATGGTAACCCTGAGGCGTAGTTGGGGTCAACATTTGAAGGAAATTATATTCAAAAAAGAAATGCCATAAAATGTCCTTTCAAATTAACAATAAAGATTCCACACTTGATTGGAATTTTTATATTTTTTTTGCTCTGAAAAAATTACTGTAAAATTTCAGCAGCCTAGCTTTAATATTAAGCCCTGTAGTTTGCTAAACAGACAACCCTGCAAGGATATCAAGGATATTAGGTGGTATAAAGGATACAGAAGTTGTCTTGTAAATATAGACTGAACTATCCGTAGGGTGGTTTAGTCAGAAAAAATTGACATATCTAGGAACATGTGGAATCTACTTTTAGAAGGTTTTGGATTCTACACAACAACAAAATCCTTACCTAATCAAAACTAGATTAACCATATACACACTTAGTATGCAAACTAAAGGGAAGGGTTCATACATATCCACCAAATAATACTGAGCCATACTAATATACAAGTAAAGTACATACTCGTACATGTGTGCTTACATGCGGATGTAGGCAATAGCCAAAAGAAAAATAAAACCGAACAACAAAAATTCTTGGTAAATTTGCAGTTGAATGTGAAAATATTTACATACATACATGTACATATGTTTAAATTTATACGTTAGTATGTATAAAGGTATGTGTATAGATTTATACGTTAGTACGAACGTGCTGGGATATAATGTTTCAATTTCATTAAATTTTTTTCGGTATTTTTCATTTTACTCGTATTTCCTGTGTGTGTTTCTTTCATCATCGCTTGGCCGAAAAACATATTGAATATAAATGAAGTCCTTTCAGTCATTCTCTAATTTCATTACGTATTTTATTTACACTCGACGAATATAACGCATCTACACATACATATTTACATTATATATACTAGATGAGTATACTAAATATATTCATTTCCTATAACCACTTACAGCACTGCCTTGGAATAGAATCAAATTCTACGGGATATGATAGGAGATATGCTTCGGCCGAATACGGAATAGGGCACTAAGAGCTAGCAAAGAATGGAATATTTTAAATAAGTTGGTATGTAAATAACTTAAAATTGTATTCATGACTTGTATTTATTTAATAATTGACCAAAACTATTTTCGTGCCTGCAGACCTAATGACAGATGTCTGTTTAGAGTACAAGAAATATCGTATTTCTCCAAGAGCAATTTACTTGATACAAACATAATTGAGTGACCATTTCGAGAATACCCTACCACATGTAATGAGGACTATCATCGTTTTGTTCAACAGGTATCAAATGGATCTATGTATTATTTTAAATGTTATTGTTAATAACATAACAAACCATAAGCGCGAAAAGGGCTTATGTTTTGTTAATGGCGGATGAAAGTACATCCCTAAACTTGACTTTAAGTATTTTTTTTTTAAACCCAAGTTTTTGAGTTATCTCATTGTATATTTTTTGCTTTAAAGTGAATGTTTAGCACTTTTTCGATACTTTGCGGCGGCTATATCTTGGAAAACCGAACGGAATATTGCAATAGAGTCTTTAGCCAATTTATAGCTATTGGAAGAAAACTTATCCGAAAAATTCCATCTCCTGCCAAAAATTACAAAACATTCCCCTTTTATGGTCAATAACTTGTCTAAACATCAACAACTACCTTATTTATTATTTTTAACTTTATTTGCAATCGAACAAATGTTTTTCGATTTATTTTATAGATATCAAGCGTGTTTTTTTTGTGACGAGGCAATTTTAATTTAGAATGAAAACATTTGTCAGGATAAAAGATCTTTGGCCGATATAATTCTCATACTTTCCGATCTAAACCTTGGCTAAACTTCTGCAAATATGTCATATCAAACAAATGTTTTTTTTTTGATTCATTTTATGATATCAGAAGTGACGAGAACATAATTACGATATAGGATATACCCTATATAATTCTTATACTTGCCGACCAAAACCTGCAGTTTAATATAGCCGGTTTTCAGAGGTTTTCGTTTTACATAAATTCTTCTTAACTCTTCGAGATCAGAAAAATATCTGCATTTAGGGTGAGTTGATCGCTTACACTATCTAGTACTCCTTGGAGGGCTACGGTCCACTGTGCGATTTAAGTAGCTCACAGAACAAATCTTTTTTTACCCTCTTTTATAGGATGGAGTGTAAATTAACTTTGTCATTTCGTTTGCAACACCTCTTAATACGGTCCGGAAACCATACAGTATATATTAGGGTAGGCCGATTTGTAAGGACAACAATTTTTCGAAAACTTTTGGCATGAGGAAAAAGGAGTTCCACTACGACATGTCAAAAAAATCATTTTTAAGGAACCTAAATTTAATGTTTTTCACTACTTCTAGGTCGCAATATTAAAGCTTAACTTCTAAAACTTTGCAGAAATTTGTACTGATGTTTTAAAACATTTGTTAGTTGAAATGGGTCAGATCGGGCAAGAGAAACAAACTTTCCTCACGCAAGGACTAAGTCAACCTCTGGAAAAATCCATTGCAATATATTTCAAGGGGTTTCCCCTTTTCATTATCAACTCCGAATTTTCGCGTATAGTTACGACCGAAGAAAATATTTGAAAAGTACTCAAATTCATGATTGAACAAGGGTCGTGGCGCCACTCATATACTTAGAAAGACCATGTCTTATAAACCAATGGTAATTAGACAATGTTAGTTAAAACATATGACAAACACACCTGGTGAAAAAATCGGAGATATCACGCCCCTTTTAGATTAAATGTATGACTAGAAAATTTTTAGAGACAAGTGATCCTCAGTAAGATTTAATAACAGCTCCAATAGTCGTTTTCGTCCACTGTGTTTGATAGTGACATAGAAAAAGATAGAAACTGGAAAAAGAGATTTGTTGCGAGTTTCTAAAAGAGATTTAAGTTTAGTACCGCCAGTAATCAGGTGCCCCTAGAACTGTTGTTCTAGCCTGACCTGCTGGGAACGGTCTTCAGGTAGTTTCGCGGTGGCTGTGGTTTATCCTACTGCTGCTATATATATTTCAGGCCTAATATTCAAAATGCGAATATTTATCATCAAAAATGGTTTTATAGTTTTGTCAAAGTATTCTCCAGCATGATTTATACACTTTTGCATGCGCTCAAACCAATTGTCGAAGCACTTTTTCCACTCCGATTGAGACACCTTCAAAACATGGTTTTTGAACTTTGCAACAGCATCCTGGTGACGAAAATCGTTGACCACGACTTTTTTTTTCTTGATGTGCGGGGACAAAAAGAAGTCATTGGGTGCCAAGTCAGTGCTATACGACGGATGACCAATCAGTTCGACGATTTGGCCGGTCAAAAAGGCGCTGGTTTGAGCCGAAGTGTGAGAGCTCGCATTGTCATGGTGCACAATGATTCGTCTTCTCTTGTTCGTTTTTCGAATTTCTCCGAAGACTTCAGGCAAACAAATTGTGGTGTACCACTCAGAATTGACCGTCTTACGATGCTCAAGCGGAACAGTCGCCACATGACCAGTTTTGCTGAAGAAACAGGCGACCTTTTGCTTCGAAGTGCCTCTTCCACGAACAACTTTCGTTGGATTTGGCTCGTCTTTGAAGACCCACATGTCCGATGGCTGTTCTTTTTGGGCTTATATGCAAAGAACCATGATTCGTCACCTGTGACGATCTTATAAACGTCTTTTGAAACACCGCGATCGTATTTTTTCAAAATTTCTTTGCACCAATCAATACGAGCCTTTTTGTGCGGGATGCAACGAGAACATACCTTTTTTAAGGCCAAGTGTTCATGCATTATCGAATGTAGGCTTGTGGAAGAAATGTCCAAGGATGCCTCTACCTCAAGGTATGTCACATGACGAACTTGCATAATCAGTTCATGCACGGCATCAATTTTCTCTGGCCGTTTTTGGGCGACCTTCAACGACCTTCGTCTTTGAGCGAGCGTCGGCCACTATAGAATTCATTAATCCAGTTTTTTACAGTGCTAAAGGATGGTGCTTCATCGCCATAGAGAGATTTAAGTTCATCGATGCACTCTTGTCGTAATAATCCACGTCGAAAGTTGTGAAAAATGATCGCAAGAAAAGGTTCACGAGTTAATTCCATTTTTTTTGCCAAATTGATTTTTCAAGTCACTGTAAACACACAAATGATGGTCGTACGTCAAAGCGTTCTGAGTACGTTTATGCCAGAAAAATGTCAAACTTTCCAATGGAAATGCCTGATGGCGCCAGGCAACACTTAGTGTTGCCTAGGCCAGAAATATAGCGCAAGTTAAAGGTATTTCGAACGTTTGGAGTAAAGATGATTTTATCAATCGCGTGCTACGATTTATGGAATAACTGTGGTGTATGATAGTTCTGAACTCCTCACCAAGAGGTTGCTGATGCCTATGCAGTTACTCTTCGAATTTGAAACCTCCAGTTTATGTAGAGTAGCATTGTTAGCATTGAACGTTACCCCAGTGTAATGGAGCAACCCTTACGTTGGACGGTCATACTGTTGCATGGACTATTGAAAGTTAAAATTGGGCAAAAGGGAGACTAAAAACTACAATCCTCTGAAGAACTCAAACTTTTAAATATTAACAAGTGGTCTCGTCCATAATTAAAACCAAAACATAAGGTAGAGAGTAGGGTAGAAACAAGTCGCCTATCTGCAAGCTGTTCGAGATAAATTTATATTTCATTTTGGGTTTTTCAAAACACTCTATCATTTGTGAAAAGAATGCAATCAAGTCGTAAAAACATACGTTCATTCGAATGGAACTGTAATTAAAAAGATTAAATACTAACAGCAGCCCCACATAGTATTTACATATCGACAAATTTTTGGTTTTATGTGAATTGTATTTAAAGTTTATGTTGGATTTCTGATTTGTGATCAGATTAAATTTAACAAGTAAGAAGCAAATTTACCTACGGCCGGCTGAATCCAGTGAATTGGCAAAATAATTAAGCTTAATTTTCCTGGAATTTAATTCAGTTTAAAATGTATATATTCGAAGTCAATTAGCAATAACTAATAGTATTTTTATGCAATACAAAATATGGATGCACAACATCATAAGTTAAGACTGCAACTGTGAACATACCAAGTAAATTTTGTTAAAAATTACTTTTTGAGAGCAAATTAGAGTGTCCAAAAAAAAAAACAAAATTTTCAGAAAACCGGCAATTTGGGTTTTTTAAATACCGCGTATTGAAAAAACCAGTTTTGGTTTCTTCTTAAAATAAAAAAAAACGGCATTAACCATCCGTCCGGATAAAGCCTTCTGCCTAAGAAAGGGAAAAAAATTCCAATCAGAAGTGAAGTAATTGTCCCCGTTTCTAGACTCTAAAAATGTAATATAATCCATTGCTATAAATGGAGGATTGGTAAACTATCACAATAGCTATACTGCCGTCCTAAGAAAGAAAGTCAGAAGCGCCAAAATTCCAAACTTGAGTTAATGGCAGATTCGGAACCG
Source organism: Hydrotaea diabolus (assembly GCA_963513945.1). NCBI lineage: Eukaryota > Metazoa > Arthropoda > Insecta > Diptera > Muscidae > Hydrotaea > Hydrotaea diabolus. The sequence continues at coordinate 20,963,488 of OY740720.1, read as the reverse complement.
TGAGTTTCTGACTTTTTTGTTTAACATTCGAGGGCGCTATATATATATTTCTGGCGTACGAGGGTTGCTATATATATTTCTGGCATAGGCAACACTAAGAGATTCGGAACCGTGAATGAGTTTCTGATTTTTTTTGTTTAACGTACGAGGGTTGCTATATATATTTCTGGCATAGGCAACACTAAGTGATTCGGAACCGTGAATGAGTTTCTGATTTTTTTGTTTAACATACGAGGGTTGCTATATTTATTTCTGGCATAGGCAACACTAAGTGTTGTCTGGCGCCATCTGACATTTTCATTGGAAAGTTTGACATTTTTTAGCATGACGTACGACCATCATTTGTGTTGTTTACAGTGACTTGAAAAAATAAATTTGGAAAAAATGGATTTAAATCATGAACATTTTCGTGCGATCATTTTTCACAACTTTCGACATGGATTATCACGACAAGAGTACAGCGATGAACTTAAATCTTTGTATGGTGATGAAGCACCATGATATCACTGTAGAAAACTGGTTAAATGAATTCAATCGTGGCCGACGCTCGCTCTATGACTAAGGTCGTCCAAAAACGGACCTTAGTGCCAGAGAACATTGATGCCGTGCGTGAACTGATAATGCAAGATCGTCATGTGACATACCGTGAGATAGAGGCATCCTTGGGTATTTCTTCCACCAGAACACATTCGATATTGCACGACGATATTGCATACCTGGCCGTAAAAAAGGTTTGTTCTCGTTGGATGCCGCACAATTTGACAATCGATCAAAAAAAGGCTCGTGTCGATTGGTGCAAAGGAATTTTAAAAAAGTACGATCGCAGTGCTTCAAAAGACGTTTATAAGATCGTCACAGGTGACGAATCATGGATATATGCGTATGAGCCCGAAACAAAACAGCAATCGACCGTGTGGGTCTTCGAAGACGAGCCAAATCCAACGAGAGTTGTTCGTGGAAGTAGCACTTTGAAGCAAATGGTCGCCTGTTTTTTCGGCAAAACTGGTCATGTGGCGACTGTTCCGCTTGAGCAACGTAGGACGGTCAATTCGGAGTGGTTCACCAAAATTTGTTTGTCTGAAGTCTTCGGAAAAATATGAAAAAACGAACAAAAGAGACGAATCATTGTGCACCAACACAAAGCGAGCTCCCACACATCGGCTCAAACCAGCGCCTTTTTGACCGGCCAAAATGATGGGTCATCCGCCGTACAGCCCTGACTTGGCACCTAATGACTTCTTTTTATTCCCGCACATCAGAAAAAATTCGTGGTCAACGATTTTCGTCGCCAGATGATGCTTTTAAAGCGTTCAAAAACCATGTTTTGGAGGTGTCTCAATCGGAGTGGAAAAAGTGCTTCAACCATTGGTTTATGCGCATGCAAAAGTATATAAATCATGTTGAAGAATACTATGAAAATCAATAAAACCATTTTTGATGATAAATATTCGCATTTTCATTATAAGGCCAGAAATATATATAGGAGCCCTCGTACTCATTCCAATTGCGGTTAAACAACTCCAAACAATCCTGTGAAGTCGTCACACGGTTACGTTTTTGGTCAATTGAGAGCAAACGCGGCAGACATTTTGCAGACAGCTTTCTTAAACGTTCGTAAAATCCAAACCACACTGCCATATGAAATGCTTATGGCGCCAACAATCTCACGATCTTTTACTCTTCATTCGGCTAACACCATATGTGACAGCGCATAGAGAAAGGGACCTAAGGGTAAAAAAATCAATTTTCTTTTTTTTTTCTTTTTTGAGGTGGACAACATCTGAGCATTGAATGAGACCGATCCAATGACCCAAAAGTGTTCCCTCCCAGAGATATGCGCGTTTTATGAAAGTGAAGTCGACGATTCTACACCAAAGATACACGTATTTAAATTTTTAAAATGGCTCTCCTGAACAAAACTGGTTTTTACCCTTAGGTCCCTTTCTATTTTGCGCGTCACATATTGTGCATTCTTTTCGACATTTTCAGGTGTATTGAACCTCAACCGTATAAAACCGTCCAGAACGTTCAGCGTAATTTGTTCGTTTGCTACCGCAACGATAGTCCATTAAAATCGATAGTCCCCATAGTATAAGTATTTATCAAGCTTTTCCTTAGTTTGATTGGCGGTTTTTTTCTACAAAAAATTATGTTTAACGAGCAATCGAAATTCACTTTTTTCATTTTTTACAAAATCCATCAGGTTGCATGTTTGGAACAGTTGTTAAACACAAACTTAATGACGGAACTCTCAAAATTTGACAGTGGTCTACTAACAGCAGGTACTTGATGGGAGCAGTGTTGTATTTTATAAAACTACGAGGGAAGTTGGAAAACTCACGGAAATATTGATATGCCCTCGTATGAACCCTGACTATCTACGAGTATCAGAAAGCAGGCTACGAGTATCAAAAACAATCGATCGTTGGTGCCCCAAGGTTGCTAATATACCTAAGATTGTACTTAAGATGTAGAGTGGCGTTAAACATTAATATATTGAGGATAAGTCTTAAGCGATTCAGTACTCCAAGGCGAACATTGTACGCGGCGGCAAATGCTAATCTGGGAGATTGAAACCACATAAATATAGGGTTGATCCATACAAATTCAAATCAAGTGTGGAATCTTTATTGGTAATTTGAAAGGACATTTTATGGCCTTTATTTTTTGAATATAATTTCCTTCAAATGTTGGTCGCAGCAACGCCTCAGAGTTTCCATTCTGAGGGTCCAATTTTGGATGACTCGTTTGAGCATTTCGACCGGTATAGCTTTAATGACACGCGTAATGTTGGCTTCCAAAACCTGAATCGTAGCTGGTTTGTCAATGTCTAAAGGTGTGATATCACTCGATCTAGGCGGCCAACTCACCTGTCCACAACGAAATTAGCTGCTTTTCGATATGACCTCTCAATAGATCCATTAATTGAGCAGCTGTAGAGCAAGTGGCACCGTCCTGTTGAAACCAAGTGTCGTCTAGATTACGGGCTTCAATTTCAGGTAGCATAAATATCGATATCATGGCGCGATAGCGAGCACCATTTGCGGTTACGTTCGGCCCATCAACATTTTTGAAAAAATATGCACCGATGATTCCACCAGCTTATAAACCGCAAACCCCTTAAACCACCTCTTGAACCTCTTCTTGTTGCTCTTCAGCCCAAATGCGGTAATTTTGTTTATTGACTTTGCCCTGAGCCAGAAATGGGCCTCATCACTGAACAAAATTATAGTCGAAAACAGCGGATCTTCCCGTTTCTCACCGAACGCTAATTTCTAACATTTGAAGGTAATTATTTTCAAAAAATAAATGCCATAAAATGTCCTTTCAAGTTACCAATAAAGATTTCACACTTGATTTGAATTTTTATATTTTTTTTGTTCTGAAAAAATTCCTCTAGATGGATCACCCCATAGAACAAGCTTACTTTCTACGAAAGGATTAACTAAGATTTACACATAAAAGGTGTACACAAATACGCGCCAGAAATGCAAAACTCAATATATTTTCTCAAAAACAAATTTAAATTCAATTCACTGAAAAGTATCGTCTTGTACTACCCCCTCTTTTGCCAACCTTTCCCACAATATTTGTTTAGGTAGGCCGACGTACGTGATGTTTGTTGGTGGACGGTAGGCTCTTATTTTTGGCAAACTTGCAACAAAATAGAATCCTCATCTCTATGAATAGGAAACTCTGTCTGGAAACACTGTTAACTCTGTTTGCTCTTACATGCACCAAAACTGTAGGCCAACACTTTCACTACAACAGGGCGGCCAAGGTGTCACCGAGTGTACCACAAAATAATACAAGCGAATGCACATCCTTCCTCTAACAATGTTAAGATGAACTCGATTTCAATAGAACGTGTGCCACATACTTTGTGAATGGAACACGCACACATACACACAGAAAACTCTTTTATGTGTAGATACGAGAACAAAATAGCTCTCCCTCTCTCTCTCCTGTGACTTACACAGTCATACACTCACACACATAATTTCCTTTAAACACATGTACTTCGAATGGAGGCCATTCGAATAAACGCACGACTGCGGCAGGACGAAGGAACGCAAACATCGGGGCCTGATCATAATGTGACACAAAACATGGCAAATGCGACGACCAGCCAACACAGGCCTTTTCCTAAGTATGTCAATGACATATTCTTCGAACGCCGACGGGGACGGAGGCACTGATAACATCTGTTAATTTGTTGCAGTCAATTGGCTTGCTCGGCTCGGCTCGGCTTGAAATGTTAACTGATGCTTATCATGGGAATGCTTCTGATGTGGGCTTGGGAAATACCTGTGCCCGGGAAACGCAGGAAATGTTATGTAATTACAATTAGACGGATACAATTAGTCAGAGGCATAACAAATATTATGAATATGTAAGGGAGAGTGATTTGAATGCAAAGCGCTCAGCAGGCTAACAGGTGAAATCTTGACGTATTTCGACATTTCCAATTAGAACTGGTGATTGTTAGTTTCGTTGATAGACGAATGTGGGAAAATGACACTTGGTTGTGTGTGTGTGTGGTAAGAGTATTTGAAATGGAACATGGATTTAACGGATGCAACATAAAGCCGTATTACATTGTAAAGGGTGGTTAAATTTTAGGGGCCGATGTTGATTTTGAATAAAAAATAAATTATTTAGGAAATTATTGTCATTTTTTTATTATGATAATTTTGGTTTGGTTCAATTATGTATGGAACAAAATATCGGCCAAATGGCCGCCGCGAACTCGGCGGCACACCTCCATTCAATGGTCCAAATTTTCGATGACGTTGAGGCAAAATTGAAAAATATGCCGTTAATTTGCCGTCATTCTTTAGCTCATGAATTGTTGCTGGCTTATACGAGGGCGGTTCGGAAACTTTTTAGCTTAGCACAAAAAGGGCGGTATAAACAGAAAAAAGTTAAGTGTGTTGGAAACTTCCATCTCTGCTATGAACACATGTTAAATTTTGTTTCGATCTGGCAACTCCTTCATATAGAAACAGGTGTTCACAAAAGACGCATCCGCGATTTTTTTACAATGGAAAAATTAGAAATGCGTGGTGTATTTAAATATTTACATAAAAAAGGTTTATCGGGACAAGAAATTCATAATGATATGGTGAATGTGTTAGGTGAAAGTGCTCCTTCATATGCAACAGTAAAAAATTGGGTTGCTGAAATTAAACGTGGTCGTACAAGCATTGAAGATGAACCACGTAGTGGACGTCCAAAAACAGCAACAACAACAGAAATTGTAGCCAAAGTGCATGATATGGTATTAAATGATCGACGAATAAAAGTGCGTGAAATAGCTAATATCATGGGCATCTCAAATGATCGAGTCCATTTAATTTTGCATGAAGAACTACAGATGAAAAAGCTTTCTGCAAGATGGTGCCGGACTTGTTAACAGTCGACCAAAAACGCATAAGAATGAACATTTCTCAAGCTTGTTTGGATCATTTTCAGCGAAATAAAATGGATTTTAAGCGTCGTTTCATAACTGTTGATGAGACATGGATCCACCACTATACTCCAGAGACAAAAGAACAATCCAAACAATGGACTGAAGCTGGAGGAAGTGTCCCAAAGAAGGCAAAAACAATTCAATCGGCTGGTAAGGTTATGGCAACGGTTTTTTGGGACTTCAAAAGTATTTTATTGATTGACTATCTGCAAAAGGGTAAAACAATGAATTCAGAGTACTATTGCAACCTTTTAGATCAATTAAATGTACAAATTCGAGAGAAACGTCCTGGCTTACAACAGAAAAAATTAATTTTTCATCAAGACAACGCACCAGCGCACAAGAGTGTTTTAACAATGGCTAAAATCAACGAATTAAAGTACGAGTTGCTTGAACACCCACCTTATTCTCCTGATTTAGCTCCCAGTGATTTTTACCTGTTCCCAAATCTAAAAAAATTCCTTGCTGGCAAGCGTTTTACCTCAAATGAAGATGCAATTACAGTTGTAAACCACTATTTTGAAGACCTTGAGGAAAACTATTTTAATCAAGTGATAAAATTGCTAGATAAGCGTTGGACTACTTGTATTGAAGTTTCAGGAGATTATATTGAAAAATAAAAATATATATGAAAAACTAACTATTCTCTTTCATTGATAGGCTAAGAACTTTCCGAACCGCCCTCGTAGACGTACACCTTTTCTCTCAAATAACCCCAACGAAAGAAGTCCAACGGCGTCAAATCACATGATCTTGGCGGCCAATTACCAAGGTTTATGTATAGAAGGTTACGCCATCCCAGCCCCCTTCCCTTTTCTGTTTTTGACGTTTGTCACCAATGACGTCACGCAAACTTTGTTCCTATTGGCTAAAAATTTCGAGCTAACAGCTGATAATATTTGTGTATTCATAACAGTAGGACAATTGACTATTTTTGCCATCAATTTATTTATTAGCGAAAAACGAACAATTTTTTGTATATTAAGTTAAAGTTTTATTTAATTTTTTTTTTTGGTATAAATATTTTTGGTAATGTCGGCATTTAATATTCTTAACCTAAAGTACATTCTGCACCGGAAAAACATTCTTTTTACATTTTCTTCAAGTTAAACACCTTCAGCTTCTTCTATGTGTTTTTTTAAATATTGATTCGTTAGCCACAATGTTTTTTAACTAAATGTTTCTAATCAAACAATAAAAATGTTACTTATACACATACTCACATATTTTTTACTGTTGGTTTTCATACATTTGCCCACTGCACACTTAATGTTTACGTTTCGATTTGTTGTTTTATTTCTTCACAAATCTGACAAAGTGATTTCAGCTGTAGGGTTGCCAACTCACTGCAATATGTACATTTTTCACATGAAATCTTAGCTTTGTTAACTAAAAGTAGGCAGAAATAGAGCTGGCAACCCACTTCTTTTTGATGTTTGTCACCAACTACGTCACCTAACGGCAATTTTTGCTGATGGCGTAACCTTGTATTTATAAACCTTGGCCAATTACCATCGCCACGACGTGAGAAAACATTGTTTCGATAGCTGTGTGGCAAGTGGCACTGTCCTGTTGAAACCACATATCGTCCACATCCGTATCTTCCAATTCGGGCCATAAAAAGTTCGTTATCATCTCACGATAGCGAACACTATTCACAGTAACTGCCTGACCGGCCTCATTTTGGAAAAAATACGGCCCGATGATGCCGCCAGCCCAATAAGCAATTCTGCTTATTGACGAAGCCACTGAGGTGAAAATGTGCCTCAACTGAATATGATTTTCTTCTAAATTTGATCATTAAAAACCAGCGTTCGCATTTACTACTCCGTAGCAGCAAGAGCTTAACAAATATTGCTATGCTCTCGCTACCGCTCCCACTTTGAACAGAGCCCTAGCAGAGCCATAGCCGAAAAATGAAAAAGTATTTGCTCTGCTCTGCTTGTAGTTCTGTCGCGACATAAACTATAGCAATAGAAACAGGCAAAAATCAAATGATGTGCTCTGCGTAGCCATAGCGGGAGCTGAAAACTGAGAGCGAGATGAGAGCAGATTAAGTGAAATTGTTTTTATTTACTATGGCTCTTCTGCATTTTTGTTTTTGCTAAAATTCTGTGCCAAACAAATTTACCAAAACGCATTGTAGTAACCCACAAGCCTAAAATAACGGCAGCGATGAACAAAACAAAAACGTGCAAACAAGCACAGACTTTTAGCAAAACAAAAACACAGAAGAGCCATAGTAAATAAAAACAGTTTCACTTGATCTGCTCTCATCTCGCTCTCAGTTTTCAGCTCCCGCTATGGCTACCCAGAGCACATCATTTGATTTTTGCCTGTTTCTATTGCTATAGTTTATGACGCGACATAACTACAAGCAGAGCAGAGCAGAGCATATACTTTTTCATTTTTCGGCTATGGCTCTGCTACGGCTCTGTTCAAAGAATGAGTGGTAGCGACCCAGCAAACATTTGGAGTCCGATATGAGTCCGATTGGACTCATAATTCGGAGTGTGAGCGCTCATTATGAGTTCTTTTAGGAGTCCAATATGAGTGTGTTTCCCTTCTTGCGATGGTCGTCATATATGAGTCCGAATTCATATACCATATGAGCCTCTTTTAGGAGTCATATATGACTCATATTTTAGAGAAAATAAGAGTTCTTATAGGAGTCCAATATGAGTGTGTTTCCCTTCTTGCGATGGTCGTCATATATGAGTCCGAATTCATATACCATATGAGCCACTTTTAGGAGTCATATATGACTCATATTTTAGAGAAAATAAGAGCTCCTATAATATATCTGTTTCTTTTATAGTAAAACAACAGAAAATAATAGCGAGAACATAAATTATTTTTAATACTAAACAAAGAAAGTAAAATTCAGTTTTTATTCAATTTTTGGTAAAAAAAAATAAAAAAATTTAAAAATTATATAAAAATATTCCTTTTTTTAAAAAATACTTAAAAAACTAATTAGATTCCTTGTTTTGAGTTTTCTTATTTCTATATTTAACTCGGTCTCGCGCTGTTTGAAACCACTTTTTATTTTCTTAAAATCCACCTCATTGCCAAATTTTCGAATTTACTTCGAATTACTGAATTTTTGTTCATCGATGAACGCAGGTGTTCGTTGGTCGTTGAATTCGGGGAAACACAAGTAACGGCATTTCCAAAATACAATACACTCCGCTTCACTTGAATAGGTAATACATTTTTAGAAAACCCCAGACCATCACACCCCCTTTACGGCTATGATGGCGACACAAAAAACGTTCCTCTTTTCTAAAATCTTGATAATAATAGTTGAAATCATCAGGGCCATCAAAATTAAATTTATTTTCATCAGAGAACACCACTAAAGTTATAGGCCTTTCTTTGTATAAAAAATGTATTACCTATTCAACTGAAGCGGAGTGTAATTGCAAGAGATGATGACTCATAACTCTGAGCCTCATATTTCCTACATTGTTTCCACTCATTTCGGACTCATAACTCTGAGCCTCAAATTTCCGTCATATTTAATACTCATTTTGGACTCATTTCCTACATTGTTTCCACTCATTTCGGACTCATAACTCTGAGCCTCAAATTTCAGTCATATTTTATACTCATTTCGGACTCATAATTCTGAGCCTCATATTTCCTACATTCTTTACACACATTTCGGACTCATAACTCTGAGCCTCATATTCCCGTCATAATTTATACTCATTTCGGACTCATAATTCTGAGCCGTCCGAAAATGTTTACTAGGGAGAGCAAACAAAATACTACGAAGTAGCGTAGCATTTTCAAACGCTGTTAAAAACGCCCATTTTTATAATAAACCTAAATAACTTTAGCGTGTTGCTCGCTTGTTTATCTTTCCATGGTTCAAATTGATGCAGAAAAAACTTGACGTTTAGGTGTGGTTCACATTTAACATCGGCCCTTCAAATTTAACCACCCTTTGATAACCCACACTATTTATTTTTAATTCCTTTCCATATCGTTATTATCTGGTCACCCTCTCCTAAAATTGGGTTTCAAAGATGGCGTTACAAAGCACACTCCATGGAAACGCACAGCCCGGAAAATCTCAGGAATCCCGAATGAATTTCCCGGTAGGGGTCGTTTTTAAAGAGGTATTTTCAGCAAATTGATACGTTGCCAAAAAAAAAGACTCAAGCCAATAATCTTACTAATTAACGGCTAATCGCGATTTACTTTGCGCTCTTCAAGGTAATGGAGAGCATGGTTGACAAACATTTTGTGAGGTAACTGAAGTACAACGTCCTACAGAGTGATCGACAGAAATGCTACCGATGAAATCGTTCTACGGGAGACCTGATGGCGTTCTAGATATATTTAAGGCCTATGATAGAGACTCATATCAAAGCTGATCGCTTTTTGTGTCATACCTTTGCTTGATTTATATCGAGCTTTCTTAGAGATCACACTGTAAGAGTTGGTGTAGATGGGTTCTCATCCAGCGAATATAGGCTGACTGCAGGTGTTCCACAGGGTTCTGTCCTTTCTTCCTTTCTTTTGCTTATTTTCATTGAAAACCTTTTGGGTCGGAACATGAATCCAATCTAATCATTCACAGGTGAGACCAGCGTTTATTTTTCATATTCAATATCTTCCGGATTGCCTTTTAATGTCCCAAAAAGATTTGAATTAATAATCTATTTAAAACTCTTTTCAGGCGTAAACATTCATGGCATCCTCATTTCCTTCTCTTCCTAGTTGTGTGAGATTATCGAAAGATCCTTTGAACGACATCCATTCAGTGGCATAAAGTTCGATTTTGTCTTGTGGTATTTCACAGGATTTTAACTTTGTCGAATTATTTTTGCAGATGTCTGTGCTTTTTTTATTTCTTGCATCTGGCTTTGGGAGTTGTAGAACAGTGTAGCCAACATAGGCATAGGATGGACCGGAATACATACGTTCTCGAATGCCAAGAGATCCATTTAAGGCAGGCATATATTTTTTCATTTATTATTTTAAATATTAAGTCTTATATGAAGTTACATTTGAACATGAATTTCTTAGGTGGTCCCATACCCTATCAGCTGCAGCACGGCTGATAAATTTAAATCCGACATCCTTACAATATTTGTTAAGACCACAAGTTGGCTAATCAATTGCACATGGGATTTATCTTAAAGTGAATCGTTTTATTAATAATTTAAAAATAACGAGTAAGGACAGTCTTGCTAGACCGACTACATGAAACACTTACTATACGGTTTAGCCTTCATTGTTGTCCTATGTGCGGTCTAAAGCCACACATAATTGTGGGACGAAAATATTAAACGATGTTAACCTTGTCAACGAGAAAGACTCAGTCTCTGTGTAGCCGCAACGACATAAAGACGTATTGAAGTTGAACCAGCATTTTCTTACATACAAATCATTTTAAAAAATCCTTCAAATACATTTCTAAACATTACTTATTCTAAGTATTAAATAAATATAAAAGAAATGAAATATGAAACCCAGATAATTTGACAATGAAATATGATTAAAAATTTCCACAAACCCAACGTACATTTAAATTGAGGCTAAATGGAAACCTTTTCTTTGGTGATATTGTGTACAGCTCACTGATTCTGGGAAAAGTTCTCCGTTTATTCCTTAATAGTTTCTTGAAGGAAGGAGCAGTTCATTTGATCAAAAAAAATATTGGCAATTGCTACCACAATGGATTTAAGCCCAAGTATCGATCATCTTTAGATTCAAGGCACACATTTAGCTGTTAGTAAACAATCACTTTTCATTACCATGACACGCTAATGTCCAACCCTTTATTGCACCAGTTTGTCATTAGTAAAATCTTTTCCGTGAACATTTTTTGCTAGGTATCTATAACTGACTGACGTATGAGTAATATTAATTTTATTTCTTGCATTACGCATACGCCACAGTAGTCTTTGATTGCAAGTCACAGAATTAACCAAAACAACATACGAGTACTCGTACAGACAAATGTTTGCACATTCCTGGCTGTATGTATATTAAAACCTCTTTAAAATCCAATAAAATATATACGATACTAGACCATATCATATCATTTAGTGGTTGACTTTTGAAACTATTTGTATATGTACGAGCACTTGAAATGAAAACAAAACTACAGAGCAACCCAGAAAGCGAGGATGTATATGCGATACTTGTACTTCGCTGTATGTACGTTGAGTATATCTTTTCGCAATCATCAGAGAAAACTTTGATTTAAGTTTGGCAAAAATTTTTCGAATTACACAAAATGTTCTACTCAACGAGTTGGTTGGCCGTTGGAATGGTCGGTTGGTCGGTGGGTTAGTTCTTTGTACAAGTTTTACCATACAAATTGTGTTATGCCAATTTCTTGAATTTCTCCCCAGTTTCTGCTACTGCCAGCAACTATTCTGGTATCTTCTAGTTGGGGCATTATTTTCACTACTCCAGTGCCACAGCACACCAGCTGACCTCAATAAACTTTCGTATTCATCTTTTTCCATTTCGATAGAGAACCTTGCTGACTAAAGTGGCGACGATGGTGGTGGTGGCGGTGACGAGGGGAAAATTTAAACTAACCCTGGCGAGGAATAACTGAGTGACTGCGAAATGAATGAAGAAACGAAATGGCCTGTACAGACACTACCAACTTCTACTCAATTTTTATGATGATTTATAGTTAAAAGTAGTTAAAGGCAACATCTGGTCGTGAATACTCTTGCAACGCAACTACATTACGAACACGCTACACTTTACCCCCCGCCACAATAAAACCCTGTAACTAGCCATTTACCCATATACCCGTTCTCCTTTTTTTATCGTCCACCGGAAGAAAGCCTCGAATGGAGCCTAGAGAAAGAAAAAAAATGAAGAGGCATCCCTAAGCAAAATTAATGGTGCAGGTGACTTGACTGCATTCTAATGTTTGTACACGACGACCGAGCATTACATGCCTTTGTCGAAATATCTGCTAAACTAACCGCAATTTCCGTTTTCTCTTTTTTCTATCTTCTACTACTCCTCCTTTTGGGATATGAAATGTTTTCTCTTTCTATTTACCCATGGAATATTTGCTGGAGATATGTCCCAGTGCCAGTTGCTTAGTATACTGCATAGTATTGATGGCTGTATTTAAACTGTGGCAACAACACATGCCGGCTACAACAACGAGAAAAACAGAAAAGATGCTGTTAGTTTTGTGCCTCCAAATGGCAAATATGCATGGCAAAAATAGGCCATACAATGCAAACTGAATATAAATCAAATAGGCTTTAAGTAACGATGCAAAGGGTGGGCAGATGTGGCCTGACGGCGTTTCCTGCGCGGCATGACAAGTTTTTGTTGAGACCTTGAGAGTCTAGTCATGTTGACTGAAACTCAAATAAGTGAAAATAAAATTAAATGATATTTTTTCTATAAAATTTTGGCACAATGAGTTGTTAACGGACTAGTAGTTTACGGACTAGGCTCTCTCCGAAATGTTTTTTTTTCGCTATCACTTTGACCTATATCCTTCACGCTCGTTTAAGTTTAGAATAGTGTTTTGGTGCTTCAGGCTTTTATTCCAAAAACTTACTTTCTTTATTCTGCCTGCCTGCCTGCCAACCAGCTTGACCAAGTCAATACGTTTACGCCAAAAATGGTATATACCGATACATACTACAGTATTTTTCAATAGGGGCATTACAACTTCGTATCTTTATGTCAACGTTTTTAATGATCTTTCAGTGTCAAAATGTTACTCGAAGCAAACACTTCATTCACGAGCATCGATTGGAAATCATTAAAAATTACTACCGAAATTCTGAGTCGGTGGTCGCAACTTTAAGAGCGCTTACTCCAATTTTCGGTGAAAGTAGAAAGGGACCTAAGGTTTAAAACCAGTTTTGTTCAGGAGAGACATTTTAAAGATTAGGTCCCTTTCTATTTGCGCTTAGAATCGTCGACTTCACTTTCATTAAAAGCGCATATCTCTGGTAGGGAACACTTTTGGGGCTTGGGATCGGTCTCATTCGATGCTCAGATGTTGTCCACATCAAAAAAAAAGTGAAAAGTTGATGAAAAGTTTTGTTCAGGAGAGCCATTTTAAAGATTAGGTCCCTTTCTATTTGCGCTTAGAATCGTCGCTTTCACTTTCATAAATATCTCTGGGAGGGAACACTTTTGGGGAATGGGATCAGTCTCATTCGATGCTCAGATGTTGTCCACATCAAAAAAAAAATGAAAATTGATTTTTTTTTACCCTTAGGTCCCTTTCTCTATGCGCTGACACATATGCGTTATTGTACAGCAACAAAATGTGCTTCAAGAGACACAATTGCATCCGGAACAAATTACTGTGTGGTGTGGTTTTCATGCCGGAGATGTGATTGGGGTATACTTTTTCGTCGATGAAAACAATAGTCATGTTACCGTCAATAAAGAGCGCTATCGTGCCATGTTAGAAAATTATTTTTGGCCAGAATTGGATGAGCTTGACATCGCCGATATGTCATTTCAACAACACGGTGCCACTAGCCACACAGCAGGCGTTACAATGCATTTACTGAAAAGCTAATTCGGTGAACGTAATTTCTCGATAAATGGTTCGGTCGAACGGCCACCTCGTTCATGCGGTTTAACGCCCTTGGACTTCATTTTATGGGCCACATAAAGTCATTGGCCTATGTCCACCAGCCAACAACTTTAGACGAGCTCAGAGGCAACATCCAAAGCGAAATTGCCAATGTTTCGGTAGAAATGTGTGCCCAAGTGGTGGAAAATTGGTTCCAAAGAAGAGATCGCTGTACACGCTGCTCGTGGTGTTCATATAACCGAAACACCACTACCAGGGTTGCTAAGTATATTTCGGGTCCTGACAATACTAGTGTTCCCAGATGCAAACTTGAACTTCCATTTTTTAGCATAACTTCACTCAGAACGTTTCATCATTTGTTTTGTTTACAGTGTTTTGAAAAATTTATCTCAGTCAAAAAATGGAATCATCCCGTGATCATTTTCGTGCGATGATTTTTTACGGTTTTCGGCGTTGGGTTATCGAGACAAGACTGTTTAAATCAACTTGTTTTGACTTTTGGCGATGAAGCACCATCAAAAATTACTGTCGCTGGTACCAAGAGTTCAGTCTCGGACGTCGTTCGCTTCAGGATGAATTTCGTGAAGGACGTCCAACTTTGGTCACTTTGCCAGAAACCATCGATGCTGTGCGTAAACTGATTATGCAAGACCGACTTGTGACATACCGTGAGATTGAGGCATCCTTGGGCATTAGTATGACAAGCATCAGTAAGATATTAAATGTTCCTTTGGTCGTGAAAAAATTCTTCTCGTTGAATCCCACATAATTTGATGAATGTTCAAAAAAAAGGCTTCTATGGATTGGTGCGAAGAGATGTTGAAAAAGTATAACTGCGGGTAGCTCAAAGGCAGTGTATGACATTGTCATAGGTGACGAATAATGGATCTAAGCATATGAACCCGAAACAAAACAGCAATCGACCGTATGGGTCTTTCAAGACGAGCCAAATCCAACAAAAGTTGTTCGTGGATGATGTACATCGAAGAAAATGATTTCGTTTTTTTTCGGTATAACCGGCCACGTTGCCACAGTGCCTTTATTTGGAACACTGTTTGCCAGCAGAGTTCGAAGAAATCAGGAAAGATTATAAGAGAAGACGCATCATTTTGCTTCACGACAATGCGAGCTCTCATACATCGCCTGAAACGATGGGCTATATGACCGATCAAGATGTGTTGATGAATTGATGGGCCATCCACCGTACAGCCCTGATTTGGCACACAACGACTTCTTCTTCTTCCCTAGCATCAAGAAAAAAATGCTTGGTCAACGTTTTTCGTCGCCCGAAGCGTTAAAAAATCATGTTTTTGAGGTGTCTCAATCGAATTGGAAAAAATGCTTCGAAAATTGGTTTGTGCGCATGCAAAAGTGTATTGATCTTAAAGGAGAATATTGTGAAAAACAATAAAACCATTTCCAATGATAAATTAGTGTGTTTTTATTGCCGGACCCGAAATATAAATAACAACCCTCGTACTTATAATTTAAGCTTTTATTTAAAAAAACACGAGTTACATCAAAGAGTATGTTTTTCTATGACTTTTGAACCATTAAATCGAACCAGAACCGCGGTTGAAAAGAACATATAAATCCTTTTACCACTGGTTCAGACCTGTTCTTAACCACTGAACCGAACCAACTCGAATTTTTCAATGACTTGTATCCCTTAAATCTATGAGTCGACCTGGCCGAACTTAACAACATTTGTTTTTAGTTTTTATAACAGATACTCAAGTAGTTTTTGGGCTTTTTAAAAAAGTTGTTACCGAAATTTAAAATAGGGTTTCCATGTTTTTTCAATTTTTAAGAAAATAAAAACTTTAACGTACACATATGTGACAGCGCATAGAGAAAGGGACCTAAGGGTAAAAAAATCAATTTTTTTTTTTGATGTGGACAACATCTGAGCATCGAATGGGACCGATCCCATGCCCCAAAAGTGTTCGCTCCCAGAGATATGCGCGTTTTATGAAAGTGAAGTCGACGATTCTAAGCGCAAATAGAAAGGGACCTAATCTTTAAACTGGCTCTTCTGAACAAAACTGGTTTTTAACCTGAGTTCCCTTTCTATTTTGCGCGTCACATACAAATCATTTTACCACTGGTTCAGACCTGTGCTTAACCACTGAACCGAACCAACTCGAATTTTAAAATGACTTGTATCCCTTAAATCTATGAGTTGACCTGACCGAACTTTGTATTTTTGTTTTTAGTTTTTTTAACCGATACTCAAGGAGTTTTGGGCCTTTTTCTATTTTACTTCTATTTCCAATCTTTAAAGAAAAAAAAACTTTATTTTTTATTATTGATAAACTCGTAAATTAAACTCATTAAGATAAACGAGAAACAATCTCAAGGTAATGCCATAAAGAAAAATCTTTGTACCAACATGCTCTAAATAGTTCTTATTTTGCTTAACAACAGCATCAACAACAAAAAAGGAAAGGTACTACAGCTAACAAGCAGAGGATTATTTGCATAATACTATTACTATTCGCAGCTTAGAAAAAGGCCCCGTCCATATGCCCATGAATAAAACCATATTCAAAATGAATATTTTAAATTATTCAATAACAGTAAAGCTGCTTATAAGCACCTGGAAATTTACATTTTTTTTTTGCTTTTCATTAATTTTTTGCTTTGCCTGGCAGGATGTGTAAAGTCCCTAACGCTTAGGTTGGCACAAGTGCTGCCCCCCCCCCCCCCCCCACCCATTCTACGTTCTGTCGTTGTTGGCATTAGGACTTGAAGCGTATCGAATGAAACTGTGATCCAAAATACACAAAAACATACTTAAACGCTGAAGGGAATAGGATGGGTATGGGAAGCCCATGGAGCCGAGCTAAGTCGAACTAAACTTAACTGAACTGTGAGATATTAAAATAACAAAATTAACAGCGTAAATCACATTTTGTGTTTATCTTTAATTTAAAATACAATCAAACTAAGGCAAACACTAGCGCTGACTGCCATCAGCGACACCACCACTGCCATGAATGTCGTGATATATATTTTTAAGTACGTTTACATTTAGAAAAGTCTGTCTATATACACACACACACAAACACACACAGAAGAAAGTATAATAAAACTTACCAAATTAGTTTCGTTTTCGTTTCCCACGAGCAAGAAATGAATCTGTAATTGAAAACGCAAGAAAAGAAATCATTATTTCATTGTTAAACGCCAGCGCGAGTAGAAAATAAAACACTGAAATAACTTTAAATAAAACCAAAGAAAAACTTCAATACGAGTTTATGCTTCCCATAAAACCGGAGGGGACACAAAAAATATGCTGAAACAAAAAGCATGTCATCACTTGGCAACGCAATTAAAGTCTGCCAAACCCTCAATACAATTTGTCATCTTGACTAACAATCCGAGTACTCTCAAAACCATTTAACAGCATCAGTAAACGTAAAATGTAAGAGCCAGTCAGTCGCACGTCTGGCTTCCTGCTCCAGCCACCTACTACTTTTGTCACTTAGATTCCTATAGTTTATGCTGTAGTAGTAACAAGTTTTCTTTAATTTTTTTGGGGGAGGTGGAATTTCTTTTTTTTTTTGGGAGGGGAGGGGGTTTGAAAATGTTGTGCACAAAGCAACCATAAAATGCAGAGTATGAACATCAATTTCTTTCATTATTTCAGTCTCCGAGGTTAGTTTGTGTGGAACAGCTCTTGATGAAAGATGCAGAAAACCGAAATTTTTTTTAGTACAGAAACTAAACCGACATAACAAAGACATCTGTTGCAAAAATGAACAGCTAAATTGCAATCTGCTCTTAACACAAAAAAATAAAAACAATAAAAACTGGGTGAAATATTGCTTTAATAATTAAATATTGTGGAAACAAAAAAAATCGAGTAGTTCAAAGATTATCTCAAGAAAATTATAACAAATGGGGATGGACAGACTAAGTCTGTTGGAACAGTAAAGAAAGTAAGAATAGAAAAGCCGACATGACCGACTATATAATGCCCCTAACTACTGTGTTATACAATCAGAGCTTCTACACGGAATTAAAGAAAGATCTGGTCTCAAAATATAACTGCTGGAGCAAAAGGGCTTTAAATATGGAAGAATCCTTTTAATAAGGGCAATATGTCGATTATGTCCCATTTCATAAAGGTTAGTTATAGCTGTAGAGTGTCCAGAGCGAAAACCGGCAATCTGGGTTTTATGTCCAAACCGCACAGTCGGCTACTTAAAAATGGTTCAAGTCTGACTGACATGTCCGTTTATCCGTTTTTTTGCTGTCGGTTTTTTCGTTGATATACTTAGTAGGGACATAAATACTGTTACAACATTGAACACTCCCATTTCAATAGTAGAACTGAACATACCCCGTTAATGCCATATGTGACGCGCAAAATAGAAAAGGACCTAAGGGTAAAAACCAGTTTTGTTCAGGAGAGCCATTTTAAAGATATGGTCCCTTTCTATTTGCGCTTAGAATCGTCGACTTCACTTTCATAAAACGCGCATATCTCTGGGAGGGAACACTTTTGGGGCATGGGATCGGTCTCATTCGATGCGCAGATCTTGTCCACATCAAAAAAAAGTGAAAATTGATTTTAGGTAATTTCTCTATGCGCTGTCACATATGGGTTTTGAAAGCTAACCTCTATAGCGTTAGTCTGTAATGGCTTTTTAAAATTGTTTCAACTTTCATCATGGAGTGGTCAGATAATGAGAACCGTATCGCTGTAATAGCGCTTTTCAAGTGTGAAATGAAGAAAAGCGATATTTTCAAAACGCTCCGGCCACTAGGGATTAGCCGCATGTTCGTCTACCGATGCATAAAACTGTTTGAGGAGACTGGAGATGTACTTAGTAGGGACATAAATACTGTTACAACATTGAACACACCCATTTTAATAGTAGAACTGAACATACCCCGTTAATGTCATATGGGTTTTGAAAGCTAACCTCAATAGTGTTAGTCTGTAACGGGATTTTAAAATTGTTTCAACTTTCAGCATGGAGTGGTCAGATAATGAGAACCGTATCGCTGTAATAGCGCTTTTCAAGTGTGAAATGAAAAAAGCTATATTTTCAAAACGGCCACTAGGGATTAGCCGCATGTTGCATAAAACTGTTTAAGGAGACTGGAGATGTAAAATACCGCCACCAGTCGTGCGGCCCAGTCGTGCGGAACATCGCATATCATCAAAGCCTTAAAATCAAGAATTCACAGAAATCCGCTCCCAAAACCGAATATCATGGCCCGTGAGATGAATACCACGCAAAAGTCCATGAGTCGAATCATTAAATAAGACTTGGGACTTGGGGCTTTCAAACGACGTACTGGACATTTATTGAACGCAGCTTTAAAAAAAATAGGATTGAAAAATGCAAACGTCTTTTGGTGAAGCACGCTGATAACTTGCAAAGAAAAATTTTGTTTACCGATGAAAAAAATTTTACCGATCAGTAAAGATTTAACAGGCAAAATGATAGAGTGTATGCGCGGTTATCTAAGGAAGCATCTGAACTGATCCCAAGAGTGGAAAAGGGTCGTCACCCAGCTTCAGTCATGGTTTGGTGGGGTGTCTCTTACGATGGGGTCACTGACCTGCATTTCTGCGAACAAGGAGTCAAAACATCGGCCAAAGTTTACCAAGAAACCGTTTTGGAAGCTGTTGTGAAACCTCTTAACAATTCCCTGTTCCAAAACCAGCCATGCGGGATTCTGCGCCGGCCCATAAGGCTAAAACGTCCAGGCCTGGCTTCGAAACAATTTGCCAGCGTTTATTTCCTCTGAAGAATGGGCCTCAGGCAGTCCAGATTTGAACCCATTGGATAACAAATTGTAGACGGTTTTAGAGGACAAGGTTTGTCACAAAAGATACCCCAACATTGGATCTCTTAAGACAGATTTGGTTCGAGCTGAGGCCAATTTTCCAATGGACGAGATTCGTTCAGCTATTGACGATTAGCCAGTGCGACTTAAGGCGTGTGTAAAGGCAAAGGACGGACATTTCGAATAAGTAGATTCTTTTTGGATACAATATACAACAATAACCATATTACAAAATATTTGGTCCAAAAACATTCAGTACTTTTTATTTTACAGCATAAAAGGTGTGTAACAGTATTTATGTCCCTATTAAGTATATTAATCTAGAGTTACTTTTTTTAAGAATAAAAAAATACAATAATTCAAAACATGTGTGGAACCTTTATTGTTCATTCGAAAGGTCATATTATGTTATTTATTTTGTGAATATAATTTCATTCCATTTTGAGTGTCAAATTTTGGATGACTCATTGGAGCATTTTGACCGGAATAGTGTTAATGACACGCGTAATGTTGGCGTCCAAAACATGAATCGTATCTGGTTTCGAAAGCATAGACTTTGGACTTTATGTAGTCCCAAAGAAAATAGTCTAAAGGTGTGATATCACACGATCTAGGCGGCCAATTCACTAATCCAAAAAGTGAAATTAGCATCTCTTTGAAATGATCATTCAATAGATTCATTGTTTGAGCAGTAGTGGCACTGAAATCAAATACCGTCAAGATTAGGTAGCAAAAAGGCCAATTTCATGACGCGATTGTGAGCACTGTTCATGGTTACGTGCCGGCCACCATCATTTTTTATGGTGGTTACGTTTTAAATTTAAAAAAATATGAACCAATGATTCCACCAACCCATAAACAACACCAAACCGCGATGTAAGTCTTTCCATGATGAAAAGGCAATCAATACTGAAAAGAAAAAAATAAAGTTTAACACAACTCACACATAATCTGTTAGAAAAAACCCTATTGAAAAAATACCTCTAGAGGAATCACTCGTTATCATAATCGTATTAAGTGCTATCGTCATCATGCCGACAACAGGATTTGGCCTTTCAAAGTTCAGAGTTAATGGAAGGCTTCCTCCAACGATAGTGGGCACGAAAATATGCAATTGGTATATTTAAGTAAAATTGTGTCGACTTCATAACCTTATATGTGACAGCGCATAGAGAAAGGGCCTAAGGGTAAAAAAAAATCAATTTTCATTTTTTTTCTTTTTTTGATGTGGACAACATCTGAGCATCGAATGAGACCGATCCCATCCATGCCCCAAAGTATTCCCTCCCAGAGATATGCGCGTTTTATGAAAGTGAAGTCGACGATTATACACCAAAGATACACGTATTTAAATCTTTAAAATGGCTCTTCTGAACAAAACTGGTTTTTACCCTTAGGTCCCTTTCTATTTTGCGCGTCACATATACAAAAGTCTTTTATAACTGCTACACCTTGCAACGGAATTGAGTTTTGTATGGTGTAGAAGGTGGCCTGAAAGTAATGATAGTTTCTCCAATTTTATTATTTCAAAACCTTTCAAAGTTTCCCAAGTTATACAACAGTAAACATTTTTATAAGGTTTGCCATTTCATCACTTACTTCATCGTGTAGAGATTATAAAATATGTCTTTGTTGTAAATACGCAATGTTAATTTCGACATGAAATTTGTCGCTATCATGGCTTCACAGTGCAGACAAATTGTAGCACCATGAAAAAGTTGAATTATCCTCAAGCCATTAATCGGACTTAGAGTGGTGCGTAGTGCAAAAAAACATAGCTGCCAAAATGACCAGTATCAAAGAAGATCCAGGGATTATGCGATTATGTGCCATTCAGCTCAATTCGGCATTGTCAGAGTCCATTCGACTTAGATTGCGGCTTAGACTGTGTGCCGGGGTGACAGCCCAAGGCCGAAAAATGGCTGCTTCGGGTCAATCCGGTCCATAGATCCGGCTGTCGTGGGTCCGTAGAAGGCTATGCCATCACAACAATTGGATTTAAGTTTGCTATTTCCTTTCTAGCAACGTTGAACAGAGACGAACAAGGAAGTTGACCAAAAATTATCTGCTTGGTCGAGAGCCATGTTTGGCTCCGCGGCATATTGGCCGCAACTATGTTGAATACACTTCGCAAGTGTTCGGATAAACATCCCTGCACCCACAAACCTCGAAATTAAATATGCCCAAGAGCAGTGAAACTCTATTGATTAGATGTCATTTCATATCAGTTGCACGCAGACCAAAGACCAGTGCTTTAGTTGTTCATTTGTAGAGCCCACTTTCGGGTCGTTCGAATCCATAACGTCTTCTTAACTCTTAAAACCAACATGACAGTGACTTCTTGGTAACCGAGCAGAGATTGTCCATGCCCATCACCACCATTGCCATGATGAATAATGAAAATCTATTTGCACATTTCACATGTCGAAGTGCTTAGGTAACTTTGAACTTCTTAAAATCTCGTAAACATTGTCCAAAGCAATTGTTAATAACAGTGGTCATATCTTGGTGAGCACGCCATACATATGGCCCGAAGATGGCATGGGGCTAATATACCTAGAAGGTATAGACAGTGCGTCTATTTACAACAATATCGGTTTGTACAATCAACTGCATGTGTGTGTGTGAGTGTTTGTAAATTACACTTGCATCTGTGTGCGCTGTGGGTGGTGGTGTTGGACACATCCTGATGCTATTGTCTGTTGACCATGGACAAATGATTATTTACTTTGAACTGAAATGCACCTACGGATGTTTGTCAGAGTGAGAGTGTGTGTGTGTGTATACACCGTTACACGTATGGTTACGAAAAACCACAAAAGCTTTATTAACTTTTCAACAGATTCGTAGTAAAAGTAAAATAAATAATTTGCAATGACTGCAAAGGACACCGGACCGGGCGCAGAGAACACACGGCATCAAGGCTGCATCAGGACGTTTAGAGTAGAGATGATGACAACCGAGTTGTGATGCTGCTGTTGCTGCTGTCAGTGCGGTAGTTGATATTATGACAAAATAGTTTATAGAATGTTTAATTAAAAAAACCTCAAAAATATATACACATACGCACATACATACATATGTACGTTATATATGTGCTCTTCAAAGGTAAGTCGTTGCAAGGGTGTACGTGTAGGAAACGTAATACATGCATCCTTGTTTACGACTGTATCCTTGAATATCTGTGCGGTTCGCTGAGAGCAGAACATATTTTTTTAAAAATGCACACAGAAAAAAAGTATGTTGGCTATTTTTGAAGAGCATCATACTAATGTTGGATATATCGTTGTGGCACAACAATGTTATGATCCTCACAACATTAGTATATCTCAGACTCATCCTTACTATGATCCCCACAAACATATTATTATTCTCATTTAGCCATCTTTGATCCCCAATACCATTGTTATGATCCTTACAACCATAGTATGATTCACATATAACCATAATATGAACCCTCTCAACCATACTATAATTCCTAAAGTAAGGTATTAAGATTTGCTTATATTGTTGTTCAACAATTTAGATTTTAATTAAATAAATAATTTAAAATTAGTCCATAGTCAGAATTGAGACCATGTTTCTATTAAACATTTCATTCACAGAAACCTCAAGGTTTTTAACAGGCTGTCGAAAAGACTTTAAGTTGCAACCAGGGGTGACTGCTGTTTTGGTAAACTCTACTTCACCATCCTTAGATCCCAAGCAACAAAGGGCAGATTCTAAATAAACGAGAACCAGTCGGCAGTAGAGTAGTCCGACGGACAAACTAAACACATTTAAAATTCTTCGCACTGACTTCTAAATTCGCATACGTTAGCATCGCTAGCCGTACGCTGTTGGTGTTGTTTTTTTATAAAGGACAACTAAAAAATACCGGGAGTGTGTATGTTTTTTATGGATCGTTGGTCTTTAAAAACTGTTATGCTTAGTTCACAGTCCCAATCATACGGTATGATTGCCATTTTCATATAATTGTTAACATAAAGCAAAACTTTTGTCGCACTAACGATATTTGTAATCATTTCTAAATTTGGCAATAAAAGAGGGTTCTCCAACTAAAACGCACGATGTCAATTGAAAATAAAATAAAAAGTTTTCAGAGATTTATCTTAATATTAATAATTTTTACGTATGATAGAAGGATCTATGACAATAAGGTGGGAAGCAAAATATCGGGCAAAATACTTGCCACGTTTTCGGTGGCATACCTTTATCCGGTGGTCTATATTTCCAATGACTCCAACACGTAATTAAAGTGCATTATTGTCAATGTGCCGACTTATTTCATCTTTTAGCTCTTTAATTGTTCTTGACTTATTGACGTACACTTTTTCTCTTAAATATCTCCAATGAACGAAGTCCAACGGTGTCAAATCACATGATCGTGGCGGCTAATTAACATATGAGACGCGCAAAATAGAAAGCGACCTAAGGTTAAAAACCAGTTTTGTTGAGGAGAGCCATTTTAAAGATTAGGTCCCTTTCTATTTGCGCTTAGAATCGTCGACTTCACTTTCATAAAACGCGCATATCTCTGGAGGGAACACTTTTGGGGCATGGGATCGGTCTCATTCGATGCTCAGATGTTGTCCACATCATAAAAAAAGTGAAAAGTTGATGAAAAGTTTTGTTCAGAAGAGCCATTTTAAAGATTAGATCCCTTTCTATTTACGCTTAGAATCGTCGGCTTCACTTTCATAAAACGCGCATATCTCTGGAGGGAACACTTTTGGGGCTTGGGATCGGTCTCATTCGATGCTCAGATGTTGTCCACATCAAAGAAAAGTGAAAAGTTTTGTTCAGGAGAGCCATTTTAAAGATTGGGTCGCTTTCTATTTGCGCTTAGAGTCGTCGATTTCACTTTCATAAAACGCGCATATCTCTGGGAGGGAACACTTTTGGGGCATGGGATCGGTCTCATTCGATGCTCAGATGTAGTCCACATCAATAAAAGAAAAAAATGAAAATTGGTTTTTTTTACCCTTAGGTCCCTTTCTCTATGCGCTGTCACATATCCACGATGTAAGATACACGGCCATTAAATTTGTCGCTCAACAGAGCCATTGTTTCAATGGCTGTGTGGCAACTGACACCATCCATGGAACCACCTATCGTCCAGGTCCATATACTTAATTTATAACCACATGAAGTCCGTTTTTATACTGCGATAGCGAACACTATTCACGGAAACTGCTTAGCCAACCTCATTTTCGAAGAAGTATGATGACGCCGCCAGCCCATAAACGGCACCAAACAGTCGCTCTTTGTGGATGCATCGGCTTTTCAACAATCACTCGAGGATTCTCATTTGCCCAAATGCGGCAATTCTGCTTGTTAAAGTTCTTCTTGTTGAAACAACAAATTTTTTTTTGAAGTCTTGTTCGTCTTTGGGGTTCTGCTTCGATATCCAGGTGGAGGAAACGAGCCATTTGAACAGAATGCGTCCACAGAGATCTGGTGGTCAGCTGAGTGGGCTTGGCCGGACAATTGAAAGTTAATGAGGTTGTTGTTGTTGTTGTTGTAGCTGCAACTGTGTGCCAGGGTGACAGCGCTTGATCGAAGAAATGCTCTTTGGGTCAATCCGTTCCATAGAACCGGCTGTCGTGGGATTGTAAGGAGAAAGTGTGCCTGGTCGATGAAGATGATGTTCTTTGTAATGTCACTATTAATTAATGTCTGTTAAACAGACTCTGTTTAGCCAAACATTTGGCGTTTTGACGCCGCTTGAAATGGTCACTAGGCTTTAGCTCTTGAGTCAATTGAACCTTGTAAGCGTGTAAATGTAAATCTTTATTCAAAATTCGCAGCTGTGATGTATGTGAGATGTTCATATGTTGAGCACGACGAAGAGTCGGCGTTGACGGTTCTCATGTCACTCTATTACGAACAGCATCAATTTTTTTAGTAGAACTAACTCGCATGCACAAGAATTTTTTTCATTTCCTTCAGATCCGGGTTGCTGAAATTTGGCCACAAATCTCCATATTTTGGAATACGTAAAATGCTCACCAACACCACAGTGAACAAAACTATTTTTTCAATTTTGACCATTTTTTTCGACCAAAAAAATTACGATGTGCTCCAAATGCATTTTGATTTGAACGCCTATTTTCGACCAAAAAAATTACGATGTGCTCAAAATGCATTTTAATTTGAACGCCTATTTTCCGAAGGGGCTTTAAATGTCCTCTCCATGTTTGAATTTGTCAAACACTGACACAAAGAAATGTCAAACTAAGTTGGGCAAAAAAGTTGACGTTAAAGTGTGATTCACAATTATCGTTATGCATTATGGTTGGACCACCTTTCACTAATGTGTCATTTTAACAATATTAACATTGGTACTCGCTAAGTAAACAAGTAAATGGTCGATAAGGCAACAATTTCAAAACTTTACCAGAAAATATTTGATATTTTTTGTATATAAGAACCGGATGGCTTTATGCATCATAAACCGTTGAATTTGAATATTTGTAGTTTGCAGAAAAAAAAAAGTTATTCCTGAAATACCATAGGCGAGTAATAACCGAGCTCACTTTAACTCCCTCAATGTAATTCTACTTAGTAGGGACATAAATACTGTTACAACATTGAACACACCCATTTCAATAGTAGAACTGAGCATACTCCGTTAATGTCATATGGGATTTGAAAGCAACCTCAATAGCGTTAGTCTGTAACGGGATTTTAAAAGTGTTTCAACTTTCATCATGGAGTGGTCAGATAATGAGAAACGTATCGCTGTAATAGCGCTTTTCAAGTGTGAAATGAAAGAAAAAGCGATATTTTCAAAACGCTCCGGCCACTAGGGATTAGCCGCATGTTCGTGTACCGATGCATAAAACTGTTTGAGGAGACTGGAGATGTAAAAGACCGCCACCGGTCGGGCCGCCCACGGTCTGTTCGAACATTGTATGTCATCAAAGCCGTTAAATCAAGAATTCACAGAGATCCGCTCCGAAAACAGAAAATCATGGCCCGTGAGATGAAAATCACGCAAAAGTTCATGAGTTCAATCATTAATAAAGAATTGGGACTTGGGGCTATCAAACGAAGTACCGGATATTTATTGACTGCAGCTTTAAAAAAAAATAGAATTGAAAAATGCAAACGCCTTTAGGTGAAGCACGCTGATAACTTGCACAGAAAAATTTTGTTCACCGGTGAAAAAATTTTTACCGTTCAGGAAAAAATTTTACAAGCAAAATGATAGAGTGTATTCGCGTTCGTCTAAGGAAGCATCTGAACTGATCCCAAGGGTGGAAAAGGGCCATCACCCAGCTTCAGTCATGGTTTGGTGGGGTGTCTCTTACGATGGGGTCACTGAACTGCATTTCTGCGAACAAGGAGTCAAAACATCGGCCAAAGTTTACCAAGAAACCGTTTTGGAAGCTGTTGTGAAGCCTCTTAACAATTCCCTGTTCCAAAACCAGCCATGGACTTTCCAGCAGGATTCTGCGCCGGTCCATAAGGCTAAAACGTCCCAGGCCTGGCTTTGAAACAATTTGCCAGCGTTCATTTCCTCTGAAGAATGACCAGATTTGAAACCATTGGATTACAAATTGTGGACGGTTTTAGAGGACAAAGTTTGTCACAAAAGATAATCCAACATTGGATCTCTTAAGACTGATTTTGTTCGAGCTGTGGCCAATTTTCCTATGGACGAGGTTCGTGCAGCTATTGACGATTGGCCAGTGCGACTTAAGGCGTGTGTAAAGGAAAAAGGCAGACATTTCGAATAAGCAGATTCTTTTTGGATACATTATATATCAATAAATATATTAAAAAATATTTGGTCCAAAAACATTCAGTACTTTTTATTTTACAGCATAAAACGTGTGTAACAGTATTTATGTCCCTACTGAAATTGTTGAGAAGAAAGTTAATCTACCTAGATTAACTTTCTTCTCAAAAATTTCAGTTATAGTTTACTGAACAAAAAATTATTTTTATATTCTTGTACAATGGTTTAAAGCGAGTTGCCTCGTAAGCGAGTTGCCAATCGAACACGGCCATTGCTGCAATCATGCTATTGTCAAAATAAAATTAAAAAACCAATACTACGGAGAACATTTTATTGTTGGCGTGACCATATAGTAACCATATATTTTCTCTGCGTGTGCAAAGTTCTTTTCCACAAGAGGAGAACCCTCCCTTTCTTCAATTTACCCCATTTATCATTTAGTCATACACTTGTAGCTGTATTTGTGTGTCAACAACATTCTCACAGACATTACCTGGCAAGTTAATGACAGTCTAGCAAAACAAAAAAAAGGATATGCAAAACATTTACGCTCCCCTACATTTCATTTTTTCTCCTTGCTTATGCTTGTTTATGGCAGATATTATTTCTTCGTATCCACTTCAAGGCAATTTTAATTAAACTGTTGAAAACACATGTGCATTCAGCTGAGATACTTGCAAATGCCGGAGACCAAAAAAACACACACACACACTTTCGGCTCTTAAAAATGCAGAAAAGAAAATTTGGTTAACAAGCAAAGCAAAACTCATGCGCTGTAAAAAGTTGGCAACAACAACCTTTGTTGGTACATCTTTCAATTCGAACGAATTTAAATGCGAACATAAACAGTTGCAAACAAAAAGTTTTCGCTAGACGTTGAATATTTTATGCCAGTATTGAAATAACATGTTTGGGAAAAGTAAAACTTCCCACATACGTACCATAGGATGCGTGGATCGTCTGGTCTGCAAACAAGCTTCAAATAATATGTAAAATTCTAAAGCGGACATAGCTTAGTATATGTCCCCCTTCCTTTAAGGTGTTATAAATAGCAGATACTTGTTAAATTAGGCATAGTGGTTGGAAAAAAAATATTTTGAAAATATGTCTCTATCTTTTGTTGCGTTTGTCGTGGACCAAACCGTTGTAGGTAAGGTTCACTCCAATCTACAAGAAGATTTAAAGACCTTTTTCTATAGCAAATGTTGTGTGACACGGCTCCAAATTTGGCAACATAAGGTGGGAAGGAAACATTTAAGGCACGCCAGGACCATAGTGAAAAGAACAGTTTTTTCCAATTTTTTTTTTAAAAAGGTATTGGCCATATTTTTTCAATGAAAAATATGTTTAGACATACATACGAGGGCGACCGCAAAAGTAACTGGCCTAACATAAAAAGAACCGTTTTTATGGAATTATTATTATTTATTTTTCAACATAATCTCCTTCCAACTCAATACACTTCATCAAACGTTTTTCAAGTTTTTTAATTCCATCCGAAAAATAAGATTTTTCAAGACCTTCAAAACATGCCTCAGTTTCAGCAATAACCTCGCTATTGGACGAAAATGTTTTGCCACCGAGAACTTTTTTTAAATTTGGAAACAAGAAATAATCAGAAGGAGCTAAATCTGGACTATATGGTGGATGCGGAGCAATTTCAAATCGTAATTCGGTTAGTTTTTGTTGAGTTAAAAATGCAGTGTGTAAAGGAGCATTATCTTGATGAAAAAGAACTTTTTTCTTAATGCGGTCGTTTTATCTTGATTTCTTCACTCAACCGATTTAATAATGCATAATAATATTCACTATTTATAGTTTTTCCTTTCTCAAGATAATCAATAAATATTATACCCCTTGCATCCCAAAATACTGTGTGCATTACTTTTTCGGTTGACTTAACAAATTTCGCCTTCTTGGGACCACTTTTACCAGCTTCTATCCTTTGTTTTGACTGTTTTTTGCATTCTGGGATGTAGTGATGGATCCATGTTTCATCAACAGTTATGAATCGGCGCAAGAACTCTATTGAATTACGCTGATAAATCGCAAAAGGTCCTCGGAATTGGTCCAACGGACGACTTATAGGGGCAAAGTCAACAAACGCGGCACCCATCTTGCGGATAGCTTTTTCATGTGGAGTTCATTATGTAAAATAATCCAAACTTGTTTTTCGTGTATTTTAACAATATCAGCAAGTTCTCTGAGCTTTATTCGTCTATCTTTAGGCACTTCATTAAATATTTTTCTAATGTTATCAATAGTAGTAGCAGTTTTCGGTCTTCCAGAGCGTTGTTCATCTTCCGTACTTGAACGACCCATTTTAAATTGTTTAACCCAGGATTTCCCAGGGTGGATTATGATGGTGCATTATCACCATGAACAGAATCCAATTCATCTTTAATTAATTGTGGCGTATAACCTTTCATATAAAAGTGTTTAATTACCGCACGAAACTCTTTATTTTCCATTTTTCAAAAATTATAAAACTTGTTTATTTCAATCACCTGTAACAAAGAAAATAATCATTAAATATTACGGAAATTTTGACAGATGGCTTATAAAAGATTGTTTTTAAAAAACAAAACAAAAAAGCTGCTAGTAAAACAGAAAATGTGCCAGGCCAGAGGTATCTCAAAAATCTTTTTTTCCCTTTATTAAGAAGTTTCTTACGCTAGCATAGTGCGACATTTCCTGACTATATTTCTATGATTTAACGGTTTTTAGATTACCAGACTGTCCCCTACTATTCGGGGATATTTGGATATCCTGAAACAC